>OY728165.1:1322115877-1324615877 GCA_963277665.1 Viscum album | reverse complement strand
ATAATAAAAACATTTAATCTAATTTTGAATCATTATTCTTTTCAATAATATAAAAATATTGATTTTCATGTCATTGGGGGTCGTCACCCAATCAGGGACATTATCCTCACCAATGCATGATTCTCAAATCTACCACACACACAAAAAAATTTTCAAAAATTAATGAATATATTAACCTCCCCCAATCCATGTCTTGGGGTTAGACTCTCATTTCGTATATTATGATATTACTTGGTAGAGTGGGTGGAAGAGGAGAGAGAGATTGAAAGAAATAAAGAAAAGTGGATGGAGAACAGAAATGCATGGGTTAAAACTAAAATTTTAATTACAATTGAATTTAAAACCAAAATGATAATAAAACAAAAATGAGAAATGAGGGGGGAATAGGGGAGAAGGAGTGTCCCATGCCTCGATGGGATCCCTCATGCGATGTGGGTTTCAATCTGATGATTTGGGATGGAGGCAAGGGCCTCCTTTTATAGCTAGAATTATTTCATCGGTATTTTTTCGCATTGTTGTCCCATTAAATAGCCTATTCACTCATGGACCAATTCATAATTTTTTTTCATAAATGTGTTGGCCGTTCACACTTAAAATTTAAGCTCATTTGGACGTCATATGAATTCCTTATGAATTTTTCATTGGCAGTTTCTTTTTCCAGACACATGTTCCAGGAAGCTTCATTCAAAATTATAACATCCATTGGATATATTAATGATTTAGCAACTCCCAAGAATTTGATTTATATCCAACCCTATGTGTCCTTGTTCTATCCCAGTTTGAATCACCTCAATTGAAGTTGTTTGGCCAAGATGTGTTTATGTTATAGTGTTGGGGTCCACGCAGTCTGCTCGAAAAAATATTTAACTTAATTTATTGTTTAAGACCTTTATATGGATGAATCAACACCAGGTCCATAAGACAAAATTAGAGAAAATAAAATACTAATTCAAAAAAATCAATCAATGTGGAATTAAATTTTAAATTAAGGACCAAAATACCGTTGTGGTAAAAAATCTGTCAAAAATCCAGAATTATACCCCCTTTACAATTTTTCTTAGTTTCATTTTATATTCCAAATTTCCCATTATTTTAATAAAACAATGAAATACATAGGATTTATCATTAATAAACATTAAATAAGTCCTCATTATTTGATTAAAAATATGCACATAAAGATTCTCTATCAAATACCCTCACACTTAAACCATGTTTTTCATCAAGTATAAAATCTCAACATGGAAATCAGAGGACACTAATGTTACAAATATTCCAATTCCTATGTAATAAAAAAAATTCAATCTGAAATCAAATTTTTGAAATCATAATAATATATAAATTTAATTTCTTATTTTTCAAAGAAACAAATAATTAGCATATTTTACTTTTCCCCTTTTCAAATTGATGGAACTTCTACTTTCATTCTTTCAAGCTCTTAGATTCATTATTATTATGCATGCTACATAACGATTTACCACACTTTTGATTATTTTATCTCATCACTTATAATAAAATTCAAATAGATTTATTCTCATTTCTTGAGAACATTTTCCTTATCCATAGGCTTGTAAATAAACTACTTTCTCCACTTTTTAATGATGAAAGACACATAATATCACGAGGACTTGCAATAAAGGTTCAAATGACACTAAGGATTAATCTTGGTAGTATTTCATACATTAAAAATTGAGGATCAAGGAAGAGTTTTATCTCATAAGTATAATTCATGATATCAAAATGTGTGATTAAATTCTCCCCATCAATGTACCGACATCCAGATTCCCAAAGCTGAAGGTAATGGTTATGATCATATAAGAATAATGAATTATTTGTGCACCCCATGAATTTTTATTTTGTACTTTTTTTTCTTTTTTTGAAAGTTATGATTTGATAAAACCTCACATCCATCACCTAACAACATATGATCAGATGATTGTTAGTCTGCAAAATAGTGGTATTTGTTTTTCTCAAATCACATCCCATTTCCTCCCATTTTTGGTTTTTTTTCTTTTCTTTTTTGATTTTTTTAATTCGATAGGGGAAAACAATATAGTTTAATTAATTATTCCAAAACCTTTTACAATTCCCACTATAGAACCCACACACATCTTACTTAAAATGTATAACATTATTTCTACCAGATTCCCTTTACCCATACACTTCAAATTTAAAATATCCTGAAAATACGCAAATGAGTATAAGAATGGATAAAAATTTCTTCAAACATGGAGCATTCCTATAAATTTCAGTCATAGTATCGATGGGTTAAATAATGTATTGACATAAAGGTTGTCTTTTAGAGAAAATTAACTTCTCAAAGGATACCTCATTTATTTTAAATGTGTGCCTTCATAGTCATATCTTTGACAAGTTTCAATACATGTTCCGGTCAGCTACATGTCCCACGATCACATAAGAAATATTCTCAAGAATAAATAGAAAGTACTTGGTCTATAAATTCTATAGGGAATGGGAAATATAACATTGGATAATCACTTATGGAATTACTAATAATAACAAATCAATTAACATGAACTTCATATTTTCAAAGCATGAAGGATGGTAGGAAAATTTCATTTACATGAATTAATTAATTCCTTCAAATCACGAGTCATTATATCAATATCCAAGATTCATTTTCAAAATTAAATTCTTCATTTCAATCATTTCCTCATATCAACATTGAAATATAATACATTCCATCACAGGATTTATAATAAAATAATATATCCTATATATGTCGATTAAAACATATATTCTAGTATAGGTATGGAATATTATCGTTAATGCTCAAAACATGTTGTGGAAAAAAAATATGGAGATATTAAAAGATAAAACACTAAAAATGAACTCCCTTTTTCCGTGAAACTTGGACCTTCTCCTTCATTATCTGGGAAAACCATCAACAATTATGATCCTACAAATAAATCACTCAATAAATCCCATGGTTTATTTAAATTAACCGAAAAATGGATGGAGGGGCCCACATACTAGAAGACTTCCTTATAAATGTAATTGAAATCTAAATTATAATGCATGTAAAGATAAATCATGGTACGATCCTCGATGTGGGCCCTAAATTTTTACTGCCTTCAGAGGGCAGTACCATATGTTATACAATGTCTGATGGAGGACGAAGCTTCTTTATTTTGAACCACCAGATGTGGTATTTCCCATATTCTGCTTCGTATTTATGTGTGAGTAATTATCCAATGATATGGTACATAATACCCCCACCCCCTCAAAATGATGTACCATTTTTATGGTGGGGGTATGATAAAGTATGGACAATCCTCTTCCTTGTCTGATATTAGTGCTATTTTCTTCTCTTCCAGTGTTGGCATCATGGGGGAATCATGAAGAACATCCTATTTTATGCTTTCCTTAGTATCATCAACCTAGATCATCTAATGGGGCTCCTCAAATGCATGTTAATTAAAATCATGGAGCTCCATGTGCTCCTGAACATGTTCATGTCCACTATATTCTTCTTCTTTTTCCATGTAATAGAAATGAATGTCTAATTATGAAAAATCAAAACAATAGGAGTGATATGAAAATATGTTTCAACAAAATCATAAGATATAGGTCAATGAAAGGTTACACTCCCTAAGTTTTTTCATATTCAATCTCTCCCTCAGTGGTATGTGACTCTTAGAGAAGACTCTATGAGGATGGAGGTAGGTAGTCAGGCTCCTCCATCTTGACTACAAATACCACCACTTGGGTGGTGTCTTCTTTCATTGATGATGGATATTATTCTTTGTATTGTATGGGGAGATCAGGATATTCCTAAAATTTCATCAATAATTCATCCAATATTTGTTGATCTCCCACGTGTAGCTCAGTAGGTAAGTCTTCCTCCTTTTACACCTCAGGTTCATGATCTTATTTAGGGGTGTATTGCTCCATTAATTCACAAACATAGTAAAATTCTATTTCATATTTTCTTGGCAATGGATCAATGCTTTGTCTAAATTCCTCCACATGAGATCTTCTAAAATCTTCATCTTAATATTGTGGTTGTTTCACCTATGAGTAATTTACCCATGCATAATAATCTGAATTTGAATACATCATGGATGCTCTTTTTGTTTTTGAAAAGAAATTAAATTTAAATATGACGTGAAAGTAGAAAAATTAAATGGAGAATTGATTGGCACCCGAGAAAAGGCGCTAGTTTTGACACACTCTTTCTGTATGGTGTGTTAAAAGCATATTTTAATGTTTTCCTAGTGTAGCATAGAGGCTGATTAGGGTCGTCTCACTTGAGGATCTTTCTCAGTACGTTCCTCTACTTAATCTAATTCACATAATATGTTATTATTTTTGTTGTCTTTTGTTTTACGAAATAAATTGAATTAAATAAAATAAATAATATGAATAAACAATAGAAAACTAACATTCAATTCTAAATTACCATGCAGTTTTAAAAAGAATGTAATTATGGATACAATTTTCATGGAACACATTCATTGACCGGCTTCAAATATTTATAGTTAACACACTACTGTATGTGTGAACACCATTGTCTTCCCTAGTAATAAATTAAATTTCCACTTAGTGATTGCGAAGTAGAACCTCCATGCACCTCCTCAATCGAGGAAAAATAGAAGTAGATTAAGAAGTTAAACATTAGAGAACAAAAATGAGGATTACACTCACTATATATTATACTTATAATTAACTTGAAGAATATTAAAAACATGGTATTGGGTTAAAGAACCTGATTACTCACTTGAAATATTCCTCAGATTAGTTACTCATGATCCTGTGTATTATATTTCATGATGGTAAGATGAGAAGAAGAAAAAGGGTGGATGAGTGGAAACTGAAATAAAAACAATGCATGATTTTTTTAGAAATATAAATTAAAGTTGAAAAATGAATAAAAAATTATGAAATTAAACAAATTAAAAATAAATGGGGAAGATTTGTGGACAAACTCTCTTAGTGAAGATCTCCTCCTTGGTGCCTTGAATGAATTAAAAGAGAATGGGATTATTTGAGAAGTTGGAGCTCCCCTCCTTTTATAGGTAGATTATGTCCCTTGAAAGATGTCATGTTTTGGCCACCTTAATTGTAGATTCAGTCCTTCCATCATTCATAAAAGTTATTACAAAATGATTTTTCCATTCACCTTCAAATTATCAGCTTTACTGGATGTGAAAATAGGGAGTTATGGATTTTTTTATTGACAATGACTTTTTCTATCCGAAAATTCTAGGAAAATTCCTCCCAAAATATATCATTCAATGGTTGACCTAATGGGTTTATAACTCCATAAAATTTATTTTTAGGCTCCCCTATGTGTCATAGTTCCCTTCCGGGTGGAAGCACCAAAATTGAAGGTGTTTAGGTCGAGATAGACTTCAGTTATGTTGTTGGGGTCCTCGCTGTCTGCTCAAAAAAGTCTTCAACTTCATTGATTTTTATGGCCTCTAGATGTTAGAATCAACTTTTACTCTTGAAGACAAATTTGTGGTAAATAAATCAAAAATTCCAAAAAATAAGAATCACAAAATTTTTATTCACCATGTAAATGTTATGACCAAAATACCCCTATGATAATAATATGTAAAAATTCCATATTTAACTACATTATGCATTTAAGCCCAAATAACCACTAAAACATAAAAATGTGACAATTACACATAAAATAACACTATGGTGGGATTATAAAAAATGATTTAAAGTATAAAATATATGAAATTGTGAGCTTCATCACTCCCCCACACTTAAACATTGCACTCTTAAGAAAAAATCATACATCCCAATCAAAATCCACACATCACACAAAAATGAAAAAATATCAATGATATTATACAAAATATAAGTCGATCATGTATTATAAATGAAAAATAATTATCTCTCATTTTCATTTATATCATTAAAATTTGTTCAACCCCAAAAATCAATACATTTCCCAATCAGAACCAACCTCATATTTAATTTTATGTCACTCTTAACTCAGAAAAATTGAATATAGAGTTATGCTCATAAGTGAAAATCGCATGTATCACCATAGGTTTTTAAAAATTCACATTTCTCCACAGAATGAAACATGAAAATGAATTCAATAATTATGAATTTAAATAATTGTTCAAATGATTATGTGTCTTATTTTTTGTGGGAAATTGATTGAAAAAAGTGGCATACCAGAAAGAGGAGGTTAGACACTTAAGTTAAATGCATGTTTAATTCAAGTGAAAACACAGTATATAACTCTCTCTCAATCCTACTTGAAAATGTGCAAAACAAAACCACCACTTTTTATGATGTGGTACATGATGTGATAAAAAATAATGATATCATCTATGTTCTCCCCCATTTTTTATATATCCAGAAAGGAACAACATTATTTTCTTTTTTTTATTATCGGTGATGAGATGAAAATTGAATACAATTAATTTATGAAAATTAATTCACATTATTTGTAAGATGAACATGAGTCATTAATGAATATAAAATTGTGAATTCAATCTCATATCCATTTATTAATTTTTTTAAGGAGAAATTAATGAAACAAATAACGCAAAATGAAATGATGTGACATACCCAATTCTATGATTTTTCACTACCCAAAATGTTTACACACACCTTGAACCACTGTTAAATGACACACATCCCAATTAAAACACATGAAAGGCGCTACCTAGACAATAAAACATGAAATATCCATGCCAAAATATTAAGAGTGTCGGTATATAAGGAAAGATCATCTTGTAATGTGGATTAAACCAATATGGCAATTCATAGCTTCTAAGGGCTAACGAAGGATATATGTAAGGTTAGGTCTCAAGTTAATATGTGTCTTGAAAATAGATTAATCAATAATATCAAAAACAATTCATGAAATCCAATTATTTGAAAGATAAAAATCACAAATTCTGGTTCTCACATGAAATTAATGTTTTCCTCAAGAACGAGTAGGTATTAGGAAGGATATGTCAATTTAGTTTAGAATACCTCAAAATATTGGAAAAATATTTTTATCCAATGTTTCATGGGAATGGATTTTAAAAATTAGTAAAACTCTTAAAATGCTTGAAAATCCAATTCATGTAAAAATAATTCACATAAAAAATAAGTTTTAATCTATTATATCAATAATAGTTGTAACTCATTCAAAAATCAATTGATGTGTGGAAGGTGACCAAAATATTCATTAAAGAAAAAAAATCCGAAAATGGTGATAAAAAATTGAAAATCACACAAGAAAAACTAAGATCGTTGACACTCCCCTAAACATAAATTTTACTACCCCTCATTTTTACTCATCAAAATATAAATATAAAGGTAGAAAATACATGGGAAGGAAAGAAACAACCAAACATTCTTATTTAAGTGGAATCCTTGAGTTATGATCCTAGAATTTTTCACTTTAAGACTACAAGAAATAAATGAAAATACAAAAGAAAAACAAATAAAAAGAAAGAGAAAAGGAATAGAAAAGAGAAAATTATTGGTTTATACCCCAAGCGGGTGATAGGTTTTTACTTCCCTAGTTAGGAAATTTTAGTGGATTATCCCCAATCATAAAGTGGATGTGGTTTCTTTGAGATGAACCACCACATGTGTATTTTACCATTGTTCATGAGTAAACACTGAAATTAATGAAGACCAGAGACGATAAGATGGTTCCCAACCCTCATTAAAGATGAATGATAGAATTTGAGTTCTAGAGTGGGAGGTAATTAAAGATAAGGTTTCTCCCTGTTAACTTATATGGTGTCCTGCCCCATATGGTATGAAAGTTTTTCTTTAGAAGGTAGTTGCACTGTCATATTCTCCAGGTCCTCTTCTTCAATAACCACAAATTAAATGGTCTATTCATTAACATCCATGGTCTGATCCCATTGTTTTGTATCAAAAATTTCAGAGAAAGAGAATTCAAAAAACAATTCAGCATGAATAATTTTAAAACATTAGGAATTAATAATGAAATCATCCCTTTCAAGTAAGTCAGTATGGAAATTAATATCTCCAGGAAGGACCATTGGAAAATCAATCTCAATAGGTGCATCAAATTCATCATCATCCAAATCAAGAGATTGGTATAATGGTGTGTATTGTTCATAAACAAGGTTGGTAAGATCAACTTTCAAATTATCATTAATAAATATATTCTAGGATTTTTCCAAAAAAATGTTTATCTCACATTAGTGCATCAGTTGGAATGCATACTTATGGGACCTTCTCGCGAAATGGTTCAGTGTGGGATGATGTGATTAATTACTTTATAAGTTCTTTCTCACATTCCTCCAGTTCATAAAAAAATTGACTGGTGAAATCTATTCCACCACTCATTCTAGTTCAGGTTCCAGCTCAGGTTCGGGTTTCTCTAAGGATGTGCATACATATTCATTAAAATATTCTACTTGGATCTCTAGGTATTGAACTTTATCACTAATCCTATGAAAATAAGCATCAGGTTTATTGTAAAATTTTACTTGCACTTGGGATAGGTCAGCCGATGCAGAATAATAACAATTTTAATACATCATGAACAAAGAGGATTTTATTAATGTTGTTTTTTTATGAAATTTATGATTTCTGTTTTGTTTTTTAAATGAAAATATATCTAGAATGAGAAAATATAGAAATATAATTAAACTACTAATTGGATCCCTAGAAACAATTCTAGTTTTGATGCATTCATGTCGCAGGACGTGGACAAAAAACAATTATATGTTATATATTGCAGCTTAGTGGTTGACTCGGGTCATCTCTCATGAGGATCCTTCTCAATGTAGTTCACCTACTTCTTCTATATCACCTAAACTATCTCTTTTTATTATTATTTTTATCGAACTAAAATGGTGACAATATTTTTTTGGGTTTATGATTAAAAATATAAACAATCATGCAATGTAAACATAATGAGTTAAGAATAAAGTACTTAGTTTGTGGGTTCAAACTTGGATTCAAACATTATTTTACTTTATGTGTATGATTTTAGTTTATTAATCCAGATATTAAATCTCATTTTGGAATCACTATTCATTTCCACAATAGAAATAGTTTGAGTTTCATGTCATTTGGGGTCGTCACCCAATCAGGGAAAATCACCTCACCAATGCATGATACTGAAAGACAACACAAACAATAAAAAATCATTACAAAAAATTATAGAATATATTAACCTCCCCCCAATACAAGTCTTGTGGTTATCCTCCAATTTTTTAGAGTAATATATTACTTGGTGGAGTGGGTGGAAGTGGAGAGGGTGAGAGAGAGATGGAAATATATGAAGAAAATAGGATGAAGAACAAAAATCCATGGATTATAACTAAAATTTGAATTATAATTAAAATTAAAACTAAAATGAATATAAAAATGGATAAGATATAAGGGGGGAATAGAGAGAAGAAGCTGCCCATCCCCTTGTGGGATCCCTCCATGGTTGTGGGTGTCGAGCTTATTATTTGGGAAGGAGATAAGGGCCTATATTTATAGACAAAATTTTTTCATACGAAAGATTTCACATTGCTATCCCATTAAATGGCTGATTCACGCATGGATCCCTTCAGAAATGTGGTTCATAAATTTTTCAGAAGTTCATCCATCAAATTTGAGCTCATATTGACATAATATGAATGAGTTATGAATTTTTCATTTGTAGTTTCATTTTTTGGACACAAGTTCTAGGATGCTTCCTTAAAAATTATAACATCTAATGGAAACATTAATGACATCAAAACTCCCCCAAGTTTGATTTATAGACTAAAATATGTCTCTTAGTTCTATACCAAGTTGAATCACCTCCATTTAATATTTTTATACCAATATGTTGTTCTGTTAAATTGGTGGGGTCCACGATGCCTGCCTGAAAAAATCATTAATTTAATTGAAATTTTAAGTCCTTTATATGGCTGAATCAGATCCTAGTCAAATAGAAAAAATAGTAATAAATAATAAAATAATTCCAACAAAATAAAATTCACTCAATATGGAATTATATTTTAAATTTTATGACCAAAATACCCTTGAGGTAAAAAATAAGTGAAAATCCAAAATTAAGCACCTTTTACAATTTTTCTTATTTTCATTTTATAATCCAAACTGCCCAATATTTAAAAAAAATAAAAGTGTTTTACCATTAATAAACCTTCAAAAAATCCTCATTATTTGATTAAAAATATGTACATAAATTTTCCCTGTCAATAATAATTCTACTTTTTTATTTATTTTCAAATGATGCTATTTGGAGGTCAATATTGGTTATTGAAATTGATGGAATCCATAGGACATAAATGTGGAAATTCCAATAACATGTTTCAATGAATATGATATTCTGAATTCATTATTTATTTAATCCATATAATGATAATATGATCTTCATAATTAGTGGAAGGAAAATTAAATACTAGATGATTTTTTGTGAAATTTAATAAATCATAAATGAGTAAAATTTTAGATAGATAAATAATTAATTAAATATGAAAATATGTGTGTTAATTTTAAATGAATAAAATATCACAAACAAATTTATGATTATTTCATTAAAAGAAATAAAAGGAATGGATGATAATTTATTTACTATTTACATATTGAATATGAATTTATATAGGCTTCAAGAGATGCTCTTATGCCCCAAGATGAATGTGCCACTCTACAAAATGTGGATTTGTATATATATATATATGTGTGTGTGTGAAAATACATTGTGAATTTATTTGAAAATATGATAATAGTATATGTAAATACCTTTCAATGTGGGAGATATATTTATCTATGAAATATAGGAGAAAATAAAAACAGACCACTCGTGTAAGATTAGTAGAGATCATGGGATATTTCCATGTCAACTTTTAGTTAATAGAAGATATAGAGATTTTGGGTTCCTTGAAAGATATATATGAGATATTTTATTTTTTTGAAAATTTATAGGATTAAAAAAGACTATGTGGGGAAGAACCTGAAACTGGGGCATGTGAGCCTCTTGAGATGTGTGTGATATCCTAATGAAAATATAGCTATAGGGATGGATAAAGTAGAGGGGCTACTGAGAATCCTAAATAAACAATAAAGGACTCAAGTAAAAACAAAACGCATATATGAAATTGTGGTAATCAAGAAATACCAACTAACAATCGAAGAAAAATAAAAAAATGAGGAGATAAAGACCTAGTTCTCTTGATCAGAACTGGTGCATAACATTTGTACAATAATATGGATAAGATAATTGTTCAAAAACTAGTTATTATGTTACAAACGATTTCATTTTTTGTGATATAAAATAAAATTAATAAAATGGGAGAAGCACTATTTTTAATCGTGAGTTTCGAGTTTAAATAATTATAGTGAGTAGTTTTGGAAGATGAGATGGGGGAAGGATAAATGAAGAGCCCATGTAGGATGTGAATATCCTGAATTACATAAAGGAAATCAATGTCTCTTTGAGGAGAATAGAAAATGAGACTAGGTAGTCAAATGGAGTGACATACCTAGATGGATTGGTTATCTACTTAAATCTATCCATCCAAAGAAATGAATATTAATAATGAAAAAAATTAAAAACCTAACAATTTTCAAGAGGCCTAGCATAATGAACTCTAAGACAATCTACTCATACATGATGAATGCACTCGAGTTGGTGAAATTCTCATTCCATAAAAGATCATACACATGTTATCCTAAGTCCCCTTTAAGGAAATAGAGTCTGTAACTTTGTTCGCTACAGACTATGTGTGGATCAAGATCACCTAATTAATGTGGATTTTGGATTTTTATATGTGATACACAAAGGACCAAGGGGTTGATATCTTATCATGTATATATTTTAGTATCATATAATAGATTAAATCAATCTCATATGGTGTGATAATTTAGGTAATAAAAACATAATGATGAAGAGAACTCAAATCGGTACGAAGTGGTTCAACGGGGCTATTGAATCTAATGAAGGTGACCACAACTGGTCATCTTGAGTCATAGACAAAAACTCTCCCTATATGATCCCATGAATATTGAATACAAGAAATTTAAGACTAATTCCACTACTAAGTGGGTTCTAGTGAACCAGACGGCTCTGGGTAGGCATTCACTGGCTAGTGTAGGGACAATATAAAGACTAATGGGAGGAATTTTAGGTTCACTTATTTAATATATTATACAACTAGATGTTTAATTTATTGAGAATGGATTTAGGATCATATGCAGTAAAATCCACTAATATTAATGATAACAATGTTAGAGATAATCTGACACTCACACATCCCAATCACATAATAAATTTTGTTACTCCAGATGGGCCAAACCACATAAAAATACCTTATGTTATTCCTTACTACTAATATTTATTTAATGTGGAACCACTACTTGGTAAAAAAAAAAATATATGTATATTTATTATAAATATAGGTTCAAAACCAATGGGGTTAAATATTAAAAGAAGAATTTTAATTTGGATGAATATCATCAACACCTAATTTACTTCCTCTCATGGTTCTATACAGATCCAATAGGGAAATTCAATTAGAATAAAATACAAGGTAAACATTATAAATTTTTTTATTTATTCCATTCTCTATTTATTAAAATATATCAAGTGACTATTTAATTTGTGTTTAGAGATTCTTAATATGGAAAAATAAAATTCATTCCTTTTTAAAATAGAATTTAATAATTTTATGAATACATTGAGATTCAATAAGATGAAATATGAAATAGGGAAAAATATTTATCAATGAAAAATATTTAACAACAACTAAATGAAGGTAGTTAGATATATATTTATCATGATAAATCTGTTGATTATGATTCATTCACTAAATAAACTTGATCTATGTTGAAGATTTATTTAATGAATTATTCCGTGAATTATATCCCAAAAATAAGTAATATGTTAATAAAGTACTTATATATGTTTCCACACATATATTTTCACATATTAAGGGACATAATAATGAAGAATCACAATTATAATAAATTTGTTTTGCAAAGGGAGATGTGTTTGATATGAAATAGATTAAATAAGACACTCTTTAAAAGAATTATATAACTTATAAAGACAGAATTTTACATCTAATTATAAAATATTATATTTTTAACAACGAATTATTAATAATTTATTTTGATAATATTGTTATTGAATAAGTAATCACTGCATTTGAGAAGTAAACTAATGTATCCATAAAAGTAAAGGATGATCCATTGGAAATCAAAGAAAAGAAAATGAAATTCCTTGATAATTATTTATTAGTTACAATAAAAATTCAACAGAATTATATGACTAAGATAAATATGTATTGTAAATATAGGGTGAAAATACTTAAAGACCAGAAGAATGTTTTTAATATGAAATATTTTTTGTTGGTTGTAATATTGAGAAATCTAAATATTACCGACGTATAATATTTAGAATAAGATAGAATCATAATTGTTTACACCCAAATTTTAAAAAATTATTACTCTTTTATACATTCTCAAAATTTTGGAAAAAATATTTTCAGTTCCTCTATAGAATTATCTATTATAAGATCATGGAAAAAGATATCATAAAACCCTGATAAATTCATTTGCACTAAATTTTTATAGACTACCACTATAAGAGTAATGATAAAATACATACTAATATAGATAGACAATATTTTTTAAAATCTATCAATGTAACATGTATGGATACAAACTTTTACGATAAATTTTTCTTCAAAAATAAAGTCATAAAGATTGGGGTTTCAATAAAAAACCACAATGTGATAATTATAGACTTATTCCACATAAATATAATTTAAAGCATATTGTTAGACAATATTAATGCTAATGGTGGTTTGAACACAATGTTATACAGTGATGTCATAAAATCATAAGGTGTAAAACTCAATTAATTCCAAAACTCAGGGGAATGATAAAATACAAATGATCACTATTTTGAAAAAGTAATGTTCATATAATTTGAAAAATATGTCAATGAAAATATTTTTGCAGGTTTTCATGATTTCTATGATCATTGAATGATATGAGGTAATTTTTATGATGATTGATGATATATAAAAACCAAGAACAACTCTATTTTAAAGAATGGATATGACCATGATAGAAAAATTAGTAAGAGGTAAAAGAAGACAAGTATGAATTAGAAATTAAACAAGTGATGAAAGGTGGTAAAAAATAACAATGATGAGTAGAATACTACCAATAATTCAAAAATAATGATATGAAGGATTCCATCAAATCATGTAATAGATTTTTAATTTCTAAAAATGGATTACACATCATGGACTATTTCAAAATGGAGTTAAAAATAAAATTCAATGGGAAGATTTTAGAATATAATAAAGAATAATTCATTATAATCGAAAACCAGTAAGAGTAAATTAGATAGGGATGAATATGTGTGTGAAATATATAGACCAAATCATTAAACAAATTATATTTCAGGATATAGATCATACAATTATAGTAATACAAGAAAATGATCTAGAGGTCTTATCAATTTTGATGGTTGTATAAATAATATATCATCGAAAATTTATAAATAAAATCATTATTTAAAACTCCACATAGTGGTCCTAACTCCCATAGATCATATAAAAATACATAGGAAACAAGGGTTAATATTCATAAGGAAAATGGAGTGCTTCAAAGACCAGTGTGGGAATAAAGAAGACAATAAATTGAAACATGGGATTTAAGTGGTATAAAATGGTATCATAAAGATAATGATCAGAAGTATGAAATCATAGAATATAGAAATGAAAGCATAATATAATAGAATCATAATAATTTAGAAGCTTTATAAATAATGACATCAAATGTATTTGTTAAGGCTAAGCACAAATACAACATAACAATGGATAACTTCCATAATAATCATCATATGATAATGCTAACCCCCATCATGACATAGTGTGATTAGGGTACCTCCGATGCACCATACATGGAATCTCATGGGGAATAATAATTACTTATTACATTAAAAAATTATAATTGTCCCATAAATCAAAATATAATATGAATATTCCTATGTGTGACATAGGGGAAAAAGAATACATATATAAATTATAAGAAGTTTATAACCCATAATAAGGAAATGGGTTTTACTATCATTCTTTAATACATAATGAAAGGCTATATCGTATATATTTTCTTCATATAAAGAAATAAATCATTTTTATATTCAATTCCAAAAAACATAGGAATTTAATATGGAGTCCCATTAAAGAAAAAATTCAAAATAATAATGTATTTGAAAAAGGTAAAATGTACCACTTAGGATATTATTTTTGAAATGAGAAAAATATATTTATCAAATTTTTTATTTTAAAGCCCATAATTTTACTGAAAATGTTTTCAATAAAATAAATTGGAAATTTAAAATACAAATTTTACTTGAAAACATATTTTATTGGGACATACATGACATAAAATTAGATATACAGTAGTTCCTTTAAATTATGTTCACATAAAAGATAAAATTTCAAATGGAACATAAAAATGTTAAATTCCATAATTAATATGGTAAGTTAGACAACTTATATATATATATATATATGTAAATAGAGTATATATATGGAATCTCAATGCTATAAATGAGAAGAATATAATTGATAATGTAAAACAATATGTTGAACATGTTACTAAAGGGTAACAAGAGTTTTTTAATGGATCTATTTTTATGTATTAAAATAAATTTTGTCGAAATCCAACATCATAAAATAATATAATAAAAGGTAATTTTGGAAATATTTGATATAAAATATTATATTCACAAAATATTACACATAATTAGTTTCCAATAAATAGGTGAACATTGGTTGGATGTTAAATATAGACAAGGAGGGGAAACTATCATTTAAATGTTTAGGATCCATTAATAAGATAATTTTCATTTAAAAAAGATTTATAACTCATCAGTAAATAATAATTGAATAAATTTTGATCAATCAATATATAAATAGGTTATACTATGTGTAATAATGTATGTGACTAAAGGAGAATCATTACAACTCAACAAATCAAATTGATTTTTGAAGTGAAATTATATTTTAGGGAATATATCCATTGTATTCCCTAAAAAGTAATAGGATGAATAAAGGTGAATTTTACATGTTTTAATATTGTGAATGATATTATATTTATTGGGGGATGTCAATACACCATAAAAAAGGAACATTGTTCATAATGTCAATGAATTACTTAATGAAGGGTGATCGAGATAGAACCCATACGACATAACAAAAATTCTAGTAAAAAATCATGAAATAGAGATATTGAATTTGAGGTTAAAATATAATGAAAATAGATATTTCATGATATCATATATAACATTTTTTACTTTAAATACCATTTATATGAAATTAGGTGCAAAATAAATGCATCCCACAAAATGAAATTTTGAAACAAAACCCTTAACTAATGAACCAAAGAGCTATACACATTCAATTAATATACATAATAATTTAATTAAGTTCAGTATATATATATATACCCAAAATCATTATTCAATTATATTTAATTTTGTATATTGAATTTATATTCTTTTTTTAAACATTTTTAATACGGTTTCCTATTACATTGGTTACTCAGGGTTGAATTTATTATTTCTTCGCAACATTTATAGTTTTTTGACCATAATAAAATGTGTTTAGAAATAAATTCATGTTATCTAGAATTAGAGAGACTTATGTCAATTATTTTTATATTTTTTATACTTATATAAATTTCAAATGTTATTCATAAAAAGATCTAAATTAATAATGTTTTCTTGATAAGTCTGTTTATAGTGGTTAAAATTACTATAACCATTTATTATTTTTAATTTTTAAGGATTGTAATATATTATTATTTAAGAATATTAATTGTTTAAAATATATAATTCTTATATTCAGAACACATTTTTAAAGTCATCTATGTTAAGTTGTCATTTAAATGACATTTTCTTTCATCTAGGTGGTAGTCCATACGTGATCATGATGTTATTTTATATTTTCTCAATATTTTTTGAGGAAAGTTTAAAATTCACATTCAATTAGAATAATAAAGTTCTAGTATAGAAAATATTTCAGTGTCATCATACCTTCATCGATATAGAGTAATTATGAGGTATTGAAGAAGAATGGATTGAGAGAAGTTGAGTTGAGAGTATTACCTCTCCCCCTACAGTTCCCACTTAACTAAATCCTTAAGTCCAATTAGCATGGAATTTCAGTGAGGAAAAATATTAAAATGAATATAAAGGGTGGTTAAGGGAGAATATTTAATTTTTTATGTTGAATCTTTGTAATTTGTGGAGAAATATGGATGAGGTGGTCTCCTTTTATAAGGGAATAATATGGAATTTTTGTAATAATTCATTATTTTTCAACAATATCACTACATAATTCAAATAAAAATGGAAAAAAATATGTCTAATATTTTAGTTTCTAAGTTAATAAGTGTGATAATCCATCAATCCACCAAAATAAATCATGTTTTACACATGTTATATTTAGTTTCATAATGTTTAAACTATTTCCAACAGAACATAACCATACTAGGGTAACTCCACACTCACCATTGGAAACTAATATTAATGAAAAAATATAAAATTAAAATAATTTAATAATTTAAAAATAATAATTATAAATATATTAATAATTATTATGAAATAAAATTTCACAAATTTAATGAAATTAATTTTAGTATTAACACACATTAGATGTAAAAACCGTTTCTTAAAAAAAGTTAATTTCAAACCTAATTTTTTTGAGATATTAATTTTAATGTTTCAAATTTTAAATTATTAAATTAGTTGATTATAAAAATTTAAATTTTATGAAACTCAAAATCAATCCAAAATCTAATTTTATAAAAATAAATTTTAAGTATATGATAAAACATGAAGATAATTTTTTTATTTGAAATAAAATATTAATTTTTAATTCATATGGTTTATAACCATAATAAAATACATTAAAAGTAAATTAAATTATACCATTGTTAAATATTTTATCAATTAAAATGATATATAAAATTATAAATTACATAAGGATGAGGTAATAAATGTCATGAATATTGCAAAAACTATATTTTTCACAATTCATTTTAGAATCATGGATTTTAGAAAATCTTGAAAAAATAAATTGAATATTATTTTCACACCATGAATAAAAAAATTAAAATAACTTTATTATATTAAAAATATATAATTGATTATAATTAATTATAATACATGAAATGTATAATGTGTGAAAATAATTATTTTTTTGATAAATAATAAATAAGATCTAAATTGTAAAATATGGTTTTGTAAATTAAATATTTTTTTAAAATCATAAATTCACATATAAAATAAATATTTGGTCTTATAAAAAGGTTTAAAATATTTAAATTTCATTTCTATATAATAATAATTTCATAAAATTCATGTTATTTATAAAAATATTATTTTATCAAAAATAAAACTATTTTATAGAATACCCAAAAATAACTCTTAAAATAATATTAACGGTTAATATACAAAAACAATGTTTATTTTTTAAACAATTATATTTCTTGATGCATATATATTAACATTAGATTTAAAACTATAAAATATAATGAGAAACTACTTTTATAGTAAAATAACATTTAAAAATACTTATTTTGCATATTCGTAATTTTTATAGACCACTAATAAAGGTATAATTTAAAATTAAATAATATATTTTAATAAACTAATATATAAAAAAAAATATTGTTATATTTATTTAATAAAAAATTCTTCAATATGTAATATATTTTATAATTCAGTTACTTTTATTTATAGACACTAATTCAATGGATAGGTTTTAACCGTATAAACATCTCATGATTTCATTTATGTTTTATTTTTTGTGAATCGCAAGATATCAAATATATATGAAACAATTTAGTAATAAATATTTTAAAATATTGGTTCATTATTTTCAACAACTTAAATAAAATTTCCCACAACAATTTTTAAATTCATATAATAGGGGTAATTTCAATATATATCTCTTAATTAACAATAAAATTGTAGTTAGTCATGGGTTTATTTAGGATATAAAGTGATATTTCCCTATAATTAATTTAATATGATACCATGGTAATAATAGAAAAACCATTTCTTATATAATCTAAATAAATGAATAAGAGATTAAATTATAATGTAAAGCATTCTTCAAACCATGATAATGTTTTATAAACCATGGATATAATTATTTTACCACCAAATGTATTTTTATTTATATCTCAAAACCTAATATGTTAATATAAATAAAATTATAAACTACAAAATATCTAGTGAAAATCACAATCTACCTCAGCAACAGTCGTTACATTGGGTTTTTCATTATTCCCTTGATATAGGATGCAGTTGGTGTCAGTTTTCTACTTTGAACCATAGTTTAGTGAATTAGGTTGTATAATTACAAAATTCCTCACATATAATGACTCTATGAATTATTATATACTTTGGAAGATTATTTTTTTCCATCACTGTATTGTTTTTTCCCTTGACAGTTTTTTGGTCAAAGTCCACTTATACGACCGGTGAAAAAATTTCCAATCACTGTGATGAAATTCCAACAGGGTTTCATCCAACATTTATTATGTATAAGATGATGAATATTTTTTCCATAATTATATTCATAACCTGATTTTCCATGAGAATATATCCTTCTATTACTTTTTGGGTTCAATATTTTAACTATGCACCCATCATTAATCATATTTCATAATAGTTAGACTAGAATAATAACTAGATTTATTAGTCCAACTCACATTCTAATAGTTTTATCATTAATGTAATCATCACATTTCCCTTCACACCCGAGGTTAATTTGGTTTTACAAAATTTTATCCATCACTAATACCAAAATTGTTACCATGAATGATTAGTATTTAACATTATATGGGTATTATAATAATCAATATCGTAAAAGGGATTAAACATTAAACCCTTTCCCTTTATCAACATCACATTATCCCAAGATTCCTTTATTTCATTCCATACACAATATTATATTAACCTAATATACTTTATGTTGGGTTATATTATACATATCAAACTCACTCTATAATTTTAACAAAATTTCAATCCTTTATAATGGTTCATAAAGAGTATCTGATTATCCAAAAAATATAACATTGTAGTTTTGGGAATGTGTACAGTTAGAACTCTTTCTTTTAACCAAGTCACGATATATTTATTACCCATAAATCTACCTTTGTATTGATTAACCCTTGATAAACCTATTGTAGAGCCTAAATCCACATTATAGTATCTATATGTGGATGTAATTACAATATAAATTACATAGTCCCTAATTTACTCATAATTAAATATCTTTCCTGCTACGTACGATTATCTCTTAGATATCTCCCATGGGTTATCACATGGTTCTATATTCTTAATATCCAAAAATAAATAATCCTTTTTCTGATACAAAATATAAGAAAATAATAATTAAACACCCTTTCTTCATGATTTACAACATACATTTCAACAATTCATGCAGGGGATATAGAGGTCTCATGTATTTATAAGATTAAATCAATGAAAACACAATAATGAACATAAAAAATATTTAATGAAAACTAAACATAGTTCTATTAACCCCCATATATATTAAATAATCGTATTTGATACCTCAGTAAAGATACAAAATGAATATTAATATCTAAAAATCCTCATAAGGGAATAAACTTTACAATAAAATATAACAATAAAGTCAAGAGGAATAACATGTTATCTTAAAGAGAATAATAATAATAGTGGAAAAATTTCATGAGTAAATGAAATCATAAGCTCGTATGATCTTAATAACATGGAAACATCATAAATAATTACACCATGAGAAAATTTCATCTTTAACTACCAAGATAACTTATCATATGCTAACAGGCATTATAAAATAGTGTGATTCGGATAAATTCGAATACACCATACCTTCTATCTCATGATACATAAAAATTATTCAATTAAATGGGGGTAAAAACATCCACCCATTACATCATAATATATACACCAATATTTGTTCCACAAGATAAAAATAATCAACACATAAATCATAAACAATAAAAACACTTAATAAAGAAGCTTGTTTCACAATCATACCGTAAGACCTAACCTAATGCTATATAATATAGATTCACAAGAAAATAAGGATGTTAATTTTTTTATGTTCAATTTGAAAAAAAGGAAATAAATATGGACTTCCATTTAGGGAATAATTCATAAGAAAGAGTAGTTTTAGAAAATAAAATATACCACATGGGTGATGATTTTAGAAATTAGAGAAGGATCATTAAAGACATATTGTTTTCTTTTAAAACAATTATTTTAGTGAAAAGGTTCATAAAAACATAATTTTGGGTTTTATAAAATCCAAATTATATGAAACTTTTTTATCATGATATAATTTACATTAAATTAGGAATAAATAAGTTCCCCTATTTTTGTTCACAAAAATGTGAAAGTATTAAGGGAACTTAAAAAAGTAATTTTATCAAAAAAAATAAAACATATTTTTGACTTGGTATATAAGTAATGAAAAAATATATAAATAAAAATAATTATATACTATATAATATAACAATGTAAAAGGGATTCAGAAAAAGAGAATTTTTAACTAATTGGTAATAAGGGTGGATCATAGTATACATATTTTATGTCATAAATCAACTTTCTTGAAATCACACATTATAAAATAGGATAATAAACCATCATTGTTTTTAAAAGAGTATAGTAAATAATATTTCACATTATATTAAACATAATGAGGTTTTATAAGAATTGATAATATTTGAAGGAAGTGAAATTATGAACAAGGAGGAGAAATCATTGTTTAAATCAATGGGAAATATTCTTTACATAGTTTTATTTTGAAAAAATATTATAACTCATAATAAAATAATATTTTAATCAAATGGGATATCCCTTGGGAGAGATATGGTATACCATATAAAATTAAATATGAACCATAAGGATAAATATTAAAACACACGAAATCATATTTAGTTTTGAAAGAGCTGGGTATTTTGTGGAAGACATTAATCATAGTCTACAACATGGAAGAGAATGAATTGAAGTGAAATATACAAGATTTTTATGTTATTAAAAGTCATGGGGAAGTATTTACCTAGCATAAATTATGTTTGGTGTATAATATCCACGAATTCTTCAATGAAGGATGACTTAGATGGAACCCTAAAAAAACTAGAAACATTCTAATAAATGACACATTAAAAGAGATAGAGCTTGAGTTGGTATACAACTATCGTGAATATAGGATTTTAATGATACTATATATCCAATTGATATTATACTACCAATTTAAATGAAAATTTGCGCATATTATAAATTGTGTCACATAGAATGAAATTTGTAGACAAATCCCATACCACATGTCTGAATGTGCTATGAAAATTAACTTAACTTCCAAAATAATAAAATTAAGTTCACTAGATATAAACCCCTGAACCTTATTAAACTAAATTTAATTTGAAAATAACATTTAATTACTTTATTTATTTATTTTTAATATAGTATTTAATTATATTTATAATTCAGTGTTTTTTGGATAATATTTTAGAAAATGTTTCTGTTATATAATATAATAAAAGTTGTTTTAAAATAACTTCATGATATTGAGAGTTTTTTAGGATCAAGTCTTCTATTATTCCATTAATAAAATACTAATATTTTTTAATTGGTTATCCAAAACGTGTACAAATTAATAAAAGATCCTTGATATGTCCATTAAATATGGATAGTGTAACTAAAATAATTTTTTTATTACTTTTCTATTTTCATATATTATCCGTCAAATAAATTAACATTCTAAAAATTAAAATTTTATATTTTATAATTAAAAATAATGTCATCCATGTTAGGTGGCCTTGGAAAACAAAACATGTTTTTCATGGGGGTGGTAGTCCACACTGATGCATGAAAACATTTTTGATTTTATCAATGATTTTAAAGGAAACTATTGATTGGGTATTCCAATTGTATCATAAGTATTTGATAGAGAAATTTTTGGGTGCTATCACATCCTAATGGGTATATGGTATTTGATGGGAAAATTTGAATAAATTAGCTAGAGAGGTTCAGATGGGAGTGTTACCTCTCCCTTGGTAGTTCTCTTTTGGGTAATGCTTTAGGGATCCGTATATCATTTTTTTCTGAGATTATGGATTCAAAATATTGGAGTGTGTATTGAGGAAAAAATATGGATTTTTTAATTAAAATCATTAGAATTGTTCAAGAAATTAGGTGGAGGATATATCATTTTATAAGTGAAGACGTGGGTACTCTTGTAAAAACTCCCTATTTCTGAAAAATATCACTCCATTATACAAGAAAAAAATATTAAAATAGCCAATAATGGTGTAGTAAAAGATATAGGTATAATCCTCCATCTAATATCCAATAGCACAAATATTTTTAACATGTTTGTTACACATTCGTATGGTTTAAGACATTTTACACTAATTTACCATTACCATGTTAACTCTACCTTCACCCTAGAAAAACAAATTAATGCCTAAAATTAAAATTTAAATTATATAAAAATTTAACAATATAATTTGAAAAATGGAATTAATTTTATAAAATATAATAGCCTTGATTTAGAGAAATTAATATTAGTATTTGCAATCAAAATCTGGAAAAATCTCTTCACAGAAAAAGTTCATTTTAAAAATAATATTTTACAATGAGAAAATATTATCTATGATTTTTATTTTAAATACAAAAATTTATTTATTAAAAAATAAATAATTTTAATATGGCATTCTAATCAATCCGAAATTAAATTTTACCAAAATTAAATTTAATTAAATGAGAAGACTAGATAATTTTTCTTATTACAAATAAAACATTAGTTTTATTACAAAGTAGTTTTACGTTCTTGAAAATAAATTTATAATTCCAATTTTTTTTTTCACAAATCAAATTTTGATATTTTAAATTTTTAAATAAAAATATATGATTCCTTTATATTCTGATAATGTAAAAAAGTTATAGTTTTGTAAAAAATATTATCTTACAATATTAATCATAAAATAATTTATTTTTAGAATTTTGTAAAAAATAATCATAAGATTACTTTCAGAGGATCAATTAAAAAATAGAAGTATTTGTTAATATTAAATATATATAAACGATAAAAATTAATTTTAAAATATTAAATTTATAATGTATTAAAAACAATTTTCTTTTAAAAATATAACTTTAGTTATAAAATTTTAAATATGGTTTTGAAAAGTAAAAAACATTTTAAAATCATAATGTTAGTTATGAAATACATATATGGCCTTAAAAATGATTCATGAATTTTAAAATCATATTCATATAATAATAATGCAATAAAATTCATAATATTTTTAAAAATTATACTTTCATTATTAACATTAAAATAAATAATTTTTTTATAAAAAATAATAACTCAATTTTTTGAAATGAAAATATATAAATTTATTTTATTTTGTTTTCATATTTAATTTTAAGAATTTTATATTTTTACTTTTACTTAAAAATAATAGATTTCAATGAGAATGTGTTTTTATTGAAAAATAACTTTTAAAAATACATGTTGTTCAATTTCTAAATTTATATTAGAAAAAAATAGAGAATTCATTAATCCATAAAGAATATATTATATCAATATAGTGATTTAATAATAACTAAGTAGTTGTCCTTAATAAACATTATAAACATTGATTCTTAATCACAATAATGAATTATGATAATTTTTATAAAATAATCATACTAAATAAAAATATAAAATCATAGATTCAATAATTAGGATATTTCTATCGATACCCACTAATTAAATTAATTGGTTTCAATGTTATATAAATGTCACTGTTTCTTTTTTGTTTGATTTTTCAATCTGAGATAGATATCATACATATTTAACATAATTAATTGAATTTTTTTTGAAATAATTGGTTGTTCCCAGACATATGTATGAAGGTTGGATATGTAAAAAAGTGTATGATATAGATACCTGAATAAAAAGGCATGGTGATGAATAATTGAAATGAACCACTGAATATTGACATTGAGAATGATGCTATGAAGAAACATGTACACAAAACATGAATGAGAATATAAAAATGTAAATCATAATAATATATCTAGCCAAATTGGAAGAGGATAAAAAGATGGAGAAAAGTGAATTGTATATAATTGGTCTATTTTCTAATGTCTAAATTTTTTTCATCTAATAATAAATCTTAAATGAAAATTTTGTTAATGGCGCTATGGAAGAACATATTTAAAATATACAAAATTGAGTAAACATGAAGAGATTTTTACATAATAAATCTACAATAAAAGGAGTGTCCGAGATTATAAGAAAGTCACATCCCTATTTCTCACATTAATGATAAATATTGCGTCCTCTATATTCCCATACATATATATTTGAGGTAATTTTATAAGGATCTAAATGTGAATCATAAAATCTGAAAGTTGATGAATGTAGTGATATCAATAAAACTAGATAAATAAATCCATCATGGAATACATTATTTCAGGTAATGTTAACTCATTGTAACACATCACCTAACATATTCCAAATCCATTTTTTTAATTTAAAATAAAACCACTTTGAGAGTGAGTGGGGACAACTTACAAATCCCAAACTAGTACAGCGCAAACTATCAAACTACCCGCAATGACCATTCAAAATTCAAAATTCAAAAACCATAACGCCCCTCAAACATATCACGCCACATATTCAAATTCAAAATTCAAAATCAAACGAAAGAGGTTTCCATAACTGAACCATGAACCACCTTGTGATGACATCAAACTGCAGAAGACGCCATCCATTCGAAGCACTAAAACCAAAATACAGAGGAAGGTGAGAAGCCACCCCATGTTGCACCTCCTGGACCATAGGTGACTACATGAGATACACTTCCCAGAGCCTCTAAGAGATCCACCGCACCAGACCGATCTGGGGAGGAGCAATGGAACGGGAAACCAGATAAGAGTTCAAACGAAGCCCACCGCTACCTGAAGGATGAATCCGGCCTTGTCCCATGATCATGAACCAAAAAAACCAAACGAAAACGAAATCCAAACAAATTAAAAAGAATCATCATGACCGCCATGGAAGATCCGAAACAAACAACACCAGAAATCACTACCGTCTTGACCACCAGGACTCAACGAGAGGAAAACAGAAAAAAAATATCGGAAGAAACAGATCCAATAAAGCATCGACACCAAACCATCAGAACTTTCCGAAAAATTGTCATCGTATATGAGGATGAAAGACCATACGCCACTGAAAAAAAGATCTAAGGGAAATGGACAACACAAAAAGGCGAGGAAAACCAGCACCAGATGCTGCCAATGACACAATCCCAAACTACAAATTTTAACCAACATGCTGACCAAGATTGCGGTTTGGTGCAGTGGGACTGGTAGAAAGATCATTCACAGACAACTAACTGTGACCGGACTGCAAGCAAGAAGAGGGAAGAGACAGAGGTCGAGCAACATGAAGGGGCACCATCATCACAAGAGAAAAATTCCTGGGAGAGGTAAACACGAGAGATTTTGAGGCTAGAAGAAGAAGGAACAAGAGTAACAGAGAGAATACCTTAATGGGTATATATCAAAGAATTAAATCATCCATCGAGTTATTCAAACTTGTTGAATATTTAAATTTGGATTTCCCTTAATAAACAATAGTATGTAATGATTTTCAAATTCTAAAATATTATGGATTATATTGAATAAAGTTACCAAGGGGGCGTTTCATTCTAACAACATGGGTTAGAACCTATATAACACTTGAATTTTAATTATTTGTTTATTCGTGTGGATTAATGGTTTATCAAATCTCTTGAAAATCAATTTTTTCATAACCAAATAAATGTATTTCATGTATTTATTTCTTTATGTAATGAATATGGAGAAAAATATTATCAAAAGTAATCAATATTATATTATAAACATTGTTAACCCAACTAGACATACAATTAACTGGTTTATGAAACATTTCATAGAGAAAATTCTGTGCCAGAATTCTCTCAAATAGATTTTTTCTGTGTTTCCAAATATATTGGTAATAAAACTAAAGGGATAAGTCATGTTTGGAAAATAAAAGAATCATGAAGATGATTAGACCTTCCATTTAACATATAATATCAACTAGGAATAGAAAAAACTTTCTCATTTAATTTATTGTTATTAAGGTGTTATAAAAATTGCATTCTAACATATATTTCGATGAAGTATTTAATGTTATTGAAAATGGAGAAAAATGTAATGATATAAGTAACAGAAGTCGACTATTGTATTTTTTTCAAAAGTTTTTAATATATATATATATATGTATGTATGTATGTATGTCATGGATTCTTTGTTGATTGAGTTATATATGGACAAATGATGTTGATGGTGATGCTTATATATTGATAGGTAAGAATATTGAAGCCACTATCTAAAATAATGAAGGATAAAAATGTTATTGTCTTTCAATAATTGGATTGAATGATTCCCAATAATTTTTAATGAATTTTAGTTATTGTATATATGGTCCTAATGTCAAGGAAAAGTGGTGATGTTTTTAGTTACACATTATTCAATATTATATAATGAATTTTTTAAGATGGATGATAAATAATGAACTACATTGATTTTATAACTATCATTATAAAGATTAAAAAAACGATGAAATCATTGATAGAAGATATCTTAAAGGTGGAGAAAATATTCTAAGATATATTTAAAAATATAAAATATATAATCATTGATAAAAATTATATTATATGAATGTTTATGATGGTTGAATTTTGGGATCTATTTAAAAGGAATAAAGCTATATGATATACATAACATTGAGTATTTATATGCTACAATGTATCTAAGAGATTATATAAAAGGGAATGAAATTAATTTAATAACACTATAACTATTAAAATAAATTATAAGTTGACTTTAATTTATTTTATATGGCCTTCAGTTTATTTCAAGAGAATCTCAGGTTAATTTTTGAATTTGGGGATTCAGAGTTTTAATAGAAAAGTGCATATGTTTTGGAAGATTCATTAGAATTTTCATTTCCTAAGGCTTTAGTGAATCTATGAAGTCATATAGAACATGAATGATTTTATGTATAGGGGAATGAATTTTGTGTTTATTTCGATTTGTAAAATTCCTCACAATTAAATCTTTATTGTGAGTGTATAAGAATTTTCAATTAGAGTGACGGACATTCAGTATTTTCATACAATTGACATAATTGAAAATTAAAAGGGTATATGATTTTATGGAAAATTGCATGTCTTTTATTATGATATGTAACAAATATAATGTCGTAATTATAAATTTACATTTTTATAATTTATAACATTCATACAAGATGAATGAATTCTATATTCATTATAGGACTTTATAGTATCAGTATGACTGTAGATTGATATAAATTTTCAAAATTATAGAGAATAAACATCATATTGTCCCGAATTTATATTGTAAATATTATATAAAATGGAATAATTATAAATATTTTCATTAATGTTCAAAAAATAAAGAAGTTGTGCTTATCTATGATTTAAACATGGGTTGAATAATTAATGTGATAATATAAATATTATTAGTGCTCATTATTTGTGATTTAGAAATGAAGATGTTTGGGAATCAATATTGGTGATTGAAATTTAAAAAATTCTTGGAACTCAAAATAGATTTTTTAGTGCATTTATTGATTATTAAATTATCACTAATTATTTAGTGACTAAATATATTGAATTTGTATCCAATATTATTAATTTAGGGAGGAATGATCAATGATGTATTATATTTCATTGAAAATAAATGAACCATTGATGAGAGAGATTTGTGATAAATTAATTTAGAATTATATATGATTATGCGTGATATAATTATCAATGGATCCAATATCACATAAAAATTTATGATACATTTTATTTAAGAAAGAAAAAATAACTAACAAGATATTAACTATTTATTTATTCAAGAAAAATCATTATAGGATTAATGAGAATCTCTAATTTTATTAGAATATCTTATTTCATGAGAAAAAGAACCACACTATAAGAAACTGATTTTTATTTTAATACCATAATAATGAATATATTTTTTTATATTTCTGTGGGATTCTAGTAATGTCATATCAAGATATCAATGAAATTATTAAAATTTCATATAAATTCAAATAAGTTAAATAATAGGAAATAATAATAGAATGGAACTCTTGGAATCTAAGTGGAGATAATTGGATAGTTCCAATCCATAGTTGTTGAGGATGAGATTTGGAGGACTATGTGATCCTTGAATGAAATTTAAATGAAATTTCCATTTATAGAAAATTTAGAGGACTCCAATATAATGGGTTGTATAGTGTGTGAAATTTGGTATGTGAGCCTCTTGAGATGTGAGTGCTTTATTGATGAAAATATAAATCTAGAAACTAAAAATAAGAGGGGAACTAGTAACATTAGTGAAACACTATAGCTACTAAATAAAAATAATAATAAAAGAAAATACTATGATCAATAAAAAATAAAATATAGGTATCAATGAATAAGATGATGAATAATTTTTTTCCTATGCTACAAAAGTGATTTTGGGCCTCAAACCTATAAATGAAGAATGATAAAAGGATGGTTTAGACATAACATCCCTCATAGAATAATATCATAGAAGTAGAGATATAGAAAAATAATAAGAAACATTGGTATTTTTTTGTAGGAATATATACTATTATCATAGCGTTAATCACGATTCTTGAATTTTATGTTGAGAGAATCCCAATAAGATGTTTTTGAAAAATAAAATGGTAAAAGGAAGAGAAAAATACTAATTTCAATGTGACTATTCTGGAACACCTAAAGGTATTCAAATTTTCTATTTTGATAAAGGATAATGTGATCTAGTAGTTATATGGAGTCACATCCTATGAATGATTATTGATATACATCAATAGAATATACATTTTTATAGAATGTGGTGACTCTACTTTTAAGGAAACATGGGGTGAATTTTATGTTCACATACATAAAATAGTGAAAACACCCTTTTTAATGAGGTTGGAATTGTTTTAGATGATACTTAAATAAATCCAATTGCATTGATGAGAAAAATATAATGTAGAATATATGACTCAAATATTCCAATCACAATATAGAGTTGTTTTCCATGGAAGAACCATACAATGTAAAAATATTGTTTGATACACCTTTATATTTTTATGAGTTTTATGTCGAATTATTTTTATGTCTAAAAATATTATATCCATTTGTCTTAATTGAAAATAGATATTCAAAACATAATACGGTCAAATGTTAAAAAAAGAATCTGAGTTAAGAAAAGGGTTACCAATTCATGATTCACTTCCCATATCACGTGACTTCACATATCTGAATCATTTTTCATTTTGATATAACATTTCTATAAAAATAAAATATCCATGGTTGGGTTCATTATGTGATTCCTTAAAACAATTTATAATTTATCATATACACTATCAATTTGATTCAGAAGCTTTTTGATGCCATATAACAACATTGAAATAATGTGTAACCAACACACTATCTAACAATTCATGACCATGTTTTTCATTTATGTAAAAATGTACCTTTAAACAAAGTCTCGTAACATTTCATTCCATGTTATAATCTATCATCACCTTTATTTTTAATTTCATGGTATGATCTTTCGTAAACACGTTCCCCTTTCCCTGAGTATAAACCATATCAAAATCAAACATCTTGAGATATTTCATCCAGAATCTCCATCTAAGGTTCAAATCCCATGGGAAAAAGATATAATTAAATATTTAATGATCCATATACATTTTAAACTTATCTCCAAATAGATATTAGAGAATTTTTTTTAGACATGAATCAACACCACCAACTCTCTGATTAGATGGGAGAAAATACTTTTATGAGGGAGCCTCTAGTGAGATCCACATGCAAAAAACATAGACATTTTCATAAATACACACCCCAACACCAAACTTGATAATCCTGATACACTATATAGACTTCAACTTAATTCGTTAGAATCATGAAAAGATAAGATATTCATATTACTTTTATTTTATTGATGGAATAATTTTAGTATTCACCACATTTAAATTTATTTCCCCTTCAAGTGAATTACATTATTTGTGATTCCAATTTTTGAAATTATTTTAAAATACACTAGTAATATCCTTATGTACCCAAAATTATACATATTGTGAATACATTTATAAATCGTTAATAAAAATTTATGAGATATGAATTAGACCATTAATCTAACATCCCAGTATATAATTAGAAATTAATTTTTATGGTATACATGTATTGTTCTTTTGATGACATCAGGATGATTCCCATGTGGTACTCATGATATCCCACCACCATGGAATATTCCACGATATTTTTTATATACATGAAAATAATTTTTTTGAGGTATCCGAAGATGATATGGTTTTTAGTGCTATAATAATAATAGAGGATTTTGTAATCCTAAAAGGAATAATGATATTCCTATAAAAATAATACAAACATTAAAAAGTGATCTTATGAATTTCATATTACTTTACTCTCAACAAAGGGAATGATAATATAATGATAATACTAGAAAAAAATATCACCCATCTATACTAATAAAATAGATCATTTATCTAATAAAATTGGTATTTATCAATGATTTTCACCTTGTTCAACTTCCAATAATTAAAGAAATTTTGGATACATCTACAAACCATATTAGGAAAGAGGATTTTCTTAAACCATGTAGGCATATTAGAGTGAAAAAATTATTTATCTAAACAACATCAATATATAATTTGAGTTAATTCAGACTGGATTTTTCCATTCCATATGATTGAAATAAAACGAGACTTAACATAGGATGTGATTGATTGAAGATTCAATATATCTCTAGTTTAAATCTAGATAAACCATTAATTAATACTTCAAGATATCAATCCACCTCCATAAAAAGTCAACCATATAATTTCCCTTCAATAATATCCAATAGAAATTAGGACATCTAACAAAAAATTGATCTATCATCCTGAATGATAAGTCCTACCCTACCTGATATTATATGCCACATAATATGGAAGATACGAGTGCTTCTATCAAGATAAATTAATAAAAAATTGATGATTGAAATAATTTTTATATTTTAGGTCATCCATCCAATCCATACAAAAGGTAAAAATATACCGGTTAAAAATAATGAAATCCCAAGTGATATTGAGATAACAAAATTATCATTTGAGATCAAGGGAACTGAAAGACATATTTCTTCCTTATTATCAAATGACTCGAAAGGTCAATTAGATATGGTATTACCTCATGTAATAATACCGTTGATTCAATAAAAAAATAATATATGAATGAATGTGCATAACATCTTTCAAATAAATATAAGACCTTATAAAATAATTAAAATAAATTACTCAAATAGTCACCCGCACATCGTTTAATTTGTATGGTGGAAGATCCTAATTATATAAAAATATATATTGATTCATACAATGATGTTTCATACCATGAGGTAATTTAACATTCATCTAATTTTTATATTCCTAGCTTTGAGTATGATACCATACACAAAAAAAATTAATAAATGATAATTTTGATCCCCTAGTATATGAAGAACCAAGTTTACTACTCAAAGGATAACACTTAAAAATCCATGGAAAATACACCATGCTATCACATAGATTAAAATACATTATATCATCTAGGTAATTTTGAGTATAGGGTCTAGAACATATAGAATGAAAAAAATAGTTTCCTTTTCCATGATGTTTTTGAAGAAGTAGATCGATATGTAAATTAAACACTATCATTACTATCACTTTCAGATTCAATGTTCTTTCATTATTTTCTAGATGAGTAGTTATTGATTATATTTTATTAATTAAAGCACCACCCATCCCAATATTCCATTCCATGTCAATATTATACATTGATACCTAATTTACCACTTCATTGTTGGTTGGTAGGAGTGAAAGATATTATTTCAATTTTATATTAGTTCATAGGAGTATTTTGATCCATTAAGCCTTAAGGTAGTCATTAGTGAGGATTTAAGAAGATTTTTGATAAAATCATAAAACTAGGATACATATTAAATTATAGAATGATTATAATAATCTATGTTTATTAATAGACCAACTGTAGATATATTCAAAATATTTGGTAAAAATTAGTATTTAAAAACCCCTTTGTACGTGGAATAGGTGAAACCCTAACGTAACATGGCTTGCATATCTGATTCTCACCCCTTATGGCTAGAACCAGACAAATATTTTTCATAAACATCACTTTATATGTTTTAACAGTTGAAAGAAAAACAATCCAATTTTCTATAACAAATCTATGAGTTCCTAAAAACCGTGATCACCATAAAAGGAAGGTGGATTATTCTTAGTGAATTATTGATCCCAATCTAGAATTATAGAATTATAATCATTACCCTGTCTATCTATTTATTGAATGGTAATGTTTAATATCTCAAAAAGAGTTTTATCTATTGGAGGTTTTCCTTGGTGGATATTAGATTTAGACCCACCCATTAATTCACTACAATAGTTCAACGAACTATAGACTTTAGAAACATTTGACATAAAAACAAATCAATATTCAATTTATTCCCAAAAACATTAATTATTCATTATAAATAAATGCATCATAATAAATTAATAAAAATAATAAATGAAATTTAAAATCATATGGATTTCAAAACATTGAAATTATTAATAATTGATTATTGTGGTTGGTTTGGTCGAATGGTTTGGCAAATAAAAAACCGTCTACGAAAATACAATTAGATTTTTTCAATAATGGGATTCTTGGGTTGTGGATTTTTCCCAACCATTTCATAATTACATTTCACAAAATTATATTCTCCATTTTCATTCTCCTAAATACATATATTTCCAACTAAAATCATTGGCTCTTCACAAACCTAAATGTAGAAAAAAACCATATTAAATATCTCAATAAAAATATAAAAATAAATCTCAATCTCAAGAAAAGATTCATTACCACAGGTGGAAAATTTAGGTTTTCAATGAAATAGAGTTGGATAAAAATTTCCTTATTCTTACAACATGAGCTCATAAAATCCTATATCAATTCCACCATTCATCATAAAATGAATCTACTAATATGTTTTTTTAATGCATCAAACCTGGTCAACCCAATTACATTTCTCTTACTAATCCTCTATAAGTCCCAAAGTGTGTCCCTGTTCTTAATTATTTGTAGACAATAATTGAGTGTACCCATCATATTGTTTGGGAGTGATTTCACTCCTTAAATCTAAAAACCCCAAAAATAAGATCAATTATGGAATCTCATATTAGTTATCCATACATTCGATAGTCATATAATGAAAATAAACTGATTTAAATTATAATGAATTATATATAATATAACATAAAAAATATACATGATCAATTAATTCATAATAAAGCATAAAGAGGGAATAATTAATCCTTTATGAAACATTAGAGGCTGAAAAATGTTAGGATTAATTTTATGATAAATATGTATCTCTAAAATATGAAACTATCTCAAAACACAACATAGAGAATCTCTTCCTGAATTATGGTCACCACTCATTCACTCGGTGATACAAATTATAAATAAGGTACATATATTATTCCACCAAAATAAGAGGCCCATTAAAATTTAACTACATTAGATAAAATAAGATCACCAATCTACTGATGTGTGTAGATTGGTTATGAGAAATCACATCACTATATAATACCACGAATATAAATAATCACATTTTTATGAAAATATGATTCACTAGTTTAAAATAAAAAAAATATGATTTTTTCCACAATTAGGGAATCAAATAAGTTATATATATATATATATATATTTGTAAAACCGATCCAAATTTAAAATTAAAAATATAATTTTTTTGGTAAATGAATGTAAATAATAATACAAATTAACTATTACCATGTATACCAACGATACATGGAAAAAAACATTGTATATATAATGAAATGGGATTACATATTTGATTCTAATAAGATATCCTAGAACCATGATTATAGATCACTACTAGCGCTATTAAATATTGATAAACAAAGACCTAAAATTAAATTCATGGACACAACAAGTGGAAACCACTATCCATGGAATGAACAACACTAGTTGCATTGGGCAATATATAATGTAATATATTGTATATAATATCAAAAGAGTACATAATTCACTAAATGTGTGTGTAATTAATGTTTATAAAATAATATGTATCTTCCTAATTAAAAAACATAATTATAATTATTAGATGAATAGTGAATCTATTAAAAAATTTTATAAAATTTTAGAACTAATAACATAAACATTATTTATTATGCACAATGAAGAAAAAACATGAAAACAATTATGAAAATATTAAAAATATTATGTTAGAAAACATAAAATAACTCTTATTAGAATTTACGCACATTAACGTAATGTTTTCCCGATGTTAATAACCTTATCATTATGTATCACTGTTTCTGATTAACAATAATGGTCTATCATTCCTACAACAACAAAAATATCAATACAATGATCTGTATAAGCCTTTCCTTCCCAAGCCTTGGGAACCATTAATCAAAACAGATTGGATAAAATTTATTATTGTGAAACAATGATATTCCCAGATCAAGACATGAAAAAATAATACTTACCAACATAGGAATTATTAAGGTAATTACATAATATCCTTAGAGGGGATTCCATAATAAATAATAAAAAAAAATAACAATAAAGCGTTATTAAAGTAAAAATATATTATTAAATGATTCATAATATCATTATATTATCAGTGATGAAAAAATTCATCCTCCTCATATATGGATATGATTTATTTTAATTTAATAAAAATTCATTTCCCTTGTAACTTGAATTTAATTAAAATATCATTTGGAAAACTCTTCTTTCACAATGAATATTATTAACAGCTTCTCTGTCCTGTGATATCTTTAATAAATCACTATTTTTTTATTCCATTTAGAAGGATGAATTTCATTTTTATGGATCAGTAGTGTTTCTTCATATAATAGATTATATTAATTTTCTTCCATAAAGCATGTATTCATACATCCAATAATGTTTTTACGATAGACTATATAAAACCCCACCAATTAGACATAGTTATACATTGTTATCTGGACTATATAAATCATTGTTTTATATATCATTAAAATTGGATGTACAATGTAAATATATTCTTGATGATAAATCTTCATCCAATGAAATGAAAAATTTAAAATTGTTGAAATTTTATTCCTAAATAAACATTTAAAATCATGGGAATTAAAAAGTTAGTATTTTATATAATTTTCAGAAAGTGTCTTGTGATTTTCAAAATTAATATATGTTTTTTGAAATGAATATTTTGAAGTAAAAATCACTCACATTGTGAAAATAAAAAATCACAAAAGAAGTAAATATTTATTAAAAAACATGGATTACTAACTGTAAATATTTTGTAAGGTATCCCATTTTAAAAATTTATTTCAATGATTCTTTCTCCCTATTTGTTTGAAAATTTAGAAACATGTTATAAAAAAATTTATTAAACGCTTATAAATATGTATCATTAAAAAAATAATCCATTCTCCCAATTTGTGAATTTTAAAAATAAAAAACTATAAAAGGTAGAAATTACAATTGTAATATTATGAAAATAAATTCTATTGGAGAATGTATATAAAATTATCAAAATTTTAAGGAAAACATTCATCCAAAAAATATAAGAATGCAATTTAACCAACTGATTTTGAAAAAACCCATCAATGTAAATATGAGTATAATCAGTAATCCAAAATATACATTCAAAAGGATTTAGTATGACTTATTAAAAAACATTCAAGAGTTTATATAAAATTAACCCACTATATATATCTTATTTATGATCAACATAATATTCTTAATATCATCAAAATATTTGTTTTACTCTGCAAAAAAAAATGAATGTGGATTACCAAAAAATCATATAAATCATGAACATAATTACTTTCACACTAGTTCCCTTGTAATAAATCCCACGTTATCTTTATATATAAATATTATTCATCCATAGCTTTAACATTAAACAATTCTCCTTGGTTATCTTATTGAACAACTATATTTTTATAAATCATTTATCCTTAATATTTAACTCTTCTGTGTTATTTCCCTGTTTAGTAAATTCATTATATAGATTTATAATATTGAATTTTTTGTTCTCTACTACCCTTATGGTATATAGGACATCAATATTTACAATCATTGGAAACATTTTCACTGATTTGATTTCTATTGAAATTAATTATTTCTTATCACTATAAAATTTCAAATTGTATTCTGTGTACATGATATGTTGAAAATTTTGATTGAACATCCATGAATCAGTTTGTGTAATTCATTTGATGTAATTTAATTATAATTAATTCTGGAAAACTAGTTCTGAGAGGTGATTGAATGGACTGGAAATTTTGAACAAATCAATATTCCCTTCAATACACTTACAACTTTCACGAATATTAGAAATTTTTCCATAATTTTGTATAAAAGATGAATTACTTCACTTATGTAATTAAATTATTTTTACATTATTTTTATGCTATTTCATATATTATAGTTTGTAGAATCTAAAGACTCACTTGATAGTAAAGGTCCTATGGAACTTATAGAAAATTATCTATATTTACCATCATTATCATAAACTTCCATAACATTAAAATCATCATCAGATGGAAATCATTACGATGTTTGAGACTTGTAAATTGGGAATTATATTCTTATGATGATTCTAATTCTTATATATTTCTAAATGAAACATCCATGACATATTTAAAAGATAAGGAATTTTATTATGATCCATATATTTATTCAAACTCCATGTTCACTTTTAATTCATTAACTATTTCATAATAATTCCTAAAACTTTTTTTCCATAAAATAATAGATAGTTATTTTTAGTAAATTTATCTAGTCCCTTCCCTCTATTTTTAACAACTTTTTGATGTTCATCTTTAACATTTTTCAAGATACAATATTTATAACTACTTATTTTCGTTCTCCTTGAGGAATTGTCCATGGTTAATTTAAATTAGAAGTGATTTTCCATTGTGTTATTCAGACAAATATTTTTTTGGATGATTGGGCACAATTTTTTTTGTTCAAAGCTTTTTTAAAAAAAATAATTACTTTAAATATTTTCATATATTTTTTATGATTTATTTATATTCATGAATTTTATTATTTTCTTCTACTCAAATATTCTAATTTTTTTTATCATTAGGAGTAAAAGCCTTTACCTTATCCAACTAAAAATATGGATTACATGTGTTCATTGAATCCATTGTTTTATAATGTAAACAATAACCTCTTCAGAATGTATTTTTTCTTTCTCTATTTTATTAGAGTATATTTTTAAACATATTTTCTCCTATCCAATATACTATTGTGTTTCTGAATTTCAATATCAGATTTTACTTTTTCATATTTTAGAATAATATTTTCTAAGAAGGATCATAAACCAGTCTCATTTTTAATATTTTTTCGCCCCTGATAAAGGAAACCATATCTATTAAAAAATTGTCTTTATTCATTATCATTTCAAATTTTATAAATCTAAACAAAATATTGTTAATAAAAATTTGTTATAACTGAATATTAAATTTAATCGATCTTGATTTCACTACATATATTAGAGTAAACATATATTTTACTATATTTAATATTATCATTAAAAAATTATTAAACATATAAATAAATAACATTTTGAGTATTTTTATCTCTTTTTCTATGAACTATATACTTTTGAACCAATGGAATAACTATTCATTTATCCGGTGAATCACGAGAGACTATTTTTATTTTCTATATGATGAAAAAATGTGTTTTCAACATTTGAGATTTCAAAATATTTGATTTTTCATGAAACATGAAAGTGACTAAGTTAGAATCAAATTTCAATGGGATTTATTCAAAACAAAAAACCTTTTTATAATAAAATTAAATGATTTTAAAAAAATGTAAAGCCCAAAATCATTAGTCCATCCAGTTCATTGAACATAAATAACATAGGGGAACCCCTCTCTAAATAGGTATAATATAAATCATAATATTCTTTTTCTACATAAATGGATTCCCAACCATAAAAAAATTACAAAATTCATCATAGGTTCACAGTTTCCATATCGAGCTATTTCTATCAACCATGATAACATTTATTGATTTTAATTATATATGGATCTATATAGTGAAAAATGTGTGGTGGAACACTTTTCTTCCTATAGTCTCTTTGAGATAGATGATTCATTATCCTCATATACATACTTTATATTTAATAACATATATAGATGATTTTATTACAATGATAAATGATTTATTTATAATAAAAATTCTAAATTTAGGATTTATTCTAGATGATTTTGATATAATTATTATAATTTTAATAAATATTTTGAAAAAAAATTGAATTTTTTTATATGTTTAAAAAACATAATAAAATTACATAAAAAATATATAATAAAACAAAGATTCAAAGTTTACCTATTAGAGGAATATTTTTTAAAATAATCATTCATGATTTTTTATAAATATCCTCGGTAAATTATTATTAAAAAAATTATAAATTTAAATAGTATTATATATTTTCTAAAAAAATTATAAAATAATTAAAAATGTTTTTCTAATGAAAAATTCATAAAACTAGTTACCTAAATTTTTTTATGAAGTGAATTTTTAAAGAAATTAATTAAATTTTTTTCAAATTTATTCTTATTAAAATATTGTTATAATATTTTATAATAGAAATTTTCTGTCATGAACCGGATCTGGTCACCATCAAACTGACACCAAACCAGGCCCGTTCCAAGGCTCAAAGGGTGTTCCTGACCCCAAAGGGCTGGAACAAGTTCCCGGGTATCATATAATGATAATTGGGAACAATTTACCCTATTTTATAAACATTAAACAACAAAAAACTCAATAAAACAAATCTGGATTTTTCAACTAAAACCGTCTTTGAAAAACTTTAGAACAGAATTACATAAGATAAAAATATGTTTAAAGACCATTACAAAGGTAAAAAACCAAATAAGGATATCCCAAGAACACTCATGGAAAGGGGCACCACCCTCAAGCCATCTCTACAAGACTTCACCACCAAGGACCTGGCAAAAACCCGACCCATTGGAACTAAAAACTATACCCAACCAGCGACAACAAAAAATTACCGAGTCAACTTACACCCAAGGGTTTAATTAGGGTGTGATACAATTCCCAATAGGATTCCACCACTAATAGATTCCATGTGATAAACATTTAATGACGAAAAGCATGGATGTTTTCAAAAACATGAGATGCATGTTAAAATTTCTAAAAGATGCAACATTAAATAAAAATAGTTTTCAGGTGGGATAATTTAAATAATAAAAACATTTAAAATAAATACCATATCTACAGAATTTTCCAGCCTCTCATATCGTATGCCAACGGAATTCAAAAAATATAGAATGAGCACAAGAAATTGAAAATAACCCTTAGGCACTAGCTAACTGTGGGTCATAGGGACCTTGTATCTCGGTGAGAGTAACCATCAAAAATATCTGTTCTCGTGCACGATCCACTAGTAGTGAACATTCCCATAACCTAGTGGTACCCAATCATCATCATCATATTTTAGTTCCAGTTGTAATAATCAATCTTGCAAAGTGAAAATGAGTCCAAAGCCCATGGATTCACTGGCATACTAGTACACATCCACCCACCTAGATACCCGGGTTTTCCCTTTGTGACCAAACAAGTTAAACAAGTCAATGAATATAATTTTAAAATGAAAATATCATTTACATATCATAAATTCACCAAATAGCCCACATGTATAAAACAAAAGTAACAAAAGTCCACTTTTCATTTAGATTGATTTTGAAATCTGACTCAAACAAAAATAGCCCACAACACTTTTGACATTTCATTAACATCTTCCACAAATCCATTAAACATTTTTATAAAAGCATTCCAATATATTAAAACTCTCATAACAGCCCACTCACTTGTTACATAATAACCTTTCTAACTTCAAATCATTTAATCATCAAACTTACACGAAACAGCCCACAAAGAAGTTTCGCTCCAACATCACAATTTATTAAAACATTTCAGAAATTTACAAAACATTAAAAAAAATTTGACTTGTTAAAACCTCACTTAACCATTATAAATCCCTTAATAGGTGAACACACATACCAAACAGTCCAAATTAACCCTTTTCCCACATTGTTTGACCTACTAAAACATTTTCAATTTTCATAAAATGAGCACAAGTGGTGTCAATATATCTTGCACACAAAACCCCTTTCAAAAACACCATTTAAGACCAAAAACCAAACCAATTCCTATCCAAAACAGAATTGGGATCCCTAGAGACACTTATAAAACCACCATAAATTTTTATAAAATCACCTTGAATAATAATACAAAAGCTTCAAATGAAAACACACATTTTCATAAAATGCTCTCAAGAAGTATAACAATGTTTTACACATAAAACCTATTCAAAAACCCTCCTTTTAGGCCCAAATGACACAATAAATTTCCAAACCATAATTATAATTCCAAAAAAGATTTAGTAAACCAATTCCATATGTTATAAAATACACCCAAATAATACCCCACGAGTAACACATTAAAACACCCAATTTCAAGTTAAAATGAAAATATAAAGTTGAACACTTAACCAAATAAATCATAAATAGTTTTTGCAACACACCCAACCTATTAATAATATAAAAAATGACAAAATATAGAAAGCTAACTCATCAATAATTGTTTACACATGTATCCACCTACCGGAAGTGTCAAATCCCTCAAAACTTGGTGCGAAACATCAACCGCACCACCACTGCATCACAAGGATGATAAATCCAGCCCTAGACCAAAAAATTTAACCAAAAAGACACCAAATCAAACCATATGTTCTAATCCTATCTTCTGGACATTTTAGAATATAATGAATGATGGAGGAAACCCTAGGGAAAATGAACAAATTGAAAAGAGAAACACTTACTCAAAAAAATATTGAATACAACTACCCAAAATACACCAGAATATGAATTTCAAAACATAAAACCATTCATGTAATGTTCGAAAATGTATTATGAGATCATGTAGAAACTGGAATGGGGGAAAAAGCGTAATAAAATAGAGAGTTATGATGGAAAGAACTTACCTCCTAAAATCTACCCTATTTTAGAAACCCTATGAATTTCAGAACTCAATCAAGATGCAAACGAGCTCCAAAGTGGGGGGAATTAAATGGGAGCTCTCCTGGGCTTCATAGGGTCGAGAGGGAGGTATAATCACCAAATAAATAATTATAATGAATATGATATTAAAACATTAATGAAAAAATTTAAAACTAGAAAATGGGCTTTCGGGTTGGCCCAATTCTTGAATAAAAACCCAAATCCCTCATGATTATGGATTTATAAAGGCCCCAAATTTAAATTTTAGTGTTAATAGGTCAGGGGAGTCCAAGTAAGAATTTAAATGGATAAAAAATGTTGAAAAATTAATGAGTTATAAGAGAAACAAAATTTATTTTAAATCTAGAATTGGGCTGACGGTTTGTCCCAATTCATGAAAACTCACCCATTCCTCCCTAAAAGCATGGGAAACCCCCAAAAAAAGCATGAATTGAAAATAAATTAAGAATAACTTTAAAATAAGTTACTTATGTGACAATTATCCCCACATAGAAAAAATTCCGCCCCGGAAAGTCACAGCAACGTCAAAGAAACAACCAAACCCCACTGAGAAACCAATAGGTACTCCCTTTCCAGGTTTCACCCCCAAAGGCCAAAACACCTCAATTGATCAATTAAGGATTACTCTCACAACCAAAAAATACACAACATTCCTGAAATTATCAATCAAATTCATACTTTATTCAAAAATAAAACTCCTCAAACACTATCCGAACAAGACTCAAGCAATTTACCCAAATGAACAACAACTTTGAACAAGGTTACACTTACCTTACTTTAACTAATCCATTTAGCGCTCTCCAGTCCCAATGATTACCCAAGGAAGATTTTTGTAGCTAGATAGCTCCTAAAAAGACTATCTACACTAATCCAAGACCTAGGATAAATCTAAGTTACTGGTACGGGGAGACACAAATATGCTCCCCACCATAAGAGACAACCAACAAATTTTTTTCCAAGACAGGATCAAGACACTTATAGGGGGAGGCCTGAACCGACTCCCTGGTACATAGGGTATAATTCCATTCAATGTTTCTGAAGAAACATACATGAGAATCATAGTGGTTCTCCCCACCATAAGAACCAAGTATCTTAACTGACCAGTAGGGGCCGACACAGAAAAACCCAAAAATTTCACGATTTGGGAAGGTCACACAGTTAGTCCACACAATATGTGAAACTGTGAATTAACTGTTCTGGTCAATCATTCTGCATGGATTCCAGGCACACAGTCTGTCTTAATCATTCACGAACCATGGGATCAGCCTGTCTAGCCAAATTTCTAACCATTCTCCAAAGACTCAATGGAAACCAAAGGGGGAGGGAATGACATTGGGCGATGTCATGGGTACAAGACCCTCCACCTGTTTCCACCAAAGGTGACCAACAAAAAAAAGATAATGTTACTGTAGGATTAAACTCTTATTATCTTTCATATTTATGATAGGAGTTTGTACAAGGGTTTAAATGACCCTGTGATTTCCCCTGACTATGAGCCAACTTCTCTCCGAGACCTATGGCTAGAGGTCAAATGATTGAATAATCTTCGGCCTTGCAGTTAGTCTTTGGAAACCCATTGAATGATAATTCTTCTTTCAGTGACACCAAAAACTACACTGCAATCCTAGATAAGTTTTCCAGACATAAAGAATTCCAAACTCACTTTACCCTCTCCCGATATTTCACTAAAACAAGGGCTAAAAAGATACACACACATCACACCTTGTTTCTTCAGTTGAGAAACTATAGAAGTAAAGAACACCTATACTCAGCTTCCTCTAAAATGGAAGATTTTGAAGTTTTTCCAAGGGATACATTCACCTAACATAAAAGGGACTCTCGGAGGATTTCACAACTTTCACCTATACGGTCAATTGAGCACATGGCATCATAAGGAATCACTGAACATGACTATTACGACTAATATAAACAATTCATGGAGAGGGACCTTATACAACTTCCCCAAACAACACACAATTCCAGAAAGTGGATACAATATACTATCGTGACCATATTTCCTACACCGGTGGTTTAACATGAAATCATGCTTCATAGAAACTTTGAATAACCAAAAGGCCCTCTTAGACACCATCAAGACACTCATCCACACTAACAACCCTAGACCACATCCACCTTCGACGAATCAGGAAACTTATGAAACTAAGGTCTCCTTCAACCTTCCACGAGAACTCTCCCATTACAAGAGGATCTAAAAATCATAGAATGTAATGGGTTCAGACTCAATCTATAAATCTCTAGAAAATAAAATATTCCTTATATTGATCAACTAGAAGATTTTCGAATTGAAAAACAATCTGGGTTGCACTTCAGTTATGCATTAACCATTAATGGGGGCATACCATATCCAACAAGATAACCTAAAGACCCAACCAAGATGGTCCATTGATAAAAAAGTGTTAAAACCATATTTAAACACATTATGGGATAAACTATAAAGGTGTCCCGAAACATATATCAGAGGAGACTACTAACCGGTCCTTCTACCCAGCTTACCGATCATACACAAACACAAAACACAGTTCGAACAGGAGGGGTTCTTGGAAACAAAGCATCCCACAACATCAAAATGTTCCAAAAAAAACATAATACAAACCATCCCAAACAATTCATCAATACATCATGTTTCTCTTTAAAAACATTTCATTGAAAACAAATGGTTCAGCGGCTAGCGCATCCACAAATGGTACCCCATGGGCCTTACACATGCATGTTTCTATTCCACACTAGGAACCCTCCTCATATCCGTCCCAACACTCATTTAGTCATGTAATCAACCATCCATCTTCCCATATATCCCCATACATGTGGTTTCTCATGAAAATACCAATGGTTAAAACAAAAATTATTTCCACTTTTCAAAACCAAAACGGTCAACCAACAAATCCTTTTTCTCAAAACCGCTAACCACGAGATCAAAATCCCAACTAACATCTTACAAAACCATTCAAAAATACACAAACATTTAAAAAATAACTCACTTTCAAGATATTTACATCAAATTCAAAACATCTCATCCCATTAAAACACACGTTTATTGTTTATAAAACTCTATGGGAAACACTTTTCAAAACCAACATCAATATAAATCCTGCTTTCAAAAGAGGTGTAAGCACACAATTTTCCATTTCAAAACAATTATGAAAATTTAGTTCCACCATTTCATAAACCGAGCCATTCCCTCTTTATTTGAAAATCATTTTACAAAAACATTACGCTTGTTAAAACCAAGTAACTTTAAAACCAATTTTCCATGATTTCAAAACTAAATCACAAAACAGTGCGAGAGGAAACTAGTTTTAGTGGGTGACTTGGAAATATGGTTTGCAGCCATATTACAGTCACTTCACTATCACAGAGAATGTTCTAGGGAATATCCCCGGCTCCATGTGGCTTTCCAGGCCCTGCGAGCTCACTGAGACCATTAACCCAACTCTCTTTTCATTTCCCCTAATCATCATCAAACCAAGAAAACCAAAGGACTTAGATAAATCCCAACTTCCCATGAATACTCGAATCCCATAATGAGGTGTGGTGATTAGGCACAAAACCCATAACTGAACTTCCAAGTCCCAAAAATCCTAACTCTAGACTATCTTGACTATTCCCTAAATAACGTGACCCAAAGAGTTAACCAGAACATGCCTCTGATACCATTTTGTCACGCACCAGATATAGTCACCATCGAATCGGGACAAAACCCGTCCCGTGACAAGGCCCAAAGGGAGTTCCTGATCCCCATGGGATGGAACAAGTGCATGGGTATCATATAATGATAATTGGGAATGATTTACCCGATTTTATAAACATTAAACAACATACAAACTCAATAAAAGAAATCAGTATTTTTCAACTAAAACCGTCTTTTAAAAAATTTTAGAACTAAATTACAAAAGTTAAAACTATGTTTAAAGACCATTAAAAAGGTACAAAACCAAATTTGGATAGGCCAAGAACACTCATGGAAAGGGGCACCACCCTAAATCCATCTCCACAAGACTTCACCACTAAGGACCTACCAGAAACCCGAACCACTGGAACTAAAAACTGTACCCAACCTACGACAACAAAAAATTAACAAATATACTTACACCCAAGGGTGTAATTAGGGTTTGAGCCAAATACCAATAGGATAAAACCAGTAATATATTCTATGTGATAAACATTTAATGACGAAAAGCATGCATGTTTTCAAATAACATGAGATGCTAGTTAAAATTTCTATAAGATTCAACATTAAATAAAAATGGTTTTCAGGTGGGCTAATTTAAAGAATAAAAACATTTAAAATAAATACCATATCAACTTAATTTTCCATCCTCTCATACTGTAAGCTGACGGTAAGAACAAAATATCCAGTGAGCATAAGCAATGGAAAATAACCCCTAGGCACTAGCTAGTTGTGGGTCCCAGGTACCTCGTATCTCAGTGAGAGTAACCATCAAAAATATCTATTCTCATGCACGAGCCACTAGTAGGGAACATATCCATAAACTATTGGTCCCCAATCATCATCCTCGTATTTTTGTTAGAGTTTTAAGCATCAATATTGCTATGTGAAACTGAGGCCAAACCCCATGGATTCACTAGCATACTAGTACACATCCACCCACCTAGATACCCGGGTTTTCCCTTTGTGCTCAAACAAGTTCAAAAAGTCAATGAATATAATTTTCACAAGAATATATCATTTACATATTATAAATTCACCAAACATCCCACATTTATACAACACAAGGAACAAAAGTACACTTTTCATTCAGATTGATTTTCAAATCTGACTCAAACCAAAATATCACACAACACTTTTCACATCTCATTAACACATCCAAAAATCCATTAAACTATTTTATAAAACCATTACAATATATTAAAACTCTCATAACAGCCCACTCACTTGTTACATAATACCCTTTTTACCTTAAAAATTATTTAATCACCAAACTTACACGAAACAGCCAAGTTTCTCTCCAACATCACAATTTATTAAAACATTTCAGAAATTTACAAGACATTATAAAAATGTTTGACATCTTAAAACCTCACTTCACCTTTAAAAATACTACAAAAGATTCAAATGAAAATATACATTTTCATAAAACGCTCTCAAGAAGTATAACAATGTTTTACGAATAAAACCTATTCAAACCCCCTATTTTTATGCCCAGATGACACTAATACATTACCAAACCTGAATTTGAGGTCAAAAAAAGATTTATTAAACCAATTCCATTTGTTATAAAATACACCCAAATAATACCCCATGAGTAACACATTAAAACACACAATTTCAAGATAAAATGCAAATATAAAATTGAACACTTAACAAAATATATCATAAAAAGTTTTCTCACCACACCCAACATATGAGGAATATGAAAATGACTAAATACATCAAGCTAACTCATCAATAATTGTTTACACATGGAACCACCTACTGAAAGTGTCGAATCCCTCAAAACATGGTGTGAAACATCAACCGCAACACTGCCACACCACAAGAATGATAAATCCACACCTAGACCACAATATTTAACCAAAAAGTAACCAAATAAAACCATATGTTCTAACCCTAACATTTGGAAATTTTAGAACATAATGAAAGAGGGAGGAAACCCTAAGGAGAATGATGAAATTGAAAAGGGAAACACTTACTCCAAACAATCTTGAATAAAACATCCCAAAATTCACCAGAATCTGAATTTGAAAACATCCAACCATTAAAGTGATGTTTAAACAAGGATTATGATATCATGTTGGAACTGTAATGGGGGAAATAGAGTAATAATTGAGAGAGTTATGATGGAAAGAACTTACCTCATCAAATCTTTCCTAATTTATAAACACTATGAATTTCAGCACTAAATCACGATGAAAACGAGATCCAAATTGGGGGGAAAGGCAATGGGAGCACGCCTGGAATTCTTAGGGTGAAGTGAGAGGTGGAATCAGCGAAAAATTCATTATAATAAATATGATATTAAAAAAATTAATGAAACGGTTTAAAAATGAAAAATGGGTTTTCGGGTTGGCCCAATTCTTAAATAAAAACCCAAATCCCCCATGATTATGGATTTATAAAGGCCCCAAATTTAAATGTTGTTGTTAATATGTCAAGGTAGGCCAATTAAGAATTATAATGGATAAAAAATGTTGAAAAATTAATGAGTTATAAAAGAAATAAAATTTATTTTAAATCTGAAATTTGGCTCATGGTTTGGACCAATTCATGAAAACTCACCCATTTCTCCATAAAATTTTGGGAAACCCCCACAACAAATCATGAATAAAAAATAAATTAAAAATAACTTTAAAATATTATATGTATGTGACTATTCTCCCCACCTTGGAAACTTTCCTCCCCAAAAAGTCACAGCAAGGTAAAAGCAACAACTAAACCCCACTGAGAAACCAATCGGTACTCCCTTGCTAGGTTTCGACCCCAAAGGCCAAAACACCTCCAGTGATCAATTAAGGATTACCATAAAAACCAAAACTTACACCACTTTCATAAAATTATCAATCACATTAATTCCTTATTCCAAAATAAAACTCCTCAAACACTATCTGAATAAGACTCAAGAAATTTACCCAAACGAACAACAACTTTGAACAAGGTTGCACTTACCTTACATTAACTAATCCATTTAGAGCTCTCCAGTCCTAATGTTTACCCAAGGAATATGTTGGTAGGTAGATAGTTCCGTACAAGAATATATACACTAAGACAAGACCGTGTACAAATCGATGTTACTGGTATGGGGGGAGGCAAATACGCTCCCCACCATAAGAGACAACCAATAATTTTTTCCAAGACAGAATCAGGACACTAATAGGGGGAAGCCTGAATGGACTCCCTGGTATATACGGTAGACATACATTAAAGGTTTTCGAAGGAACATACATGAGAATAAAAGTGTTTCTCCCCACCATAAGAACCAAGAATCATAACTAACCAGCAGGGATTGACACAGAAAAACCCAAAAATTTCATGATTTGGGAAGGTCGCACATTTAGTCCACACAGTTTGTGAAATCGTGATCTAACTGTGCTGATCAATCTTACTGCATGGATTCCAGGCACACAGTCCCTCTTAATCGTTCAAAAACCATGTGGTCATCCTATATAGCCATATTTCTAACCATTCTCCAAATACTCAATGGAAACCAATGGGGGAGGGAATGAAATTGGCCAATGTCGTGGGTACAAGTCCCTCTACATGTTTCCACAAAACGTGAAAAAAAAAGAATAAATATAATGATACCATAGGTTTAAACTCTTCTTATCTTTAATATTTATGATAGGAGTTTGTACAAGGGTTTAAATGAACCTGTGATTTCCCCTGACTACATGCCATCTTCTCTCTGAGACCTATGGCTAGAGCCCAAATGATTGAAGCATCTTTGGCCTCGCAGTTGGTCTTTGGAAACCCAATGAATGAGAATTCTTCTTTCAGTGCCACCAACAACTACACCGCAATCCCAGATAAGTTTCCCAAAAATAACACATTCCAAACTCTCTTTACCCTATCCTGATATTTCACTGAAACAAGGGATAAGAAGATACACAAAAATCACACCTTTTTCATTATTTGAGAAACAATAGAAGTAAAGAACACCTACACTCACCTTCCTCTAAGATGGAAGATTTTGAAGTTTTTTCAAGGGAGACATTCGCCCAACATAACAGGGACTCTAGGAGGATTTCTCGACTTTCACCTATACAGTCAATTGAGCACATGACATTATAAGGCATCACCGAACATGACCATTAAGACTAATATAAACAATGTACAGAGAGGGACCTTATACAACATCCCCAAACAACACACAATTCCAAAAAGTGGCTACAATACCTATTGTGACCATATTTCCCACACTATTGGTTTAACATGAACTCATGATTCATAGAAACATTGAAGAACCCAAAGGCCCTCTTAGACACCATCGAGAGACTCATCCACACTAACAACCCTAGACCACATCCACCTTCGACGAATTAGGAATGTTATGAAAATAAGTTCTCTTTTAACCTTCCACGAGCACTCTCCCATTACAAGAGGATCTAAAATCATAGAATGTAATGGGTGTAGACTCAATCCATAGATCTCGAGAAAACAATATTCCTTATATTGATCAACTGGAGGATCTTTAAATGGAAAAACAATCTAGGTTGCAATTCAGATATGCATTAACCCTTAATGGGGGAATACCTTATCCAACAAGAGAACCTAAAGACCCATCCAAGCTAGTCCATTGATCAAAACGTTCCACAATCCATATCCAAACACATGATGGGATCAACCATAAATATGTCCCGAAACATATCTCAGAGGAGACTACTAACTAGTCCTTCTACCCAGCTTACTGACCAAAAACAAACCCAAAACACAGTTCAAACTGTACGGGTTCCTGGACTTAAAACATCCCACAACATCAACATTTTCCAAAAACACATAATATAAACCATCCCAAAAAAATCATCAAGACATATTGTTTTTCTTTATAAACATTTCTTTGATAAAAAATGGTTCAGTGGTTAGCGCATCCACCAATGGTACCCCATGGGCCTTAAACATGCATGTTTCTGTGCCACACTGGGCACCCTCCTCATATCCATCCCGACACTCATCCAGTCATGTCATAAACCATCCATCTTCCCATATAACCCCATGCATGTGGTTTCTCACGAAAATAAAAAAGGTTAATACAAAAATTCTTATCACATTTCAAAACCAAAATGATCAACCAACACATCCTTTTTCTCAAAACCGCTAACCACGAGATCAAAATCACAAATCAAATCATACAAAACTATTCAGAAAGACACAACCATTTAGAAAATAACCCACTTTTAAGATATTCACATTAATTTCAAAACATTTCATCCCATTAAAACACACTTTGATTTTTTAGAAAACTCTATCGGAAAAAATTTTCAAAACCAACTTCAATATAGTTCATGCTTTCAAAAGAGGTGTAAGCACACCATTTTCTATTTCAAAACAATTCTGAAAATTCAGTTCCGCCATTTCATAAACCAAAACATTCCCTCTTTATGTGAAAATAATTTCACAAAAACATTACGCTTCTTAAAACCATGTCACTTTAAAACCATTGTTCCCACATTTCAAAACTAAAGCACAAAACAATGCGAGAGGAAACTAGTTTCAGTGGGTAACATTGAAATATGGTTGGCGGCCATATTACAATCACTTCACTGTCACAGAGAGTGTTCTAGGGAATATCCCCAGCTCCATATGGCTTGCCAGGCCCTACGTGCTCACTAAGACCATTAACCCAACTCTCTTTTCATTTCACTTAATCATCATCAAACCAAGACAACCAAAGGACTTAGATAAATCTTGACTTCCCCAGGCGACTCGAATCCCGTCATGAGGTGTGGTGATCAGGAACACTACCCATAACAAAACTGTCAAGTCCCAACAATCCTAAATCTTGACTATGCTGACTGTTCCCTAAATAATGTGACCCAATGAGTTAACCAGAACCTGCCTCTGATGCCATTTTGTCACGAACCAGTTCTGTTCTCCATCAAACCAGCACCATACCCAGCCTGTTCCAAGGCCGGAAGGGCATTAACAATCCCCATGGGCTGGAAAAAGTGCCCGGGTATCATATAATGATAATTGGGAATGATTTACCCAATTTTATAAACATTAAACAACAACCAAACTCAATAAAACAAATCATGATATTTCAACTAAAACCGTCGTTTACAAAATTTTAGAACTGAATTACATAAGTTAAAACTATGTTTAAATAACATTAAAAAGGTACAAAACCAAATAAGGACAGACCAAGAACACTCATGGCAAGTGGCACCACCCTCAATCCATCTCCACAAGACTTTACCACCAAGGACCTGTGAGAAACCCGAACCACTGGAACTAAAAACTGTACCCAGCCTACGACAACAAAAAATTACCAAGTCTACTTACACCCAAGGGTATAAGTAAGGTGTGCGTAAAATCCCAATAGTATTCCACCACTAATAGATTCTATGTGATAAGCATTTAATGAAGAAAATCATGAAAGTTTTCAAACACATGGCATGCTAGTTAAATTTTCTAAAAGATGCAACACTAAATAAAAACAGTTTTCAGGTGGGATAATTTAAAGAATAAAAACATTTAAAATAAATACCACAACATCTGAATTTTCCAGCCTCTTATACCGTATGCCGACGGTAATCACAAAATATCCAGTGAGCATAAGCAATGGGAAATAACCCCTAGGCACTAGATAGTTGTGGGTCCCAGGTACCTCGTATCTCGGTCAGAGTAACCATCACAAATATCTGTTCTCATGCACGAGCCACTAGTAGGGAACATTCCCCTAAACTAGGGGTCCCCAATCATCATACTCATATTTTAGTTGGAGTTGTATGTGTCAATATTTCTAAGTGAAACTGAGGCCAAACCCCACGGATTCACTAGCATACTAATACACATCCACCCACCTAAATACCCGGGTTTTCCCATTGTGCTCAAACAATTTCAACAGGTCAATGAAAATAATTATCACATGAAAATATCATTTCCATATCAGAAATTCACCAAACATCCCACATGTATGAAATATAGGTAACAAAAGTCCACTTTTCATTCAGACTGATTTTGAAATCTGACTCAAACCAAAATAGCACACAACACTTTTACAATTCATTAACACTTCCACAAATCCATTAAAAAATTTTATAAACCCATTCCAATATATTAAAATATTCATAACAGCCCACTCACTTTTTACATAATAACCTTTTTACCTTTAAAATCATTTAATCATCTAAATTACATGAAACAGCCCACAACCATGTTTTTCTCCAACATAACAATTTATTAAAATATTTCATAAATTTACAAAACATTATAAATTTTTTGACATCTTAAAACCTCACTTCACCTTTATAAATCCCTTAATAGGTGAACACACATACCAAACAGTACAAATTCACCCTTTTCCCATATTTTTTGACCAACTAAAACATTTTCAATTTTCATAAAAAGTGCCCAAGTGGTGTCAATATATGTTTCACAGAAAACCCATTTCAAAACCACCATTTTAGACCAAGAACCAAACCAATTCATATCCAAAATAGAATTGGAAGCCCTAGAGACATTTATAAAACCACTTTCAAGTTTTATAAAATCACCTTGAATGATACTACAAAAGATTCAATTGAAAACACACATTTTCATAAAATGCTCCCAAGAAGTATAACAATGTTTTACATATAAAACCTATTCAAAAATCCTTTTTTAGGCCCAGATGACACTAATAAATTACCAAACCATAATTTTAAGTCAAACCAAGATTTAGTAAACCAATTCCATATTTTATAAAATACACCCAAATAATACCCCACAAGTAACACATTAAAACACATAATTTCATGTTAAAATGCAAATATAAAATTGAACACCTAACCAAATAAATCATAAACAGTTTTCACACCACCCCAAACATATGAGGAATATGAAAAATGACTAAATACAAAAATATAACTCATCAATAATTTTTTACACATAAAACCACCTACTGAAAGTGTCGAATCCCTCAAAACTTGGTGTGAAACATCAACCGCACCACCGACGCACCACAAGGATGATAAATCCAGACCTATACCACAATATTTAACCAAAAAGTCACCAAATAAAACCATGTGTTCTAACCATAACTTCTGGACATTTTAGAACATAATGAACGAGGGAGGAAACCCTAAAGAGAATGGAGAAATTGAAAAGAGAAACACTTACTCAAAACAATCTTGGATAAAACTACCCAAAATACACTAGAATATGAATTTTAAAACATCAAACCATTAAAGTGAAGCTGGAAAAAGGATTATGATATAATTTAGGAACAGGAATGGGGGAAATAGATTAATAATTGAGAGTGTTATGATTGAATGAACTTACCTCTTCAAATATGTCCCGTTTTAGAAACCCTATGAATATCAGCACATTATCGCGATGAAAACGAGCTCCAAATTGGGGGAAAAGGCAATGGGGGCGCGCCTGCACTTCTTAGGGTTGAGAGGGATGTGGAATCACTGAAACATTCATTATAATGAATAATATATTAAAACATTAAAGAAACAATTTAAAACTAGAAAATGGGATTTTGGGTTGGCCCAATTCTTAAATAAAAACGAAAATCCCCCATGATTATGGATTTATAAAGGCCCCAAATTTAAATTTTGGTGTTAATAGGTCAGGGGAGGACAAGTAAGAATTTTAATGGATAAAAAATGTTGAAAAATGAATGAGTTATAAAAGAAACAAAATTTATTTTAAATTTGGAATTGGGATCATAGTTCGGCCCAATTCATGAAAACTCACCCATTCCTACATAAAAGCTTGGGAAACCCCTCAAAAAAAGTATTATTCGAAAATAAATTAAAAATAACATTAAAAAAAGTTATGTATGTGACATTTTAACTATTTAATTTCAAAAAAAGAAAATATTCACTAATAAAATTAATTTAATGAAATATTTATTAGAAAATATTAAGATGTTTTTTTTAATTTTATTTGGAAATTTTTATGTATAGTTATTATAAAATCTTTTATGATGACATTTATTTTCTATACAGAAGAGAAAATATGCCACCTTTTTCAAATAATTAATTTTATTACATAGATTAGTAAACATAATGTATATTAAGTGACAATTTTAAATTGAACATTAGAAATTTACATTAATATATTTATTTCTATTATAATTTATGCGCTTTTTAATAATATTTGAAAGTTGATTTTCTTGCTGATAAGTTATAAACTAATATATCAATTTTATGTGTGGTGTTGATTAAATCTAAATCTCATGTATATGTTCATGGAACGTGTCCAATGTGTTTATTTTTAACATAATGATATTGAAATTGTGTTATCATTAAAAAAAGATTTATACAAAAACTCAATCTAACGTCAATGTGGGTGAGTTTCATCCACCAGAATTATGCAATAAAAACTTCTATATTACACTTATAAGTTATAATCATGAAAATTTATATAGAATATTTCTTCATATATTACCTTGACCCTAATACTTATCATATTAAATCAATGTTCCAGATATACATTTCCAATCCATTTTACATCAAACTAAAACAGTATCTGAATGTTTCAAAATAAAAATAATTTCTATACAATTATTATATGTGATGATCCATTCTCCCCTTAACGTAAAAAAATCATTTTACAGTTTCAATATGGGTCTATTTTTAATTTATATGATATCTTGGGCATAAAAATACAAAAAAAGTAAATATATTCAACTAGAAGTGAGATATAGTTATCTACTGATCACTATTCAAAAAATATTTTAATATTTTAATTTCATTGATTCATCATTATCAATAGTTTTTTTCATCTCCATTAGAGTTATAATAATTTTTTTATTTTTGTATCAATTTTTTTAAAAAATGAGCATTTATATTTTTTTATTGAGAAACAGAAGTACTTTCTTGTTCTTGAGAAATTTGAAAACTAAGGCAAAATGTTTGCTCACCCATCATGGTGATTTAGAACTCAAAAGTTTTTATATCCACAAAGGAATTAGTTAGATGTTTTATATTCAGAAAAATATTATGTAATCAATGTATAATTGAAAAATGATACTATCTGTAAAAAAATTTATAATAAAAAGAGTAAAATCCACAGCCCCCTTAACAAATTTTTTGGGAAACATAAATCTGGTTTATCTATCATACTAGGCTATTGGGGCTTGTTTGTGTCCATAAATTTCCTTAGTATGTATAAAAAATTATCAAGATATTTTTCTTTTTCAATACGATGTGGTTGTTCTATATAAAATTTCTTCTAACTTTATCCATTAAGGAAAGAACAAATCACATCCATTTGAAAAAGATTGAAATTTAAGAATGTGTTATATGATAAAAGTATATGAATATCATAAAATATAGATACTAGAGAATTTTTTTTAATTGTACATGCATTCTTATTATAAATAATCATTTGAAACCAGTGATGATTTATTTTCCAAAATTACACAATTTCATCTAATTTATTTCAAAAACCCAATTTTACCCTAATTACAGGTGAATCTTTAAGTCATTCAACCATAGCCCAAACTGTATTCCTTTTAAAATAATCATTTTTATCATATATTTCATTTTTTAGATCGTCAACACATAAATCCTCATATGTAGTCTAAGGTACAAATTACGATAAAAATGCACAGTTACCATATTGATTTATTTAAAAAAATCTTCTCTTAACTGGTTGTCATATGTCAGCAATGATACATTGACTATAATGATTCTTAAGTATTTTATGATTCATTGGGTCATTAAAATTAATTTCATAAATAACATGATTCATTTATTCAAGGGGAAAAACATCAGAAACATTTCTTTCAAGTATTCTCTAATATAATGAGTTTTCAGTCATAGGATGAAAATCACTTTGATAAATACCATTTGATGATTTGTTTTTATATTTTTTTTTATTAAAATGAATGGTGTCATTAAATTTTATATACCATATTTCATCAATTGTACTCGTGTTGTTTTTTTAAGAATAATAACAATTTATTATAGTAGAATAACCTAGAAATATTCCTCTATCATAATTTAAAGAAATGTTATGTAAATTAAATTTATTATTTTATATGAATACTTTTATATGAGAAAACCTGATGTATGAATGTATTTTATTTATTTTAGTCCTAAATATATAATATTTTTTTATTAAAAAAAGCTTTTAATGAATCTTTATTTATAATATAGTATATAGTACTGATTTTCTCTCCCAGAAATGGATTACTGATAGAGTATTCTATAATGTCCTATGTTTTTTAACTGGGTTAAAACATGATAGTTTTTGAACTTTTTCATTGTAATGACAGGTCTTTTTTTAAATCCTAGCTTTAGGAGAATGTTTCGTGAGTTGGGATCTTTTAAAGGTGTTTATATCATGCTTGGATATTGGCTTGAGGAGTTTCTTGATGGATGGATGGGTTTTGGGATCACCGAACTAGGAAGATACATTTTCAGAGTCTATGCACAGTAAGTCAAACAGTGCATGACATCCATGCATGATAAATCAAGTATTGAGTTGTAGACACATGGTCTTTGCACAATCTGTCAGACCATTTCATTCATACCGTTCAGTTTTCCCAGTTGTCTGTTTCATGTAAAAATTATTTAATTAAATTCTAGGTTGAGAATGATTTGATTAAATGTTTTGAATTAGGAGTTTTATTTAATTAAATTCAATGCTTAGAGGAACTTAATTATTTGATTTAAATAGCTTTTTCTTTTAATAAAATATCATATTTTTATAATTTAATTAAAAGACAATGAAATAGATAATTTATTAAGTTAAATTCAGTTTAATGAAATTTAATTAAATTTTGTTAAATGTGGAGTTGGGTTTTATCGAAGAGGTCAAATGAATTATATGTTTAAGTAGAGATTTGGGTTTATCTTAGAAGTGTCTTAATTAATTGATAATAACAATAATAATAAAGTTGTGATTATATTTATTTATTTATTATTAAATTAATACTTATTATAAATTAGGGGATTTATTTTATTATTTGAGGGAGATGAGATGAGGGAGGTTCACACTATTATTCTCTTACATGAACCACGACCCCCTTTTCTCCCATAGTTGGGTGCACCATCCCCATCTACCAGCTCTTCTCCATGCGCCAGATTCATCCAGTTTGTTAAAAAAATATGTCACCATGGTGAGGTATGTTCTTTATCTATCCATTTCATTATTTACATTGACTATTTCAGATCTCTGTCACACAATCTCTAGTAGGATGAAACCCTCTATTTGGCTTTAATTTGGTTTCTTCTTTTCATTTAGTTATAGGAGGTGCGGAAGATGTCCTGGGACATGTTGGTCGGTATTCCGATGACCTTCGTAAAATGTGAAGCAGTTTGGCTCAATTTAGTTCACTGCCATCATTTTTGGTTAAGACTATATAACTGATAATTGGTTTCACACCCCGTGAATTTGGTGCATATGGATTAATTGAGACTTTTTATTTAATTGGGTGTGATTTTGTCATCATCGCACTATATAATTATGCCAGTATTATTCTTAGGGTGTTGCGATTGTTTTTAAAGTGAGTGATAATTTGTGTTGAAGTGTATGTGTGCGAGTGAGTAGTGTCTTTGGGTTAGAAATCACGACTTTTCCATTCTTGTAGGTCGGTTTGTCAATATTTCCTAATTAATAAAATTCTATTTTGTTGATTTATTGCTTTTGATAATGTTAACTGCAATGTATGAATAAATTTTTTATTGGTGGGATGATATAAATAAAAGTGAATTAATTATATTCATTGAGTTTGAAATTTATATAATTAGTCTATGGATTAATTATGATATATTAAATTTTTTAATATGAGATAAATAATTATTAATTACTTTTGTGATTTGAGATAAAAAAAATCTTCATGGATTAATTATGAAATATTAATTTTGGTAGGATGAGATAATTAATTATGAATTAATTATGTTCTTTAAGTTAATAACTATTAGGGGATTAACTATGAGATATTAAATTTGTTGGGTTGAGATAATTAATTATTAATTAATTATATTCTTTATTATTATAATTAATCTAATGATTATTTATGAGATATTTAATTTTTAAGTATAGATAATTAATTATGAATTAATTTTTCGTTATGAGATCCTAACATAGATAATTAATTGTGGAGTTAATTATGGGATTTCGATTTTGTTCAAAGATGATAGACATTATTTGGGAATTAATTACATGATATAGATATGGATTCCTAGAGTTAATTAATTTTTGAATAAATTATGTGGTATTGACATGGTTTCATTGTGACCAGTTAATTGTTGAATTAACTAGATTATTTATTATGATAAGTTAATTGTAGAGTTAAATAAATGACTTGGTTTGTATATCTAAATTTTTAATTATTAATGAGATAAATGATGGAAATTAAATTATTAATTAATTATATTACGATGTAGTGAATGGTAACATGGAAATTCACGGGTGCGAGAGTATGGAATGGTAACATGGACATTAATTCATGCGTGAGTATTGAATGGTTACATGTCCATTCAAGGTGCATGAGTATGGAATGGTAACATGAACACTCATGGTGCATTAGTATGGAAAGTAAAATGGAAATTCATGGGTTCATGAGTATTGAATGGAAACATGGACATTTGTGTTGTGTCAGTATGGAATGGTAACATAGACATTCATGGGTGTGTGAATATGGAATGATAGCATGGATCATTGTGGTGCCTGATTATGGGATGTTAACACGAACATTCATGTGTGCTTGAATATGTAATGGTAACATGGAAATTCATGGGTGTGTGAATATAGAATGGTAACATTGACATTCTTGGTGCATGAGTATGGAATAGTAACTTGGAAATTCATGGGTGTGTGGGTATGGAATGGTAACATGTACATTCATGGTGTGTGAGTATGGAATGGTGTCATCGACAATCGTGGGTGCGTGTGTATAGAGTGGTTACTTGGACATTTGTGGTGTGTGAGTATGGAATGGTAACATGGAAATTCATGGATGTGTGAGTATAGAATGATAACATTAAAATTTGTAGCTGCATGAGCATGAAAGGTTAACATTAACATTCAAGTGTGTGTAAGAGTTACGGAATGATAATTCCATTCAAATGGGTGAAATATAAGAATGGTAACATCTTAATTATTTTTTGAGGTTAAAAAAATGAATATTAAATAATGTTATAGAATATTCTTTATAAATTATTTATATATGTATATATTGTTCATGTTCTGAATATTATTCTGCCTTCAACCAGAAGTAGGTATCACTGTTAGGTGTCCCATTTGAACTTGGATGCGTTGTGGTTCATTTATTCAATTCAATTATTGGTTCGATATAGTTTACTAATATTTAATTTTATGGAATTTTCTGTATTAATCCAGATACTGGTGGACCCAACCTACAGAGATTTATATCTAACAACCTATTCGGGTTGTTATTGCACTGGGGTACCAGAGTAGACTCTACTTGTTTATAGGATATTGTACATTGATTTTTTCTATTTTCTTGTACCTAGGAGTTAGGATAAAATGATGAAGAGGGAGCTTGGGATGCTCCAAGAAATCGCCCTTGGGGCTTTTGTACTATTCATTTTTTTTACTGAGATGTAAAGCATGCTGATTTTATACTTCTTTTAGATATGTACAACCTTTCCATGTATAAATTTTATAAACTAGCATTTTCCATTTTATTTATTCATTTGATTATTGATTTATATCATCTTCCAATGTTGTTTGGGTTTATTATCTATTTCTATTGTACACTCTAAATATGAGGGTACAGTCTCCCCATTGATTATTCATAGACCCTTGTTGCAAGTTGGAATACTTTGGCATATGGGGAGACACACATGAGGTCACATGCTGACCATTACAGCTACAAGTTTGAGGTAATGTCGGGTTGGGATATAACAGAGTGGTATTAGACCCATGGTTTCATTATTTTTTTGGATTGTATTTCTATTTTTTGTTGGTAGACAGGAGACTTAAAAAGATTCGACACTTGGTTAATAGTCATGCTTGGAACTGATCACCCCATGAATGGGAATTGATCATGCTTCCCATGATGGGAATTTATTCTTATATTGTTTGTGTTTACAGTTGATATGATTTCACATTGAGTAAATGGTATATTTTATATTCTTTTTGATTTTGGGAATTTTTAATTTTTTCCTTGGCCTGATGTGGAAAGGATGTTGACTTATAGGAATCATCTTAGGCACCTTGAGATTCACATTCCATTCATATAACATGCCATGTAGTTTCATTAGTTGGATTTTAGATAATTTTTATTTTCTTCCATGGATGGAATTCCAGGTTTTGATCTTCATTAGAATGTATGCTTGTATAACATGTTTAAATAATTATATGCCATGTTTCCTCTGTGATTAGAATGTTTTGATTTTTTTCCATGCATCTATGTTAGATCATGTTATTGTGTTACTTCTTATGATAACATTCTAGAGATTATTTTATGTGTAAATGAAGGCTTGAGAAGAAAATTGATTAATTACGCTAACGACGAGAGATAATTTTAGTTTTAAGGTGTATGGGTAGCTTATAACATGGAATGGGTAACCTATGTATTCGAATGATTGAAAAAGGTTTGATAAAGTTAAAATGTTAAATGAAAATTGAAAGTGATAAATATTATCTAAATTCCATTGTTAGTGTTTATGTGATCATTATCGATTGGTAGATATCCAAACATGTGACTAAGCCTTGTTTAACTATAGAGTGATTGAAATGATTAAAAATGGAAAACTATTGATCTCTATAAAATTAACTATTGTGGGGTTTCATTTTGAAGAACATGGATTGAATAACTATGACCTTTAGAGGTCGTATCATTTATAAAAAGAATATAGATGTTAGATTGTCTGTTTAAAATTAATTGACAAAAATTGTTAAATGTTGAAGAGGAAGATTGTTGTGGCTTGCCTATAGTTCCTGTGGGTAGTTGTTTGAAAGCCATGTTCCTTAATGTGGTATAGTACTTTTAGGTTCGGTAAAATTCATTCAAATGTTTAGAGGTTGAAATGAATTAAAGAAATAACTAAAACAAAAAGGGGCTTTTGAGACTTGTGATTTCTATTATGCATGAAAAATAGATAGGGTTGATGTGTTTTCTTTATAATGGAATTTCACGTGGTAGGTATCACCATTAGGGATTGTGATGAATTGTTTTAGTTGTGAGCTTTTTTAGGTTGGTAACATTATAGTGTCATTGTCCTTAGTATAACTTTTGGATTTTAAATAATATAACACTTTTTTAGGGGTGGTCATGGTATCTTGTCTCTTGATATGGGAATAAGTATTGGGGAATTCTTGGTTTAGCTCGTCATAAATTCCTCAGGCATGGTCAGCAATTCAATGTGTCCTTGTGTAACTCCAGAGTATAGTGTTTGGGGCTTTAAGGTAAGTTCATACCACTGCTCGGGAGGACTTTTTGGGACTCTAGTGTTTTGACACGCCAATAGGTTTAAAATTTTCAAATTTCATGTTATATGTTGACATAGTGATCATGGTTCATGTAACTTCATACATGTGATTAAGGTGTTTCATAACTTCTACACCTGTGAGCAACTGGTCCTTTCTTTTGATAACAAGGACAATACTATGGTGGGTAGTGTCACATTAGTTTTTGTATACATGTCAGTGTTTGCGTGGAAGCATGGCCTTGATGAGTTTGAAAGTGTGAAAAAACTATTGGATACTCTGTTAGTTCTGAAAAAATTTCAGTTGTAATCTATGAACGAACACCGTTTCCTTTGGTTGGATAGGCATATGGTTTTGGTTGATGATTTGTCAGCAGGTGAAGCCGAGGCTTTTTTTAAATATTTGTCCAATAGATGCTCAACAGATCTTTTGATGACCTATATTAATTCTTAGTGTGCTATTATAAATGAGACTACCATGTTCCCTATATTGGACTTGTCCTAAAGTCACTAATATAACATTAGTCTTATGCAGTGATACTATTTTTAATGTCATTGGGATTTGTATGGTGGTTCTAATCTATGTTGTACGTGGGATAAATGGTTCATTGGGATAAGTCTGTATTCATGATAGGGAAATATAGTTTCAAAATAGCCGTGGAATGTATTGGCATGGAAAGGTCACCAGAGGTTGGTTGAGGACATAGGTTTACATGCGGTTGGTGATGGAATTGTTGTAAATGCAAATCGCCAGCTTAAGGGTGACTGTGGGTTTTATGGGTTGGCAATGTATTTCATTGGAGTAGCCTTTGTTTGGGAGTTTTTTAGTTAAATGATAAGACTATTGGTGTAAATAACCATTTAGTGGATGGTTATAGAGACATTTTCAAGATCATGTCTCTAGTTATGTGGGATGGGTTAAACACCACTTCGATGTTTTGGATGGATTTTGAGATTTTCATCGAGTTTTTAAAAGCATAATTTGATGGGATTTTGAAATGGTTATAGATTTTATTGGCATTTGGGAACACAAAATGATTATTCAAATGATACTTCATGACCTTGGTGGCTTGGTTAATGTTATATTAGTTCTCGATAGATTCTTGGGGACGAAAAGTTTTTATGGTGGGTAGATTATGAAGTCCCCTATTTTTGAATGAGAATAAAACATGAAAGTATTTGAACTTTTTCGTTGTAACATTGGGTTTTTGTTAAAAACAAATATTTATGAAGAAGTTTCACAAGTAGGGATCTTTTATATGTGTTTATATCCAGATTGGGTAAAGTATTGATGTGTTTCTATATGGATGGATGGGTCTTGGGAGAACTGGACAAGGAAGTTGCATTTCCACAGGCTATGCATAGTTAGTGAAACTGTGTGGGACATCTGAGCGACATGAAAGACTTTTTGAGTAGAATATACTTATTCTTCACATGTTCTCTCAAACTGTGAAATCCAAACCATGCTATTTACCCTGTTGTGAGTTTTGATATATTTTTTTAATTATATTATAGGTTGATAATGATTTAATTAAATGTTGTGATTTTTGGGTTATATTTAATTACTTTCATGGTTCAGAGGAATTTATTTAATTGATGTGAAATATGGGTTTATTTTAATTAAATTAAAGGTTTATAGAATTTGATTAAATGATGATTAGTTTAAGAATTTATTAAATTAACTTGGGTTCATCGAAATTTAATTAAATTATGTGCTTAAATGGGGAGTTGGTGTTTATCAAATAGGTATAATAAATGATGTTCTTAAATAGAGAGTTGGGTTTTATATAAGAGCTGTATTAATTAATTGATAATAATAACATTAGATTTGTGGTTATTATTTATTTTTATTATTATATTAATCCTTATAATAAATTTAGGGATTTAATTAATTATTTTAGGGAGATTATATGAGGGAGGTTCACCTCATTCTTCTCCTATGTGAAGCACAACCCTCATTTTTCTCCCATGGTTGAGGTGCACCACCCCCATATCCCATCACCTCCCCACACAACTGATTCATCCTATTCCATCACAAAATTTTTCCATATCGGAATGGTAAGTACTTCTCCATGTGTATCGTTATTCACATCGGTTGTTTCAGTACTCTGTCACCCATTCTCTGTTAGGACGAAACCCTATATTCAGGTTTAATTCAGTTTCTTCTTTTAATCATGTTGTAGGTTTTGAAGAAGATGTATCAGATCACATTGGTTCGTATTCTGAATAATACCCCAAAAGTGAACCGGTCCCACTCTATTCAGTTAACCATCATCATTTTCAAGTAAGGCTATATATCTGATAATTGGTTTCAAACCCATTTAATTAGGTGCTTATGGTTTTTTGAGTTGTGGTTAATTAATTTGGGGTGGGATTGTCCCCACCTCACTAATAATGGGTGAAAATATTGTTGTTTGGGTGTTGAAATATTTATTCATGTGGGCGAACAATTATGTTGAAGTGATTGTGAGTGAGTGAGCTGCGACCTTGAGTTAGAAAGAGTGGATTGGCCATTCTTTGAGGTAGGGTTCTCTACTTTTCCTAATTAATAAAATTTAGTTTTAATGATTTAATTCTTTTGAGAAAGTTGACTGTAATGTTTGAAGAAATTTTTTACTGGTGGGATGAGATAAATAATTTTGATGTAATATTATGCTTTGAGGTTGAAATTGAGATAATTAGTTGGGGGATTAATTATGAGATATTAAATTGGTTAAGATGAGATAATTAGTTATGTGATTTGAGATAATAATTATAGGGGGTTTAATACTGAGATATTAAATTTCTAAAGATGAAAAAAAATAATTATGAATTAATTATGTGCTTTAAGATATTAATTATCTGAGGATTAATTTTGAAATATTTAATTGGTTAAGTTGAGATAATTAATTATTAATTAAATATGTGCTTTGAGATGATAATTAATCAGAATATTAATTATGAGATATCAAATATGATATGTTGAGATAATTAATTATGAATTAATAATATATTATAATATTGTTATATATATAACTAATAGGGGGATTAATTATTATATTTTTATTTGGGGCTAAGATGAGATAATTAATTATTTATTTAATTACATGATATCGAGATCGTTTTTTGGATATAATTAATTTTTTAATTAATTATATTGTGTAGTAATGGATGTTTTGTGACTATTTAATTGTTTAATTAACTACAGTAATTATTGTAACAAGTTAATTGTTGAGTTATCTAATTGAACATTCTGTTTAACTAATTGTTGAATTAGTAATGAAATTAATTGTGATAATTAATAAATGTGTTTGTTATATTATAAAGTAGTAAATGATAACATGGACATTCAAGGGTGCATGGGTATAGAATGGTAACATGGAAATTCATGTGTGCATGATTATGGAATGGTACCATGGACATTCATGGTGCATGAGTATGTAATGATAATATAAACATTCATGGGTGGGTGATTATGGAATGGTAAAATGACATTCATAGATTTGTGAGTATGGAATGGTACCATGAACATTCATAGTGTGTGAGAATGGAATGATACCGTTGAAATTCATGGGTGTGGGAATATGTAATCGTAACATGTACATTCATGGGGCGTGATTATGTAACGGTAACATGAACATTCATGTGGTGTGGGAGTATGGAATGGTAACATGGAAATTCATAGGTGTGTGTGAATTGGATGGTTAAATGGACTTTTTTAATGTGTGAGTATTGAATGGTAATGTAAAAATTCATTGCTTCATGAGTATTTTATGGTAACATGGACATTCGTGGTGTGTATGTATGGAATAGAAACATGGACATTCTTGGGTGCGTTAGTATGGAATGGTAACATGGACATTTTTGGTGCTTGAGTGTGGAATGGTTACAATAACGTTCATGGGTTCGTGAGTATGGAATGGTGACATGAATATTCGTGGTGTGTGAGTATGGATTGGGAACATGGACATTCATGGGTGCATGAGTATGGTATTGAAACACGGAAATTTGTGGGTGAGTGTGCATGGAATGATAACATGGAAATTCAAATGTGTGTGAGTTATGGAATGATAGTGTTATTCAAATGGGTGAAATATAAGAATGTGAACATGATAATTACATTTTGTGTTTAAAAAAATATTATATAATGTGATATACTATTCTTTATAAGTTATTTATATATATATTTCTCTTGTTCATACTCTTATTCCGACTACAAGCCAAAGTAGGTGTTTCTATAAGCTGTCCCTTTGGAACCCGGACAAGTTGTTGGCCCTTTATTCAATTATGTTATTTCTTATACATACAAGAACACTGTTTAATTTTCTTTCATTTTCTATATTGATATAGAAATTGGTGGTCGCGACCTACTTTTATTTATATCTCACATCATATTTAGGCTACCATTGTACCAGGGTACTCAAGTGGACTGTACTTTTTTACAAAACCTTGAAAAATTCTTATTGTTATTTGCTTGTTCCAAGGAGTTAGGAGCAAAGGATTGAGTTTGAGTTCATGATTCTTGTGTATATCACCCTTGGGGATTTCCCCCTTTCCTTTTTTTTATACAAACATGTAATGAATGGTGATTTGTTTCCTACTTTAAAATTTGTACCAATGTGTCATATATATATTGTATGAACTAGCATTTCCCATTATCATTATTCATTTGAATATTATTTTATATATTCTTCTATTATTGTCTGATTTTATTACCTATTTCCTATTTTCACTGTAAATATGATGTTATAGTCTCCCTACTGACTATCCGTAGACCCTTGCTGCTAGTCAACAGCCTCTGGAATATGGGGAAACATGCTTGAGGTCATGTGGTGGCCGGTTTGGCTACCGGTTCAAGGGAATTTCTAGTTGGGACGTCACATATTCACTCAAAATGATTAAAGTAGTTTCCTAAAGAGTAATATTTATTCATTTTACTACATCTTTAAGTTATGGTGTTATAAGATAGTAAACTTTATAAATTATATATTTTTTCAAATAAATGGTTTTAAAATTATAATTACAATATTATCCACCATTGTCACTATGAATATTAACTAATGTATGTTTTTTCAAAAGATAACCTTGATCATATAATTTTATTAATCATATAATTTTTTTAAGTCCAATAATATATAACAAATATGATATTGATGTTTTTACAAGAAGAATAATGTAACCTATACAATATGTTTATCCATGATCATTAAAACCAAATGTTTCATTACCACCATTTATATTTGTAATATTTTGAAATAATTTCTTATTACAAATCATGTGATAGAGACATTCACTAGACATGTGTAACACCCACTGAGTTTATGATATATTTATTTTAAAATAATTCCGATTCATTGATATCTTCTAATACATTCAACACAAATTTAAAAAAATGTTGGACTATATTAAACTATTTTTAATAAATAATGATGATTATATCATATATATTTGGAATGAGGGTATTAATAGAACTAAATAATGTGTTAATAACATATAGTTTATCTAGTTTAATTTGATATATATTTATTAGAAATAAAAATAAAAAACATTTTAATGAAGAGGATATGTTTTCTGAAAAAATATATTATTTTTAGTTTTCTTTTAAATTTAATTTTTTTGATATATTATTTTAAATATACTATAATTTATCCATTTAATTTTATTTTAATCTATTATATGATCAATTTGGATTTAAAACTCTATAATTTTGGAATGGTTTCCTTTGGAAAACCATTTTTTTCAAAATATCCGTAGGTTTTATATTATATTAAATAGTACCAATTTTTTGTATAAAATTTTATAAAATTAATAAATTTTTATGAATTTCAATAATTAATATTATCTAAGAAGGGTAACATTATTTTTTTCTATAATGAATAGTGAAATTGAAAAAATTAATTACCTTGGTTATTTTAAAAGCTGGTTTATCTAGGGTTAAAAATTCATGTTAAAGGTTCAAATTAACCTAAAACATTCTGAATTATTATTTTATAGACATATTTACACCTTTTATCATCCATGTTTCAATAATGGTTCATTTTTGTATCATTTTACCATATGAAAAATGTATCTATAATTCATTATTCTCAAATATTCAAATTGTTTCCTCTCCCATCTTATTAAAGGTATCCCTTATCCTATCATCATAACCCATCAAAATATCCTATGATTATAAAATAACATCCAAAATACCTTCTTTAATTCCATTTGTACCTTTCAAAGGCCTATTTTTTGTCATAAATCTATCCTAGGATGGATTTGGGTGAGAACATAAAGAAGATGTCTGAAGAATAGGTAATGTTTGTAAGCAGTTGTTTTTTTATTCTTCCACCTCCTAAAATATTATTCAATCAGGTTAATATAATAAAATAAATATATTACAATTAAATATAATTTATTATGTTAATTTCATAAAATATATAAATCTTCTCTTCTATAAAATTTTAAATGAAAACGTCAATCGTGTGTATGGTGGACTGCTATCTCGTGAACTAATGAAATATATTTTCCATAAAATCTTCTATAGAATCGATATAACCATAGATTTAAAGTATATATAAATATATATTCTGTATTTAAGGAATTATTATACATATGGTGTCATGATGTCACATACACCTTCTTACTTCATATTCCATGGGTGATACAATAACCTCACCCTTGTGTACTGCGAACTACCGCCTCATAAAGTGATGTGATTCATTTTTGAATAAAAATTTATATGGACATAAATAATGGTTAAATTTAATTAATATATTTCATAATAAAAATAAAATTGATTCTATATAATTAATATATCATCCACTTTATAACTTTTCCAACTCTTTAGAGAAATGATAACGTCGTTTGTGCGTATGTATGTCCTACCATCTCTACGATGTGATGTGACTAATTTCCCATATTAAAATATAAATAATTATTGTAATAATATATCTATTAGAGAAATTCAATTTATAACAACAATATAATTTTATATATGATGTAACTAAATAGTTTTCTCAATAATTGGTTATTTTTCTTTATAACATACAAGAGGAAAGAACATAATTAAAACTTTTAAACACTGGTGATAATGAATTATTTTTAATGAAAAGGTAAAAAGATATGTTTAATGGACAAAATATTTTATTATAAATATTAATACGATTATGGAATAATTTTTAAACAGGTTTAAAATCATTATGTAAGATTTTAATTAATTCTCAACTAAAGGGAAGTGTGAGGTAATGGATTTGGTCTCAATTTCAACTTCGTTGCAACTTATATGGTATTATGAACAATTTTTTTCTTGTGTTTTATTTTCTTTCTATTTAAGGTATTTAAATTGATATGAATTTAATTATGATTATTTATTATTAAATTAGATTTATTCATTCATAATTAATGTTTATAAGAAAATATTGTCTTATTTCTATTCAATGGGGATATAATTTTCATCTATATCCATGCCTTTCAAATTGTTTTACAAAAGTACTTTCATTTATATAATGTATTTATTAAGTAAATTTCAAATTATACATTAAATTTTAAAAAAGTTATTTTAATACTATTTTATGGAAGTAATTTTTTTCACATTCTTTACAAAAGGTTGTTTATCTTCATATATACAGTGATATTGACTTCACCACCTATATAATCATTTTACAAAGTCTTTCATTTTCTACATGTCTTAAATGGTTTTACAATGAAAACTATTTTTTGAAATATTATTTTAATATTTCACTTCCATTCGCTTTTTTCTTCAAAAAGTTGTGAATTAACCTCTACATATATACTCCCTCTTATTGATTTTGTTTTAATATACTTTCTATTGAGACATTCACTTTCATGAGATAATTCACAAATTTTATATTAAATTTCAATTAAATATCAATATTATTTTTATCATGGTTATGATTATTTTATATACTTTATACTCTATTTACGTAACCTATTTTATTATAAATGTTAATTAATTTTCATAGGATAATATTGATAAATTTGTATCATTTACTCAATACATATGTATATAGATAAGAAATGTATTTAATAAATTGAATTGTTCATTAAATATATGAGTAATTCATTCAAAATTTATTGATGGGTGGGGGATATAGATCTATATCCCCTAGATGAATCAATAGGTAACATGATATAAATCATTATTCCAAATTAAATGGGGACTTACCCATTGTTTTAAACTATTTTATGAAAGGTCTTGATAGTAGATGTTTCATGAATCATGAGATCATGACATCCAATATTAATTATTTCCCAAATTTATGATTTATTTATTATTATTTTCCATTATATATTTACATAGAAATTATACTTGTGGGTATTTCATTATCAATATATTGAATAAATGGAATATGCTTTCAATTATTTACCATTACCATTTTGATTATATATTATTTTAGGATCAAGTTATTAATTAAATATAGTTTGTTATTAGTTTCTTATATTTCAATATTATTTATGATTTATCTATTAATTTTAGCTTACACTATATGAAACCCTGAATGAGTATTTTATCTCACCCTTATTTAGTTTGAATTCCCCTAGATATCAATAAAAATTCATTGAATGAGTTTCAAGGATGTATATGTTTTTCGTTTGATATGTTATATATATTATTCCTCATGTAAAATGGGTATAAAAAATGTATCTTGTTCATCAATAATTATAAACAAATTGAAACATTATTATGTGATCATTTTTATATAATTATAATGTCATAAAATAGCCACATGTTCTAGGTTACTAGATTTGGGGTAATTAAATATTATATCAATGGAACATTAATAGACACCATGGGAAGTAGATTTAGTAAATCATATATTTGGAAACATTACTCTATGACAAAACTATACGATATGTATAATTTTTAAAAAAATATCACATATGTTTTGATAAGTAATAGATTATATTCTTTAGGTTGCAATACATTCGTGTCTAGATACTACCTGTAGATGTGGTTATATAATAGTTGAATCATGATGTGATAAATCCAAAAAAGTAACAATAGGCTTAACTTTATCATTACCTATTATAGGAAAACGAGTCATACTACACACCTAGTTTTGGAAATCCATAGTGATATACTTTATTAAATTAATTTTTTCTTTATGAACCATTAATACTGATACGATATTATTCAAAATGAAACCTAGTTTATGAATCTGATCTTATCAATGCATAAATATTCAATTTAAAATAAGTGTTACCCTATATTTTGAATTATACATTATGATTTTAAATTCACAATTTAATGAGATAATCTAATACATGTCGTTTTTATGAAGAGTGAACTAGAAGAAATAAGGGTATCAATTCTCATGGCCAGTTTTGAGATTTCCCTACCGAGTAAGAAAATATAGATGGTATTGGAATTGAAAATATCATGGAAGTATTCATAAAGCTTAATATGTTCAGGAAAAATAAACTTCCTTTAATAAAGAAAATTATTGATCCCTAGTGTGATTTCACTTTGTTGAATCACTTCATGGGATGTAATCCCACATTTTTTAGGTTGGAATACTAATAATTTTATAGCTTAAAATTGGATAAATTCCCATGAAAAGATATTTATTTCCATCAAATGAGATAAAAAAGTAATAAAATAAGTATACTACCTCAATGGTATTGTTGATCAATGATGGTAACTAATCCAGAATACTACATCTGAATAAGAAAAAGAAAAAATATTATAGATATATTTTCTACAGATAATATTCAATAAACATTTATGTCATTATAAATGTACTAAAATTAATAGAAGACTACTTACCATTAATAACTGAAAATTAATGTGTTTAATATTATGAGGAAATATTTTTAAGAATATCTTGTATGATACCGATTATATATTCATTACAAAATTTAAGATAGATCATTTCTTTGATGTCATTTTTCTAAGTTTGTCAAGGGATTTGGTTTCTCAAAAAATATTTCATTTGATGAAATAGTTTTATGTTCCATCAAAAAAGAGAAGTAATATTCTAAATATTATATTTTGAATTGGAATCAAGGTTAGAAGAGGCCATATGGAAACCAAAAAAAGGTATTGTTTCAATGAAGAATAAGAAGATGAAGAAATTTACATCATGTGAAAATTTCAGATAGAAATACCCAGGAATCTACCTGAAGTGCGTGGGAGTTTTTTTATAAGTTTTGTGATAATAGTTATATATCTCAATAATGAACGTGGAATAAAAAGATCAATGATTTACAGTTTGTAAGCTATAAATATTTTGTGAATTATTCTGACTAATTAAACAATAGTCAAAGGATAATTCCATAATAGAGAGAATTAGGAGATGGAAAAGCTTTTGTGATCACTAAATCTGAGGTGGAATCAACCAATGATGTGGTTGAAGGTACTTTTATCATAGCCTAAATTTTTTATAATGGTCTATTTATTTAAGTATCGTTACACTCTTTTTTATCTTCCATTATTTTAGGAAAATACATATTTATCTAGAACATTAATAATGGAGTAGTCAGAAGAATCAACTAGTAATAATCTTATTTCCAAAATATAGTATTAGGTAGTCACCATTTTGACACATAAATAATATCTGTTTTAGATCTTTGGTATCATTCCTATTGTTGATTTTAATAAAATATTTATTATGGATTTCCTTTCAATATAAAATGAAAATTTATGATAAGGATAAAGAATTTATGATTCTTAATAATGTTTGGGAATTTTTTATCATTATGGTAGAGGCTTTATCATTACTGTCATGTATGGTTCCACTGCATTAGATATTTAGAATCATATTATTGGGGAATATGAGTATACATGATCTATGGATTTAAAGGGTAATCATAGAATTTAATATATATATGTTTTTTGGGAATAAATTTATATAGTTCTTGAAAAATACGTAGACATCTTCTAGAGAATGATATAAATTTTTCTATTTATTTAATATCAAATGAAATACCTATATCAATGAATCATTATAAAATGAGCATAGTTGAATTAATGGATCTATAGGGAAAATAGAAGAGTTTTATGATAACCGATCTATTCCCCCTAGTGTTTCACTATGGGGATCCCTAGTTTTATTCCTTAAGATAATATAAAGACCCCGGAGGTTATAAATTTACTATAGGTAAATAAATAATATTATAATAAGGAACAATTATACATTTCCATTCATTGATAACTTATTTTATTATATTAATCTATCGTAATAATTTATTAAATATTTCCCTTTATTCTTCGTATCATCAATTTTTGGTGATTGAGGAATATATTTTGAAGAAATCATTTCGAATAAGGTTTAGACATTTCAAGCTTGAAATAATTCCATCTGGATTAAGTAATAAACTATATTCCATTACGGATCTAATTAATAAATCATTCGCAAAATATATGAATAACATTTTTTCAGTATTAATTGGTGATATCTTGGTGTATTCCAATAACTATATGGTTCATTAGAATCGCCTTCAAACCATTCATATGGGAGAAATTTAAATAGATTCAATTATGGATATAGTATGTTTCTTTTAATTGTCATTTTTCTAGAAAGGATGGGATGAAACTGATACTATGAAGTGAAAATAAATCCATGAATAAACTACATTAATGAACATAAAATAGGTACATAGTTTTTTTGGTTTAGTAGGTTACTATTGGTAAAATGTTAAAACAAATCCCAATTGGTTATTCTATTAATAAATCATACATGTAATGGAGCAATTTTCATATGTGAAATGGAATGTGGATAAAGTTCTCACCAATATATGTGGACATTGTTCAATGATCTGATTTTTAATATTCCATTATGAAATTTTATATTTTTTAATTATAATTATACATAGAATAAGGGGAATGATTTTTTCCTTATGAAAAATGATAATGATATTGTATATGTACCATGAAAGATAAATAATCATGAAAATAACTGTCAAACCCATGATCTAGAATTATACACTATAATATTTTCATTGTTTATATAGATACATTATCTATCTGGTGAAAATGTGATATATAAACATATCATTAGGGCCTAAAATACTATTTTTATAGAATGAGAACAATATACTGAAAAATTGATGGATCAAGTAATAAATTATTAATATGGATCAATACACTACCTCTGAGGGATGATAAATAAGTCATTGGATTCATTTACTAATAAAGGTCATGATACTCAGACAAAATGTAGACTGATAGAGTTCATATGTACATGGATTTAGTAAAAATTTATATGTGAATTATTAATTATTGTGTGAAATAACTTAATTTTCATTTGATTATGAAAACATATTAACTAAAAAATATAAAAAAATTATCAATCTAATTATTATAATGTTTAGATAAATAATAACTCCATAAATGATGGTAAATTGGAATATTTCCTTTGTTATGATGATATTGTAAAATATAGAAAAAATTTATGTTTTAAATCTATACCTGACCAAAAGTGCGAATTATTAGATGAAACTCATCGGTTGAATTTATCTATAAACCATATTAACACCAAAATTTATATGTATTTTAGGTAATATTTTTTGTGGGATAACATGATGTGGAAGATTTCTAGATATGTGTCAAGATACTTGGTTTTTTAATATGTAAAGTATGATATAGATTTTCATAGTGCATTAATGAAACATCTACCATTTCCTATATTTAAATTAGATGACATTACTATATAATTCATCACTAGATTACAAATAAGTCAATGAAAGAATGATTTATTATGGGTTATTGTTGGTTGAATTACAAAAAATATACACATTTGGATGTTATAATAGAAGATTTACCTATTTACTACATTTCAAAAATCTATATTAACAATGTTGCAAGACATTGTGGTACACATATTTAAATTTGGTTTGATCGTGATCCTCGGTATGCAACAAGATTATAGAAGTGCCTTCAAAAGGTTTTTGATAATGATATTAATTAATCAAAGCCTATTATCCTCAAACATTATGGATAATCTAAAATGACTATTCAAATGTCAGAATAAATTATGAGGTAAATGGTTTTTAAACTCCTGGTATGTGGGACTAGTGTTTACATTTGGTGGAGTTTCCCTATAAAAATAGTTTCCAATAAAATATAGAAATTTTTCTCTATGAAGTACTATATAAAAATTTATTCCACACATTTACTTGTAAGGATGAAATTGGTGAATGAAAAATTTTTGGCAGAAATCATGTTGAGTAGATAACAACAAGGGTAAATATTATTCATACTCATATTAATGCATCTCTAATTAGGAAAATGTGTTATGAGGATAAATTTTGGAATGATATGTAATTTAATGTTTTAGATCATGTTTCCTGGTATATTTATATATATAGTAGTTTTATAGGGTTTGGTAAGAAAGTGAAAATGAGCCCCAGGTACATATGATCCTTTGAAATAATAGAAAGTATTAGATACAAGACTTAATATTTTGAAATTACACTGAGTCCATTAAAAGTACATGATGTGTTACATAAATCAATTTTAGTAAGTACATTATATACTCAACAAATTTTCTCACCCTTAATGAAATATAATTAGAACCAACTATGTATTACATTGAAGATCATATCAGGATTGTTTATATTGTAGAGAATGTTTAGAGTAATTGAATGACTCATCTTGTAATATTACATTGTAAAAATTATAAAATGGAGGACCCAACATAAAAACTAGATGATGTTATAAATAATATCAAAACTCACTTATTTTGAAGGAAATTAAACTAGACATACCAAGGATAAAAATATCCTAGGATGGAATGATTTAATACAATGACACATTATGAAATATTTATTTTATAAAAAATAAAATTTCATTAATAGATTCTGATACACATAACACTAATTTTAAACAAAAATACCCCACTATATTAAAATATTATAATTTAAATATAACCATTATAACATTTCCTTTAATTTAGTTAAAATTAATAGGAATAAAAAAATTATGAAAAAAATTTCTTACTCATGTTCATTGGTTATCTATTTATTATAATTAAAAATTAAAAGAAAATTCTTTTGATATAAAAATAAATGTTTTATTAAAAAATGTATATCTTCTAAAATGAAGTATCGTAATTTTTTTCTCAATTATAATAAATTTATATTTTATTTATTTCAGATCAATTATTTGAAATAATGTAATTTATTCATGGGATAATCTTTTCAAAATTAACTTAATTCAATTTTTTTAAATTTATGAAACGATTAATTTCGACGTAATGGCCTCATATAGTAGAATTACACCATAAAAATCCCATTAATTAGAGATTGGTATGGAGGTATCATCACTAGCCTTCACTCTGGATCAAGCCCAATCTGAGCTTCAATATGTTATGCTTGAGTGGAATTTCCAATGGGGGAAGTGGAAGTTAATAAAGATTACCACCCGAGCGATTTTATCCGAGTTACCCCAAGAGTCTATCACCATCACAAACATTACCCTTCAGTATTATGTGGGTGTTATAAGGGGTTATGTAATAATTAATTATTTACTTTTATTGGTGGGATCCCTTTTAGAAATAAATTTCGTATTCCATCAATTCCTTTGAGAATAGTTTTTTTTTAAAATATAATGATTTAGAAAAATTTATTTTTGTTTAAAAAGGTAGTTTTTAGAAATATAAAAATTATTTTATTAAACTGAGGTTTTTCTAATATATTTATTATAATAATGTTATAATAACCCTCCTTTTAATTATATGTGATGATTATATTCCTTTTTCTTTTTACTCTATAAATGATTAAGTATTCAGTTTTATAAGAATTATATTTTTATACAATAAAACTGAACATTTATTTTTAATTAAAGAATTAATTTCTATGAATTAATTATAATTTTGGAATTAATAATATTTTATTAAAATATTATATAAATTTTATAAAATATTGGAAAATAAATATGAAGCCAAATGTTATTTTATTATGGTTTGGAAACTATTTTTGACCAAACCCAACAATTTCAAATAAATGATAATTTTTATTTTACAAGTTAAAATTCACATATTTATAAATTTACTTAGACAAAATAAAAATTATTTTCTAAATCATAATGAAAATGTTATCCAACAGGATTTGTTTCATAATTTTCTGAGACAATCAAATTTTTGGGTAAAAATTAAATACCGTATAAATATATAATGTGTTTTATGAAATAATAATGACTCAATAGTGATGTAATAAAATACAATAAAAGGTATATTAGATCATTATATGTTTTAACATTAAAAAAATGTCATTTAAGATTTGTTTTTTTAATTTTACGATGCCTTAGTTGACCCTCCATTACTTATAAAATATATTAACATTTTAAAATGATTTCATTGAGAGTGTGACTGACATTCACAAAACCAAGCCTAATATTATAAAAAGTTAAGAAATTTGACTTATAAAATAATTTTTTGACCCCTCTTTGGCAAAATCAACGGTCAAAAACCATGGGTTGGTTTGATGTTGGGGATATTTAATTATATAGAGTCCAAAACCTATGTTTGTGAAATATTAAAGAATTACCCCCTCTTATCCTATATAATCCCACACAAGCTCCAACTAATCTTCACTAAAAACCATTAGAAGAAGTCCATCATCTTCCCTTATCTCCCTAAAATCCTCCCAAGGCCCCCCATGCTCTCAAGAATCCCATACTTAATCACTTGAAGTCACACACTCAAGTAAGGGATCCTCACTATACTTTCTTATTTATGTCCAAGTTCCCTTATATTGACAGGAACTTTTATTTTTATTTAAAAATGTTAGGGTATGATTTATATCCTCCCCAATACATCCCTACTTATGTTTTAATGATGAGATACCCCTTAATCTCTCATTAAAGACTCCCATGTGCATCTCTTACATTGCTAAAATTTCATAAGGGGGTTCTCTCTCCTCATTTATATTGAAGAAATTATTTTTTATTATAAATCTTAAGTCTATTACATATGTTGGGATATTATGTTCCATGACCCCTTACTATAAATTTAATGTATAAATAATGAGATACACCATTCTCTCTCATCAACCCATTTTATGATTTCTATTTGATGTCGTTGTGCTGTGGAAGTTACACCAAACTTTCGCATGCAAAATCATCACGTTAGTAAATACCATACCCATTCCTTATCAAGTGTATTCACCATTATGCACACATACTTTTTCATTGAGGGATTACATTTAAGTATTTCAAATCTCTTATTCATGGAAGAAATTATGATGTTTAGTGAATCCATGTTGAATGATCTATGTGGCACACTTATGCATGAAATGAAATGATTACGAAAGGTGTTCCCTAATATAGATTCAATGCATTGGGTAACGAATTGTTTCATGATATATCAAGTGCAATGAGTGTTTAATAATGATAATTAATGGGAAATGAGGGTTTACTAATTCTAACTAATGTGAAATGAGCCTTGGATCATGATTATATCTTGTTAAATGTTGTTTCCATGTCTCTATGTTTTTATAATCTTGATATATCATGCCTTTATGATCATTTTTTCTTTCCTACATTTATTTAATTATTTTCTATCATTTATTTTATAACTCATTTTATTATGTGTTTATTCCCTTACTAGGATTTAAATCTCAACCCTTTCTTATGTACGTCCTCAAATTATCCCATCAAGAGCTATGTATTAAGTAAAGTAGTGGTCATATAAAAGAATATTTCAATAAAGTTTTGTATTTCAGGTTTTTAGATGTTATGTTATGTTCTTAATTTCTAAAGACACAATACCTCTTGATCCATGGAATTATCTTAAGTGAATGTTTATGTAAAAAATCATGTTTAAATATTTAATAAATAGTAGGTTTGTCATAATGTTTATCAAATGATAGGTTTAGTTAGTTTTGGGATTAGGATTTGAAAACCATATTCAAAGACTTAAGGATAACACTACGTATAAGAAAAAAATCCCATTATTTTGGTGAGTATAGAGTGAGTGGTTTATCATGAAATTAGATTCCTATCTGGATACAAAATAGTAGAGGTGGCACTGTCATAGATGTATCTATGGATAAAACCCGAAAACCCTGCTTTGAGTTAGATGCGAATGAGAACTGGTGCTGGAAAATGGGCCTTGATACACTCTCGGTTTGACACTCCCTAGGGTTATGATTTGGTAAAATTTTAAGCATAGTATGAACGATTATTAATGGTATACTAAAATTCCACTAATAATCTAAATTGGGAAGTAGATCAAGAACAATATAGATAAAAGCTTATAAATTCATATGTTAAGGAAATAAATGTAATTTATATGTTATCACCTTTTGTCATTGGATTACCATTTATGTGTTACCAATAAATATCATTTTATTCTAGCTAATGTACGGTATTAAGAGGACTTGTTCTAACAACTAATGAAAATATCAATTTGATGACTGTTATAATGTGATTCCCAATCCAATGGGATAGGGAATCAAAATCTTTTCCATGATACTATCTCAGTAAACTCATGTTTTTAATAGAGACATGGGTCAAGAGGAACATCCAACCCCTCTAAGAACGAACAATAAATAATGGAATGATTTGTGAGACAAATGCCTCTTAATTTTAAAAAATCATATTATCCCTCAATCACCCAAAAAATGGATCCAATCCATTGAGAAGATATTTTCCATATTTCAATATTTTGATCAAGAGATGGTTCTTTTGGCTACTTATCATTTATAGGGTGATGTTGATAAATGGTGTAAATTGATAAAAAATACAAAGCCATAGGAAGATATCAAGGTTTCATAATGGAAGGATATCTAGAAAAAAAATTCAATAAATATTTTCCTCACACCCTCCAACTATATATGGAAAGGCACTTCATTACCCTCATGAAAAAAAGACGGCAAATCCATTAGAGCATAATTGGAAAACATCAAAAGGCTTTCATGATACACCTCTATCTTTTTCATTACCCCCAAATTCAAGGTTGACCACTTATTTGGTGGGCTAAAACCTAGCATACGGAAATCCCAAATGATCTATGACTTTTATAGCTATGAAGGAATTGTATGATGGTATCAAAAATTAGAAATTAAGATTGGAGAATATCAAGGGTATCATGGGGATTGGAATCAAAAAGTGAACATTAATTTGGGCATTCCAATGGATAAATCCAATGATGATAAGAAATTATAGCACCCAACATGCCAAAGGTGTGTAATGAAGCACCCCCAAAATTTCATGTAGGGGACGAAGAATGATTTAGGTTCTGGAGATAAGGGATCCTAACCAATAATTTCTAACAAGAAAAACCCACTGTTGCGACAGAGGAGAGGAACACTCCATTCAATCCTAAATGAATTGTTCATTGCTTCAACTGAAAAGAAACATGAAATTTTGAAAACATGTTTTCTAATCTAATGGTTTTTTGAGGAGACCAACATCCTCCATGGTATAAAGGGATATATTTTTCTATCTCTACCACTTAAGAACATCCTGACATTGAATGGGTAACAGGTACACTGTTTATACATTCTGGAATATAGAACATACTTTATGAATATGGTTCTACACATTATTTTATATCCAAAAAGACTAGTAGAACAAAACCAACGCCAACACAAATCATGGAAGTAGAGATGTTGGTGAGAATGACAGATGGGGAAATTATTTCATCCCATGAATATAACTCCTCCCTTATCAAAACATGCAGATTGAACATCCCAAAAAACCTCGTCATACTACCTCTGGTTGAATTTGATGTAATTCTTATCATGGATAGGATTTCCCTATATAGATCAAATAAAAATTTACATCAGAGATAAATCACTCTTGATATGGTGAATTGACCCCCAATTCTATACAAGTGCAAGATGGAGAATGAATCTTCATTAGAAAGGTCTTCTCAATCGTGCATATTAATACCCTATGAGCACACGTATCTTTCTCAGATGATGGAGTCTAAGGAAGAAACCATACTTGATGAAACTCTTATTTTGAGGTAATTCACTTAAGTATTTTCTAAGTGTTTTGTGGATCATCCTCATATAAGAGATTTTTAATTCCTGATTGAAATTATACCTGGGGATTTTCCAATATCTAAGAAATTATCTAGAATGGATATTTTGGAGATTGAGGAGATAAAGATACAACTATAGGAGAATCTGGATAAACGGTTTATACTCTAATGTGCTTCACCATGGGGTGCACAAGTCCTCTTCATCAATAAGAATGATGGGTCAATGTTCATTTTAATTGATTATCATATGCACAACAAAATCACGGTAATGAAAAAGTATCATCTTCCATGAATTTATTACATGTCCAATTGGCTATGTGGAGTATGATAGTTCTCCAAGGTGGATCTGTGGTAGGGATATTACCATTTAAGGGTGAAGAAGGATGAATTCCCCAAGACTACTTTTCAAATAAGGTATGAGAACTAGGAATTCATAGTATTGACTTTCTGACACACAAATTCCCCCAAAATTGTCAGGGACATAATTAATAGAGACATTATAGATTACGTCAAAAATATTGTGGTATTATTTATAGAAGATATTATAATATACTCCAAAGTCATAGAAGGGCATGGGGAGCATCTACGAAATGTATGGGATACCTTGAGTAAGGATAAGCTCTATGGAATTTACAACAAGTGTGAGTTCTGGTTGAAAGTGGTCTGCTTCTTAGGTCATGTCATCATTAGAATTGTGATATCTGTAGATCCCTAAGTAGAAAATGAAATTGAGGGATAGTCGAGGCCAACATCTATGAAAGATATCCATACCTCCATTTGGTTAGCGGGATATGATCTCTGATTTGTGAGAAATTGCTCACGATTTTCAAACCCTCTTTCCAAGCTAACTCGGAATGGAGTCAAGTTTTCATGGACTTATGAATGTAAAGAGAGATTCATGGAGTTGAAAAGGAAGCTTATAACTGCGACCATTCTTAAACTACACACAAGTGGAGAAAATTTCTTGGTATTCAGTAATGCTTAGATGAAGGGAATGGGTTTTTTGTTGTTAAAAAATGACAATGATATTTCCTGTACTAATGGAAATTGAATGATCATGAGAAAAACTATCCAACACATGATCTAGAGTTCGATTGAGTAGTCTTAGAAATACAAAATATGAGACATTAACTATTTGGGGAGAATTGTGAAATATATATGGATCACAAAATCATCATGTATATATTCACACATAAATATTTCAACATGTGCCAATGAATATGGTTAGAGATAATCAAAGATTATGATATCTCAATCCATTAAAACCCTAGAAAATCAAAAACGGTGGAAAATGATCTATGTAAGAAGGACCCAACGATTCTATCATTGATGAGAGTTGAAAAGTATCCAATCATCTTTCAGTTGTTTAATATGGACATGGTAATCATAAATAATGGAATATCATCAATCATTTCACAAATGATTACTTAACCATCTCTTATGGAATGGTTAAAGGATGCTCAAAATGATGATGTGGGAATTCAGCAGAAAGTAGAAACTATTAGAAAAGGGAAATCCTCAGAGTTCAATATTAATGAAGAAGGAATTGTGAGATTTGGGACAAGAAAATGTGTTCCATAAAATCCGGATTCAATGAATGAACTTTTGGATGACGCACATAGTTAAAATTTCTCCATTCACCTAGGAAAAAAAGATGTATTGGGATATTAAAGAGCATTATTGGTGGGAAAAGATGATGAAGGAGATCATTTAGTATACATCAAAGTGCCTGGTATAATAGAAAATAAAGGCTGATAGGCAGAAGTCTAAGGGGACGATGCAACCATTACCTATAAAAATGTAGAAATGGGAGAACATCACCATAGACATTATTGTCCGACATATGTTGACATCAAAAGGAAACAATTCTATCTAGGATGATGTGGATCTTCTTACAAAGACTGAAAACAGCATTGAAATTTGAGAGGATTTCTTTTTGGATCTACTAGAACAGATATACAAAAGATATGTGTTAAGGAAGTATAGAGTACCACTATATATTATATCTTATTGTGATCCAAGATTCACCTCTAAGTTCCGGTAGAGTCTCTAAAATGCTCTAAATACTGAGCAAAACAGTAGTACGACTTATCATCCTCAAATTAATAGAAAATATAAGTGGAATATCCAAGCACTTGGGTACATGTTGAGAGCATGATTAGTGGACTTCAAAGGAGGATGATATCAACATCTTCCCTTGGTTTAGTTCTCGTAAAATAATAGTTTCTACTCAAGCATCCCAACGTATACTTATGCAGCCCTTTTATGGGGAGATGTGTAGAAATCCGGCATTTTGGGATGATGTTGGGGAGTAAAAACTCCTATGTCTAGAAATGGTTGAAGAAATGGTAGAGAAGGTTAAGACCATCTAGCAGCACAATAAAACTGATCATATTTGATAAAAGAGCTATGATGAAAATCATTGACGAGATCTAGTGTGTGATGTTAGAGACATTGTATTCCCCCACATACCATCGTGGAAGATATTTATGTGATTTGGGAAGAAGGTAAACCTTATTCCAATGTACATATTCCCCTTTTAGAACCTTGATCGCATTTGAGCAGTGGGATATCGACTAGAACTCCCTGCGAACCTGACTCTATTAAATGATGTATTCTACAAATCAATGTTGAGTATGTACATACCTGAACTATCGCATGTACTCAATTCATTGGTGCTACCATTGGATAATGAACTATCCTACTATGATAAGCTATTTAAGATCCTTGATTGAAGGGAAAAATTTCTAAAAAATAAAATAATTCCCTTCGTCAAGGTGTTTTGGTGAAAACATAAGATTGAAGAAGCCACAGGGGAATTGGAGGATGTGATGAAGCAGAGTTTCCCTCGTTTATTATAGTGTAGTAAAATAAAATTTTGAGTGAGAAATTTTTTAAGTGGGGGAAGATTGTAACGACCTAAACCTTTATTAATGAAAATTCCTCATTATCCAATTAAATGACTTAATATATAAAATGGTTATATAAAACATATTAACTTCCATGGTTTTATGTTTATGGATTTTAAAATAACATTAAAAATTGATACCATTTCTAATATATCTATTGAATAGTGATCACATGAATAGTATAAATATAGGGCTTTAATAAATCAAATTTTCTCAAAAAAAGGAAGCGATGGCCTTATCTAGTTTAATTGCTCCTTATGAAGCACATTTGTCAAAACTCGGGAAGGATATAACATCACTGGGATTAACTTTGGACCAAGACCAAGGCGTGATTCAACACATTAAGCTTTAACAAAATCAACTATGGGATAAGTGGATGTTAATAGAGATTACCACCTGAGTGATGTTATCCATGCCACCCCAAGAGTCAGTCACCATTACACACCTTACCCTTAGATCTTATACGGGTGTTATAAGGTGTTATGTAACAAGGCATTAGTTACTTTTTTTGTGTGATCCCTTTTATAAATAAATGTCCTATTGCTTCAATTCCTCTATGAGAATAGTTTTTCATATAATTATAATGATTTAGATAAATTTATTTTTCAGGTAAAATGGTACTTTATAGAAATATATAAATTATTGTATTAAACTGGGGTTTAATAATATTTTTATTATAATATTGTTATAAGAGCACTACTTTTAGTTATAAGTGGTGATTATATTCCTTACTATTTCTAATCTATAAATGATTGTGAATTCATTTTGATAATAATTATATTTTCATATGATAAATATAAAATATTATTTTTAATTAAAGAATTTACTTTAAAGAATTTATGAATTTATGAAAAAATAATATTCTAATAAAATATTATATATTTTTTATAAATGATCATCTAATTTTTATGAAGCCTAATGTAATTTTATTAATATTTGGAAAATATTTTAGTCAAAACACATCAATTTTGAATAAATGACAGTTTTCATTTTATAAGTAAAAATTCACATATATATAAAGAAATTTAGATAAAATGAAAATTATTTTTTGATTCAGAACATCAAAATTATCCAATATTTAATTTTTCATAATTATTAGAGACAATTGAACTTTTGGGTAAAAATTAAATTCAATCTAAATATTTAATGAGTTTTTTTACATCATAATGACGTAATAGTGATGTAATATATTACTATAATAGTGAAATTAGGCTAGTATATGTTTTAAATTTAAAATAATTTGATTTTAGATCTATTTGAATAATTTTATGATACCTTAGAGGACCCTCCATGACTTATAAAATATTTTAACTTTTTAAAATGACTTCCTTGAGAGTCTGACTCACCTCCAATTAATAAAGCCTACTATTTTAATAATATTTGCCATTGGCCTTAGAAAATAAGGTTTTACACTCCCCTTTGCAAGAAACCATTGGAAAAATTCTTGGTTTCGTTTTTGGTTTTGAATATTTAATTATATAGTTTCCTAAACCTATTTTTGAAAAATATTAAAGAATTCCCCTCTCTTTTCCTATATAATCCAACCCATAATCCCACTTATATTAACACAAAAACCCATGTAGAACATCACTAATCTTCCATCCTCTCTCTATTATTCTCCCTAGGTGCCCCAAGATCTCACGAAGCCCCTCCTCAAGCTCTCTAAGACACACACTCAAGTAAGGGATCCTCACTTTCCTTCCATTCTTATTTATGTCCATGTCCCCTTACATTGTTATGAGCATTTATATTTAATTAAAATATTTTGGATTGATTTATCCCTTTCCCTATTATTACCTTGTTATGTTTTAATGATTATAGACTACTTACTCTCACATTAATGCCTCCCATGGGAAGCCGTTACCATTCCAAAATTCAGTAAGGGATTTCTAACCCCTCATTTATATTCAATAAATTCATTTATATTTTTCATCTAAATCACATTACAGATAATGGGATATTTTGTTCTATGATCCCCATAGTGTGAATTTCATGTATAAATTATGATAGATATCTTTCTCTTTAATCAACCCATTTTACGATTTCTATTTGAAAATATTATGCTTCCAAAGTTACACCAAAATTTACCATAAAAAATCATTATGTAAGTGAATACCATACCAATTTCCATATTAATGGTATTCACCTTTATGAACACGTACTTTTTGATTGAGAACATACATTTATTTTTTCCACATCTTTTATTCGTGGAATAAATTTGGATGTTTAATGAATTCATGTCCAATGTTCTTTGTGGAACACTTATGATTGAAATGAAATGATTAAGAAGGTGTGCCCTCACAGCGCTCAAATGTATTGGGAAAATAATAATATCATGATAAACAATGTGCAACGAGTTTTGACTCATGTTAATTCAAGTGAAATGATGGTTTACTCGTGCTAATTCATATGAAATGAGGGTTTACTCATGATCCATGTTCAAAGAGCCTTAACTCGTGATAATATCATGTTAAATATTGCCTCCACATATCCATGTTATGATAGTCGTGATATATCATTCCATTGTGTTCATGTTTATATTGTTAACGATTGATTATTTATTGTCTTACATTTATTGTTTACCTCATGTTATCCCATGTATATTCCCTTACTGGGCTATATATCTCACCCCTTACTTATGTACATGATCAGGTTATCCCATGCAGTGCTAAGTACAAAGGAATGTTGTGGTAAGGTCAAAGAACTTTTCAATAATGATGTATTTTCATGTTTTATGTTGTTATGTAATGTTCCTAATTTACCAAGACACTAGACCTATTGATCCTTTGAATTGTATTAAGGGATTGTTTATGTAATTAATCATTTTTAATTACAAAATAAAGAGCAGGGTTGTCATACCTCAACCCAATAGGGAGTGACAACATCATCGACATATAGAGAACTGACACGTTATCAATTTTAGAACTATTGAGGGAGTACCTAACATTTTTATGAATTTTCATTTCACCTCTTGGAATTGAATCCTTGAAATTGGGTAAAAAGGTACCATTAATAATACTTGTTTTTTGTAACCCACTCTCTATCTCACACAACAGTTCCACAAGAATGAATCATGAGAGAAACATCATAACCATCAATATCATGAGGGTGTCCAAATTAAAATGTAAAAAGAGTTGTTAATCTAATAATATTTCTTTAAACGGATACATGTACAATCCATAAACTTTGATATATTGGTATAAACAAATACTTTTAATCTCTTTATTGATCTATAAGAATTAACCGACATACTTTCTACTATAGGAGAACAATAATATACATTTCGATGATGATCGACTTCCATGAAACACCCAACAAACATTGATGAAAACATAGCTACCAATGATATATAAGGTATATCCAAAATCTAATATGTATATAGGTGATCCACACCCCCTCATAATTATGTCTTCAACTGAGCATTAAATATTTATTTTTCTCTAAAAAACTAAATCAATCACTTTCATCACCTATATAAAGTTAAAATTCGTAAACAATCCATAAATCCATGTAAAAAATCTCAGATGTAAAATAACGTTTAAAAATATTATTTTACATTTAAATAAACTACTAATAGATAATTCACATATGTGATTGAGACACATTGGTGAAAAAGTGAAAATTTCCTAAAATGGTTCAATCTAGGACACAAGGTGGCACAGAGGGAACCCCGCATGGAACATATAAGTTGGGAAGAGTATATCCCAATCTAATGGATCCTTCTATGTATGGGGAGGGGTGTGGCCATATGACACCACATGTTCCCTCATGGGGACTGGGTCTTGCAATTGACATCCCATCCCGATGAATCATTTCCTTAGATGTCCAAAAGGATGTACTGATATTGAATGAGGATGTTATCTAATTTTGGTTGTACTAATTTCACTATAAGATACTTGATGAGGGGGATTCCATCCATATATACAACCCACATACCCCTAAGATGGTTCAAGATATCATGCCTGACTCACCCACATCCCTCGACTAATAGGCTAAGATATGTTTTTGAGATGGTATGGCCTGACTAGAAAGACCAAAATAATATACCCATAAATATTCTTGGATAGTGTTGCCTATTGATAATTCTTATACCCCTCACTCAACATAATATGGAAAAACTGTCATGAAATCTCTCTAAATAATTTGCCTCCTAATTTTGTCTCCACCTATAATTTGGAATCATTGCCATCATAAAATCCTTTATACCTTACACTAATAGTGACATACCAGATTCAAATTGCACATAATAGGTTCCCTATTCCCGGTGGGCAACATGGCCCCAAGCACATATCCCAAATGCCATAGACTGTCGATTAATAGTGATGACCTAGGCTATGTCCATGTGGAGATTATTCCCTCATTACTAGAGTTAGTCTCTGTGGGTAACTAATAACAAAGGTAAATAGTGGAAGCAATCTCAGCCAACAGAAGGCACAATGAAAATAGAGACAATAGTAAAAATCAATGAAATAACTTGAATAACATACAAGCATTCAACAAAAGATGATGATATGTCATATCCCTAGAAATATGGAAAACATGGATATAAAATGGAAGACATAATATGTTCTACAAAAGTATAAAAAAATCAAATAAATTTCCCAATCATCCCATGCTTCTGCTCGGTCATCTAATATAACGCTCCATCCTAACATTAATAAATCAAGTGTTTGATGATGTATGATTCCATTTGTCAACAACTACATACATTTAATCTACCCCAGGTACCAAATAGCACTTATAGTGGGTGTGAGATATATCTCTGTGGGCCACAAATAACATGGTCTATAACATCTGGTCCATTTAATGGAAATGTACAAATGTGTAGGAACACACCTATATTGTAATAGTACAATATAACTAAATACCCAAGTACCTACTACGGCCATTGCACAGTGTCTAAACATATAACCAATTTATTTTTTACTATAACCAATTTATAAATAAGTCACATATTAACAATGGTGAATGTTCCAAGGTATAACTAGGAAACCATAATTTATAGTTAATAAGACGTGGTTCGATGGTATTAATGAAGGCCGCCTGGACCTCAAGTGACACATACTCTTTTATTCTAGATCTAGATATTATTAATAGTTTAATCCAAGGACCTTTGTCCAAGGCTTTCCATAATAATATTCTTAATGAATCCAAGGTGATCACTCAAGGAAAAATTGATCTATGTAGTGATTGGGCCCTATGGGGTTTAAGCATGGATGCTATATGTCAGTACTAGATTAAAAGAGATTATCCAAGGAATCATTTAATACTATGTGAGAGATCTTACAGTGTCATACCAGGAATCCATGAATAGATAATTATTGGGATCTTGGTGGGTCTCAACCTAAAAACCCCACATCCTTGAATCAGAAGGGAGTTACTAATTTATCAAGGAATTCACTAATAATAATCAAAGTCGAGAATGAGTCTAGATACTATTGTTTAACCATGAATTAACATTTAATTTGATGTTAGTTAATGCATTTACATTCATTAGTGTAACTATAACATGTATAATGAAACCCTTTTTAAATCCATTTAAGGAATATTCAATTATTATGGTCCATTCCTATACCTTCCACTAATGTGGTAAGGGGTCCTATGGACATGCAACCTATTATTAATTTATTTTTAATCTGGTCAAGTCATATTCTTATTATACTTTCAAATTTAGTTTTCACATATAATTATCAATTGTAGCACATACCTTAGGAGGGTCAAGTGGTATGCATGCATGGTACGTCTATTATTCAATTCACAATATAAATCAATCCATTTAATATAGGAAAACATACCCATAGAAGTGTCAGTACATGTTACTCTAGAATAGTGGGTTAAACATGTCATATACAAAAAACCCAATTATGGCATAACATCCTATATATGATTTTGGGAGTTTGGGCCAAACCCCCAATAAGTAATCATAAATTAGAAAATAGAATAACCATACAGTACAAATTTTTATATTCACATAATAGGAATTCAAATAACGAAACCCAATGAAATTGGATACCCCACCTGAAAAATTCGAAAAACAAAAAACTTGAGGGATTAGTTATTGAACACCCACCATAGGCTTGTATGACTCTCCTCATGTGGTATCATCCCTTGATTTTTCATAGAAGGGAGTAGATATGAGAAAAATGGGAAAAAACTGACACCATGATAACTAGGTCAAGATATAGTGAGGATAAGAAATGATCTTAATGACTCAATTTCTTACCATTGTTAATGAAACATGACAAAAGGATTTTTGATCAGATACTTGATGAAGGATATCTTTTAAACCATAACATAGGACATAAAAGAGCTCAAAAATGAGTGAAAATTAGTTTAATCCCATATGAATTCAAATTAGGTGGAAGGAGGAGGCATAATTAGATCATTAAAGGGAAATATTAAAATTACCTAGAATTTATCTTGTGTATATATTGTTCTCATGATTTGATAAACAGTGCAAAAACCTTGGCCATGTTCTTGGGGAAGAGTGGAACTATCATGGTTAGGCCACACAGTTAGGGAAACTATGTTCCAACAATGCTGTAAATATTAATAAAAAATAGAACCACCAGCTGGGATTTCTCTAAACATGAATATTTCTTTCACATTTTACTACAAATCATGCAACATGCCTTGTTTTACCAAAAATAAACGTTTCAAGATCTGAAGAAGCCTCAGACACCATCTAAACCTTCACTAACACAGTAGGTATCCATATTAGGTCCAAAATAAAGAATTAGACTAAAATTTAAAGGATATGCACATGGGGTGAAAAACTGGTTTATTATATTCTTCCCCCTAAAATAACTCATCCTAGAGTTCACCCTACAAGGGTGTAGAAGGACTATCTGAGAACAATTCTGGCTAATAGGCACATACATCATCTTCCATCTCTCAAGTGTAATCCTATACATGGATATGCTACAATATCACCCATACCAATGGGAAAGATCGACATCAGAGATCCATCATGCTATCTTCAAGGATGTGTACTAGATACTCCTCAAAGGTACCATCAACATCTAACTAAGTAGTGTTGTCTATCCTTCCTATAGAGAGCATATAGGTAAACAGATCGACCTACAATATATGGACGCAAAGGGATCTATCTAAATCATTTCCTGAATGTTTTTATTATAGGAGAACTCAACTAGAGGGATATGCTTATCCCAATAACCACCAAAATCAAGAAAACATACTCAAATCATATCTTCTAAAAAAATGTATTTTCTGTTCTGATTGTCCATCAGTCTGCAGGTGAAAAGATGTTCTTATAAACACCTATTTTCTCATAGCCTTCTACAATCATATCACGAACTATGATGTAACATACTATATAAATAAAGAATATATCATTTTCACATTTATCATAATTTATTAATAAAATATTAATTTTACTTTAAAGGGTATTCTATTTTTGATGGTGTACCTGATAAGCAACAATAGGTTTATTTGAAATCTTATGTTGCACACAATGTTCATTCATGTTAAAAATTAATATAATATTATTTTAAATGGTAGTGAACACTTAGAAATTTTATTTCCAAGAATGGAAATAAATAACTAAAATATGAAGATACATGTTTTTAATGGTTTTTTCATTTACCCAGTAAATTTTAAAAGCTTAATATAAGAGAGAATATTATTTTAAGCATAAATACTCAAATATTTATTGAATGGTTGATTTTCCACCTCTTAATGGGGAATCCTCTTTAAATATAGTTCTGGTCACTTTTATATATTCTTTAAGAAAAAATAAATTTTTTATTTAGAATCGGGAAATCAAAATTTACTTTGGGTAAATTTTTGGTATTTTCCTGATAAAAATAATTTTTTAATTAATTGTGAAAAATACTGTATTTTAATTCTAAATGGTATTTTAATGTAATTTATTTATAAATCTAGAATATCAATTTAATTGGTTTTAAATTTGAAATATATTATTTTATTACAATTTAAACCAAATTTGGTCATTGTTAATAATTTTAAATTTGAAATTATACATAAACAAGTGTCAATTTTCTCATAGTTATTATTTCTTAAAAACACGTTTTTTGGTTTGATTGAAGGAATTAATCTTAAATTAATTTATTTCCCATATATATTTTGAATTTATAAAAATGGATTCCATATTTGTAATCAAGAGGTCAAAATATTGTAAATAGGTGACTTTTATTTTTATAAATTATGAATATTTAATTTAATAAAAATATTTTATTTACAATGGTTAAAGTTTAAATATGGTAAATAATGGTAAAAAATATTATAATAACAATATAAATTTACCTAAAATGTTTCCTAATCCTATAGGTTCATACATTTCTGACCTTTTCCATCCTTTTATCGATTTTGGGTCCCAATGAAGCCACTTGTAAATGATAATGACACTTTATATTAATTAATTTAAAGTAAAGACAAAAATGACAGAAACATACATCATTTAGTAAATTAATTATTACATGGGGTTATAAAAGTTATATCTTTGAATATAAATATTAATTTTAAGTCTAAAAACATTTCATACAACATGATATTTTTTTATAATTTTTAGACATGAAATAAATCAAAATATTTATCCCACAGTAATGATGCAGTGTTTACCTTATTAAAAAATGATTTAAGTAAATAAGATTATAATGATTAAAAAAATATCAAATTACTTTCCTATTATTATTTTATGATTTTATTTCAAACATGAGGCATCTTATCTTATACTTTAATAGGTTTGGGACGTTTAGAACCCAAAAATCATTATAAAATAAAATAATATTTTTAAAAATTCTAAAAGAGCCCCTCCCCTTATAAATATCCCTCACTTCTAACCCATTACTCACACTTCCCAAGCCCCTTGGGTCATCCTACCTATACTCAATTAATCCATATACATCATTATACTTCTATTATATGCCTTCCCATAGGCATAAGGAAATTCAATAAATCATTTTTATTCAAACCAAATAGAGATACGAGATTTAAAGGCAACATCTTTTCTTAAGTAGTTTTGTATTATTTTACTTATCCAACCCCCTAAACTCGTTTTATTCATTCCATTTATTACAAAAAGAGTATCCTCAATATTCTATGTTGTTTTTATGAGAATTATTAGAACTAAAATTACACACACCACCATCTAGTGGGTAATGAACATATTGTTTCTGTGGACGAAGAATTACTCCATCAGGAAACAATGATAGCTAAATCTTCCCATACCACCTCTTATGGTGTCCATTAATATGGACCAATATTAAAATTTGATATATATAATATTTATTCTTATTTATTCTTATTTATTTTCCATTAATTGAATAACTTTATGGTTTCTATACTGGGTAAATACAATAATTTCATTTGAGGAAGTGCGGACTACCACCCCTCAATTTTATATGACTCATTCCTGACATTAGTGGAATGTATAAAGGATGAATATAATTAATTAATATAATATATTATACTAGAATTATAATATACATATTTATCATCACCTTTTCGTTGCCCTAAATATGAAATAGAAATGAAAGTAGCATTTATGCGTACGTACGGCTTAACATCTCCATGAACGGTGCATTTCATTTATTATATCCAAATGTTCTATGCTATTATAAATAAATATATATAATAGATATATATGATATATATGATTTATAAATCATGATTATCATTCTATAGATAATGAACATTTGACAACATGGAAAACTTGAAAATCTAACAAGTTCATTTTTGACTCAAGTACCAAAATTGACAAAACAACCATTATTAACATAAATGATTGCATAATGTTTATAACATGGAAATAAGTGATATAAAAGAAAAAATAAACATGAAAAATTTTCTTATGTAAGTTTAAATTTATTTTATTTTATTATTTATGAGACTAAAGAATGAACGGGTCAAGACTAACACGAGGTAAGGTGTTTCTTATCTCACATTCAATTCTGAGATATTTCTATTATTGATAACTTATTTATGGAATGTGGGGTATTGTGGACTGAAATTTGATATATATTAGCATAATTTTATTTATATTCATGGTAATTTGTGTTTAATTTGGTGGTTATTAACTTTTGGTCACACAACTCAATTGATTACAACGTGTTATGGGGTTTCTTATCTCAATTTTAATTCTGTGAGATTTCCATTGTTCCCCACTTATTTATTACATCTGGTGTATTGTGTTCTTCCATATGATATATATTATAATAATTGTATTTATATTCATGGTATTATGTGATTAATTTTGTGTTTATTATCTCTTGGTCATATGACTCAATTGATTACAAAGTTGTAAGGGGTTTTCCTCTCACTTCTTATTCCGCTAAGATTCATAAAATATTCCCACTATTTCCTATTGGGTGGTGTATGTACTAACCATTATTTTATAATTTCTGTAATATAAATTAATTTTTGGGTATTTACAACGTCATTTTATGATCCTTCTTTAATGGGGTGTATATTTCCTATGTTACCAAATCGGTAATGGGATTTCTAATTTCGATTTCCACACATTGGGTTTTACGTAAACTTCATTGATTATTTTACTCCAAGATTATGTGTGAAATATCTATTTATTTATTTATGTATTAATATAAACTCCCCTTTGTGTGGATATAGTTTTTATACACTTAATTAATCCACTAATAAATTCCCATGTCGTCGATATTAACTTGATATAGAAATCTTAACTCATTTCCCATTCATTGAGTTAAACATCCAAGTCATTGGAGTTGTTGTTACAAGAATATGTGTGAATGTCATCTAATTTATTAACACTGAGTATCCAATAATATTAAGTGTATATTTATTTTTCACACCTAATTATTTGATTTATTTATCCTTAACCTATGGATACAGTCTTTATAATGGATTTCATCACAATTTACATTCTATTGAGTCATATTTGTTGTTTAGGCACGAATTCAATTTTATATGGTGTGTATACATTACTTTGACATAGTATATCATGAATCACTTTATTCTCATGATATTATAAATTTTTTATTACCTCAATTTTTTTTATAAAAATGTATCTCATTATGTGTGGAACTCTAACTAAAATATCATTTTAAATGCTTTAAAGATTTATTCTTCTAAATCATTCTCATTAATATCCATGTTTTAAAAATGGTTTAAAGGATGTATTTATATGGAAAAAAAAGTTTTAAAATTAAAATTCCTTTTAAAAGTATCAACGTGTTATGAGACACATTGATTCAAATATCTTTTTTTAACAGCTTCTTTAAAAATAGTGATATTTTTAAAAGTTTTCATGAAAAAAGGGATATTTCCCTTAAAAAAAATTACTGATTATTCTCATCAATTTAAATATCCTTAATTATTATTAATTGAGGTTCATTTATTATAATACAATCTTAAATATTGTATTCAATGAGTTATGCTTGATCGTGGATGTGCTACTTTTATACCCTTCATGGTTTGTGGTTAAAATATTAACATTTCATATGATAGATTTAATAAGAATGTTTATGTTATGTTTAAACCATTCCATATGAGGGATGAATTGGAATTAGTATATGACAGGAAGAGCCTGCTATAGTTCCTCGATGCATCGGTAGGTCTTATGAGAAAACTAGTGTCTTGGAACAAGTCCAAGACCAAATATTATTTATAGTTTTGGCATGAGGCCTTGACTATGTGGTTATGATGTCCAACATTATGCATTACATCATTATGAAATTAGAAAATGATATAACATGTCTTTATTAAACTAGTAGAATATCCCTAAGAATAAGTAAATGGAATTATTTGATTTATATTTTCCATATTATGATGAAATTTATGTTTAAAAGGCTCAAGTTTTTGACTTATACATCGCCTTAAATGTTTATGCTTATTTATGGATGTTTCTGCTATATTTTTATTATTACTGAGTATCTGAGATCACCCCTTTCAATGTTTTATTTTTCCTAGGATGTGAAGAAGTATCTCATGATTAACCTTAAGGGACAAGATAAGCTATATGAGTGTTTTCCAAGGGTACACAATGTTTTTTTTCTTAATTTCATGATGTAATGTAAATCGTATGTATGTAAATTGTAATGAAAATGATATTAAACTAATCAGAATTTTTGGACTTGATATATTTTGATCATGACAATGATATTTAATGATTAACCAACTCTAGGTTACTAGGGTCGGGGCATTACAGTTGGTATCAGATGAAGTTTAGTACAAACCATGGAAGCTAGGTTTAGAAAAAATCTAATTAGAAAACAATACCCTAATATAGGCTTTGAGTATTAGTATAGAAGAACTTCATAGAATTTTGATAATGTTGAGATTTTCTGTATTTTACAAGAAATACATCCCTAACTAGATACGAGAATGTAGAGAAAGATCTGGTATAGATGTGCCTAGTGTTAAAACTCAAAAACACCGCTTTGATCTAGACTCGAATGAGAACTGGGGCACAAAAACGGGCCTTACTGCACTCTTGGTTATGAAACTCCTGGGAGATATGTTAGGATAATTCACATTTTCTTTATAAACTGATTTTAAGGATTTTAGTATAATATTAGAATAAATAACATTGGTTAATCATATGGTGTTTTATATAGAAAATAATGTGTCACGATATTCTTTAAATGATTTTTTGACTATTGTAACTCACACAATACTTTCTTGTTTTAGTAAATTAATGGATACCAAGAAGTCATAGTAACATTTAACATGATGTTAAAGGTGGGAATCATGGTTAAAATGAATAACAAAAAGGAATGTTGATAGGTGTAAGATATATCATGTTCATGCCGAATTCGTTTTCCAAAAATATGATCAACAACATATATATTAACTAACTACCGGACTCAAAAAATAAGAGAAAGAAGGTAAATGATAAGTGCTCCATCAGAGGAGACCATGGTGAAAAGAATTATTCATTTCCATCATGCAGGAAATGTGGAAAGAGAGACCCAGGAAAATGTCTCAATGGAACAAAGAAATGCTTTATGTGAGGGAATAAAGGACATAAAGTAAATAATTCCTGAGGAAAAATGAAAATTACTATGGATGAAAACAAAAATGATCCCAAGAATCCATTTACCGTCATTTTTCGTAAATTTAGGGGACCCTGGAATTAGATAAGTCAATTCCCTCTTCAATAGGATAACCTCTGGGTCCTGGAAAAACCTATGTAGAAATAAATGCAAGGTGAAATGTTTAATAGTATTAGTGCTCTTTGTTGATGGGATTACATTAGAATAATTTTCCCTTATATGTGTAACCCTGTAGTTTTTAATGGAAAAATTCTATTTGTGGAAGAATTATCTTTTCTTTTTTATATATATTTATAAATTAACATTTGGGTTCATATGATCCTTGAATTTGAGTCAATTACATGTTATTATCTTTTGGATAAAAATGTTAGGTATGATATAAAATTTGTGGCTAAATTATGTTATAGTTATTTTGAGGAATTTTTATCTTTTTGGGAATGTTATAAAATATTGTTTTTGGAAAAGGAAAAAACACAGACCATGTGACAACCTATCGCATCAGACAAGGCTACAGTAATCGAAACCAAAACCAATGTGCGACCGGGATTTATCACCTACCACTGGACTACGTGAAGTCCCTGGTTAGTGTGACTAATACATTTAGTTAAATGATTTTATTGATCAGTAATAATTTTATTTGGGAACTTATGTTATATCAAATGGATATCCTTAGTTTATGAAAATTATTTGGTTATTATGTGATAAATTTTATTCTGGAAGACGTTTGCTTTATTGGGAACACTCTATGCCTAAGGAAAATAGAATACTATGGGATTTAATTTAAGGAGTAATGGTGTATTTATATCATTATTTTTATTGTGGATTTATAGATAATTGGGTTATTTATGGAAATTATTTTCCTATCATAGAGAATATGGGATTAGGTTAGTTACTTTTAAGTATGCGACATTAAGAGTATTCGATGTTATTTGAAGATACAATTTAATGTGGAATAATATGTAATCAAATTCATCTATGTTTTCGTTTTCAATCTTAGTATTGATTATATTGAAGGATATTAAGGACACTTTTATATTGAATGGTATTTTTTGAACTTTGTGTATTTTTTTCCAATTTTGGAGATTAAGTGTAGTATTTCTTTTTATAAATGATTATCCTTTTATGGATTATCTAATCTTTTATTAGCCTTTTTTCTTTTGGTTGATATCTAAATATAGACAAAATATATATTTAATCATTTTTATATTATGTGATACTATAAATGTTGATTCTAGTGCTTTAGGTGTGACCACGTCATCTAGAATACTCATCGTTTGGAGAATAGATGAGTTTGTGGTAGGAATTTATTAAAGGATGAACGTCTACATGACAAGTAAGTATGTTTCATTATTTTTTAGTTAATCTCAAAAATAATTTAATCAAATTTATTAAATGTAACTTAAAACAAAAATGTTGACATTTAAAAATTCCTACTATGGAATCAAAGACCGTACAACCCATCAAAAGTAGGTGATTTTCTAGTGGTTAACTTACAACTAATCATGTTTTATATCACTCTCCATCTGAACATGACACATAGTTTCTCCTCTATATACATGTTTTCATGGAATCATATATGGGTTATCTCGGGTAACCATTTTACATATATTTATTTTCTTTAAAGTGATATTTCTATTGACTCTTTTTCCAATGTGGGAATTTCAATTAAGTTTCCATTCCCAATTTTAAAATTGCGAGGACGCAATTACCAAAAGGGGGGAAGGATGTAACATCCTATGTAAATAAAGAATATAACATTTTCATATTTTTCAAAATTTGTGATTTAAATATTAATTTTACTTTAAAGGGGATGCTATGTTTGATGGTGTACCTAATATGCAACAATGAGTTTCTTTTAAATCTTATGTTGCACACAATGCTGAGTCATACTAAAAATAATAATAATAGAATATTATTTTAAATGGTAGTTAACGCCTAGACATTGTATTGGAGGGAATTGATACAAGTGACTACAATATAAATATACATGTTTGTAAATGGTTTAACATTTACTCAATAAATTTTTAAGGATTAAAATAAGAAAGCATTCGATTTTAAGCATAAATAGTCTAATATTCATTAAAAGGTTGATTTACAACATTTTGATGGATAACCCTCATTAAATATAGTTTTGGCCACTTTTATATGTTATGTTATACAAAATAAAATTCTTATTTATAATTAAGACATCAAAATTAACCATGGGTGAATTTTTGGTATTTTGCTGATAAAATACATTTTTAATTGAATATTTAAAAATAATGTATTTTAATTCAAAAATTTCATTTAGTAAAATTAATTCATAAGGATATATAATCTTTTTAATTTATTTTAAAGTTTATGTATATTAATTTTTTACTATTTATTCTAATTTTGGTCATTGTAGGTAATTTCACTTTGAAATTTGACATAAACAAGTGTCAATCTTTTGGTAATTATTATATTATCAAAACACGTTTTTCATTTTGATATCAAGAATTAATTATAAAATAATTTATGCTACTTCTATATTTTAAAATTGGAAACATGGATTCCATATTTTGAATCAGTATATTCAAATAGTGTGTGTAGGTAAATTTTTTATTTAGACCTTATATATATTTACATCAGAAAATATTTTATTTACCATGATTTAAGGGTAAATCTGGTAAATAAGGGTAAACATATATTATAATAATAATATAAAATTTGCTTAAAATGTTTCATAATAACTTTTTTGGATAAATTTCAGACCATTTACATCCTTGGGTTGATTTTGGGACCCCAAGCTGCCACATGGGAGTGATAATGACACAATATATTAATTAATTTTAAGTAATGTCAAAAATGACACAAACATATATCTTTTAGTAAAATGATTATTATATAAGGTTATATAAGTAATATCTTCAACTATAAAAATTAATTTGAAAGCCAAAAAAATATCCTACATCATGATAATGTTTTATAATTTTTAGACTTTATATAAAAAACATATTTATGACACAATAATGATACAATGTTTACCTCATTATAGAATGATTTAAATAAATAATATTTTAAAGATTTAAACAATATCCAAAACCTGAAAAATTATTATTTTATGATTTTAATTAGAAGATGAGGCATCTTAGATTAGTTTTTGATAGGTTTTGGACCTTTATAAACCCAAAATCAATATATAATCAAATAACATTTTTAAACATTCCGAAAGATCCCCTGCCCCCCCCCCTATAAAAATCCCTCAGTTATAACCAATTTCTCACACATATCAAGACCCTTGGATCATCCAAACTCTACACAATTAATCTTCCTACATCCCTATTCTCATCCTAGAAGCCTTCCCATTGGCATATGGCAATTCAATTAAACCTTTTGGTTCAAAAGGAAGAGAGATACCCAATTTAAAGTTAACATCTTCTCTTAAGTTCTTTTGTTTTATTTTACTTATCCAACCCCCTAAACTCTTTTTATTCAATTATTTTATAAATAAACAAGTGTTTTAAATATACTAGGATGTTTTAATGCGAATTATTTTAATTACCCTTATACACACCTCCATTTACTAGGTAAAGAACATAATTTTTTTGTGGATGGCAAACTACTGCCTCACGAAATGATGATTGTTCAATATTCTCCTACCACCTCTTATGGTGTCTGTTAATATAGAAAAAATAATTATATGTGATATATATTATATTTATATTGTTTCTATTTTTTTTATTTTTCATTTATAGAATAACTTTATGGTTTTCATAGTTGGTAAATACAATAATTTCATTTCAGGAAGTGTGGACTACCGCCCCTCAAAGTGATATGACTCGTTCATGCCATACGTGGAATGTACAAAGGATAAAGATAAATAAATTATATATTATATTTTACTGGAATTATAATATACCTATTTATCATTACATTTTCATTCCATTAATTTTTAAGTAGAAATGAAAGTAGTGTTCCTTTGTACGTACGACTTACCGTCTCCATGAACGATGAATTTCATTTCTTATCTCCAAATAGTATGTACAATTATAAATACACACACAGATATATATATATATATACTAGATATATATGATATATATTATATCTAAATCATGAATATCATTCTGGAGATAATGAAATTTTGACCACATGGACAACTTGTAAATATAACAAGTTCATTTTTAACTCAGGTACCAATTATCGGCAAAATGACCATTATTATATTAAATGATTGAATAATGTTTATAAATGGTAATAAGGGATATAAAAGTAAAAATAAACATTATAAAGGTTATTAAGAAGTTTTAAATTAACTTTAGTTTATTATTTATGAGATTAATGAAAAAACGGGTCATGTCGGACATTAGTTAAGAGGTTTCTTATCTCACTATTAATTCTGTGAGATATCTATTGTTCACCCCTTATATATTGTTTGTGGTGTAATGTGTACTTAAATTTGATATATATTATCATGATTATATTTATATTCACCATATTCTATGATACATTTTTTGGTTATTACCTTTTGGTCATACGAATCAATTGATTAGAACATGGTAATGGGTTTCTTATCTCACTTCTAATTCTATGAGATTTCCATTGGTCAAAACATATTTATTGCATGTGGTGTATTGTATACTTCCATTTGATATATATTATCATTTTTATATTTATATTCATGTAATTTTCTGATTCATTTGGTGGTTATCGACTTTTGTCATACGACTCAATTGATTACAATGTGGTAAGGGTTTTTCATCTCACTTCCTATTTCCATGAGATTCATGAAATATTGCTACTATTTCCTTTTGTGTGGTGTATTTAATGGCCATGATTGTATTCATTATGTAATGTAGTATAATTTTTTTTTATTTAAAACTAAATTTTATGATTTTTCTTTCATGGAGTGTATGTTTCATAAGTTACAAAATTGGTAAGGGAATTTCTAATTTAAATTTCCACTCATTGGGTTTTACGCAAACTTCATATATTATTTTACTCCAAGATTATGTGTGAAATCACAATTTATTTTTATATGTAGTAATTTCCACTAATTTTTATGAGGTTATAATTTTGATAAATATAATAACTCCATTGATAAATCATCAATTCATCTATATGAACTTGATAAGAGTAATCTTAACTCAATTTCTATTCATTGAGTTAAACATCGATTTCAATGGTGTTTTTTTAATAGAATATATGTGAATGTCCATTTATTGATTTAATCCTAATTTAACATCATATTAAGTTTATTTATATTATTACACATAATTATTTCATTTATTTATCCTTAACCTAAGGATACAGTTTTTATAAGGGATTTCATCTCAATTTAGATTTTATTGAGACTTTTTTTTATTATGCACCAATTCACTTTTATATGTTGTATATAGTGTACTTTGACATAGTATATCATGAATCCATTTATTTTAATGATATAAAAATGTGTTTATTAACTCAATTATTTGTATTCAAATGTCTCTCATTTGGATAGGAAATCTAATTAAAATATCATTTTACATGTTTTAATGATTTATTCTTCTAAATATATGTCATTAATGTCCATGTTTTAAAAATGGTTTAAAGAATTTATTTATATGGACATGAATTTTTAAAAATTAAAATTCTTTTTAAATATTTCAATTTGGTATGGGACACTATTATTCAAAAACTTATTTATAACAACTTCATGATAAATAGTTATAGTTTTAAATGTTTTTAAGAAAAAAAAGATATATTTATCTCAAATAGTTTTAATGATTATTTTCATCTATGTCAATATCCTTCATTATTATTTATTGAGATTATTTTATTATAATAAAATCTTCCATATTGTATTGAATTAGTTATGATTGACTGTGGATGTGAAATTTTTATACCGTTCATGGTTAATATTTAAAATATTAACATTTCTTATGATAGTTTTATAATGAATATTTATGTTATGTTTCATTCATTCCATGTTAGGTATGCATTGGTCTTATTATGTGAAAAGTGGATCCCACTATAACTCTTCAATGCATCGGTGGTCTCCTGAGACAAACTACTATCTTGGCACAAGGCCATGACAAAATATTATTTGTAGTTTTGGAATGAGGCCTTGACTATGTTGTTATGATGTCTGACCTTATGCATTCCATCAATATGAAATTAGAAATTGATATTACATATGATTATTCAACTAGTATAATAACCATGTGAATAAGTAAATGGCATTATATAATTTTATTTTCCATATTATGCCGAAATTTAAGTTTATAAGGAATTGTTTTTTGTTTAATACATTGCCTTAAATGTTTATGCTTATTTATGAAATTTTCCTCTATATTGTTATCCTTATTGAGCATCAGATCTCACCCCTTTCAATGTTTTATTTTTTCCAGGATGTGAAGAAGTATATCCTGATTAACCTACAAGCATAGGTTTTGGGATATAAGTGTGTTAAAAAAGGACACAATGTTTTTTTCTTTATTTCATTATTTAATTTAAAACATATGTATGTATCTAGTCACCTAAAGCTACTAAACTAATCAGTCTTTTGGAACATGATCTCTTGTGAAAATGCCAATGATATGTAATAAAGCACTGACTGTAGGTAATTAGGGTCAGGGTGTTACATATGACGTGAAACAAACATCCCTATATGAAATGATGGTTCGAAGGACCCCATGTTATTGTATTATTTTTCAAACATATAGTCTTCCCAACTCATCAACTAAAAAAGTATCCCAAATATGAATGAATTTCAATATTTTTGTTAGTCTGTCAATAAAATCCCATACAACGTCACTACCTCTAGGTGACCTAGGAAAACTGACTACAATGTCCCTAGAAACATCTTCTTCATTCAATTCTGGGACTAGAAGTGGCTATAGAAAGCATGTAGGACTTTAGTTCTCTCCCTTCACCTACTGAAATGTGGAACACCTAATGATAAATCCTGATGTTTAATGATTCATCCTAGGCTACCAATACTGGTATCACATGTCTTGTTACATCTTCGAGATGATTGTAAGAACATCCCAATTATAGTTGTGGGACTATTTCATCAACACCTCTCTCATATAGGTTGGGACCTATACTCTACCATGAATACACAAGATGTCGTCTCTGTCTACAAATCAATTCAGACATGGTTTATATACTGATACACCTCATAGAGTACCAAGGCTTCAGGATATGAAATTTTTCAACCCATCACCATCTCAAGGATGGAAGAAGTAACTATCAAATATGAGAGGTAAGACAACTATTGACTATCATGAACTATAGTGGTATTTCTGAAAAGAGGGCAATTAACTTCCATTCATCATTGTCTTCTCCTATATCATGTGTTCGAGTTTTCTAACTTAGTGATTCTAAAATGACATTTCCCCTACCAGGCATATATGCAAGATGAAAATCAAAGGATTGTAGATAGTTGACCCATTTCCACTCTCTTATGTTTATGTTATGTTATGAAATAATATATTTGAGGCTCTTTTAATCAGTTTACACCACAAAGTGATCACCCAATAGATAATGTATCCAAGACCATAAGTCATGGACAACTACTATTATCTTAATATCATGCATTTGGTAGTTTATCTCCAGAGCCCTTAACTACTGAGATTCATACAAAATGGATATATCCTCCTACAATAGCACTACTCATAGGATTATTCTTGATGCATCGTAGAAGGTGGTATACCTAAACCTTGATTTGGTAGAATTAGAATAGGTGATAAGACATGAATCCATTTAATCTCTTGAAAGGCTTTCTCGGACGCTTTTAGCCAAAGGAACATGACACCCATATTTGTAAGGCCAGTGAGGGGTGAAGTAAGGTGTATGAAATTCCTAAAATATCTATCCATCCTAAAGAAGATCCATATATAAAACACATTTTGAGGCTTCTCCTAGAAAACTACAGCTTTTACCTATTTAGGGTAAAGATTAACATCCGATTATGATATTTTATGACCCATGAAGTGAACATTGTCGATCTAAAAGTGGAAATTAGAAAGCTTGTCATAAGGTTGATACTCACATAGCATTCTCAGAATGATCTCAAGATGATTAGCATGGTCACTATGAGTATGAAAATACAAAAAATATTACATACAAAGATACAAAAAAAATCCCAATCCGGATGTAGACCCCTATTCATTAGAGACACAATATTTGCGGGCATGTTTGTAAGACTGAATGTGATAACAAGTTACTCATACAGACCATACCTACTGAAGAAAGCTCTAAGATGTATGTCTAATGGACTTACTCACACCAAATGATAATCCTGTCTCAAGTTGATCTAAGAAAAGACCCTATATCCTCATATCTAGTTGAAGAAATCATCTATTTGAGGTAGTGGATATCAGTTCTTGTCCGTATGCTGGTTCAAGTATTTATAATTCACACATATATGTAATTGTCAATCCTCCTTATTGGGTAAAATCATGGGTGAACCCCAAGAGGAATTACTTGGATGTATAAATCCTTTATCCTCTAAAACCTCTAACTACCAGATGAGATCATAAATATATTTAGGTTTTATCTTTTATTGAGCAATGGACACTAGAGCTACTCCTGTAAAAATATAAATTGTAAACTCTACCACTCCCTTAAAAGGTAATCTATAAAAAGCATCAAGAAAGAAATCCCTAAAATGGTTCAATAAAAAAAATAAAATCATCTTGGTGTAAACCCTGATCCTCCATGAAGATTTTAGCAATCTGGAAAATCACTCCACCTCGCCCATGATGCAGTAGTCCAACCCTACTAGTCTGGACATACCACTCACATTATGTAGATAACTTCTTCACTCTAGTGATTTAAATGATACCTTGTGGTGATAAAAGTATAAATAATCATTATATTGAATTAAATGATCCATCTCTGTAATGGCATCAAAGCTCTTAATCTCGAGAACAAAGAGGTTCCATAATATAGGGTAACATCCTACTTCAAGTGGGCGATCTCTAAAATGAAGTATTCCCCATTTTTGTACCCCTAACGATGTATCTAGGCCCATTAACCCATACTAATTTTGTATCTCTAGTCTGATACCATCCATGATAGATACAATGATAAAAGTTTTTTAATTACCTTTATCAAATAATGTAGATACTATATTTGACTACATTAGAATAATACCATGTATTATAGGAGGTGCTGCAACCTAATCCTCATGTATCAATTGTAGTGCATGAAAATGACTTTTCCACAAACCTATGTAATAGATGGACTATCCTGGTTATAAATACTCTATTGGAATAGCTAATGATCATGGTTCTAGTTACCCTGACCATAACCACCACCTTAGCTAGACATATCGGTGCTATTAAAACTCCTTGCCTGACCGGGCATAAAAGAACCTTATCCTAAAGATGGGGCTAGTATGGATCCTTTTCCACTCAAAGATGGCGGAAAGGTCCTAAAAACCCTATGATGATGCCCCATATGGTACTAATCCTGAAAATAAATTGGGATTCTATCACAATGGGGATTCATATACCCCCTTATTCAACACTGATGACACACTACAGGTCAATAAAAAATAATACTCTGGTTGTCACTTCCCTATTGAGAAACCTCAAGGAAATGTTTTCATCCACCAGATAAACTACTTTCATGGAGTAGCAATGGTCTTCTATTCTAGGTATAATTCACATACCTCATGTTACGCTCAATGATAAGTTTATAATTGAATATTAAAGTAATGGTAGGTAGGATTAATTCATTCACCTACACATGGATGATATTTTGGATCCCATCCTCAAAACATTAATCATGTGAAAGATATTCATTGACTAGAAGAAGTGAATAACATTGAAGCATTATGAAACATGTAAAATATTACATAACTGAAATAGAAACCTATCTTATATATAACAAATCCCAGGCTCTATTGGATCTCAATATCTAAGGAATCAACTAATAATATAAGGTTTTTTCGAAATAAACCCATAACATGCCCTGATAATGACAAGCCTGGGTAATCACTTCCCACCAACACAGGGGCGAATCTCGAAGCATGTATGTGGAAAGAATAACTCTCCACTCTAGAGGAATCTATAAATTCTCAATGATAGATAGGGTGGATTCAATCCAATACAAAGTATCATATGGACTACTATTCCTAGAGAAATATTGAAGATACTGCTTCTCAAACTGACAAGTTAGAACATCCAACATAGGTGAAACTCATGGGGTACCATGCATGGGATGAATCATATTTAAGAAAGTATCACAAACTTGGACATCATTATCTAGATCATGTATAAAAGGAAGTTACTCATTTTAAATTTTTTATGTAGGACTAGTAGGTCTGGGCCCACCACTTCTGTAGCGTGGTCGTCACCACCTTCATGGAAAATGATACAAAGATTTTGTGTTGAATTTGGTCAAAAAATTCCATCCAAATTCCATAGAATGAGATAATATAGAAATGTGTCATCCCTAGACAAGGATAAGCATTGAAAATCTCACTACCAAAGGAATACTACCCCAACAACCCACTTAGACAGCCTAGTAATGGTATGTGACCAAGCATAATTCTCATTTCATTTCATATTTAATTATCAGGTTCACTCCTTTACCATTAATAAACATGAAAAGGTGGGGAAAGGATGTAAAAAAAATTCATTTTAGAATTAATGTTTCACATTTAATGGATATCCATTCACATTGAATCAGTGCTCAGACCCCTCATTATTGAAAATGTCACCCATTTATTTACAGCGTAATTGCTCGGCTCAGTAAACTATTCATACCAACCTGTTAGGGCCCATAACACCTCTTGAATTGTGACAGGAAATCACTCAATTGTAACCAAGAGTAATAAAAGCATATGATAACTACCACAACATCAATCAATAACCATACACATATCAGACAGTGAAAATCAGTTAATTACACCTATATGGAATGGTCATATGCATGACATGTGAATTCTTTGTTCTTATATTGATGCATGTAACAATGATCCTTACCCCTATATCATTAGGCTATGGATAGAATGAAATCCTCAATCATAATTACAATTAATAACTCCAAACAGCTTGTGCATCGCCCAATAGAGAAATATTGTCAACTGTAATAGAAAAAACTGAATAATAATTATTCTTTGGGTAAACTGGATTTTACCATGAACTTATGATCGTGACACCTAAGAACAACATGTGACCAAGTCCCAAGTGTTCATAATCTCCAACTTATTATCTTCAAATATTTAAGTGAAAAAAGAAACTATTATAATATAACATGTGATTTCCCAGACATGGATGCCAATTTATAGGTGCATCGAGCCCAGTGGGCCACATGGACTCAAGTGCATCTCCTTGAATACCAGAGTCTGCTGACTAGTAGTGATGGCCAAGGGTGTGATTGTGGGGATACTATTACCTCATTACCAGATTCTATCATAAAGTATAAATATTAAATTAGGTATATACTTGATGAAATATTAATAAATAGAAGGCATAACAGAAATAGGGAAAATGAAACCAATAACTGAAATTATTGGAATAACAGAAATGAATTTAACAACTGGTGGTGATAATAAATGTCACTAGAAAACTAGAAAACATGGATACAATATGGAAGGAATAACATGTTCCACAAAATCATAACAAAAATAAAAAAAAACTATCCTAAGAATACTATGCTCTGGCTCAGTCATCAACTATTAATCACCATCTGAACAGAAAGAAATAAATTGTTTGAAGTTGTATGCTTCCCTTTTTCGACAAATTCATACATGTAATCTACCAAGGGTACTATAAAATTCCCATAAACGGTGTGATATATATCTCAGTGGGCCACCAACAATTCTGTAAATGACATCTTGCCCATGTAATGGAAATGAAAAGTGTGATGGAATAAATATATAATGTAAATAAGTACAATGTAACTAAATACCAAAGTACCTACATTATCCCTCATATGATGTATGAATATATAAGCAATTAATTTATTTATTATTTTCAATTTATAAATAAGTCACATATTATCAATGGTGAAGTTTCCAAGATATAACAAAGCAACCAAAATTGGTTGTTCTTAAGAAGTGGTTCCCTTGTATTCACCAAGGCAACCAAGACTTCAGGGGACACTAACTCAGTAGTAATAGGTTCTATATAATGGTAAGATAGTAATTCAAGGATAATAGTCCATGGTGTTACACAATAAGATACCTACTAAACCTAAGGTGAAATCTAAGGTAAAATGGGTAGATGCAGTGACTGGGACTTATGAGTATTAACCATGGAACCTACATGTCAATACTATATCTAAGGTGTGTATATGTGGAATTCATTAATAATATTTGAGGCGTCCAACAGTTTCATATCAGGAATCCAATAATAGACAAGGATTAGGATCATGGTGAGTCTTAACCTAAGACATACACATCATTGAATCTGAATAGGGTTCTCGAGTGCTCAAGTCATTCCATACTAATAATCCAATGAGAGCTCAAGCTAGGCCACATCTATTTAATAATGATGTCATGTATAATTTCAATTTTGTTCAAGCCTTTTCTTTTATTAGTGTTACAAGGACAAGTAGTATAAAACATTTACTAAATCAATTAAAGGAATATTCAACAATTAAGGTCCATTTGGTGACATTACATTAATGAGATAAGAGGTGATACAGTTATAAAACTTATTGTTTATTTACATTTATTCCAGTCATGTCATATTCTGAGAATAATATCCAATTTCAATTTCACAATTAATTATCAATTTATGCACTTACCATAAGTGGGTCTTGTGGTGAGAATACACAGTACTTTACATTATTCAATTAAAATTATAAATAAAGCATTTTAATATAGAAAATATTAACCTTAGAAAGTTAATTCCTATACACACTCGAATGATGGATCAAACATGTAAAATAAAAAACACAATTATTGAATAACATCCTACATTGTATATTGGGATTTTTGGGTGTAACCAGCATCATGTAATAAAATGTTTTAAAATAGCATAACCATATTTTTATAATGATTATAACCATGGAATATAAATTCTATTTGTCATACCCGATGAAATCTTTTGGTTCCAAATGAAAAATTAAAAAATCGATGAACTTGATGAATGAGTTTTATTCCACCCCCTTAGGCTAGTATAAACCATCTAATCTGGTATCATCTCTTGTTTTAGAATTCAATGGAGTATATATATTAAAATGGAAAAAATTATGAGATCTTGAAAACAAGGTTGAGAGAAATATATGAGAATAAATGCTCAAATGGAATTGAGTACTTACCATTGTGCATCCAACATGATGAATAGAATCTCAATAAGATAACAGAAGAAGGATATCATGTAATCCACACATTAGGACTCCAAATAGATCCAAAATGAGAGAAAATAGGTCAATATAGATGGAATTACGATTAAGAGGATGAAGGAGGATTAATTATATCATTAAGAGAAAAATAGTAAAATTACCCATAATTGAGCATGTTCTCGGTTTGTCCACATTGTTTGACTTACCATTTGAAAACCGTTCATTTGTTCCTAGGGAGGAGGGGTAATAGCATGTTTAAACCAAATGGGTAGGAAACTATTGTACCTACCATGCACTAAGGGTCAATCCAAAATGGTACCACCCGCACGGTCTGCTCTAACCATGTAGAGCTCCCGCATGGTTTACTAAAAACTATTCACCAAGCCTTATTTTCCCAAGAGATGTGTTCTGGGATATGAACAACACCTACAAACCCTTTTAACATTAACTAAATCATTAGTCTTTTAAATATGGACCAAAATAATGAATTATAATGAAATTCAAGGGATCCATACTTGAGTGAAAATCCGATTTCTTACACAAACATTATAATGTGATGCCTTTGACACTATCTGGGCCTCTATTGAGATCCACATATGTTCATTTCCTAGTATATCTATATCTATCTATACCTCACACAATAACCCATACCATAGTGTCTCCTTTCGAAACTATCATCCAAAATAACACCATCTCTACTTTTTCACGTGGATGAAACCATATTCACTAATCAATCAATAATTATGAAGGTCATATGTGGTTTGATTTCTATAGGGGTTACGTGAAAGATCATGGCGCATGGAGAGGGGGAAATAAACCTTTTTTTAATTGTTATCCACAATCCACTTATTAATGATGAATTATTATTTGTTGAGAGGCACAAAACACATTGTGGGAAGGGAGTTTATGGAAAATGAATGAAAAAATTATAGTTCTTTATCTGAAATAATTTAATTTAAAAAAATAACTAAATAATAACATTAATAAATTCATAGACTAATAGTAATAATATACCTGGATCAATGTATAACATCAGCATAATTTATAATGTTTAATATATAAATGTTATTACCCACATCAACATGATTCACAATTATTTATTCAAGCTTACGTCATTACAAAATCATATTTATTTGAGCTTGTATTAGAGTAATGTACAGATGGGTAAACTATTGGGATGTTTCCCAGGGTCTTTGTGAATGAGGAGAAACTAAATGAAAGTAACATGTGTTGAAATATTTGGATATTCATTAGCTTTATGACCTCCTTAGGCACATTGGGGGGCCTTAGGGTGGAGGAACATTGGACTGCGGGGAAAATAGTGGATCTTAGAAGGAGAAGACCCAACAAACATATTAAAAGGTTCTAGTTCATGTAATCTACAAAGGGAAAATTTGTTAAATAATATATGATTAATAATTTATAAATTAGAATTAAAATTAATGTCACCCAAGTAATCGAGTAATAGGTAAATAATAAGAACCTACATTAAGACCTGTTTGTTATTAAATCATTAATTTTTCACTTCTCTATAATTTGATGGATGGTCCTCAATGAATGTTGGGATCTAATCCCTTAAAGGGTTTTTTTGTGATAATTGTTGATAAAACAGTATCAATGTATTAAGAAATAATGTACAATTCATGGGTTTTTATATTTATTAATTTTTCAAATATGTAAAACATGCCCGACATGGGTCATGAAATAAGAAAATTAATAATACCTACCAATGTTAAACCTCACATCCTGATAAATGATTTAATTATTTATTTTCCATCAAGGGATCCGTTTAAGAGATAGCAATTGATTATCCCGATATGACATATGTGATTAATTAACTAATTAATTAATATATAATCATATACGATTCAACCATCATAGAATCTCTCTAATGTCCCACACTTGGTTAAAAAAATATCAATATCAATAGAAATTGAAAAATATTTCTATTCTTGCTCACTGGGTCAATTTTTTTTACATTGTTATCATACATTGGTTTTCGAACTCAGGAATGATTTTGGTAATTCTTAAGGAAAAACCAATGTCACCACATTTTTCCATCCTTTAAACTTTTATTCAAAAATAATTTAATTATGAATGCCAATATATGAAATGGGAGATAATTTAATCTGAAAAGAAAAGGAAATTTAATGTCAAATGAGATACATTAGTTTTTGGAGGTCCACTATTTTTAATGACTCAGAAATGAAACAAAATAATCATCTCATAATTTTTTTTTCAGTTGCATTTCTAAAACCCTAATTATAACCGCACTTTGATCATATTGAGCTCAATTTAAGGAAACATTTTAATATACAAATAAGATATCATTTATTCATCTTAATAATATATCATCACCTAAAACCATTCATATCCAATAGTTTTTCCATTTTATAGAGTGACTAGGAAAGCATGAACTGTTTATAGAAAAACTGAAATAGTTTGTTAATAACGGTATCATTTAGAGAGGTAATTTTGTTTCACCGCATTTATTGAAAAATTTGTAGTTAGTCAGATGACATCACATCTAAAAAATATAAATTAATGATACATATCATTTATAGGAACTCAAAACATGATGGGAATATGATCCTATTCAATTTACCTTTCACCCAACCCCTAAAAGGAAATCACATTAATAACAATAACCATCATCAGATTCATATTCACTAAGAAATATGGTCTAGTATAGTGGTAATCTCTCACAAAAAAATCTACTAATTTTTATAATAGGCATTATGATATCCTTGAATAACCATATATCTATAAATAGTCACATTTGAAACCTAATCTGCTACAATTTGAAGTGTATAGTTCTAAAAAATTTAAATGACACTTATCAATTAGAATTATACCGACAAATAATACATTCCTATACATGAGAAACCATGACCCAAACTCAGGGAAAATATTATTTCTAAAGTTCACATTAATCAAGGATTTAATTTATAGTATCTTAAATTAGGAATAAAACTAACCTGAATATTTAACCAATAACTATGCATCATCTCACATTACACTTATAGGGATCTCATAAAGAATACCCTAATTAAATTATCTCTCTATGAAATTGAGGATTAAAATTAATTGATAGATCTAAATATCTAGGTTATTAAAATCTAACATATAATAATACTTGAATAAGATTATCTTAGATGAATTATATATTTTATTATACCATAATACAAAAAAGGTGATGAAACTATCCAAAGTCCTCCTAAAACATCTAAAATCCCATTTAATAGCCCAAAAAAACTCATCACCCTACCTATCATGGGAACTATATCACACCCTATGACAAAGAGTAGGCTCCCCAAAACAGTATTCATAAAAACACTAAATGATTAAAAATGAATACAAATAAATTTCTATAAAGAATATTATAACAATATTATAAACTATACTAAACCATGACATGAAAATACATTAACTATATGAAACACCAAATCAATGCATGATCATCCTCGAATATGTTAGAGTATAATAATAACAATAATAATAATCATATAACAATTAAAAATAAAAAAAAACATGATCACTATGTAATAATTACTATAGAAATTATTAACTAACATATTATAAATTTGCAAACAATATCATTGTAAAAGTATGTCCCATGCATAGCAAGAGGAAAACATCTTAAAAGTCCAATAAAACCAAGGATCAACAACATGTCCTTATTCTCACTAAAAATACTAGATTGATAATAATATGAATTCACGAGAACACTGGTCTAATGAATAGAACTCCTAGGGTTGTATGTTTATAAATTATTTAATAAATATATATTATTTTCTAGATAAGATCTCACTAACAATTAATCTATGGTAGAGAAAATGTTCCTCAAAAAGAAAAGAAATTATGATTGAGGGAGCACTCAATACCACTAGTAGGGAACCCATGTTCTAGTCACCATGGGTGATACCTAGTCTATTGATTGAGAACCTACATTCCAACTGTCAGATGAGCATATAATGTATTGATAGATTACATGTTCCCAAGTCCTTAGAGATGTTCTTGTCACACTGAGGGAGATCCTTTAACTCAATTATCTAGGGAGTACCTATCCCCATATATATATAAGGAACCCATTCCTTTTAAGTTATTTAGGGAATAAGGGAATACCTAACCCGATAAATAATATATATATATATATAACACATACCTCAAAGATGATAGTTCTATAAGGGATCTCCCTACCATATTCCTATATTTAGAACACATTGCTACCAAGATTCATTCTATGTTTCTAGTTTTGTAAAAGTAGAATTCTATTATGGATTGTCCAGTAGAGTATAATGATACATTTAACCAGAAATGATCACACTACTATTGGTAGTATAGATATCCACATTATTCAAAAATGATTTTCATAATTATTTTTATGAATAAATTATCCCAATAAGGTTCATATAAATATAATAAAATGTCAAAACTACTAGTTGGATACCATATTATAGAAATGAGAAATTCCATTATAATTATGTAATGTATTCTCCAACCTGATCATACCCAATGCATGTTGATATCAATACAAAATTAAATCAGTAGAATATAAGATTCCTTCTATATGAATTATTGGAATTGAAAATTATATATATGGTTTGATTGGTATGATAAATAGAATGTGGCATGAGAAACATAATTTCTTTAGATTTCCAAAATCCATCATCATAAGACTCACAACTATATACTCAATCCCTTATAATAACAGCCCACACTAATACCAGTCTAACATGACCTGACCCCCTTAAACCCCACCTAGGCCAAAAATTAGTTTTCATGTGTCACCAAAAGATAATATAAAATAGGAAAGGGGTTACTGAATACAACGAAGATGAAAAAAAACACCATGGGATGAATTATCCAGTGATAAAATAATTAAAATTTTCATATCCAAATAATAGATATATAAGACAACCATAAATAAAATATCTGAATCTTATAATAAAAGTGACTTTTTAAACACCAAAACTATAATATAGAAATAAAAATATACCCATGATGTAATATTTAATGAAAGTGAAAATAATCAAGAGAGAATAATAAAAGAAAATAAGATTATAGAATCCTCATAATATTATAAAATCATGACTTGATCAAGAACTTCTTTTCCACCAAGAATTACTAATCATCAACTCAACTATCTCTACATCAACCACTATCATTCACAAAAATATGCATATTTTATATAAAAATTGATTTGGAAAAAATTCCCATGTAGGGGTGAGTATAAATATACCTAGTGTAATACCATGAGAAAAAAGGAAGGATGGAAAAATAAATTAGCTCAAAAGAAAATATAAAGGAGAAACCAAGACCACATTTTTTTATTATGGATTGAGTCAAGCAATGTTATAGTAATTTCAGAATTCCATTGCATAAATATAAAAGGATCATATTCTTCTAGAAACCCAGGGTGTAATATGAACCACAATACCCAAAATATATAAAAAACTCATCTTTTTTAAAACCACAACATATATTTTAATGATGTTGAAAATAGTAGTCCAATAATCATTGTTCCTCATAATTATAAAATCCCAAACATGGAACACCCAATTTTTAGGGAAATAGACTATACATATACATTATTAATTGATAATAAAATGGTGGAAAATATTCCAAATATACAACAAAAACACAATATAGTTGTTCCAAATATCTATAATTGTGAATGATATAGGATAACCAACACATGATAACTCATAATAACTATAAACTATGATATCATCACTAGAAAAATCTCTTTCCCAATGAAAGGATTATCATGATATATTTTTTGATGAAATGTCTCATCAAAAAATGAAATAATATTCCATGAGAACCAAAAAAAATCTTTTATAAAAAAATCCACATTAATTGACATATTATAGTGCATCAACATCTCATTATTGGTTAGTCATATATTAGAGGATGGAGTACGAATACCGTAGATGAGAATCCCACATCGTATCACATTGTTGAATTCCATACCCTATTAAATTTAATGTAATATATATACCTTATTAATAGTGTTAAAACTAATGTAGTCACTAGACTATGTACATGTGGAGTCATGCTCCGACCCTTAGTAGAGTTCCATTACCATTTAATTTTAAGGAACATTACCATCACTAATGATAAAAACTACTGGAGTACCAAAATCTTAGTTTATTTTTCCCACTAATTAATTTCCCCCAATTACTAGGAATAATTAGAAGGGTTAACACATTGAATACTGTTAGTCATAGACCACCACACTAACTCAATTGACAAAAATATTTGTATGCTATGTGAGAGTAACTTCATATCATTATGTATCCTTCACAAATACCAAAGATAAAAATGTGATGAGTCAAAGACAAATCCTCCAATATTCATTCTTAAAAATATTTTTGATATTCTCAACCATGGATGTATGGAATAAATGAATCTATTTATGTTTTATGTCAATAAACAATAAACATTCAAATTCAATTATTTTTAAGGGATCCCCAATAAACTTGTTTTTATGCTTCTATTAACATGACACTTCTATATTTTTTTAAGCATTTAAATGCCAAAAAATAATATCCTGGAGAGTGATGAACTCTGATATAAATTTTAGGGACCCACACATTTTAATCACTATGTCAACCATAGAGTACCAAACATTTTTTCTACTTCATGAATACTCCCTGAACCCATCCATTATTTATAGACAATTAATAAATCATAATTTCTATAATGAAATATAAATGGACATTGAAATTTTAGATGAATGGGCCATCATATTCTATACTAGAACTCACTAAAAATGAGTTGTTTTCTTTTTGGGTAATATCAATAAGATGATAACGTTTTAAAAAACATAAAAATCGTATGTCGGGTCACATGGAATCACCTAGGGTGCGCCATATTGTACAGTGATGTTGGGAAAAAATATCCCCTATTTGTGTATCTATCTACATGAAATTTTGAGGTAAATTATTGTTATACCACATGTTCCACACCTAGAGGATGGGCTAGGTTAGTTATATGATGACCCATGGATCCACATTCATGACCAACTTGATTTTTTTTTCAATCAAGAGAAAAAATCTACCTCAATTGCCCCTCATGTTGCCTCGGGGTAGGGGATACTGGAAATATAACTAGCCCACACACCACCATACTAGTTTGATTAGGTGTTCTAAACATGCCTACATCACACAAAAAATACGCTATACTGGGTTTATTTGTATAGTAAGTATTTAAATTTATCTTAAATAGTTTGAACCATATAATATCAAGGATAGGATAGCATGCCAATAAGTCTTAGCACACCGACTTCACCTGCAATATCATGGGTTGATCTAACACAGAAATCATTCGATCAATGTAATGGCCATGTTGAAACCCTAAAATATTTCCTCAAGGAAGACCCACCAAACCTAACTATATACTTTACTTAAATATATTGCAATTATCCTCCCTCCATCCTCATCACCTATATTCCCATGTCGCCGCACTATGCTACAACCATCATGCACAACCTCTTCCCACCACCAATGTCTCCTCTCTTCCCCAATGTGCGTTTACTTACCTATAATTATACACTATTTAAAATTGAAACATATTATATATAATTATTTGAATTGCAAATATCCATTTAATTGATGAAAATTGTGAAGGAAATCCATGATTTGGTAATTATAGGAAAATGATGAGAATAATATAGGTAAACATGAAGGATGGAAAGACATAAATACTATTCGTAAACCACATTTATCTAGAGATTTAGGAATTGTTCCATTTTAGTGGTGTAACACATATGTTTTATGGGGAGGGGTTATTCATTATAAAGTGAATATTCAACTACTTATTATTCATTTCCAAAAACATCTTCCAAAAAATCCATGAAATCCCAAGCATGAAAAATTATTGACTAAAAAACTAAATAATAGTTTTAATTTAACATGAATATATTCCGAAAAACAACTTATATAAAATTATCACAAGGAATGGAGTTATAGAAAAAACAATATCCTACCTAGTAAAAAAATTCAATATTGCCTAATAAATTCTCCTCCAATCTATAAACCCAGGGATCCTTCACATATATAGTATTTTAAATGTTAATAATGGAAATAAATAATTAGAGGGATTATGTACTAATTTATATAACTTTGTATAGGTCACTTGGTAAATTACTAAACATCTAGAATGAGCCTATTTTAGTCCCTTAATCTAAAATCTGAATTAATCACTTTCTAACAAAAAACCCCACCCTGAGATTATTGAAATGATATATTTTCCCTGATGAGATATATTTAAGATATATTAATGGAATAATTTACTAACATGTATAATATTAATATATTTACTAATTTATATATAGTTCCATATGTTACAAGTAATGATAAAAAATGCCACAACATCAATAAAAAAAGAATGAAATATTTTTAATTTTTTTTCTAGGTTACATTTTCTAATTTACATTTTTAAATGTTAAGGGATATAATTATATAGAATTATAAAATTAATTATTAATGAAAAACATGGTTTACTATACATAAACCAAAAATATAGATTTATGGGTGGCGAAAAATTAGTTTAAGATTAGATATGACTGTAAGAGGAGGTTTTCTCGACATTATTAGCGACTCTACCACACAATTTAACACATAAGATTATAGAGGAGGGAATTATTTATTAAGAAAAATAATTTTATAATTCAAACATTTTTGATTTTTTGATATTACTTCACATTGATAATGAATACTATTGGTGTGTGTTAGGGAAATTTTGGTGAAATAAGTGGGTATGTATTATTCTCTAGTAAAAAATTTTAACAATGTTGATAAGATCACTTTGACTAGTGATGAGGAACAATGAATGATATGGTAGTAGATTAATTTTATTTATGAGTTGTGAATGTGTGATTAGATATTGATGTAACGTATAAAAATGTTTTTATGTCCTTATGTGATATGGGATAATTTTTAATTTTATATTGGTTGGGAGGATAAAGGAATATAGGATATTTTTCACATAATAATTATTTTAAACAGGTTATGATTGTTAAATGGAGGATAATAATAATTTTTGGGGGTAAATGAGAAATTTTTTCATTATTTGAGATTAATTTTCATGAAATTACAATTTTTAAATTTTGAATGGTATATTAATTTGAATTTTATTGATTTTGATTTCAAATTAAATTAGGGATTACAATATGATAATTTTACTATTCAAATTAATTTCTATGTGTTTTAGATTCTTTGTTCAAGAAAAATGTTTATTAATTATATTGGAGAAATATGTATCAATTTTTAGTTAAATATAAATATAAATATATATTTTATGATATATAAGATTTAATTACAATATTATTGAGTGGGAATGTATGTTGTTGTGGCCATGGTTTTAAATTCCCATCATTTTGTTTCATGAATATTGATCTATGTGATTCCATTTATATTTTTAGACAACTAGTATGGTCCTATAATTGATGTCTGATTCTATAATATTTTTTTTGTGAAAACATTATCATTTTTTAATGGTTAATATATATTAAGAAGATTAATTACTAATTTAATATTGTTTTATGAATATTCAATACTTTTTAACAATGATATATAATAGGTTATTTTATATAGAAGGGGTCATGTGTGTGAATAGAGTGATGTCAATTTTCACTTCTTGTTAATATGAATATTATACTTTTTAGTTGGAGAAGATAGTATTATGGATATATAATATTTTTATTTTTTGAATTTTATCAATGAAATATTATTATATGGACACACGATTCAACTTGGTGTTGTAGAAGAGTTTCTTGAATATTTTAGGAATCGAACAATGTTTTTATTTTCTATTTTTTGTAATGGAAAATTAGAATATTTTAATATTAATGGTATTAAAATGAATATATATTGAATTTGTGTGTTGATATTTATTTTTAAGAGTTTATATGTCAATAACCAAACCATTTTCTTCTTGAACTAGTTACCTGAGTATTCCCATGATAAGGCCCGAAAGTGGTTACCGATCCTCCTTGAAAGGAAAAAAACTCCAAGGGCATCAATGATAACCAATGGGAAGGAGTTAACTAAAAAATTAAATTAAATAAATGAAATAAACCAAGAAACCAAAAATATGTTTAATATCTAAATTGACCATCCCTATAGATAAACTGCAAACACCATAAGAAGAACACTAAAACCCAAACTGAACATGACCACTACTATGTCTCCATGTGACCCCAAGGGTCACTCCTTGATCCCTAAACCCAACATCACCCATGATGATTTAAACCAAACATAATCCTATATAAAAATTTAAAATTAAGAAGAAACTCTAGATGTGATTACTAAAACTCATTAGGAATTCCAGAAAAATTTATTCCACATGCATATCATTTCAATAAAAAAATAAACATCATATTCAAGATTGGTATATAATATATAAACATATATTTTAGAACATTTTCCCTTCTAAAACAAGAGATATTCTATTTCCCTTTTTCATTTAAAACAAAATTCTTTTCCAAGAAGGAATAATTATAATATTAGAAGATAAGGATGACGTTGTCACATAAAAAGAGAGAATGAATGTGTATAAAATTTTCAAAATAGTTTCAATAATCCTTTGAAAACCAACAAAAGACATTTAAAAAAATAAGAAAACTATACAAGAGAGTTGTAGAAATGATCAAAATATAAAGTAAATGAAATATATCATGTATAATTAACAATCCAAACTAGGCATTCCAATCATCTGGAACAAAAAAACAACGTGACAATGATAATGAGAGAACCTAGGATATAATTTAATACTACAATGAATTCTATATAACTAACTCATCCCATAGGAATTTCTCACCCAATGACATCAATTCTCCCACACTCTCGGTCTTACCCTACTTGTCCTAACCGAGGGGCACATTGTAATGTAGGGAACGAACCATTCTATGGGCCACTTGATAGTGTGTAATCTTAACTAGTAATGAATTCATTCCTAAATCCACCAATTATTCTAAGATACCATGTCTACACTAATATTGCTTTATCTAGTAAACAAGAATCCAACCATATATAATTTCACACCGTAAAGACAATTATCATACACAAGAACCAACCCGAATCACCCCATGGAAAAAATCCAATTTCCTTAAACTGTTAGATCAAAAAGGAGTCCCATATTAAGGGATTGCCATCCCATTAAACATAATTAAGGAATGAAAACATTACATGTAGAGTTATTGAGAAAAAAATATTATAAAAGTTCTAAACAGACGTCAAACAGACTTTACAAAACAACTAAATTAAAAATAAATAAACCCAACTTTTAATAAGGGTGAAAAAACCATTTTTAGGTTAAAAAAATTATAAAAATCAATTTATGAAACCCAATTCACCTTTTTATAAGACATGTACATTGACTAATCCAAAAACGAAAATTTGGATCCATGAATCGTGGATAAAATCCTAATAGTAAAATCATGAAACACTCCGTTTCAAAAGCACAATACAACCCTTTTAAAAGAATAAAAACCAAGATGATTAAAATTCATTTCACATCACAGAATTTTTATAAAAATAATAACCAAAAATTTAATAACCAAGGAGGTTTCTAAAACCATGTAATTAATTATTATTTAATTTATAGGCTTTATGCAATGGGTAACCTACCTCACACTACAAGCACCGCAACAATGCCAACCTAAAACATCTCTATAAGGTTTCTAGGATGAAAAAAATCCAATGGACCCATAAAAAGATGAAACCACCAATTAAAAAAAATGAAACCTTAATCCTATAACCACATCACCATGGGAGAAGAGTAACCACAAAGAAAATATAAGAAGATGTGGGAGGAGGAAGAGAGTATAAGAATACCTTGATGACATAGAACCAAAACATGATTTAATAACATGCATCTTCCTTGGGAGTGGATGAGAGGCATGTAAAGGAGTTGATAAAGTTCCCTAGTGTTGTACAGTCCAAGTTTGGGAGAAAGGGTAATTTCGGGATAAGAATCTGCGAGTGTAGAAGAGATAATTCCAATTTTTTAAACACTGGGGAACTGTACATGGTTACGTCACACAATTTCACAACCATATTAAAATAGTGAGCCTCGTATTAAACATAGTGGAAACCTACATGATTTGGATCCATGGTTTGGGTAATCATGTGTCGATCTTACAACATGGTTTAGTAAAAAACTATAGATCCATGTGAACGCCTTCTGCATAGTTGTGATAATTGTGAATGGGTTATGAAACCTTTACCATTGAAACCAGAATACATACACAGTTTCTCAAATAATCCCCATGGTTTGGAAGAAACTGTGTGAATCATGTGTATGTCTATCTATGCATGTTAAAAATGTACTCAAAATGAGCTCAACCACAAGTGGCTGAATGGTTACCCCCTAATCGTGCACCAAAATCATGAAATAGAAAAAAAATATCCCAAAACACAAAATTAAATTTGTAACACATAAAAATTTAGATATAAATAAATAAAAAGTGAAAACCTAGGTACAATGGTATAAAAAAATCCAAGGTGTTAGAATTCTCCCAACCAGTATACATTCGTCCCCCCAAAGCGACAAATTCTCATGTTTATTGATCAAATAAAATGGTTCACACAATTGAACAAACAAATTCCACAAAAAAAATAGCACCTTAACCACCACCAAGACAAAATGTACACTTTTTACAATAACAAGCCAACAAACCAGAAACACTTATCATGAAATTGTAGAAAATTTGAAAATCAAACCACACAACTTTACTAAAACAAAAATAGTTGGGCATACTAAAAAATCCAAAAATCAACCTATAATAAATCCATATAATCATAAAACTCCATGGGAATCCACATATTTCTATGACAACATTAGAAACCTGATCAAATTACAAAGACATGATGCTAGATTAGACTCTTTCTTTTTAGGATCCTTACAAGGTTCCCAAATTCGATCACACAAAACACCAAAACACAAAAACTCTAAACTGGAATGACAACACACAACCATAGAAAAATCCAAATTTACATGAAACCCCATGTAGCTCACATAAATCCAAAAGGAACATCCATAAAAATAGTGATTTGAGATATACACACACATCACCTTTCTCTCTAAATAAAAAGTGCAACAAAAAATACATACAAATAAATACAACACCACCCAAAATAGGAAAATTTATAATTCACAAAACCCATGATTCCATAAAAATAGAGGTTTTCTAGAATATTACAACATCCATAATTTTTTAAGGGATGGGAACACTAAGAAAAACAAATACAATGATAAGAACACTCAAATATAAAGGGCCTATTGGTGAACTTAGACTAGTATATAACAACTAAAAATAGACCATGGTGTCTTCTGAATAGGAGGATCTGGCTCAACATCGCATCTGATAACCATCCTAACAAAACCATTAGAAGTTACTAGGGAATACCCATGTACAATAGGTCTTCAACGAATCCTTACTATATAGGTTATTATGGCCTTTCTTGCTACATTCGTGGAATATTATAGTCTTACACCAAGTAGAATATAATAAAAGATTAAGTGGCCTCTAAATTCCAAGTCCTATAGCTCCAGCTTTAGAAAAATTTTCCAGAATCTTAATAAAATTCTCAACACTACCTCTAGATAATTGATAGAATATAACTACCTGAATAACACCCATTAACACAATTTTAATCCACACAACATGCCTTACCACCAAATAAAATGAGGTTACAATGAACTCTAGTACCTTGAACTGTACATCTAGATGAAGTCAGCACAAAAAATGTATATTATTTAAGAAATCATACTTGGATCACTCTAGAATATATGAAACTAGATCATAAAAATGACAAAAGAACACCAACATAGTTATATCACCTTCTAGAACTATTCACATATCCATTTCTTTATTCACCTACATAGCCTCATAAAGAAACACCTGGATAAATGATGTCTTGACGAATTCCTTGATGTTTCTTCTTGAGAATTTGTCTCAATAAATTACTTCCACAACATCCAAAATGAACAATCAAGCTTAAAACGTAGTGAACATAACATCTAGAGCCACTAAAAACTCACGAAACTGACGATCCTTTAAATTTGATACATCTACTCTTCCACTTCATAAGGATATACTAAACCATAAAATAATGGTGGATTCAACTTCCAAAACCCACGAAATATTTCATTATGCTGATCAATATGACTGTCCTCGATGATTTAACAAATCGTATATGTACTTAAAATATCCATCGAGTGATTAGTGGGGTGTACACTTAAAAATAAAATCATGAACTCAATCAAAACCAACTCACCATCGCGAAATTAAATTTTTAAACATTTATTTAATAACATTCCCAAAATATATAAAAATTCAACAAATAACTACAAGTTATCAAAACATCAAAAAATTTACTATTAAAAACAATTTTGAAAAGAAATAAAATCGATATAGGGTTCACAGTCATAATTGGAAGTCGATAAAGCCTCACACATATATATTCCAATGAAAATCTCGAAACACATCTACCCTTTCCACAAATCATCCAATTCATCAAAAAACCATGAATTTGAGCACTCATATGAATACTAAATGAAAAAAAAATTCCCATATTTGAAATAGAATTTTCAACATGTTTTTCATATTATCAATCTACATCCGATATAATATTTCACTAAACATTCCAAAATACAATTAATTATGTCAGAAACCTAATTCAACACTTTATATAAATTCCACAAATTCAATAAGTCTCATTCAATACAAATAATTTGATTAAAAACCCAATTTATCACAAATTCCTTCTCATTTGAAACACATTTCCAATAATTTCGTTAATGTTAATCTGAAATATTATTATCAATTTCCAAATGAAAAAACATCACCACTTAAAAACAGGATTCCATAATTTAAAAAAATTATTTTCAAAATGAATTCAGGATAAAGTAGGACCACAAACAACTGAAAAGGAGAAAATAGTGTTGATGGGTGACTTGGCCATACGGTTGGATGCCATATGACTCTCATGCCACCTACATAGATTGTCTTTCGAGGCCATTCCCATGGATCCACAAGGCTTTCTAGACCCTGCAAGCTCATTAAGTCCATTAGAACAACTCTCATTTAATTTACCCAAATTCAACACAACCAAAAAACAAAAACAATATAAACTAATTCAAACTTCTCTAGGTAATCCAAGGTTCAACATAAGAACGATTGGATGAAAACTTCCTCATATCTAAAAATCCAGACTTGAATGTCCTACTCAATCTACATTGATATCCGAAATAAATATGGGAGACCTATGATAATGGTCCTATGATGATAATATTCTATGATACAATTTTTTCACTTATAAACTCGACTTTTCCCCAAACCGGTCACTTGATTCATCTTGTGAAAAGTTCCGAGAGGCATTCTCGATCTACCAGGGCCAGTGACAAGCATCATGGGAATCCATGACAACCAAATGTTATGATTTCATCAAAAATATATAATTAAAATGAAATAGTAGAAATAATGGGATAATCACAATTTCATATACAATATCCAAACTGAAAATGATATATATAAAATAGAAATAAAACAAGTTGGAAATTAAAAGCAATAATCAACCTGATGACCACTATGTATCCATGTCACCCTAAGGGTCACTCTTCAATAAAAAATAACGAATATCTCCCACAATGTTTGAATCTAAATAGTAACCTATAACAGATGAAAAAAACAAGATGAAAATATAGGCATGAGTATTAAAATATTGGATACATGCCAAAAAAATACATTTCTAATGAATTTTTTTTATAAAAAGGAAATATTATTTTCAATGTCGAAATTAAATATATAAAAATTGATTTTAAAAAAAATATTTTTTGATTCAAACCATGGCCCATTTACCATTTTCATTTAAAACTAGATTCATTTCATAGTAGGATACAATATCTTTTTAGCGAGAAAGAAGATATTTTCTCTAATAAATAGAGAAATAAATTGTTTAACATTTTAAAAACATTTTCTATAAAGATTTGAAAACCAAAACATGTAATTAATATAGAATATCACCATACAAGAGAGTATTGAATATGATCCAATAATAAGTGAAATTGAATATGACACATATGAGTATCCAACCAACCACGGCATGTCAGTGGTCTACCATAGATAACTATGATCCAAAGAACATTAGATATCCTTAGAGAGAAGTGGATAATATTGAATACAATAAATACCTAACACGTCTCATAGAAATTTCTCACTCAATGACATCAATTCGATCACATGATATGTCTTACCCTAACTAGTATAACAGAGGGATATATGCCCAATATATAGTAAGGTCCATACTGTGGGCTACTAGACAATGTCTAATATAAACAAGTGTCTAAAATGTTATGGGAAAATATCATTGATATTTCCGGTTCCCAAGTCAAGACTACATATGAGTGATCCAATAAAGAAGAAAAAATAAACCAACCAAATATACATGTACACCACACATACAAGCATTACACACATACACCAACCTGAATCACCCTAACAAAAACTCCCTTTCCTTTCAAACAATATATCATGCGGGAGTCCCATAGTAAGGACCTACCATACGATTCGATATATCCAAAGAAAGAATATCATCAATGGGGGGTTCTTAGGAGAATTTTTTTAATAAATGTTCAAAAATCTTATCAAACTCAATTTATGAGAGTGCCAAATTCAAAATAATTAAATTCACTATTTCAAAATGGTGGAAAAACACAATTTTTAAATAAAAAAAATTATAAATTTCATTTACGAAACCAAAAACACTATTTTAGAGGCGAAGTACATTAAAAAAATAAAAAACCACACATTAAAAACCCTGAATAAAGGATAAAATCCAGACTGTAATTTCATCAATAACATGGTGTGAAAAACATAATACCACCTATTACAGAAATAAATCAATATGGAAAGCATAAAATTTCATATCAATAATTTTTTTTAAAAACCATACATCAATTATTAATATCCAAAGAAGGTTTGAAAAGAATGTAATCAATTATTATTAAATTTAATGTCCACCTAAAGAATGAAAACCTACCTCAGACCACATGTGACTCAATAAAGGAAACCTAAAATAACTCCATGATTGTTTCAAGAAGCAATAAAATCCATAAGTAACCCCATGAAGACAAATTAAAAAATATAGACACAATAAAACATAAACCCAAAAACTAAGTGGCCACTGGAGAAGCAGAACCCCCCCCCCCAAATGGAATAATATAGAGGAGGATGAGAGGAGAATACTACCATGAATACCTTTCCCCAAACATGAATAAATAACTTTGATCCACACATGGTATATGAGGGGAGGTGCGGCAGTGAAGGGAGAAGGCTCCCTGATGTATCATGATCCTATAGAGGGAGAAAAGGGGTGTTTAGGGTTGAAAATGCAAGAGGGAATAAAGGCCATTTTATATTTTTATGACATGAAGAAACTAGGAGTGGTTAATCCACACAATTTCCTAAAACATTTTACAATCATTTACCCCTTTACTAGACACACCAAGAAACTACATGATTTGTCCAAATAGTTTGGGAAACTATCCTCAAGTTGTGTGTCGTGGTTCTTTAAAAAATGGTAGAACCATGCACATGCCTTTGACATGATTAAGATTACCACACTTGGGCCATGTTCCTTCAACTATAGGCACTAAAAGACACATAGAATTTCTCATATGAGCAAAAAATTCTTGACCAAACCATGTGAAATACATGAAACTTAAACCATGAAAGATCAAATTAAAATGAAAATAAGCTCATCCTCAAGAGGCAGTATGGTTACCCTTTAACTGTGCAATTAAACCATGAAAAATAGGGAAAATCATTAATTTAAAAAAATTATATACAGAAAACCCAAAACATTACAGATAAACCATGGAAAAAGATAATACTAGGTAAAATAGTCAAAAAAATAGGATGTGACATTGTGAGATTACTTAAATTAGTTATTATTATCATTAAGAGAATTCGATATCATAATGTATTTTACTTTTAGACTATTAGATAATTACATGTGAACAATCAGACATTGAAGAATGATATGATAAGAAATGTGAAAAAATATGTGTCTTTATTATGAAATGTATATAGTATGAATGTTATGAAATGGAGAAATAGGTAGTATGTTTTATCTTGAAAAGTTTGTTGATGATCACTAAAAATATGATTTTATATAATTTTGATATTGAAATTTCATAAGGTTATATTTAAATTGTTTCTATCATGATACCTCTCTCACCATAAGATTATGATAGAGTATTATGCATAACATGCTTATATAAACTATAATTTGATAGTCAGAAATGATCTAGAAATTCAATCATATCATATTCCATTGATTCCATGAGATTATTACTTAAAATAACTTCATTTTTGGAATGTTTTCTATTGAAGGTTTAATGAGTTAACAGTTTTATTTGAACATTGGTTTTTTTATAATCAGTAGAATTATTAATTGTGTTGGGATATAGTGTCCCAAATTCGATCTCATAAAGAATTATTTTTTCCAGTATTTTCAATACAATTTGAATTTCATTGGATTCATTGATGTTCATATTTAATCGATTGATTATATTTACAATTTAATTAAATCTCAAGTGAGTTTTTGAATGGAATATATACTATTGGACCTATATATCCACTGATATCAAAACAATAATTTCTATGAAAATTAATATCAAATTGAGAAACAAAATTAACCCCTTAGACCGAGACGTAGTGATTTCATTTTGATGTGAGTCTGATATTGAAATAGAATATTTTTTATTTATGGCTATTAGTGATTTTAAAATAAAATAAATATAAATAAAAAAATAATTGAAAACCAATTTTATGGATATTTATTTACATTTTTGAAGTTTATGACATCACCTAACTTCCTTCCATTTTTCTCCTAATTGATTCAGTCATGGATAGAGGAGTTATCATCCATGATCGTCAAGAATTAATCCGGCGAGGTTTGACTCTTTTACTAAATCTCATTCAATATGTGTTTTATGTAATTTATCATCAATAATAGAGAAACATATCTATATTTTTATTTACAACCCCCTCCATAAACTAATAAAAATATCATTAGGATATGAAAATATGATCCTTTGAATCATGGGAATATAATGGGTTTTTTTATACTCATTAGAGTGAATTATTTTCAATTTTTTTCGTAAATGATTGGTAAACATCTTATTATATGAATCGTGTGGTCTGATATATATCAATATGAATGTATTAAAAATAAATATTCAATTATACCAATAATGTTATTTTCAAAGAAAAAAATAAAATTTATCATACATATATGTTTTTTTAATTGAATATCTCATTAAATTATATTATCTTTAATGATTAATTAATGGTAATAAGTTTATATTCACTTAATAATGGTGTTTGAGTGAACAATCATATTAAATTTCATGGAAATTAATGACATAATTTTCTATATTTTAGGTCATTTGTGGTGTTATAATTCAAATGATGATACTTAATTAAAAATAATGATGGTGAGAAGGATGGTGAGATTAGGGCCATTTGATCATTTATCGTATAATATTGGATGGTCCATAGAACCATTCCATTTTGTGAATTTTGGAGATCTAAATTGATTATATGGGATTCCATAGGTTATTTGATTCATTTTTTTTTATGAAATAGGGAGGAACCATGGTAGGGCCAATCTATTTCCATAAAAAAATTATGATATGTTATTCAAATAATTGAAATTGAAGGGGTTAATCCAACATGATGATCATGTGAGAAATGATATGGTGGTCTATAGGGAATTCCATGTGGCGTGCCTAGTTAATTGAGAGGGAATAAATTTGAGGGTATATAAAGGCTAATATTTGGCAACCAAATGATTCATTGGACTCATTTGAATATTTTAGGCCAAATGGAACCTTATTCTAGCCATTTTATTATGTTCATTTTCTTAGTTTTTTTATTGGATAATGTCAAAGGAATTGTGTTAATGTCCTAGGTAATAAATTTTATTAGATATTCATTAAAGAAATTTGTACTCTCAATATTTATTATAATGATAACTTAGTTTTTTTATTTATACATAATTATCATGAATTTTATGAATATATGTTCCGAAAATGATGAATGAAAATTATTAACTATAATTATAATGGTGTAACCATGAAATTATCACGGTAATGGTGTGAAAGTCATTTTAAAATGACATATAAATATTAACATAAAAATGGTGGATTCAAAAAATTATAATATAAAATTTGTATGATAATATGGAATTAGTAAGATAGAGATAAATTAGTAGTCATGTGAGTGTAGTTTAGACCTCTCAAGGAAATGAAATGAACAAAATTTAAGGATTATGAGAATTTTATGTGAATATAAAGTATATTATTTACATTTATTACTTTTATTAATGATATGATATTATATAAGGTTTGTTTTGATCATGACTATTATACATTGATGAGGAAACAATTTATTAATTATTAAGAGAGTTTAGTTTATATGAGATATTTATCATAGTATTAACTTTGATGTATCATTGATTATTATAATTAACTATCATGGGTTGAACTAATTATTTTTCTAATCATATTTTTATACTCAAAGTGGTTTTTTATTTTGTTTCGCATAATGATGGGGAGGTTTTGTTTGATTGAAGAATGGATTCACCTAATATGAAAAAATGCTTGTATTTATTTAACATTATATTCCTTTTTCTTACCCACAACTCTTAGTTTGTTGTAGAATTATCAATGGGGTATTTCATCGATGTGTGATTTGATTAATTATTTTGTTTCATCTAGGGAATGTTTGTTATATCTAACCAATTTAGGTTGACCAAGCATGTCACCCATCATGGCTTATAACATGGACACAAGTATTCCTCCATATATCATAGAAGATCCTAACTAGTAGTTATATATTGAACTAATCATTAATGATATTTTAGATCACTATTTTTAATATAATTTTCGATTTATTAATTCATTGATATAGAGGTATAGTTTCATTGGAATATCATATACATAACCATATCATCGTAAACATAAAAATTAACATATTTATTTAAAAACTCCACATAGTGATCCGAACTCCCTTAGATCATTTAAAAATAAACAAGATACCCTTTGGAAATTTCATATGGAAAAGTGTATTTTAAAAATCCCATTAAGGGAATAATCAATGTAAACCATAAAGGAATAAATGGGTTTAGAGGCATAATAAGACACTATAAATAGGATAATCATAATCATGGAATCCTAGAATAATGGAATGCCATTATATATTTATTGAGTCATATGGATGTTGTAACATCATAATGAATGAAATCATAAGAATATTCAAAGGATCTATGAAAATATTCCATAGGTTGACCACCATCATAATCATTATATTCCCATGGTAACCGACAAAATAACATAGTGTACATTGGGAAATTATTCGTGAACTATAGAAATTATATCAAGAGACCATAAAATTAACCAATTCATTATATGGATATAATAGACCAACCCATAACCTGATTATATGTAAATACATTTTTTCATTCGACAAATTACACCATAAATAAATCATATGCATGTTTAAATCCATGAGAAGAAAGTGGATTTCATAATTCTGATTTAAGGCATGATCGGAGGCTAAATCCCAATGATTCCCTATAAAATAAGGAACTTATATAATTTTACATTTTTAATTAAATGTGTAATATAGTTTATGATCATCGAGTTCCAATATTGAAAATTCATGGAAAGGAATCTAGGAGAAGAAATAATAAAAATGTACAACATTGGTTTTGTTTTTTCAAATACATAATAGATCTTTTTAAAGATTGATAGATTTTATTATTCTCCATAAAACAAAAAATTTACTATGAGGGTTCACCATAAAATATTTATTGTTTTAAAATATTTTATTGAGGTGATAATTGACTTGAAATTATAAATAAGAATTCTCCCTCAATCCATGTTTAGAATATGTTAGTATTTAAAAGGGAAGTAATCACATGTAAATAATGATAAATAAAAATCAAATTTCACAAGTTATATATATATATATATATATATATATATTTTTTTTCTATTTGAAAACAGAACTCCCCAGTGTGGCCTTTTCGAACCCTCCACATAGAGTAACCCCCTTCCCCCACGAAGTGGTAGTACCCGAAGGTAGCTCCCCAGCCGAGGAAGGATTCGTTGCCAGCTGAGATGGAAGAGCGTCCCAGTGGGTAATATCCCAACATCGATGGTCCCATCACCTTCACCACCATTACACCACCAATGCGGCACATGATATATATATGTCAGTGAAAAATGTATGAAAATAATCTAGGTTTTTGAGAATAAAATTTTGTAAAAGGTTTAAATAAAGTGATTGTGAAATAAAAAAGTTACAAATGTGGTATAGAATAACCATTTTTATGTTTTAAAATAGCTTTGATGGATCCATCATTATAAAATAATATAATAAAAAATTTTAAAAATAAGGCATGGTAAATATCATTTTCAAAAGGGACAATAATGATTTTGGATTCATTATAAAATTTCAATTATTAGTCATAATATAAATTATTGACAATGAGGGGAAATCATGGTTTAAATGGATGATAATTGTTCTTAAAAATTGTTAATTTTAAAAAATAAGTACAAACCACTAGTAAGAAATATTTGATAAAAATTTATCTACCAAAATATATATAAGGTTTACTCTATGAAATGAAATATTAAACTCATGGAGAAACATTTCTACTAATGAAATAATTTAGAGTTATGAAAGACCCTTATATATTAGAGAATAGAAAATTCATTTCCCAAAAACAAGTAAGAGAATGAATAAAAGTTAATATGCCAATATAAACCATAATTAATGGTATTATAAGTCATGTAGGGAGTACTTACACCATAAACGTTATGATTGACACATAATATCCAAACATTCTATAATGAAGTGCGATTGAGAGAGAATAGTTATGACATAATAATAGTTCTAATTAAAACCCATGGAATAACTGAGAGACATATGTAGAAGCTTTAATGTAACTAATAAAGGTAAAACATGATATTATATATGAAGTTCTTATTATATAGACTATTTAAATAGATTAGGTAAAAAGTGCAATAAATAAGGATGGTTTGATATAAAACCATACCTCGTGTCCCATAATGTTATGCACTATTACATAATTTTATAAATAGTAAAATTAATTTCAATAGATTTATACCCAAGAGCATTATGAATTAACATTTAATTTTCCAATATCCATATATTATCTTTTGGTACTTATTTTTAATATAGTTTCCTCTTACGTTGGTTACTCAGGGTGGTTCAGGTAATTCCTTTGTAACAATTTCAGTTTGATGTACATGGTCAATGGTGTTGTAAAATAACTTCACGATCTATATAATTTTTAGGACCATGACCACTAATATTTCATTAATTCAATACTTATACAGTTTTATTGGTTATCTAAAAAAATATCAAAATTATGTAATATGCCTTCATATTTCAATTTAAGGAGAGTAAAATTAGTAAAATTATTTATTATTTATAATACCAATATATTATCATATAGCTTCTTTCGCAAATATTAATATTTTCAAAATTATGATTTATTAAATACTAAATAAATTTTTACACTCAATTATGTTAGGTGGGCATGGAAAGAAAAATATGTTGTTCTTTGAGGTTTTAGTCCGCACACACATGACGACATGTTGTTTTTTTAAATCTATTTTGAGGAAAAAATAAGATATATATTTGATTATATTAATAACATTTAGTCATATTAACAATTTATTTTTAATCATACCTTCTTGGATAGAAGATACTTGAGGGGTGTAGATGAAGAGGATAACATTGAAAAGCGGGGTGGGGAATATAACATTTCTCTTCGAAGTTCTCATTTGGGTAACTCCATAAGACTCCAAATCATGTAATTTAAGTTATATAAATTATTAAATATTTAGGGGAGGGTGTTTAATAGTGGTTAGGGTTATTTTTTTTAAAATATTTAAAATGGGAGGATAAATGGGGAGGAGGTGCAAACCTTATATAAGTAGAGAAAAGGAAACGTTTGCAAACAATTATTTTAACACAATAATATCACTCATTTATTAATGGAATAAAGTCAAAAAATTATAAAAAATGTTATGGGGAATGATTTAATGCTAATCCATCACCAAAAATCCAATATCACATTTGTTTCCAACATATTCTATCCAATTTAACAATGTTTATACAATTGTTTCCTAAATCTACCCTCGCTATGGTAGCACTTCGATAATTTTATATATAAATAATAGCCAAAATTTAAATTATAATTATTTCTTTATTTAAAAAATTGGAAAATATTTTAAATAATTTTTTTTAAAAATCTTTAAGATTTAGATAAATATATTTTTCAATTACCGCATATGACGCATAAAAAATGATTCTTAAAAAGTTCATTTTAAATAAAAAATTTAACTATGGGATAATATTATCAATTTTTTTGATATTAATGAAATTAATTGGATCATAATAAATCATATAAAATTTATTTATCTTTAAATGTAAAAGGAAACCTAATTTTACTAAAATAATGATTAATTAAATGAAAATGCCAAAAATTGTTTGTTATTAAAATTAAAAAAATAAATCTTATTTATGGGTTCTAAAATATTAAAAAAATTCCAAAAAAATGAAGATAATTATTTTCTATATACATATTTAGTTTATTAATAGTTTTCAAAAAATTTTATGTCCTAATTAAATAATTAAATGGCATTAAATTTCACCATTTTTTGATAAATAACATTTTTCACTATTCATCTAATGTAATTTATATTATAAAGTTCTAAAACATTAATCATAATATTATTTCAACATGATAAATAAAAAACAGTATTATTTTTATTATATTAAACTTATATAAGTGATAAAAATGGATTTAAAATATTTAATGTATAATGTATAACATATCTTATAAAATGTCAAATATTGTTTTGTAAATTAATACCAATAATTTTTAAATAATAATGTCACATAAAAACACATTTTTTTATATAAAAGGGGTTCATTAATTTAAAATTAACTGTTATATTCAAGGGAGTTCATAATTGACATGTTATTTATGAAAATGTTAATTTCTCTTATATGTCTAACAATAAATTCTCTTTAAAATACGCAAAAATAATCATAAAATAATATTTAAATTATAAATCTTAAATGAATATTTATTACATTCAACTTCAATATCTAGAATAATAAATATTACTTATTATTAAAATTATAATATACAATGAGGAACTCTTTTTTTATGAGAAAATAAATTTAGAATATAGATTTTGTTCTATTATTAATTTTCTGAATTTTTTTATTAATATATAATTTATCGATCAATAATTTTTTTATTAAAATAATCATTTAACATTAGTATATAGAGTATTCATGAATAAAAATTTTAATTCATAAAAAGATAAATTCATAAACATAAGGATTAATTCAGAAAATTTATCTAAAAATCCCCTCATTTATATATATTTAAATTAATCTATTTTATAATTAGGTTAGTTCTATATATACCCACTAATAAAATGACTAGGTTTTAACATTTTAAAGGATTTATGATTTAATTTTGGTTCAGTGCTACATAAAGAGGATGGTGTGAATCATATTTGACATAGTTAGAGTAAAACATAAATTTTAATATTATGACTTTAAATTCTCCAATCCTTATATAAATTACATAATTGAAAATTTAAAACTCATATGATGGGTTGTACTTACAAAGGTAGATCATAGTTAATCATGAAATTGTTGATGAACATGGGTTTAATAACGATATGATGTCATATTTCATTATACATAATTTCATATAATCCCATAGTAAAAAAGATATATAATATTCTTAATATAATCACATTAAGTGATTAAGAGATAAATATATAATGTGAAACATTCCTCATCCCATAATGAATATTCATATATAATGGATATAATAAATAAACCACCAAATAATTTTTATTTATTCATTATTTCATAATTTCTGAAATCTTACATGAAATATGAAATTAGAAAAACAAGAGTGAGAAGTAACTATCTACATCAACAATAGTAATTTCATACGATATTAGTTTTTTTGATGATTTATGATTAGTTTGGTGTCATTTTCGAAATTATATCCTAGGTTTGGTGGATTGTGTTTCATAATGAGAAAATTTGTAACATTTAAAACATCAAATCGCTAGTGGACCATTAAGATTAATTTTTTCTTCCTGAATTTAATCATTATTTTTCACTTGATAGATTATTGGTTTATTTTATCCTATACCACAAGTAAATAATTTTTTGGTCCCCATAAGGAAATTCCCTTGGCCATTCTTCCAACAATTTTGAAATGATGGATATTGAATATTCATTCCCTCATAGACATCGCCACCTAAGTTCCCATTAGTCCCGAAACATTTCTTCTCTGGTGGGATTATCTTTTCCACTATTCTCGCATGGTTAATCACATTTGATGTTAGTTAGTTTTTTATATTCATTATATTTCATAGTCCAAATCCCATTCTAATGGGTTGATCAATTTGGTAATAATCACATTGTCCCCCAAATATAGTGTTATCGCATATCCTTATAGTTCAATAAATAACTACAACAAAAGTGTTAACATGACTAATAAATATATATTTAATAAATGGGATATATTCATAAAACCTCTTACACATTTTCTTCATCACAATATCTATTGAAATCCTTTAGTTCATCCTATTTAAATATTATTTTAACTCATATAACTTTATGTTAGGTTATCTTATTCTTCAAAACCTAGTCCCTCAATGTAATCTTTAATTCAATCCTTTAAATTTGTTCATAAAGATAATATGATTAATCAACTCATATGAGATGGGAGAATTTATTGAGATGTCCAGTTAGGGCTCTTCATTGTGCACTAGGCCAAGATTGAGTTAATATCCAACACTAACACTTTGGGGAAATTACCCCCAAAATGAACTATTCTAGATCCATTATACACATTATAACATCTAGATAGGTATGTAATATTGTGTAAAATAACACACTATCTACTAAATAAATATGTTATAATGATCTCATATAATTATGATTATCCTTTATAATTCTATTATGGGTTTTCACTAATGTTATATCACGATAATCCAAAAATAACTAGACCTTTCTCTAATAAAAAATATAGTTAACCAAGTGTTGTAAATAATATATATCATGAATTATAACATATATTATAAATAATAAAATACTATAACATAGTATTTTAGTGTATTTGTAAGATTGAAAACCTATACGGTTAATCTAAACACATAAACAATAATATCTTAATTTAAAAACGCCACAAAACTTCTAGCTCCCATAGATCTTTCAAAACTACAATTGATATGCTAGGGAAAATATATAAGGAACAAGGTGAGCTAGAATAAAATTCATGGTAACAGTAAATGTAAATCATGAAAGAAAAAATAGTTTATGTATAACGATCCGGCATTATTAGATTACATTATCTTTAATTTTTGTCAAGAAATCACTCTTTTCAGAAGGAGGATCTTTTCATGGTTATTGTTTTAGGGAATTAGTATATAATACATTCATAAAATTCCACATTTATTTAGAGATGATACCACAAAAACAGTAACCATTTCCACCACAATATAATTTTTTTTAAATAAAACATGTTTTCTTTGACAAATCATCGTAGCATTTAACTGGGATTCCTTCTTAGATTTACACATCCTTATAACCTATGAAAATCGTGTAAAAAAATTTTATGAGCACAGAAAATATCAATAAGGGATATAAAAATAAGAAAACAAGACATTATTCCTTGAATACATGTAAATTTCTGAAATCATTTAAAAAAAGACATAGATGTCACTTATATATAGTTTGTGAAACAAGAGATTTGCTCAAGATTTTCATAAAAAATAAAGAAACTAAATATAACCATACTTGTATCTTGGGTAATTACATACATAACCTTGTAACACTCATGGATACCTTATGATTTGTAACCTTAACATCTACCTTATTGTGTAACCATTCCAGTTACACATAGAGTGATCACACGACTGACCTCCAACATACTCATACCAAATAAATTGGAGGGAGATATAGGTCCCACACTTCATAGTAAACAATTACCAAGAAATATAAAATAATCATACAACATGAATATTTGAATAAAAATATTTATTTTGAATTATGTAAATCAGAATTTTAAAATTGGATTTTAAAAGAATATTCCCTTAAAAATATCATATAATTGAAGTGGGGCCAAAGAGAGTGAATGAAATATGTATACACACTGTATATAAAAATAATTAAACATTATACAAAAAAATCATTACAAAACCAATTTAATAAATCAAATATAATTATGTTTAATGTTAAACAAAGTAATGGATATTAGGTTAAGAATTCCCTTACTTCAGGTTCGTCTTACATCAAATGTGTTTAAACATCCTCTTGATGTCTTCATCATGAGATCCTCCTTATGGACTTTGGTTTTGAATTTTTGGTGGGACCTTCAGGTTTTGGAAGTTGTGAATTGTCTTGGGAAGAGTATTTGGCAGATCGAAGACAAGGCTCAAGGCTTGAGTGGGGTGAGAGGATGAGGTGGTGAGGGTGGTATTTATAGTGGAGGAGAGGAGGGTTTTTACATTATTTTAATCCATTGATTAATATTTTTCCTCATGATCTTGAATAGTATTGATTAATGTCTCCAAAAGTTGTAATAAATGCATGTGAGTTCAAACTAATTTCCATTTACTTCATCCCTGACTCAATAATGAAGCTAAAATTCATTTATTTATCATATTTTGTAGTTGTCGAATTTAACTATTCACAAAAAATTCAAATATTTCAAAAAAATCCAAAAAATTCAACCTAACCATTTTTTGATGTGTAGAATTCAGAAATGAATTACATTTCATAGAAAATAATTTTCTAAATTTTCTAAATTTAATTTTTAAATAATGTTGTAAAGATAACAATTTTAAAACTATAACTGATTTATATCACCTTGAAAATTTAACCAAGATCTCATTATCTTATATCATTAAGAAAATAAAATAATAATATGACTTACTATTCATAAGGGTAATGTTAATACTAATAATGGTATATTACTATTCAATAAAAATTATGTTGTTTTGATCAAACTCCAAATAACATGGTAATCACAACCGTAAATGGCTACTTCTTGAAATTCAACAAATAGAAGTAGAAATATTAGGTTTGATGGTAAGTTTATAACTATCACATTAAATCAAAGTGTCATGATTTTTTTAAAACCCTGCGGTGTTAAACTCTCCCCATCTTCTAGAAATTTTTTCCTCGTAATTATTATTTTTACTTACTAATCTTGGGAGGATACCATACCATCATATCATTTTAAAATTCCTATATTTCTTTTAAAACAACGTGGTTTATCCCCTAAACCATTACCTAGGAGGTTACATTATTTCAAAATACATTCTCTCTCATTCAAGAAATTGGATAGGTTTCACTTCATAAAAAAATATTCTGCTCCAACTGAATTTCTTGTTGGCGTAAGACATGAGATGAATCTGGAACATACATTCTCAACATAAAAACATAAAAACATTGTGTACCTGAGATAATTTCATAGGCAAAGATACTCGGTATGTGGCTGGTCCAGCTTTCACTAGGAATTCAAAAGGTCCAATAAACCGTGGATTTAGCTTTCCATTCTTACCAAAATGCATAACACATTCTCATTGTGAGATTCTATAAAAAACATGATCACATACCTCAAAATAAAAATCATTCCCCCTATTGTCTGCATAACTTATATTCTTACTATGAGCTATCCTCATGTGTTACCGGATCATCATAACATTCTCACCAACATCCTCTACTAATTATGGCCCCATTAATTTTTTTCCCTAACATATTCCAAAAAAGATGGAATTTTCCACCACTTCCCATGCAATGCCTCAAAAGGGACCATATATATACTTGAATAAAAACTATTATTATTTTTTAAATTCATCTAAAGTATGATGGTGATCCCAACTTCACTATTAGTACACTAAATAAGCTCAAATCATTTCCTCCCAGGTCAAAGTGGTTCATTCTAACTTCCCATCAGATTGAGGATGAAAAGTTATACTGAAATTTAATTCTATTCCCAAAAACTTATGAAGGACCTTAAAAAAGTATAAGTGATCATGGGATCCCAGTTCAAAATAATTTAAAAAGTAAATCCATGTAACATGAAATTATCTTTAAGGTATAGTTGAGAAAGAAAATCCGTATACATTGTATCTTGAATATGGTGAAAATGTTCAAATTTAGTCAGTCAGTCGATAATAACCCTGATTACATAGTTACCTAAATATGACATTAGTAGTCCCATAACAAAGTAAATGGATATAGTTTCTCATTTTTAATCTCTAACTACTAAATAATGAAGCATTCCCTTCGGTAACATCCGCTATAATTTAACCTGTTGACATATCCAACATTTCATAGTAAATTATGAAAAATACCTTTTCATTCCATCACTCCAACAATACATCCAAAGGTCTCTGTACATATTTGTGCTTCTATAATGAATTAAAAATGGAGAACTATGAGCTTCACAGAATAATTCATTTATCTGGTGAGAATCACAAGACACACAAAATATTTTTTCTAAATCATAGAACACTATATTTTTCAATATTAATTTCTAGGAACTTACCCATTTTAACCAATTCTACCTTTTTTGTAGAACATTATCTTCCTTCTGCGCTTGCTTAATTATTTATGATGATCATTACTACACTAAAACCTGATACAAACAAAGGTAGTTCTTGCACCATCAAATTCTAATCCAAAATTCATCAAATAATTCATTAAGGGATCATGTTCTGAATGTAGAATAGTGAATGATGTGTGATGTTTTTGACTCAAGGAATCCTCCACATTATTTTATTTTGTGGGATGGTAATTGAGCATATAATCATAATACTTTATTAGTTCAAGCCACATTCTCTTTCTCATGTTTAATTCCTTCTAATTTAATATATGCATCATACTTTAATTGTATGTATATATTTTAAATTTGGATCCATATAAATTATGCCCAAAATTTCCACAGATAAAACCGCAACTACTAATTCAAAACCATGTCTAGGATAATGTAGATCGTGAGGTTTTACTTCTCATGAAGAATAATAAGTTAACAGATCATTATGCATTAGAATACAACCAAGTCCCCTCAATGAATCATCACTATAGATGACAAAATCACCATATCTAAAAGGCTGATCCAAAACATGAGCTTTCACAAATCTCTTCTTCAGTTCATGAGAATAAATATCTCAATCGTTTGTCCAAATTTTTTTTAACCCTTTTCATGTTAACTTTTTCAGCGGGCTAGATAACATTGATTTTTTTTTACAAACCATCAGTAATTACATATTAATAAAAGAAATAATTTATGTAACATTTGTAGGTCTTGGACAATCATCATACACTTTTTTTCGTATAATCAACTATTATTCCATCCTTATTTATAATTTCCCAAGAAAATAAATACGTTGTAACCAAAAAATCATAATTTATGAATTTACCATACAGTTTCATTTCATTAAAGGTTTACAAAACAAACCTTATATATTTTTAATGATCCTCTATACATTCAGAAAATTCTATAATATAATCAATAAATACAACTACAATATTATCCAAGAACTCAAGGAATATTCTATTCCTAAGATCCAAGAATACATTAAAAGAATAGTTAACCTAGAATACATAATAAAAACATTCTTAATGCCCATATCTAGTATGGAACACAATATTTGGGATGCCTTATTCATTTAATTTCAACTAATAGTACCCCACCTCAGGTCAATATTCAAAAAATATTGTGCTCCCTAGAGCTGATCAAACAAGTCATTGATAAGACTAAAATGATACATGTTTTTTACCATTGATGTTATTCAAGGATCTATAATCAATTCAAAGTATCATGGAACCATATTTCATTATAATACCCAGAAAGAACACCCCATGGTGAATTTCTAGGATGAATAAATCCATTATAAACAATCCTACAACTATGTTTTCAATTCAATAATATCTAATTTAACAATTTCATACGAGGGTTTTGAAATTATATTAGCATCAGGAACTAAGTAAATTGTGAATTAAATTTCTCAATCATTTATAAAACTAGGTAACTCATTAGTAAAATTATCTAGATATTAATTTAGAAACAGGACATCATTAAAATGAACTTTCTCTTGTTTTCAAACATATAAGAAAGATAAACTTAATTAACATCTTTCAATAGTATCTTAGCATCCTCATATGTTATCAATTTTCTGTATTATTACTTGTATACATCCTGAATCGAGTTCTAAAAAACAACTTCTTTTACTCTAAAATCAATATTTACATGATAAACAAAAATCCAATCCATACCCAGAATAACATCAAACTCTACTAAGGGAAAAACAAAAAGGATTATAGGTAATCTCTTTCCATAGAACACAATTAAAATATTCTTTTAATTCCTTTTTTTATTATATTTCCCCTTGTGTTTTAACAATTAGTTCTAGTCTCATTTGATGAGAAAATATTTCCAAATTATTGGAAAATTTCTCACAAATAAAGGAATGTATAAAACCTGTATCGAAAAAAAATTTAGAAATTTGTTTTGTAAATAAACAGGGTAGATCTACAACTTCATTTGATTGCCTGACGTTGGACGATGTAGTTTCAAAGAATCTCACTCCACATTTCTGCTTATAGTTTGGCTTCAATTCATCATTTGGATCTCTCTTTGGGTAGGAATTTTTATAATAACCCATATCACAACATCTAAAACAAATTTTATTTTTCTTATCAGGATTAGTATTATGGTCATTTTCATTCCCATATCGGGACATATTTCCAAAACAAAACACATTAAAAACACTTATTAAGATTGGTTAATAATTACCAAGGGTAATTTTTACAACATTTTTTATAAATTGATAACTTATTTTTTTACCATAAATTTTTTTTAATTGATTCTTATCCATCACATTCCATCTATACCACTTATTCTATGTTGTTTCAAGGATCATGTGGTCATCAGAAAACTCCATTTATACACTCTCAGTCCATCATACAAATTTCTCATAATTTTTGAACTCATGGGAATCCAATGCCCTTTTATATATTGGATTCAATACTAAGTAAAATCTATGGAAATTTCTATCACGATCCAGAATAAGATTTAGAAAATAACTCATCTGTTAGGTGATGTTTGCTTTATACATGTCCACTAAGTCATCTTTACATTTCTTTAATTCAAGGAATTACTTCCCCATCATATGTCGACCCACCTTAGGAAAATATTTTTCAAGGAAAAGTCCTTTAAATCCATCCATCTTTAATGAATCAATCTCATCTATATCCATGTAATTCATGACCAGTAACCTCCACTGATCAACTTCACCTTAAAAAAATAAATTAAAATACTTACATTCTGATAGGTGTAATTGTGTGTGTTATGGGTTGGATGGAATGGACACTAAACGTTCGTTCTTGATGTGTATGGGCCCAATTAAACTAGAATTTGGCAGATCATAATTCGGTTTATATCTATAATTTTACTCTGATATGTTCTTCCTGGGTGTGACACTTTTACTCATGGGGAATATGGGACCTCATTGATCAGAATTTGGCATCCCAATGGTTTTTTTTCTCTAGAACATTTTTTTTTCAAAATCTGGAGTTTTTGTCAAGAAATCACCTATATACACACCTTGTAATCTAGCCTAATACACCATGTTTTCTTCCTATTCGGGGAAGAATGTGTTCCAAAATTTAAAAATAACATATCGTGTATCGTGTGTACACACGTTGTAGTCCTTGACCATGCAACCAGCCATGTGAGGATAGAACACACATTGTTGAGCTTTGAGTAAGACATGTCGTGTAATTTTAGTACACACCATGTAGAAGTTGATATTGTATCCCGCTATGTGACTAACAACACAAGTGGATAAAATTTTTTATGTACATGCCATGTATAGGTCGAACATGTTGTGTCATCTTACAATAGAAAAACCATGATGTTTTGGAAATGTAGAAGTACCTCGGTAGGATGGAAACTCATGTACATGCTGTGTCTCTTGGGGAACATGTTGTGTACATGGGGTGTTACATGGACATGTTGGACTAAATTACACACCCATGTAAAGGCCTAGGAGGAATCTTCATGTAATGGGTAATACACATCATGTACTCCTATTTTAAAAAACATTAGGGGTTTCATTAATCTGTTCCATTATTACACTTCTGAGTTACAGTTTCCTTTTTCGTTTACTCATTACTGGGGAATGTGTGATGGAATTTTTAGAGTCATGCCATTGTGATGACCATGAGCTGTATTCTCAAATAGAGACAATGAAAATAATCTAGAAATTTTGGGTCATGGTCTTATTATGGATCCTCCAGTTCTGCCTACTATAACACTAGCCATTATAAAAGATTCCCGTGCAGAAGAACAATTCTGGGATGTTTTTTTGAGGTTTATATAGACCTTCATGGGGGTACCGCTGGCTGCCACATCTATGACAGAGTTGACACATATATTCCAACAGAACCATCTACCTACTTTTCAGGGGATGTTGGACCACAAGCTGTAGAATCATGACTGGAATCCGTGTTTACAATCATCAATAATCAGGAGTATACTCTTGAGAGGATAGTCAAGCTCACAACTTATATTCTATGAGATTCTGCCCAGAAGTGGTGGGATGAAATCATGCACACAATGATCCATTGGGACATGGTATGGGGAGACTTGCAGATAGTTTTCTACGACTACATATTTTCTGAGACCCTAAGGGCCTATCGAGCCCGAGAGTTCATTAATCTAGAGTAGGGTACTATGTCAGTGATGCACTATTATACCCGCTTTATAGAGCTTCAATGATTCACACCTGTTCTAATAGGTGATGTGGCATTGAGAGTTTGGGGCTTTGAGTATGGTCTTCGGTACAAAATATGAGATTAGGTGAATGTTTTTAGGATGCCTTCTATACATTCCATTGTGAATGAGGCCCTGATTATTGAGCATAACCTATAATAATCAGGGGCTGTGAGCTAGGGTGGTTCGACACTGAGATCTAGTAATCTCTCGACTAGAAGCAAGAATCTTCATATGAAGATTTCTCATGGGTATACGAGTGGTCAGAACCTATCTTTTAGTATCTAGGTGAGGTAATACCAGTGGGGAAAGCTTAGTTGTACTAAACATTAGTGCCCAAAAGTCCCAGTTGATTGTTGATATTGCGGTATAATTAGAAATCTATAGTTCTTCTATAAGATGTTTCCCCTAGTGGCTAGTGAAAGTGGTTTTGTATAGACTCCACATAGAGGATCTAGATCTATATCTTTTCACCAGTCTAGAAACTAGAATATGTTGGGGAGTGTATGGCAAGGTCATGGGTGTGGCCATGGTAACCAGAAGACAAGATATCAATGACTGTATGGTGGGTCTTCTTAGGGTATCTAGGATATGTCACAAGGTTGTAGTACAGTTCAGACATATGCAGTGCAAGTGACCTAGCAGGAGTAAGATCTCGGACCTTCTACTATCAAAGGTACTATTCTAGTCACCTCTGTTCTACATTCTGTACATTTTGATATCAGTGCAACACATAGGTTTATATATGTTGCCAATTTGAAAATCCTTGGGATCTAGGTTACTAATACTCCTGATGTTATGATGATAGATACTCTGTTAGGGATTAGAACGACATGTGTTCTTTGTTTCAAGGAGTTCCCCCTTAAGATTTGAGTGTGTCACTTTATATGGAACCACTATGTCTTTGAGATGATAACTTTGATGTCATTCTCAGAATGTACTGGTTGGTTTCCATTCGAGCCTTTGTTTATTTCTATTTCTCCTAGGTGAATTTTATGTCACCAGAGGGAAGGCCTTTTCTATACAAGGGAGAATAGGGTGTTTAAGCAAGCTATGCTAGACCCGAGCATCGTGCGCATGGTGGGATGACGACCCAGATTGTGAGATTGTATTTGGATGATCAGGGAACATGTATAGAAGATTTTATTCCAGTGGTTGATTGTTTCAGGGATGTTTTCTTGGATGAATTATATTTCATACCTCTAGTTAGAGAGGTGGAGTTTACTCTCAAGTTAGTTCTTTGAGCTACACTATTATCCATTCCTCCTTTCACGAAGGCTACGATAGAGTTTCAAGAGTTTAAGAGGTCATTGGATGATATGTAAGCTAACTGTTTATCCGAACCAGTACTTCTCCATGGAGTTCACTGGTCCTTTTTGCGAAAAAGGAAGTTAGAACTCTCAGACTATGCATGGAATATCAAAAACTGAACTTGTTGATGATAAAAAATAGATATACCATACCACATATTTATGACTTGTTTGATCAGATTTGAGGAGATCATGTCTTCTCAAATATTGACTTGTGGTCAGGATATCACCAGGTATGTGTTCTATCGGAAGAAATACCTCATAAAACCTTTCATAGTAGGTATGATCTCTATGAAAACTTGGTTATGCCATTTTCCCTCACTAACGCGCTAGCCATTTTCATGGCTCTGATGAACTGAGTGGTCCATCCTTACCATGATTTCATTGTGGTGGTTTTCATGGATGATATCTTGGTAAATTCCCTAATCATCATCTCCATTCCATAAACCATTAGATAATTTTGAATACAGCGAGAGAGAATCAGTTATATGCTAAGCGCACAAAATGACACTTCTGGATGGATCAAAATCACTTCCTAGTACTTGTAATCTCTAAGACTGGAGTATTAATGGACTAAGAGAAGGTGTGATAATTAGATACCTTAGAGTATCCCAATAATGTTTTGGAGGTTTGGTGTTTCTTGGGGATAGTTAGTTACTAAAGGAATATTAAACAATTCTTCTCCCGCTTAGAAACGCTAATAGCAAGCTTGATTAAGAAAGGTGTGACATTTGAACTGTCAGATTCATGTGATGCATCCTTTAGGGAGATAAATGGAAATTTAACTTCAGCGCTGATACTGATATTTCTAGATCCAAGAAGAGTTACACTATGTACTGTCATGCATTAGGTATTGGGATGGGAGTATTGCTTATGTAGGCAGACCGAGTAGTTGCGTATGGGTCAAGAAATTTAAGGACACATAAGAGAAATTACCCAACACATGATCTCGAGAATGCTGCATTGGTCATGCATTGAAATAATCGGTACATTATTTATTGGGGGATAATTATTTCATGTACATAGAGCACAAAATTCTAAAATACATCTTCAATCAATGTGATTTAAATCTAAGAAAGTGACAGTGGGTAGAATACCTTCAGTCGTTTGACATTGAACTTACTTATATGCCTGGTAAAGGTAATGAAGTGGCAGACGTACTATGTATGAGGTCTTAGATACAGGTAGTGCATGAGGCTAGTGGTGAGTAGAATATACAGTTTTTTATCTGAGATGCAATTATAGGTGTAAAAATGTTAGGGAAGGACTTATCTTTCATCTTTTTCTATTAAAACTACCCTACTGGATATAGTGAGGATGAGGAAGCTATCAAATTTCAATGTCCTAGTTCTATGAGAGAGTGTGGCAGGTGAAGACCCTTCTCCTAGATGGATGATAGGCAAGGATGATGTTCTGTGTGTCCACAGACATATGGGTGTTCCAGAGGATATATGTGAGGAGCTGATGCGGGAGTTTCATGCTTCTAATCGGGTAGTGCATCCTAGAGTCACCAAGATGTAATGTGACTTGAACTGTTAGTACTACTGGTTGGATATGAAGTGAGAAGTATATGGATATGTTATAATGTGTTCCACTTGTCAGTAGGTGAAGGTAGAACATCATCGTCCGGCTGGACCCTTACAGAAGCAACCCATTCCTGCGTGTATATGGGATGATGTCATGATGGATATCGTGATGGGGTTACCAAGGACGCCAAGAGGAAGCAATGTGGTGTGGGTTGTAGATTATAGTCTTATGAAGGTCACTCGCTTCTTGTTGATCAATTATACCTTTGGTGTTGATGAGGTCAGAAAGAAGTATATTTGAGAGGTGGTACAACATCATGGGGTTCCTCATTCTATTGTTTCAGATAGGGACACCCGATTTACAAATTGTTTCGGGTAGTGATTTCAAATGGAATTGGGTACATACGTTCTTATGAGAACATCATACCACCCTTAGAAAAATGGACTTTCAGAGTATACAATACATATTCTAGAGGACATTTTGCGTGCCTGTGTACTAGATTTTGGGAGATCATTGGAAAATAATATATCTCTCATTGAGTTTGCCTATAATAATAGCATCCAGGATACTATTCAGATAGATCCATATGAGTTTTTGTATGTAGGCCATACCAATCACCACTGTGTTGGATGGAGGTAGTAGAGGTAGCTATGTTGGGACATCATCTTGTCTAGGAGACTACTAGGTATGTTCACTTGATTCAATGATAGATGTATACTGCACAGTCTCATCTGAAATATTAAGTCGATCATCATAGATGACCCTTGGAGATTCATATTAGATATCTAGTTTCCCTATGTGTCACGCTAATATTGGGACAAAAGAGGATCAAGAGACAGGGAAAAAATTCATCGTGATATGTTTGACCAATTCAGACTCCAGAAAGACTCATGTCGGTTGCCTATTACTTGTAATTTCATTAGAGGTACTGAGCCTTGCACGACATCTTCCATGTATCTCAGTTTTTCCACTATCACTCAGACCCACCACACATATTTCAGCCCAATGAGGATGAGATTTAGGTTGATGCATCATTTGAGGGATATCTGATTCATATAACTGAAAAGGGCATGAATATTCTCTAAGGACAATTAGTTCTTCTTATACGGGTGTTATACCAGCACGACCAAGTATATGATAAGACTTGGGAGAGGGAGGCCGACGTACAAGCTCAATGTCCAAAGTTAATCTTAGATATACCATCACTGCCCTTGGAAGGGAAATTCTATGATGAATTTCATTAAGGGCGAAGTTTATAAGAACCCAGTTCTTCTTTTAGGTATGAGTTTCTTCTTTTTCTTTATCTTTGAGTTATTTTTTAGAAAATAAGGAAAACAGGAAATTGTTATGTTTTAGTAGTACACACCATGTAAACCCATGTACAAACCGTGTGGCCTTTCTATGTTGGATGAGGATATAATGTGTGTCCTTTCATTGGCTAGGAATAGAAGGAAAAGCCACTACACGTCGTGTATTCCCTAGTACACGTTGTGTAGTCATGTCTGCTAGGTCGATGCGGGACGTCTAAAATAATTTGGTGAATATATAAATATTAAATTGATATACACATCGTCTATACAGACATACATGTCGTGTACTACTAAAATTTGACATAATATGGGATGTATCCTTGTTTTCTCTTCTTCTTGATAGAAGATCCACTGAGTGAAGAACATGGAGCCGAGATATCTTCTCCACCCACTGTTTCATCATCAGGAACTCGATTCAAGTGTCGTTGAATACATTAGAACAAAATCGATATGGTATATCTTCTTTTAGAGCCATTCTTAGTGATTTTGTCTCTGGATAGAGTTATTTAAGGTTGAATTATTTTCACATTTTCTTAGATCTATGTTCTTCTAGTCTGATTCAAGGGACGATGTCAGTTTAGATCAGTTATATGAAAGTGAGGTAGGTGGGCATGTTCCATCAGTTAAATGTCGAGTTGATTATATGTTCCAAAATAGTATGAGACCATTTATTGGGTATTGTTTTTCTCTTTAATTGTATCCTGTAAATTCGTAATGATGTTTAGGTATTTGGTTATATGTAATTGAAGCATGCGATTACTGATTTTTGGATTTAGGGACACCCCATGGGTGCGTCTCTCGTGGATATCCATTTGGCAAAACACCTTTGTGGCTTGTGAATATTTTTAATTTTTGGGTTTGATTAAAATGATATATACATATTGTTATACGAAATGACCATGTAGGTGTTTATGATTTAAAAACATTTAATTGTTTAATTTTCATGTGTTTGCAACTAGGTGAAGTTACCTCATGGGTTGATTATCAAAAACCATGTATTAGTGTAATTTGCATGTGATGATTATAATATAGTGAAATGATGATACATCAGGTTTTACCCTGAACATGCTAAAATACTAATACACTATGCATTTCCTGGATATAAATATTCTATAATTCTTATACACCAGGCTTCTCCCTGATTATAATATGATGAAATTCCAATACACTAGGTTTTACCTAGAATATGCGGAAATGCTGATACACTGGTCTTGTACCTGATTATAATATGATAAAATGATGATACAACAGGATTTTTCCTGATATGAATATGCTGAAATGATGATACACTAGGCTTATGCCAAATTTGAATATGCTAAATTACATATAAATTGGGATTTTCTCTGAGACCTATTGAATAGGAATAAATGATGACACATTTTCCAAGCCCAAGAACAATCTTGGATTCGTTCGATACTTATTTTCTCTCATAACCAACAGAGGTATATTTTGATTTCAATTTATATAGGGGATTGATGAGCTCATGTCATATCCCAAGGTTTATATAATTAAATTATTTAAAATAATTAAAGAACAAAAATAAATATAAACAAATGCATATACGTGTATGATTATTTACTTTTTGGTACCTATTAGTTTACTGCATTTTACTAGTGTACACTACTGTTTCATATACTCACTGAGATACTGTCACCAATATTTGGTGGTTTCCTACTAGGATTTATTTCTCAGACACTATTTTTTTATGTTTTTGGGCCCAAAAGACTATATTGATGCCGGTGTCTATAGGGCAAAGGCTCCCTACACAGGTACATGATTATAGCTTAGGAGTAAGAGATCATGTGACCAAGCCTTGGCTTCTGATGTTATTGAGATTAATTTTGTTTTACCATAAATTTTATTGTATTAGTTTCTTCTTGAATTGTATGTATTTTTCACTATTTTCTTAGAAAATGTGATTTTCTACATCATTTTGTATAATATTTTTCATGTTTAACTTTATCTTTTAGTCTTTACGACTTCTGCCATTGTTATCATTTATTACATTGTGTTACACTCTTCTATTGAGATCATAGACTCCCCACTATCTCACCTTAGGACCTCGCTGCTAGTTAGAAGCCTCTGGTATTAAGTGAAATTGGCTTGAGGACATGTGGCCAACTGGGTATGGGGAACCAGTTAAGTGGATTCTTGATCTGGGACGTTACATATGGGATATGTTATTACATATCCCCTTTCTCTAAAATTTATTTCTAAATAATGACAGACCACATTATTTGTCATCAACACATTCTATGAATTATTAAGAGATTTTGTTATGCTACCTAAATGTAACCTCAATTTTTTATGCCAAAACAATTGTGTATTGAATACCATACCCATTTATTGTCACGTTGTTTCTCCTTTATAATCGTATAATAATGTTAATTGGTACATAACTATATCTATTAAAACCTCCTTAATATTGGAATTAAATATGATGGTGAATGAATCATGTTTTTTTCTATGTGGCACAATTATGCAGGATAACCAAATGAATGTAACAAGTGTTTCCATAATTTTATATCACCCAAGTGTATTGGGTAATTTTTTTGTCTCATGAATAGTCATGTTTGGACATGGCGTGATATTGATTCCTTTATTGTATATTTTCCATCATAATGACTTGGTAGTTAGCCTTGAACTATGTTTATTAAGTAGTGTTTTATATTGTTTCAACCTTTACCTTTTTATGATTATCATTCAATATCATTCCTTTTTATTCATGTTCTTTTTAGTCACCATTTATATTCCAGTTGTTTAACATATATAATAATAATTCCATTATTATAACCATAATGGCCTTTATAGATAACCCCATTCTTATATATGTCCCCATTTTATCCCGGATATTTTAAGTACCAAAATGTTATGAATGTCTTCAATAAAGATGATGTTTTTATCAATTTAAATTATTATTTGATGTACCTCATTCCAAAATAAAATAAAATAATCTAAATTATATGTTTTGTGATGTTTTATTTTTTATCATAAATAATGTATTAAAGTGTAATAAAGAGAATGGTTTCTATACCCAAGAAATATTATATATCTGTAAAACACGTTGTAATGCTAGATGGGATACCATAGCATACAAAGCTGGGATGAAATAGAAGGGTGGATAGAAGGAAAATAATAAAAACAGAAAAACTAAATTAAAACATAAAGGCCTGAGGATAGATTTAAAATCAATAATAAGCTTACACCTCCCATAGGAGAATCCCCATATTTCATACTCATCCATATTATAATAATTTCACTATAATTCTCCATTAAAAATTTATCCATGAAAAAACTTTTAGAAATAACTAATTTCTAATTAATTAAGAATTAAATATTATATAGAAATACACCTGACTTGGAATTCAACCGAACACATTCCCTTATGTAAACACACTCATCTGAGATCAATAGAGTGGACCAAAATATTATCCAAGATTATATTCTATGGGAAATTAACATTTCCCCAAAAAATTACTCAAAAAAAAGTCAACTTTACCTTGGTTTTATTACCCAATAATAATATTTTTTTTTCAAAATCTCCCTACTAAAATTATTCTCACCCACGATAAGACTTAGGGGGAAACTAGCTATAATGTTTTCATCCATTTAAGAAATGCTTCTCACACCTCATCGACCATCCTTAGATTGGACACACAACTCCCATAACTCTTACAATATAATGTTAATTCATCCATGATCGATAAGATGATCCCCACCATAAGAGTCTCATTATCATATCCCAAAAAAACACTAAACATCCAAGAACCATGATCTATCAATGATCGAATGCAATGACAAGATATGTCCAAACTACTAACAACCAAATGCTAACATGATGAACCAGCCACCAATCATTATTGGATCAATAGTAATGATATTACAAACACTAAAAAATCAATTCTTATTAGGATCATCACCAAAATGACCAATGGTGTTCTCCCCACCATAGATACATGAGTATATTCCTCTAGGTCCCCTTAAACTATCAATAGACCCATAAAAAACTCATTCGATTGATCTATGAACAATCCAAAATTGTTCATAACCATAAATCACAATCCCTCATGAAATAAGAATTTTATAGGCAAATATAATATATCTAGAACTCACATCCTCAAGGAAGAGTGATCCTCCAAGAACATAATGTAGTATCACACAAACAAAATTTCATAGGATAACACCATGAAAGCACTAGTTATAAACCACTCATAAAATAGTTTTATCCATTTAGTGAACCCTTGTAACTCTTCTATAAAAATAAGGATTGTCACATATCATCAAGCATCAATAAGAAACCTTGACCATCTTACAGTTCTCACAATTGGGCACAAGAAGTTTAACAAAATAAAATGGAACAAATAGGTCACAACATTACACTATATTACTGGATCAACTTGACCCTCAATCCAAGAGTAGTACTTCATAACTATATCTATAACCCATGAAAACCCAAATTATAGAAATAAAACATATAATAGAAACCATTTACCTAGGGAAACTTGATCCAAATAAATAATTCCTTTTATTAATCCTTTCCATCCTCGAGTCACCACTATGGATCCCATAGCCTATAATTACTAAATAATGTTTTCATGCACCCCTCAATAATGTTACCACTTTTCCACCACACGGGAACATCTATATAAAGGATCAACATGGTCCTTGATCCCGAAAATCTATGGTTTAGTTGATTATGATACCACTAAAAACCATATGGTAAAACACAATAGATGTTTTTTCTAACACTTTAAGCTACTATACCTCCAACTTTAGGAAAATGAAACATTGATAGGAATAGATTAATTGAATAATTCATTGTTAGTGTGATTCATTTATCTAATAATAATAAAAATATGTCAATATCCATAAAAATAATGTATATAGACAATATGTATAACACTTGAATAAATATCAAAACCATAACTACAAAATCTAGGAACATCAATCCCATCACCTTGGTAACCAGCACATCCATCTTGAATGGTGTCCACAATATAGTACTTCCAAGACCATCACATGCTATGACACATCCCTTGACCTCATTTATTCCACCCAAAAAAATAATAAAACACTATAAAATGAATTATCTGATTCCATTTTTTAATGAAAATTCCTTATTAAACTCAACATGTCACATGAACTGACTCTAAAAATGGCCCCAAGCATGACATGTTTTTTGTAAGAGGCATCCGACTAGAGATGATTGATTAATCCATTTAATAGAGAGATTATAATCATGAACTAGTGTGAAATGATAGAAAACCAAACCAGAAAACATATATAAATAAAATCAGAGTACACAAGAATAAAAAAAATATATCAAATGAATGATGTAAATGCACATATTTACTATAGAAACTAATGATAATAAAATGACACATCAATTTATATCCCACTATTTCAATTACATTAACCAAATTAAAAAAATATAACGCTCTACATATACCCCTAATCCATTACACATACATTGTATTCATAAAATTTTTGAACTCCAATAGGTCGATCCCCAGACTCCATACATATTGTCTCACTGAATTATGAATTAGTATGTCACTTAGTTATACATCATTAATCCTATTATCATCCTGAATAAATTAATATGGTTTGGGATACACCCCTAGGGTCCAATGTAAGTTGTGAGAAATTAGTATTAATAGGCCATCAACAACGACGATACATAACATCATCTATTATATGAAATTTCATGCCGTTGTGATATGCATAACCTAGTTTAACAATAAATGATATCAAAGAAGAAAAAAATAAATAAAATTATACTACAAAATAAATAAATAATGTTCTATGATGTCACTAGGTTATAATATGACACTTGAGATCAACTCATCCTACACCGATCAAATTCATAATCACCAGAACATGATACCCATTAAGTCTGAAAACATCCTACGAATTAACGAAATCAAAAATAATATAATGACATATAAAACATCAAAATGAATCATGGAAGGAACCTATGATCTCACCATATTCATACAAGACAATAACACACATCACCCCTATGCTCTTAGACTCCAATGACATTATCTGAACTGGTGAAGACAACTACTAGTTAAAATAGGGAAAAAATTACCACATCTTGATACTCTTTCATAACATAATGGGATAAATAATACATCATTTAGGATATCTCAAAATCAAAGGTTCATTATTCTTATTGAATAAGATTCTAGGTTTCTATATAGGAGAAACCATCATCAATGGGATACAAACCCCTCACCAGAGCTAAAACTCAATAAGTATGTTTAGTCATCCAAGTCACTACTTAAATTACACGACCTGTCTAACAAAAAACAACAGAGAAATGAATATGACCAATAAAAAGAAAAATTTTGAGTCCAATAATATCTAAATGTTCTTCTCTATCATCCAATACCACAAAATGTAACCACCTATATCGTCGAATCACATAAGCATAAAAGAAAGGGTTTACCATCATCTAAACCCATTAATATTAACATTATTACAAGAACCTACCACCTCTAGGTAACCAAGAATTAATACATCATCACTAGCTATATTATCTCATGATTTCAGAAATAATTATATGTTCAATAGAGTATACAACATGAAACACAACACATTGAAAACCATGACATATTATTATTCAAATGTGACCATTCTAACCTTGATGTTGAATTTATTGCTATGAATATCATTAAATAAACTATGAAATGAATTTTTAATGTTTATACTGACTACAAAAGTATTGATAAAATTTTAGTAAATAATTTATCATTTTTTAGAAAATTCATTTTAGTAATAATAATTTAGTTTTCTACAAAATTTATTTTTATTTCATTTTTGGTGAATATATTTTATTTTATATTTAGAAATTTTGGATAATATATTTGATAAATTGAAATTTATTTTTTAAATAATGAAATAAAATTATGCAAGGAAAAAATTTCTTAATTTTTATGAAATTATTGATTTTTTAAAGAATAATGAAAAATACTAATAGGTATTGGAAATATTGTCTTCTTTTCAGGTTTTAAAAATTGAAATTATATTTGGATAATTTTTTTAAAAATAATTTATATATTTTGACAACAATATCTAACAACAGTCTATGGAATGGAGTTTAGAATTGAAATTTGTATAAAAATATAATTATACTTAAGAAATGTTTTTAATTAAAAATGGTTCATTCGTATAATTTAATGAGTTTATTTTTTCATTAAAATTTACCACTTATATTAATTTAATTTTAAGAAATTATTCCATATTTCACATCAATATTTCCACATTTATTTAATAGGTCCATTTTAGTTTTCGTAATTATGAATTGTAATAATTATAAATATCTGTCACTATGGTAAGGTAAATAATGAAATTAAGATTAAAAATAATGTAATAAAGAATTAAAATTAACATATCACTAGTATTTATTTTAATGGATATATATTTCCTCCTTGATTATCCAGTATTTAATTTTTTTTAAATTTATTGCAATGTTGATTAAAACATACATATTATTATTATTATATTTGAAGTAAAAAAAGGTTATTCTCTTGCATAAAATATCTATAATATTTTATGATAGGGATAAAAGAAAAATATATTTTTTTATAAATGGTTATTTTAATGAAAATTTATTTTAATATCAAGATATTTTATTTTCTAATTTTTTGTGATTAAATGAATGCATTAAATTCTTATACAACACTGATATAGTATTTAATCATTTAATATAATAATAAAATAAATCATTTAATTTTTTAAAAAAGTAATATAATTTTAATAATTATTGTGTTCCATGATTTTTGTAGAAAAATATAACATATTAGGTATATTTCAAATGATTATATCTCATTTAATTTTCCCTTATGATGTTTTCAAATCCAAATTAAATAAATAGACATAATAGGGAAATAATGATATTTTATGTCAAATAACATGTTGTTAAATTTTTTAAAAACCATAAAAATCATGAAATATGATAATTAGAATGGTAAAATCCTTAAAATAGAATCCCATGTCCATTTTTATTCCATTTTCAGTTTATAAGTAAGATTATAAGCCATTAATATTGAAAAACTCATTATTATGGTTAAAATTAAAATTGGTTAACCAAGGGGTTAAAACAAAAGATATTTCTTGAAAAAGACATAAAAACCTATAAAAATTTTATTTGATAATTATATTACATCTATCTATCCTATATTTTATAATAAATTCCATTTTTAACCATTTGACATTAATCAAATAAATATTACATTATAACATCTATTGTTTTTAGAAAAATGAAATTTAAGATATTATCTAATGAATATTGATTTATTAGATGATCTAAAGTCTATAAAATTATTATATTCATCCAACCAATCTTTATTTTTTCAAATATCATCCATTATACATTTAAGAATAATTTTACCTTCTATAGTAACTTCTTTGATGCCATAAGATAAAAAATTGATATCATTCTAATTGTCAAAAGGTTTAATGTGGTGTTAAAACAAAGAGATAATAGTGAAATATTTTTTTATAAAAATTATATTTCATGATATTTTTTAGACCCGTATTTATATTATGTACTAATGAAGAAAATTTGGATCCATTTTTCCTTGAAAATTTACTTTAATTTATTTAATATTTTAAGTAATTCAAAAAGATCCCCTCCCCTCACTTATAAAGTGGAACATGCTCTCCTCTCTTCTTCACAACCAATGATATCTCCATACATTCCAATAAATACCCAAATACCTTCCCTATATCCACACCCATGACCTGAATTTCTTTTTATATCATTAATCCAACCTATGAATTATTTTGTTTTAATCCTCTAGAGGTTTCCTGAATAAGAGGTATACTTCCTAAATGTGCCTCTTTATTTTATTTATTGTTCTATCATAATTATTTATTATAAAAAAAATTAATAACACCAATTAATTCCATAAACTAAGATGTTATTATGTTAATTTGATATTAAGTATCCATGTAATTTTCTATCAAATGGGAAATGAATCCGTCATTTGTATGTATGGGGAACCAACGCCTCATGAGCAGATGTAATTCATATTTCATCACCTCCTCTAATGGATGGTTAAAATATGAATTTAATATATATATATATATATTAATGATATAATTATCATTCATTAAATATTTTATATAATCTACTCTCAATCCTCTTCATTTATTAGAAAATGATAATGTTTTCTGTGTGTTTTTGTGGATTACATCCTATAATAAGTGATGTGATTTGTTTTTCATAACCACTTCACATGGAAGATATATATAATTGTATTTAAATAAATATTATAAATTTTTTGATATAAATATTTTTTCTAAAAAGATATAAAAACACTTCCCTTTATTCCATGTTGACTATTTGACAATAGTAATGATACTCATGCATATGTACGACCTAAAATCTCCATGATTTCAAAATAGATTATTTTTAAATAAATAATGTTAAGGTTTTGTTTTGAAAATAAAATTAATGTTTAATAAATATATTTATTTAATTATTATTATTTTTTATATTATTAAACAATTACTTCTTTGACAATAGTCTACATAATGAAGTCATTTTGAAATAATTAAGCAAGTATCCTCAAAACAGAAAACATGAATTTAACTGATTAAGTAAATAAAAATGTTTTTGAAATAAATAAAATATATTGCTTTATTTATAAAATATTAATAAAATAATATTATTTTAAAAAATTGTAAAACTGATATATGTTATTTATATAGGATTTTAAAAACATACATGGAAAGCCTCAACTCAAGTTTAAGAGATTTTGTCTCTATTACCCTTCATTATTGAATATTTTAATGTTGATTTCGTATTTTATTTTATATGGTGTTTGTTCATGCCGTTTTTATGTTATACTGTGATACATACATAATTCCTAGTATTTTAGCGTCAATTCAAAATATTTCATTGATGGGTATTTTACTTGACTTTTAATAAGTTTTGAGGATATTCGGTACAACATTTCTATTCATTGGGTCATAACTCTTCATCAATGACTTATTTATGACACGATTATGTGTTAATTGACCTATAAAATGTATTATTATTTATTTAATGTTGTTTTATTGGAATTTAACTATTTATAAATAATCACTTAAAGATCCAAATATCATTTCAAAAGTTATCATCAGTGAAAGGGTTTTATTTATCTTATGTTCATATCAAAAGACATGATTCATGTAATGTAACTAATTTCATTGTATGGTGTAATTAATGAATAATTAATAAATTTTAACATATTAATTTATTTAAATCATGAAATTCAAATATACATATCATATAATTTATTTTAAATAATTTGATTCAAATATTATCAAAGATGTAATGTCTTTATGTTAAAATATATTTTTATTACAATAATGTTTATATCAGGTTTCCTTCTAGATAAATCATATAATGAAATTTTATTTAATTAAATCAAATTTAATATTATCTTATTATGAATTTTGATTACCTTTATATTTACCATTTTCTCTCTTATTGATTATAGTAATATCAAGACAGTTGTTTATAAGTGATATAGATTTTATATCTTCTTTTAGATCGTGAATATTTCTCCTCTATATCGAATATTTATTAAATTATTTCAATAATGTTCTTTTTATACAAAAATAATTTTCTAATGATAATTTACATGACTTTTTATCATCTATTGAATGGTTTAATAGGGTAAAATTCTTAACATTTTCTTCATGGATCTCTTTTGACACACATAATATTTTCTAAAAAGAATATTTATTTCAACGTATGAAACATAAAGAGACTCGCAATATCATAATCATTATTCATGTTGAGAAATCCATAATATGTTTCTATGATTATTTTTCAATAATATATTTTTCCCAATATTCTATAATTTTTTTAAAATACTCTAAAAAGTGAATGTAATTTCCCCATGTATTAATAAAAATACTTTAAATGTTATTTTAACATATTATTTTATATTTTTCAATATTTCATATTGATTCTTCTGTATTACATAGACTATATGATACCAACCATCATCATTTATTAGATGGGATATGCTTTTTTAATATATTTTCTTGAAACAAGTTTTTGTTCAACTTGTTAACCAAAATATAAATTAATTAGGATTCTATTTTAAACATGTTTTAAATATTTTTTCGAGGGTTTTATAAGGAAAATGTGCATGAATAAAAAAATTATTAATGGTATGGTACTTGATTATTATATGTGATGAACATGTATTTTCTGTAATTCCGTGATATTTTAAATGAGGAACATCATTTTAAATAGCATTATAACACACAACATCAATCTTATATGATAATACAACACCCTATTAATTTACAATATATTTATTTTTTAATAAATTCAATATATGCAATATATTTTGATATAGGTAACACTATTTTTGATTGAAACACGAGGCTTTATTAAAATAATTTTATTTAAACACTAAAACTATATCCTACAAATTCTTTTCACTGTATTGATTTGTAATAACAAAATTATAAAAATTATATGTATTACATTAATGAAATATATTTAATAGACATATGATATAAAATAAAAATAATTTGAATAAAAAAGAAATGTTCTCCAAAAATTTTATTTTTCTCAAACTTAGTTTTATCAAACATTGTGCAAAAAAATTGAACATTATCTATTACGAACATTAATAATTTAATTATAATAAATAATAATTTTTATGAATATTTATATCTATAAATTATCATTGGATAAATTTTTGAAAATTTTATGAAAAGATTAATTTTTGTTAAATAGTGAAAAATACAAATTTCAATATTTTTCATTAAATTTATTTTCAGAGATTATTTTTATTTAAAAATTAGAAGAAAAATATTTATGTTATTATAAAATTTGACTAACTTAGGTTATTGGAATCAATTTCAGATTTAATATTGATATTGAAACATTATTATATTTATGAGAGTTTTCTATTTGTAAAAAGAATCTTTCAACATGTCCATCATTTAATTTAAAATTTAATTCTTCCACATATATGAATTAAATATGTAAAAATGAATTATAAATATGGAATTAGAATAATTATACTATATAATGAGGTTACCTAATTTTTTCCCATAATGAATAGTGATAAAATAAACGATTAATTATTGTTGTTAATGAAAAACTAGGTTTATTAAGAGTTTAACTAAGAATATGAAGGATAAATATTAACTAAAACTTTTTAAACACCAATCATATAAAAATATTTTGAATAAAAAATCTATATGGCTCTATAATATCGCATTTTATGCATTTTCTTTGAGAAAAACATGAGTATCACTTTATCTTTAAAAAATTTTAATGTTTTTTACACATTAATAACCAATTAGATCATATAATCCCTGAAAAAAATACCTTAAATAATTATCTATCTACATCATAGTGACAATATTATTATTATAAATCCCTCTTAAAATGGATTTAGGTATAAACCTAAACAGGATCCCTAATGAAGAGGTAAAATTCTTAAACATGTGTATTTGTTTTAATTATTATTCCACCAACATAAAATATTCATAAACTGTGATATTATTATAAAAATGTAATATAATATCTAATGAGATATTTGTATGATAATTTAGTTACCAATATCCATTTTCATTTCCATTAAATGGAAAAAAATTGGTAATCGTATGTACGATAGTCTACTGCTTCACGAACCAATGCAATTTGTTTTCCATCACAACCATTAAAGTCTAGAAATAAATATGGAATTAACACACACACATAAACACACACACACACACATATATAATTTATGAAATTATTGTACATATTGAATTATTATATCACATATACCTTATTACCTTCCATTCTACAAGGGATATGATAACATCTATAATGTGTACGACAGGCAACCACCCCACAATGTGATGTGATTAATTATTCTTTTACACTTTATATGGAAGGTTTTAATGATAAAATTAATGAATATATAATATATTTATGACCTAAATAAAATTCTTTAAATATAATTCCACATAAACCTTTTACCTTCTAATCCATAGGAAAACTATAATGTCGCTCTTGTGTTTGTGTGGAAAACCGCCATCATTAAGTGATGTTAAATGTTTTTCATTATTTTTTTACAAGAAAATTAATAAATATTTATTTTAATAATATAAAAATATATAGGAAATAGTAATTAGACTAATTATTTTTTGAAAACTTATTTTCCTTTTATTCCATCGGTCATGAAAAATGGTAAAAATATCCATCTGTATGTACCGCTAACCGTCTCAACGAACTGTGTAATCCATTTTCAGTATTAAAAAATAATTGATTAAAATAAAATCATATATATTTAATATATATCATACTTATGTAATTCATAACATTATATATATTATTTATCCAGGATTAAATTTAATGTTCCTAGTTTACATAACTAAAACATATATGAAAAACAAATCCATTATTACCCGAAATAGTTATTTTATTAAAATATTGTTAAAAAGGGAGATAGAAGACTATATGATAATCATATATGATATTATATATATTATTATTATTATGTAATAAATATAATATAAACTTATATTTATTGTATAGGTGTTTCAGAAACATATGAAGGAATTTAAACCTAAGGTAAGGGTTTCTCATATAACTTTTAATTCTGTGAGACAAATTCCATATTAAATAACTTTTTATTTTTTGTTTCATATACACTACCCCTTTGATATGTTATATCTTGAAGATATTTATTTTATGGTAATTTAATGTTCCATTATATTTGATTTATTTTATGGTGAATAGGATTTAGAAGTTATCAAAGTGGTAAGGGTTTATTTAACAATCTCATCCTTATTCGGGATTGTTTTTTTGAATGTCTCCCTTGGTAGAATGAAATGATAATTATATAATAAATTCAAAATATTCTTTTATTATCTATCTAATAATGAAACATTTCATGTAATAATACCAATTTTCACACTTTAGTACTTAAAATTATTTTGAAAATGTTTTTATGAAAATATAACTTCATTTCTATCTTTGATTAAAAATCAGTTTTTTAAAGAAAACCATGATTTATAAATATGTTTTTTATATTTTTCGTAAAATTATCTAAATAATTTATTTAATTAATTCTTTCCTATATTTTACAGCTTGAAATTTTTCATAGGAATCATTATATCATTTTAAAAACATTTGTCATTTTTAATTTATTGAAAATGTAAAAGGAATCATTATTTTAATATAAGTAATATGAATTGTTTTTTTCACTATCATGAACACTAATTGTTTTAAATCGTTTTTTGAATTTATTAAAAAAATATTCTCAATGAAAAATATATTCATATTTAATTTTTTTTTGAAAAATAATATTTTTGAAGTGAATATTTTATTTTCATAAAAAATCATTTTAATTAAATTATTATGGGTTTTATAATCCTAAAAAATAACTACCCTTTATTTTTATTATGATCAATTATGAATATTTTTAATTTTTATCATAATTGTTATTTCATTTTTTGTTTAGAATTTGATTGATAGAGGATGTACAATTTAAATATCATTCACCATATTACTCAAGATGGTTTATGATTATTATATTTTTATTGGTATAACTATTAACATTTCATATGTCTTATTTTCAATACGATTGTATATTTTTATTATGTTTTACCCTATTAATACAAGTAATGAATTGGAAGTATTAAGTTATGGGTGGGTTATAATTATAAATATCACCTTGATTCATCACCACGTGTTGAGGGACAAATCATTTGGCCAAATTAGATTGGTTTATTCACATATATTTAAATTGTATTGTGAATGGTATTGACAATATGTTTCATTTTTCTTGCATTATAAATTCCCACATTATGAGATCAATAATAGATTTCCTTCTGTCTAATTGATTATTTATAATATAAATGTATATTATTCATGATTATGTTATTATTTATTTGTATTTTTCTTATCATCATTTATTTCTACCAAATTATGCCTTGTTTTTTATTAAATGGAATCTTCTTTAGAAAGTTCAATTTATATATTGATTATCCTTATTTATTCATGATTGTTTATGAAATATTCATACCCTAAGGGTGTTTCTAGGATAACTCCATTATAATGTTTTATTTTCCCATGGGTATAATGATGTGTTTTTTGATTGACATGAAGGGATACACAATGAGGAATAATAGGGTTATCATAGAATTTATTTTATTCAATGATTTAAAATGTATGTGAATGTTATGTTTCAATCTAGTTTACCAAGAAAACAAAACAATTAAATCCTTTTGGAAGAGATAAATTTATTATATTTCCAATAATAAAAATTAATTACTCACTCTATGATATAGGGTTAGGCATATTTATAGCAGGTATCAATGTATTCTTAGTAGAAACTATGGGGAAAAGATTTAGAAAAAACATAAAACATGGTACGTAACCCTATGAAATAAATTGATTTTAAATATATATGACTATATATATGTTTTGTTAAAGTATTAATTATTTGATTTACCTAGAAATACATCCCTCCCTTGATAAGTTATGTAGATTCTATTCTAGTATAGAGGTACCTAGGGGAAAATTGAAAAATACATGTTTTTCTTCACTAGAACATTACGTGGAAACCAACAATTTTCATTATACACACATGGTTTTAAACTATTGGGAGATATAATTTTTTAATTTATATTTTACATTAAAAAATTATAATATATTTTTAATTATATTTATGATTTAGAAACATTCCTTAAGAAATTGTGTTTATGATTACAATTTTAAAGAAGCATAACTTTATTAATTTATATGAATTCATTAACTATTATTATGATTATACATTATGTTTATATAATTCTGATCAAATATAGTTTATTCCGTTATTTATAAATTTTTCCTTGCGTAAGGGATGGAAAACACATCAATACATTTTTCATATGAAGGGATTTCCATCCAATAATGGACAATAACGTTGGATTTGGAGCTGCAGCTAGAACAAAAGAGATTATTACCGTATTGGTTCACCTGAATTAGGTTATGAGAAATTAAATTTCTCATTTTTGGTATCTATATATTCCAATACATGGTGAAAAAATATTATAAAACCATATTTATGAACATCCTCTATCATTCAAGTGGACTTCAAAATCCATTTTTAGCTGTGTAATGGATATATTGCACATTGAAGATATTTTTCTATTTTGGTGTTAATTAAAGGGAGATAGATGTAATGTAAATTTATAATCTCTTAGGAAATGTATATAAATTATGTTTATTTATTCAAATAACTAATGATATAAAAGAAATCTAAAACATGAAATAGGGTGATTTTATAGTACTGTTTGTGGAAAAGTTTTTTACTCACATGCAACGAGGGGATATTGAAAGACAATTCCTATGTCTAAGAAAAAATGAATATGGGAATTTTTATAAGTATGAATGAAATATAACTTGGTTAGTAGGGTATTGTATGATCAACATACATTATCCAAATGTTAATATTTATCATTTCTCGGATGTGTTAAAGACAATCCTTTAAAGGGATTTTGTTTCCCATGCATTTCTTTTACCCAAGAATGTAGTATAATAATCTATCAAGAAATAGAGATAAATTTCAATGTATTATAGATTAGAAGGAATGAAATATAATATTTTGATGAAATAGAATAATATGGATAAAGAGAAGAAGAGAATGTTCGATTTTCCCAAATATGATAATTGTGTAAAGAAACACCTTGGTACATTATTAATGGGAATACATGTTTGATATGAGTGTGGATAGGAAGGCCATTTTATCATGATTCCCTGACAATAAAAAATTTCCAATATACAATTCATCATCTTTAAGTATATGGGGAATGATGAAAAGACATTTCCCAACCATCAATGTGATATACCCTTGAAAAAGACTTGGATAAAGGTTGAGTATATGCGATTGATACACCTAATGTGTAATGATTAAAGGTCTTTCATTAATATTCATGAAATATATTGTAGAATAATGTTATAAATGATATTATCATTGTATGAATATTGTTATTTATAAAGATTTTGTTATAGTATATTTTAATTGATGATCAAAAAGCATATGATGAATAATACTAATAAAAAATAAATGTGATTATAGAGAAATTGATCTTTTTGGGACAAAAATTATTGGGGGAATATAAAATTTAATATGTTTCTGATTTGAATATAATAATGATAAATAAATGTTTTATGATATTTAATTGGTATAAAAAATATTGTGTTGTTATTTATTTTATGATTTTTAGAGTTGAAATCTTGATTAAATTTAAGGAATATTTTCATCAAACCAAGCATTTATTTTTAAAATAATCTATGTTTTATTAAATTATTATGATGATCGAGGTACTAACCCATTTAAATGTGATATTATTATAAAAATTATATTTTATTAGGAATATAATTTTTATTTAGTTAGATCCCTTCTAAATTATTGAACTTTTAATTTTTTTCAGACATATTTTGGTTGAATCTTATGGTTTAATATTTATTGAATGTATTATGTTGAACATTGGGTGTTATTAAATTTTATTTTTTAATCATTTTATTTTTTGATAACATTAATAGACATGATTAATTAAAAATATTTTGAATGATCTATTTAATTTTCATGAGGGATAAAAATTAATTTTGGATATTCAATTCATGGAGTAGGAAATGATGTTGGAATTTATTGAAGTAAAACCAAAGGATGCAATTTCTCCTATAAAATAGAATTATATAAATTAATTAATTTTTGTATATGTTCTAATTCTATATAGTAAGTGAATTCAAAAAATACATAAAAAGGATCGTGAAAAAAATGTTATCCAAGTACATTTATTTTTGATAAATCAATAGTCCATTACCTCATCAAATATTTATATTCATATGGTCATTTAAATTCTCATAATAATTATCATTATTATGATCAATGACCTCTATCACCTACCATAATTAATTGTGCATTATGATTTTCTTCCATGTTCATATCTTCACCCTCCACTTATATTCTCATACAAAGAATCCTAGTTATGTGATTACTGATGGGGAATTTCATACTTCACATTTTCTCTAATGAATTGGAATTTTTTAAACACTTCTCCTCATGTGGAATTTCAAGAAAGGTCTTTTAAAATCTAAAAACATAAATTTATTAGATGAAGTATAACTTTTGAGTATACAATTGAATTCAGGCAGTAGAATGTAAATCCTCGATAATTCAAATGAGGAACATCATCTTTAATATAATATAAGACATGAAACACCACGATTAAAAGAGAATGTAACTCCCTAATACTTTAAAATATATTTCTTTCATAATAGATTTTAATCTCTTTGATATCTTGTGATGCACATAACACTCAGTTTGAATGATACATGCTACTCTATTAAAATATTATTATTTAAACAATATCATTATAACATAGAAATTATGTTCAAGGGTTAGAATATTAATAACTCAATTGTGTATTTTATATGGTTTAAAAATTTAATAATTAATATCAAGACATATACTTTGATTCCAACCAATATAAGAATAATTATAAATAAAAAAAAATTTAGACAAACATTACATTTCTAAAAGGGGTTTTAGTTAAGATATGAGCGCATAATATAAAAATAATTTTAAAAATATTATTAAGATTAATGTTTAAAAATTAAATTCATTTTTAAAATTTAAAATTCATAATTATATTTTTTTAAATTCCTATGAATTATTTAAGAATATTAAATTTCTTACAAATATTGGAAAATAACGATTTTTAATTAAAACTGACTTAGGAGTTAAATTATTTAAACAGATAAATTATATTTAATATTTATTATAATTTAATATCTATTACATAAAATTAAATCATAAATAATTTAGTTCATTGTTAAAAATTTTATAATTAATTTTGATATTAAAATATTTTTTACTTTTAATAATTTTCTATTAGAAAACCACTTTTTTGTGATGTATATTGTTTATTTTTAAATTGAATTCATCCACTTATAGGAATTAAATTCAGAAAAAATGTATCACATATTGTTAATAAGAATAATATATATTATATAAAAATTTATAAATTTTTTCATAATGAATATAGATAATTATAAAAATTTATTACTATGGTTATTGTGAAAATCAGATTATTGTGGGGGGGGGGGGTTAATATCTCTATATAATAGCTAAGATGACCTATAAATTGAAAAAAAACAAATTATATCAACATAATTATTCCTTTTAATAGGTATTTTTTTATAATTTACCAAATTTTAGGATATTTTTACTTCAAGAAAATGTGGGTATCACGTTATATTTTCAAAAATTTAATGTGTGTCTTCTCCACCACTTAAAAAAGGCCACGCCCTCTCCTACCATAATAAAATATAGAAAAATAATTTAATATAAAATACATACAAAAATACATTATTTAATTCCCTACCCACATAGCCTATATATTATTTTGATTAGGAACCCCCCTTTCGAAAAAATTTAGGTATAAACTTAAAGAGCCTCCCCGAAGAAGAAGAAAAATTCACAAACACACATATTTTATTTATTTATTTTTACACCTCCATATAACCTTATTAAAATAAGATAAGATAATATAATATATATAGACTATTTAACAAAATTTTATTATGTTAATTGAATAACCCAAATCATTTTCAATATCCATCAAATGGGAAATGAAACTGTCAATCCTATGTATGGTAGACTACGACCTCACAAGCTGATGTAATTTTTTTTCATCACCACCTTTCATGAAATGAAATAAAGATGTATATAAGAAATATATAGAATATTTATATATTTATTAAACTTCGTAAATTGTTATATCAAATATACATCCATACATACAATTCAATGGGGGATATGATAACTTTGCTAAAGTGTATGATAGATTGTAGCCTTACGAATCGATACGATTTGTTTTTTCACTTATTCATTAAATAAATTGTGGTAATGTCAAAATTAATGAATATATATGATATTTATTAACTAAAAAATATTATTGGAATATGATATCACATATATATTCTTTCATTCAAATCCACTCGAAAATAATAATGTCTCTCTTTAATTCATGTGGAATACCACATCCACATTGCTATGTGAACTATTTTTCATTTTATTATTAAATGGACGGTAATAAGTGTTTATTTTATTAATATAAATGATATATATGAAATTATAATTATTATATAATTATTAATTAATATTTAGTCTCCTTTTTTCATCACTCGATAAAAATTTAAATAACATTCATGCATACGCATGACCTATAGTCTCCATGAATGGTGCAATTCATTATATATGGCTAACATTAATAGATTACTATAAAAAATATATAATAAATATATATGATAGATATATTATTATTAAATAATTTTTTTGATTAAACAATAATAAATTTAAAAATGAACAAAAGTATAGAACAAAAAAATACATGAAAAATGAATCCATTATCACTTGAAATCGTGATTTTAACAATTAACTGTTAATAAATGGGTGATAAAATACTACATGTAAATAAAATATACTATGATAAATATGATTATAATTATTTAATATACATATAATAAACATATATTTATTATATAGTATGTTGAAACACATATGAAGGATGTCAGTCTAGGGGTCAGTTTTTCCAATCTCACGTTTACTTCACTGAGAAATATTCCATATTCACAAAATATTTCTTTGGTGTGTTGTATACACTATCCATTAGATTTATTTATCATTAAATAACTACCTTAATGGTATTTAATTATTTTTTAGATTATTTCTTTTTCATGTATTAAAATTAATATGTTACCTCTGTGGTAAGGGTTTATTTCAAAATTTCATCACTATTAAATATTTTTTTGTGTAAGTATCCCTTAGTGTATTTTTTTGATATTTATCTCTTAATATAAATATATTTTCATATAATACTGTCATAAATGAATATTTTCATAAAATAGTATAATTTTCCACTCTTTGGTTCTTAAAATGACTAAATTTTTTTAATGAAAATACAATGTTATTTCTATCTTTATTGAAAAATAATTTTTTTACAGAACCATGTTTTATATAATAATTAAATTCAAAAAATTATTTTTAAAATAACATTTTACCCATTTTATAAATTTAATTTCTTTTAATATAATATTATTTTCATTTTCAAAACAAAACTCATTTTGATTTTAAAGAAAATGTGAAATCAATCATTATTTTACCATGTAAAACATGAAAATGGATTTCCACCATCAAGACCACTCAATGTTTGAAATTTAATTTTTAATGTATTAAAACTTTATTTTAAAAGATAATTACATTCATAATATTAGTGATTTTCTAAAAATAATAATTTCACTGTGGAATGTTTGTTTTCCACAAAAATATTTTTAATGGAATTTTTATAATTCATATATTCATAAATAGAATCCGTAAGTTATTATATGTATGATTAAAAAGGGATATGTTGTATTGATATATTACTTATTAATTATTTTTAAGGTTTTATATCAGTTTCACTGAGGTTGTATGCATTTATTACCATTCAAACAATTACATTGGATGGTTTATGATTAAGATTACTTGATTGAGGTAGGTATTAAAATTTTTATTTTATATTTTCTACAATATTATTTATATTTATTATGTTTCAACACATTCATATGATGAAAAAAAATTAACATAGTAATTTATGGGTGGGGTCCATTTATGGATAACCCCTTGATCCATCAACAAGTTACATGAGAAAATATAGTTTTCCAAATTAGATGGGTTTATTCATCAATAAATAAAAATTTGGTGAATGGTATAGAAAGTTTTTTGTTATATTTCCAAATTAGATGGGTTTATTCATTTATTGAAGTCATTCTTATTATTAAATTAATTAGAATATCCACAGACATGATTAATGATTATGTGATTATTTATATGGATTTATTTGGCAATTATTTATTTCATCCATTTAAGGATCAGTTCATTTATAAAATTTAATGTGTTTACATTTATTACCTTTAAATTTTTATTATTTTTATTTTTTCATAATGGCATCCATAATACACTGACCCTTACGGGGAATCCTAAATCACCCATTTCTTATGTTTTATTTTCCATAGGATAATAGAAATTTTTTAATAACTAATATAGTGGGAAATAATATTAAAAATAATGGACTTATAAAATGAAACCTTTATTTATTTAATGACATCAAATTTATATTAATTTTATGTATGTATCTAGTTTATAGAGATTATTATACTCTTAGATCCTTACAGAAGTGATACCCTATATATGGTTCCAATTTAATAATGTAACTGTTGGATATAGGGTACAATGATCTAAATATTTACTAGATTATTTTATATTGTATAATGGTTGATCCCCATTATAGCTCTCCAATTAATTATGTAATTTTCCTTTTGAATAAAGTATAGAAGGAGGCTGTTAAGATTCGTGGTGTTTCATATTGATTTAATTGGGATATAGTTATCACTGAGATGAGTTTCATTGGGGTAAAAACTATAATTATAAAAGATTCATATGATCTATATAGGATAATGGTATATCAATTTTTATTCTATGAGTTCTAAAAATTTCATTTGATCTTGTTTGACATCATGGGGATCGTGATTATTGATTCCCATGAATCATTCCATTTTTATTTATTTATGATGTGTCACATGTTTAATAATCATGTTTTTTATGTTTCTTTGTGATTTTTTTGTGATCATGAAATTTTATGTATGTTATCATACCCTTATTCTCTCCATAATCTCCATGATGAAATTTAAATTTTAATACATATGTTTACCCTTAGTGAGAAATTGAGATCTATCTTGTTATATTTCATTTTCCCCCTTTTATGAAGATTAATGTTTAATGAATTGTTTTTATAAAGGATTAATATGTGATGAATTTTATTATAATTATTGAATATATAACATTTAATATGAAAATATAGTTATAGATGAATTTTTTTTCATATTAAGTAATAGATATTGTTTATATTGGGGGGTTTTATATGTCTTTGAAACTCTAAACCTAAAATATAAATTGGTATGTTGCTGATCCAATATTTTTATTTTTGTTTTCATTATTTTGAAAATATAATATTGGGTCATATTATATTTAGTATCAAATCCAAAAATGATATTATTATTATTTTTTCATGGATTTTGGAGTGATGGTTCAGGACTACTATAGTTTGTATCAGACGAATAGATTAGGTAACATTAGATATTAGGATATATTAACTTGAGGTTTACATAAATGTCATGGATATATAAATGGGTTTTAATATTATGTTTTATCATATGTTAAAAGTATAATACACCCCTTATTATGTTTAATGTTATGTGATCTTATTGTGGTTAGTGTTATTTTACAAGATTTTTTATTTGGTTGAGGTATATGTTACAAGAATGATTTACATGAAGGATTATTATAGATGAAAATAGTTACATTTTGTTGGGATGTATGATGAATGGTATAAGAAAAATTTTATGGTTAACAAATTATTTAATATTGAGATAATTTAGGGTAATTTACACATAGTTATATTGATTTATGGATTATCCATGTTAATCCTTTGGAGTTATTTATGAATTTTATAATTTAATTTCTTAGTTTTTTTTAATTTTAATGGTTTATTCATTATTTGAATTATGTAATCTATTCATAATTTTTTGGTTAATGTATAATGATTGTAAAAATATATTAATATACAATAATCAATTCTATGATCCATTAGATATTTATTTTAGTGCATTATGCAGGAAAAGTTTATCTTCAATACTCATCATTTGATGAAAAAGATTAGATTATATTAGAAATAGATAAATGAATGAAATTTTATATAAAATGTATGTATATTTCCTTATGTTTGCTGACAAGATAAATATTCCATTCCTATACTCTAGGAAAAAGATCATGAAGAAACTTTTATCCTATTCATTCTTTTCTATTGAATCAATGGCCTTTTTCATATCCCTTTGGTTTATGTTGATAGGGTTAATAACTTTCACATGGTCATTCTACAAACTGTGATCAATGTTCAGTGTCAATATCAATCATTATTTAGATATTATATTTTTTTTTAATTTACGTATTTTTATTTCCCACAACTGTTATCCTATTTAGAAACCAATTTATGTGTTATTCATGAAAAATAATTATATATATTTACCCATTTTAAAGGGAATTTTTACTATCCCCATTTAACAGTGGTCTTTCAAAAAAGGAATTATCAAATGTAAATCCCTTTATTATCTGGATAATGTTAAAATTTACAGGATATAATTAATTAAATTTGGGGGGGGGGAATACCCCTAGATTATAATATAATACTATGTTTGATACGTGTATACAATAGATAACACCCATATAAAATGAACAATGAAATATTATTATTTAAATTTTACCATTAGAACCTAGATATTGAATTGGTGGGTATGAATAATATTAACCGCATTATCAAATATATACATCTATTTAATGCTAAATATAAAATTATTTATAAATTATTAGTAAATAATTGATACTTTTTATTAATGTCATTTAATTCTTCATAAATATATTTTCCCCAAAATATATTTTTATAATTTTTTTGTGAAAATATTATAAAACATTTATACAACCATTTGAAATTTTATTTGATAAAAATAAATTTATTTTTGAGATAATAATATAAAAATTTTCTTAGGGAGAAATATTGTTAGTTTTATTATAATATCTATTTTTCATTGAATAGTGAAAAATATCGATTTTTATTGAATATGTTTTATCATTTCATGTATTTACTACATAAAAATTTATATTTTTTATGTTTTAAAAATTAAATAATCAATTTTTATTGTAAAATAATATAATGGTTACTAGAATGAATTTTATTCTTGATGTTGGTATAGTAAAATTGTTATAGTTAGGAAGTCGTTTTTATGAAAAAACATTTTTCATAGTGATTTTTGAGATTAAATATAAATCCAACACAAAAAAATCTTTGAATATTAATTTTAAAAATGTATTACATATTTAAAATAAAGTGGTAGAATTTTAGTGAATACATTCCTTTTGTTTTTCATCATTTTGAATAGTAAATATAGTGTATATTGGTCACCTCGGTATGGGTAAATCAGGTAAATATGGTAAAAAATAATGTGATAATGTCAAAGTATATCTCTAAAAAATGTCATTATATAATTTGATAAGTTTTTTCTAATTTTACCACCAATAATTAAAAAATTTGGAATGTTTTTTTCACTTTCCATTGGCTATGTCTTTTATATTATTATAATTAAATATAAAGTAAAAATAGGCCCTTTATTTATTTTAATATCTATACAATTTATATCTAGCGGGAAATTTATTATATTTATATATAAATTATAATTAGATATATTACTTTTTTTCATTGTAATTTAGTTGTAATTTTTAGTGATTAAATAATTAACTTAATGAATTACACAACGCTAAAACTGTATTTATTCAATGAATAAGAAAATAAAATAAATGATTTTAAAATAATAATGCAATATTATTTGAATTATTTTTTTGTTCCACGAATTTATAAGAAATATAAAATTTCATATCTGTTTTAATAGATTAGATTCAAATTACATTGATGTCATGTTTATTTTCAATGTGAAATTAAATTGATATAGTAAAAATGATATTAATGATATTATTTGATAATTACTATTTTATTAAATATTATAAGATTAATTAAACAAATTTAATTTGACAATTAGGATAATATGAAATCAAAAATATAATCCCTTTTCCATATGTTGGCCAATTTTTACCGAATAACTAATATTATAACCATATAAAATTGAAAATGTCAGTACCACAATAAAGATTATAATATGACATCCATGGGGTTAAACAAGAAGATATGGTATAAAATTATATCCAAACATAAAAAATATATGATTTCATTATTCGAATAAGGCCATATATTCTATATATTATAATACATGTAATATTTCAACAACTTTAACATTATTTAGGAACATATTATATTATATTATTTCATGTATTTCCAAATATGACAGTAATTCTATTTTATAATAAAAATTGTTTTATGAAATGTTTTAAAATTATTATAAATATTATAATAAAAAAATAATGGTTTATGGTTTTTAATATAATCCATGGTCTATTTATGGGACATTTTTGCTTTCACAGTAACTTTTATGACCCCAACTGTGTATCAAACATTGATATAACCCTACTTGTTGAAAGGGTTAATTTAGTGTTAAAAAATCGATAAGTGTAAAAAAACAATGTTAAATATTCATTTTTTAGTTAGTTTATTTAGACCCATACATATCATATCTTATAATTAGTATAATTTGGAGCTATTATTCTATACAAATTATTTTATATTAACTTCATGTTTCATGTAATTTTAATAATATCCCAACCCCACTTATAAAATAGAATTTCATACAAACTATTACTCTCACACATTTTGAACTCTTGTATATCTAACACATACCCAAATCCATTCCTTACATCCATACAATGTCCTAGAGGATTTTCATTGATCCGAAAAACACAATTGGATGGATTTTGTTAGAAGCCAAATAAGTTTTACCAACTTAGATGTATAGTTTCTAACTTATAATTTTCATTTTAATTTATAATCAATATCATTAAAATATTATTCAAACATAATGAAATAAGAAAATAAAAATATTAAATATCTTGAAAATTATTATTTTTAAATTTCATAACCAATATACACCTCCTCCTCTACAATATGGGAAATGAATCCTTTATTCGTGTATAGGTCGGACTATCCCTCCCAAAATGATGTAATTCATTTTCCATCACCAAATCTCATAGATTGATATAATTATGTATATAAGATATATATATATATATTATTAATTATGTTTTTATCATATTGTAAATATAATATATCATATATTTTCTTACCTTTCCATTTATAAAAAAATGAAAACGGTGTTTGTGAGTAGGTGTATATTATCATCTCTATGAAGCAGTGTGATTGTTTTTTAAAAAAAATAAATAAAATTATATATAAATTTTTGTGGAAGAAATAATATTTAATTTATCATATTATTATATTTTTCATAATATAGAAAAACAATTTTAATAATTTCATAATGATCATTGAAAAATTGAATCATTACTTATGCATATGTACGACCTTCCATCACCATGATTATAATGTAGTTCATTTTTCATGACCATCATTAATGATTTTTTTTGTAATTTTATAATTATTGTATATAAATGAAAATAATATCAGCCTTATTATTCAATATATAATTAATCAATTACCCCTTTGAGCATGATTAGTATATAGATGTCGTTTAAAAACAATAAACTAAATGTTATCAAAACACATGACATGAACTTAACCAAATAAGTAATTAAATATTTCATAAAACTAAAAGAATAAATATTTTTACATATCACATATTAAGACTTGATTTTTTTAAATAATATAACTAATATATATTTTTTATAAAGTATTTAATATACATACATGGAATGTGGGTACTATAGGTATGGGATTCATCTCACATTTCCTTTATTAGGGAATATTTTAATGTTATACACTTATTTCTTTTTATATGAGGTATGAAGTTACCCATTTCATGTTCTAAAAAAAATCATAATTTATTAAATTTAAATTTTCAATTAAAATTATTTATTCAAATGGGATTTGACATGGAAATTTTCGTGCAGTGTAGAGTTTCAAAACACAATTTCTTTTCACTGGGTTATAACTCTTCCTAATTTACATATTTATAGAAATATTACATGTGAATTTATCTATAAATTGTTTAATTGTATATTTGAACGTGTAACAGGTGTATTAACATATTTATGCATAATAAGTTCACGTAATAATTATTATATAAAATTATTCAATATTTTTAAGGGTTATCTTTGTATCGATCCCATTTTCATGAAATATGTGTCATGTCATGCACCTTGATTTCCATATATAGTGTAAATAATTCATCATTAATTAATTTTTTCAAATTTTTTAATTTAATTCTGGGGATTTATATATCCTTATACTATTCTTACTATAAATTACTTATGATTCGAATGTCATCAAATCAGTACATATTTTATATTACAATCGCTAGTATTTCTCATATTGATAATGTTCAAGTTTCATTTTAAGAAATAATATTCTATTATTTCATTGAATCAAATATTATTAATTCTCATTTGTTTATAAAATTGGTTAACATGTATAATTAACATCTCCTCTCTTATTTGTTAATGAATCATGAATAATGTTTTTTAAATGTAAAACTGATCTTATATATTCTTTTAGATTAGGAACCTTTTTCTTCCATACACACATTTTTGAAAATGATTTCAATAATATTATTTTTTTAAAACAAAACTTACTTTCAAAATATATTTTACATGACCTTTTATGTTCTTTTAAAACATTTCTAAATATAAATCATAAAAAAATTTCATTGATCACTTTTGAATATACTAAAGAATGATTTGAAACAAATTTTTATTTTTAACATATAAGATATGATAATATTTTCCTTCTATTATGACAATTCATTTTTTTAAAAAAATATTATATTTTTACTTTTTTCATTAAATAAAAATATTTTTCCCAATATTATTTTTTTATAAAATATTACCTAAATTAAAAGATATTTACACTATTTTCATAGAATTGATTTAAATTTAATTTTTACAATATTTTCATTTAGTTCAACATCCTCTTATGATTCCACTAATTTAGTAATATTATATGATATTGTCCATATTATTTTTCTGGAAATATTATGATGATTTTTAGCTAATTTTTTGGAAACATTTTTCATTTGAATGCTACAACCATGATATAAAGTAATTGTGAGGGGTTTTATATTAGTATAAAAGAGATTTAAGGGTTTTATGATGATAAGGTGCAAGCATAAAATGTTTTATAAATGATATATTACATCAGAATTTTATATTATTAAAATTTGATCCTGATATATATTATATATTTTGAAATCCACATTATACCTCTCCAATTAATTGGGTAATGTTCATTGTCTTCAATGGAAAGAAAGACTATCTTAACTAGGGTGGTTTCTCCTATGGATTCAACTGGTCGGTAGTAATTTTTTAAACAAGTTTTATAAGGGTTATGGATATAATATTCTAATATGCATATACATTATTATTCTTAATGGTCATTTAATTTGTTTTTATGGTGTTTTTGTATTTCATTTTTATCAGTATTTAAATCATATGTATCATTATTATTGTTTCCTATCACTCAATTTATAGACCATTATGTCACGTCACTTATTTAATGACCCATATTTTAATGGGTATGAGTAACATTATGGTGTGGTCATGAAATATGATTATTTCATCATAACTTTTGTCACAACTCGTCCCCTACGCCCCGTGCCATTACTACCCCAAGCCCGACTTCCATATGTCTGGGGATGGCGACTAACACCAAAGGAATATTCCCTAAAACTGGGAAAGCATTGCCTTTATAACCTATAAGTACATGTAACCAAGAACACAAAAAGATAGGAACACAAGTAAACGGAACTGTAAACAGAGTGAGTGTAGTAAGTAAAAGTGGCCAGAATACGAACCCAACAGGAATGTACAAGTACAACTGTGATAAAATACAACTGAAGAAAAGGGAAAGTCAGCTGCTGGGTTGTCCTTTGAGGTTCCTACCTGATGGGTAGGTATATATATCTTCCTCGGCACTCAATGTCCACCTATCTCCTCTGCTTAACAACTTGTCGTATAGTCCACCTCCAGGTACCATCTAGTCCTAGTACTCTCAGCCTCAGTCAACGTTGTTCGTTGTCTGCATCCAACACAACAAGGTGCAGGCATAGCACATGCAGGGGTGAGTATAACGATACTCACTTGGGACCCCGAGACCCTCTAGGTCTCACAAAATCCAACAAGGATAAAACAAAAATTATGAAATATACAAATAACCTTACTATGATATATTCCCATACATATACCTAAGTTATCAAGTAATCTATCTCAATCATGAAGAAAACACAGAGGTATAGAATCAGATCACCCCAGGATTTATTCTAGGGGTTGTAACAAGTAACATTCACAGTCACAACTTTAAACACCTCAGCTTCTGGAGAACTCCTCCACTATCAAGTACAGTGTGCCAATCGTGTCACACAGAGGTGCTTCCAAATAACCCTGGACTATTTAGGTAATCCTCCTGTTGAGTACCATTGGTCGGCCACATCACTAAGGCACTCCACACTGTTGGTCTCTCGCATCACCAAGGCACTCCCCCTCATGGCCTTCTGATGTACTTCTCCGGTCGAGTATCATTGGTCTACCACGTCACCAAGTTTCTCCCCACCATGGGTCTGCCGAGTCACCAAGGAACTCCCCACTAGGCCTGTCAAGTCACTCCGAGTTGAAACGGTCATCATTCATCAAGTCTCGGCCAGCCACATGGTTCTCGCACTACGCTCGTTCATCTCCGGTAGGATCCACTCCACAAGCTACTGGTGAATACATTAAATGCCATGAAGTCCCATGAAGAAGTATCACAAAGTCCACCATCTTATAGGTGTCTCAACATAACAGACGAAACATCAATCGGACGCCCAGTCTGTGAGTTATTAGCCTTTTCTGTCCTAGGGGACCGGTTGAATTCTTGCTCGATCCAACATGACAATTCCCCATCATAATCCAAAACATAGTGGGCTATCACTCAAAGGGAACGACTAGATCCAAGGTTCCCAATGACAATTATGGTTCTGCTAACGGACGTCAGGTGCCAAAGTTATGGCCAAAAGAATGTAATTAGATGGTAGTGGGCCCGGGTATGTTCTGACCTGGCCTAAGTTGTTGGGTCGGGCCTAACCCATGAGGGCCCTGAGGGTGCCACGAGGGTTCCATGATGGTGGATCGGCCATGGGGTACCGCGAGGATGTAGTAAGGCTTAACTGAGGGTGGCGCAAGACCGGGGGGGGGGGGGTATGGCTGCGGGGCGGCAGTCTTGCTACAGGGCGGCGTGATGACCATTGGGCGGAGGACCGGCCGCGGAGCAGTGCACCGGCCATGGTGCAGCAGACCGGAAATAGGGCAGCGGTCAGGCTGCGGGGAGGTGGTCGGGCCACGGAGTGGCGGTCAGCCGCGGGGGAGGCGGTCTGGCCGCGGGATGGAGGTCCAGCGGTGGCGGCTCGACAGACGGAGATAGTGGCTCGGAGGATGGAAGACGGTTGATGACTGACTGTAGTGGCGGCTCATCCAAGATGGTTGGGGTGTCTTGTCCCGGATGGTGGGGTCACGGGTGGCAGAGCCGTGAGGCACCGAGGTCTCGAGGCGTCGGTGGCCACGGGGTGGTGTAGTTGCGTCTTCGAAATCCTCGCGTTCAACACCACAATTCAACACATGATTTACAGAGGGTTCAGGCCATGTATGTTTGGCCCGTACCCTCCTCATTGGGGTGGTAGCATATGTCTCATCAAGAACATTGTCATTGAACGTTTAAAATCCCATATTCACGCAATGATTGTTCCAATCCCATTAAAGAAATAAACGGGGTGTACATGGGAAGTGATGAAAAAATAGAAATAAACACATACCATGGTATTGTTCGATGACAGAGATTGCGAGGGATAAAGTACAGGCTTCGACTCTTCTTAGATGAAGACGTCCCACATCGTATGAAGTCCCGAGGAAGATGGTCGAAGTCGAGGTTAGCGTTCTTCGTTGGTGGAGCTTTCTTCATTGGGAGGTGAAGTTCGTAGTTGGATACAATAATCCTCCAAAGTTCCTCCTCTCCCCAATTACACCAAAAATAAATGTTCCCCAAAATAATATATTAAGTTATATATTATTTAGTTTGTTGGAACAAAAACTCAAATTGGCTAAATTAAACTAGGTTGGCATATTAAAGTGGGCTTTTGTCTTAATTAATGTAGAGGAAGCTCAAGAGGCTCCTCCAAATTAATGAAGTATTCGAGAGGTTTTCTCCACCATTAAGAGGGGAGTGCAAGAGGTTTATGCCTCAGGTGATTCCCACCATCATAACCTCTCCTTGGAGGTTTAGGCCTGGTGGTCCCCACTTCTCAACATCAACATGGAATAAAATAAAATAAAAGGTACATAATTTTATTTTTATTTTATTCTTTCACGAATATACGAAAACCTAACTTCCCCCCTCGATGTACTATGGTCCAGGTAAAGGTATCCTTAAGAGAACACTGACATTGCATGTTCAACGGTGCCCCCAGATTTCAATTCAGAGCAATGGTTCAAAAGTTTGAAAAACCTGCTCACACGTTTACTAAACGTACCTGAACAAAAGTTCAGAAATTCATTATGGGCACTCTGGGCCTCAAGATCATGTGCTGTAAATTTTCATGGACTTGGAAAATTCCCTTTTGTTAAAAAAATTAAATATAAATTCAAGGTCTTTACATTATCCCCACCTCAGGACTCTACATCCCCGTAAGCCACAACTCAAACTAGTTAAACCAGTGGGGGTACTGAGCATGCATATGTGCCTCCCACTCCCATGTTCTTTTTAGATAATCCCATGCTTCCAGCGAACGTGCACCAGAGGTATCGACCACCCACAATGGACCCACTCTTATTGATCCTCAATCTTTACTGGAACCTCCGTAAAAGTAGCCCCATCATCGACATCCAGCTTTCCATTATCAATGATGTGAGAAGGGCAGTGCACGTATCTCCTCAACTTGTACAATGGAAGACGTCATGCACACGGTGCAACTGAGGTGGAAGAGATAAGTATTATTCCACATTTCCAATTGTGTTGAGGATCTGAAAAGTTTTAATGAATCATGGAGATAACTTTCCACCTCACCTAAATCTTCTCAAACCATATCGAGGTGAAACCCATAGAAAAATGTGGTCACCATCCATGATCTCAGGGGTCTTCATCTCCTGTTGGAATCCGACTTCTACCTACTCTGTATAGTCTTCATCCACTCCTGGATGATCTGCACCTTCTCTGTGGTTGCCCGTACCATCTCTGGTCCCACTAGTGCTGACTCCACTAGATCAGTCCAGCAAAAAGGTGACCTGTAAGGTCGCCCATACAATGCCTCCAAAGGTGAAATCCTATTGGTGGAGTGATAAATTTTGTTGTATTCAAACTCCAGCAATGGTATGTGGTCCTCCCAACTACGACTGAAGTCAAGGACACAAGCACACAGCGTGTCCTCGAGGGTCTAAATGGTCTGCATGATCTGGCCATCTGTCTAAGGATGTATGGCGGTGCATCAATGAAGTTGTGTCCCAAAATCCTCATGCAACCCCTTCCATAGCCGGGAAGTAAAACATGTATCCTGATCTGAGAAAATCTTCGAGGGTACTGCATGTAGCCATAAAATCTCTCGCATATAGAGGCGTCATGTGATCTCTACTGAACCCTACTCTCTGATTAGTAGAAAGTGGGCTAACATGGTGAGTAGGTCGACGATCACCCAAATCGAGCCATGTCCCCAAGATGTATATGGAAGTCGTGTCATGAAGTCCATGGAAATCTCATCCCACTTCCACTCTGGGACCTCTAAAGGCCGAACCAAGCTTGTTGGTACATGATTATATACCTTCACTTGCTGACATGTGAGGCACTGAGAGACAAACTATGCTACTACTTTCTTCATTCCTTTCCACCATTGATGTCATCATACATCCTGGTACATCTTCACCACTCCTGGATTTACCACTAGTGGGGATGTGTGGAACTCCCACAACAATTCCTCCCGAAGGGAAACTGGTTCCATGATACATCCACTGATGAGGATGAAGTGATCCCCACCTTAAAGAAATCCCTCAGGTCCTGCCCTGTTGTAATCTGAGCACGTTAAGCCTCACAATCAGCATCCCCATGCTACACCTCCATGAATCATTGAAGTAGTGGTGGTGTGAGTGTAAGAGACTGAAGAAAATATTCTTCATATCTATCCATAAAGGATATCTTTAAAGCAGCCAGATGCATCGTCTCCTCACATAGTAGTTGTATACCTAACCACCTACTGAGTGTATCTACAACAACGTTCCCCTTCACAGGAGTATATAATATCTCTAAGTCATAGTCCGGGAAGATCTCAAGCCAACATCGTTGTCTCAAGTTCAGGTCCTTCTGAGAGAAGATATAACTGAGACTCTTCATATCAGAGTACACTATAAAACATTCACCCATCAGAGAATGTCGCCAAATCATCAAAGCAATGACCAATGCTGCTAACACCAATTAATGAGTAGGGTTGTTATTCACATGTTGTCTTAGTTGTCGATAACCATATGCAATCACTCCTCGCTCTTGCATTAGGACACATTGAAGACTGGTACCTGATGTGTCGCAGCAAACTACGTACCCTTTAACCTCCTCTGGAAGTCTCAAGATGGGGGAAAAAGTCATCCTCTACCTCATCCCCTGAAAACACTACGGGCATCTCTTCATCTAAATGAAGGTTTTCCCGTTCCTCGTCAAGGCTAATTATGGAGCTGCAATTTTGGAGAAATCATGCACAAACCTCCGGTAATATTCAGCCAAACCCAAGAAACTCCATACCTCCGTCACACTCTTGGGTGGCTCCCAAGCAAGTACCTCCTCAATCGTCACTGGATCTGCTACAACTCCAGCCTCCAATATTACATGTCCCTGTAAGTGAACCTCTCGGATCTTGAACATGATCTTCGAGAGCTTAATATAAAGCTTGTTCTCTCGAAGTGTGTCTAGTACTACCTGTAAATAATAGGCATGCTTCTTCTTAGTAGTCGAGTAGATCAGAATGTCGTCGATGAATACCACAACAAAATTATCAAGGTATGGATGAAAGATCATGTTCCTGAGTCCCATGAACACTGTTGGAGCATTGGTCAAGCTGAATGGAATAAACAAGAACCCATAATGGTTGTACTGACACATGAAGGCCATCTCCTGCACATCCTCATTTCGCACTCTGATATGGTGATAGCCTGATCTGAGGTCTATCTTCGAGAACCACCATGGTTTCATCAACTGATCAAAGAGGTAGTCAACCCTCGAGTGTAGTTAATTGTTCGTCATGGTCACCTGGTTCAGGCGCTGATAGTCAACACAAAGCCTAATGCTCAAATCCTCTTTCTTTGCAAATAAAATCGGGGCAGAACATGGGGAAACACTTGGCCGGATTAATCCCTTCCCCTAAATGTCCTCTACATATACCCGCAACTCATGAAGCTCCGCGGGAGCAATCTGATATGCTGGTGTAGATATCGGTGTCATCCCAGGGTAGAAGTCAATGTAAAATTCCACCTATCTCTGAGCAGGTTGACCCAAAACATCATCAAGGAAAACATCCGCGTATAGGTCCAGCACTTTATGATAACTCAGACTCTCCAATTCAACCACTCTAAGGGTAAGGCTAGCAAAAAGATGCTTAATATGATGCACCCTCATATTGGTAAGTCTATCTTGTGCTGAAAAGGCTCCCTTCTCATTGGTGAAGGTAAACATGATCCCATCAGTGCGTACACACCACACTCTGCACCTAATACACTCAATATGAGAATGGAATGTATATAACTAGTCTATACCCATGATGAAATCGTAAGGCCTCGATTCTGACACTAGGGGATCCCATCCGAAACTCCCATCTCCTAGAGTAATCTCACACTGCCGGCACCAGTCTGTAATCGTCGAACCCGCTCTTGTAAAATTATCTAGCCATAAGGATCGATCTAATGGCTCCGTCGGAATCTATGAGCTCCGAATAAGGGTAGTATAAATAAAATAATGACTGAAAATCGTGTTTATAATTACATTAGCTATGGTGTAGTAGACACAGATCATTCCTCATATCATCTTGGGAGCATCATGATCGTAGGCGTCAGCTGCCTGGAGCTGAGATCTCCCATGTCCACATACTCCCTGCGGTCGGGGTAGACCTCCTGGTGGTGGTAGCGGTAACATCTTAAATCATATCCCACCACCAGATACATGGATAGCTCCCCTTCCAAGTCCTCCTTCTACCAGCGAACCTCCCGGGTTGAACCTCTGTCTATGCATGGGCAATCACTTGACCATCTATTGATCATCGGTATGGCAGGTCAGACAATCACGAGCCTTGTGACCCTACCCGCCGCATGTGTAACACTGCCCGCTCTTAGAATAACTGGCTCTATCTCGGGTGTCCTGCACAACCGATCTTTAGTCATGCGGTCGTACACCTATAGGTTTGGTCCTCTTAGTCCTCAATGACATCTATCTGCTGGCAGATGAAAAAGACTCTGCTACGTGATGACTGGTAGTGGGTTTCTCCACTACTGACTCTCAGAAAGGAAACTATTTCCCAAGAGGGATCCCTCTAACACCATTGACAGCATCGAGATGTTGAGTGAGATCATTTAATACCTAATCTCTCTCCTAATCCCCTTCTCAATGGTCCTGGCCTTGAAGAAAGGGTCTCACATCATATCTATGGAGTAGCGTGAGAGGTTAGTGAACCTCATTGAGTACTGAGCTATAGTCATGCTGCCATGAAGCAGTTGATGAAGACCCTGTATGAGCACTGCATAGAGAGTTACTGGGAAAAAAATTTCACAAAACAGGCTCTCGGATGCTTACCCAGAGATGTGTCACCTCGTAGTGAACTTAGAGCATCAAGATCCACCATCTGCCTACTACTGCCTATAGAAGGCTGGCGTGAAGGATCACTATGAGAATGGCTGGTGTCCCTATGAGTCGGAAGACACTCACCATAGCCTCCAACCAATCCTCAGCCATCTGTGGGTCCGTCTCTCCCCTAAACCTGGGGGGCCACTGGTGCTAGAACTCATGCAACATGCACAAGTAGCGTGCATCATCTACTGCTAGGGATGGTGCCATCGGTGGCCCAATGGGGAGTTGTAATGCTGCTGAATCCACTGGTGCCTCTACTAGAAGAGGGCCCAACACCGAGGACTCGTTGCTCGATGGGCTATCAGTCTATACAACTCTCGGAACTCTAGCTAGATGTCTTCATGGAGGCATTTGGAAATGAAACAGGTGCACCATGGTCAAAAAATTATACCTGGTGAGCTGAAAGTTATACCTGGTGAGATAACTGAAATTTTTACAAAGAAAAATATTTAAAACACACACGTAATCCATGTTTTTCATACACTAAGATGGATATCAGAATTCAGGGTCCTGGTGTATGGATACATTGGTCGTTGCACCAACACTGGACTCCCTGAAATGAAAACCCCACTCTTTACCCTTAACGTTATTGCTTCACAGAAAATAAAGATCAAGGTCCTAAGTTTTGCGGTAGAACCGACTCCTCTGATACCAATTTGTCATGAACCGTCCCCCGGAGCTCATTCCATGACTACCCTAAGCCTTAAATCCATATTCTAGGGTTGTCGACTATCACCGAAGGAGTATTCCCTAAAACTGGGAATGAATTTCCTTTATAACCTGTAGGAAAATGTAACAGAGCACACAACAAGATAGGAACACAAGTAAACTGAACTGCAAATAGAGTGAGTGTAGTAAGTAAAAGTGGTCAGAATACAAGTCCAACTGGAAAGTACAATTACAAATGTGATGAAATGAAACTGATGAAAAGGGAAAGTCAGTTGCTGGTTCATCCTCCTAGGATCCTACCTAAAGGGTAGGTATAGATCGCCTCCTCTCAACTACACGTCCACCTATCTCCTTTACGTACCGACCCACCATATGGTTCACCTCTAGGTACCGTCCAGTCCTGGTACTCTCAGCCTCAGTTAGTGATGTCCGCCGTCTACATCCCACACAACAAGGTGCGGTCATTTCCGGTGTAGGGGTGAGATAATGATACTAAGTAGGGTCCTCGAGACCCTCTTGGTCTCACAAAATCCATCAAATATAAAACAAAATTTATGAAATCAACATATAACCTTACGTAGGTATATTCCCATACATATAAAAAATTTATAAAGTAATCCATCTCAATCATGAGAAAAACACAGAGTTACAAACTCAGATCACACCAGGATTTATTCTACGGGTAATATCAAGTAACATTCCCAGTCATGACGTTGGACACCTCTAAGGATAGAGAACTCCTCCACTATCGAGTACAGTGGCCCTTCCATGTCACAGAAAGGCACTTACCACTAACCATGGACTACTAAGATACTCCTCCTATCGAGTATCATTGGGCTGCCACATCACCAAGGGGCTCCCCACCGCGGGTCTATCATGTCAGCATGGTGATCCCCCTAGTGGTCTGCTGAGGTACTCCTCCTGTCGTGTACCCTCGGTATGCTGCATCACCAAGGCACTTCCCACCGTGCGTCTGCCGCGTCACTAAGGCACTCCCCACTGGCCCTGTTGAGTCACTCCGAGTCAAAATGGTCAGCAGTCGTCAAGTCTCAGCCAGCCTCTGGGTTCCCGCACTACGCTCACTCATCTCCAGGAGGATATGCTGCACAAGCTACTGGTCGATACTAGAACTGCCACAAAATCCCATGAAAAAGTGTTTCAAAGGTCCAACCTGTCATAGGGGTTTCAATGTAATGGATGGCGCATCAATCAAACACCAGGTATGTGAGTTATTAGCCTCTTAGTCCCAGGGTCCTGGATGGATTCGTGATTTATCCAACCTGACCATTCCCTATCTTATTCCAAAACACATTGGGGTATCACTCAATGGGATTGACTCTATACATGGTTTCCAACGCCGCTGACATTTCATCTAATGGACGTCTGATGCCAATGCTATGTCCAAAAAATGTAATTGGGTCATAGTGGGGCCGTGTCCGGTCCAACCCGGTCAGACTAACCCGGCCAGACCCATTGTGTCTGGCCTGTCCCGTAGAGCGTCCCGGACCGTTGGGTCGGACTCAACCCAAGAAAACCATGATTGTGCCACGAGGGCGGCCTGGCTGTGGGGTACCGAGAGGGTGTTGGGCGGCTCAGCCCGGCTTGGGGCAGCTCAGCCGAGGGCGGTGCGAGACCGAGGGGTGGCGGTTTAGCTGTGGGGTGGTGGTATGACCGTGATGTGATGGACTGACCATGTGAGGCGGACCGACCATGGGGCGGCGGTATGGCCACGGGTCTGCGGTTCGGCCGCGGGGAGTCAGTCCGACAGTGAGGTGGCGGTCTAGCTACGAGGAGGCCATCCGACTGCGAGATGGTGGTCCGGTAGTGGAGGCTCAGCGGACGGTGGGGGCGGCTCGGTGGATGGCGGTGGCGACACGCCGGATGGCGGTGGAGGCTCGAAGAACGTTGGACGATGGCTCGCCGGATTCCAGACGGTGTATCGGCGGACGAAGGATGGTGGATGGCAGACAGTGGTGGCAGCTCAACCCAGACAGCAGCGGCAGATCAGCCTAGATGGTGGGTCCACAGGTGATGGATCCACGAGGCGCAGAGGCCACGGGGCGATGGTGGACACGGGGCAGTGTCCTTGCGCCATCTCCTTCGTCGCGTTCAAAACCAAAAATAATTACAAGATTCACATAGGGGTTGGTCCATCATTATTTGGCCCATACCCTCCACATTAGGGTGGTAGTATATGGATGATTAAGAACATGGTCATTGAACGTCAAAAATCACATCCTCTAGCAATGATTGTTCTTAACCCGCAATTGAAGTAGAAGGGGTGTACATGGGAAGTGATAAAAAATAGAAATAAACACCTACCTCAGGATATTTTGATGACATAGATTACGAGGGAGAAATTACGGATGTCGATTTTTTGTAGATGAAGACGTCCCACGTCGGAATAAGTTCCGAGGATGAAGGGCAATGCCGAGGTTTGCGTTCATCGTTGGAAAGGCATTCTTCATTGGGAGGCTAATTTATTCATTGGAGAAAATAATCCTCCAATGTTTCTCCTCTCCCATATTCCACCAAAAAGAAATGGCCCCAAAATAATAGATTAAGTTATCTATTATTTATTGTGTTGCAACAAAAATAGAAATTTATTAAATTAATTAACGAGTTTGGAATATTAAAGTAGTCTGTTGGCATAATTAATGTGGAGGAACCTCAAGATTCTCCATCACATTAAAGAGGGAGTTGACATGGTTTCTCACACATTAAGAGGGGAGTTCAAGAGGTTTAAGCCTCAGGTGGTCCCCACCATCATAACCTCTCATGAGAGGTTTAGGTCTAGTGGTCCCCACTTCTCAACATCCTCATGGAATAAAAATAAAAATAAAAGTTACAAAATTTTATCTTTATTTTATTCCTTCATGAAAATGTGAAAAGCTAACTTCCACCCTCGACCTACTGTGGTCATGGTGATGTTATCCTTAAGCGAACACCGGTACAACGAGTTCAACAGTGCCCTCAAATTTCAATTCCGAGCATCGGTTAAGAAGTTACTAAAACCTACTCGCACGTTTACTGATCGTAACTGAACAAAAGTTCATAAATTCCTTCCGGACACTCCGGGCCTCGAAATCACGCACTGTCAATTTTCGCAGACTCGTAAGATTTCCATTTACAAAAATAATACATAGAAATTATTAGTCTTCACATTTGTATTCTTATCTTGTTATCAAGGATGAAATCCAAATTTTAATGCATATATTTACCTTTACTCTATGTTTGATCTCATCCTTATTATATTTTATTTTCCAAAAGATATGAAGAAAAATGATGAATTATTTACATCAATGAAGAATTTATATATGAAAAATATTAATGGATATTTTAAAGACGTAATATTTTATTTAATAATATTGGTATAGTGGGTGAAATACTCACATGAAACCATGGTTATTGTTTACCTAATTATTATTCCTAAATATATAAAACTATAAACTTGAAAGATTATTTGGTTTAAGAGTGATCCATATTTTAATTTTTGGGTAATATGTTTTGAAAATAAAAAAATTTGTTTAATTTTTTTGTATCAATTCAATAAATATTATAGTTATTTTCTTAGAATCAGAGCATTGAGTGTGGGTTCATGGCTATTATAAAATAATTATGAACCATAACATAAACATGAATCCCATCAAGGGATAATATATCACATACTAAACCTTATGACCAGATCTCTACAAGAAACCATAAACAACCTCTTCATATTAGAACCACTTCTGTGTTATCTCTAAATCCATAAGGGAATAATATAGGATCCCTTAGGTATATCCTAAAATTATATTAATACCTCCAAGTCATGATAAACACCCACATACATTGACCCAACCTAAATTGTCTAACTAAATCGATCCTAAAGCATCTGATCCAAAAATTCCAATCCTAAAAACTTATGGAACATACCTAAACCTCCAAGGACTATCTAATAACCTCATAAATGTAAATATAATATCCCACCTCCCAAGATTATTATGAATTATCCCAAATAAAACCCCATTGTGTCCTCAAGAAAACATAAACAGCAAATTTAAGAACCAAACATGGACCCCAAACCACATCCAAACACTGAGGAGGACAATAAATCAATACTCTATGGAATCCTCATAATAAACCACAACCAATCCAAAAGAATGTATTTAGTAAAATAGTAAATACAATATTTCTACACATAACATGACTTTTATGAAATTATTATTATATATTCATGAATTTAAAACTAAAAAAATTGAGACAAAATAATTTTTATTACATGAATTTATAATTTAAAAAAATTGTTTTTTATTTACAAAACCATATTTTAAATTTAAAAACCAAATTAATAATTTTCTCAAAAATTATTTACAATAAATTATACATTATTATTTTAAAAATAAATTTTTATACATTTATAAATAGAAACAAATGAATTTTACCACATATTTATTGTAATTTTTTTCCAAATTATCTTATAATTAAAACATTATTTATTGAACATAATAAACATATTACCTTTTGGTAAAAACATGTAACCTTGGTAAAAGTGAAAGAAGGGAAAAGTAAAAAATTTAATAGTAAATGACCTAAATCATGAATAATAAACATCAGGGAATGATTGAATAATCCCTTGATCAACCTTATCACTCCAATATATTATTTATAAATTTTTTAGAAACATTCCTTAAGGGTGACTTCGAATTATTTAAAATTTTAGCCATTTATGAAATCCACATCACCTATCACTTATAAAAGGGAATATCCTTTCATCACGTACCCTCAAACAAAAAACCCATTATGTTATCCAAAAATATAAAAAACCATATCTTATACACACCAACACACATTAATGATTATCATGTATTATTAAAATACCAACCCTAAATTGCTTAATCCCATTTTCAATTGTGAAAATCCAGGAACTGTTTTATATGATCTTAATCTCTATATTATTTTATTTTTCATTATATGCACGTATAATTCCATACTTTTAATTTCAAAAAAACACCAGAGTCCCTATTAGAATGATATGTTATTATAATTATGGTAGAATAACTACCCACTATTTCAATTTTCGACGAATAAAATAAAAAACAATCTTTTGTGATTTGTGTGGACTACCACTATCACGATGCAACATGATTAATATTAATTTAACACATTAAATGTATTATCCTAAGGGTTAGTTTAATAAATAATTTTTATATTAATATCATGATTATAATTATGAATCAATAAGCTCTATTACTCAATTCTCACATTCTATAGAAAATGAAATCATCAGCCAGGTGTATGTGTGGAAAAACACCTCAATGGAATGATTAATTTCTGTACTATTTTTATCAATGTCGAACATGGATAGTCATGATGATTAGATTAAAGGATAAAAATTATTTATATAATATAATTCATATTATTTTATCTAAAATATTATATTCTATTAATGATACGATCAACAAATGATTATCACTAATTCAATTTTTTAAAACGAGTGAACTAAGAGGAAAATTTTCTCTCCATTCAATGTAATGAGATTATGTATATTAAATAAAATTTTTAAATCATTAAAATTACAATATATCACAATAAAGAAATATTAATTTCAATATTCATTTTTTATAATGCTATTACAACTCACCCACAACATATCTTGTATTAATACTAGTTGATTTGTATTTGGTTCTGTTTAACCATCCAATAAACAATGAAATGAACTTATATCATGAATTAATTTATGAAAACAGTTTATGTTATACTATGATATAAATAAATAAATAATATTTCATCATGTAAAGTTAATGAATATTTAACTCATTAATTATGAAGTCATCCATTATTCATTATGAAACAATGAAAGATCATAATCATTGATTTCAAAATCATATATTGTAACCAAAACTAAAATTTTATGTTATTATAAATATATAAAAATTCATTGAAAATATATTATAGAACAATGAAATATATTGTAATAATTAAATTAGTAACAATAATTAATACAGTCAACATTTTTGTTGATATTGATTACTTATACATGGTGTTGAAAATATGTAAAAACAAATATATATATATATATAATGATTATAAATTGGGATTATAATGGTTATATATATTAATATAGATCCTAGATATTTATTTAGTAAACTTAATTTATTTATACAATATGGGTGGTGCAGGTGCATAATAAACCTGGACTGAGGTAGCCATTTTCGCATCGAAGTCCACACATTAAAACATGTTCAGTATTACACACTGAATATCATTTATGTGGGATATATAATTAATATTTGAGATATAATATGATTAATTATCATTAAATCTTTTTATTTTAAGTATAATTTAATAACCCCTCTTTCAAGGGGGTTTTTATTAAGATGTGTCTCAAGCTTCAAAGGTTTTCTTGGTCTTAATATTGATTCTTTGAGACATAATACAATTTTGAATTTATTTGTTCTCTTTATTTATTATTCACATAACATGTATATTTTTTCATCATAATCATTGTATATAATGGGATTTTCATTCCATATCACGTTCCCTTAATCATGTGGCAATTCCTTTAGTTGTTTCCCCAATTGTTAGAATTTTTTGTAACTCAACATTCATTCAATGAATTATGATTAGTTTATTAAACATAGTTTGTATAATCTGATAACATCCACCATTTAATTTCATTATCTATTTTACTTCATATTTTATATTTATTCCCAGACCCACATTTTCTTACGTCTGATTTTTAATGGAGTGTATATCATGTTAAGGATATTGACAACTCAAGTCCTTATTCATTGAGTTATATTTCATCGTCATGAATTTCATTCTTCTGTGACAGGAATCTCCATTAATAATATTTTATTATATAGTAATATAAAAAACTATTTTATAAAAAGATGTTTTTAATGTAGTTTTTTTACTCCTTTTAATAGATATTTTTTTAGGAATGTTATTTTACGAATAAAAAATTTGGGATTCTTCTTCACTTCCATGTGTATTATCTTATTATCCATATTAAAATTAGATAGAGGTTATTTCCATTAAATGTATTATTACAAGAGTATATTTCTAAATATAATATTTTTTAAATAGTCCACTTCAACATTTCAAATGTTACCCTTGACAGTGACATTTAATTTTTTTACATCAATTATTATTTTTTATAAGCAATATATTACATTTTTTCTCATATTTCCCATATAATATTCAAAAGGAATTACCATAATGGGATGTATGTTGCATGATTTACACTCTAATTTCAGAAATGTTTAGTTATTTATATTTTACTAATGGTATCAATCAAATCTATTTTTGATCACTTCTTTTTTCATTCAGTTCTAAATTTTATTAAGGTTATTTTTTATTTATTGTCAAACCCTACAAGGATTCCTTTGTTGAATTAGGATATATTACTTTTGAAAAATAAAATTTAATTCTATATATTTATAATGATCTTTTTATTTTAGTATTAACTCTAACGTATACCCATTTCTCTATATGGTATAAACATCACATTTCAAAAAATTCATATAGGACAATTTTCACATAAAAATAATATTTTTCTACTGAATTGTTTAAATATGTTGGCTTACAATATTTTTTTCTTTCGAAATGGATTATTAAGTGAAATTTTGTATTATATTGTATGTAAATAAAATATTTTTCTTTGGATGGGTTAAGATCCTGTTATCCCTTCTATTGATATAGGGAAAAGTATTTACTTACAATATTTTTTAATCCCAATATAGATATGAATAAAATTTTTATTATTTATTGTATACCCATCGACTATAATTATTAGTAATTAATATGTAATTTCAATCTATTTTTTACATGGGGATATGTATTGGCTGTATTGATGATTAGGTACAGCTAACATAGCATTATCAATTATTGATATTTTTTGTTTCTTGTTATATGGATTTCTATGTTTTCTTTAGTAAGAGGTTTCTTAAGGAATCATATGAAAACAATATTTAATATTATGGTGAATGAATTGGTCTTTATTATGTGAAATATTTTGTCAAATCCAGAAATTTATATTATTTTTTTGAATAATTTATATAAATTGATAGCTTGTGTTTCATGCAACACCAAATTTAAATAAAAAATGACATACTATAAAAAATAATACTATTTAATATGATAGTTATTTTATAACAATTTTAATGGAATCAATTGATAATATTAACATAATTATGGAAATATAAGGTCATAAAAAAGACACACATATATATAATGAATTATTTATTATCCCGATAATTGTAAATTATAATAAACCCAATTTGAAAATAAGGGAAATCATTTTTATGGATGAAAAAGTATTTTATATCAATGATTTAAATATATAACTTTTTTAAATATTTTAAGGAAATAAATTTAATATTTTTTCAATAAATTTTTTAAAATTAATCCAAATTAAACTCTAGTTATGATACATGAACAAAACATATTTTGTGTTTAAATGTTGAAAATTTTCTAAAAATATGCTTTTTCCCATTTTCCACAAATATTTTAAAATGAATTTTGTGAAATTTAATAAAAAAAATAAAAAAATTATTTTTTATGTAATAATTTTATAATTATTTTATAGTAATTTTTTTTTAATTTTTCTAATATATAATTTTTATAGTGAAAAGTGAAAAATTATAGGATTTAATATTAATTATAATTTATTTTAAAAAACATAAAGAATAAAAATTATTTTAATCTGGGTTTAAAAATACTTTTTTTTAATCTACATATTTTTAAATCTAATTAATGTATTATATTTATTTTTTTGTTAACTTCTTTTAATCATTGGAGACTTATCTTTTTGGGAATCTACATTTTTCTCACGTCTGTTGGTTTAATTAAAAATAAAAAAATCCATTAATATGAATTGAATTTAGAAAAATTTATTCCTTAATTTTAATCATTATAATATATATTACCTTATATGTTAATTTTATATATTTAAGAAATGAGTTGTAAAAATAGTATCAAGTTGTTACAACGGTTAATGTACAAATAGGTTTTCAGGAGTGTTAATGATATAAGATAAGAAGTAAAATGAAATAAAAAAATTTCCAACACAAATTTTATGTAAATATATAAAAATTATATAATCTAAAGTTATATAGTAGGAAACGTTTTTTCCATTTCGCTATTAAAAAATGTGGGTACACTATTTTCTTTTCAAAAAAAATTCACATGCGTCATCTCCACCACATATAAAAGGCCACCCCTCTACACTCATATTCACACTTCAAAATGAACATGGTTCAGAAAATAGCTTCCAAAATCAATTCCCCAATTACATTAACACATCTTATATGAATTATTTGTCTTAAGAAACCCCACTTTGAAATAATTAGCTATAAACCTAAAGGAGTTCTTTTAGGAAGAGGTGTAGTCCTTAACTATGAATTTTAATTTTATTTCTTCATAACACTCCTTAATATATAGTCATACCATGATAATATAATAATGTAACTATTATATATATATATATATTTAATTATTTTATTCTCATGACTCATATCCATCTAATTTTCTCTCAAATGGGAATGGAAATTGTCGATCTTAGGTTTGGAGAAAATCCGCCTCTTGCCGCTTCGATGGTGGAACAATAGTGATGGAGACTTGCATAACCAAGTTGATATTTGGGAGGTATAGGGTTCTAATACTAGGATTTTTTTGGGGTGATCCTCTCCCATGGGATCCACTCGCCTTTCTAGGTCACCCAGTTCCTAACTTGGTGGGAAAATGAGGCGAGACCTGCCTTTATAGATGAATTGCTGAGTCGAACCATCGTCGCTTGTGTCATAACCCTCCAGAATGCTCGACCATCTCATCAGGAAACTGCTCCTTCCCAGATAGTTATCTCTCTAGGATGACACCTATGTGTGTAGGGGGTTTCCGGGTGTGGAAGGTTCGAAAATTCCACACATGGGAAATTCCATATTTTAAGAAGAACATCAGCCCCATTAACCAATGTAGTTAGTCTTCCGTATCCAACTCTCTTAGACTATTTTGGAAATGGAATGAAATTATAAACATATTTAATATTTACAGAGAAACTATACTTCCTGAATTATTATATCAAATATACCATTTATAATTTCAATTCTTTGGGAGATACAATAAAGTCATCTATGTGTATAGCAGACTACCACCTCACGAAGTGATGTGATTTGTTTTTCACTACATTTTTAAATGGAATGTAATGAGGATAAATTTAATGATTATATGTGATATTTATTACCTATACAAACTTATTTAAATATAATATAACATCTATATTCGTATTATCCAACTAGTTAAGAAAAAATAATATTTCCCATGTGAATGGAAAACTACTACCTCATGAACTGATGTGATGTGTTTTTTGTAATTTCAATTTTACCTATATGATAATAAATGTGGACTAAATGAATATTATATATATAATAAAATTTATTCATTAATGGTAATATATTATTTACCTTCCTTATATTACGTTATTTGATAAAATGGAAACAACATTTATGTGTACATACAACATGTCGTATCCACTAATGGTGTAATTCAAATTATCTATCTAGCTAAACGGATTAATATAAATAAATATATAAAAAAATTATTATCTTCATATAATTTTTAAAATTCTATAAATTATGGAACAATGTTAAATGTAAAAGGGATGAGAATAAAAACCCCAAACACACATGAAAAACGATGCAGTTAGTACCCCAAATGTTATTCTATCAAGTAATTGTTAATAAAGTGTTAATAAAAGGCTAAAAACAGATTATAAATGGAATTATATATATAATCACTATTCTATAATAGATTTATAATAAACTTATATTTAATTTATAGAATATTTCTACCAGTATGAATAATATTGATACTAAACATTAGGGTTTTCATTCTCACTATTATTTTCTTATGAAAACATGCCATATTCACCACATGGTTCTTTTATATTGTGTATATATTTCCTATGAATATAATTTGTGATTAGTTTCCTAAAAATAATTTTTGATTTAAAAATATATTTTTGAATATCTTTTTTGTGGTGTTTATAATTCAAATGCAAAATATGTTGTAATGATTTTATGTTATAATTTCATTGATTATTGAGAAAGTTATTTACAATGTTACTGATAATGATATGTTATGATATATATCTTTGGGAACTAAATTTTATTATAATATAGTTATTTATTTACAGTTAATTTCATCTTATCATTGCCTTATCTGTAAGTACTCATGTGGTCAAAAAATTAAGTAAAATAAATCTTTATTTATATCTTAGTTCAAAAATTATTCTTCTTCCACCACAATGATTTATAAAAAATCTATAAATAATTCAACTAATTTTTTTAAATGACTATTAAAATAGATCATTACCCATTTATTAGTTTCATATTATTTTTAAATTAATATTTTTTCTTTTTCTGAAAGTGGCATTTATTACTTTTTTCCAAAAATGGTGATGAAATATTTTTTTATATGTGCATGGAATGAAAATGATTTTCCACCATAATGAATGATCAATGATTTAAATATTTATTCATAAAAATGATTGTAAATATTTTTTTAATTTTTTAATTTAATATTCAAATTGGTATTGATAATTTTAAAAATAAATGCTTTTAACATTCTTTAAAATATTTTATTATGAGTTTCTATGGTTAGTTATGAGGAAATGAAATTTTTAAAAGAATATTGTGTTTTAAATAGTTTTTTCAATGTGGAAAAAATATTTTCCTCAAAACAATTATTAGATGACCTGTTAATATTACATTTATTTTTTTCATGGTATGTTTCAATGAAAATTCATTTACAATGTTTTTATTTTTAAAAAAATATTTCAATTTGGTGATTCTAGATTACACAGAAAAATTTTCAAGTGGACATTCAAAATAATTTTCCACCTAATATGAAATCATTTAATGTCACTTTTTATTTATTTGGGTTGTGATCCACATATATGATTCTTATATTTCTCTAAATATATTATGTTGTTAATGACAACATGTTTATTAAACTATTTCATTTACCACTGGTTATACCATTATGAAATTGTTTTGAAGCTCACTTCATCTTCCATATGGTATTCTATAAGTAAATTATGAATTTTTTCTATAATATTTTTTTCATTCCATGGGTAATTTTATGATTAAATGTCTATTAAAATAAATTATTTTCAAGGGTCCAATGTATCTATTTTTTATGATATTTTGTAATATATATGCATTGTTTTCTATTTTTTATGGGTTGGACCAATGACTCCATTAAATTCATTGGGTAGAGATTTACATATTATGAGATAATCATGAATAGAATGGAGAGTGAACCTAGTTTAGTATGGGTATTTTTTCATAATCAATGTCTTGTGAGAGAACCTTGTTTAATATTATGGTTTGGGGAGTATACCCATTCCACTATTATAGCATTGGAAATTAGCATTGAATACATGGAAATGATTTTTTATACTCATGTGTATTCTGTAATTCCTTTTCTTATACGAATGTTATGCTCAAATTATTTTATGATTCTTGTCTTGGGAAATTATAATATTTAATCCATGACCCATGATTATAATATTTTCTATGTCATTTATGGTTTTCAAATTTTTTTCTCATGTTCTTATAATATTATGTTGACGTTATATTTTTGTATCTCGATTTGTACCCATACTAGTAATATGATATCATTATTTCATATGTTTATATTCCCTGGGTTATTATGAATATTTTTGTGTAGGGAAATGTCTATGATCACTACTATATGTGATGACCTTTTTTGGAGTTGTTTAAAATTATTTAGAAAATAATAAAAATGTGTATCTATTCTCTAAATACACTAAAACATTACAATCCATATTAGTGTTTTTTGTATTATAATGAATATTCAACAATTATGATGTATTATATATTTATTTAAATTCTATGTCACTATAGTTGGTATTATAAATAATATATGAAATTAATCCTTGGGAACATTAACATGTGAGAATTAGAAAAATCATTTCTCTCTACCCATGGGATCCATGAAGAAAGGTCTACCACATGTGATATGGGTGTGTCCTACCTACGAGGAATAATATCCTTTGGAGTTCTCTATTAGGTATCAATTATTGTCTAGTATAAATAATAAAAAAACATTAGTTTCTATTATAGGATATGTTTAGTTATGATTTGGAAATAATGATGAGAAAAAAAATTTATAACCCTTAGGATAAGACCACGAATAGGTTTACATCGTAATATTTTGTAAAGGAATAGTATATATGGATTAACTAGAAATACATAGATATCCGGATATCAAAATTGGTCATCATTTAAGAACATATATACCTAGGTGATATTACTATTAAAATTGTTTTATATACTTGATTTGATAAATACCTGGTACATGACAATGATCCAATCTGCACACCTAGTTTGATAATCTTATTTGATATTGTTGGGATAATTAAAATTATAATTACAAACTAATATGTTTTAATTGAATATAGAATAACCATGGATGACCTAGGTTAAACCTATGGTATTATAAGATGAAAATAATGTTTTATTCTTTTGACATCCTATAGTTTTTTTATTATGTTATTTTACATGGGGAATATTATTTCTCTTTTTTGGTTTTAGTCAATATAAGAATCGAAAAGGAACTAGTTGACATTAAATGATATATAAAATGTGTTGATGAATAACTAAGTGAGATGATGAATTGATTAATGTATAATTTAAATATTCATAAGAATTTATCATGATATACAATAAAGAACATTCACCTTAAACATCCATCGGGCTCACCGATGAATAGAAGGATAATGTCCCTAATTTTCTAGGTGGCAGAGATCATGGAGGAATGAGGCTTTAGTTTCTAATTTTTCAAGAATGTAGAAAAAGAATTTATGGGAATGTGTCAATTTAATGGGAAGTTTTTATTGATTTCTAGAATATGTGAACATTGTATGTACTTTTTAATGAAAATTAATAGATTTGTTAAAAAATTGGACGAGAGTAATTGTTTCCCTGAGGCACTATTAAAGGTTATTGTTTAAATGTGGGATGAATGATCATTATAGAAATAGATATCAGAGGGGGGAAATGTCATGAAGAATTTTAGTAAAATTATACTAGTAAATATTTTTCTATTGATTATGAAGAGATTGTGAAAGACATAATAATGGAGGCACATGAGCCTCAGCCCAGTTGTTGAGGACTCTTTAAGTGCTTCCAGGAGACCTAGTATCAAATCCAGATGAATGCATATTTCCAGGATACTATAGCAAGAACTGTAGAAGTAATGTAATATGTATAGTAGCGATAATATTTTCAAGTACTATTTGGCATTGTAGTAGCTAGGACTATTCTACCATTTGGGCCTTCAGGCCACTGATTTGGTCCCCGAGTCCTTTAAGGCCTTCGGGCCACCCAGGACTTCGGGTTAATAAGGCCTTCGGACCACCTCAAGGCCTTTGGGCCACCATAAGTGAAAAAGAATACCCGAAAACCTACGAATAAAAATATTCAGAAGGAGGATGAGAAATGGAATTCACCATATAAGAAGCTAAATAAATTTCAAGAATGAAAGGGTATGGCACCTGCAATCAGGACAATCATGTGCATACAGGATAAAGCCCAACCAAACATCCATGCGAAGCTGGAGAACTGAGTTCATGATGACGATGATGTGGAAGTGGAGATCCATGTAGTTAGTCAGGGTTGTATGTAATGTTTTAATCTTACGGCCAATTAATTCCTCTAAGGCCTACGGGCCATGTAATACTTATGCCTCTAGGCCTTTTAAGGGTTCCACCTCACCCCATGAAAGGTGGATTATCAAAAATAAATAAAAAATAAATGCCTTAGAGCCATTGGATTATAATAATGTAGGTGTTATTAAATAACTAATTGATTAAGGATAGTGAATGATTTTAGAACAAATTTTCATAATTAAAATGTTTATCTTCTAGAATTTAAGATTCATGAATCCCGAAATATTTCAGGATTATTCAATAGAAGTTTTTTATTATGGATTTTGAAGAATATTTTTAATGGTGCTGATGACATAGAATTTTTTTTAACTGAATGGTGATGTATTATGTTAAATAGGTTATTATTTAAATGATATGTGATTAAAATTATAGAATGATGAAAGAGTTGGTTTTTATAAGTAGGTATATTTTCATTGATGTTATATGGTAATTGAGGTTATTACCATATTTAAGGAGAATATATAGAAAATGTAATAATATATTTTTAATTTGGATATTAAATATTCTTTATGACATTTGGAGGAGTAATATTATATTGATTTTGGTAATTTAGTGAACATCATAAAAAATTTATTAATTTTCAAATGGTCGTAATGTCAGTCATTTATGGAATTGCTGAATTTTATTATTGGATGAGGTTTTTAAATTATTTCATCCTAAGAATAATTTTTGATGTTAGATATATTATGAAAACCATTTTTGAATTGATGATATATAGAGATAGAATGAATAACATATCACTATTTTACTGATCTTATTATCTATTAGAAGTTAATTTTAGTGATCCAAGAACTGAAAATTCATCATAACTTCATAGAGTAATAGATGAATTAGAAATTGAATAAAGGATAACCAAAGGATGAGATTTTGCCTATCAAGTAAAACTATTTTCAAATTTAATCTATATTTAAATTGAAAATTAACTCCACTTTTGGAATAATTCCTTGAAATAAAAACAACTTCTTTTTTCGTTCATTTTAGATGAATTAGTGGTCCTCTTTCTCATCAATGATATATGGGTTTTTTATATTGAAAATTCTATTGAGCATATTATATATAAATTTATACTAATCCTTAGGCATCAATATTCTTTTCCAAATACATGATTTTACTTCCCATGAATATTATCCTTATGTAGAGACTTAATTTTTTGTTATACTATATTGCATTCATATTTTTTTAGGATGTTGTATTTAAAAAATTTATAATGTGCGTTTTCCATGAAATAATATTTAATTTTCAAACACTAGATATTAAAGAACAAGAAAAAATTATGAGGAATCAATTTATTTAAGAGGGTAGAATGTAACATCCTGATATTTCATGAAATAGTTTTTAAAATGATTTACAATCTTTTATAGATTATGTTACATACAATACTGAGTTTACATTAAACATGAGATACTATTAAAATATTATTAATTAATATGATAGTTATCACCTAGCCATTGTAATGGAATGAATATATAGGAATGAATATTTTTTTAAAATATATGATTTAAAAATATATATAAAGTTAATTTGTTGGCTACCCGATAATTATAAATGAAAATAAGAACCATTTGAAAATAAAGGGAAACATTTTTAGAAAAACATTTATGTGCATAAAAATGAATAATAATAACTAATTAAATATATCACATTTTTGTAGATTTTTTTAAAACAATTTATATGTTGTATATTTTAAAAAACTAAATAGTCATCTTATGTATTTTCTATGTTTGAGATAATAATATATCCAATTTTATGCTTAAAAACAGAAATTTTTATAGAAAATAGTTTTTTTATTATGTGCTCAATTATTTTAAAATTAAATTCTACCAATTTTAGAATTTTTTTTCAAAAAGAGAAATAATTTATTGAAATAATCATTTCAAAATTATTATATATTTAATGATTGAAAATTTCTTAAAAAGATAATAACTTTAATGAATAGTGAATTATAATGGTTTTTATTAAGATTTTTTTTTATTTTAAGGTATTTCAAAACATTAAAACTGTTTTAATATGTTTTTAGAGGTAAAATTAATCCAATTATATTTTTATTAATCTAATTTTGATATTTTTAATCATTTATATTTTTAATTTAATGTTAAATCATTTTAATCATATGAAAACATTCCCTTCAAAATTCATTTTTTGTTACATATTTGAGATTAATTTTAAATTAATTTCTATAACTTCGGTTAATTAAATTTGATAAAATGGAATATATATTTATGATAAAATATATGTATATTATATAATATTTTCAACAAAATATTTTAACATAATTAATAGTACAAAAGTGGAAATTAGTTATCGCGTTTAAGGTAAAAACGAGTTTACTAAGAGGATTTATATAAAAAGATAATGGGTAAAATTCACTGGATAATTTTCGAAAACCAATATTTGTTTCCATATTTGGAACTTATATAATTTAATTGCTTATAATGATACATTTATAAGTATTTTTTATGTTAAATGTTTCAGTACATGTTATTTCTTTTGAAAAATTCCATGTTTGTCATATCCTCCACTTATAAAAGGACGCACGTATCCTCAACTATTTAAACATCAAAATACCTTTAGATTTTTCCAATACCAACCCAAGATCCTTACATAAATAACCTTCTACATAATTGAGGCCTTATTTTTATTATAAATCCTCCCTATGAGTGATTTAGTTTTAAACCTAAAGGAATTTTACGAAGAACAAGTATTAACCAAAACTATGTGTTTTCATTTTTTTATTATTATAAATCTTTCAAATATCATTAAAAAATGAAAATATAATAACTTAAGTATGTTAAATAATTTTGTTTATTTAATTATCATTTACCATATATAACTCATCTTCCCTCAAAGGTGAAATGAAAATGTTGATCATGTGTACAATGAAGTACCACCTCATGAAGCGATGTGATTCATTTTCCATAACATATTATAACAACTTATCATAATTATTTATTTAATTTATATATAAAAATATTAAATTTATATCATAACCATATTTATATTATTATTAAATCACATTTACCTTTCTACTTTCCATTCTGTGGTGATATGTTAACGTTTTTCATTTATACAGCGGGCAACCACCCAACAATGAGATATGAATAATTTTTCACTATTTCATTACATAAAAGGTAATATGAAAAAAATTAATTATATTTTGAAATATTTTTTCTCTAAAAATTCATATTTAAATTTAATAACACATCTAAATGGTTACTATCCGGCCCATTGGAAAATGGAAGCATCAATTGGGTGTACGACGGACTACCGCCTTAAAAACCAATGTAATTTGTTTTTTTATTTGTGATTCACTAGGTTTGTAATAAAGATTGATTAAATTAATATAAATAATATATATTAAATCATTATGAATATATAATTGTGATATATAATTTAATATTATTATGTTCAATCTCCTGGGAAAATAGAAACAACCATCATGCATACGTAGGACCTACAATTTCCTTGAATGATGTAATTTATTTTCTATCTGCAAATTTAATGAATTAATATATATATATATATATATATATAATGAATATATAATATGTTTATATCATCCAAAAATACTATAAATTAAGAATCATGGTTAATGTAATAGAACATAGAATACAAAACCAAAACATACATGAAAAAAGAAGAATTTATTACCTGAAACGTGATTTTAAAAATGGATTGTTAATAAATGGGTATTAAATGGTCATAACAAATCATATATGGTTTGATATATATATTTATGTTTATTTAATATGTTTTTATAATTATATATTTATAATATGTTTGGTATGAATGTGTAAGTTGAATTTTGAATCTTAAGGTATGTATTTTGAATATCACTTTTATTTTCTATGAGACGTATTACGTATTCACCACATTTCATTTATGTGGTGTACATAATACACAAGATTTTGTTTTAAATTATTTTCCTAAAAAATTTGGTGATTTAAATATACATTTATGTATCTATATTCCATAAGTTATTCAATTATTATTTTAGCAATGTGGTAATGATTTTAGGTTTCAATATCATTGATTATCAACATTGATTATTGTTGTGTTTGAGATAATGATATATTAGGATAAATATATTATGAAAATAATGACTTTTATTATCTATTGGTTATTTCCTAACAATACATGATTTCATTTCATTTTCCATTATTTATTTACTAAATATATCAAATATATATTTTATGTAAATTTTTACTTAATTTATATCTTCAATAAAAAAATATAATTTTTCCCTTTCTATTATTTTAGGAAATGTTTTAAAGATTATTATTCAAGTTCTCTAATAACGGTTAATATAAATTTTTAATCAGGTTTTACGTTTTCAAAAATTGGTTTAAAATTAATATTCCAGGAATTTTATAAATGAGTGGCTTATGACTTTTTATGAAAAAATGTGAATAGAATCAGTGCTTTTAGAAATGCATAGAATGAATTAAACTTCACACATTCATGACCGATCAATGGTATATAGCTTAAATTATAAGAAAAATGATTATTAAAATTTATTGTGAGTTTTATGTTTTAAAAAATAATTTTCAAATTAAAATAGTATATTTTCATCATTAAATGTTTAAAATGATTTTTAAAAGCTTCTTTTGTAAGTTTCTAGGGTATGAACATTTAAAAATTTTTAAGTGATTTTCTTTCAAATGTTTATTTCATAGTGGTAAGGGTATTTTCTTCAAGTAATTATTTTAATAATCATTAAATATTATGTTAAAATTGTCTGTGTTTTTTTCAAGAAAAAACAAATTTTGAACATGTTTTATATTTTAAAAATATTCAAGGGTGTTTCCTCTATAAAATTTTGAAGTGAACACTCAAAATCATTTTCTATATATGATGGTATCCTTGAAATTAATTATTCTTTATTGAGGATATGATCTAAGGATAACATTATTTATATTTCTCATAATGAATTTGTCTTATGATGAGAATATGTTTATGAAATAATTTTATTTTCCACATGTTATACCATAATAAAATTTATATGAAACCAAATTATTTTTACATGGGTTATGATATAATTAAATAATAAAAATTTTATAAATAATTTTTTTCAATATGTCTTGATTTGATGAAATGTTTATGAATCTCTTTTATTTTCAATTATTTAGATATGAAGAATATTATAGGGTCTTATGGGACACATATGTGTGATTTTCATAATACAATGGATGGGAATTATATCTCCCTATTATGTAGTTGGAAAATATTTATATCTTATTACATAAACAAAGATAAAATGGGGTGTGATCATATATCAGTAAGGGGTGTAATACATTATGATAGTCTTTTGAGATAACTTTTTCTACTACAATGGTTTTGGGAGTTGATCCATTCCACTATGATAGCCTTGGAAATCATCCTTTAATATAATGTAACTGATTTTCTATACTTATGTGTAATGGAAAATTTAATATCTTATTCCAATGTTATTGAAAAAAATCATGATGTAGGGTTTTACAATTGAAAATTTGTTTTTTCGTAGTGCTATATTGTAGCTGACAAAGTATATCTCATTTGATGAGCATCACAGTTCACATATTTATTCTAATTTACCTAAATAAAATCTATTTTATTTATTTTTTAAAATTATTTATAAATGAAATGAATTATGGGTTTTGGGTTTTAAAGAAATAAATGAAAAAAAAATAAAACCAGACTAACATGGTATTCTAAATTATCAGTCAATGGAAACAGAATAATATAAAAAACAAAGGAAGATCTCCCAACATAGTTACAAATGGGTCACATTGATTGACACATTTCAAATATAAATAGTGAGGATACTCCACTATATGTGGGAACACCATAATCTATCAATATTTTTATTGAAAAGTTTATTTAGTAACAACAAAAAATACCCCACCTCCACCTCCTTAAATGAGGGAAAATGGTTGTTGAAAAATAAGCTAATATTTTGAAAATCAATATGAGTATTGAACCCAATATAAATTTTCTTTGTATCAAACAAAATAAGAATTAAAACATCGCATCAGGTTCTAGAACCAAATTTCCCTGTTAGGATATTTCATAAGTTGTGTACCCATTACCATGAGTATAAGAGTTCATGGTGAAGGAATTCATGGTGTAAAATGTATTCACATTGTTAATTGATGAAATAAAATAAAAAATGATAAATAAAAAAATTAATGTGTGAGAGAGAAATATTGAATAAAAAATAAAATAAAATAAGATAAAATATAATTAAATATAATTAAATAGATATATTAAGTTGATGAAAATGTGAATGAATAATAATATTGGATGACACATAACTTTATGATCATGCATGAAATTTTTTAAAATAAAAATAAACTAAATTAAAAATTTACAAATAATAAAACTATATCGTATGAAAATAAATATGAAAACCAAAATGATGAACATAAAAAGAATAACCAAGACGATCCTTCCTTCGATGCCAACTCCTCCATGGTCCTTTCAACAGTAGTGAAATACTCCTTTAATAGGTTCAACCATGGAACTAGTTATTCATGAATCCATCCTCATTTTTTATTCATCCTCTTGAGTAGGTATATTTTTAATCACCTATGAGACACAATGTATAAAATTTGGAATAGCCGAATAATTTAGGTATTGAGATACCCATAAGGTGTAGATAACATGGACTCTCTAATCATGGGAAATGAAGGGGTAAAAAATGTGGTAATGTCTTAATAGAAATAGAAATTTTGAATTTGACATCTATCAGAACATTTTTCTTTCACAACAGCTAGATGGAGTTGGACTCATTGGATAGGGTGTTATTTTTTTAAAATGTTCTTCAGAGTGCATGGATGAGGTTACCAAACAGATCCATGGTAGTTGTGAGATCTAGTGGTGGAATTTGGATCCATCTTATGCTTGACTAGTTAAAACCATAGTGTATTTTTGATGTTGTAGTGGTGGCCAGGGTTATTGAGGGGTACAACAGGTAGTAGAGCACAATGGAGGTTCTATCAGATTAAGGGTTAAGAATATAAAACACATGTTGATTTTTTTCTGTAAGATTTGTTCTTTTATTGAGTCGACACTATCCCCATAAGAAACTGAGACACATTTTTTTATTTCAATAAAAATATATCAAATGATTGTGGAAGTGATATTGGATAGGGGTGGAGGACGTCCACCAATATCGTGGATAGCCCCACCCCAAATAGACCCCCTCTCACTACTGCAATGATTTTCCAATTATGTCATCATAGTATCTAGCATCATCTATGCTTTTAGTAGGCTCTTACAAAGTGTCCATAATCTAAAATAGGCCTTCTAGTGGGCCTCATAGAATGTAGGCCCAGTAGGGATAACTGCATGGAATGTGGCCCACAGTTAAATGTTATCATAGAGTTGGTCTAATTTTATTAATCCCTAAAAAAAATATAGAAAAATCGATTTGTAAATTCTAAATATACTAACAACTAAAATAAAAAAAATTAAATGTCTATTTTGTTATGTTTTAATTATTTACATAAAATTTTCCATAATATATTAAAAAATTTAAATATATTGAATTATTCCTTGAAAAATCAGTTATAATAATTGAAAAGTGCTAAAAATATTCTAAAAAAACTATGTGAGTTACGATCTCATTCATTTATGATTCACATATTATGAAATAATATCATTTTTGACATGGCTCAAGATTATGATCTTTTATATCTTATAAATTATTGTAAATATTATTATTTTTCTCTCATACCCTTATGATCTTTTTTAATTTATATATCTCTTCTTTTACTATTATGATCTCTGGGTGTGTTTTGTGTCTTGTAAAGAATATCATCTATTAGGATGTGATATTTGTTTTATGAAAATACTAGTTTTATATATATTTCAGGTATAATTTTATATCCCCTTGATTCATTGATTGGTCTAATTATATAATTCTTGTTATGTTTTTTTGTATTCCTCTTCCCATGATAGGATAGTGTCTTGGAACAACTACAAGTAAATTTGTTTGGATTTAACACAGTATACATTCAATCAGTATGAGATTAGTTTTATTGATATAATTTTTTAAATTTTTTATGATTGATATAATACTCCCCCAATTTCATTTTTATTACGGAAATAGGTTTTTTCACCTAACCCTACCATAATATTAATTCCATGTCTATTCCATTATTTAATCATTTTTGTGTTTCATGATTATTGATAATTTGAGCTCCCCCTTTGTATGTTTTCCCATACCATGGTTATGAAGAAATATATTTAATGTTACTAATTTAGAAGGATAAAACATATGTATGATAAAATGGTAGATACTATAGACTCATCCAGGAATAAGTAGTTTCATATATAGTTGAAAAAATAGTTTTGTTGATACAATGAACAAGATATTTATTAGTTTATGGTTTTCCATAATTTTATAAATCTATAAACATGAAAAGATAAAAAGGATGTCATAGATAAAAAATATATTTATAGATTTAATAATAATAGATAGTAAAATGCACTCTTCATTAGCTGGTATTAAATAAATAATGAATATTATGTATCATTGCGGATGAGATCCCTGACCACGGGTAAAAGGAATCATAATTGGTAACAATGACAATATATTAAGAAATTTTTTGATTATTATTATATTAGATAATTTAAGAGAAAAAAATATAATATTTATCATAATTTCATACGTATAGACTACACCTTGCGATGGTATATGATTTAACATTAATGTAGAAATGGACATATTTCTAGGGATTTGGATAAGATAACTATAAAGATAAAACTAGTTATAAGTGTACTATTTAATTATAAGAATAAGATAACATCATGTCGTATTAGAGACATAGAAACTATGTGGTTATACTGGAAACTAAATACTTATCTTTATACTAAAAATGGTTTTATGGTTTGGAAAAGTATTTCCTAGGGGTAAAAACATTGAAAATGGAAGATTTAGTATTAAATCAATCATCACTTTTCTATGAAAATTTGGGATCTATAATCACATTTTGTGAAACTCATAGGGGATATGATTTATTAAATTACATTATAATTAAAAACCATTATGAATTATTGAATTCATAATTACTTTAAGGGGTTAGGTTAAGAAATACAAGACAACCTAACATAATGTAAGATAAATTGAACTGGATGTACCAAAGGATGAAATGATCATGTTATTATTGAATACATATTAGTAATGGATATTAAAATTACAATGGTTATTTGAAATATTTTTAATTATAACCATTTCGGGTTACAATATTAGGTTAAAACATGATCATTGAAATGAATTGGATAAATCTATGTACTTGGAAACAACAATGCCTTCCAAGATAATAAGCTAACATTATTAAATGGTTAATAATTTTAGTATAATACTATTATGATGGGAACAATGAGTTTCATTGCCTTAAATAATGTAGTTATGTTTTTGTTGTAATAGAAATTACATCACTATACACTTATATATTTTCATTATAGGGTAATATTTATAGATAATATTATTGTATATTCTAAATTTTTCGAGAATAATGGGAAAACATAAGCATTATTCTTTAATAAATTTTTTCATAAAATTTTTATAACTATATGGTATATGGCATCAACAATGATTAATAGTGACTTTATGAAAATGTTATATTTTATGGATAACTATTGTATAGTACATTATTTACTAATGGTTAACTCTTAGGTTTAATATAGACATGATGATAACAAAAAAACTTGTAGGGTGATTTAAAAAATGTGTGCAAGGATGTACAAATATCCTTGGAGAAGATGATAAATCATTTATACTATTTGTATAAATTTTGGGATTATGATATTTATTGTGTAGTGGGTGAATATATGAACTAGAGATTAATAGAATTTGAATGCTAGACATAGAGTTAAATTATAGGTTTAATATATATCATTAATGAGGTTTTACTTTTTGGAGATGCAAATAGTTTTAGGAAAAATATGTTTTGGAGAATTAATCATTGATGTTTATATAGAGATGGGTATATGACATTATAAATTATTAATTTCTTTTAAGAAAGGATAAGTAACTTCATATTTCATAATAGTTTAATGTAGATTCCACATTTGATGTTATACCCCAAATGATAAATATGTTAGGAATAGCCTCTCCTACCATATTTACGAGTAACAATTAAAATATTTGGGGTTATATTTATTGGTGGGGATAGGGGATATAACAACATTAAATATTAATATAGTTATTCCATTAAATAAGTTATTTTGTTTGACTAATTTCATTATATGAAATATTGAACATAAACAAGACCATCATATATTTATTTAAAATTATTAATATTATATATGACAATTAAAACCTAATAAATAATTTTTTTGTATATAAAAAGGGCAACCCACATATTAAGCGTTTATAGAATTATAATAATATCTAATTTTAATAAGAATTATATACAATTATAAAAGATAAAAAAACTATGAAAATATTTTTTTCTTAACAAGTATATTTTTTTAATTAGTGTTTCATTTCATGAAACTATGTATTTTATAAATAAATGATAAGACTTATATTTATAATATGAAAAATATATTACTAAAATAAATTAATTAAAAATTTATAATAAATATGAATAATGAATCAATAACATTTTATATAATCTATTTTATAATATGAACAATTTTTCACTATATTATAGGATTTTATTTCAATATTTAATTATAATGATTAAGAATAATTTTTTATATTTTTCTAAAACGAATTATTGCTAGGCGAATAGCGCATATACTATGTTTTGAAAAAAAAATCTTTTATAATATTACTAATATATCAATGGGGATTTAATATTCTTGAAATATTTTTATTAGACCATATATTACATTTGTAAGTTAAATTATAAATTAATTAAAAGTCATTTATAATTTTCAATCAAATATTTATATCTTAGAACCTATATAATATTTTATCCAAAATGGATTTCAAAAAATTATATATTATTTATCAAATTAATAAAATTATATTTTATTAATTACATAAAATATATTTGATTTCACATTTAGAGTAATTGGGCACAAAATTTTAATATTGAAAAAGGTATTTTTTGGGGTAAAGGACATGATACTTTTGGTAAAAACTAGTTTCCATGATAAAAAAAATTGGAAAATTAGAGAATACCCCCGTGAAAGACCTCAAACTTGTGAAAGCCATGTGGAAATGTGAAGTTGTGGATTGGATCAACCTTATCACATTTACCCTAAATTATTTACCAATTTTTCATAATTCTTCTCATAATTTTACTTGCCATTATAAAAAATTATTGTGTATATAAAAAATGCAATCCCATTTCACTTATAAAAAGGGATCTCCAATCCTCAATTCCCCTTACAACACAACCCTATTAACTTAGAAAAAATTACTCCCATTACCCTCTAACATACCTGTAAATAGCTTATGGATGGTATTTTCTTCTCAAAATATCCTCCCTCAATGGATTAACCCCCTTTACAAATGAGGTAACCCTAGAAGTGAGGTATGGATTTGTAACATATCAGTTCCTATTCTATTTATTTATTCTCACTTATGGTTCCTAAATTTTAAATTCACATTTAATTAATTATACAATAAATCAAATTATAATAATTCTATGTTTTTATAATTATGGTAAATAATTCATAACCCGTTCCATTTTATATTAAGAAAATCGAAGTCTTCATTCGTGCATTGTGCGAACAACCACCTACAAAATGAAATGTGATTCGTTTTCTTTCACCAAATTACATGGATGATATATAATGTAATTTTAATAAATTAAATTTATATTTATATCATTTTTTTAAAATTAATACAGGTTGTTTGTTCTATTGTTCTATGGAAATAAAAATAATCATCTATTGGTACGTGGGGACTACAGACTCCATATACGAATATATTTTAATTTTTTATTCATAATATTCATAAATGGATATTAATGAGGAAGAGATGACATTATAAATATTATTTTTATGAAATTATTTCTTCGGTATAGAAAACTATAGAACCTGTTAATGAACTAACCTATACTAGATTATTGCTAACTCAGTGTTTTAAAACAAATGATGTAAGAGGAAAATGATATTTCCTTTATAGTTCATGATTCTATAGAAATTATCTTCCAACTATAAATGATTAAAATTATAATATATCAAAAAAATAAGAACAAAATAAAATCACTATGCTTATGGTATAATGAAATTACTACAAAAGCACCACAAAATCACCCATTAATCATTTTAGGTTATTTTTTTTGTTGGTTTGACCATATACGTTAATAATAATATAATTCTATGTCACTGATTACTATGAGAAATTATTTACTAGACTAATATGATATAAATAGGTAAATATTTTATATTTGGTTCCTTTAAGGCTTTGTGAATATTTAACTCACTAATTAATAAATCAACATTTGATAAGAGTCACCAAAACATGCTCATTGTGGACTCCAACCTCATATATCATAATTAAAATAACAATGAAATGAAATTATATCTCTATATAATATATTATAAAATATATTCCATTGAAATTAATTATCTTCTAATATTGACCATTTTAACATTAATGGACTCCAATGTTAGGTTTATGAAACGAGTTAAATATGATAAGGATAACATAGTAAAAAATAACTAATTTGTCCATATATAATGATTACAAATGGAGAGTATAAGAGGTTGTAATTATACATAGTTTTATTGAGTATCTATTTAATAATTTTAATTTAATTATTTTTGGATTCTTGGTGGGATTGATGAACAAATTATGGATGTGCAATGGGTTTTCAACTCAAATTATCCTATTTGAGACATCATTGGTATTTTGAGCCTCATTTATTGTATGTTGTACAAATACTACATATTTTAGAAATCATGTCATTATTTATATTTTTAATTATTATATTTTATGTTTAATGATATGCCCTCAATTTAATTGGGTTAGAATTAAAATTTTACTCAAGATGAAAGGGTTTTTTGTTCTGAATTCGGATTCTTTGAGGCATACAACATTTTTAGAACCATTTTTTTAAAATGTTGTATGAATTTACCATGGATTAATTTTTATCACACTAATTTTTATTTAAAGGTATTTACTATAAACATATTAATATCCACTTCATGTTGCTATTGATTCTACGGTTTCCCCATATGTTTGGTCTTTTGGTAACTCATCATTGGTTTATTGATTTATGATAGTTATCATTATATTTATTCATATAAATTTTCAGAAATATTCCATTTAACATTATAATATTTTATTCCATCATTATTTCAATTTTGGCCAAATAAAACCTTTACAAATGTTTTTTAATTCATGTATTTGTTTCCCATAATGGATATTGAAAACTAAAATATGGTTTCATTTAGATATATTATTTCATCGTGAATTTATTTCTTCACTAATTGGTTTCTACCACACTAATATTTTTATGTGTTATTTAAGAATCCTAATTGTGAAAAAAAAATTCTAAAAAAATTAAATTTTTTAATCTTTGTAAATTCTAGATTGATACAAATGAATTTTTGAAATAATAAAATATATTTCTTTCTTTTCAATTAAACATATTTTTTTATCTCTTTATTTACCCATGATAAAATATATTATCCATTTTAGGCTACATTATTAGAGATTATTTTTAGTTTTATGATTTAAAATTCATCCACATATCATTTTCAATACTAATAATTGAAATCAACATGTAAATTAGTAATTTACATCAATGATAAAATTGTTTTTGAAAAGATATTTTATGATTTCCTTCGATTTACCTTATCATTAGTCCTAATGTGGCATATATTTCATGTTGTATCATATAATATATATATATATATATATATATATATCTATGTTATAACTAGGGTAATTGAACTCTAGACATAAAAATATTCGATTCATGGTTAATATTTTGTGATATCATTCGAATATTTTTTAAGGGATAGTGTTTTTAATTTCGTCGACAACCTCCTATGTTTCTTTTTTTCAAATGTTGATATGTTATTTTAAAAAATCCACTTTATTTTTTTTAGATAAATTATGATCATTTTATTATTGTATGGTTGTATTCATATACCCATTTTTATATATAGTGTCAACATCCAATTTTATATAATATAGATTTGATGATGTCTAACTAGAAATATTGTTATTCTATAAACATGTGGAGATTTCTTGGACTACTGTATCATTTTATTTCAATATAGATGATTATTGGAAAAATTATTATGATTTATTTACCATCCACATTCTTTCTCAGGATTGGATATGATAGTGGTATCCCTTCTATTGATATATGGAAAAGCATTGGTCTAGCATATATTTTAATTATAATGAGTAAAATTATTTAAATTTTGATTGTGAATTATTTAATGATCTACTGTCTTTCAATAGATGTGTTATGAACCTATTATCCATTTTTTTAACATGGGTAGGTGTATTGAAACTCATGGTGACTATTAACTGATAATGTAGCTTGATTATGTGTTTATATTCTACATTCTTCTTTAAATGGATATACATGATTTATTCGGTAAGATATTTTTTTTGAAATGGTATGAATAATCATACTGATTCTTAATGTGAATTAATTATACATAATAATATTATGATTGGGGCCCATGATTATTTATCCTCTCAACACTTTGATCGGTCTTACGAGATAATAAATTATGGGGTTTTGTGTATTACTATTCCCAAAAATAGATAGTTTATTTGAAAAATACCTTGATAATATGGTTTAAATATCCTAAATTATGAATTCTATTATCAAGAAATTAGTATTATTGATATCCCTAATTTCTTTTATTATCCAGGATATAGCATGATACCAGTTTAAAATTGATTATGGATTAATTTCTTTTTCTAATGATTTAATAATATGTGTGGTATGTATATTCCCTGATTTGTTTATTTATGTGTTCTACCTTTTTGAAAATTTTAACTCACCCATTATTATGTTATAATATCACTAGGTTATGAAGAAATGTAATACACAAGACTTTTTTTGAAGGACAACATTTGAGAAATAATTTGTTTGATATGTTGATGAATAATTATAGATTATTATGTTTTTAATATAATGTGACAAATGTGAAATAGATAAAAAGATTTTGGGATATATTATTTTTTAAATGTATCATTATTATATAAATATCCAGACTATAAATGATATTTCAAATGTATGAAATGAATAAATCATTATTTATTTTTTTGTGGATATTTATACATACACTTTTATAGTCGGTATGAAAAAAGTATGAAAATTATGTGTCTACTTGGATTAGATATCGGATCATGATCATAGGTCATCATAGTCTAGATTGAATTCTACATAATCTATGGTTATGTATAACAAATTTGATATAGTTTTTTACATTACCGAACCATATGTTGCAGCACTGGATATCTAGCTAATAACTCAACCACACCATTATCCCCTCTAAAATGTAATTTCCGAATAGGCATTTAATTTCACCTACATATTTAATACTTCAAAAAACGTAAGATCAAGTGGAATTTGTTTTTTAACAACACATTATCTTACCATGATTTCTGAAACAAAAATCCCTCCAATCAACCAAACACCCACTTCATCCCAAATGATCAAAAAGGTCCCCAAGGGGCACAAAACAAATCATTTATAAAAATAAATGGGAATCCATGATAATAATATCGTACCATGGGTCATAAAATTCTAAATCCTCACTCCCACATCTATGTACTAGAATATCCACATCCCGGTCAAGCTCCTCAGATGAAGACCATTTCCTCATCACCTATCTCTCTTTTGTCTTTACCTTATCTGTGAAAGGGGGAGGGGAGGCACTTCTGTACACTATATGTAATAATGGGGTGGAGTAAGGAAAGAATAAAAAATTAATACATAAAGAGAAAAAAACACACACTTAAAGGATTGAGAACAGTCAGGAAACATAGTATAAGATTAATCATTTCCTAGGAAACAACCAAAATTATGGAATCCATGGTGGATTCTAAATTCTAGTTATAGGATCCATTCAAAATATATCAAAAAATGGAATTTTAAAAAATTATTATTAATTAATTAATTTGGTATTATATTTTCCATGAAAATAAAACCAGATCAAAATTTCAGCAAACTCCAACTCTAATATAAATATTGTATTCTATGAATGATTAAGTTGTTCGAAACATTATTCACAATCATAAACTAAGGATAACTACGTATTACCCCTAAAAAATTAACAAAAAAATACAATTTTTTTTATAATTTTCTCAAACCATAATAATATGGGTGGTACATGATTTTGTGTGTGATTTGATATATTTTAGACATGAATTGGAGGGGGGGGGTTCATCGAATGAGTATCAGTAATAAATAATAGTATGGATAATAGTTTTTTTAATTACCTTAATTATATTTTATTAGTGAGTGTTATATACATTTAAAGGATGCATACAATGATAACTATACGGATGGATAATAAGTTATTACCATAAAAACTCTACTCGTAATCAAGGGTCATATCGAGGCATGAACTGATAGTTTGGGTCATGGAAGACTCTATAATGACATAGTTTATGTATACGATTACTTAGTATAGTTTTACAATATTCATTATGTATATATATATATATATATCAAATAATTGCTATCTGGTGACTGAATATAGTCAATTTGGAGAAACATAATAGTAATATGAATTCCGAATGGGGATAATAATTTCTAATATAACATATATGTTGAATTTGTTGGTTTATATTTTTCCTTATGTTTAGAAAAATTATATTAATCATAACAATAGATTTATTTTTACATTGGGATAAAATCCCTACCTGAGGGGATTATTATCCTGAATTATTGGGGTTGAAAATAAAAAACACTCATCCATTGTTTAGTAGATAATTTGAAAATTAATCAAACTCATAATTGATTTGTATATCGAGGAACATGTTTTTTTAATATTTTATATAATTCAAACCGATTGAAATAAAAATATAAAATTACCACATTACATTTTAAAATGATATTAAAAAAACATCTGTTTTATTATAAAAATATAATAAAATTAATAAATTAAAACACTAAATTGAGTAGTTTTCAATATTAGTATTTCACCTTAGTTAAAAAATGAAATTTGAAGCACATAATACAAGTTTCATGTCTATAAATATTTATTACACTAAATGATTACTAAATTAAACAACGTGTATAACAAAGAATTATTTATAAATTAATTTATCTAATTTTAAATGCTATCTAAGAACATACCTCAAGATATATGTAAAAAAATATAAAAAACAATAAATTGAGAGGTATTATGAAATAAATTTTATAACATATAAATAAATAATTTCAAAAATAAATACATAAAATTTTCCCTTCCTTGAATAACATATTTTATTATTGATAATGGTTTTGTTAAAAATCATATTTATTATCATTCATAAATAAATAAAATATGGAAGTTATTTATATATAAAATTAATAAAAAATGATATAGATAACACACCATGATATTCACACACAGAATTATCAAAATAAGATTACATCCTCTAAACCTCTATAATTATTCCAAATGTATTATTAAGAAGAGTAAATATTTTGAGACTTATAGAACAATAAATTGTGTCATAATTTCATCACATGAAATTATTTAAATCAATGTAACATTAAAACATATACATAGGGGTTCTAAAATTATTCAATTATATATATATATATATTTCTATTAAAAATAATTAAATAGAATAGAAACTAAAAATTATGATATTTTTCACTAAAAATTCTTGTATCAAATAGAACAATAGTTTTAATACACATAACACAATTTCCATTTTTCGTAACATGAGTAATATAATAAAAAATAATATATATCGAGTAATTAATATTTTTTATTTTGAAAAAAATAAAAAACATAAAAATACTAAATCATTAAATTTAACATATCATATAAAATTCAACGGTTACCAATTTCACTTCGTCTACTCATTGACAAATATTACATTTTATTAATTAAATGTTTAACTAAAATCAAATTTATAATATTTAATAATACTGAAATCCAATGAAATATATTCAAATGAAGCCTAGATTAGCTATGATTTTATTCATATTTAATCAGTATTTGATGAAAAAATATATTAATGAAAATATAAACATGTAATAAAATTTTAGAAATAATTTTTTTTCTCAATGGATTCATTCAATAAAATGTTGATAAAATTAAATGTTGGAGATGATATATCAATTATGTAAGTATTACATATCAATATTTACATAATAAACTTTAATTTTATGATAGAGAGTAAATTCTAAAAATCAATTCAAAATATTAATTTGAATTTTATTATAAATATAATATAAATAAATATTAAACTGTTATATATATAGAAAAGAGTAATCTAATTGTTTTAATGGAATATAATAAATATCAAGATTCCATAGAATTAATTTTTCATTTAATAATCTTATCTATTATAAAATAAATAAAAAATATTTATTCTGATGATATAAAAAATATGCACAATAATTATTCATTTTAGTTCGAATATTTTCCACGGGATTAAATATACATTTACTGACCTACATCATAATGGGATTGTAATTTTTGAGGAAATTTTAATTTTTAGTCTTGATGTTTGGGTGATATGAAAATTCATATTCATACAAGAATTTTGGATATTATTATATGTATAACAGATTTTAATGGCCATGTTACAAGTTTTCGAATGAGAAATGACTATTTTAGTTGAGGTAAGTCCAGTTGATGAAAAATAGTATTTCTTATGTAAACACCAGTTACCAAATTTGGATCCACATGGTATTAGGAGGTGTTGGTAGAGGGGAGATAGAACATATAGTTCCAATAGGTGGTTTATATAACACAATTCCCATGTTTTTAGGGTACTGTGTAACTAGTATTGACCATTTGGGTAGATGGTAAGGCTTTTAGAATTTTTTAGTATGGTAAAAATGTTTAATTATAGACCATTCTATTATACCCCTATAGAGATATTTCCTCCTCCCATAAGAAAATTTAGAACATTAAGTCTTCATTTATCTCTACTAAACCCACATTTCCCCCCTTATCCATAAGAATAATTGATTTTTATTTAAATTATTTTAGAGTTATGATCCATCCCATCCCCCTAAATCATCATATTATTATGTGATATCTTATTCTTGGTGTTTATGAGTTAAGGATTTATAGAACATTCCACTTGAAAATGTTGAAATCATGATGAGACACGGTTAATTTTCATTGGATGGATTGAATATTATATCAAGTGATGAAAAAATTTCATCATTCACCATTTTGGTTAGGTGTGACAGATGTTAATTTTATTTTGTTTTATATTAAAGTATATAATATATGAGATTATATAAGATTAGTTTATATGGATTTTTCTTATAGTGGTGTTGAATGAATTTCCCAGACCTCACATACATTTTTAGTCATGGAATCAAAAATTATATGTTTCTCGATGGGGTAGTGGATGTTATACCACATGAGTAGAAATTGTATAGTTATTTAGAACTGTATATAATTATTATTGCTAATTGTGAAATAATATAGTGTTTTTCAGTTTGATATTATTTTTATGTGGATTAAGGAACTCATAATAAGGATTTAACATTGAAATTGATGTATTATGTCCCAACTATACTTAACATTTCATGACCCGCCTCCCCAGGCCATGACCCTTTTCATCTAACCCCATGGGTCAGCTGTAATACCTTGATTGCCTTCACATCAATTCATAGGATTTTACTCACTATGATTGCTTATCAGACTAATGACTGTCCCCACAGGCCAACACATGTTCTTTTAGTATGTTTTGTCCTCACTCACACACACCCTGGGAAACGTTCCATAAGGTCACCCATCCTGATTACTACTCCAGGACAAGCATGATTAACTGTGGAGTTCTAATCAGGTAGGCTCCCTAAAATAAAGGTGCACCTTGTTGACATGGGTACTAACAATTAGCCTTTTAAGTCTCACTTTTCTAGGGCTGTCACATTATCCACCCATTTAAAGCACACCACCAATGGTGTGGACCCCAATCCTTAAACCTATGAAGTATCGATCTGTTGAAAGTCCCAGGATGGTTCGGGACAAAATGGTATCAGAGCAGGTCGGCCCTTAGCGGACCTCGCTTTTTTGAGTTCCCTTTGTTACTTGGGATGTCCAGTAGATATATATTAGGACGGTCAGGGCTCAGGAGGTAGGTTACGGGTCGGTGCCTGATCACCACCACTCGCGACGAGACCTGAGTTACTAGGGTTATTCTAGGATTCGAGTCACTTGTCCATCATTGTTTCATATTTAGGGATGATGATGGGGAAAATCGGTTCACGTTGTGGCCTCAATTGGGGTGGCGACCCATGTTGCGTCCAAGTGCCCTGTTTATGGTCCTCTTAGTGTTATTCCTTACTTGGGGCATGACTCACCACCATGTCGTCGGCTTAGGCATATACACTACTTCCTCATTGCAATGGTTTATAGTTGGTTGTGATTCGTTTTGAACTCGGTCGATGTTAGTGTGTGTTGAAAATGAAAGTGATTTCAAAATGAAAAAAAAAAAATATTCCAATTTTTCTTTTGAAATTAGTAAAGTGGGTTTTAAAAGAGAAAGTGTACTGCTTTGGAACAACATGGTATGTGCTTGAATTTGGTAAGGAAAAATAAGCGTTTGAACCTTGGTGCTCCTTGTGGGAGGTCACACGTCAGTGGGTATGTATGGAATGTGTGTTGGGGAACCTGTTTGTAGATGATGTGAGCGAGATTGAATGAATGCACATGTGACCGTTCATAAGGTTCCATAGGTGGTATTTTAAATTTTAAGGAAATGATGATTTTGGAAAAGTGATTTAAGATTGTGTTTTTTTATTTTTGAATTATGGAAATATTTCCCTTCGCTTGTTTTGTTTCATTGATTGAGTTTTGTCTTGTTACTGGTTTCGATTTTGTTTTTCATGTCGTTATGAGTATGCTGCCTAGAAAGCCTGCAAAAGTTTTTATTGAGTTACACCCAGTTCCCAGTTCTTTTTTTGTGTTGATTCCATTTCGAGGTAGTCGAAGTCTGATAGAGGTAGTTGTATTGTTCTAAAAGATAGCGAGTCTTTGGGTTTTTGGGAACTTCTATGATAGTTATGATTCGTACCACCCTAGAGTTATTTGAGGGTTCAGTTTTGGACTAGTAAAGATGAGATGTCTCATCGTCATTGGAGTTTTGGTTGTGATTAACAGTGGTCGACTTCTGCGAAGGTTCCCCACCTGGCAAGGAGTGCAGGCTGGTGGAACCTGTCTCCATGAAACCATCCCCATCGGTACCGGCTCCAAGTTTGTCATACCGCTCTCTTGTGCACAAACTTTATTGCATATCCGGACATTCTAAGTCATCATGTTGCATCCCTTTTAAAATGTATGACCATCGTGGTTGTTGTAATCATCAAACGGATGAAGGAGTTAGATACTAGAAAATGAAAATTCCTAACTGTGATGCAGGAGACGCTTCATCCATCAGGACCCCAGCCACAGGTCTCGGGGTAAAGCTCGCACACAGTCGGGAGTTTCTGAGGGTGTGTGGAACCTCGTTCTGGATAAATTTTTTCCAGCATTGGGATAGAAATATCCAAAAATTTCCCTTGGTCTATTCTCATCTCTGTCGTAATCTCATCTTTGTTGTGTTGGCATGATGGGCACTTTCCCCCCACAATCCAAGAAGTCTTATCTACTCTTAGTGTGGTTCTTAAGTTGTTTGGTCACATCGAATGGTGTGGGAATGTGAATAGAGGGTCACGTTCTAATTTTGAGTTGGTCTCAGTTGTGTTTGTTATGGAGGTGTTCGTTTCTTGAAATTGATGGGAGGTATTTAGTTAATTTCTCATCCTCATGTTGCTTGATTGTTCCGTATCAATCTTTCTCACAAAGTCTCAGGTGTGTGGATCGGTTCATGTGCGGAAAATGAATGAGTTTTTTTAGGAGTTCCCATGTTTCCCCCCCAGGGGGTGGTTTGTTCGGGATTCAAGGGTTTTTATATTAATGAATTCTTGTGGTGGGGAGAAACCTCTCATGTTCTTCCCTCAATATTGGGCAGTGGATTTCTCTTGAATTGGTTGGGTGTGATCTGTGGAGAGTATGGTCATCCCAGGAATCACGGTTTATCCTCGGTTTTGTATGGGCTTCAACTCGAGTTGTGTTAATTGTGGGCTTAGTGACTTTCTGGGGGCATAATGTTTTGTGGTGGGGAGAATTGTCACACCCTGACCATTTTTATTTTTATTTTATTTTATTATTTGTTGATTTAGGTTATCATCTTCAACGCGCAAGTTGAGTATCGGTCTCATTTTTTTATCCTTTAACAGTTTTTGTGGGTGTCGGACCGGTGCGCGGTCATCGCATGGATGGCGGTGACCGCGCGATTGGCCCAAGTGGCCGCACAAATATAGAAAGTTTAATATAAGTAAAATGTGATGTAAATAAAATAATTTAAATGTTTAAATTGTAACAATAATATTATTATTTTGTAGATAAAAATATTTTCATTATTAAAAATTGTTAATAATATTATCAATGAAATTGTTGTAAATATAATTCTTTAGTTGTATACTGTTTTCTTTCCATAATAATGGCTGGAAATTGATAGATTGGTTTTCGATTTGTACCGAAATTAATGATGTTGTCTAGCTCTGAAGACTCTGATGATGTGGTGACATCATTTTTTCTTCGAAGCCTTTATCCTCCTGCCTTGAGCATGCTTGGATCTGTTTGTTACATGAATGCAGAGTGTGATACTTATGTTGGTTTTTAATAGTTTCTTCCAAGTTGTTATTCTACTAAACCACTGCTTTTATTCTGTTCTATTTTGTTCTCTGCTGGATTTCTGTTTGGACTCTCTGGATATGCATGAACCTGGATGTTTGAAGACTTGATGAATGGTATATTCTGTTATGAAGTCATCTACCAGTTGAAGCTTGGGAAGATCTAGGCCAGAATTAATCTTGTTTGATGATACATCTGCTTCTGACTGCTATCTCATTGGCTGTCCCTGATGTTGGACTCTCGGCTCACTGCATGCAACTGGAGTCTATAGATGCAGATTGGGACGATCTTGTTCAAAGTTGAACCTGCTTGATTTCAATCTGATCTATGCTACAAAGTATCATTGTACCTTGCTGTTTTTCATGTTTTCTGATGGTGTAAATTCATTACACCTCAAGATTACTCTGTAAACGTTTTTTGAGTTAATAAATTCCTTCAGCATGAATTGGGAACCCAATTCATGTCATCTTTACAAAAAAAAATTAATGAAATTAATAAGATTATGAATATATAATTTTTAATATTTTTACAGATATTGTCATTAAAATTTTGTAAGTATTATTATTATTATTATTATTTAAATGTTTGTTATTATTATTATTATTATTATTATTATTATTATTATTATTATTATTGTTATTACTATTATTTTTATTATTAATATTGTTATTATTATTATTATTATTATTCTAATTGTTATTATTATGATTATGATTATTATTATGATTATGATTTTGGTATTATTATTATTATTATTATTATTATTCTATTTGTTATTATTAGTATTAATAATGTTATGTTTTAGTTTTAAATTATTTTAAATTATTAGTTCCCCCTAGTTTTTCTTATCTCTTTTTTTCAATGCGATTTTTCCCTCCCCCCCCCTTTCTTTTTCATTGTGTGCCACAGTAGGGTCTCTCCTCCTCGCCGCCCTGTTCGGCTCCACCTTTCGCATCACCTGCTTTTGGCCTCCGCCAGCCCCACCGTCTGTCCTCCACCCTACGCAGCAACCCAACCCCGCCTCCCTATCTGGATCCCACATCCCTGCTTGCCCGAGACCCCGTGCCACTTTCCTTCGCCTCTGTCGCGCATCCCTGCACAGCGCCTCCCATGCGCTCCCCTACTGCCTTCTCTAGCCAGCCTTGCCAAAGCCCTCTTCCAGACCTCCTGCTCCTACCATTGCTTCATTGCCCGTGTCTTGGCCTACAGCGCGCACCCCCCTGGTCCAATGGCGGTACATGGAAACCCCACATCCTGGGAACCCTTCTCATATTTGCAGTAGGGCGTGGACGCTTCTCTTGGCCTACGACCTTTACAAATCGAGCAGGGTAGTGGGAGAAAATTCCTAACTCACAGATAAAATGCGACAGTTAGTGCATGACCACAAGCAATGGTCCACACAAACCCCTCTTAGAATCTTCCTTCCCCCTCCTGAATTTTTTTCGGCTCAGCTTTTCCCAAGCTGGTGCGCCCTTCCACCCCGGTCATGACCCCCCCAACTAGCTCTGTTGCCCCCATATCCTGTGCCCTCCACCTGCTCAAGCCCTTGGCTCCTGCTCGAGAATACCATCCCCACCTTCCTCCTGTTGCGACGCTCTAGACCCGACCTCTCTCTCTGCCTCTTGCTGCCACCTCGAGATCACCTATCTACAACAACCCCCTTGCCATCGCATTCAGCCAGCCAAAATCGTAGAATGCCCCTCAGTCTAGTTAACACAACCCACCATCCTTCGTAGCTCCCAACCGACCCCGACTTCCCCTCGGACCCTCGTCTTAGTGTGCAGCAGCCTCTCCAGCTGACCCGTAGCCTCCTCGACCAACACCTCTTCGGACCAGCACCTTTGCGCACCTCCGGCGACCCACTCTGGCGGCCCGCCTCAGGTCTCAACCCCTCCTTATTGTGTGCACAGTCCTTTGGTATACCATATGTCCATTTCTATTATTACTCTTATTTTATCTCCTTGATTGTGAGATGTTTTTACTAATATGTTTTATTTTATTAGTCGTGTGGGGTTGGTTTATGCTTCCATAGTATGTGGTTGAGGTGAGAACGCGATCTCGTACCAGTTCCGAGTTTGCGTCATCGTCGCGCTTCGGTTTCAAGGACCCGTGCGGGCATTTCCGAGGGTGCGCCATCACCACGCCTGGTTGCCAATCTTGCACGATCATCACACCTTAGTCTTGATGTAGTTCCCCCTTTACACTCACATTTAAATTTATAATTTATTAATTTCTTGATATTTTATTAATTTAAATAAATAACAAATAATATAAGATAATAAATTTTTATATGATTATTTGGTGTAAAAAGAGCTGTTTATTTTATACACGACACTCGGAATATTTTCTTGCTGAACGGACACCCAAGAGTGAAATAATTCCCCTTGGGATTTGAAACATAATTCACGGAATTTAAAATGTAGTTTTGATTTAAATGATAAATTATCTCTTCTGAATAAGTGTTTTCGGTTTTCTTGAAAAATGATGTTTTTCATTAAAGTTGGTGAAGGCCCATCTGGCACATTAGTAAAATAAATTATTTTGAAAAAACTCACTTTGGGGTTACTCATGGGTGATCCTTGGTGTGTGTTGATTGCATTATTTGGGTGTGATATTTTTTAATCGTGACTGATTGATTTTCATTATGGGCGCACCCCTTTTTATTGTATGCATTGACATGGGAACTTGGCATAGTGACTGAATCATCTAAGAATGATTGCTTCACTAGTATATATTACGCACTGGCTAGTGGCCCCATACTAGGGGAATACTGAGTTATTGTTGTTATGGGGATTGGGCCCGTTGGTTAGGCCATGTTGGGATATGCCGAGAATTAGGGCGTTATAATGTCATCGAGTTAGGGCATTCCTTCAGGATGAGTCACATGTATAGTAAGTTCTGGATTGTTCATGACCTCATAAGTTCAACCCATGTTTCTTTTAGTGTTTATTTGTAATTGGTGGACGAATGAGAGGTTTAGTTCGGTAGCTGGCCCATATGTGCCACTTTTTCCATTGCCCTTAGTGTGTGTTGCATGTTGTGTGGTTATCCTTTTTGGCTAATAACTGATGTTTGGATTTCTAAATTGTTCATATAAAATGTTTTAAAATAAAATACACCTATTCCTTTCTAACATTAAACATGTTTTTAAATTAAATGGGGAAATAGGATGATACTTTTTTTATAAATGAAAGTGTGTGTGGAATGTAATATTTCATATAATTTAGTTCAAACCTGAAATTAGTAAATTTATTTATTTAAAGGTTGTGAAATGGGAATATATATCAGGCTAGACTAGTGAATTTTAATTCCCATGCCTATAGATATTTTCTATTTTTGCTGTTTGTACAGGATAAATCCTGGTTGTGCTCGCCTTGGACGACCTTTGGTCATGAGTTGGAGAGTGACCCACGAGGTCACACGGAGATAGTGGTTGTGTATTTTAGTTAATTATATTTTCTTTTGTTCTTGTTTAGTTACTTTACTTTTAATTTATTTTTACTGGTTGAAACCATTCCTACAGCCTCTGTCAATCCCCTGATGCTTGTTTCCAGTCCGGGAGGATTGGGAATGCCTATCAGGCCATGTCGCGGACCGTCTTGGGTGACAGGTTCAGGGTCGACCCGAGTTGGTTTGTGACATAACATATTATTTTTTATGTGATCTTGTGGATATCATTAGAGGGAATTTAGTTCTTGTAATTTATGTATGGTTAGCCAGTGCCCTACCTGTGGGTTAAGTGTAATTGAGAGCCTATACATGGATCTAGTTCTTCACCAAGAATAATATAATCGTGTAGCATCATCTGAAAATGTTTCCATGAAAGAAGGGAAACCATTTATTTTATAAAGACACCAATGTTAGTCATTGGTCTTGGGAAGGGTTGTGTATAGAATCTTATTAAACAAATGATTCATGAATGACTATTATGGTGGATTTAGTCCCCATGGTTATGGTTGAGGTGGTAATTAATTAGTGGGTACATAGTTTTCTTGGATCTGATGATGAGAATAAAAAATCCTCAAGGGAATTTTATATTCTTATGATGAGGGTTTATAAAAATTCTTTTAATTATAGTGTTCTATTATAAGAAGAAATCTATGGGGACCAAATGATGAGTTAGGGGAAATATGATTTATGTCACAGTGATGAGATTTCAAGGGGCATCATGTGTGGTTAGTTTAGGATGGAGATTTCAGGATTGGGGATTGTGGATGATTTCAATCTAAGTTCCGCGATGATAGTTGGAGAGCTATTCTGTACGATTAATGTGGGGTGTGATGTAAAAAATATTGACTAATGAGTCAAGTTTTATGAATTGAATATTTCAAGTGGGATTTGGAATCATGATGGGGGATGGAAGCTTCCCTCTATTTTTTGGATTTATGAGCTTCTACCTAGTTGGTTGTGTCTGAGTTCCTCATTTTTTTGATATCTAGTGGAGTTCTTATTACAATTTTACTTCAAGAGGAGGACCCTTGTGAAACTTAGTTTTTTTATTGGAACATTTTTTTACTTTATTAAAACAACTTATGATGTTGGGATATGTGATGTGGTGTTATAGGGTTTGAGTGTTTGATTATAATAGGATTTTTTTTGAATGAAACAATTTGGTTTTTATGGGTTATTTGTGGGAACTCATCCTAGGGGATAGGGTGTTAAAATGGAATTTAGTGTATGGAACGAACATGAGTGAAAGGGAAGTGATTAGGATTTTGTAGTATGACCTACCATTATTTAGATTATAGATGTTGGGTTATAGATCCTCCTGAGAATGATTAAGAATTTGAATATTATGTGTCATGAAACATTACCCTATGTTATAATGTATTGATTTTTGAGTTTTCTATGATAACTAAACATCATTAATGATATTTAACTACTAGATTCTATTATGTCAACTCAACCTATGAGATTGGGTATTGGTAGGAGATTTATTTACGAACATTCCCAGAGTTATTGGGAATCAACCTATCATTTGGTTTGTTATAAATTGGTTTGAACATATGATTTGGTATCGTTTTGTTCAGATTTCAAAAATTTGGTATCTATGATAAGAAATTCATATGGACATTGTTCCTTAAAAAGGGAAATAATATGTATGTTTTTATATCATAATGTCTTAGTTATCACATGATGTCTCAAAAAAATTCCTATATGAGGTGTATTAAATTATTTATATTTCAAGATTTATAAAAAAATATGATTGTTAATATCTTGGATTCATTGGTGATGTACTACCTAGTTTTATGCTCGCACCCTTCATGGGAACCCTATTGTGCACAAAAATCTAATGATTGACTTTATAGTTACTAATTGTATATTGTATAGAGTTATAATAGCTTATTAATGATTATAAGTAGAGATGATGCGAGGCTAAGGATTTTTTTGTAGACACTTTTAATTTTTTTAATTTGTTTTAATGTGATCATCTTGTTTGGTTTTTTCTAGGACTTTTTACTCTATGACCAAAAATATTTATGGTTATAGCATGTATGTGTTTTTATTGAGTTAGGTTTTCTTTAGCTAAAATTCAAAACTATAATTAATTGATTTTGTATTATAGATGTCTTTTTGATATTTATTAATTATTTATGGATATAAATATATAAATATTCTCCATAACATTGATCATAGAGACTCTATGCTCGTCAAAATCCGTTGAACTTTAAGGATGTGTGCCCGAGGTCATGCAATGACCACCTATTGGGCTGTGTTTGACTGACATGATATCAGGCAATATTTAATGGTATAAAGGTAATTTTTTTGTTTTATTATTCAATTTAGGGACCTTGTAGATAAATTTTTGAACATGTAGGTGCTTGAGATAGATGTCATTATAAATTTTTATTAACATCTATCAGATTTGATGTTCATGTTACATGGGTTACAATATCTTTGTTCTTGTTTGAAATTAATATAGTTGTGATATTTATAATTAATTACATAATGAATTTTTATCATTATTAATGGATTTTATCTTTCCCGGTAGTGGTTTTATTTGTGTGTACATAAATCATACATTGAATATTGTATTCCCGTAACATTGATTTTTAATGCGGGATGGATTCTTTGTTATTTTGATAAAAGAGAGGGTCTAATTAATTTAAGTGAAAATGAAGAATTATTTTTATTCTTATAATATTTTTTGGTGGGATTGTAGAAACATATACCATGGTTTTGATTCATGATAAGTTTATATTTTCAAATGCAATGTTAAATGGATTTTATCATTAGTTATTATCAAGTAATTACTATATATATCCAATTGTTATATGTGATTAATGGTAACCCATAGTTTGTTTTTACATAATGTTAATGATCTAGTTATTGATTGGAATATGTGGGGTATTTGAGTGTGGATTTGTATGTTAATGAGTTTATTTGTTAAGATTGATACATTGAGAGTGTAGAGGGATTTGTATGCAGGATACCTTGGTCTATTATAATATAAATAAGTTATATGGAGCATGATTATTTGGTTTTGTTTATAATGTGTGGTTGATTGGATCCCTAACTATAATAGATATCAATTTAAATTTCAATGTGATAATTACTTGTGAACATAAATGCCTGGGCCTAGGATTAAGGGTGTGTCTCTAGGAGATATATAGTATTATAGTGATGCTCGAGTGGTCATGTGGATGCTATTCCATTAAAAATCAAATGTATTATTTTATAATGATTAATATGAATTATAACATAAAAATGAGGTCACATATAAAAGTGAATTTCTGGCCTATAGTGATCATTTTCAATAGTAAAAATTAATTAATTTAAAATTGGTGTATTCTTAATGTTGGTTTAAAACAAAAAAACGAAAACAATATGATTTAACTATTGAATTTTTGAACAAGGATTGAGATTAAAGAGAGATATGGAGATTATATCATAAAATTAATTCTACTTATGTTGTAAGTATAATTATTCTATAAATTTTGATAGGTTTTACATAATTATTTGGTTGATCTTACCTTGAATCCCAGTTACCCTCAAGACCAATTTATGTAATACACATTCATGTAAACCTTTGAGTTACAATCATATAACCAATGTACACAACTTATACATGGTTTAGGGAAAATCAATTTTCCTTAATATCTTATATTAATGAGATAATAAAGGATATATTTGGTTAAAATGGAATAACACAAGTTTTCTAACTCAAAACAGAAAACCCAATAGTTAATATGGATAACTGGGGTTATTTAAAAGTATCAAAACATTATGTTTCAAAATTATTTTGATAAAACCCATTAATTTTTTTAAAACTAAAATTATAGAAAACAATTTTTTTATTTTGTTTCTAAACTCCATTTTCATGTGTTTATCTCTGTAGAAATGAATTCCCATGCTTCAAAACATCATAGTGAGTAGGATGAGGCTTAAGTGGATCTCCTTGTTCATTCATATTTTAACCATGATCATAAGGAGATCAATAAAATATTTGATGACGAATAAAACCCATTTTAATATCTAAAATTATATATTTTTCACCATTTTATCAACTACCAAACTAGGCACAAAAGGTGACAAATTTTAGGCAATGTGGAAGGTGGTTTTTTGTAAATATGATTTTTAAAACCACATAAAACAAGTATTAAGTCAATATTAAATTATTAAATAATTGTTGAAAAAATTAAAATGTTTTTTGAAAACTCTTATCTATCTTCATTATATATTTGAAAAAATTTAGGTCTAGAACATGTTATATAACCAAATTATTGAAGATCCTTCATGGCTATGAATAGTAAATATTTCTTACAATTATTTAACATTTTGGACCATCGAATTGATGAATTTCTCTTAACTACCTTATATAATATTTTATTTCACATGGTCATGGTTGTTACTAATACACTGTATCCCCATTATGTGGATAGATTAGGTTCAATAGGTCTTTTCTTAAGCATTCGTGCTTGGGTATATGATGTTTTGGATCATTTCTCAATAATTTCATTATATTATCTCTATATCACATCCACCTGCCATGAAAACAACTAAAAAGTGAATTTTTTAATATGATTTTTATTATACATTAATTAAATGGATTAAAAGTGGATAAAAAATTATTCAATGGTGAAAATTTATAATCAGTATATAATTAAAATCATATAAATAATGATGGAAATGAATTTTGAATAATAATGACATCACACCCACAAACATAGTCCATTGCACTCTTTGTAAAATTCAAAATTCAATGGATGATTATTCATTAAGATGTTAAAAATAATAATATAAATAATAATTAAATAGTAAAATTATTCATCAAGGAAATGTGATGGAAATAAGAACCATATGTTCTAATTGAACATAGTATTCTTGGGAATAATTTTTTCACATATGGTATTAGTTAAAATTGTCACACCAAGCCTAACTTACTATAAATTTTAAGAACATCAAGAGTTAATGGAAATCAATCACACATACCAATATAGTAGATCCTTTTAACTAGAATGAGATCTAGGGTAATATAGTGTGGAGACTATATAACTATATTTTAGTGCATAATAATAGAAAAATTACCAAAAATCATACATAAAAAAATAATTGTGATAATAAGTAATAAAAATATCCATTATTAAATAATAAATTTCATGTACAATCATATAGTAATATAAATATTATTTCCCACTTATATTATTACAAATATAGTTAAAAATTTATAGTTATAATTGGATATTCTATTTTTGTGAGCCATACCTCATCCGAGAATCAAGATTATATTTTAGAAATCTAGATTGACCATACCATACTGATCCTCAACCAGAATTGAACCATGAAAAAGTGAGTTATTCTTAGGTACCCATGTTCCTTGGCCATCTTACAAGGGTTAATTATATAACTCCGAATGGTTCCACAATCATGGTCCCATATAGAATTGATAGTATAGTGATATGTTTTGGTGGTTTTTATAGAGTAATAAAATAGTTTGTGAATATAAATAAATAAGCAATATTGGCCCTCAGATTCCATGGTGACTCTCAAGGCTAGTCATACATACTTCATAATATATGAAATGTCTCTATGAATTTCATGTAATTGTGGAAACCATCACCAAAAAATATATCTCTAAATGTTAATGATAATATAATTAAATTCTTTGGACTATATCCATGATTTACCATACCCACATTGTCCAATTTTTTAGTGTTTCAAATCATGTAACATTACTGGGAATATATCATAATGATGCATGGGTTTAACAACATGGAATATTAATAATGTCTATAGGTCTTGATCCACCCCAATATGTAGTATAGTGACCCCGAGGTTTCATCCAAACTAGTATAAAGTATAATAATTATTATAGAGTTAATGAAAATGATTGGCTAGAGGGGGTGATTTCTATTTTAATTTTTTAAAAACAAATACCCAATCAGAGTTACTACAGTGTTCAGAAATTAATGTTTTATAAATAAAATATAAATATAATATATTATAGTGTTTAAGATCATAATTTTTTTATTCCAATATTCAATATTATCTAATAATTGATATGATCAGAACCCACTATTAAACAAATTAAATGAGTTATAACCTCTTTAAATAATCCTCATTTTATAATACTTTGAGGCATAACCAATACCTGAATTCTTATAGGAGTCACAATGTAATCTAACCCCAAGTATTATTTGGAGTCACAACCCATTAGACATCAATTTAGGTGGTGTAAAAACCAAGGATGGAATTAAATTCATTGGAAAAACGATAAATCAATTCAAAAAATTACAAACCAATGATGAAATTATTTATCAAATAATAAAAAATAATCTAAGAATAGTAGTGAAGAAGATAATGATGAATGGAGATGTATCTCAAGAACATCAATAACTTCACTAATAGATGATAAAATAATGATGTGATTTATGATTAAAAAATGAAGTAGTTATAACATCATGTATTTTACAATTCAATATGATGTATTTGTTATTATATAACATTAATAAAATATATCATTTTATGTTGTATAATTCCCCCAGGATCTCATTCTAATATAAAATAAAAAATCATTAAAACCAAAATATTCTTAATTGGGATTGTATTTATATCTCATTTGAATTATCATTCTAATTATCAAATAAGCCAGGAGTAATTTTATTCCAGCTAGAAATACTCCAAAACACTTCTATTATGATCGCTAAAACAAACATGTATTTTCAAATGATATATAATGATAAAAATTATTTCAGAAAACAAATAAATAATTAAAATATCAATTAGGTACTAAAATAGTGAATTTTAAATCAACCACTACTCGTTAAAGAAAATTTCAATAGATCCACATAATCATTTTGGGTACAAAAACAACTATACAGAACCATATGTAAGGTGTAATATAATGAGATAAACATAGAAAATCTACATGTATGAATGATTTTCCTAATTGAATATATAATGTAGTATAACATAATTCCATGTAAAAAATTCTCCTAGGAAAATATTCTATGTCATCATTTTGGATATAAACACATGGTTGACAATTATGTATCAAAAATGAAAACAAGAAAAAATAATTATAAATTTTTTTAAAAGACATATAATACTACTTCACAGAGATTTTATATCTATTATAAGAATTTATAGAATCATTATTTAACTTTAAACACATCTTATTTGTGTGAAACAAATCAATTTAAACATTAAATTATTGAATCATGGTAGACTAATGCTTTTAAGATTTACATAAGGGTTAGTTTCTTCTTATGTGTAAGTGTAATATGATGTTTTATCATCACATATAATGGTGTGTAAAATATTAATATAGTTATTTAATAGTGAACTAAAATTTATATTGGATATATAAAGGTATATTGGTAATTATATAGAATATGTAAGAGTAGTTTTACAATGTTTCATAAGTGTAACTTCTTGGTTATTTTGCTCCTATTAAGATATCATAAAATTCATTAAATAATATACTAGATTTTTCTAACACTATATAAAGGAATCCACCTATGTAAAGGTATATAGATGAATGAAAAACATAAACACAATCTAAACTTACATAATTTTATATGAAATAATATATAGTATATTTAAGGGTACCAAACATGTTATGTATGGGTAAATGGTAAATAATAACAGTTATATATGGGTAATATGACGTTATATAAGGGTATAACATTGTTTATATTTAATGAATATATGTAAATAATATTTTATTTAAGGGTATAAAAAAATTATAATACACATGTAATGTTAAATACAAACTCATGTAAGGGTAAAGGAAAAATTTCAAGGAATACATTAACATGAAGAATAGTTATGTAAAGAAAAAAATAGAGTTTGAAAATACCACATAAGGGTAAAATATTTCTTACATTAGGGTAAGAAGAATGACTAGAATCATCTATAGGGGTTGATATGTATAATGAAAAATTACACTCTCAATAGATTAAAAAAGTAATAATAAAAAAATTATAGGAATGAATGAAAAATAAAATTTATAAAATAAAATTAAATAAATTTTTTTCATGAAAATAAATATAAAAAGTATGACTTGTAATAAAAAATATAATAAATTTTCAACCATAAATAATATTTCCCTTTTTAAAATTTTTAATCATTTAATGTATTTAAAAATTCCAAAAATATACCCCAATTTGATATTTAGTAAAAAATGGAAAATATTATTTATCATTTAAAATATTTTTAAATTCATAAATCTCACTAGTATAAATGCATACATTATCTAAATTTATTAAAAATGACAAGTATATTAAATTTTAATAGAATTATAATGTAATCATTATATGACATCTATTCTTTCCTACAATGTGATAAACACATAATTAATGAATTTTCATGATAATGTAACAATTAATAAAATGTATATCAAAATATTATTCTTGTAACATTAAACATTTGTACTTAATTTTCTAAAATATTAAAAAATAAATTGGTTTATAAAATATGTTATAATACTCTTTTTTAAATTAGAAAAACTATAAAATAAAATATATTTTATTCACATAATCCCTCACACAATAAAATTTTACATCAATTTTTGAGTTTTAGAGTATTAATATGGATTTATTGAAAATTAAATAACTCTGGAATTATAATAGAATATTTAAATTTTATTAAATCTAATATTAAAATTAAATTTTTATTTAATCCAAATAATTTATGGAAAAAACTTGTATATAAAACACACTCATCCTTAGTTGTATATACATAAATAGAAAATTTTTCTTTATAACTTTATTAAATTAAATTATTATTGAGATGATGATGCATACCTATTGTTCTTTTCTAGTCAATCCTACAACCTCAAAAAAGATTCAAAATATACTAAAATATAAAAACCAGTCTTATTTTAATAAAAAACCATTACCAATACTTCCCTTGATATATCTAATTAATATCATAACTGATTTAAGATGAATTTAATTTTTAATTTTTCTGAAATTAACCACCTAAAAAACAATTATTTTTTATTTTATAGATGAAATAAAATAAAATAATCAAAAAAAATTGACACAATACAGTTGAATATCATAAAATATTCTTGATTCATATAGATATTATTTTAATTTTTACTCTTTGGTTTTTGAAAAGACTTTCATGTATCAAGGAGAATCCTTTTAACATGTTCTTTTGCATTCAAATATTGATTAAGTACGATGTAATACTTTAATTTGTTAATTTCTAAAACCATGGGAAAAATTTCTATTTTCTAATTAAGCACATATAAAAATCAGAAGTAATTAATTTATAAAAACAATTCCACAATAATTTATTTTTACTTTGGAATATTATATCATTATCATATATTCTTATAATGAAATTATTGTCTCAATCATTCATCCTAAAAAAATGTAGGATCCGCGTTTCCTTTAACAAAATCATTTTATTATAAAAATTTATTTAATCATTAATAAGAAAATATAAGATCTTCTTTAAGACAAAATAATTCATTATTATATTTAGAATTTTTTTAGAAATATCTCATTTTCAAATATAGGGGTTTTGTAAAAAATACATCTTTAGAAGTTGTTCAATTTAAAATAAACATTTTAAATCCATTTGAATTAATTTTTTATTTTAAAAATATAAAAATGATAATAGAAATATAATAGCATCTACCCTATAAAGAAAAAATATTAGAAAAATCAAAATAAATTCCACCATATTGAGAATAAAGTTGATCAACTAGTGTTTCTTTATTATATATATATATATATAGATATTTATCTAGTTTATTATGAAAAATAAACTTAGTTCTTATTATATTTTTTTATATTTTTTGTAATTAAACCAAATTATTAATTTTATTTGACTCAAATTTATTTAATTCATCATGCATAAAATTAATGAATATTGAATAATATAATGAATTGTCAATATTAATTGTCATAAACTCAGTAATAATTATTGAATTTATATAGTAATTTATAAAAAACGGTTTCTAAATCCAAGATTCAATATATTCAAATTTTTTTTCAAAGATGATCTTTAAGAGATTTACACTATTTAGTATCTATTTGAAAAATTATTTACTCACTATCCACTATTGAATTAACATATTATTTATCATTTTCTTTAACAATATTGATTTCTATGAATTCTTCGTCAACATTATTTAAAATTGAATTATTCTTGAAATTAATATATTCATAGAATTTGAAATTAAAATACTCTAAAAAAATAAGGTTCAATTTTTGAAAACATTATATGAATTATTTTCATTTCAATATCATAAAAATATTCCTTCATAGCTTTTAGAATAAAACATGTACAAATTATATTTTGTACTGAAAATAATATCATTTTGAAAAAAACAGCAAAAAATATCCATCATTAGGAATAGACCCAATTTTCATTTCATATAGGATTTTATTTATAAATTTTATAATAGAATCTCTATATAAAAAATTTTCATTCATGTTGACAGTATTAATCCAAAAATATTTAGGCACATTAAACTCAATTATAATTTATTTATCAATTTATATAATTTTTATATTCTTTGTTTAAAATATAACATTAATTATTGTGTCTTAAGATATTAAATAATTCATATATTCATTAAGGTAAAAAAATTACCAAATTATAAAAAACAAGTTACCCCTATATCACTTTTGTATGATACAAGATAATATATTTTTCAATTTCATAATATTTTTAATTTTTTTGTTGAAGTTTAATTATATTGAGTTAAAAGAGAAGTTTAGAAGAGTATACTTTAATCATCAACTATTAAAAATAAATATTTTATTCAAATATAAATAGTAGATTGTATTAGACTAAATATATCATGATGTAGAAATTACAGACATCTTGAATTATTTTTATCATTATGATAATTTTATATTTCTCAATGTGGTTCACTCATTAAACAAGAATCACAGATAAAGTATTTAGTTGTATTTAACATTGGTAATTGTAAAACTAGTAGATGATTTGAAAATATTTAATATTGTATAAAATTTTTATCTTCACTTACCATATGAAAAAATATCATCACTTTTAAAAAACATTAAAAAATTATATATTGTTTGGTAATATTAAAAAAATAACACTGTAAACACAATCATTTTTAGTTAGGAAAAAATAAATCATATTTATTTATTTCGAATTGTACATTTTTCATTTAAAAAATATAAAACTTATCCAATCGTCAATGAGATGTGATATACTTTTTAAAATTTGTTACAAACCATCTATAAATAATAATTTTTAAATAATAATAATTTTAGAAAAAAATAATTTATCAAATATGTATAATATGACCATTAGGGTTGCCCATTAATTTATCTAAGACTCCATCACATGAATTTAAAGATAAAAAATTAAAACTATCACTATTCAGGTTTCTATAACACCAGTTTTATAAATATCAGGAATATTTTTGACTTCTATAAATGATTATTTAAAATATATCATTCAGAAGAATGGTTTGGATCCCATGTTAACATTAGTCCAATTATAGTAGAAGAATCCAAATTGAAAAACATAGATTTTAAACAGATTTTTTATTTATGAGATCTTTAGGAAAAAAATATTTTTTAATGTATGATTCAGTATAGAAATTTTATTATCTAAATATCAATGACATTTCATTTATATAATGATATTTTATTATATATTTAAAACCCATTACACTTAAAATAAATAATTTTTCACATTTAAAAAATGTTTTCCTATTCACCCATGTAAAATGGTTTTAAAACATGGCCATTAATGTTAATGTTTAGTTTCATCATGGAAATCATCATCACATAATTTTCATTACCATGAGAAAAGGAATTTAATGTTTCATAAAGATTATAAACAAATCTATTTCAAATCCACATTCTCTTTTAAATATATTACAAATCATTAATGCCATTTTCAAAACAATAGTATGTTGTTTTTATAAATTATAAATTTTACTGATTGAGTTTATTTCCATAATTCCCAACTTTTTTAATGTAATCAATGAAATATTTAATCCTTCTATCATGTTATTTATTATATATTGATTAAAAATATTTAATTTGGTCATTTTCAACTTTTAGTTTCAATATTTAAAAATCGTAGTTGTTTTAAAATTCCACATTTTGGGAAATAAAAATATTCATATTTTTAAATTCCTTTTTTAGTTCCTATTTTTCATTAACCAACATCATATTTTTAATTTTTATGTTAGTTCATATTAAATGAATCCTAACACTATAATTCCTTAATTCCTCACTTTCATTATATTTTTGTTCAACACAATTATTACCAGAATCAGAATTAGAAATATAATTAGTTTCATTTTCCTTTAATTATTCATTAATTGTAATATGATCAACAATAGTAGATGTTATTAATTTAATAGAAACTTAATTAGGTAACTCATAATTTGAACCCATCAAAACAAGGATACGTGACTCTTATTCACGACCTATATCCCTAACATGAATCTGAAAAGTATGAGAAATCCCATCGTCTAAAAGATTATTCATTTTTCATTCTCATTTTATCTTTGTATTCTTTTTTACTGATTGTGTTTAGTGAAAATTTTCTGGATGTGTTCTTTATTTATACAATCATAACAGGTTAACTCAAAAACATCATTATTATTAATATTACTATCTTTATTCTACTCTTATTTATTATTCCTTTTGAAAAACCTCCCGACTACATTATTTTTCATAAAGTATAAAAAATTATAGCTAATGTGATGTATAAATTTTTTATTTTCTAAAAAATATAGATTCAAATGAGATATAAAATTAGTTAACCTGATATATATAGTCCATATATTTTTTCTTAATAGATTCCTCATCATTAATATTTGATAATACATGTTTATAATATAGAAAAAAATCTTTAGTTTATCAAAATTATACTCATTAAAACTGTATATTTTATCAATAAAAACATTATTTTCATGGAATCATTTTTTTAGTTCACTCAAAACTCATTCTGTAAGACTTGTGTCATCTATTAATTAACCTTGTGTACTCATACCCTGTTTTATTATTTCTAACAGGTGAAATTATAGGTTCAATGTTTCACCTTCTCGTATCTTGAAAATATTATATTCTAATATAAGTATTAAAATCACAGTCCTCTTATACTTTTCCATCCCATAATTCATTTCATATATAATTATACTAATTTCATGAGCTGTATTATAAGATTAAACATTGCCATATATTATTTTACTTATTTCAAAACCAAAAATTTTGACCTTATATTTACAATGAAACATTACCATATAGTATCATAAAAGTGTTTAGATATTAGGTTCATGTAGGTCATAATATATCCATAAAATTATTTAATCAAAAACACTCAATTACATTAGGATTTTTTTTATTTTTTTTCTAATACTGATAATAAATTTTGATAAGAAATGGGTGAATTTTAGTTATCAATCCATAATATTCATTGACACATTCCATCACATATAACTGATCATATTTCTTAAACTATTTATACTACAATCTTCAGGTTAGCACAATTGATTAAAATAAACAACAAAACTATATCTATATGGATTAAATGTGGATACCAATTAATGGTCCAAGGTAGGTAACAATAATTAATTAGAGGGGGTGGGTGGAATATTCCCATAATTTAGTTTAAAAATAAATACTCAAAATTTATTGTTAAGTGAAACAATAGTGTAGTAAATTGTTCAAAAAAGAGGGTAGTTGATTTTAAAATACGAACAAAAATTTTTTATATTGGTTGTGATCATTATTATTTTAGTACACTCTTCAATCTTCCTTACTACATGAGAATATAAATACCCACTGTGAAACATCTCTTTAAAAGGTGTGATAACATAATTAAAATCTTTTCCTTTTATAGTACTCAGAGTAACAAAATATACCTAGCTTTCTTAAGGATTCAGAACCTCATCTACAAGGATTTATGATTGTGTGTCACACATTACAAATTTCATTCTTTTATTTAAAATAACCAGTACAAACGTTCATTTTAATGGGAAAATAAAAAATTAAAAAAAAATTTAATAATAATGTTTTTAAAAAGAAACATTAACCATATTAAGATCAATAGTGGAAAAGATGGTGATGATGGTTAATACAGCTTAATAACACGAATTAATTTAGTAATAGATGGCTAAAAGATGGATTCAATTACAATCACACTAATAAATTAGTAGTCACTATAGGTATTATTCACATTAATATGATGCACGAGTTCGCATATTTCATGAATAAAATAAATTTATTTTATTTTTTATAATTCACCCTTGCTCGCATTCCAATGGATAATCCTGAATCATGAACACCATGATCGTCTTGATTAAAAAGGATCTTCTAAAAGGGAAATCCCAAAATGTCATTGGATAGAGTACAATAATACTTAGAATAATACAGTTTACATGTAGATTAAATAATCATCATAATTATCGAAAGCTTATAATGGTCATTTATTCAAACAAAAAATGACTCTATAAAATATCGAATATGATCATTTCAAAAAAAATATTTAAATTAAATAGAATTTTAATTATTAAAGTGATTTGAAAAGAAAAAATATTAAATTTGAAATAAAAATATTACTAAAACATTGTAATATATATCATTTATAACTCATTAAAATAGGTTGTAGTAGACTAACATATGCATTTTGAGTACATAACAAAATCATTATATCCAAATGTGAAATGTATCATAAGGATACCTACATAGAAAAATATACAAATAAAATAATTCATCTATCAAAAAATGAAATAGTTCAAAATTAAAATCCATATTGTAAAACCTCATTATTGAATATGTAGTGTTTGTGTTTATAATATAACTATATAGCCTAAAAATATGAATCTCAATTGAATATTGGACACACATTTTATCTTTATGAAATTTGTTTCGAAAAAAACATAAAAGTACTTATCATAGATCATTTAACACTTTTAGGAATTTATAAAAATATTAAAACACTTCAATCAAATTTTATTTTTTTGCAGAAAATTAATTTGACATTAAAATTGTGAGATAATATAAATTAGATACTTCAATATTTAAATACAGGTTAGTTTGAGGTCCTGGAAATAGGTAATATTATATTTCAGCTTTAAGTATAAATGTATGTTTAGATTTCAATATGATTCATAAGGGTAAAATAAACTATCAATAATATGCATAAAAGATAACATAAAATTGATATAACATGTGCATGGGTAGTTTTATCATATTTCTTATTGGTGACATGGACGTTCTCCTTCTCACATAAAGGTATTCGAAAATTCATGTAAATTTATTTGGGATTTTCAAAATACTATAGAAATGTATCCATTAATGTAATGTTACATATGTAATGTGAAAAATTAATTGTAATACGCACTTCTGTTAGAGTAAGTATCAAAATATTACTTATATACAATCGTATCAAAAATGTTACATATAGGTAAAGTGTAATTTATAATACTTAAATAATGGTAGAAAGATGTTTTAAAATTATGTAACATACATTATATGGCTTTTTAAAAGGTAAATAATTTATTACATGAGGCAATGAAAATTAATCTAACACTAACATATGGTTAAAGGGAAACTCATGTATGGGAAATGGGTAGAATTCATGGTTTACATAAAGGTAATGAATAAATTATATAATATTAACAATAGTGTTTCAAATACCCACATAAGGGTAAAAAATATATTATGTAAGTGTAAATATAATTAAATGAAATAAACATAAGGGTATAGAAATACATAGAAAAACATGTTATTTCGAAAGAATAAATAATAATAATAATTAACAATTAGAGTAAATAATGTTTAATATTAATAAAGTAAGCAAAAATTAAATATATTTTCTAAAAGTTAAATTAAATTTATTTATTAAAAAGTAAAAAATAAATGTGATGATTTTTAATCAGACATAAAATATAAACCATGTGAAAACTCTGAAAATAATGAAATAGAGAATGATCTATATTAGAATAAATATTTATGGGAACACCATATTATTAATCAATATGATAAATTCCACATCATTTTTCAGACTGATCAGTGAATGTTTTCCAGACCGCACAATAGATTGTACTAATTTCATATCATGAACCCCAATAGGTAACTTACTAGATCTCCCAAGGATGTTTAGAAATTTTGTATCACAATCACCCTGATTGAGATTACCAGATGGCTCAATGATTTTCTGCATCTCATTAATCAAAACTCTCAATGGACCAATACCATATCACAGACACATAGAGATTTATATATATTTATATATAACATTAACATGAGTGTTCATATAACTAAATGGTCTTGAAAGTCATTATATCACTACTAAGAGGGTTACCCAACTCATCACAGCCTTCATAGGATTGATCAATCAATCTATGTCTATAAGGGGAGACTCGTTTTCATCACTACCCATAATCTTATATGCCTGGTCATTGGGTTCACATGTCAGATGAAAACCTAAATGTTTTCTATAGGTCACACCATAATAGGACATCTAATATGGATCCCAAGATCCCAATCACATCTCTTTTTCTAATTCCCATCACCAAGATCTCATTATAAGCCATTAAAGACTCATGTGCCTCCTAGGAATTTCACATAAGGGGTATAGAATAAATATCATCCTCTTTCCCATATTCATATAGGTTAGTACAGACATAAATAAATCTATCACATCAATTTCTACCTCAATAGGTCACCATGTATCTATAGATGATGAAATCCCCATAACCTTCTCACTAGATTCAAGGCTTAATATAATCTCTTATATTTCACTTGGACAACTAAAACCAAACAACCAAACTCAATAGTTTCCTATACTCTAAGGGAATCATTACACCAATTCTAATACTAATATGATTCCATAAACCAATCAGACCCCTACAGGGGTCCCTGTATCACAAGTAACACATGTACAATTTTGGAATAACCCATGTATATGTGAGGAAATATAGCCATTGCATGAGTTCCTTCATGGAAATGACACATAGAGAAAATAATTTTGGTTTTCAATGTTTTAAAATTAATAATTCATTAATATTTAGATAGTTTCCAGACCATCATGAGAGGTCACAAAACCTATATTTGACATGAAAACATTTATAAAGTTTTCAGTTACATATGTACGATCACCCACAATATATTATAATCTTTAACTTCTGAGTTGATGTCTAAAACCCCCAGTTAAACCCGTTCATGTCACATGGAAGATAAAATCATAAACTGGGATCATTTCTCAAGGAAATACTTGAAATTGAATTAAATATATTCAATTTGTAATCAAATAAACAATTTAAATTGATTTTAAATTCTTTTTAATTCAATTATAATCATTTTGGTATAATCATAGAAATGCTCACTGGACACTCTAGCCACACTCAAACCACTCTCAATCAATCATGGGAGACTCATCAAAAACTCCCTAACATAACCTAAAAAAATAACACTACACAAGTTTAATAACTAATGCGTATTTAAATTAATTTTAATCTATATTGTTATAAAAATACACTACAATGTCATAACTCACTAAAATTATGTGCGATGATATCCATACACTACCCCAGTAAATCCGATCTCTAGGATGTAATAATTTAAAAAAAAATTATCGATACAACTATGGTTTTATTTAATTTCCTCAGTAAAACTTGATGGCGAATCCATACACTATATAGAATGGGGGAGGAAATTAATAGGGGCTACCAGAGAGGGTTAATTGCCTCTAATCACCATGAAATGTCTCTATAAATGACCTAAATATAAGGGTATTTTAAAGAGAAATTAGGCGTGAGAGTATTCTACATATAAGAAAACAATAGAAAATAATAGGGGCTTCCCCACTCTAAAAAATATAGAGGGAAAAGTTACTATCCCTAATCTAAAGGACTCAACAAATATGGAAGTACCTACAGGTTATAAGCTAAACTTTCATGTCCTACTACATGCCAACGGCCTGCCAATGTTTTGTTGGTGGTTGTGAGTGTAGTCCTAAAACTCATTCCATGTTTAAAATGCCTCTTTTGATGGGTTTCAATATTCATAGTTCTATAACTAACACATGTTTTGTAGAGACCCCAAACATGACATACATGGACATTACATTACATTTTTAGAAAACATAATACATAACAAAAACCAACACTCAAGGACCGTAACAGTTTAGTGTCTTTGAAAACATGAAAAAATAATCTTCAAATCATGGTGAAAGATCTTCAACCTCTCCCATAAAGATCTCTCCCTTTTGTTTTCTTATCTAAAACCTTTCTTTATATCCCGGGGAAAAGAAAACATAAAAAGGGTGAGCTCAAATGATCATTAAGGGTAAACATAGAGAACATAAAACAATCCATAAAAATTTGAATGCAATGAAAACATAAACATAAAATATAAATATAAAAATCATGAGCAAAGACAATAATCTTTGAAGTACGTAAGTAATATATCATAAAGGAACATCAATCATGATAAAATATAATGGGAATAAAACATGTAATTACGGATAACCATAAAATACTTGATATGATTTCCATAGTATCCAAGACATTACTGCCAAAACTGTCATAGTGGACAAAGTCCCTTTCTGAATCGAGTTCACTCTTCGTTCCATTCCTGTACCACTGAACCAGACTAACTTACCATTCTAGCCATGTCTATATCATGGGATATAAATCTTTACCCAATTCATTTGAGTGAGATATATGTCCCACCCATCTCATAATGAAACCATTCTTTTGTGTGCCACAAAATTATAAATCATAAATCATAGCATAACCCATTTAATAAAAATTGGACTCTTAGACATCATGACATCATAGAAAAATTCATATAAGATAAAGTAATTTATAAAAATAAATCCATCATAACATAATCAAATCAATGTAATAATAGGGACATAAATTGAACCCTATATTATCTTATATGGAAAATAATTTTGATAAAACACTTGAACTCCATTCTTGAGGAAAATATCCTTTCAACATCAGAATCATTTTTCCTTTATTAACATGTCATAACATTTTAATCTAAAAGAAGTTAATTAAAAATAAATATGAAAATTTTTAACGGAATCTTCATGGAAATAATAGTCTATGGAATCATAAAAATCTATTCATGCCGTATAATTTAAAAAAACATTATTCTCATACTTTTTCCGAAAAAGTCAAAAAGTATCACGTACTGAAAATGACAAAATATTCCTTTCATATTTTTTACAAAAAATTCACCAATAGGTTAAATTGGATTTAAATAATTTTTTGAGGATAGAAATAACTTTACATATTGAGGAAACATGGATGTGGATGATAAATATTCCCCAGTAAATTCAAAAGTATAAACAATCTCAGATAAAAATGAGATTGTGAGATTTTCCCTTACCTTAGGTCCGATATGGTTTGTACATATACGAACCTCCTTTATAATGATTTAAATAATGGAATTGACTTATTAAATAATCATATTAATTTTTATGATATCATACATTGTCATATTCTTATCTTCTTATTTGTATTATTTCATTGCTACTTGTTATTCAGGTGTTCATTGATTTATCTTCTTACGCATGTCTTGTCGAATAAATTCTTATTACTTTTCTAGGTTATAGATACGTTATTTACAGAATGTTATTAGTGTAATATATATCATATTTATTCATTCAATTCATTTATATAATCATTATTAAATGATGATCATGTAGAATAAGTCGCATCACATCATGGTGACGGTTGGCCATACGTACGAATGAGTGATGATATCATTCCCATGATTGTGGAATTGTATTGAAGTGTATGTATAATATTTCATAATCAATATCACTTTACAATAATAATATATAGTTATTTATTTACACCATTATACCCATCCAAGTAAGGTGGTGGTGGGAAACAGATTACACCACGACTTGGAGATGGTATTCCGTACGAACGCACACGCGGTGATTTTGTTTTCCATAGGATGGATAAAAGATGAAATAAGGTTGATTAATATTTATAATAACATATAAATAGATGATTGATATCGATGTTATTAATTTATGATGAAACAAATAAAGAAGAATTAGTAGAGGAAGAAATAAGTTGGAAAGAATCAGTAAAGGATATTACCTCTTCTTTGACATGTCTCTTCTTAACCTCCTCTTATGGCTCTAGAGTTGGTCTTTTGAGGAGAAAGAAACCTATAAAATGATTCTAGGGAAGTTGAAAAGGGAAATTTTCAGTGTTTGGCCAAGAATGAAGAATCAAAATTGTGTATAGAGAAGAGGGAGGAGGTTCCCTTTTATAAGGGAGGAGAGGGGCACCTTTGGAAACCTCAAAAATATTAATTTATAATAAATTTAAAACCAAAATAAAAAATTCCAAAATGACTCAAATAATAACATTGACGATATAGGGTTGTAATATGACCAACCAATAAAATTTAGACATGTTGGTAATTTATTTTAAACATTATCAACTTGATTAATCCTTATTTAATCTATTTAATTTTATTTATGGCTATAAGATTCTAAATCTTAAAGTATTATAAATAATTATTTATGTGTTTTTAATTGTCCATAATTGGATTTTCTATGATATTGTATTCCATATAAATTATAATTTATAATTTTTAAATATTTTTGTCATTTTTAAACAATTTTATATTTTGTTATTTTTATAAAATAACAATAGTGTCATTTATGACACTATTCAATTATTTGAATTTAAATAAAATCCACACAAAAATATGTTCGAATTAAAATCTTTAATAGATTCATAACATTTCATATTTATCTATAAAATTAGTGGATCACATTAAATAGTTCATATAATATTTATTTTAAAAATTTTAAAACCATTTATTTGATATCTCAATCAATAAAATAATTTCAACATCACTATTTTGTCACCTTTAATGATAATTATTTAATCCCTAAAAATTATAAATAAAATAAAATTATGTAGATAATTTTATTATATTACTGCATACTATTCATGTTCGATGTTTCATGATGTCTATCACTAAATTAAAATTTTTATACTTATAATATTTAATAGAGTGGCATGTTGTCACTTTCTTTGGTTTTAATAGTAATTAAATTATTTTCATTGTCAAAAGACCATAAAATGAATTTATTCCTACCCTTAGGTGATATGGTTCGATGTTTAGTCATCCAATAGAATTTTGGAAGGTGTTAGGGTAATTTTATAATCTTATTTTTACCCTTAATTACCGGATTTACCTTTAACTACAGTAAATAAAAATTACTGTAGTTACTATTCATAATATCAAAAAAATACAAGTAAACTATTAACATAATTTGGAACCACATAATTAAAATATAGAATCCATTTTTCAAAATTCAAAACACATAATTTACAGTAATAAATTTAAAATTAATCCCATTGTTAAGAAAAAGAGTTTTAAATGCTAAAACATTTCCAAAGATTGAAATGTTTTTACCTATGAATTCAATGTAAAACTAATGGTAATGGCATACATTATATTAAATGTCAAAAATATATTCTATTTATACTTTAAAACTATTAAATATTATAATTTAACAATATAAATTATAGTGATGAAAAAAGTTGTTTCTAATTAAAATATAGCGTGTTTTTACTATTCATTAAAATATGAAAGTTATCGGAATAATATGAAAATTTTATCCAATGTAAATTTTTATATCCTGATTCCAAAGAAGAATTTTATTTTTTCAAATTGAACTTATAAACATGTGAAAAACAAAATTTAATTTGGGTGTGCCACCAAAAGGCGGCAAAACTACATTTTTTAAAAAATACTAATTTTACCCAAAAAAATTATTTTATTCTCATACCATGTTATGTAAAATGTGTAAGATGAATTATAATGTCATAAAATTAAAATTTTAGATACAACTATTCATAAAGGATAGTTTATAATAATATTATAACAATATATCATTGTTTAGTGAAACCCGGTATTGCGTAGTACACACGCTATCGAGGAAGGTCGCAATTGCGTGTAATGCAGGCCAAGTCAAGGTTGCATGTAGTGCAAGATCCCTTTGTTGTTGCATATAACATAAGAAAAACTTATTTCATTTATACATTAAAAAAATCTATACATAATGTTGCGTAGAATAATTTATACAAAACGAACTTGAAATTGTGTTTAACACTAGCCAAGAATAGTGTTGCGTATTCTGCAAGCTAATACGGTGTTGCGTATAGCACAAGATAGTTTTGGTGTAACATACAACACAAGACATCAATGAAATTTAATAGAATAATTATCATAAAATCTCGGGTTGTTACATTCTACCCACCTTAAAATAATTTTGTCCCTCGATATTTGTTGGGGTTATAAATGGTTTACTACTTGAAAGTTTTATTCATAGATACCCACATCGTAAAAAGGAATACTAAAACATAATTTTAAAAAATGAATATTAGAAACAAAAAGGATACCAAAATTAACTCATCACATGGGTTCCCATATAAGAGAACAAAGGGTAAAATATGGATATGGAAAAGAAATCTAACAGTCAAGTTCTGATGGAGAGTGGTAGAGAACAAGGCTATGAAAACATCCAACAGTCAAAATGCCATAAATTTGTGATGATCTATGGTACCATCTGATTCATCAGAGATTAGAGAACTTTGACAACATTTTTGGTTTTCATGATCATTTCCCAAATGTTAAATAATTTTAGAATTAAAAGAAATACTTACTTGATTTTGGTACAATATCAACGTTGCTCATGCCTCGAACAATTTCCACTTCATCTCTTAAAGAAATGTAGTTGATTTTGTCTTGGGTGAAGTTTTAGCAGATGCTGTGGTAGAATGATAAGTCATTCCATATGTCTAAAAGATAATTTAGAAAATTCTATATACATAATTCCATCTATGTTGAAATTAATCTGATATGGTTCCAAAATGGACTTATACTTCATCTATCATCCCGCTTAATAAAATAATAGTAGTTTCTACTAACCAGGGACTTCCTGTAGGCCAATGGTAGGCAATAAAGGCATGTCGTACTTCGTTTGTGGGTTTGATTCCCACAACATTTTCCGACGCGACGGGTTGTCGCCCATCCTGTAGGTTGTGCTTTTTCAACATTATAACATCCCATCAATAATATTTAAAAATTTTCTAGCCTTTTACAATATTATTTGATGTCCAACATAATCCTCTCCAATCTTTAGACATATCCAAAATACATCTGTCCAATCTCATAGTATAAAGAAGACAATTACTGTAAAGGTCACATAAAAAGAATGTGAATACCATCATTTATCATATGATATATTTTGTGGGTCACATTCCAAACGTGTGAATTCCTTATTCATGTATTCTCTTGAAACAGAAATTACCATATAACCTTAGAAAAAACATGAATTCTTTCAAAAGGTAACTCTTTCCACATACCTAAATCCCCTAAATTATATATACTCATACCATGATATAACTTTGTACTTATATTAGTATGAGCTCATTTATTTTTTTTCTTTATCATTTAATTATTCTCATATCATCTACATTCAAAAAATATCTGAATAACCATTCATGGTTATCGGTACCATTCAACATATACTTTAAAAAACACAAGGAAAAACAATACTGTAACAATCCTTAGATGTCTCTTTATTCCACTGTACCATGAGATTACTTATACAACATTACTCTTGATAAACATGTAATCATTCACTACCTTCTTAAACCATTGACTGATCTTGAACAATTCTTTCATCTAACATATCATTTGTAGTCTCTTCATCATCATCAATATAAATACTACCCATACGACCATGATGATTATCTTCATGAGATTTTCTCTTAGTTCATTGGTTTTCCTAATTCCCGTACATTCCACATTTAAATCATTTAACCATTTTTGATTTCTTAGCAATAACATTATCCTTGTCCATGGTGTTAACTGGACCTTTTCCTTTGCAATTACTGGCTTTGTGTCCTTCTTTTCCACACCCAACGCATCTTTCAGTTCCTTTTAAACATTCTCCCTGATGTATCTTCCAACATGATTTACATGAGGGAAATTGAAATTTCATTCCTCTATGATCATCATGAAACACCATCTTTCTCTTATTAGCTGAGTCAGGAAACATACCAATGTTGAGATTATTGATCCTATTATGAGATTTGTGATTAGGTATAATAACGATATGTGGAATTCTAGATCCAATTTCATTTGTTTTCTCATGAATAACTTCATTCCATTTTCCATCATATAATCTATCATGAATCTTTATGTTTCCATCCATTTTCTAAAACACAAAAAGATTAGCATGAGCGGAAAAAGTCATAATCAAGGGGGAGTACCTTCAATATCTAACATCTTAGGTTAAATACTAAGATCTTTACCATAATTCTAGGACAATAACCTATACTTATACTTAACCTTAGGGATATCCCCAGACATACCTTAGAAATATCTCTAGGGATCTCACTAAAGTTTTTGCATCCTAGTTCCCAAAGGTTGACTAATCTTTTCCTCTAATACCAACTGTAGAGACCGCAATCATGACGTACATGGAAATTACATTACATTTGCGGAATACTTAATACATAACAAAAACCAACTCTCAAGGACAGTAATAGTTTAGTGTCAATGGAAACTCGTAAAAATAATCTTCTAATCATGGTGAAAGATCTTCAACAGCTCCCATAAAGATCTTCCCCTTTTTTTCTTACCAAACACCTTTATTTATATCCTGGGGAAAATAAAACAAAAAATGGATCAGCTCAAATGCTCAGTAAGGGTAAAAAAAGAGAACATAAAACAATCCATAAAAATTTGAATGGAATGAAAACTTGAACATAAAATCTAAACATCAAAATCTTGATCAAAGACATAAATCATGGAAGTACGTAAGGCATATATCCTAAAGGAACATCAATCATGATAAAATAAAATGGGAATAAAGAAAGTAATTGTGGGAAACCATTAAGCACTTGATATGATTTCCATAGTAGCCAAGGCATTGCTGCCTAGACCATCTTAGTGGACAAAGTCCCTTTCTGAATCGAGTTCACTCCTCGTTCCAGTCTTGTGTCACTGAACCAGATTAACTTACCATTCCATCCATTTATATCTCATGAACTATAAATCTTTACCCAATGAATTGGAGGGAGATAAAGGTCCCACCCATCTCATAATGAAACCATTCTAATGTGTGCCACAAAATCGTAAATCATACATCATAGCATAAGCCATGTAATAAAAATGGGATTCTTAAACAGCATGACATCATAAAACAATTCAAAAAAGATAAAGGACTTCATAAAAATAATTCCATCATAACATAATCAAATCAATGTAATAATAGTGATATAAATAGAACCATGTATTATATTAGATGGAAAATAATTTTGATAAAACACTTGAACTCCATTCTTGAGGAAAATATCCTTTCTACATCAAAAACATTTTTTCTTCTCTTAACATGTCATAAATTTCTAAACTAAAAGAAGTTAATTAAAAATAAAAATAAAAACATGTAAAGTAATCTTCATGGATATAATGTTATATGGAATCATAAAAATCTATCCATGCCATATAAGTTAAAAAAACATTCTTCTCGTACTTTGGCTGAAAAAGTCAAGAAGTATCTCATACTGAAAATGACAAAAGATTCCTTCCATAACATTTAATAAAGATTCACCAATAAGTAAAATTGGATATAAACACTTGTATGAGGATATAAATAATATTACTTATTGAGTAAACATTGATGTGGATGATAAATATTCCCCAGTAAATTCTAAAGTATAAACAATCTCAGATAAAAATGAGATTGCAATATTTTCCCTTACCTTAGGTTCGATATGATTCGAACGTATTCGAACCTCCTGAATAATGATTTAAATAATATCATTGACTTATTAAAGAATCATATTAATTGTTATTATATCATACAAGGTCATATTCTTATCTTCTTATTAGTAATATTTCATTGCTACTTGTTATGCGGGTGTTCATTGCTTTATGTTGTTATGCATGTCTTGTCGAATAAATTATTATTCATCTTTTAGGCTATAGATAACTTATTTAAAGAATGGCATTAGTTTAATATATATCATATTTATTCATTAAATTCATTTATATAATCATTATTCAATGAAGATCATGTATAACGATTTACATCACATCGTGGAGACGGTAGGCCGTACATACGCACGAGCGATGATATCATTCCCATGATAATGGAATTGTATTGAAGTGTATGTATAATATTTCAGAACCAATATAAATTTACAATAATAATATATTTTTATTTATTCACACCATTATACCCATCCAAGTAAGGTGGTGCTGGAAAAAAGATTACACCACAGTGTGGAGACGATATTCTGTATGTACGCACGCGTGGTGATTTCGGTATCTGTATGGTGGATAGAAGATGAAATAGGAATGTTTCATATTTATAATAACATATAATTATATTATTGATACTGATGTTACTAATTTAGGATGAAAAAAATAAAGAAGAATAAGTATAAGAAGAAATAAATTGGAAAGAATCGGTAAATGATATTACCTCTTCATTGACGCGCCTCTTCCTAACCTCCTCTTAAGGCACTAGAGTTTGTCTTTTGAGGAATCCAGAACCTCTATAATTTTTCTAGGGAAGTGTAGAAGGGAAATGGGCAGGGGTTGTCCGTGTTTCAAGGCTCAAAATTGTGTAAATAGAAGAGGGAGGAGGTTCCTTTTTATAAGGGTGGAGAGGGGCCCCTTTAGAAACCTCAAAAATATTAATTTATAATTAATTTAATCCCACTTAACAACTACCAAAATGAGTCAAATCCGAACATAGATGAGATAGGGTTGTAATATAATCAACCAATAAAATTGAGACATGTTGTTAATTTATTTGAAACATTATCAACTTGAATTATCCTTATTTAATCTATTAAATTTTATTTGTGGTTATAAGATTCTAAATTTTAAATTGTTATAAATAATTACTTATGTGTTGTGAATTTTCCATAATTGTATTATTTATGACATTTTAGACCATATAAATTTTAATTTATAATTGTTAAATATATTTGAGATTTTTAAAAAATTTATATTATGTTATTTTTATAAAATAACAATAGTCTCAATTTTGACAATATTCATTTATTTGAATTTAAATAAATTCCACACAGAATATATGTTCAAAATAAAAGCATTAATAGATTCATAACATGTCATATTTATCTATAAAATTAGTGGAGAACATTAAATAGTTCATATAATATTTATTTTAATATATTTAAAACCATATATTTGATATTTCAATCAATAAAATAATTTCAACATCACTATTTTGTCACCTTTAGTGATAATTATTTAATCCCTAAAAATTCTAAATAAATTCACATGATGAAGATAATTTTATTATATTTATAGAGATTATTCTTTTTCTTAGTTTCATAATGTTTATAACTAAATTTAAATTATTATACTTATAAGATTTAAGAGGGTGACATGTTGTCACTTTCTTTGGTTTTAATAATAATTAAATTATTTTCAAGGTCAAAAGTCCATAAAATGAATTAATCAGATCTTTATGTGATATGGGTCAACTTTTTGTCATCCAATAGAATTTTGGCACGTGTTAGGGTAATTTTGTAATCTTATTTTTACCCTTAATTACCCGATTTACCTTTAACTAAAGTAAATAAAAATTACCGTAGTTACTATTCATAATATCTAAAAAATAAAATTAGCCTATTAACATAATTTTGACCCACTGATGTAAAATATGGAATCCATTTTTCAAAATTCAAAACATAGAAGTTTCAGTAATTAATTTATAATTAATCTCGTTGTTAAGAAAACGGGTTTTAAAAGATAAAACATTGCCAAAGATTGAAATGTTTTTACCTATGAATTCAGTGTAAAATTAATGGTAATGACATAAATTATATTAAATGGTAAAAATATATTCTATTTATACTTTAAAACCATTCAATATTTTTATTTTATCATATAAATTATTGCGATGAAAAAAAATTAATTAAAATATAGCGTGTTTTAACTATTCATTAGAATATGAAAGTTATCCAAATAATATGAAAAATATATCCAAAGTAAATTTTAATATCCTTATTCTGAAGAATAATTTTATTTTTTAAAATTTAACTTGTAAACATGTTAAAAACTAAATTTAATGTGGCTGCGCCATCAAAAGGCGGCAAAACTGCATTTTTAAAAAAAATACTTATTTTACCAGAAAAATTTATTTTGTTCTCATACCATGTTATATAAAATGTGTAAGATGAATTATAATGTAATAAAATTAAAAATGTAGATTCTAATATTCATAACGGATATTTTATAATAATATTATAACAATATATCGTTGTTTAGTGAAACCCGGTACTACGTACTACACAACCTATCGAGGAAGGTCGTGATTGCGTATAATACAAGCCAAGTCAATGTTGTGTGTAGTGAAAGCTCACATTGTTGTAGCATATAACATAATCAAAACTTATTTCATTTATACATTAATCAAAAACTATAAATAATGTTGCGTAGAATAATTTCTACAAAACGAACTTCAAATTCTGTGTAACACGAGCCAAGAATAGTGTTGCATACACTGCAAGCTAATACGGTATTGCGTATATCACAAGCCAATTTTGGTGTATCGTACAACACAAGACATCATTGAAATTAAAAATAATAATTCTCATAAAATCTCTGGTTGTTACATGTTTAAAATTAGACACCTCTAGCAATAAAAAAAAATTCAAAACTCCCAATAAAATTCAATATGAGTATTTACAAAGGACCATAAAACCACCCCACTATACTATTTCTCATCATTATGGTGTATTGGGGTAAATCAAATTGTAAATTATGATATATGTCAGCCATAAATTCATTTAAAATTTGATGTTAAATCCATAAATTCGAAACACACATTCTTTTCCCAAATCCAAAACATTGGCACCCTGAGAACCAAACCCTAAGACATTTCTCATAATCGCTATTATAGCATTGGGAACCTCACCATTATTCATATCAATGGAATGTTTCAAGTGTGTCATTTTCAGGTTGATGATCAGAAGTATAACACTCCCAAATATATGGTTGAGATCATAGTGGATAAATCCAAGTCACGATGCTCCCTACAATCATAAGTTTCTATCGAGATAGATACCTCAAACTTATATAATGCAGAAAAAATAATTTTGAACTCACCACTCACAAAATCAAATGAAAAAATTGATCAAACACTAGGTTGATTGATCATTCCTAATTCTAAATAATAAAATGATTCCCCCTCATATTAAAATCATTCCAAATATGTTGTATTTTTCAATGAAAATTCCAATAAATAGATAAATGTGCACCCATCATACCCAATATTATATACCCAATTCAATTTCTGGATGCATTGCATCCAATATCATACAAAAAAAATACTTCAATCTACTATAAATTACCATTGTTGAAAAATATCATCCCCAGCTAATAAAATACCATGAATTTAACCAATCACAATGCCTTATATCACATATGCCTCCCATAAGCACACAATATAAACACTAGAGTTTGATCTAAATCCTAGAAAACCCCATTGATGTAAGAACATCCAAAAAAATATTTCCATGTTGTACAATAATCACCAATGAATCTATATTCTATGAATTTATTAGATTTTTAGTAATTCTACCCCAATGATAATTCCAACAAATAAAATCCAAGTCATGTATATAATAAAGAACATGATAAAATAGATTCACTAACTGAACAACCTCTAAAAAAACCTTAATCATCCAATGAATACTCTCATTACATAGATTCCTTTTTATGATGTGGGTTATACCTCCCACATTCATTTTTGCGCTCCTCCTATGTTGTGTCTCAATTATCACTTTTATAAACAATACTCCAAATATTTACGTCCAAAACACCCTTTTTTAGTGAACATAAGGAAAAAACATGGTTGTTCCTCTCATACCTAGGAATCAAAACAATATACCAACTCACGAAAAACAAGCATCTTATAGATACATAATCCCTTATATATGATGATATTCTCATCATAATTCAAGGGTCATTCCCTCTATCATCCCATAGTGGACTCCCCACCATCACTACAAAATTATTAGCTTTTTCTAACATGGGTACATCTATTGATAAATGTAACTTTTCTTTTGGTAAATCTCTTTACCCACAAAAATGTTCACATCACTACATTTTTGGTAAAAAAAATTGTCAATTAATGTTATTATGAAAGATAAAATAGTTCATTTAAAATTTCAAAAATAAAAACATATAATATATTGGTTGGTAAAATGGATTATCCACATATTTATATGACATATTTATCAGTTGATATTCCAACATTCTACTTTTTTTGTATTTCTATTAATAAATTTTTATTGTTTATTTCTCAATAATTTTGTAAAAAATAATGATTTCCACTATTTATAAAAAATACCAAAAAATAATTTAATATAATTTTAATTTTAATTAAACAATTATATTTTTGTGTTATAACACTAATTGTCATTAATTTACATTAATTTTGCTAAATTTTATCATATATAATAAACACATTCTAATTAGTATATTATTATTGTAAAATTAAATTACTAACAACTCCTCAAAACTAAGTCACCCAATTTTAATAATAGTGTTCAAATATCTAGAAAAAATATATAATATTTTTATGTTTCTTGAATTTAAAATGAAAAGGTATAATTTCACAATTTACTATCAGGAATGGTAATCACATGACTCCACCATTGTAGTTTCCATTCACTAATAGAATATGGTTTAACATTGTTCGGAAGTAGACAGTTTTTTATAATATCATGTACATCCAGATCCACCAACACACTATAAGGTTAGGTGCCTAGACTACATCACGAACTCTTATACAATACATCCATGGTATTCCTACATCAACCCACTTATGAAATAAGTCTATATAAAATCTTTACTTCACCAACTTATTATTAGAACGACACAAAAAAAGTTAGAAACTGAAGCACTACTTCATGATATAATCTCCAAATAGATGCTCAAGTTGTATATTAAAAAATAAACTCAACCATTACAAAAAAAATAGAAACTCAAGCTATATCTCAAAATCCTCTAGAATCCATTCATGATTGTCAAGCATCAACCACATTCCATAAGGAAGAATGTTTCAAATCTATAGAAAATAAGTACTTCACCAACAGGTAATCAAAGAAACAAAAAAATAGAAACTCAAGTAGTACTTAAAGCTACACATTACAATCATAAACTCAACCTATAAGGAAACAAAAATCCAAGATACTTTCCATACACTTACAATATCCATCCAGGTCCTTCCTACATGAACCAAATTCAGTAATCAACAATGTTATAAGTCTTTATAAATGTATTACTTCACCAAATTGTAATCATAACAAAACGAAAAACCAAAAATACATGCATTACATTAGGATGTTCTAAACAAATTGAAACTCAAGATGTATATTCCAAATAGAAACTAAAAATGTACAAAAAAATTAAACCCAATGTTCTTATCATACTCATATAGTACCCATCAGGTTCTTGATCATATGTGGCATATCATTTCATTCCATGTAATATCAAGAAATCCTTATCTAGCCTACGTATTTCTTTGGAATCAAGGTATACATTCAAATTTCATTCCATAATATAAGAACGATATGATAGAAATTAAGGGGTCGGTATGTTCACTCGAACATTTTTCCCACCTCATTATATTACCATAAACAAGAATGGTTTGACTGATATGAGAACTCCATACCCACTAAGGAAATCAAACTATGCATTAAAAATTCATGAAATATAAAGAGAATGAGATGTGGGGAAGAGAAAGGTTAGTGTGATCAACCAAATTGCAATAAATCCTTAAATTTTTACCTCAAGAATATAGGATTTAACATCCTCTATATGCTCCCTTACCCACTACTGATGAACCTAAAACTTCTCTCACTCCATGATACCCATTATTAAAGATAAAATGGAATATTTCTTATCTATGTAAATATCTTAGAAAAATTATTCTTCTAACTAAAGAGGTTCATGTGAATCTATATGATAAAACATTATTTATAATAACTATCATGATGTTATCAATATCACCAGACACATTCAAAAAAGTATTAACGAATGAAATGATTTTCCCCATCCAGAAATTTATCATCTATTTTTATTGGTAAAATTAGAATTGAATTCAATGTGATCATGAGGAGAAATTATTTTTAGAGAATATAGTTTTTATATATATTTATAACATAATATGGAATGTAATAATATATACACATCATCCACAATAGAGTTCTAAGCATCCATGTTTTCAGAGAAACTCAATGTATTTAAGGAATTGACTAAAAGTAAATATGACTATAAAATAAATTAAAATAGAAGACTAAGGAATATTTCATATAACCCATGACACAAGAAAAATTGATAAATTTTATAAATTTATATTTGAAACTACGTGTAACTTTTAATTAATTGTCAGATTTTGATGATTGGTTCCTCTAATGAAATTTCCAAAAAATACTTTCATGCACTTGACATAAGTAAAAAAATTAGTTATAATAGATAAATATTTTATCAATAAGTTAACAAAACCTGTAATTTTGAACTATGCATCAAATAAAAGTATTCAATAGGATATCCAATGGTTTTATAGCTTATTTGAAATTTTTTTCATAGGATTATGAGTTAAATAAATATTTAGATATCTAGTATGAAATTCTGTAACCTTGTAATAGTAATTTTAAATGATATTAAAAACTAAATAACTATCTAAAAACACATTTTGTACCATGAGAAACTTAGAAATTCAAAAAAAATCAAATAAGGATTTAAAGGGCCTTTTTAAGAATTATAAATATGAATTGGAACTTATATAAGTGGATAATTGTCAAAAACTTATAGAACATTTTTTATCACAAGGTATGTATGATAGTTAGAGCTAGCAGGCAAGATCTTTTGTTGATGTGCAGTTCAAATGACATCTTAAAAATAATATGATTCAAATATATGGATACCCAGATTCAATCTATTTGGCATAATTAAATATATTTTGATTGTTTATATAATGTAAAAATTGATTCCTAGTAGATGTAACATCACATTACGGCAGTATAATCAATTCTATACATCATAGATTATATGAAGAATCCAAAGTTAATGGATGTGAAGACTAATCCAATAGGTTCTCCTAGTTTAGTATCTTTGTAGAAATAACCAATATCTTCAAATGAAAAATTTCATTCCAATAGATTAGTAACATTTCAAAAGATCTCAAAACTATTGAATCAAATTCCGGAACAACCTATTAGTCCCATTTGAGATGAAAATATTAACTAATATGATTTACCATTTATTTCTATTTTTGAACATAAATGCAATTTGGAAAATATGTATACATCTATAATTGTACAAAAAATCCATTTTATGATTACATATTTTTCATATTTTTTTGTGTAGAAATGACCTAATACATAACCCATTTAAGATGAATTAATTTTTAGTATACATACTACCCAATACAACATAATTAATTTGTTTTAATAAATATATCCTTATCGATCAGTAAATAGCATTATTATAATGTGTATGTAAAACACATTTGAGAAATATATTGACATTATGAATCAAATTGATCACTCTAAATAGACCCCAATCATTAGTGGAAGTTTTATACCTCTCCCTTGAATGTTTAACATCACACTACATTTTAAAAAACCATTCAGTGTAGTTATAAAATCTAGAAATAAAGATTCTACATTGATGAAATAACCTTGTCCTCCTATGGATTATAATGTAGGGAATGAATATATTTTGTACATATCATGCCTAACAACATATATAATGTTAAACAATGAAAAAATTTTCTATCGTAATTATGGGAGGCCTGTAAAAGTATCTCATCATATTCTTCAAGAAACACTTATATTTTATGGTACAATATGTAGCATAAAAATGATTCAATTCTATGAACACCTTAATAATGATGAAAAAAAAATTTCATTGTGACTATAACTAATCAATGAATTAGAATTCGGTAAGAAAATACTCCATATAGATAATAATTGGAATATTATTTGTCCTCTTTGCATCCAAGGTTTGAGTATCCATATATTTTTTTAAAAAATACAACCTCCTAGATTTGAAAAAACCATTATTTTTAAGTGTATATAAAACACATTTTTGAAATATATTGACATTATGAATCAAATTTAACACTTTAAATAGTCCCCATTCATTAGTGAGAGTTTCATATATTTTCCTTGAGTGTTTAAAATCACACTCCCTTTTAAAAAACCATTCAGTGTCGAAGTAAAATAATAAAATCAAGATTCTATTGTGATTAAATAACCTTTTTCTCCTAAGTATTACAAAGTATGGAATGAATTTTTTTTAAATATCATTCCTACCCACATATGTAGAGTAAAACAATGAAAATATTATCCACCGTAATTATGAGAGGCCTTGAAAATTATCTTAGTATATAATCTTGGAAACCCCTATATATGATGGTAGAATAAGTATCATAACAATGATTCAATTATCTGAACACCCTATTAATGATAAAAAACACATTTTCATTATGACTATTACTAATCAATGAATTAAAATTCGGTAAGGCAAACCTATACGTATATAATATCTAGAATATGATTTGATCTATTTAAACCTTAGGTTTTATTATCCATAGATTATTGACATACCATTAGAGTGACGACTAATGATAAAAGAAGGTGAACCTTGTATTATTTTCCTCAAATTAATTATTATCCATGATACTGAAATAAGGATCAATGATTTCGACCCTCCCTCTCTTCAAGATATTGACATAACGATCTGTTAGGGATAAAGAATAACAAAGGAATAATAGATGAAAGGAAATTTATTTATGTCAATCTATAATTATTGTTCTATACCTAAAACTACACAATATCAAACAAATAAAATTCAAGTGTTTCCATGATTCTATCCGTCCGACAATTGTCAACTTCATGCTCCTTAATCTTGTATTATGCTTTTAATATTCTAGAGTGATTGAGAATTGATTCCACAGAATATGTTAAGAGATCTAGTACATGGAGAACCATTGATCATCGAGTGAGGGAGGTCATGGAGCGATGGTAGTAGGGGAATATTTAGGATGTTGGATATTGGGATGTGGAGAGGTGAAATGATAAAGAGGCACTGATTCAGGTGAATCACTATGGATAATATGATATTTTTTATTTTTCACAATATCTATTATTAATGAAAATATATTTCAAATTCAGTCTAAATGAAAATATTTTTAAAGTAAATTTTATATATTTGATTTAAATATTTGTTTATAATTTTTTTTAAAAATTCTTTACAATGGGTTTGGAATTATTTTCCATGTATTTTTTAGATATTGATGATATTATTGAAAATATACTTACGACTGGTCCTCCACAGAGACACTACTACACAATATTTTTTCCACCATTAGTGATTTGGGTGTTAGTCTTGTGTAACTTATGAAAAACTATGGTAACATTTTTATAGACACACACATAATATATATATATATATCTATATTTTTATTTATTTATTTATGAATGTAATAATGTTGACAAATATTTTTCATTTAATAGTTACGTTAATATGATGTATAAACATATATTTGTATTAAAAAATTAATATATATATATATATATATATTCACTGGATTTCATAATATGTTATTATAAAATAATTTATTTGCAAAGAATTCTAATGGTAAAATATGTGTTATTAATAATAGTTATTAATAACATATTCATGTGATTGTAAATAAAATGTTTATATTGATTAAAATGTTAACAAATTTAACTGTTAGTAATTAATTTTTTGGTATTGAATAATTAATACCAATAGATATACCTATTAGTGAAAACTAATGTTTTTAATTAAAATTAATACTAAAAAAACAAAATATCTATTGTAATTAATCATTTTCAATAATAATTAGATTATGTGATATTTATTTTATATTTGTAAAAGACACTTTTTAATGTTCATATAGATTTCATTATACATTCCATAGGTTTATCATCAATGATTCCAATATCACATGTGTGTCACTCCTAACGATCCATGCTCAGCAAGTGACATAATCCTTTGATTCTTCCATTATGCTTTTAGCCTGATCGACTGATCGACCGCCCTAGATCATCCATGATGTCACCCATCAATAAGGGGGGATATTCATTATCGTCTAAAATTTGTGATTCCATATCCATACTAGTGACATCAAATTCCATCATTCCTTATCTCACACATAACTGGTCACTGATTCATAATTCATCATTCACCATGTGTAACCATGTTAATTTTCATGATCAAATCTAAAAAATGGGTATACACTCCTATACAATGTGATCACAAAACTTGACTTAGGTATCAATGTGTTGTGCACATCAAAATAAGGATATTTTAGCTAACCTATCCATATGCATGCTAATGTAAGCTACATTAAACCAGATGTACTCCTGACACTCCTCAAAATTGATAAACTAATCTCTTACATTGTCTAACTAAATAACCACCTAGCAATTGACATCATTTTAAAAAAAAATTCTACACTCACTATCACCATTCTCGAAATCACATCATAAAACAATTGGTCTAGGGACATGACCAGTCCTATTTTCAAAATCCCTTGATGACACCCTAAACCATTACCTGAGGTCAACTTCATCATAAAAACTCGTGGAATCCATATGACTAGATACACAATAAATAGTAGAACCTAACATGCACGAATCTCAAAATTCAATGAAATTATCTAATATAGCTCCCTCTAAGGCACTCATAAGACTCTGCTTAAACCTCTTGTGGTTCACCTAGAAAAATCACATCTCATTAACTCCCACATTCTTTTCTGTACCTAAATTTTACTAGGGTCTATCATCTATCTTGTAAATTAATCCTTGTATAGTTTAAATATAAATAGACATTTTACATATTCCCATATCAAATATCACATGACAACTAATGTTCCAAACCACCAAATATAGTGTATCAAAATATATTAGGAATCACATTCCAAAATAATAACCCAATGCTTGTAAATCCACACACTTTGAGCATCTACAACTTAGATTTTTCCCTTGAGTTTCCACTCACATACATATAAATATATATAGAGGCATCATCTGATTATGACCCATAACATATGAATCAATGTGATTTGGTTATGTTGGGTAGATTTTATATCCATTATATAAGAGAAAACAACAGATAATTTGTCACTAACATTTTATTTAACTAAACATTCAATGAAATAATCCACAATGGGTTTCTTCATAAGGGAATCAGTCAATGAATTAACCAATAGGGGCCTACAAATACCCCTTTAACTGTGGGACCAGATCATCATAATCATCATTTATTATCATGTCATAGATCCAAAACACCTATTATAATAGGGAAATACATATATGTGGTCCAAAATAGTAAAATATAATGAAGGGGATAAATTGATGAAAACTATATTGTTAATTTTATCAAATTAATGAAATCAAACCTCTATAATAAGTAAAGTAGAACACATAGAAAAATATTTTATGTGTACATTAAAATCATAAGATGATACATATAGACACCTATTTTTTCAATGAACCAAGTGTAAAATCCATAAATTCTCTATTACAACTGGGTCAATAGAGAAAAATGTAATAAACCATAAAACCAAACATAAATTTAATATAGAAATGTGATATTATGACATTACTAATATCAAACAGCATGGACATCAATCACATACCCCTTGAAAATTGGAATTCCATTGTAAAATAGGTCTAAAAAAACTAGTCAATGTTCAATAACAATATATGAGAAATTCTTATGTATCTAGTCTACCATTTACCCAAATACTAAGACATAATAAAAAATGATTTATCCCTTGATATGAATCACATAAATAATATTTTATGATACCACTTTATCACACACCGACCTAGATTGCTATGAATAGAAACTATATTGATGGTAACTACACCATAGTTGTTTCTCCCTATATTCCAGAGGCTATCAACCACTAGTGGAGGTATATGGTAGTACCATTGGGAAATTATACCCCCATGTCATTTTGAAAAATAATTGAAAAATAAAAAAACATCATCCGTATCATAAATATTGTGAGTGGAATAACATAACATACCCATTGGAAAATAATAAATACATTGTTAATATATAAAATCATAAAATAATGAACTCCTACTGCACCAATAGCATATAATGATAAAAGTAAAATATAAAAAAATAGGTATAAGGGGATCCAAAAAGTCCTTGATACATAGCTCACTATAATAACAATTTCACATCTGAGAAATCTCAATAGATCATGTTATATCAAACCAAAACCCAACCTATAACTATAATCATCAGGGGATACATGGGTACTGAAGGTCCACGAACACCTGGAGAAGGGTGTAAGTAAAAAAATTAATGCGGAACGATAACTGTAGTGATGTTTATAATCAGTGATGTAGTGATATGTGCATGTAACATGGTCAAAATAATAACATATTTTATAAACATTAATAAATGAACACAATTTTCCCTTCGGATTCATTTTTAATTTTAAGGATGATCATAATAACATCTTCAATTATTTTATGTCTCTATGTAGATTAAAATATCATGATAAACTTTGTAAACATATATCTCACTAATCATGAATATAATTAGTCATTATTCTTTTGGACAATACCCCTTAATGACCATAACTACTATATCTAGCGATAGAGTGTCATTAAGTGCATCTTGTAATTGTTCTAATATCATAGTATCCCAGGTTAATTTAACCTAATTTTCTGTAAAACAATCCAAGTGAGAAATCTATCCATGAAAATATTATAATATCCCATATCCTTGATGGACCCTGTTATATAGTATAAACACTTGAAGAAATTCCACATCCCGAAAAAAACAACCCAAGTAATGATCCATCATAGTAGAATACACAAGGATAACCTAAAATACATAGGATATCACTCTATAATAATTTTATAGACCTCATTAAGGAATGTAAATATTTCATACCACAGCATCACTAATGAATTTTCCCCGACCGACTAAGGGAGTGCACAAATTTCATTTCAAAAACTGACCCATGTCAGTCTAACAGGCCGTATTGAGATAATATAAATTTGATTCATAAAAATACTCAAGGATAATATACCATATCATCATAGATATATATATATATATATATTGGTCACATTCTAAACCTATCATTCAATTCATTATTGAATACCAATGATTGAGATACAACTTCTCACAGCCTTTATAATCTCAATCCATTTATCTTTGTCTAAAAATTTACACCAATGAACATCCTTACACATATATTTTTTCCAATCTATGGTGTCACATTCTATAAGGGAACCATCAATGGTCCCTAGTTAAAACCCTTATAGGACACCTTATAAGGATCCTTAAATCTCAATCTCATCTATTAAGCCAATAATCTCCATTCTGAAGACATCACATTCCGTGGAATCATCATGAGATGGGGAGTCCTCATAGAACACCCAGGAAATTTTCATAAAAAAGAAAGAATCAATCCCATACACTTTCACTTATATCAAAGTAATATTAAATTCCCAACCATATTTTTATTCTCATCTGAGAAAACCTACCAAGGAAAACATGTCAATGTTGTGGAAGAACCAACCACAACCATATCATAATAATGGAATCTTAATGAAATCAATTAATTCTCACACAAAATAATAAAGACATACATCTCAAATCATCACTAAACTCTACAAGGATCATAGAATAGAACATTTTGTAATGGCCAAAATCATTATAAAACACAATCACACCACTCTAGGGGACCATGAATTGCATGATATGAATGTAATATAACACCTTCTTTCACTAGATTAGATTCTAATCTAGAAAGTTCATGTCGTTCAACATGGAACCAAAACCATATTCAATTTATCTAGGGAATGAATTTGTTTTAATTATAAAATCATTATTTTAAAATTGTCATCAACCCTTGTGGAGATACCATACATCCAACTTTCCATATAAAATAATCATTAACGATATGGGTATGCCAACATGAACACCTACATCATTTGATAATATTTACCTTTTATCATAATTCCCAACTAATAATATATAATCCAATCTATGTCCCCTCCAATCCCCAATAGTCACCCATTATCTTGTCTCAAACCAACTAAAAGTTTTAAATCAATTATATTCCATTCATATTCTAATAAAATATTTTTAATGGAAATTAAACATTTTAATTCTATTTAACTTATGTAAGAATGATAAATTGTATAGATTCTAACGAGTTCCACCTTTTACAATACAAAATTACTGATGAGAAGTATACCACTTACTCTAGACCCCATACGAGGTAAAATACCCAACATGAGAATCCAAAAAATTTACTAATTTAAATTATTTTAAATAAACAAGTATAGAAAAAATATTTTTTATTCCATTCCATTCCTTAAAAAAATGATGGTCTATATTACTAATTTCATGATGTCATATCCCTAGTCTATATGAAACCCCCATAAGATAGAGTTATTCCACCATGCATTGTAGGAATAACCTCAAGAATCATAATTGTATAATCTGAAAAATAGATAAAAAGTGACAAGAAGAATGGAATCCACTAAATAAGTTATGTTACATCTATTATCCATGAATGAACACTAATAAAACCACAAATAGAAGATAGTATAATGGGGTATCAAGGGGAAGTAAGTTCACCACACACACAAACTAGGGGAAAGAAGATGGTTTTCCACTTCAAAAAACATGATTTTTAAAATAAAATTTTATACCATTTAATTCCACTAGAGAGATGGAAAATCATAAAATATTATAGGGTCCCTAAGCTTTCCCTTAGTGAGTGGTTCCCTTAGTAGCCATTGGCTCGTTGCTACAGACTATAGTCCCTGCCTCCAAAACAAACTAGGGTTTTCTCTTTAGCCACCAAATTTCCTCCTAATCCTCAAAACTTATATATAAAAAATCTTTTTATGGTTTATAAGCATATAAATTTCCTTCTAACCACTAACTTAAAATATTAACCCTTTAATAAATTAAAATAAAAAAAATTCCCCAAAAATCATCTCATGTTGAAACATGGAATCTTAAAAAAATATAGAGATAAATAATTATTTCCATGGTGAAACAATTCATTTCTAAAACATGAAAGTAAGTCCACATTGTTCTTATATAGAAAAATCATCATTATCTATCTCATTTAAATTAGGAAAATATGGTTATTTTGGGGTTTACTAGGTTCTTTTCTAATGCAGATATTATATACCCATTGAAATCAAATTTCAACACCAACTCACATAATAATTATAGAAAATAAAAACTTATTATATCATCATATATGTTTTTTCAAATTTAGTTATTTTTTACCATTTATATATAATTTTTTAGAATGAATAAATTTTTTATAAAATATATCTTTTTATGTTATAATAATGAAAAAATTAAATAAAAACATATATATTATTTTTGAAATATGACTAAAATTGACCAGACTTATATAAAAATTTAATTATGTAAGAAATATTATCATTTTGTGACAATGTTTAAAGATACGTGGATATATAAAATTGTAAAATTTTTCCCATTATAAACTCACACATACGGTATTAATATGCTAATGGATTTATAGAGATATAATATTTAATATTATTAAAAAGTAATAAAATTCACTAAAATAAACAATTCATATAATATACATATCCATACAGTCATTCCATTGGTGAAATAAAATTTTATGAAATATTAATTCAACTTGATAAATTCAAAATCATGAGGGATTTACTAGTTCATTTAAAAAAATTATATCTTTTGAATCTATTTGTTTATGAATCACAATAGACACTTTATTTTACATGAATGAAAATCTTTGTTTATTATTTCAATTTTATATGCATTGTTATATTCGTATTTACTCTTTATTATGTATTGATTCAAATATAAGTATGTTTTGGACCTTTAAAGGTACAATTGAATTATATAAAATGGAAGATAGGGTTGAAGATTTATATTTTCTCACAACCATATTAATATATTTGAAAGTATAAAATTTGATGTTTTTTACATTAAATATTATAAATAGAGATCATGAATTATGGAATGTAAAATATCATGGTGACAAATAAATGAGATGGAAATTTGATTTGATTTCAATGATTCATTCTCTCAGTAGTTTAAGGTCATTTTGTTGTCTTAATTTTCATTTTGTTCTTAGTACTTTTGTATTTGGGATTATAAATCATAAAAACCTTTAGTATTTTATATTTATTTTTTTATTTCCAATCCATCATGATCCTACAGTTTTCATGGATAAGAATATATATATATTATAAATTATGATTTTTATAAAATATAGTGAAGGAATTATTTTTGATCAAGTTAATCGAATATCATCTCCGGGATATAGTTCCTACAACTGAATTTTCTCAAAGAAGTATGGTTTTCAGATTTTATTTTATTATTATTATGATAAATTACTCACCTGGGTATCAAAACTTATATCCCTTAGATCATTTTATTGACACACCATCCACTTTTCATAAAAATTAATGAGTTTCTATATTATAACAACTTATATATTTCATAATATCATTTAATAGTGTTTACATAATGTTTTTTTAGACTATATTTCATTATTTTAATAATATGTTAATATTTTTATCATTTGGTTTATTTCACATCATATTATTGTTAACATACGAGTTATCTAATTTATACAATATTGTTTGTGATCATTCTATGATTTATTCGGAATTTATAGACTCGATATAATTTATTTTTAGTAGTAACCAACAAAGTTTATATTTGAATTTATCTTCAGTTAACCCCCATATAAAATATTCTCTATATGTTAAAATATTTTTTAAAAGGGCTAGGTTATAATTTCTTAATAATGATTTTGATATTGGTCTTCCTTACAGTAAAGTGAATTAAAGATAAAATATATTTTTTATAGTATGTTTATAAGATATAATATTATATATATGTATATTATTAATTATAAAACTATTTTAGGGTTTTAATTATGGGTATTAGAGAGGTCACATGATGGATTTTTAGATAAATTCTATTTTACAACATTTTCATATTATGGTTGAAAATTTTAATATTTCAGTGTAGGGAATTTCTAACTTTACATGTGAGGAGAAACCAAAGTTTCAAAGAACTATAAGGTGTATAATACATGTCATTGTTTGGTGTTGGAAAGTGTTTATAGTTTTATACCATTTTATACTTCTAATAGAATTTGAATAATTTTTTAGATTAATCACATACAAACGTCGTAATTCTTAGAGACTAGAATAGCTATTCTAGGTGATGAATATAGATTAATCATTTTTTCCAAGAGAATGATCAGTGCCAATATATCAGAATTTTATGTCTATGGTTAATGGTTTTCAATATATTGTTTAGAGGGATATTATAGTTGAGTATAATGTTGAGAAAGTTATTAACATACGTATTACGAATTTGGAGTCTATAGAAACATAAAATGATGATAAAAAACACTATAATTTGAATATTTATTACCTCATCAAATATTTATTTTATGATGAAAATATACTAAAGGGAAATGTTATGAAGAGGAAAATAAAGAACTAGGAATACACTTTCCCTTATCTTACTTCCAAATATTCTAATTATAATAATACATTAACATTAATGAAATATACTATAATTTTTTTGGATTTGAGTAGTTTGGAACTTATTGTCGGTTAATTTATTTATAATTTGAGTTTTAGGAATAAGATCATCAAAATTAATAATTTCTATATAGATTTTCATAATGATAAAGGAGTTTGACATGATGACTCTAGAAGGAGACATGTGAATAAGGAATATATTGTATAATTTTTTTATTAATATATGAAAATTGGGAAAAAAATTATTTTCCGTGGTTAATATGTGAATATAATAATTTTAAAATGTATTTTAAATTTAAAGGGTTGGAGGGTTTAATGGTAATGGGAACCAGGAGTACTAGAGAATATCTTAATTATAATTGTTATTTGGAAAATGATGTTAACTCGGAGGTAACCAGTTTAAATAATTAGTCTCCTAGGAATTAATCATGGTCCAAGGATATGGTAAATATTGATTATATTTTGAATTTGTCTCTATAATATATGAACCAATACTTTTATGATGATGGAGTCGATATTCAGTCATTTGAATATATCATTGAATAAGTGAGTAGGATAGATAAGGGATAAAATATGTTTATTAATACTATGATATGCATAAGAAAAATCATAAGAAGACCAATTATAACATTTTAATACTAACTTCATAGTTGGATATTAAATCATTTTTAGTTTCAACATGTAATGATTAGGATGACGATATGAAACATAAGTCCAAATATATTGGTATAAATAATAATCTTTAGATTTTTACATTAAGAATTTAGTGTATTGAAAAACTTATCTGAATTCCAAATCTATATTGAACATCTTCGGGTGTTGGTTATATATACAAGAAGGCAGATTTTCCAAAATATTATTTTTTTAGAATAGTTCTCCCTTTTTATTATGGATCACAAGTGAGATTATTAGAATATTCATTTCTCCTTTAATAATGTTCAATGATTCAAATATTATAGATGTTAAATTTTAAAATAACTCTAAGATATACATCACCTTATGTTTGAACATGTATGAGTTTTTAATGTTTTTTTACTAATATTTCAAAACAAAATAATGTTTGGCTACTATATATTTTCATATTTAATGATTGTTTGTTGGGTACCCATGAGTAAATTTATATGTAAAACTTATTTTCTCAACATTATTTCATTTAAAAAATTACAATAAAATATCACTCATCTAGGTTGATATCATAATAGACATGATGTTTCAAAAATATTACATTAATTTTTTTATCATTTTTTAATTCAAAGGAAACTATATTTAATATTAAAAATCATGTACTACTGTTATATGAGTTTATCTCCATTATCCTTTTGTTTCATGAATATAATATCACACTAAAAATAGATATTGTTTTTAATTTTTTAAAAAACTAAAGAATAAGTTACTCATATATTTTACAAAGAATTATAATATAAAATATTTATATATAGTTAATCGATGACTGATATGATCTATGTTAATTGATCATTTTTCACATGTTGTTTAACATTCTCTTAGAATTTAAAAAATAAAGATAATGGGAGGAAATTACTTGGTTATATCAAAAATATAATAATAATATTTATAATTTAATTTATATACTATATAAAAAATATTAATGGAGTTCATATGATTTATCATCAACATCATCCAAAACTAATCAATAGAGAATGTATTTTGTTTGATGTACTTATTTGTAGTTCTCTTATAAAATATTTTCTTTTTAAATTAACACATATTATCTTAAATATATTTATAGATGATTTTTTACTCTTACATAATCCATATGTTTTATTATTACTATTGTGTATTCTTTTTATTCTATGATTTACTCTCATGTATTATTTTCATTTTTTCATCACACATAAACATTCTTATTCTTTTAATGATTTCACTTCCATGTTCATTTTTCACTACACATATATGATCTTGATATTTAAATTTTATTGGTGTTCATACCTAATTATTATTTTTCCATAACACTCTAATGAAATTTAATTTTTTAATATTTTATTAGTTTTCTTTCTGATAACCCAATTGATGAAAAAGTGAATCTTAATGTAAGAATGTGTGTCTATTTTAGTAGATTCAGTATGGGGAGATATTTGGGTGATGTTTTAGGAGAAAACAATAGGGAAATAATGGTGGAATAATGTTAGTGTAAGATATGTTTTCTACGAATTATATGTGTAATTAATGGTGTAGTATTTTTTACATAAGTACAAGGAGATGAAATGTTTATATATTTAATTTAAATTTAATAGTTTTTCTTCTTTTTAATAATCAAAATAGATGATACTATTAATTCATTTCTATAAAATGTATTCTCCCAGTTATGATGTTTTTATAAATAAAAATTACTCCTTTTTTACATGAATGTACATTATAGTTTTAATATATTTTTTTCTATAGAAATATACCTTTTTATTCATAAGTTTATGTGTGATGATACTAATACATGTATATTATGATGCTTTATGATCAAAAATGAATTTCATCTAACAAAAGACAGAGATTAAGATTTTATATATTAATAAGACCAAACCCATTGATAATGTATTTTAATATTATGAGTTATTTCTTCCAAAAATTATAAATGGATAATAAGGATTCAATGAATGGAAGATATGATGGTGAACAAGAGTTAATATAATAAAAATTATTGGATTTTTTAGTTGTTTTATCTTATTTCGTTTAAAATATCCATATTGTATTATTTTTTTCATTTAAATAGATATTTATTATATGAGGATATATTTTGTTAAATTATTAAATCATCTATCTATATTAGTTTTATTAAAATATATTAAAATATATTAAATTATAGGGATATGAATTTTTATCTTATGATGCACTAGTCTGGCCATGTTTTTTATGGACTTTCAGCTGATTAGGTTGATCAAAGTGGATTTTTTGGATATATTTTAAATAAATAAAATCAATCAAAAAAGACTGTGGTCAATTTTTTTAATAATTATTTAGTTTGATGAAGTTCCAAGGAATAAAAAAATTTATCCCATGGATTTAGTATTGATCATGTAGCATTTTTTTATGAAAATAATATATTTTCTTTGATTGGGACTAGTTATATTTATTATAATATCATTTAAAAGAGATCTCATGTTGTTATCACAAACTCAATTTCAATGTTTTGATTCATTATGGAAATAAATTTCCATTAGGATTATTTTACCTTGGATAAGTATTAACATCCATGTAGTTTAATTTTCCATTCATTTTTTTATTTTTATATGATTTTTTCAAAATGTATAATGTTTAGAAAACATATTTTTTATAGTGGGAGAAAACATTTAAGTTTTCTTTATTATTAAATTAACCCTAACCAAACCTATAATATATATTTTCCTCATGGTAAATATATATTTGGAAATTATAATCGATATAACCTCATGGGAGACATCAATAAATGACTACCTAGAGATAGAGTTCCTCAACATGGGAATCTGGAAGTGTTTTATTGTTTTTTATATCTGCATAACCTTTGTGGTGAATATTTGTGGGGTTTCATCATTATAATTCTACATGACCCCAAAAGGTCATAAATTGGTAACAATGTATTGGTTAACTAAGTGGATCAATGACTACAAGATAGAAACATCATATTTTCCTTATAATGAATGAATATGTTCCCAATGTAGAACTCACGATCAAGGAATATACAACCATTAATATCATTGTAACATACCAGGTAAAAAAAGAATAAAACATTCTCATATTTATAAATATTTACGAATTAAATATTAATTTTACTTTAAAGGGGTTGCTATGTTCGATAGCATACCATATACGCAACAAAGAGTTTCTTTGAAATCTTACGTTGCACACTAGTAATAAAATAATATTATTTTAAATGGTAGTTAACACGTAGTCGTTGTATCGGTGGGAATGAATGGAAATAACTAAAATATGATTATATATGTTTGTTAAATGTTTTTACATTTATCCAATAAAGGATAAAGGCTTAAAATATGAAAAGAATTCAATTTTAGGCATATATACTCTAATATTCACTAAAGGTCGAAATATCGCCTTTTGATAGAGAACATTCTATAAATATAGTTTTGTTCACTATTATAAATTTTATTGGACCAGATAGAATTTTTCTTTAGAATCGGGACATCAAAATTTTCATTGTGTGAATTTTTGTATTTTTCCGATAAAGTTCATTTTTTAATGAATAGTGAAAAATGTTGTATTTTAATTAAAAACCTCTTTTTAATATAATTTATTTATATAATTAGATTGTATTTTTAATTTGTTTTAAAGTAAAATTAGAATATTTTTTTACCATTTAATTCAATAGTGGTCGTTGGAATTAATTTCACATTGAAATTGGACTTAAAATACTGTCAATCTTTTGACACATATTGTTTCATAAAAACATGCTATTTTCTCTGACAGCGGAAATTAATTATTAAATTAATTAATGAAAAATATATGTTTTGAATTTTTTAAAATATAAATCATTTTTGAATTCGGAATATCAAATATATCTTACGCTGAATTTTTGGTATTTTTCTGAAAAACATCAATTTTTGATGAATAGTGAAACCACTAAGTGGTACTTAAAAAACGGATTTTTCATTTAAATGAAATTTTACCACCTTTGTGTTTTTAATTTCAAAAATCCAACATAAATGGTTGTCGTTATGAATTAAAATGTGGTTCAATGGTTTTAAAATTAGTTTATGGTGAATAGTAACTTTTATGTTTTTAATCTCGATTAGAGGTAATTAGTGTAGTTTAAGGTAAAAATAATGTTTTAATAATAAGAAATTACCTAGACACATGTACTACCCTTATTGGATGTGTCATGGCCGATCAATAAAATCCATGGGTCCACTTGGGGACCCCATGGATCCACTTTGTTAGGAAAATGACATTAATAACTTTTTATTTAAAGTTAAAATAAACATGTCACAAACATGAGTTGTTTTAATAAAACAATTCTTAAATGGGGTTATACAAGTAATATATTTGACTATAAATATTAATTAGAAAGATAAAAAGATTTTCTACATCATGATATTTTTTTTATAATTTTTAGACATTAAAAACTTAAATTATTTATGACACCATGATGATGTAGTGATTACGTCATTATTTAATGATTTTAATAAAATGAAAAGATAATGTAAAATCTAAGACCTACACATGTCAAATACCGATTGGATGGGTGGATTTCTAACTATTATCACCTTATACTCTAAATATATAATTTTGGGCCCCTTTTTATCCGAAATTATTTTATAATAATGTATCTTTTCATAACATTCCAAGAGTGCCCCTCCTCTCCTCTTATAAAAGGATCCCACCTCTACCTCCTTAACCACACATCTCAAGACTTTGTTTCTCCCATGCTCTGCACTTTTTGTCTCTCCACATCCCTCCCTTACTCCTAGAAGCCTCACTTTTGGTAGAAGTCTTCCCAAGGAAGCCTTTGAGCTCAACTAAAAAAGAGTTACCCGTTTTTAAGGTAATGTCTTCACTTGTGTTCTTTTGTTTTATTTTTCTTCTCCAACCCCCTAAACTCATTTTATTCATTTCTTTTGTATCAAATCCGGTATCTTAAATATACTAGGATGATTTTATAAGATGTATTCGATATACACTTACACCCACCTACATCTAATGGTTAAAGAACACACTGTTTCTGTGGATAGAGAATTTCTACCTCACGAAACGATGATTGTTCAACGCTCATATAACACCTTCAGTGGTGGACATTAATATGTCACTATGTTTATATATGATATATAATATTTTAATGTTTTTCTTAAGCTTCTGTATTTTTTTTCATTTCTGGCATACCTTTATGCTTTCCATTATGGGTAAACATGATATCTTCATTTTAGGAAGTGCGGACTACCGCCCCTGAAAGTGATTTGATTCGTTAATACCACATGTGATACATATAAAGGATAGATTTAATGATATTATATATGATATTATACTATAATTATAATATACCTTTATGTAATTATTATTTCATTCCATTAAAGTATGACATAGAAATGAAAGTAGTGTTCATGTGTACGTATGGCTTACCGTCTCCATGAATGGTGCATTTTATTTCTTATCCCCAAATTTAATGTACTATTATAAGTACATATATATAGTGGATATATATGATGTATTTTACATATAAATGATTAATATAATTCTGGAATTAAAATATACATATCTCTCATTTAGTTTTAATTTAATTAATATGACATAGAAATGAATGTAGCGTTCATGCGTACGTACGGATTACCGTATCCATGAACGGTGCATTTCATTTCTTAACTCTAAATGAGTATATAATATTATAAATACATGTATATTCTGGATATATATGATATATATGATATCCAAATCATGAATATCATTCTGGATATAATGAACCTTTTACCACACGAACAACATGTAATTGTAAGAAGCCCACTTTCGACTTAGAAACCAAATATCGACAAACCAAACATTATTAACATAAATGATTACATAATATTTATAACATGAAAATAAGTGATATAAAAGGAATAATTAACTTTAAAAAGGTTCTTAAGAAAGTAGAAATTAACTCAAGTTATTATTCAGGACGTTAAAGAACGATCGAGTCAAGTCGGACCTGAGGTAAGGGACTTCTTCTCAATCTCCTTTAATTGAGGAATATTTTGTTTTATAAACAACATTCTTTTATATAGTGTATAAACCCCTTTGAATTTTAATTTTATGCAAAAATAATCTTTTTATACAAATCTTTTTACTAATCAACAAAAAGGAATGTTTCTTTTAACGTACGCGGTGACAATGGCCTTTTCCGCCTCTGTGAGTATTATTTGGTATTTGGCTTCCTCAACAAGCCATAATGTTTTTAAAATGAAATAATACAATATAATCTTTTAAGTATTTTGGTATTGGAAAGGGTTTTTATAATGCATATTTTTATGTCAATATATTTAAGTGATATATTGTGATTGAAATGTGGAAATGTTTTATTTCCATTATAATTAATATGATTTTATAATGGTACTTGGATATTTGACAGGTGGTTACATGATAAAACATATGACGAGTGGTGCCGTGAATACCCGGACGGGTGGTTACGTTATAACCTCCAATGCATTGGGTATGGAAGTCGGCCGTATGGATATTCCATTAAGTGATATGTGTGGAAGTCGACCGTATGGTTATTCCATTTAAGTATGTTTATGTCCCAAGTTACCTTTATATGTTATGTGTTTTTTATATGGGTTTTATGGTAATCTTTTGATTACAAAATGGGTAAGTAATTATCTTTTATTCAGTGAAGTGTTTTTACTACATTATAAAGGTGAAAAGTATTCCTTTGATAAAGTATTCGTGGTTTACTGGTTTTTTTGAAAAACTAACAGTTTTCTTTCTTTGTGTATCCTTTACTGAGCTTTTTATGCTCACCCAAAGTTTTTTTGAAATTTTTTTCATAGGACATAATGTGGAATAAGGTCAACGATGAGATTAAGGAAGAGTCATGCTTTCTTAAGTATGGAAGTAGAAATGACAATTTTTTAGAGTTCATGTTTTGAAAAAAAAGGAAACTTTGTAGAAGTGTCTACTATGTAATCTTTTGAGATGTAATAGTTATGATCTAATTCTCTAAAAGTATAAACCTATAAAATATCCTCAATGTGAATTATTCATTTAATTCAATATTAAGTAATGTTTAAGGTCGGGGCCTTATATTTGGTTTCAAAATTCAGTTTAGATAACTTTAAGAGTTATAATTCTATTAAATGATTATCCAAAAATATTTTTTTTTGAAATGATATAGCATTTAAAGATTACCATGTTGATTCACCTAATATATTTCTATGTTAAGAATGGTTTTCCGTAGAGGAAATAGAATGGATTTTCTGGGAAGGTATACAGTGGGAAATGACCTTTCAAATTAGTATCCTGAGATGGTCAGAATCAGAACTAAACAGTTTTTTGCAGTGATGGCTCAGTTGACTCAGGAGTTGAAAAGAAGATTTTTGAATGCTACTGTTTTGGAACTACCTTCCAGGAATGGTGAGTTTGTTATCTACATTGATGCTTCATTTAATGGACTTGGTTTTGTCCTTATGCATAATGATCAGGTAATTGCTTATGCTTCACGTCAGTTGAAAACTCCTGAGGTAATTTACCCTACTCATGATTTGGAATTAGCTGCTGTTGTTTTCACATTAAAAATTTGGAGGCATCATTTATATAGAGTAAAGTGTGAAATATATACTGATAAAAAATGCTTAAAGTATATATTCACTCAGAAAGAATTGAACATGAGACAGAGGAGATGGATAGAATTAATCAAGGATTATGATTGTACAATTCATTACCACCCGGGAAAAGAAAATAAAGGGGCTGATGCTTTGAGTCGAAAAAGTAATGCTTCATTAGAAATGTTGCATTTGGAACGTGATCCTTTGGTTAAGGATTTGATGAACTTTGGCAAAGAAGTTGTTGGTGCAGGATTTCCTTCTGTTTTGTTTCAGTTGTCAGTGAAATCTTCTCTATCAGACAAAATTATGCAACCACAGAAGCAAGACAGCGAGTAGCAGAAAAAGGTAGAGCTGGTTCAGAAGGGTAAGTTGCCTAAATTCAATATTGATAATGATTTTGTTTTGATATTTGGGAAGATATTGTGTGTTCCGTGTGATTCATAGTTGAAGAGATATTTGTTATGTGAAGCTCATAGTTGTCCGTTTTCAGTCCATCCTGGCAGTACTAAGATGTATAGAGATCTTCGAGAGTATTACTGGTGGGACAGAATAAAAAGAGATATTGCTGATTTTACTGTGATGTTTTTGACTTGTCAACAGGTTAAAGCAGAGAGGCAGTTACCGAAAGGGATGCTTCGGCATTTACCAGTGCCAGAGTGGAAATGAGAGAATATATCCATGGACTTCATTGTGGGATTGCTGAAGACACCTCGAGGTAATAATGCAATCTGGGTTATTGTTGATCGCTTGACTAAATCTGCTCATTTCCTTGCCATACGAGATAAGTTTTCCATATATAAACATTACCATTTGTATCTTAAAGAGATAGTCATGTTACATTGAGTTCCTCTCACTATTGTATCTGACCGTGATCCCAAGTTCACTTCTAACTTTTGGAAAGGCCTTCAGAAGTCGTTGGGTACTGAATTAAATTTTAGTATAGCTTTTCATCCTCAATCAGATGAGAAATCAGAATGAACAATTCTGACTATGGAGGATATATAACGTGCTTTTTCAATGAATTATCCGGGAAGTTGGGACCAATATATTTATTTGGTTGAGTTTTCTTATAATAACAGTTTTTATTCTAGTATACAGATGGCACCATTTAAGGAATTATATGGGAAGTGATGTTGAACTCTAGGTTTTTGGGATGAACTGGGTGAAAGGAAGTTGATGGGAGCAGAATTGGTAGAAAAGATAGAAGAAAAAGTTCAGTTGATTCAGAAACACATGAGAACAGCTCAGAGCAGGCAATAGAGTTATGCGGATAACCGGAGGAAGGATATATCTTTCGAGGTAGGTGATCATGTTTTTTTCAATGTTTTATCGTGGAAATGTGTAATGCGATTTGGTAGGAAAGGAAAGCTGAGTCCATGGTTCATTGGACCATATAAAATTCTGGAGAAAGTTGGATCAGTTGCTTACCGAGTGGATTTACCTCCGAGTTTATCTCAGGTACACAATGTTTTTCATGTTTCGAAGTTGAGAAAGTATATGCCAGATCCATCTCATGTTTTGAGCCCAGAGGTAGTTCTTTTGTAAGAGAATCTCTCTTATGAAGAACAACATGTCCAGATACTTGATCTTAGAGATAACGTGTTGCGGAATAAGGTAATTCACCAGGTAAGGGTTTTATGGAAAAACCATATGGTTGAAGAGGCAATATGGGAATCTGAGAATTCTGTGAGGGATAAATTCCCCCAGTTATTTTGATATGTGAATAAAATTGCAAGGATGCAATTTCCAAAAGGGGGGGGGGATGTAAAATCCCAGGTAAATAAAGAATAAAACATTCTCATATTTATTAATATTTACGAATTAAATATTAATTTTACTTTAAAGGGGTTTCTATGTTCGATAGCGTACCCGATACGCAACAAAGAGTTTCTTTGAAATATTACATTGTACACCGAAATATGATTATATATGTTTGTTAAATGTTTTTACAATTATCCAATAAAGGATAAAGGCTTAAAATATGAAAAGAATTCAATTTTAGTCATATATATTATAACATTCACTAAAGGTCGACTTGTCGCCTTTTGATGGTGAACCGTCTATAAATATAGTTTTCGTCACTCTTATACATTCTATTGGACCAAATAAAATTATTCTTTTGAATCGGGGCATCAAAATTTACTTTGTGTGAATTTTTTGTATTTTTCCGATAATGTTCATTTTTTAATGAATAGTGAAAATGTTGTATTTTAATTAAAAACCTCTTTTTAATATAATTTATTTTTATGATTAGATAATATATTGAATTGGTTTTAAAGTGAAATTAGAATATATTTTCACCATTTAATCCAAAAGTGGTCGTTGAAATTTATTTCACATTGAAATTGGACTTAAACTAGTGTCAATCTTTTGATACATATTGTTTCATAAAAACACACTATTTGCTCTGACAACAGAAATTTATTATTAAATTAATTAATGCAACTTATATGTTTTGAATTTTGTAAAATAGACCTCATTTTTGACTTCAGAATATCAAATATATCTTAGGATGAATTTTTGGTATTTTTCTAAAAAACTTCAATTTTTGATGAATAGTGAAACCACTAAGTGGTACTTAACAAACTGATTTTTCCTTTGAATTAAATTTTACCACCTTTGTGTTTTTAATTTAAAAAATCTGACATACATGGTTGCCATTAACGAATTAAAATGTGGTTCAATGGGATTAAAATATTTTTTTGGAGAATAGTAACTTTTAAGTTTTTAATCACGATTAGAGGTAATTAGTGTAGTTTAAGGTAAAAATAATGTTTTAATAATATTAAATGACCTAGACACATATCCTACCCCTATTGGATGTGTCATTTCCGACCAAGACAATCCATGGGTCAACTTGGGGACCCCATGGAGCCACTTTTGTAGGAAAATGACATTAATAACTTTTTATTTAATGTTAAAATAAAAATGTCACAAACATGAGTTGTTTTAATAAAACAATTCTTTAATTGGGTTATACAAGTCATATTTTTTACTATAAATATTCATGAGAAAGATAAAAGGATTTAATACATCATGATATTTTTTGTTTAATTTTTATACATTAAATAAATTAAATTATTTATGACACCATGATGATGTAGCGATTACCTCATTATTTAACGATTTTAATAAAATGAAAAGATAATGTTAAATCTAAGACCTACACATGTCAAAACACTATTGGATGGGTTTATTTATAACTCTTATCACCTTATCCTATAAATATATAATTTTGGGACCCTTTTTATCCGAAAATCATTTTATAATAAAGTATCTTTTCATAACTTTCCAAAAGTGCCCCTCCGCTCCTCTTATAAACGGCCCCCACCTCTACCTCCTTACACACACCTCTCAAGCCTTTGGTTCGGCCAAGCTCTGCCCTTTTTATCTCTCCACATCCCGGCCTTACTCCTAGAAGCCTCACGTTGGGCAGAAGTCTTCCCAAGAAAGCATTTGAGCTCAAATCAAAAAGTGTTACCCGTTTTTAAGGTAATGTCTTTACTTGTGTCCTTTTGTTTTATTTTGCTTATCAAACCCCCTAAACTCATTTTATTCATTTCTATTGTAAAAAATCCAGTATCTTAAATATACTTGGATGTTGTTATAAGATTTATTTGAGCTACACTTACACACACCTACATCTAATTGTTAAAGAACATACTGTTTCTGTGGATGGTGAATTTCTACCTCACGAAACGATGATTGTTCAAAGATCATATAACACCTTTAAAGGTGGCCATTAAGATGTCACTATATTTATATATTATATATAATATTTTAATTTTTTTCTTAATCTTATGTATTTTTTTCATTTATGGAATACCTTTATGGTTTCTATTATGGGTAAACACGATATCTTCATTTTAGGGAGTGCGGACTACCGCCCCCTCAAAGTGATTTGATTCGTTAATACTATATGTGGTATATATAAAGGATAGATTTAATGATATTATTTATGGTATTATACTGGAATTATAATATACCATTATATAATTATTATTTCTTTCCATTAAAGTATTAGATAGAAATGAAAGTAGTGTTCATGTGTACGTACGGCTTACCGTCTCCATGAATGGTGCATTTCATTTCTTATCCCCAAATGTAATGTACTATTATATGTACATATATATATATAATGGATATATATGATTTATGTTATATTTAAATGATTAATATAATTCTGGAATTAAAATATACACATCTCTCATTTAGTTTAATTCCATTAATATGACATAGAAATGAAAGTAGCGTTCATGCGTACGTACTGCTTTCCGTCTCCATGAACAATGCATTTCATTTCATTCCTATAAATGATTATATAATATTATAAATACATGTATATGATGGATATATATGATATATGATATCCAAATCATGAATATCATTCTGGATATAATGAACCTTTGACCACATGAACAACATGTAATTGTAAGAAGTCGAATTTCAACTTAAGAACCAAATATCAACAAAACCAACATTATTAACATAAATGATTACATAATGTTTAAAACATGGAAATAAGTGATGTAAATAGAATAATGAAATGAAAAATGTTCTTAATAAAGTAGAAATTATTTCAATTTCATTATTCAGGATGTTAAAGAACGATCAAGTCAAGTCGGACCCGAGGTAAGGGACTTCGTCTCAATATCCTTTCATTGAGGCATATTTTTTTATACACAACTTTCTTTTATACTGTGTATAAACCCCTTTGACTTTTAATTTTATTCAAAAAGAATCTTTTTATACAAAGCGTTTTACTAAACAACAAAAAGGAATGTTTCTTTTAACGTACGTGGTGAGAATGGCCTTTTCCTCCACCGTCAGAATTATTTGGTATTTAGCTTCCTCAACAAGCCATAATGTTTTTAAAATGAAATAATACCATATACTCTTTTATGTATTTTGGTATTGGAAATGGTTTTTATAATGTATTTTTTATGTCAATATATTTAAGTGATATATTGTGATTGAAATGTGGAAATGTTTTATTTCCTTTATAATTGTTATGATTTTATAATGGTACCTGGATATTTGACGGGTGGTTACGTGATAAACCATATGACGGGTGGTGCCGTGAATACCAGGATGGGTGGTTACGTTATAACCTCTAATTCATTAGGTATGGAAGTCGTCCATATGGCTGTTCCATTAGTGATATGTGTGGAAGTCCACCGTATGGTTATTCCATTTGAGTATGTTTATGTCCCATGTTACCTTTATATGTTATGTGTTGTTTATATGGGTTTTATGGTAATATTTAAATTACAAAATGGGTAATTAAAGATCTTTTATTCAGTGAAGAGTTTTTACTACATTATAAAGGTGAAAAGAAATACTTTGATAAAGTATTCGTGGTTTACTGGTTGTTTTGAAAAACTAACAGTTTTCCTTCGTTGTGTATCCCTTACTGAGCTTTTTATACTCACCCCATGTTTTTTTGAAGTGTTTTCCACAGGACATAATGTGGAATAGGGTCAAATATGGGATCAAGGAAAAGACATGCTTTCGTAACCATGGAACTAGAAAAGAGTTTTTTTTAGAGTTTATGTTTTGAAAAAAAAGGAAATTTTAGAAGTGTATGCTGTGTAATCTTTTGAAATGATATAGCATTTAAATATTACCATGTTGATTCACCTAAGATATTTCTGTGTTAAAAATGGTTTTTCGTAGAAAAATATAGAATAGATTTTTCTGAGAAGGAATACAGTGGGAAATGACCTTTCAAGTTAGTATCCTGAGATGGTCAGAATCAGAACTAAACACTTTGTTGCAGTGGTGGCTCAGTTGACTCATGTGTTGAAAAGAAGATTGGTGAATGCTCCAATTTCGGCACTACCTTCCAGGAATGGTGAGTTTGTTATCTACAGTGATTCTTTGTTGAAGGGACATGGTTGTGTCCTTATGCAGAATGATCAGGTAATTGCTTATGCTTCACGTCAGTTGAAAACTCATGAGGTAAATTACCCTACACATGATTTGGAATTAGCTGCTGTTTTTTTTTCGCTTTAAAAATTTGGAGGCATCATTTGTATAGAGTAAAGTGTGAAATATATACTGATCACAAAATTTTAAAGTATATATATTCACTCAGAAAGAATTGAACATGAGACATAATAGATGGCTAGAATTAATCAAGGATTATGATTGTACAATTCATTACCATCCGGGAAAAGCAAATAAAGTGGCTGATGCTTTGAGTCGAAAACGTAATGCTTCATTAGCAATGTTGCATTTGGAACGTGATACATTGGTTAAGTATTTGATGAAATTTGGCATATAATTTTTTGGTGCAAGATTTCCTTCTGTTTTGTTTCAGGAATTAGTGCAATCTTCTCTATCAGACAGAATTAAGCAAGAAGAGAAGCAAGACGGCGAGTTGTAGAAAAAGGTAGAGCTAGTTCAGAAGGGTAAGTTTACTGAATTAAATATTTATAATGATTTTGTTTTGAGATTTGAGAAGAGATTGTGTGTGCCATGTGATTCACAGTTGAAGAGAGATTTTTTATGTGAAGATCACAGTTCTCCATTTTCAGTTCATCCTGGCAGTACTAAGATGTATAGAGATCTTCGGGAGTATTACTGGTGGGACGGAATGAAAAGGTATATTGCTGATTTTACTGTTAAGTGTTTGACTTGTCAACAAGTTAAAGTAGAGAGGCATTTACCTAATGGGATGCTTCAGCCTTTACCAGTTCCAGAGTGGAAATGGGAGAATATATCCGTGGACTTTGTTGTGGGATTGTCAAAGACACCTCGAGGTAATAATGTAATCTGGGTTATTGTTGATCACTTGACTAAATCTGCTCATTTCCTTGCCATACGAGATACTTTTTCCCTAGATCAACTTTCCCATTTTTATCTCAAATAGATAGTCAGGTTACATGGAGTTACTCTCTCTATTGTATCTGGCCGTGATCCCAGGTTCACTTATAACTTTTGGAAATGCCTTCAGAAGTCATTGGATACTGAATTAAATTTTAGTATAGCTTTTGATCCTCAATCAGATGGGCAGTCAGAATGAACAATCCCAGCATTAGAGGATATGCTACGTGCTTGTTAGAAGGATTATCAGGGATGTTGGGACCAACATCTTTCTTTGGTAGAGTATTCTTATAATAACAGTTTTCATTCCAGTATACAGATGGCACCATTTGAGGCATTATATGGGAAGTGGTGTCGAACTCTAGCTTTTTGGGATGAAGTGGGTGAAAGTAAGTTGATGGGACCAAAATTGGTAGAAGATATGGCAGAAAAAGTTCAGTTGATTCTGAAACACATGAGAACCGCTCAGAGCAGGCAGAAGAGTTATGCGGATAACCGGAGGAAGGATCTATGTTTCAAGGTAGGTGATCATGTTTTTCTCAAAGTTTCACCGTGGAAAAGTGTGATGTGATTTGGTAAGAAAGGAAAGCTGAGTCCAAGGTTCATTGGAGCATATGAAATTCTGGAGAAATTTGGATAAGTTGCTTACCGAGTGGCTTTACCTCCGAGTTTATCTCAGGTACACAATGTTTTTCTTGTTTCAATGTTGAGAAAGTATATGCCAGATCCATCTCATGTTTTGAGCCCAGAGGTAGTTCAGTTGGAAGAGAATCTCTCTTATGAAGAACAACCAGTCTAGATACTTGATCATAGGGAGCAAGTGTTGCAGAATAAGATAATTCACTAGGTAAAGGTTTTATGGAAAAAAGATATGGTTAAAGAGGCAACATGGGAATCTGAAAATGCTATGAGGGATAAATACCCCCAGTTATTTTGATATGTGAATAAAATTCTGAGGACGAAATTCCCAAAAGGGGGGAAGGATGTAACATCCCAGGTAAATAAAGAATAAAACATTCTAACATTTATTAATATTTACGAATTAAATATTAATTTTACTTTAAAGGGGTATCTATGTTCGATAGTATACCAAATACGCAACAAAGAGTTTCATTGAAATCTTACGTTGCACACTAGTAATAAAATAATATTATTTTAAATGGTAGTTAACACATAGTGGTTATATTGGTGGGAATGAATGGAAATAACTGAAATATGATTATATATGTTTGTTAAATGTTTTTACATTTATCCAATAAGTATAAAGGCTTAAAATACAAAAAAATCAATTTTAGGCATATATACTCTAACATTCACTAAAGGTTGACTTATCGCCTTTTGATGGGGAACTGTCTATAAATATAGTTTTGGTAACTCTTATAAATCTTATTGGACCAAATAAAATTCTTTTTTAGAATCGGTACATCAAAATTTTATGTGTGAATTTTTGGTATTTTTCGGATAAAGTTCATTTTTATAATGAATAGTGAAAAATGATGTATTTTAATTAAAAAACACTTTTTAATATAATTTATTTATATGATAAGATTATATATTGAATTGGTTTTAATACTCAGTTAGAATATATTTTTACCATTTAATCCAATAGTGTTCATTGAATTAATTTCACTTTGAAATTGGACTTAAACTAGTGTCAATCTTTTGATACATATTGTTTCATAAAAACATGTACTTTGCTCGGACAGTGGAAATTAATTATTAAATTAATTAATGCAACTTATATGTTTTGAATTTTTTAAAATAGACATCATTTTTAAATTTAGAATATCATATATATCTTAGGGTGATTTATTGGTATTTTTCTGAAAAACATCAATTTTTTATGAATAGTGAAACCAATAAGTGGTACTTAAAAAACTGATTTTTCGTTTAAATGAAATTTTACCACCTTTGTGTTTTGAATTTCAAAAATCCGACATACATGGTTGTCATTAAGAAATAAAACGTGGTTCAATGGGATTAAAATAATTTTTTGGTGAATAGTAACTTTTAAGTTTTTAATCGCGATTACAGGTAATTAGTGTAGTTTAAGGTAAAAATAATGTTTTAATAATATTAAATGAACTAGACACATGTTCTACCCATATTGGATGTGTCATGGACGACCAATAAAATCCATGGGTCAACTTGGGGACCCCATGGAGCCACTTTTGATGGAAAATGACATTAATAACTTTTTATTTAAAGTTAAAATAAAATTGTCACAAACATGAGTTGTTTTTATAAAACAATTCTTAAATGGGGTTATACAAGTCAGATTTTTGACTATAAATATTCATTAGAAATAAAAAAATATTTCCAACATCATGATATTTTTTGTATAATTGTTAGACATTAAATATATTAAATAAGTTATGACACCATGATGATGTAGTGATACCTCATTATTTAACGATTTAAATAAAATGAAAAGATAATGTAAAATATAGGACCTACACATGTCAAAAACCTATGGGATTGGTGGATTTCGAACTCTTATCACCATATCCTCTAAATATATAATTTTGGGACCCTTTTTATCCGAGCATCATTTTATAATAAAGAATCTTTTCTTAACTTTCCAAGAGTGCCCCTCATCTCCTCTTATAAAAGGCCCCCACCTCTACCTCATTACCCACACCTCTCAAGCCTTTGGTTCTGCCAATTTCTACATATTTTGTCTCTACACATCCCTCCCTTACTCCTAGAAGCCTCAAATTGGGCAGAAGTCTTTCCAAGGAAGCCTTTGAGCTCAAATAAAAAAGAGTTACCCATTTTTAAGGTAATGTCTTCAGTTGTGTTCTTTTATTTTATTTTGCTTCTCCAACCCCCTAAACTCATTTTATTCATTTGTTTTGTAACAAATCCAAAATATTAAATATACTAGGATATTGTTATAAGATTTATTCGAGCTATAATTTTACACACCTACATCTAATGGTTAAAGAACATACTGTTTCTATGGATGGAGAATTTCTGCCTCACGAAACGATGATTGTTCAACCCTCATATAACACCTTCAAAGGTGTCCATTAAGATGTCAATATGTTTATATATGATATATAATATTTTAATGTTTTTCTTATTCTGCTGTATTTTTTTCATTTATGGCATACCTTTGTGGTTACGATTATGGGTAAACCCGATATATTCATTTTAGGAAGTGCGGACTACCACCCCCTCAAAGTGTTTTGATTCGTTAATATCATATTTGGTATGTATAAAGGATAGATTTAATGATATTATATATGATATTATAATTGAATTATAATATACCTTTACATAATTATTATTTCTTTCCATTAAAGTATGAGATAGAAATGAAAGTAGCATTCATTGTACGTACGGTTTTCCGTCTCCATGAACGGTGCATTTCATTTCTTATCCCCTAATGTAATGTAATATTATAAGTACATATATATAATGGATATATATGATTTATGCTAAATCTAAATGATTAATATAATTCTGGAACTAAAATATACATATCTCTCATTTAGTTTTAATTCCATTAATATGACATAGAAATGAAAGTAGCGTTCATGCGTACGAACGACTTACCGTCTCCATAAACGGTGTATTTAATTTCTTACCTCTAAATGATTATGTAATATTAAAAATGCATGTATATTCTGGATATATATGATATATATGATATACAAATCATCAATATCATTTTGGATGTAATGAACCTTTGACCACATGAACAATATGTAATTGTAAGAAGTCCACTTTCGACTTAAGAACCAAATATCGACAAAACAAACATTATTAACATTAATGATTAAATAATGTTTATAACATGGAAATAAGTGATATAAAACAAATAATTAACTTGAAAAAGGTTCTTAAGCAATTAGAAATTAACTCAAGTTTATTATTGAGGACGTTAAAGAACGATCGAGTCAAGTCGGACCCGAGGTAAGGGACTTCTTCTCAATCTCCTTTCATTGAGGCATATTTTGTTTTATACACAACTTTCATTTATATGGTGTATAAACACCTTTGACATTTAATTTTATTCCAAAAGAATCTTTTTATACAAAGTGTTTTACTAAACAACAAAAAGTAATGTTTCTTTTAATGTACGCGGTGACAATGGCATTTTCCGCCGCCGAGAGTATTATTTGGTATTTGGCTTCCTCCACAAGCCATAATGTATTTAAAATGAAATAATACTGTATAATATTTTATGTATTTTGGTATTGGAAATGGTTTTTATAATGTATTTTTTATGTCAATATATTTAAGTGATATATTGTGATTGAATTATGGAAATGTTTTATTTCCTTTATAATTGTTATGATTTTATAATGGTACATGGATATTTGACAGGTGGTTACGTGATAAACCATACGAGGGGTGGTACCGTGAATACCAGGATGGGTGGTTAAGTTATAACCTCAAATGCATTGGGTATTGATGTCGGCCGTATGGCTATTCCATTAAGTGATATGTGTTGAAGTCGACCGTATGGTTATTCCATTTAAGTATGTTTATGTCCCAAGTTACCTTTATATGTTATGTGTTCTTTATATGGGTTTTATGGTAATATTTTGATTAAAAAATGGGTAAGTATTGATCTTTTATTTAGTGAAGAGTTTTTACTACATTATAAAGTTTAAAAGTATTACTTTGAAAAATTATTCATGGTTTACTGGTTGTTTTGAAAAACTAATAGTTTTCATTCTTTGTGTATCCCTTACTCAGCTTTTTATGATCACCCCATGTTTTTTTGATATGTTTTTCACAGGAAATAATGTGGAATAGGGTCAAGGATGAGATCAAGGAAAAGTCAAGATTTCTTAAGCATGGAACTAGAAATGACTTTTTGTTAGAGTTCATGTTTTGAAAAAAAGGAAACTTTGTAGAAGTGTATACTGTGTAATCTTTTGAGATGTAATAGTTATGATCTAATTCTCTAAAACTCTAAACCTGAAAATTTCCTCAATGGAAACTATTCATTGAATTCAATATTAAGTAATGTTTATGGCTGGGGCATTATAAGAATTGGTTTATTCATTTTATTTTGATAAGTTATTATTAGAATCTATTCATATTTCCAAAAACTCCATAATCAAAATATTAATTTGGTAACAATCACCATAATGATTAGGACATCATTATTCTATGTAAAAATACACATAATTAATTTCATAATGGGGTGTTTTAAATCCTTTTCAAAACAATGACAATAACAATACAAGACACTGATAGTTTTGAATGTGTTAGAGTAATCCTACAAACCCTCTTTGAGTTGAAGATGCCAATATTTCCTATTGGGTTTAACCATTTTTTAATTTATTTTACTAACATGACTCTATGAAACCAAATGTTTCCCACTATTTCAAGAGTTATATGTTATATAAATAAAAAAACATAAACTAAACTGATTGAAATTTCATTTGATATGTGGTTAAAGAAATGAGATCCCTTGTCACTGATGACGACCCTAAGAAATCTGATGCAATAGAGGTTTTTGTTTTTTAAAAATTATAAAATTATTTTTGTTTTATCAGCAACCTTATATAATGATTATAAACATAAATATTAATAATAAACTTGAACAATAATATACACTTTTATAACATAATAAGGGAATAGACACATAAATTTGACACCGTAAATAGAAACATTATCATTAAATTAAAAAGGTTATCATGGAATTTCTTTTTTTATAAACATTACCTATCCATTGAAAAATGATTTAAAGATCTTAAAAAATCATAAGAATTACAAAAAAAATTAGCAAATGAATTCTTCATATAAAGGGAGTTGAAAATAAAGAACATATAAAAATAAAATGTAAATAACATGACCTAATCTGGAAGCATAATGACTAACAATTCTTTGTATTATGTGGAATGTTATCAAGATAACCCAACCATCGTCAAACTGATCATAAAACATTTAATAAAATATTTTAGATTATATTCACAAAATATCAATATCAATAAACAATATAATTCAATTTATGTGATATAATAGATGAAAATACCCTATTATAGTCATCAAAGAATTTTTTAGAGAAATATCCCTTTTACGATGAAAAAATGAGTTATTTTGGAAAAAAATATTTTGTTTCATCATTGTTTGTATAAAAATAGAAAATTAAAAAAAATAGAATTTCCTAAAATGTGGTGATTTAATAATAAATGGCGTCTTTAACAAAATTATGTAAGGTACTTGAAAAATTTCTATGTAGTTGAGATATTAATTATAATTAGGATTCAGTATCCTGAATAATTGAAAAAGCTACCACGTAAAACACAAATTTCCCATAAAAAGATGAAATGAATCGGATACATGGTTTTGGAACACATATATAGAATTTTTAGGTATTATAAAAATGGAATGATGAATTATATTTGTGTATAGAGTGATGAAGCATAACCCATATTAAAAATGGAGGTTTGGGAAGAAACCCTTAGCTTATGTACGAAAGTGTTCTTCACATAACCTTAATATCCAGGATAATCAAATTAAATACATTAATTAATTAAATCATAAAATTTTATAAATGTATTTGATTTATAATAATTTTACTATGTTCATTTATAGTCTTTTTGATAAATTATAAGACATAATTTTGTTATTTTGGAGAGAACGTTTCACTGATTTTCATGTTCAGTTTACATTTATATGAGTATGGATGTATATAAAAATGGGAATAGATATATATAATTCAAGTTATATGTTAGTAATAAACATTAATATAATTAAAGGTTTATATAAATTATTTCGTTATATGGGGTGCGGATAAATCATTAGATAAGATGTTGGGGATAATGGTTTATATTTTTTTGGCGGGGTTTAGATCACCATAGACTGGTTTTGTTTTATTAATTTACATCATGATATATTATTTTTCTAGAAAATTTCATTAGATGTAATACATATTTTATAATATGTTTTAACAAAAAAATAATTTTATGAAAATCTTTTAATGTGTTAATAAAAATTCTTATCTTGTTTTCAATGTCCAAGAGCTAATTTTTAAAATAACATTTTTTCTATATATATATATACACTCATTTTTCTCCAAGGTTTTTTATATAAAAATTATATAAATCCATTAAATACACATAAAAACATATATATATATATATTTACTTTAATTTTAAATCTCTTTATCGTTTTTTATAACCAAATCTTAGGTTAATTACCCTTTGCGCTACCTGTAAAAAAATTATCATTAATCTATTCACACTTTCATTAATAAAACCCATAAATTTTATTTATTGAAATTTATACCCATAATTTATACATTCAAACATAATTATATATACACAAACATATATATATATATATATAATTACACAGATGAATATATGAATTGTCTTTAATAATCATTTACATAAGGTCATAATCGATATTATAAATGATAAAAATGATTACATGGTTTCATTACATTAAATTATGGAATTCCTAAATTATATTTTCGTAAATAAATAATAATAATAATCAATAATTTATTTGTAAATAGTTATAAACATGAATCTAGAAGTAATATGAACATGAACATTGAATAAAACATCAATATAACTTATAAATATAATACTTTCATAATTTCATGTAAATAATAATGGAAAAATTATTATATAAGTGAGAAACATAAAAATAAAAATTGCTTATATATATAACCATTAATTAAAAAATATAACACGATGTTTCTCATAATAAATATATACATCTATATATGACATAGAATTTATAATACACATATTAGCATATTAAATTCATATTTTAACTAAATTTAGATAAAAAAATAGTAGTTGAATCATTTATTAAAATTAAAACACAAATTTGAATAGTACATATACACTACAAACCCATATATTATAAATTGAGTAATAAAAATATCTACTGTAGAATATTTATCATCAATTCCAAAATAAAACAAAATTCTGATAAATGAAAATCTCTTTTGAAATATAATTTCCAAATTGATATATTTAGAATAAAATTTTGCAAAACTAATTCACCTTAAAACATTATTTTTCATGAATATATATATATATATATATATATATATAATCCCTTACTAATTTCTAAATTGAGAATCATAATTTAAAATTAAATAATTATAAAATACTACTTATATAATTTAGTAAAAATCATGAACCATAATCTAGATATAATTTTAATATCACCCTTAATAGAATTTTTAGAAGCAAGTGTTGAAGATGCTATTTTTTTGGACACACTCTCACCGTCCCTCTTGACTAAAAGATTTATTCATTTGTACAATGAATGGTATAAGGATTTTTTACACATCACCTATACAGTGTAGTGATATATATAGAGAAAATTCGGGCTAAACTATCGACCAAGTGATATTCTCAAGGATTTTAAAATAGTGACAGAAAACAAATCCTACAAAGGAATAAGAGTATATAGAGGTTTAAGAGATTACTTATGGGATAAAATTGACATTTTTTGTACAATAATAAATTCATTATAATCTATTCATATAAAATAAAAATTTAAAGAGCATAATATATTGTGAAAACTACATTTTAAGGTAACCTCAACAAAGACAACTGAAATAGCTAACAATCAAACAATATACGAAAAACAACTTCATAAATCAAAGAAGTATATGAAATAATGGTGACTATGAAAGTGGAGTAAACGATGAATGTGGAATAATAGAAAAACAATATCATTCATTGTTAACTTGAGATTGGTAAAAGGTTCGACCAAAATACTCAAACATCATAAAGATCTAAAATAAACATGATGTATACATTAAAACGGTGAAAACCTTTACTACTATCGAACCCTAACCACATTACGCAAATCTAAATGCTATGTATTTTTTTAAAAAAGACACTGAACAAATACACAATAATTAATACATTCCAATAAATTTTCAAATATAATTTTTATTGTATTAAATACATTAATTAAAACTTTAAAATACATTAAAAAAAATTAAATGAAATAAGAAGAATTCACTTGCACTTTATACTCAAAAGAATTATAGTAACTCAGTGGAAATAAACTTTAAACATAGGGTGAGGAAATTTTTTACCAATCAGTGGTTTGCAAAATGACTAGTGAATTTTATTTTTGTAAAATGAATTTTTAAAATATTATAATACATTGAAATTAATTATACATTAATTTTTTTTTTAAAATAATCCAGCGAATTATGGAAGACAGAAAACATGTTTTTGAAAACCAAACCATGAGGTCACTTGAAACATTTTAGGACATCTTGACCTACCCACCTTACTATTGGATAGTTTCACTCCCCAATCAATATCATTTATATAATGTTAATGTGGAAATTTTTATTAAAAAATTTTTAGGCTTCCATACATATATATATAATGATTTTCACTATATTTTTTGATTTAATAAAATTTCAGTGCATTCAATACAAATACACACATTTATTTACATATATATAAATATGAACTTTTATTAGAAAAAGGATTCATGTTTTCATAAAATAAAAACTCATGTCATTTATCATTCGAATAGACTGTTAATTAAATAATTAACATCACATTATTCACATATTCATTCGTGACCATAAAAAATAAATTTTTTGAAACGTTAAAATTTACCATTTAAATAATCATCCTTAAATAATGATTTGAAATGCAAGTTTTCTTGATTAAAAAATATGATATTTGAAATTATCATTTTATTCATAAATTAATATTGGTAATGCGTGAACCATTCAACCAAAAATAATTGCTATTGTAAATTGATAATGATATAGAATGTGAATTATAATACTTAACATAAAACATTAAATGAATTATTTTATATAGAATATTTCATCCATTAATAAGATGAAAAATAAAATAATTTACAATATCTTGAAGTGAAACATAACCCATATTCATATATGAATTTCTTGGGCACTAAAATCTTGAATTAATGGTTAATTTTTTGATATAAAAATATATTTATATACATGAATAAATACATAAATATACATTATGATCCCAGATTTTTAAATTCATGTATTTTATATTTTATATAGACAGAAATAATAACTTAAAAGATTTAAAACAATCCCATAATAATCGAAAAATTGACAACCATAATTTGAAAAAAAATTAGTATAATAACTACCTTTCCAAAACTTTCTTCACTATGATTTATATATAAATATTCAATTATTAACTTTCAGAATATTTATTAAATTATTATTTTGATAAATAATATTACTTACTTAAATATAATCATAAAAAACTTAATGATAAACTATTTGCATGTTTCATTTTGATGAAAGCAAATAATGATTTTAATTTATTTAAATATAATAATTATTACTAATTTGAATACTCATGAAACAAAAATTGATAATTGATTTTCCCACATACACATTTTTAGAAAAACTATAGACTCTTCTCCTATATCTGATATTACAAAATGGTATTGCAATTAAATTTTCACCATAGTTTAAGGCTTTGAGAGATAATTAAACTATCCATAAAATATATTTTTAAATAATTATTTTTCAATGAATTCTTCTCTATGTCGAGGTGTTATAGATCAATATTATTAAAAAATTTACAGATAAGTAAAATTAATTTAATTATATTGAGTATTTACAATAATTCATAAAAAACATTAAGCATCATATCTTGGCCCTTTGAAAAATCGGTACAAAGTAGTCAAAAAATAGACAACCAATTCTATTAATCCAGACCCAATATAAAATTTGACATAATGATTAATTAGTCCTCAAAAATAACGAATATGGGGATAGTGGCCATGATCAGTGGAGAAAATCTAAACGAAAAAAATAGAAATTTAAATAGAAGAAAACAAATTTCATAACTGAGACCGAAAACAGATTGAAACAAATTACTTCTACCTCATATAGACTTGAAGACAAAAAATAATTCATCTTCCTTGCTGCAACCAAAATGCTAACCATAATCGAGACCCATCGATATTTCTCACATCTTCATCAACATATTTTGGTCCACCTAAACTAGTGGAAAAATTCATTTGAACTCCCGTACTAGAAACTGACCCAACATCATCATGGATTGGAGGATCAGTATAGATTAGTCTCATCCTCCCATGACTCCTTCCCGTGATGTAGCTTGGTTCAAATATCTTACCCCATAGTGCTAAAGGCCTCCCCAAAATCTAAATGTAAATTTTGAATTTGTTTATTATTTTTCTAATATTTTTTTCATCATGTTAATATATATATATATATATCTATCATTGGGTTTCATTAATAATATGATTATTTATATTAATAATTTTAATTTTTTTATAAAACATAAAAATATTAATTTTCATATATTTATAAAATATATAATTGTAATAATTAAAAAATACCCTTTATTAATATTATTATTATTTACTATATATAATTTTGATTGAGAAGAATGAAAATTATTATAATTATTTATAATTTGATGAAAATTTAAAATTCTTATTAATTTCAATATTTCTTACTCATATCTCGTTTTTATATATATAAAAATATAATATGATTTTTTTTATAAAAATACTCATATTCATTATAAATAAACAAAAATATATCACTATAATTGTTTTAATATACTATATAATATGTTCATGATTTTGTATATTATAAATCATTAAAAATTATATTGCTTCTAGATGAAAAATTTATAAAAAATTATTTATAATTTCATAAATCTACATTAGAATATTAATAATTTTAAAAAATTATTATATTTTACCAAATATATTGTATTTTATTTGTAATATTTCATTAATTTTCAAATTTCCTTTTAATTTTAAAAAATAACAGAAATAAAATATTTATTTATATATTAATGTATATATTTATTAAAAAATACTATTTATTTAATGTTATACTTTTATATTAGAACATATTTTGATTATTGAATTTTTTTTGTTTCATAATATTTTTATTTAATACTATCGTATAGAGTTTTAATTCATAAAAAATAATGCATAATTACTTTTTTAGTTTTCATGGTATTTTACATTCCTCCCCTCAAAATAATTGGACCCTTGCAATTTGTTTGTCATACATTTGGAATATTCTTAATTATTTTTCTTATAATTTAAAATATGAAACTTCTATGGGAACATAATTATCAAATGATAATTCTATACTAGAGATTTTTTTAATCAAAAGACTATATCTAATATCCAATGTTTTATAGACCATTTCTATGATAAAAATTGTAAACACCTGAACCCACATATCTAAGCTCATGTCATATAAGTAAGTGTATTTTTATTAAAAAATAGACTAAACAAAAAAAAATAATACATTCTAGGAAATTTTTCTTGTCTAGGTTCTACATAATTATATAAATTCATTAAAATTAAAAAAACTATCCAAAATTAAAAAAAAATAAATACAAATTATTCACATGTGCTTCCACCTCAATGGAATTCTAATCAAAGTGTGAAAATAAATTTCAAACCTAGGGTGAGAAATTATTTTCCCCAGTAAGGGGTTTTTTAAAAGCTTAATCAAAAATAATTTTGAGAAATTTTTTTATAAAATATTATAAAAAATTAAAATTAATAATACTTTGGAAATGCATACAAAATAATCCATTTATTTTTAAAAACAATATGAATTTATATAAAAATAAGACCATTAGTCCACTTGAAACATTGAATGTTATCTAGGACTAATCACTTTTTTAATGAGCGGGTTGACTCTCCACTCTATACCATGTTTACAATGATCAAGTCCCAATTTTTATATAAAAAATAAACCTTAAAATTATATATACTATTTTTCACTGGATTTTTGGATTTCAAAGCATGGAAATTCAATATACATACTCACAATTATTTACATATATATATAAATATTAACATTATTTAGAAATAACTTGTGATTTTTGGTAAAACAAAAAAATCATGTCATTTTACCCATGTGTGGACAATAAATTAAATAATTAAAATCCATGTATTCACACATTCATTAATAATCTTATAAATCCAATTTTGTTAAATTTTAAACATTATCATATATATATACTCTTCCTTAAATAATGAAATGAAATACATATTTTATTGATTTAAAAATATGATTTCTAAGTGTATACTTTTATTCATATGGTAATTGTGTAAATGCAAGATCCCTTCGCCTAATAATATTAGTTATTGTAAATTTATAATTATATATATTAATAACCATAAGAATACATATAAAATTTAAGAAAAATATTTTATATAAAACATTTGATCCATGAATATGTGGATAATATAATCATGTACCCAATTTGGATTTGAAACATTACACACACACACATTCATATATAAATAAATATATTTTTAGAGCATGAATTTGGAAATTTTTTTCATGTAATATATTACATATACAGAAATTATAAATTAAAATCATTAAAATAATCCCATACTAATATGTAAATCGAGTAAAATAATTTGAAAATAAATAAATATAATATCACCCATATAAATAAATTTGATCACTATGAATAAAATAAATATAACTAATAAATACCATTTAGTATACTTATTATATCAAAATTTATATATATATAATATATTACATAAATATAATCTTGAAAAAAAATTACAAATAATTACATGATTCATTTTAAAGTAAACCAAAAAAGTTTAAATATATTGTAATAATAAATTCAATTACAAATTCTAAAACTCAATATTCATAAATTGAAAATAAAATATCTCCCTTAAAAAAATTTAGATGAAAAAAAAAGCTAACTCTTCTCTTGTTTTGGAATGTATAAAATGGTTTTCAAATTAAATATTATATTGTCTTAAGGAATTTATAGCCCGTTTATGTGTTATTTAATGATTTATATCTATAATTATATTTCACTAACTTCCTCTACAATTCATATAGGAATAAATTGACACCCTTAACTACTTACACACACAATTTAAAACAATTTATAGATTAATGAGACTGTAAATAAATTTTAAAAATCACAAATATTTATACCCTGACTGATTGAAAAAGTGGTAGAAATGACATAGAAAAACATTACTATAAAACAAAATCCATTTTGAATTATTTTGTAAACATATATTAGTCCCCAAAAATAATGAACATGGGGATAGTGACAATGATTTCTGAAGAAGAATTAAATGAAGGACATAGAATTTGACAGAGAAGGAAATGAATTGAATATCTGAGATCGACAATAGATTAGAAAAAAAACTTCTTCCTCACATTGACCTAATGATGTAATTTTCTTATTATTATTTTTTAGAAAATTATACACTAACTGAGATCAAGACCTATCAACATCACTCGAATCATCTTCAAAATCACCCGGTCGACCCTCATAGGTGGCCAAACTCATTTGAACTCCTCTTCTTGCAACAGATCCACCTTCACCTTGGATTTGATGCTCGATATATCTCGGTCTCATCCTCCCAAGACTCCTCCCAGTGAAGAAGGTCATCCCTACTCTATCACACCATATTGATGAAGGCCTCCTCAAACTCATAACATAATATCAATGTTTTTTTCTTTTTTAAAAATATTTCTTTCTCCGTTTTCCATATATATGTCTCATTTGGTTTTTTAAATAATATGATTATATATATAAATAATTTTTGAAATTTAATAAACCAAAAACATAATAATTTTCATATATTTATAAAATATATATTAGTAATAATTTAAAAAATATGGTTTAACCCGTACTATTATTATTATTATCATTTATTTAATTTTATTTTGATTTATTAGAACAAAAAATTTTCTAATTTTATATAATGGGAAGAAAATTTATAATATTTATTTTTTCAATTATTTAAATTATTAAAATATATAAGTACATATTTATATATAAAAGTTTCATGACTATACAAATATATATATATATATATGAATTATTAATTCCATGTTCTTTAATTTTTAATTTTTTTCTAATTTTAAAGTATGATATTATAATTATTTTCATACAAAATTATGATTAAATATGAATTTATATGGATAATGAAGATTTTATTTATTGAAAAATTTTAATCGGATGATTATATAATGAAAATTATATTTCTTAAGTATTTTAATTTGATACGATATTTTGATTTTTAAAAAAAATAGAATTCAAGTTAAATCTGTTACAACATATATTTTGATTGTTCAATTTATAATATATGGTTTTTTAAGTGATATGTACATATCAAAATTATGTCCTAATTTGAATTAATGATATTGTTGCAGGGAATATTTTAATTTATCGTAGTTTTATTTAAACCTGTATTTATTCATCTATTATGTTTATTATAAATTATATGTCATATATATATTTGATTATTATAGGAAACATCATGTTCTTTTAATTATAATTGAAATTCATAGTTTATATATATTTATGTAATTTTATGTTTATTATTGAGGTACATATTTATGTTTTATTTTATATATTCAATGTTTATTTACATAAACATTTATGAAAGTATTTTTATGGGAGATATATATTTATGTACAACTTATATATATATATGTTTTATATAATGTTCAAGCTCATTTTACTTGTAGTTTTATGATTATATCTATTTAGAAATAAATTATTGATTGTTATTATTTATTCAAGAAAATAAATGTTCAAAATTCAATGATTGTATACAATGGAATCAGGTCATCATTTTTTTTAATTCATAATCATGAATAAGTCCATACAGAAATGATTATTCAAAACAATTCATACCTAAATTTGTGTGTGAATATATATATATATATATATGTATGCATAAGCATGTTCTAATGAATAAATAATTCCTTTATGGGAACCACTTTGAATAAATAATTTTTATGGGTTTTAGGAATGGATTTATGAATACATTGATGATAATTATTATTTTTAACAGTCTTGGAAAAGTTTAATTGTTGTGAGTTTTCAATGTAAGAAAACTTTCTTGTAATTTCCAATTAATTATAATATTTTTCTATATACGTAATTATATTTAAATTAGTGTGTATATGTATTTAAATCATTAACATGTATTTAGATCAAAAACTCAAGATAAAAATGTGTGTGTATATATATATATGGAAAGGTCAAAATATTTTTTTTATAAAAATTGTCTGTTAGAAATTGTAATCATGATAGCGAGTGGTTAGTGAACTCAAAAATACAGAATGTGGGTAGGCCTAGACAGCTAACTCTGGATATGATCAATACTGCGACTGGTGATCATAAACATATAACAATACATAGAAAACTATATTTAGTTATGAATAATAACCATGCCCATATATCGTATCATAATCTAGAATGTGCAGGATAAATGTTATACAACTTTATGTGATAATATCCTCTTTCATTTAATTGAACTACAAACCCATTTGTAGCTGAGTAGTGGATAATTTCGTTAGAGAAGATATGTATAACTTTGGGAAGTAATTATTTGGAGAATTTTATAATAGTATTTAATCATCTCTTAGGAAGTTCTTTTCAATAGTGATTGTGGATTCAAAACACAAACGAGGAGGAACAAATTTCATTTATAGAATGTAATGATTTTATGGAAATTTTCCAATGAAATAATGTTCCCTGTAAATTATAGCGGATATGGAGGGTCAATTCGTGAGTTTGAAATAAAAAGGGGATGACAATTATGCAAAGTATGCAGGAAACTGTAAAAGGTTATCAATTAATTTCAAAGACAACATTCATATTCCAAGGAGTAATTTTATTCTATTATTTAATTTTCAGAAAAACATTCATCTAAAGGGAAATACTCTCCCGAAATTTCTTATCATAAAAAGATATAGATTCATGTACTATGAAGATATAGAAAAATTTCTATATTTCTTAATACTATAAGGTAGAAAAGAAAAAGAAGTTGGTGGAAAAGGAAATAATAGATATTGGGATTAAAAAAAATAAATTTTCCAATTTGAAATTGATTTGGAAGGAAAAACCATAGTGCCTTTTAATGAAAAAGGTGTTTGTTACAAGTGTGGAAAAAATAGCCACCTAGACAATGATTTCAAGGGAAACAATTAAACTACCAATTATCAATGCTATAATTATAGTTATATGGGACACTATGAAAATTATTTTCCTAAGAATCAAGAAATAATTTCCCAAAAAAGGCCAAGGCTGCAATTACAAGATTATGTGATAATAGCTATGGAGGTTGATGTTACTAATGATATAGTGGTAGGTGCTATAATCATTTACTCAAACATAGATAATTCTTTATTTGATTATATATCATCAAATTATTTTATATCATCATAGTTTTCCAATAAAAAACACATTTCCCTTTTTCAGTAATTAAATATTTATCAATCAAAAACCATAAGGAATGTATCATTGAAACAAATATGTGTCATTCAATCCCTATTATAACACATAAATGTTCTTTATTTTTCAATATTTTCATTATAAAAATTATAAACATAAATAAAATATTCTGTATAGAATGAAATTCAAAATTTGATGTGTAAATATTTTTCTAAATGATAGAAATTTCAATTTGTGAGGAAGATTTATAATCCCTTATCATTATAGATGTAACCTCATCATGTAATTCATAACTAAATCCACATCCTCTAGATCTTCAAAATTAAAATCATGGGGAGGAATAGAAAACATTACCTAAGAATGATGAATTAAATATTAAATTTTAATATGTACATATTGTGTAGGAATATAATAGTGTATTTCCTGAGAAGTAGCATGGAAATACTCAAGAGTTGGAAGTTGAGTTAGATATTGATTTAATTCTCAGTGTAATACCTATATCAATGAATTCTTTCATGATGAACACTATAAAATTTATATAGTTGAAGAAAAAACAAGATGAATTGAGTATTAAGTGATTGATTTTACCTATTATTTCTCCATGGGGAGACCCTATTATCTTTTTAAATAATAAAGACGGATCCATGAGATTTTTTAGATTTTAGATAAATAAATGATATAACAATAATGAAAAATTATCCTCTTCCTTGCATTGATGATTTATTTTATAAAAATCATACGGAACAATATTTTTTAATGATTTTCCATCGATCTGGATTTCATCAGTTACATGTGAGTGTGGAAGATATTACAAAGACGACATTTCAAACCATTTATGGACATTATGAGATAACAATAATTCCATTTGGACTGAATAATTAATCATCTATTTTTATGGATCTAATTAATAGTGTCTTCATAGAATATCTTTATGATTTTTTTGTATTTATTAATGATATCTTGATATATTCCTAAATATATGTGGACCATGGGAACTGGTTAGGGTTTGTTCTTGATATTATTATAAGGAATGTGTTATATGGCCAGTTTAGAATGTGGGAATTTTTTATTCAAATTTTTTATTTTCATGGTTGTACTATCTCAAAGGATGGAATCTTAGTTGTTCCTATGAAGAAAATGAGGTTCATGAATGGCCTATACCATTGAACAAAACATTGGTATGTATTTTCATCAGACTAGCATTTTACTATAGGTTATTACTTCATTATTATTTAAAATTAGCTTACCCACTACCAAATCATAATCTTAAAAGGGTTAATTTTATATGGAAAAAAATGTGAAGATTTTTTTAAAGAATTGATGAGTATATTAGTGGATGAACTGATCATAAATCAACCATTAGGAAAAGGTGGATTTGTGATTTATAATGATTCAGAAAATAAAGGACTTGGTTGTATCCTTATTCAGAATGATAGAATTATTACTTATACATCGAGTTAGTTAAAAACTCATGAATTGAAATATATAACTAATGATATTTTTTTATCCAGTGTAATATTTCCTTTGAAAATATAGCAGTAATATATATATGGTGAAAGATATTATATATTTACAAATCACTAGATTTTGAAATATACCTTATCATAGAAAGAAGTCAACATAAGGAAAAGCTTATGGATCAACCTACTCCATGATTATGATTACACTAGCACCCTTAGATGGAAAAGAGTTCAGTAGATTTACTGAGCATGAAGTATCAAGGTGTTTTGAAAAAAATGAGGACTGACAATGATTCTATATAGATGGATCTAGAAAACATTGATATGGGAATTATATAGAAAGGTGAAAATCGTTAATTTTTAAATTTGTTACCACAGCATAATTAGTGTAAAGGGTCAAATTTTATCAATCTTATGATCATAATTTTTAATGTAAAATTAAAATTGTTAAATATGGGAAGTTGGAGTACTTTACGTATGAGGATAGAATTCTGTAATTTCGGAAAAGCCTTTGTGTTTACATTATTCCCAAGATAAAGAGGGTGTTGTTGGATGATTCAAATATCTCTAATTTCTCTATGAACCCAGGTTGCACTAAGATGTACATTTATTTGAAGGATAATTTATTGTGAGATAATATAAATCATGAAATTACTGATAATATATGTATATTTTTAGTCTATTAATAAGTGAACACTGAAAGGAAAAATTCTAGAGTATTTATGAAACCTCAAACTATTATAACATGGTAATGAGATTACATTACAATGTCTTTGGTCACTATATTACCATGGAATCCAATAATGAATGCTGAAATATGGGTAATTTTTCTTTAACATACAAAATTTAAACATTTTCTTTGTATAAGAGAGGATTTTCCACTAGCGTTCATTGCAAAACACTATATTAATGACATTATAAGAATTAATTGGGAACCTATTTTAATTTTTTTTAATTATACATGAATAAAATAGAAATTATAGAAAATTAATTAGATATATTTTGATACATTGATTCATTTGAGTACTGCTTATCACCCTAAAACTGATGAGCAGTCGGAAAGGACCATTCAAACATTAAGAGACATGTCGAGATCATTATCACATGGTAATCAAGGTATGTGGGATCATTATTTACCTTTTCTAGAGTTTTTTAAATAATAGTGTCTATTAAAGTATTCAAATGGGGCCATAGGATGTCTTATATGGAACGAGACGTTGCACAACAACTTATTGGGATGAAGTAGGTGAAAGGAAGCTTCTAGGCCAATATCTTTTGTAGGAAATAACAGAAAAGGTAAATTCTAATCAACCCCATATAAAATAAGTTCAAAGCAGGGAAAAGTTATATATCGATAATCAAAGGATGTTTTTGGAGGTTCATGCGAGAAATCATGTTTTATTAAAGTATCTTTAAGGATGGGTGTTAAATTATTTGGAAAGAAAATACATCTAAGAACCATGTACATTAGTCTTTTTCAAATCATGGGGAGTATTGGAGCTATGAATTATCATTATTTCAATGAAAAATTTCATGGTATACTCAACATCTATTTTGTTGAATACGTACATGACATATCAAATTATTATTCTCACTTTTTGAGAAATAGAATTCGATCATGATTTATCCTAATGTGAAAAGAATATCCAGATTCTGGACACTAGACAATATTTGTTGAGGAATATAATGACTTGGATAGTTAAGGTACTTTAGAAGAATCATTAAAATTGAAGAGGTGATGTGGGAACATGAATATGTTTTGATGAAGAACAACCCAAATCCCTTTAAGAGGTGACAATCTAGAAATTCCGAGGATGATTTTTTTATAGGAGGGGAGAATGTAACAACCGAGAATTCAATAAATGAAATTTCCCTTCATATAATTATTTTACATATTATAAATCTCATTAAATAACATAGATAACATAATAAATATTTTATAAATGAATAATTAATGAAATAAGAGGTATTTATAGAAGCTATGGAACCAATTCCAATAGTATAGTATCTTGACCTTTGGAATAGTAATGTGTCCTTTAGGAATAGTAAACTGACAAATAGAATAATAATACCTCCTATGAAAGTATAAATAAAATTTGGTTATACTATAAATAAATATATGATATATCTATTTCTTATAGTCTCCAAATAAATAATTTAGAAAAATTTAAATTTTGTGTCGTGATTTTTGTAAGTAAAAAATTTTATTTAAAACATTAAGAATAATAAAATTATTTAAAATAATATTTATTTATATAATATAGATTCATATATAAATTTATTTTTTCCTTATGATTATAGGATAATTTTAGGACACCTTGTTTAATTTTTTGAATTTGTCAAAATATTAGTTATAAAAGTAATATTAGAAATTTTCGAAAAAAGTAAGTTTTTAATTAAAAAATTATATCTATCATATTTATAAAAATATTTTTAAAAAATGATGTTAATTTTTCAAATATATATATATATATATAATATTTGGGTGAATTGTTTGTATTTTTCTAATATAATTGATTTTTTTGAATAATAATATATGTTAATATATGGTATAAATACGTTACAAGATAAATATATTATTATTATAGTCATCTATGATGTAAGTAGCATAACCTCAAATAATACTTAATTATTTTATTTTATATTGTGAAAATTATCTATATATTCATAGTTTTTATCCAAAAAAATAAACGAATAAATAAAATATTCAAAAAACACCCATCTTCGCCACTATAAATACCGCCCCTCACCACCCCTTTTCTGCAAACTTTGCAATATTTTATACATATCCTATTTCTACCAAATCCCTTTACCAATCCCATAACACATGTCCATGCGTTCTTTGTATCATCAAAAGGCCAAAACCATTACCCTAAGGAGGTCCTCAAGGATAAAATATTCAAGGGGTAAAAACCACATTCTTTTTCTTTTGATTTTGATTCAAGTTAATTTCTTTTCATATATTATAATAAATAAATATCCAAAAGTATTATTATATCTCCATTATCTTCAATGTATTATAAATTTATTGTGATGGGTTAATAATTCATCAATAATTCTATTCCCTCTCCTTTTATTCTAAAAATGAAAACATCATATCTGATTGTTGATTTATCACATTCAAGGTTGAAGAGTTTTCAATTTCAAATAAAGAATTCAAGGATGTTCAAAAAAGAATTTTAATGATTAAAAAAGATTACAAAATATTTATTTAATTCTATTTAATGTCATATATCTGTTATATATATACATTATTTAATAAATAAAAAATACAGTTTGTGAGGTTCAAAAACCCGTCAAAATAATCTAAACGATTATCCCTATTGTCTTGTAAAATGATTCATCCCCATAGAAAATAACCAAATTAATTTTATGACTATTTAATATTATAGATGTTCATTACAAACATATAACTTCACTTTTTTATGTCTATTCTCATTTTAAAAGAACATTCACAATCATATACAAGTAAATTGATCATGATTTCCATGGAAACAAATGCCTCTGAACCATAAAAGTTTATCTTATTACTATTACAAGAAACCATAAAAAAAATAAAATTATATTAAAATAAATACATGTAGAAATAGTTTTTAATTAAATAATTATTTTATTTTATTTTATTTTATAGGATATTAAGGTATAGTGTAGAACAATTTTGGACCTAAGGTATGGGGTTTTTCCCAAACCTCCATTTTCATTCGAGTTATGTTTTCTCCTTCTATATACCAAGGTAATTTTTAATTATTTTTATCTAATTATTGTAAAGTATATTTATATGTTCAAATAACATGCATCCAAATTAGTTCATCATTCATTTATTGGAATTACATGTTTTAAAAGTTTCCCTTCTCAATTCTTCTCAATATGCAAGGCTGAATAAAGGGAGCATCCAAATTTCTTATTCATTTTCAAGTACCATCTATAATCCTTTTTAAGACACCATTATTTTTATAAAGTAACAAATTTTTTCTTGAAAAACGTATTTTTTTTTCATTTATACTTTTATATAAAAAATTATGATAAATTTAAATGATTTTTCCAAAATAACACTTCTTTGTGATGTAAATGGGGTATTATTTCCAGAATTCCTCAATGATTTTATTAAAATATTCTAATCTATTTCAACAACTTTTTTGAATTATATTATTTATTTACATTTATATCTTATTATTAACATGTACCACATTTTTCTAAATTTCATACGATTAGATTGACTTTGGATAAGGTATCTTGATACCATTCACCAAACTACAAATAATTCTTAGTGATTAGGATCTCAGATTGGGGAAAGTTATTTATATTTTATATATATCTTTTCTTTATTTTTAACAACTTTTATATGAATAATTAATTGAAATTATTACATTATATGGTGGTACATCTATATCTCCTTGATGAATCTGTATGTCTCATGAGAAAAATAGAAATGGATTTCGCTGAGGTCATAACCATTTATTTTTGTATTCCATAGACAATACTTCAATGATATTTTTATGTTCTCTATCATTGATAAATCCCTCACAATTATATTAGAAATTCATAATCCATTTGAATATTTGACTAGTTGAATACCCATTGTTAATATTTATTATCATGTTATTATTTATATGGAATTATTTATTGAGTTTTTACTCATTACATATCATGATCAAGATTCTATTCTAATTACATGTGTTTTTTCCATTCACCATGGCATATTATTTATATTAGATTATGTAGTATTCCATATAGTTACTATGCATTGGATCTCACCAATTTTTTATGTTTTATTTTTCACTAGGATGTAAAGATGTATATTATGAATGAATTTCAGGGATAATCTAAGAGTTTATAGTTGTTTCAAATATAGTTGATATTTGGTGTTTCATTTCTTGTTTTACTATAGTGTTCATGAATGTAATCGTGATTCCAAAATGGCTAAATTGATCATTTCATTTGTATTTCTGTCTTGTATCTATAAAAATATAATTAATTAATGCACTAGCTTTGGGTTACTAGGATCATGTTCTTTAGTAGTTTTAAAATTGTCTTCCCTTTTTCTACACAATTTTTATTAGTTTTCTTTAAAATAATATAATATATTCGAAATAATTTTTTTTTTCATAAAAATCATGATTTCATATCTCAAAATTATTTAATATGGTATAAATCATATAAAATCACATATGGGCTACAATAAAAACCTCATTAATTATGAATAAATTAAAAAAGTGGTATTTAAAGATGTTAAGGAACCTATGCCAATGGAATAGTAACTTGAACTTTGGAATAGTAATGTGGCCCTTAAGAATTGTAAATTAGCCAATAAAATAGTAACCCCACCTATAAATGTAAATTTTTGTTTCTTATAAACAAATATATGATATTTATATATCATGGAATATGTAAATAAATAATTTAAAAAATAATAAATTAAGTGTTGGTATTTTTGAATGTAAAAAAAATTAATTATAATTTTATATTTAATACAATTATATTAATGATTTTTTTTTTCAGATATTAGATTAATAAGATAATATTTTTTATCTAATGTTTCTAGAATACATCTATGATACATTATTTTATTTTTTATAAGTGCATTATTTTTTTGATAATATAAAAATTAGGTTATTTCAAATAAATCATGAATTTGAAATGAAAATTAATTTATAATATTTATAAAATTCATTTCTAAAAATTAAATCAATTATTGAATTCAATATGTCAATAAATGATTAGGTTCAATTTTTTGTAATTTTCTAAAATACATGAACTTTATAAAAAATAAAATACGTTAATTTTGAATATAAATACATTATAAGTTAAATACACTATTCATTGATTCATCGCTAATGTAAGAACCATAATCATGAAATTGCCTTATTTATATTATTAGTTTTACTGATAATTACCAAATTATTCATTATCTTGATCCAAAATAATAATCAAATGAATAAAATACTCACAAAACCCCTCTCCTCCACTATAAATACCCCCCTAATCCTCAGACCTTAAAAGATTTAATCCTTGACCAAATTCATACATGTACTCTTCTTGAGCCCCTAACCCATATCCTAGAGACCTTTTTCTCATCAAAAGACAAATCTCATTTCGATATGGAGGTTTCGGAGGAGGAGAAAAACAATTGGTAAAAACCTCTTTATATTTCTTCTACTTTCTTACCAATTTCTTTTCATTTCTTTTATTACACTAACCTCCTTATCCCAAAGTGAAATAATATCTCCAGTATCTTCTATATAATATAATTTTATTTTTTCGAAGGAATTATCCATCACCAATTCTCTTCTCTCTCGTTCTTTTCAAAATATGATTTCTTCGTTTGTGGTTTGTTGATTTATCACATTCAGGGATGAAGAGTTTTCAATTTCCATTATTTCCTTCAAGGTTGGTGAGAAAAAAAATTTGTGATTACAATGGTAATAAAATATTTTTTATATCCTGGGTAATATTTTAAAACCATTATATATTAATGATGTTAATTAGTAAAAAAACTATTCAGTGATGATAAAAAACTCCCCAAAATAATCTAAATGATAATCATTAACGTCTTATCCAATAATTCATCCTCACCCCAAATAACCAAATTAATAATATAACCATTTAATCATATTGATTTTATTTATGAAAATATAACACCTTTTCTATATATCTATTCCCTTTTTATATGAAATTATATTCTCATATACAAGTAAACTGATCATTAAGACAAAGAAAATGAACACTCCCAAACAATATAATTGTGTCTTAGAAGTCATCAAAATGCCAAAAATAAAATTAATAAATTTTATTAAATAAAAATAGATTTTTTTATTTAATTAAATATTGGAATATATTTTATTACCCCGCATATTATCTTCATGTATATAACACTCTCAAACACGAGGTAAGGGTTTCGTCACGAACATGCATTTCCATTCGGAATATGAATGCTCCATCTATAAACCATATTAGTTACTAATTATTATCTTATAATTCATATAAATCAGGTTTCTATGTTTGAAACTCATATATTTATATCAATTCAGCATTGTTTTATGAGAAATACATGTTTTTAATGTTTCTCATCTCAATTTTTTCGGATATACATTCCCGATTAAAGGGAATGTCTCAAATTCATACCCATTTTTATGTACCAAACATAATCTATTTTAAAAAACCATTATTTTTATAATATCACTAAATTTTTCATGGAAAACTTTATTTTTTCATTTTTTATACAAACAATTTTTACAAAAAGATTTTTTTTTTCAAAAAACTCATCTTTTCAAAGTAAAAGGGGGTAATTCTCTCAAGAAGTCATCACTAATTTTATTAGTTTATTTTCATCTATTTAAAAATCAATTTTGAATTATATTTTTTATTGATATTAAACTATTATGATGAGAAAATAATATATTTTATTAAAAAAAATTATGATTAGTTTGGTTGTGGCTGTGCTATATTTATACCATTCACCATACAACATAGAATTGGATTATTTTGCCAAGGTCTTAAAAAAATTATGATTAGTTTGGGTGGGTCCTGATATATCCCATCGATGCATCGGTAGGTCTCATTAGACAAACTAGAATTGGATTTGGCCAAGGTCTTAAATGTTTATTTTTAGATGTCTCAACTAAGGCCTCAATGGTATGTTTATGATGTCAAACATTATGAATTCCCAAATTATGATATTAGTAATTTACAATCAATGTAAATAGTTTAATAGTATGGTAATGATTTATTCTCATGTGATTATTTATATTCCATTACTTATTCATCTTTTATTTGTTCCATATTATGATCATGAATTTGATATAATGATATTTGTTTTAGTCATTCACCATACCATACTATTCATATTATATTTGTTTGTATTAAATACCCTTAAAAATTTCTTATCTCACCCATTTCATATGTTTTATTTTTCCACAGGATGAAAATATATATATTATGAATGACATGAAGGGATAATCTTGGTGTTTTGGGTGGTTCGAATGGATTTTCTATGTTGTATTTCATTTCATGTAGTAGTGTAGTGTTCATGAATGTAATATAGATTAAAAAATATTCTAAGTTAATATTTCCATTGATATTTGTGTCTTGTATCTATTATAATATAATGAATTATGGTACTTGCACCAGGCTTCTGGGGTTGGAGTCTTTTCAATTGGTACTAGAGGAACGATAAAGACAACTTTGGATATTATATGTTTTATGTAGAGTGTAGAATTTTAGAAGATCTATTTTTTCTAATTTTGAAGATTAAAATTAAAAACATTCTAGATTCTCAGGAACGAATTGCGAAGATGTTTTTATTTTTAGATGGGATAATGTAAAATTCAATGAAATTCAAATGTTACTTCTATTTTAAGTTTTCCTAGAAGAAATAATTTCAATAAAATATTTTATGAAACTAATGTATTTTTTTTTATCAAAATAATTTTTGATTTCAATTATAAAATATTATTTTTCATTTTAAGAAATTGTATTTTTATGAAAATAAATGAATTTATTCTTAAATAAAAGTAATTTTATTAAATATGAAAAATAACATTCTTTCTTTTATATTTAGATTTTTGAATATATTATATTATTTGAAGAAAAACTATTTAAATATAATTTTTGACAATTATATTTTAAAATAATTTATTTAATTTTTTATTTGAGGGATTTTAAAAATGATAAGGTTAGAAATAATATTGTTATTAAATATTTATATGTATTGTTAATTGATTTAAAAGAAATACATGAGTAGATGGACTAGAAGATAATTTTGAGATATTTTTGGCTAAAATATATAATAATTACATGCATTTATTTAGAAATACATTTGTTTATGGTTATCATAATTTTATTATATTATATATGTTATTATTTTCATGAATTATAATTTTATATTAAGATGAAAAATGCATTTAAGTTAAATTATTTTTATGAAATTTATGTGTTATAAAGTTAATATAATTTCCAAAAAATTATTTGTTAATATATACATTATACGAAATTTTTATGCTGGTATAATTTATTTGAAAATAAATAAATATTTAACATTCATGTTAAAGTAATAATTTTTATTGTAAAATATAAGTATATAAATTTTTATATTATTGAAAAAATATGTTTTATTATGATAATATTAATATTATTTTTTATATATTATCTAAATATAATTTTATTTTTAATATTTTTAATTAATAAAAAATATATTAAAAAGTGAAAAAAATAGTTGTATAAAAAAATAAAAAAATTGAGAAATTGATTTTGAAAGAGAATATTAGGTTTCAGTTTTGGGCGACTTCAGTTTTTGGGACTGCTCATGTTGTGAGTCGAAAGGCTATTCAGTAGGATAGAGAATTGACCGTGCTCAATGGACAAGGATTCAAACTTAAGCCATAGATTGTTATTTATTTCTGGAATGGATACGAGCCTCCAGTTTGGAACCAAACACCCGAAACTGACTCTTACATGCCATATGAGAGGGATTATGAAGGCAAAGAAGAGTTAGGGTTAGAAAGTGGTGTCGAGAGGTGAGTTAGAATCCATATCTGGGGTTATGATCTCATATTTATTTGCTGTAGGTATTTTATTTCAATTTTAGTAGTCCAAATTACTCACATGTTAATAGTTAGAGATTTTTTTATTCTTTTATTTTCCCTATCGATCATTTTAAAAATCCACTTTAAATCAATTATTTTTTAGTAGCCTATTTTTTTAAATCGCTAATTTTTTCCTGATCTGGTTTTTTGTTTTTATGAACAAAAACATTTTTTATTTAATTGACTCGTTTTTTTTATTGTTTTTTGATATGGTCTGAAGATTCTTGATGAAAATTGAATTTTCATTTCTTATAGTATCACTCATGTAAAATTTATTTAACTTATGTGTATATGGACAATGATGTCAATTTATTCCTCTTAGATTGCAATGGAAGCATTATATATCTTTCAAAATTTATAAATAACTATGGATGGAAGCGTGGTGGGCTTAGAACCCACTATTTCTAGAATCGAAACCTAGTTCTGATACCAATTATAAGAGACAAAACTCATCATTCGAGGTTTAGAACAAAAAAAATATGTGTAAAATTATTCCTAAAATAAATTTATCAAATACACAACATTTAATAAATACTAAAAACATTTACAGTCATGGTTTTGAAGAATTAGATTTGAATTTTCATATTCTCAGATTTGTTCCATAAATTAGTTAAATTAACTGCTTCCCTATGCATGAGTTAACTCCTTAGGTTAGTTCACTATAACACCCGAGAATTTTATGTTATATAAATCATCAAAGGAATCTTTTTCTACACAACACTTGCTTGGCTTGCTTTACACGCAATCACGACCTTCCTCGATAGCTTTCGTCGTACGCAATACCGAGTTTCACTAAATAACAATATGCTATTAAAACTAGCCGTTATGAATAGTAATAACCACTTTTTGAAATTTTATAAATTTTATTTTTCAAGATGGACTTCATTTTTGGACTCAGAATATCGAAATTATCCTAGGGTGAAATTTTGGTATTTTTCTGAAAACTTTCAATTTTTGATGAATAGTGAAACCACTAAGTGGTAGGTTAAAAAACTGAATTTTGCATAAAACGTAATTTTACCGCTTCTGTGAATGGAATTTCGAAAATCCGACAGACACTGTTGATATCAGTAAGTAAAATGTGGTTCAATGAGATAAAAATAATTTTTTGGTGAATAGTAATTTTTTACTTTTTTTTACCGCGGTTAATAGTAAATAGGGTAACTAAGGGTAAATATGATATTAATATTACCCTAACACATGTCCTAATTCTATTGGACAAGTGTAATTCGACCAAAAACAAACTTAGTAATAAAATATGACCATTTAGGCCCACTTGGATTAGATTAGGACATTTATTATTAATTTATTTAAAGAAGGGTTAAAATAGTTAAAATCAAGGTTTAATAAGTAAATCATTTTTAATATGGGGTTATACATAAGATAAATTCGATTGTAAATATTCATTAGAAATCTAAAAAGATTTAATACATGATGGTATTTTATTTGTAATTTTTAGACATCAAATAATTTAATTTATTTATGACACAATGATGATGCAGTAATTATCTTATTAATGAAATGTTGACATAATTGATGTTATAAACACCAAAATAAATGTAATTTGAGACTTTTTAAGAATTCCACTAATTTTATAGGTTACTATGATATATTATTGTTGATTTAATCAACTTGGTTCGAACATATAATTCTGTTATGACTTTCACAAAAATCATTTATCAAATAGTGTCAAAATTGACACAAAATAGTTTTTAAATCAAATATTATATTATTAATTGTTATTTTATTCCTAAAAATCTAAGGATCGCCCAAATGACTTATATAAGGATATATATTTTAATAATAAACAATTTGGGGTTCGTTTGGCATGTTATAGTAAGTGTATTAACCATATAGTGAAAGAAAACAAAAAGACACGGTAAAAGTAAAATTATTTAACTTAGAGTTAAATCTAATTGATAATGTTAAAATAATACCCTAAACTTGTCTAAATCTTATTGGTTGATAGGATTTCGACCCATCCCCACTTTAGCTTAGAAATAGGACCCTTTGGAACCATTATAAACCGATTTTGACTTTAATATAAAATAATATTTTGAGATATTCCTAAGGTGCCCCTCTCCTCCCTTATAAAAAGGCACCTCCTCCCCCTCCTCCTCACACTAAATTGAGCACTCAAGCTCGGCCAACCCCTGCCATTTTCTCCTCTCCACTTCCCTAGAATAATCCTAGATGTCCTGGTATTCTCCAAAGACCAATCTTAGTTCCTTAAGTGGAGGATTCAAAGAGGCGTTCCAAAAGAAGAGGTAATATCCATTACCGATCTTTTCAATTTCTTTCTTCTTCAACTTCTTATTCTTTAGTTGTTTCATGATAAAGTAATAACATCAGTATTACTTAAATACTGATATGTTATTATAAATATGAAAAACCCTAATTCACCTTCTATCCATCCTACGGAAAAAATGAAATCACCGCACGTGCGTACGTACGGAATACCGTCTCCACGCCGTGGTGTAATCTATTTTCCACCATCACCTTACAAGGATGGGTATAATGGTGTAATGAGTAACTATATATGATTATTATGAAGTAATATTGATACTGAAATAATATATATATACTCCAATACAATTCCACGATCATAGGAACGATATCATCACTCGAGCGTACGTACGGAATACTGTCTCCACGATGTGATGCGACTCGTTCTACATGATCTTCATTTCATAATGATTATATAAATGAATTGAATGAATGAATATGTTATATACTACAATAATAACATTCTGGAAATGAATTATCTATAACCTAAAGATAAGAATAAGAATTTATTCGACAAAACACGCATAAGAACAAAAAGTTATAAAGACCCGAGTAATAACTAACAATGAAATATTACTAACAAGAAGCTAATAATATGACCATATATGATATCATATCAATATGTATGATTCTGGAATAAGTCAATAACATTATTTAAACCATTATACAGGAGCTTCGGACACGAACAAAGCAAATCGGACCTAAGGTAAGGGAAATATCACAATCTCATTTTTATCCGAGATTGTTTATTCGTAAGTAATTACTGGGGTGTATCTTATCATCCACATCCATGTTTCATCAATATGTAATATTATTTCCATCCACCTACAATTCTTTAAATCCATTTTTACCCTTCAGTGAGTTTTTAGTAAAAGAAATGAAAGGAATCTTTGTCGTTTTTCGTACAAGGTACTTTTTGACTTTTCTGAAAAAAGTACGAGAAGAATGTTTTTTTAACTTATTCGGCATGAATGGATTTCTAAAACATTATTTACAAGAAGTTTCCTTTACAAGTTTTTAAGTTTATTTTTAATCAACTTCTTTTATTTTATAATTGTATGACATGTTAAGAAAGGAAAAGTATTTTTGAAGTAGAAAGCATATTTTCCTCAAGAATGAAGTTCAAGTGTTTTATCAAAATTATTTTCCATCTAAGATAATAAAGGGTTCTGTTTTTATCCCTATTATTAAATTGATTTGTTCATGTTGTGATGGAATTATTTTTATGAATTCCTTTATCTTATAAGAATTGATTTATGATGTCATGATGTTTCAAGAATCCCATTTTTGTTACATGTGTTATGCGATGATGTATGTTTTATGATTATGTGGCACACATAAGAAAGGATTCATTATAAGATGGGTGGGACCTATATCTCCCTCCAATGCATTGGGTAAAGATTTTATATCTCATGAGATAGAAATGGCTGGAACGGAAGGTTATTTCGGTTCAGTGATACAGGACTGAATCGAGGAGTGAACTCGGTTCAGAAAGGGACTTTGTCCACTAAGATAGTCTTGGCAATGAGTCATGACTAACAAGAAATGATTTTCCATGATTATGTGTGCATGCCACAACGTTTCAAGTTTTATGGGGATCTCATTTTCACTTCTATGATTTATTCAATGTTAAGATATTATGATCTCTTTTGCAGGTTTTGATTTTCAAAAAGATATGATATGATTTTTATTTACTTTATTTTCCCTTGCTGAGCATTTGAGCTCACCCTTTTATGTTTTCTTTTCCCCAGGTCAGGAAGATGGATATTAAGTAGAATATGCTAAAAGGGACCCTAGATATGATAAAATAAATGGGAGACACTGTAGAAGATTTATGAACCAGTTGTTTATGTTTCCCAGTTTCTAAAGACACTATACCTATACGGTCCTTTGTGGTTTTATCATATGTTGTAATAAGTGTGCTTAAATTTTTGAAGTATTAAAAATGTATGTAAAGTATGGGTCGTTATATTAACCCATCTTACAACTATTATGATTCTTATAATGAATAGTTTTTAACAATTGGGTGAGCATTAATTTTCCCACAATGGGATTTTATAAAATACTAGTGAACAATAACTTTGAAATATTATAAAACTTTTAAAATTATTATACTTTGAAAATGATTTAATAATAATTTGATAATTTTTTGGAATCATTAAACATGATTTTGAAAACAAAACTATAAGGTCAATTGAAACATTGAATGCTATCTGATTCTACCCATGTTTTTGAGGGATGGGTTCACTATTCACTCCCTATCATGTTTATAATTTTAAACTTCCATTATTTACAAAAACATTTTATCTTTCAATATGTATATATATATATATAAATTCTTCACTGGGTTTTTTGAATTAAAAACATTTCAATGTATTAAATACACACACACACACACAGATATATATATATATATAAGTATTTATATATACTTATATGAACATTCAATAGAAGTAAAATGGGAATTTTTTTACAACCAATAATAATGCCAATTAACATTTTCATGAACTATTAATAAAAATAATTTAAATCCATGTATTGAAACATTAATTCATAATATCACAAAATCCAATTGTTGGTGTTCATTCGGAAAAATGAAAAATTTATTCAATCCACATTCTTACATGTATATACATATATATATTTACATATACATATATTAATGTATAAACTTTTATATATAATCAATAAAGTTTGGCCATAATCATGATTTATGAATAAAATGCACATAACATGACTCTATTTCATATAAATTTGGAATTTTTAACTTTTATTTTATTAAAAAAATAAATCCTAGTTTCACATTTGTAAATAAATATCAATAATTTATTTTGAAATAGTAATGAACATGATAAAAATACATATATATGTTCAAATAAAAATTCACATATATATATAACATGGAATTTTTAACATATAAGATGATTGAATTGATATTAAAAAAACAATATATATATATATATATTGTTGGAATCATCTATTTTGATAATACCGAATCTTAATTCTTTGTCATGATAATCATGTTTCATTAATATTTATATTATCAATCATGTGATAATTATGAATCATTAATCTCACTGTTCTATCAATTAAGACAACAGTGCTAAATTTCCATAAGTAAAAGGTTATTCATAGAGGCTACCGCTAGATGGTTAATGATAGAGGTTACCGCTGGAAGGATACAGATAGAGGTTACCTCTAGAAGGTTACCGATGAAGGCTACTGATGAAGGCTACCGATGATCGCTACCGATGAAGGACACCGATGAAGGATACCAATGATGGCTACAGATAAAGTTTTCCAATGAAGGCTACCGATGATGGCTATCGATGATGGCTAACAATGTGGGATATAGATAAAACCTACTGATGTAGTCTACTGACAAAGCCTACTATCGAAGAATATTATTGAAGCTGACTGTTGTGAAGGTTACCACTACCATTCTATCGATGCTCAAACTTATACTCCATACATTCTCAAATTCTTAAGATTATTCTAATGGTCATATTTGATAAATTTAATGCTTATGAAATTAATTAATTCTAATTATAAACATATCAAGAGACCGTATCTGGAGATAGTATGAGGTATAAAGAAGACCTCATGTGGTTTTCTTATTCCTATTTTCAGACCTCAAATATAATATATAAGACTGAAGAAGTAAAAAACTAGAATTCTGGAGAGAGATTAAGTTCATGATGAATCTGATGAACAAGGAAGAACCATCCATCATTTACACTACAAACCCAAAAGCATCACGAAGATAATTTGAGAGAACAAATTCACATCTGTCTTCTATGTTTCATTAAATTCTATCAAACCAAGATGAAAATCACCTCAGTACCTGAAGCTAGAGCCTAAAGATGTGACAGTATATTTTGGAGACAAATTCCAAAGAATGACTCGAACTACAATTTATTCATTTCAAGGAGTCAAGAGCTGAACTAAAAACACATAGATCTTTCTAAACACAATCTTATAAAAGTATATCTATTGTGTTATTTTATTTTACATTTCTGAGAAGTGTGTGTTTTTATGTTTTACACTCTATATCATTTTCTTAAACTGAAGGATATTAAAAATACTCACACTAAATATTCTTTATTATTTTTTCCCATGAAGTACTACAGAAGAGGTTGTGCGTGTCCTTGTTATGTGTTTATCCCATGAAGAAATGTGGTAGATGGTGTGATCCCTTGTATGTTTGTGAAAACTTTTATAAATTCCAATACATGTTATGTATCAATTTTTTTGTTAATATAAAATTCTCGGTTGAAGGTGATCACCAAGTGGAGAGGATTAAGTCTTAGCTTTATAATAAACCACTTGTTTATCTCTGATGTATTATATATATTATTATTACCTTGTTTTTCTATTTTCCACTGCTTAAAATTTCAAAATTAGAACACTTTTTTACATTGACTCTGATAGTTAGTTCTGGTTAGTGTTTGTATATGCTTAATTCAGTAAACCTATTTCAAATGATGAATAAGTTTGGTACCTTGATTCAACTGAGGATTAATCACCCTTTGAGAAACTTATTTACTATCTAAACATCTATATCTCTAATGCCTTAATTAACTGCACTGTATCCAAATTGGGGGATCTTTAGCCTAATGTTTTAACAAAAATTTTATATAGAAACTCATTTCACCCCCTATGTTCCCTCTACGACAAAAAATTGGCATCAAAGGATTAAATTTTTATTACTACCATCTGAATTGTTGTGCATGTTTTCAACCTCTTCTTAACTGTGATTTTACTTGTATCGTAATGATCTTAAAATTTTTGTCATATCAAAATTTTCAGTTCTCTAAATTATAATTAATTATGGACAACCAAGTTGAGGGTGCTGCTACCAACATGCCACCTTTTTTTAATTATAATAAGAATGCTCTGTGGAAATTATAAATGACAATGTATCTAGAGAGCTTGTGTCCTGAAATCTTGGTCACAATTGAGGAAAAGTATGCGTTGCCGACTACTACTAGGGACACATGGTCTTGGTTGACTAAAGCTACATATAACAATAACTGTACGAAATTAATGTATTGTACTATTCTCTAGGCGATGAATAATTCAATAGAATATCTTCCCATAAAAGTATTTTTGAAATCTATGATACATTAGCTATTTCTCATATGGTAAAAACCAATTTTAAAGGTATGATATTAAATACATATATTATTAAATAAGAAAATTTTAATATGAAGGCTTGCGATTTTTTTATAAAATGAATCTCATTATCAATGAAATGGAAAATACTATGTGTCTATTTGGGAAACTAGTGGAATGAGATGATCAGATTATGAGGTTTCTTTGATTTCTACTTGACAAATAGAGAGGAACTTCTGTTTCTATCCGAGAATATTGTGACATAAGAAAGATACCAGTGAAATAACTAATTGGGACATTTATAATGTATGAAGAAGATAATAAGTTTTATCATGAAGAAGAAGAAGAACCATGAAGAAAATTTTAGCATTCCAGCCTTGTACCATAAAGTGAAAAGATAATGAAAAATTTCAGGCGTTAGTAGACACTTTCATTAGTGAAGATTTAACTTCAGACAGTGATGATAAGATAGCTCATCATTCAAGAAGATTCTAAAAGTTATAATAAAATAAAATGTTATTTATAAAATAAAACAATAAATATAGTTATGATAATTATGGATTGTTGAAAATGGATAGAAAATGGAATGACAATACAAATGAGATAGTCTATTCTGAGTGTAAATGAAAAGGCCTTGTGAAGGCTAATTTTCTCAAGATGAAATTTAAGAATAAATATGAAGAAAATGGAATGGTATATAAAAAGGATATAAAAGCTACTTGGAGTGCTTCAGAGGATATCTCCAATGGATTTGACACTTTTGATATTTAAAAGAACACTCATGAAAACCTGTGTTTCATGACAGAAACATCTGAGGTAACACTCAATTCTCTTATACATATTGCCTACTATTCTAGAAATGATAGTGAATCATTTAATGATTAAAATTTGACTAATGATGAAATATTTTAATAATATCGAAGGATTTAGGATACCATTAATTAACACAAGGATAAATATAAATTATTGAAAAGACATAATGCTTTAAATGCTAATAATATTTCTAATTTGGATATTGATAATGAAGAATGTGTTCATCTGTTAAAAGAAAATAATGAAGATAAATTATCGAATGAGCAATTAAAAAGAGATCATGAGAATTTTATTGCAGGTAGAGATACCTTAATAGAATTGCTAATGAAATAGATTTCTCCAAAATATACAACTGGTCTAGGATGTCAATCAAGGAAATGGAAATATTATAAAAAATAAAATTGTTCCAAAATTAAGACAGTTCAATTTTAGTTCATGTTTTGGACCATATTTTGAAAAACATCTTTCTAAAGGACCTAAAAAAGTGTTCATGTTTCCAAACATATCATTTGATTATAAGAAACATGTTAGACAATTATGGATTAGCAAATTTTTCCTTGCTAACCTCTCTAGAAGCAATAAAATCTGGGTATCAAAGATACCATATACTTAATCTATTTTATAGGAAAATTGTTTAATGAGATCCTATAAAACTATGTGGTATTTGTTTTGTGTATGTTCAATAAATATGAGAGGATACTTTTTATTATTCAAGAGAATAATTACATTTTATGGTAGACATGTTACATTTGGTGATAATGATTAAGGGTAGATCATCTTCTTAGGCCTAATTGGTAACCCAAATACTATATTAATTTCAAAAGTTCTTTTTATTATTGGATTTAAATGAAATCAACTTTGTATATCTCAGTTGTGTGATGATGGTTTTAATTTAATGTTTGATAATGATGCATGCAATGTTTTTAATTCTAAAAATTATTCAATATTAACTGCTCTTACAAATGAAAATTTATATGATGTTGATTTAAAATCATTAGTTAAGCAAAATGTTTCATTTTTAAATGGTTTTTATAATGAATCCTGGTTATGGAATAGAAGATTAGGACACTGAAATTTACACTCACTTGTGAATCTAACAAGGAAAGACTTAGTTAGAGACATACCAAATTTGTAATTCCCACATTAGAAAGTTTGTAATCCTTGTCAAAAGGTAAAACAACAAAATGTTTCTTTCAAAACAAATAAGGAAGTATCCACTTCTCAGTTTCTTGAGTTGGTTCACATCGATTTTTTTGGACCATCTAGAGTTTCATGTTTAAATGGGAATCACTATGTTTATGTTCTGGTTGATTATTTTTCTAAATATACAAGGGTATAGTTTCTATCTCACAAAAGTGAAGAATTTTCTTACTTCATTAAATATTCCATGTCTTTGGAAAATCATAGTGGACATATAATTGGGACACTGATAAGTGATCATGGATGTGAGTTTGAAAATCAGAATATTGAATCTCTTTGCTCACAAAGTGGTTATAATCACAATTTATCGACTCCAAGAACACCTCAACAAAATGGAGATGTATAAAGAAGAAATAGGACACTTCAAGGGATTTCCCAGAATATGCTAAATGAGTATAATCTACCTCATAGCATCTCCATATCTCCCATTTGTGGTTCCTCGGGTTTCAATAGGGTTAGTTTTCCCCTTCCCCCTCTGTCCTGGATCAGACCGGCAGCTTCTCTGGATTCGTCTTGGTGGGGTGTGTCCGGTCTCGGTACGGCGCGACAGGATCCGGCGGTGCTTCGTGGTCTCCATGCTTTCGATGGCAGCACAACGCGACGAAGTAAAATATTCGTCATGGAAGCCTGGACTTCAGGCGACAACACGGCTCCTCCTAGCGAAGCCTTGGCCTAGCTCTTCTACGATCCACTCGGTTCGGTGCGACATGTTTCTAACGGCGCTTTATGGTCTCAGTTTTTGGGGGTTTACAGTTTCATGGAGAACGGCCTTCGGCCTGGTGTCCTGGTCTTCAGGCGATGACGCCGCTCCTCCCGACGACGTCTTGGTCTAGCTCTGCTCCAATCGGCTCTGAGTCTGGTGCGTCGTGGTTCATCTCGGTGTCGTTGGGGTTTTGGTTCTGTTTTCCAGCATGGCTAGGTGTTGTCTCCGGCGGGTTCTAAGTGTGGCTTCGTATCAGATCTACAGTACTTTGGAGGGGAAGGATCTTGATCTGGTGTGGCTTTGTTCAGTTTTCTATGGATTTTTCCTTTTGGCTGTGTTTTTGGTTTTCCATGGTTCTAGTTTTTCGAGGCTAGTTCGCCCTCTCCCGTCCTGGTCTTCTCGCCACCACCAGCTTTCTTTGAAACCAGTTTAGGTGTGGTCTTGATTCTGATTGGAGTAGACCCATGTCCATAAGGATGCTTCTAATGTAGGATGATCGGGATTCCCTCATCGGTGGAATTTCTGTGGTGCGGGTTTGATCCATCCAGTCCTAGGTGATGATGGATTGGACTCGCGTCCCATGGATTGTATTTTGGGGTTCTTCGGCTGTGGGGGTTAGGGCGTCTTGTGGAGTGTGCGGGGTCTTCTAGGTTGACGTTTGATAGTGGTATTTGGCCTCACAAATGTTTTGAACCTTTCATATTTCTATTAGGATGGTTTGTGGGGATCAGATTTTAAAGATTCATCTAGACTCGACATCATGGAATAGCCTCAGTGGAGGTTTCAGAGTAGGCGGTTCACCTATGCAAGCTGCATGGAATATGAATTTTGAGAGGGTATGGCTATTTCCATCGGATCGGTCATGTTCTTGTCACATGACACTTGCTTGCTGTACAGTCTTGTAGCAGTGAAGCGTTTTTTTTCATTTTTTAATTCTGGGGAGAGGTAGCCTAGTGTCAGTTTGGGTTTTATTTTCCTTATCTTTGGACCGTGTAATGTTTTATGTCTATGTTTTTTGTTCCAGTTTCACCCCCTTCTTCCCTTAAAAGGGGGGTTATCATATAATAATAAAATATATGGCTTTCGGGCCATTGGATGGATGATATAATTTTCCTATCTATATTTGGGATCAAGCTGTTAAGACAGCTTATTACATCCTCAACAGAGTCATAATTAGACTTGTTCTTAAGATAAACCCTTATGAGCTATGGAATAATTGGATGCCTAAGGTTAATTACTTTATAGTTATTTGTTTCAAACTATTTAACATTAACACTAAGGAAAATCTTGACAAATTTTCATCCAAGATCAGTGAAGGAATTTTCATAGGAAACTAAATCTCTAGTAAATCATATATTGTATTCAATAAGAGAACCAATTGTGTGGATGAATCAGATCATGTCATATTTGTTGAGATTGATCCACATGAACCTAAAACCTCTCTTGAACATCTTGAGGAAGATATGACAATCGTGTACCTTAATGAAAAAGAAAAAGAACCCTTAGTGAAAGCAACTAGTTCTGGAAATTCCCTAGAATTTGAGAAGGTTGAATCTAAACCTATATACCACCATGAGAAGACTTGTCCAACCCTCTATAGAGGTATTAGAACCCACATGAATCATATTTTAGATGTTGTTGTGTGTGATCTAAATAGAGGAACTCAATCTAGAGGTTCTCTGAGAAGATAGGTTGAAAATCAAGCCTTTCATTCATAGCTTGACCCAAAAAATATTAATGATGCTATCATTGATGAATTTTGGGTGATATCTTTTCTAGAACAATTAAATTAGTTTGAATGAAAAATAGTTTGGGAATTATTAGAAAGTCCTAATGAAACGTTTACCATAGGCACTAAATGGGTGTTTAGAAATCATGTTGATGATCAGGAAACATAGTTATAAATAAGGCTAGACTAGTTCCATAAGGAAATAATCAAGAGGAAGGAATAAACTATCATGAAACCTATAAACGTGTAGCTTGACTAAAATCCATTAGGATACTACTTCCTTAAGCAGCTCATCAAAATTTCAAACTTTATCAACTGGATTTAAAAAATACATTTCTCATTGGGAATATAGTTGAAGATGTATTTGTTAAAAAACCCCATGATTTTACAAATCCTTATGTTTAAAATCAGGTCTATAAACTTTATAAAGGATTATATTGTCTAAAACAAGCTCATAGAGCTTGGTATGATAGTCTTAGTTATTTTCTTATTTCATATGGTTCTACTAAATGAATAGACGATCCAACACTTTTTATTAAAATAATTTTGAAAGATTTTTTAAAATTATAAAATTATGTGGATGATGTTATTTTTGGATCCTCAGAAAAAATTTACATACTGATATTTGAAATATGGTGCAAGATGACTTTAAAATGAGTTTAATGGGGGAACTAAAAATATTCCTTGGATTTTAAAATTTTCAAAATAAAAATTGTATTGTTTTAAATCAATGTAAATATTATAATTATGTTTTGGAAAGTTTTGGTTTGGATGAAAATAAAGGTATTTATACACCTATGAGTACCACATGTATGTTGGATGCTGATGAAACTGGTAAATTAGTGCATCAAATCAATTACAGAGGTATGATTGGGAGACTGCTCTATCTTATTGCTAGCCGGCCTGATATTATGTTCAGTTTATACTTGTGTGCTCGTTTTCAATCCAATCCCAAATAATCTCATTTAAATACTATTAAAGGGATTTTAGAATATCTCAAGCATACGACAAACATAAGAATATTTTATCCAGGTGGAAAATCCTTTAATTTAAGAAGTTATTCTGATGCAGAATTTTCTAGTTTTAAGTTACATATAAAAATCACTTCAGGAACATTTCACATTTTAGGAAAGTCACTAATATCATGGTGTAGTATGAAATAGAATTCTATTGCATTATCCACTGCCAAAGCTGACTATATAGCTTCTGGTAGTTGTTCTCAAATTCTGCTGATGAAAGTCGCCTTACAATACTATGGATATCAAATTCAACAGGTCTCTATAAATTGTGAAAATCAAGTGAAATTTACATCTCTAAAAATTCAGTATCTCATACTAGGACAAAGCACACTAAAGAGAGACATCACTTCTTGAGAGATCATTATCAAAGAGGTGGTATGACTTTTGAATTCATTGGAACTGAACACCAATAGGCTAATATATTCAAAATTCCTTTTAGTTCATAGAGGTTAAATTACATCCAACATGAGTTTGGTATGATAAACTATTAAGATAATACCTTTCTGTTAGACCTCACCAATAGGACCTCATAGTTAGCCTCACTAAGAAGACCTCACTTTTAGACATCACCGATAAGACCTCACCGTTAGACCTCACTGATAAGGTCTCACCATTAGACATCACCAATAAGACCTCATCAATAAGACCTCACTGTATGAAATCACCGATAAGACCTCACAGTTAGACCTCAACGATATGACCTCACCAATAAAACCTCACCATTATACCTCACTGATAAAACCTCACCATTTGACCTCACCGATAAGACCACACTGATAAGACCTCATTGTTACACCTCACCCATAAGACCTCACCTTTGAACATCACCGATAAGACCTCACCATTAGACCTCACCAATTAGACCTAACTTTTAGACCTCACCATTAGACCTCACGATTAACACCTTAGCGATAGCCCATTATTTCTGGGACTTTTCATTTTTATGTGGAAATCCTAAACGTTTTTAATATTATTCATTCCTTTTATTTGATTTTTTTATCCCTAAATGATAAAAATAATGTACACACCACATTTGGATCCACTTCAAACCTCTCCTGAACCTCTTCCTCCCTAACCATGGATCCCAACCTTCTGTTGAAAGCCTCGATCCTCTTCAGATCGCAATGGAAAGATTGAAGATTCTGATGGTTGATGATAAAGGAGATGTGCCAAATCCAAAGGGACCTCGAGCTGGGTCTAGTAGTAGAAGAAAGGTAGTGGAGAAGCTGATAAATCCACACATGTTGAAGAGGTAAATCATAGTTGACATGGAATTATCTTTTTAATGGCTAATGTTAAGAATGTATCTAGTGCTGAAGGCCCTCGAAGCTCAGGATTGGGTACAATGTTTTCTAAATAATAATGGAACATACTACACAAATCTAGTCATTGAATTTTATGAGTTTCTAGAGTTCAGACAGTTTAAGGATGAGAACTGAAGGTCATCAAATGTAAATAGAGTAATTGTGATCTTCTCTTCTAGTTAATGGACTGAATTCTTATGAGTTCCACATGAAGTAATTCTTTACTACAAATCTAGAGTGGTGCCACCCACCAATGAGTATTTCTACCATGAAGAGGCTTTGAATGAACTGATATGGAATGGAATCCCTAGAATGGTGGTTGCTTCTAAAATGGAAAAAGAAGACAGGTTTCTTGTAATGTTTCTTCAGCATGTTTTGAGTCCCAAGAGAGGGGACTTTTCCACCATAAAGTATAAAGACATATTTAATTTGTATCTGTTGAATCATAGACAAAGGATAACTCTTCGTAGGTTGCTGATGATTCAGTTAGAGGATATAAAAAAGCCTAGTTCCATGTCAAATGATTTATTTCATGCCAGGATAATATCCTTGATGTTAAAAGTGAAAGGAGTTGCTGGAAATAAATTAGAAACAATAGTTATAAGATAAAACTTCTGCATTACAAAAATGATTTTCAAGTTTATGATGATAAGATATAACCCTTGGAAAAGAATATGGGTGAATGATGAGGCTAAGCTATATGATGAATTCTATATCATCTCCCATCCAACTAGGAAAAAGAATAAGAGATATATGGGTTTAAATCCTAATGAAGTGGAGCCAGTATACTCATATGAAGAAGAGAAGGCTATTGATATGAAATTAAGAGGGGATACACCAATAAACGATAAGAGTAATCCTAACCTTCCCTCAATCCCTCATGCCAATTTTGTATCCTTTGGTGAGAATAGCCCACTAAAGATATTTCCCAGAAGAGAGACTATCCTAAGAGACAATGATGATGAGTAAACCAGTGAAGAAGAATAAGATAATGCCTAAAAATATGTTACTATTGGAGTGTCCTTAGAGGAGGAAGAGGATGATGACACTGATCTTGAGGAATTTGAGACGGTTGTTGCAAAATATGAAGAGTAATGCTTGAGTATTAGTCCTCTAATAGGATATATAGAAGTGGTAGAAAGTGAATAGGAAGAGGATATTGAATCAATTGAAGCTAGAATTGCAATGGAAGTAGTTGAAGATTCTATAAAAGATGTGGCAGTGGACTCTCTAGTTGATGCAGTTGATCTAGGAGGAATGGAAGAGATGGATGTAATTGATCAGGATAATGTTCCATGTGAGGGTGAGGAATATATTTCTATAGTATTAGTAGTTTTTTCTCATGGAATAGAAGATTGGTTAGAATATCCAGGATTTTTGGTCATGGGATTAGACTATGGGGACTCTGAAGATGACAAGCCTATCATAAGCTCTTCAATTCCTTATATTTCATAGACCACTATTGTACAACCAGTAGTTCATTATTTTCTTTACTATGTGATGAATGATTATTTATCATCATTAAAATCATATTTTTGGAGACATTTTGATGATAAATCTATTTGGATAGAGATATCAGTGGCTCACAATCAAGAAATATTAACTTCTACATTGGAAAATAAAATTTCAACCTCTTTCTCATATTTTTTACATGAAGTGAATGAATTTAATAATCTTTTCAAAACATTTATAGAGACTATGGAATTTGTGAAACAATAAATTGCGATATTATACTCATATATGGGCTCAAAGGTTCATGTGGACATTGACATTAAGTATGTTAAGTGTGTGGTTCATAATATGGTCATTGTGTTTTATGGAATTAAGAAGTCTATGGGGGAACATGTCATTGGTCAGGATGATGATGTGAAAAGATTGATCAATGGTCGGACCATGTCTATTAAATAGACAATAGATTTTACAATGGTTCTTCTGTGTGAATCTTCTTCCTCTTCAGCATCTCTTCATGTTGATCTAGAAGCTTCCAGATCGGTTGTTAGAGAAGAAGTGGAAAATATCACTCTTGCATGTACCTCAAACCCTCAGTCAAGGACTCGGGTCATTTCCACTACCAGAGGCATTCATATGATTATGTGAGATTTCTTAAATGAGGTTTCTCAAGATCAGAACGCCATTAAAGAGCAAGTTGATTTATATTACAAAAGGGTATACATTGAACATCATATTGATAGTCACACCAAGCTACTATTGGAAAACATGGGGATCCAACCTATCACTCAGGCTTTTAAGGATCAAGTTAGCAGGATTAGAGAATTGACTTGTGCCTTGATGAAATTCATGGTGGATAAAGATGATTTTATCTAAGCAATGGAAAGAGGAGGACACAACATAATGGACTTTAAAATTATTCTTTTTACCTTCCTCTATGTGGACTGCACTCCCATTATTGTTCTTCCATCATTACCTTCTTCCTGAGATACCTTATGCTCTAATAGTATATCCCCTTTGATGACTTCAGAACATTCCATCAGAATCATTAACCCTATGATCCCTCAGAGATCAACTCACTATCGGTATACTGATTCTTTTATAGAAGCTACTCCTCCACTGTTTACTACCATAACTCAACCTATCCCTCGATCTTTTGGACCTGCCTCTTTAGCTTCCGAAGACAATGCTCCATTGGACATTTCTGATGTGGATTGAATGTGGGATTTGTTAGATGATAGGGATATTTGTAATCTTTTTGTATATTGTATTCGTTCTTCATTAAAAAAAAGCATATTTTATCTCTTTTGGTCTAATTTTCTTTTAATTAATCACAAAGGGGGAGAGGCATACTAGAGTCATTGAATATTAGCTCTACTGTATTTTACACAATAAACATGGTTCAATTTTACTTACACATAATATATGTCTTCTCCCACCTCTAAAGATATTAGTTAATGTGGTTAAACCTGATTCAATAAAACTTAAATCTAAATATTCACTCACATAATCCGTGATTATCAAAAAGGGGGAGATTGTTGGAATCACCTATTCAAATAATCCCAAATCATGATTCATTTCATGATAATCATGTTTCATTAATATTAATTGTTTCTATCAATTTATAACTATATATCATTAATGTAAAAATTCTATTGATTAAGTTTACAATGAAAAGTTTTTCTAAGTAAAAGGTCACCAATATAGGTTACTACTAGAAGGTCACCGGTAGAAGTTACCATTGGAAGGATACTGATAGAGGTTAGCGTTATAAATATACTGAGAGATGTTACCATTGGAAGGTTACTGATGAAGGCTACCGATGAAGGCTACCGATAAAGACTACTGATGAAGGAAACCGATGAAGGATACTAATAAAGGCTAACGATGCAGTCTGCCGATGAAGCCTAGTGTCAATGCGTACTGTTGAATCCTACTGTTGATAAGGATACTACTATGACTATACCAATGCTCACTCATTTACTGCATACTTTTTCAAATTTATAATATTATTCTAACGGTCATATTTTTTAAATTTAATGCATCTGACATCAATTAATGTTGAATTTAGAGATATTAAGATACTATATATGAAGACAGTACAAGGTATGAGGAAGACCATGCATGGTTTTCTAAATTCTATTGTTGGACCTCAAATATAAAACAGAAGAAGAGGGAAGTAAAAAACAAGAAGGTTGGAGAGAGATTCATTTCATGAAGTATTTGAAGAACAAGGAAGAACCATCCAACACTTACAATGTGTACCAATGAGCATCATGATGATCATTTGGGAGAAAAAATTCACATATGTCTTATGTGCTTCATTGAATCTATGTTAACCTGAGAAGAAAATCCCCTCAGTACCTGGAAGCTAGAACCTAGAGTTGCGACACACTTTTTTGGAGAAATCTTCCAGAGAATGAAACGATCTACATTTTATTCACACCAAGGAGTCCGGAGCTGAACTGCAAACACATAGATCTTTCTAAGCTCAATCATACAATATTATCTCTATTGTGTTCTTTTATTTTACATTTCTAAGAAGTGTCTATTTGCATGTTACACACACTATCTCGTGTGCTTAAACAGAAGGATACTGAAAATAATCACACCAATCAATCTTTATTCTTTTTTCCCACAACATATTATGAAAGAGGCCGTGTGTGGCCTGGATGTGTGTTTATCCCATAAGGAATAGTGGTAAAGGGTGTGATCCCTGGACAGTTTGTGAAAACTTCTGTAAAGCCAAATATATGTTGTGTATCATGATTACAGTTAATATAAACTTCTTGGTGGTATTTGAACACCAAGTAGAGAGGATTATGCCTCAGCTTGAGACTGTATCTATTGTTTAACTCTGATGTATTCTATATTTTTCTAATACTCTATTTATCTATTTTCTGTTGCTTATAATTTCAAAAACAGAAAACTATATTACCTTGACCCTGATTGTTAATTTTGTTATGTATGGGTATGTGTTTAAATCAATAAACCAATTTCAAAAGTTGAATAAGTGTGGTACACTAATTCAACTGAGGACTAACCACCCCTTGATAATTTTTTTGACCAAATAATCATCTAAATCGCTACTTCCCTAATTAACTGGTCTGTTTCCAAATTGGGGGATCATTAGATTAAAGTTTTAACAAAAAGTTTATCCAGGAACTCAATTCAACCCCTCATGAGTTCCCACTCTGACCATGATATATATAATGGATAATTATTTCAAAAATATGTCCCTTAATAATAAATATTTAAATATGAAAATATTAAAACATAACAACTTCTCTTACAACAATGTATTGGTTCCAAAAGTTAGATGTTCATTAATTCATGGAGAGAAATAAAATATCATTTGTAGAATAAATAGAATGAAACCATATTTGAATACATATCCCTTACATATTATCCTAAGATATAAATTAGTTACTTTAATTAATAAATAAATTAATCCCTTATTGAAAATAAGAAATAAATATTCTAAAAAATAAATATTTCTCTTTACTAGACAAAAGTTTCTTTACATTAACATAAACTTGAAACATAAATTTATAAAACTAAAAGCCGGGTTTGACATTAGGAAATTATTTCATTAGAAAAATATTTAATTGAAAATGAAAATAAAAAATAATAAAAAACCCTTACAAAATTTCATAAAAATTGAAAACCATAATCGGAAAATAAATTTAATGTCACCCTTACATGATTTCAGACGAAAATACTGAAGATTCTCCTTGAATCAAACACACTCACACCATCCCTCCAAAATGAAAAATTGTTTAAAAATTATAATTCACTTAATTGTGATATTATTTTATAGAAATAACAACCACATCATATATACAATATGATAGGATCGTTATACATCCATAGTAATCTCTCAATTTTGTCAAACATTCAATGATTCCACTATAAGAAAATATGAATAAATTGAGACCATTGTCCACATGTGCACAAGTGAAATTAATTTTTCATGAATAGACTATAAGAAATGAAAATTCAGGATCAATAATGAAGATGTGAACCACATAAAATAAAAAAATCAGTACAAAAAAGGAGTTAATTATAAGAAAAAGTTTGTTGATCATTCATATAAAAAGAAAATATTTGGAAAAAATATGCATGGAAGACAAAAATTTAAATCGAATAAGTAATCAATTATCATTAGATTTTGACAATGATTGATGGATAAAATAATAGAATAAATTGAAAACATTGTTGTAAACATAAATGAAATTGGGATAGCTAAAAAAGGAATAAAAATACCTACCTCACATAAATCATGATCTAAACACCTAGATCTAGATTCTAACTCATGCCACGACACAACGTTTGAACCGTAACACCACTCATACTTCAGAGCCCCTCTTCAATGGTTTCTTTGAGCCCCTCACCAGCATTTGGTTCACAATTGGTATCTGGTGTCTATTACAGATGAAGTAAATATTCATCATCTCTAGTTTGACTTCTTTTATGGTGGACACATTTTTCTCTCCATCCTATAAAAGATATTCCTGACTCTCAACCTATGAACAACCAAAAACTAATTCCCCAAAATCTAAAACCTGATATTCTATTTGAAAATATATTTCATTTTGTTATATTATTTTTATATAAAAATATTATTTCCTTTTTTAATAATTTTATTTATTCATTAAAAATTTTATAAAACAAATAATAATCATATTTTATATAAAAATCTATATTAATATTATCCAAATAAAACATTTATTTGAAAAAATATCATAATGCATATATTTATATTTTATATAAAACATCTTTTTTTAATATGATTATTCAAAATTAATTTATTTTAAAATTAATTATATCCCCAGTAAATTTTAATACAGTATTAATATTAATAATTCGAATTTATAAAATTATTTGAAACTTATAACACATACATTGCATTAAAAAATGTACATAAAAACATTTAACATCTTAAAAATAACTTAAAATACTTGAAAATAATAATTCATTTAATTTACTCAAATTATTATAACCATAATCAAATTTATTTCTAAACAGATGCATAAATTTATTATTAATAGTATATTTCAACCACAAATATATAAAAGTGATGTTTTAGTACATCCACAAAGGTATTACTTTATTGAAATAACTAACATAACATATTAATATTTTATACTAATATTGTTTCAATAATTAACATTTAAAAATCATAAAATAGGAAATTAAATTCATTCAATCAAAATATATTTCTAAATATTTTTAATTCAAATAATATAAAATATTAAAAATTCAAAATATATTAAAATAACCATATATTTTATATTTAAGGAAAATTAATTTATTTATTTATAAAATAATTTATTTTCATATAAATTATATTTCTTAAAATGAAAAGAAATATTTTATAATTCTAATCAAAACATATTTAGAATATAAAACAATAATTTTGTTTTATAAATTTTTTAAACAAATAATTTTTTCACAATGGGAAGAATAAATATTAAATGGCCAAAAAACATGTGATTTCAAGTGAAATAAAGAACCTTCCAATGTTCAATGTTATATTTGTATGGGTATGGTGTACTATGAAAATGATTTTCCTTCATATCAAAGAAACATTCCTTCAAATGGCCAAGCGGGGAAGGATAAAATGATGACATCACAACTATAGAGGTTGATGTTCATAATGATGTTGTAGAAAGTACTTTAATCATTTCCATAAACTTAGCTAATTCATTATTTTATTATAAATCATCGCATTATTTTATGTCTTCTCAGTTTTCCAAGAAAATTACAAATGTATCTTTTCATTTAATAATTGAGTTATTGATTATATTTTATAAGGGAAGTATCATTGAAAAAAATATTTAATTGGTCAGACCCCTTTTTAATATAAACGTTCTCTAGTCACTGACCATTTTATCATTCCTATGACTGATTTTGATATAAATATCAATATGGAATAGATTTCAAAATATGATGCAAATATCAATTAAAAAATGAAGGAAATTATGATTGTTGATGATGAAGAAGAATCCCTTATCTTTAGGGTAGAAACTTCATCGTATAATTCATATATGGATCCAACTCCAGTAGATATTCTAAATGAAATTATTTAGGAGGAAGATAAAAAATAATCTATGGATGGGGAATGAATACTTATCCTTTAATTTGTACCTACTGGGAATGAATATATTGATGTATTTATATAGTATTTACTTAGATGTTGTCTACAATGATACGTTTACATCTTTATAGATTTAATTCTTATTGCAAGACCTATAACATTAAATCCTTGTAGAATAATAACTATGGAACTAGTAGAGCTGAAGAAAAAACATGAGGAATAGAGTGGTAATACGTTTATTCACCCTAGTGTTTCTCCATTGGGATCCCCTACTGCCATTGTCAAAAGAAATTTGGTTCCATGAGGCAATGCATTGATTTTAGAGAAATCAATACTATTATAAAATAGAACAACTATAATATTCTTTACATTGATCATTTATTTTATTAAAAAATATAGACCAATATTTTTTCAAATGATTTAAATATATTAAGATATCATGAATTTTATGTGAAGGAATAAGATATTCCAAATATAGATTTCAAAACTAGATATGAACTTTATGTATTTACAAGAATTTAATTTAGATGGACGATTCTACTGTATATTTCATTGATATAATGAACATTGTGTTCAAAGAATATTTTGAATATTTTTTTCATGTTTATTGATGGTATCTTGATATATTCCAAAATCAATGATTAATACGATAAACAATTTAAAGTTGTTATCAATATTATCTAAAGAAAAGTGTAAAATTGGAAGCTAAGAAATTTTTATTTTTAGATTCAAATAGTTTCTTTTCTTGGCCATATTATCCCTATTGTTGTAATCTCGGTTAATCCTATAAAGAAAGAGGAAGATCATGACTTTACATTAAAAAATAATCATAACATATGAATGTATTTTCATTGTTTTAACATGTTACTATTGATGTTTTATTAAAAATATTCCTGATTAGCTAGCACATTATTCCATATTAGTCGTAACAGGGTTAATATCCTATAGAAAAAAATGTGAATAATTTTTTGAAGAATCGGAGATAAGATTAGTGATTGTGATGATCTTGAATGTACCAACTAGAAATAGTGTTTTTTTATTTATATTGATGTATCAAAGACAATGCTTTTTTCTGTCCTTATGTAGAATGAATGAGTTAGTTCCTACGCATCGAGGTTGTTAATAAATCAGGAACTGAACCATCCAACTCATTTTCATGAGTTGGTAGCTAGAATCATTACCCAAAATTTTTTAGAAACTATCTCTATCATAAATTATATTAGATATATACAGATCACAAGGGTTTGAAATATATCATATCATAGAAAGAACTCGATAGGGGAAAAGTTAATGGCTAGAGATGATCAAGGATTATTATTGTTCAATACACTACCACCTGGGGATGTCTAATAACATAGAATTTATATTGGCCAAAAAGGATCACGGAGTTATGAAAAATGATTATTAACATTGATAATCTCTACACAGATGTATTAAAGTTGGTTATGGTAATTATCAAGGAATCTGAAACACTATTCTTTCATATATTTTTTTCAAACCCAAGTTTATTGGAATGGATTAAATGTTCTTATTTTAATAAGGAGAAATTTCCAAGGAAAATTAAATATGTGAAAATGGTATGTTTGGAAGAATTCATGTATGAGGAACATATTGTTAAATTTTGGGAAAGTGATTTATGTTCATGCTATACCCAAGCTAAGAGGGAGTTATTGTATGATTCCCACATATCCATTTTCTCAATACTCTCATGATATATTAATATGTATATGGATTTTAAGGAACATTTCTGGTGAGATAATATAAAGCATGAAATTTATAATTATATATCAAGTTGTTTCGTCTGGTAAAAGGTCAAAGCTGAAATACAATATCCAAGTGTATTAAATCATCCTATTCACATTCATACATGAAAATTGGATGAAATTACTATGGGTTTTTTCCATGAATTACCAAGGAATTAAAGAAAGAATGATGATATTTGGGTAATTGTTGATCTATATACCAAATTCACTTATTTATACACAATAAGAGGTGGGTTTCCATTGGAGTGATTTGAACTAATCTTGATTAATAATGTAGTAATGATTCCTGGTGTACCTCATTCAATTGGTTCATATAATGATCAATGATTTACATTAAAATTATGGAAAATTATTTAGAAATATTTGGATGCTAAGATTTATTTGAGAATTGATTATCAACATTAATCTTAAAGGAAGTTTGAAAAGACAAATCAAACATTATAAGACATGATGAGATCATGATCCATTTAATTTCAAGTTATGTGGGGTAATTATTTACATTCCTTTTAGGTTTAATACAACAATATATTCCATTCAAGTATTCAAATGGGGCCATTTGAAGCATTGTATGCAAATTTTTGTTCCACACCAACTCATTGGGATGATATTATTGAAAGGATGCTCGTAGGCCTAGATATTATGTAGTAAACAAAAAAAGGTACTGAATATTAACACCTATATTAATGAAATTCAATGTAGAAAAAATATATATTCCAATAATCGAAGAAATGATTTCTAATTTCAAGTTGGAAATTGTGTTTTCTTGATTATAACTATATATAAGGGTTTTATAAGATATGGGAAGAATGGAAAAATAATCCCTATGTACATTGGCCCTTTTAAAATACAATAGTGTTTTAGAGATTTTACTTATCATTTTGAAATTCCTTCTATCCTTTCCAAATTTATGCATTCCACTTATCTTTGTTAAGGATGTACATGTTATACCAAACACATGTTATCACTTTTGAAGAAATCAAATTACAGTATTATTTATCTTATAATGAAGATCCTATTAAAATTATAGACAATTGAGAGTAGGTTTTGATGAAACCTATGACTGAGTTGGTTAATGTGCTCTGGAAAAAACATAAAATTGAAGAGGTGATTTTGAAATTAGAGGAAATTATGATTTAAAATTACCAAAATCTTTTTATGCGATGTCACAACAGAAATATTGATGATGAATTTTTTTTATGAGGGTAGAATTTAATGGACTAGAATTATATCAATGAAATTTCACTTCATATCATTAGTTCATATGTTATAAATCACATAAAATCACTTACAGAACAAAATAAAAACCATATAAATTAGGAAGGAATGAAATAAGAGGTATTTATAGAAGTTATGGAACTTATACCAATAGAATAGTAACTTGACCCATGGAATAATAGTTTGACTCTGCGGAATAATAATCTGGAGAATAGAATAATAACATCACCTATTAAAGAATAAATAAAAATTTGGGAATCATAAAAATAATAGTACGACCAATCTATATATTGGAATAATTAAATAAATATGTTAAAATGATAAATTAAGTGTTGGTGTTTTTGTATGTAATATATATTTAATTATAATTTTATAATTGATGTCATTATTTAAAATAAAATTAATTTTCATAAAATAGATTCCTATATTAATATTTTTATTTCTTAGGAATATCAGATAATTTTATGAGGCCTTACATAATTTTTAAAAGTGTCAAAAAATATGTTATAATATTAAAATAGGTATTTTTGAAATTAATGATGATTTAAATTAGGAAACATTTTCCAAATATTATGCAAATTAATTTCATAACACTAATTCAAATTTTTAATTCTATATTTTAAAAAATTTTATGGGTAAATTTTTTGTATTTTTATACAAAAATTGATTTTTTGTTAAAAAGTTAAATACTGTAATTTGTGGTACAAATATATTGTTAGTAAAACCCACTATTACTTGAGACATGGATAATAGAAGAACTATATCACAAACCAAACATCACTATTTTATTATATCTAGTAACAATTCTCAAACTAATAATAGTCTTGAGTAAAAATAATTAACTAATGAACAAAATATTAAGAAAACATCCATCTCCACCACTATAAATACCACCCCATATGCAAACTCCTCCAAATAATTGATCATTGACAATTTTATTATCAATAATCTTCAAAATTACACCACACACATCTATAATTCCTTTTTACCATTAAACAAATGAATATCTTATCTGAAGAGGATCTCAAAGAATAGAAAATCATGCGGTAAAAACATCTATCTTTTTCATTCTCTTTTAATTTCATTTAAAGTACAATCGTCTTCTTGGTTTATATTCACCTACCTATCCAAAAGTGACATGATATATCCATTATATTATAAATATATGTTAAAATTTCAGTTTTTATGGACTAATCCTTCATCAATTATCTTTAAATTTCATTACTTCTAAAAATGAAAACATTGTCTCTTATGTGTTGATTTATCACATTCAAGGGAAAATAGTTTTTATTTTACATTAACACCCTAAAGGATGGGAATAAAACCATTTTAATTATTGAATACGATTATAAATATTTTTTAAATCCAATTTAATGTTATAGAACCATTATATATACAAGATGTTAATTAATAAATCAAAAACTAGATTTTTATGATTGAAAAACCACCAAATTAATCTAAACGATTATCACTAATGTCTTATCAAATGATTCAAAATCACACAAAATAACCAAATGACTTATATAAATATTTATTCATCTATATTTTCAATATTAATATATAATGTGAATTATGTATATATATTCGTATTTTATAAGAAATTTAATACTCATGTACATGAAACCTGATCATGAAAACTAAGGAAACGAACTAATTGAATGATATATTTGTATAATATAACTCATCAAGAAGTCCATATATAATCTTAATAAAATTATATTAAATAAAACATATTTACAAAAAATATTAATTAAATAATTGATTGATTTAATTTTATTATACAGGAAATTAAGGTCAAGTGCATAACACTTTTAGACATAAGGTAAGGGTTTCTTCCTCATCCTCCATTTTCATTCGGTTTATACTTTTTCTCTCTACACACAATTTAATTTTTCATTGTTTTTATATACATATTATAAATTATTTTTATATTTTCCAAACTCATGTATCTATATTAGTTCATCTTTCATTTATGGTAAATACCTGTTTGACAAGGTTCCCTTCTCAATTCATCCCGATATGCAAGCCCAATTAAGGGGGAAGTCTCAATATCTTGCCAATTTTTAGAACCATCCATAATCAGTTTTGACGAACAACCAATTATCTTAAATCAGTAATTTTAATCAATATTTTATTTTTCATTTTGGGATTTATACAAAAAACTATGATAAATAAAAATGATTTTTCTCAAAAGAACCATTCTTTTTAAAGTAAAAGGGGTGTTTCTCTCAATAATTTATCAACGGTTTTATTTTATTATTTTAATAAATTTAAATAAATATTTTGAATTATATGATTTGTTGATATTTATATCTTATTATTATAATCTATCATATTTTACTAAATGGATTATGATCATTTTGGATGTGGATGTGTTATCATGATGTTGTTCACCATACTACGTAGAATGGTTCAATTGTATGTTTATATATTTGGGATAGATATTTATATTTAATATTTGAATGTTTTTTATTTTAAAACCGATTTATATTTGGAATCAATTAGACTTTGTTAAATGACTAGTGGGGATCAGTATAGCCCCTCAATGCGTTAGTAGGTCTCATGGTTAAAAACATAAATTCATTTAGTTTTGGCGCTAACTATTTACTTTCAGTTTTCTTTGTTGAGACCACAAAATAATGCTTATAATGTATGGTGTCAAAACTCGTCCCTCGGGGCATGTGCTATGACTACCCCAAGACTATCATCCATAGGCTAGGGGTTGGCGACTAGTGCCAAATGGAGTATTCAATAAAAATGTGAAGTCATTACCTTTATAACCAGTAACTCACAAAACTAAGTACAAAGAAGGATAAAAGCACAAAGTAAAAACTATTTAGTAATTAGGGCATGTACAGAAAGTAAAAGGGTATAGAATATAATCTCAACTATAATGTATAAGAAAAACTAGAAAGTACTTTTAAAACTGGGTACAACTCTTGTGAACACCTGCCAAGGACTCCAACCTGTAGTGTAGGTACAACTCTCGAACAGTCATCTCTGCAGTACTACTCGTCTATGGTCCACCTCCGAGCTACCTCCGGTCCTAGAACACTCATACCTAGTCAGCGCATTCCATCATCTGCTCCAAAAAAAACAAGGTGTGGGTGTAACCTCTGTAGGGTTGAGTATAATAATACTCAGTAGGGACCCTGAGACCGTCGAATGTCTCACAAAAACCATAGAGGATAAAGACATTCTAAATCATGAGAAAACACAGGGACTAACTCAAAATCCCAAAGCCCAACTGTTCCACGAAGGAAATAATATCAAAACAATAAAGACTCATCTCACACCATGTATACAACTCTAAGATACCGAATTATGAAGCTGACCCACATAGGATCACTATAGAAGCTGATAGACAGCCACAATATTCTCTTGAGATAGTAACTAGTAACATTTTGAACACCTCGACTGCTAGAGAAATCCTCCTCTATCGAGTAAAATGGGCATGCTGCAACAAACAGAGGTGTTTTTCAATAACATTGGACTGCTAAGGTACTCCCCCTGTCAAGTACCATGGGTCTTTAGCATCACATATAGGCTCTACCCACCGTGGTTCAACGACGTCACAAAGAGGCACTCCACCTTGTGGCCTACTGAGGCACTCATCCTATCGAGTATCATGGGTATACTATGTCAAAAAAATTTGCATCCCACCATGGATCTTCCGCGTCACAAAATAGGGTTACCCATTAGGCCAGTCGAGTCACTTCGAGTCGAAACAGTTAGTAGTAATCAAGTCTCATCTAGTCGTAGGGTTCTATACATTTCGCGCTTGGAAGAACCGCTCCCCAATCCATAGTTTATACCTCAAACATCTCTAAGTTCCACTAAAAAGTAATCTAGAGGTCCATCATGTCAAAAGGGACCCAACGCAACAGACAGTGTGTCAGCCGGACGCCCAGTCTGTAAGTTATTAGCATTTCTGCTCCGAGGGCCCTGTTGGATTCGGTGTCTGATCCAACCCGAGCATACCCCAACATTATTTAAAAAAAAGTGGATTATACCAAAATGACTGTCTCGATCCAAGTATTCTTGTTCCATAGATGGTTCATCAAACAGATGCATGTTTCTCATGTTATGGCCAAAAAGGTAATACTGGGCCCAGATGGCCCCGAGTCTGGTCAGATGTGGCCCGACGAGGCCTAGGCTGGCTTGACCTGGTTTTGGTCGATTCGACCTGGTCTGAGACTAGCCTAAATGTCATGGGCCTGAGCGGGCCCAGACTGGCCCGCTCATGTGGCGGGCTGGCCCGGCCCACGAAGGGCGTGACATGTCAGCGCGACCCAATGGGTGTCTCGCAGTGCGACCTCACGGTGTGGCCCGCGGTGTGGCATGCGGTCCGGCTCGTGGTGCGGCTCGCGGTGCAGCTCGCGGTGCGGCTCGCGGTGCATCCTGGCTGGCAAGCGGGACTGCTCGACGGTCCCGCACGGTGTACCTCAGCCGACTGGAATGGCCGGCCAGTCTTCCTTCGAGTGGCACAACAGCCCCACTGTCCACCTACGATCGGCTAGGTGCTGGCTACCGTCCACCTCTGCTGTGGCCAAGCGGTCGTGGTCTCCTACTCCACCGGCGACGTGGAAATGCGCCACTGCTCCACCACGCAACCAACCGGTTGCCATCCGCCATCCAGCCCCATTGTGGATGATGTTCTCGGACCTCCTCTTCGACCAGTGGTGTGGATGCACGTTGCCCTTCCTTCCTCATGGCTGGCTGGGTGTTGGCCGTCACCATCTTCCACTAGCCACTACAAATTCGTTCCAAGAACAGAAAATAATATGATCGCATATTCGCGATCCTTGTGTCGAGGGATTCACTTCCATATATCTCTCATAGCAAAACTCCATTTTTCAAGCACCAAAAAATTTAGGGGGTTGAAGAAATCATGAAGAACGCACGAAAAAAATAAAATGAATAGAGGCATGGTTAATGTGTGGGACGATGGCCACGTTCGTTTGGCCATCGTCATCGTGAATTTAGGACAAAAATATTCCATAGAATAAATTAAACATTTAAAAATCCCTACCTCAAGTGTTCGTTAGAGGTGGAACGATGAAGAATGCCATAGTCGCCGAAGAACGTCGGTGTTCGTTGCTTCTGCAAGATGCTTCAATCCGGGCTCAGGGTCAGTTCCTCATACTTAATTGGGGGATGGTTCTTCATTGGATAAAGTTCTTCCTAATTATCCACGGTTCTCTCAACTCTACACTGACTATGATTTACTACCACGAAATGAGGATCCAACATATATTAAAATGGGCGTATCAAATTAATTAAGGATGGAACAATTAATTTGGTTTTGTTTGAACATTAATTATTTCACAATTAAATGGCACATTAAATTGATTTACGTTGGAAAAATTAAATGAAAAATTAAATTGAATTCACATTGGCATGATTTAATGGGAGGATTCCAAAGATCTGACTCACCTTAAAGAAGGGTTGAGGAGGTCCCCTCCACTAAAATTCAAAAAGGAGGTTTCAAAATCGGGTGGTCCCTACCTTCATAAATCAAATGGAGGTTTCAACAAGGAAAATAAAATTAAGATGTTTTATTTTATTTTCATTCTTTTAGCACACCCACAAAAATTCCAAAAACTATCTTTCACTCTCATCCTACTGTGGTTGAGGTGAAGGTCTCCTTAAGTGAATACGGGCACTATGAGTTCATCATTGTCAACAGTTTTCAATTCTGAGCACCAGTTCAAAATTTAAATAAACCCACTCGCACATTTACTGAACGTACCAAAAAAAAATTCAGAAATTCATTCCGAGAACTCCAGGACATGGAATCATGCGCTGCAAATTTTCAGAAACTCATAATATTCATATATAATTAAAAAAATTTACATGGAAAATCCAAGTCTTTACATCCTCCCCACCTCAGGGCTTTGTGTCACCGAATGCCACAACATTAACTAGGGAAACTAGTGGGGTTACTAAGCACATATCTGAGCCTCCCACTCTCATGTGCTCTCCTAGAGTTTCCCGTGCTGCCAGTGAATGCGCACCAGAGGTATCGACTAACCACGAAGGACCTACTCATGTCGATCCCCAATTTCTACTGGAACATCCATAAACATAACCCTGTTGCCGATCTCGAGCTCTCTACAATCAATGTTGTCTAAAGGGTTGTGCATGTTTCTCCTCAGCTGGGATACATGAAAATCTTCATGCACCTGGTGCAACTAAGGTGAAAGAGCTAAGCAGTAAGCCACCTCTCCAACTCTACTGATGACCTGAAAGGGTCCAATGAAAAAAGGAGATAATTTTACGCCATAATCAAATCACTTCAAACCTTGTCGAGGCGATACCCATAAAAAGACAAGGTCACCACCCTCAAATTCGAGAGGTCTTCATCTCCTATTAGAATAGGATTTATGCCTTCTATGTGCAGCCTTCATCCACAAATGGATGATCTGCTACTTCTCCATTATAGCCCATACCATCTCAGGTCTCAAGAGTGATGTCCCACATGGGTCAGTCCAGCACAGTGGTGATCTGCAATGTCGTCTTTACAACGCCTCAAATGGTTCCATACCGATAGTGGGGTGCCATATGTTGTTGTATGTGAACTCCATCAAAGGTAATTGATCCTACCAAATGCTGCCAAAATCAAAAACACAAGCACATAGCATGTCCTCCAAGGTCTGTATGGCATGCTCTGTCTGACCATCCGTCAAATGGTGGAAGATGGTGCTCAACTGAAGTTGTGACCCGAATTCCTACTGGAAACCCTTCCACTTTCGGGATGTAAAATGTGCATCATGATCAGAGAAAATTTTAGATGTCACTCCATGAAGACATTCCATCTCCTACATGTAGAGGCGTTCCAAGCTCTCTACTGATCCCTTCTCTCTAATTGGTAGAAAGTGGGCTGACTTGGTGAGTCGGTCAATGATCACCTAGATATAATAATGACCCATAGTTGTGTGTGAAAGTCATGTCATGAAGACCAAGTAAATTCCATCCCACGTCAAATATATCACCACGAATGACTGAACAAATCCTACTAGAAACTTATTCTCTTACATCACTTGCTGAGAAGTGAGGCAGCAAGAGACAAACTCTGCCAATGCTTTCCACATTCTCAGCCACCAGTGCTGATGCTGGAAGTCCTGGTACATCTTCGCCACTTCTAGGTGTTCCGCTAGAGGGGGTGTATGGAACGCCCTCAACACATCCTCCATATGTGCTACTGGTACAATAGCACACCATCTGAAGAGGATAACGTGCTACCCACCTTCATAAAATCCATCAGGTGAAAGTCCTGTGTATATCTGAGCATGTTGAGCCTCGCAGTCAGTTTCCCTAAGATGCTCCTCCATGACTCACTGAAGGAGTGGGGGAGTGACTGTTTGCGACTGAAGATAAGCCGATCCTTCTCGATCCACATAGGATATCCGGAACGTGGCTAGATTCTCTGTCGCCTCACTCAGTAACTGTATACCGGATCTTTTGCTGAGTGAATATGCTACTGCAATCTTCTTCACAAGAGTATAAACTATCTCGAAGTCATAGTCCAGGTTGAACTCAATCCAACACAACTTTCTCGTGTTCAAGTCCTTATGAGGGAGGATATACCTGAGACTTCTGTGATAAGATTACATTGTAAAATGTATGTCCATCAATTAATTTTTTCACATCTTCAAGGAAAAGACGACTGCTGCTAACTCGAGGTTATGGGTAGCGTAGATTGGTTCATGTTGTATCCGCTATAGAGAACCATTCACGATCATTGCTTGCTCCTACATAAGGTCACACCCAAGACCATTCCCTAATGCGTTGCAGCAGACTACGTACCCAATTCCCTCCTCCAATAGACTCAAGATAGGGGAACTCATTAGTATCTTCCATAGCTCTCGGAAAATCTGATGGCATCTCTCCGATCACATGGAGGGTTTCCCCTTCTTCTTCATCACTGATAAGGGTGCCATAGCTCTGGAAAAGTCATATTCCAACCTCCAGTAGTAACCGGCCAAACCCAAAAAAACTTGGCACCTCCTTCAAGCTCCTGGGTGGCTCCCATGCAAGTACAACCTCATTAATTGTTGGATCCACTGCAACTCTAGCCTCAGAGATGATGTGTCCCCAAAAGTATAACTCTTGTCTCCAAATTTGGAACTTCGAGAGCTTACCATAAATTTGGTGATCTCGGAGTGTTTCCAGAACTATCTGCAAATGATAGGCATGTTCCTCCTCCATCGCTGAGTATATCAGGATGTCATTGATGAAGACTGCTACAATAAAATCGAGGTATGGCCGGAAAATTCTTTTCATGAGTCCCATTCACACTTCTTGGGTGTTTGTTACATCGAATGGAATTACTAATAACTCATAATGGCCATAACGACAACTAAAGGCCATATTCTACAGATCCTCATCTCGTACTCGGAGCTAGTGATAACATTATCTGAGGACTATCTTTGAAAACCACCAGGAGCTATTCAGATGATCAAAGAGACCATCAATCCTTGGGATTCGATTCTTATTCTTCACAGTCACCTGTTTTAGGTTCTGATAGTCCACATAGAGTCTCAAACTCCCATCCGCCTTCTTGGCTAACAATATCGGGGCTACCTGAGGAGAAACAATGGGCCTAATGAACCCCTTTCTCTGAAAGTCCTCTAGCTGCACTCGCAGCTCTCGAAGCTCTGTGGGAGCCATCTGATATGCTTGGGTAGATATTTTTGCTGTCTTGGGGGGTACAAGTCGATGTAAAATTCCACCTCTCTATGACGAGGTAGACCCGGAACGTCATGAGGGAAGACATCAGTGTACTGTTCCACCACTAAAAGATAGCTCAGACTCTCACCATCAACTGCTCTGAGGGTAAGGCTATCCAACTGATGTGTGATCAGCTAAACCCTCCTCCGGGTAAATTTATCTGGTGATGCAAAGGAACCCTTCTCACCGGTGAAGGAACACCTAGTCTTATATGTGCAGACACACCGATCATTGCACCTAATATAGTCATTCTAAGCATAGATGGTAGATAACTAGTCCATACCCTTGATGACATCATAAGGCCTCAATGACGCAACTATGAGATCTCATCTGAATCTCTTGCCTCCTAGAGTAATCTCACACTACTATCACTAGTGTGTAATCGAAGAATCTGATCCTGTAAGAGCCTATAGACATAATGATCAAGCCAACGGCTCCGTCCGAATCTCTGAGCTCTGAACGAGGGCTGTGGAAATAAATGATTGACTAGAATCTATGTCTACAAGTTCTGCAGCTAAGGAGGAGTAGACATAGATAATACCTCTAATCATCTTCAAAGCTCTGTGGTCATAGGTGTCAGCTTCCTCGAGCTGAGCTCGTCCCTGTCCTCCTGCTCCGTCTGGTCGGGGTGGACCACCTGGCAGTGGTGGTGTTAGTACATCAAAACTTCTCCCACCGCCTATTACACGGCTTACTCCTCTCCCAAGTCCACCTCCAGTCTGTAGAACTCCTCGATCAAACCTCTGTCTCTGCCTCGGTGGTCCCTCAACCATCTACTGGTCACCGGAATGGCGGTTCGGGCAGTCATGAGCCATGTGACCCTACCCGTCGCACGAGTAGCACTGCATGATCCTTTCATTTCCTCCTCTACCTCGAGAGCCCAACACCTCCGACCCGGTATCCTACGGTTTTCCACCTATAGGTTTGGTCCTCTTGGACCTCTGCGTCATCTTTATACTACTAGTTGCTGATGAATCTACTACTTATCGTCTGGTTGTGGGTATCACTGACAGGGACTGCTCAGCAAGAAAACTCTCCACTAAAAGTACTCTCTGTAACACCCCTGCAAGCATTGGGATGCTAAGAGAAACCATCGAATCTCTAATATTCAGTCTAGCACCTTCTCGAAGGTTTGGGCCCCAATGAAAGGGTCTCACAACATGTTAGTGGAGTAGCGTGAGAGGTCGGTGAACCTCACTGAATATCGAGCCATAGTCATGCCACCCTACTGGATGTGGAGAATCTCTGGTATACACATTGAGAATAAGATCTCTAGGATAAAAACTGCCCTGAAAAGGCTCTCAAAGTCTGCCCAGATGAGATTGACCTTTCCATGAACTTGGAGCTCAAGCTCCACCGTCTTCCCACTGCTGCCTGGATAAGGCTGGCAGTATAGATCACCATGAGATCGGCTGGGGTCCCTAATAGTCGAAAGACTCTAACCAAAGCCTTCAGCCAATCATTATCCACCTTTGGATCTGTCTCGCCCCTGATCCATGGGGGCCTCTGGCACTAGAACTCATGCAATGCACCCAAGTGGCAAGCACCCTCTACTGGGGGGGGGGGCTAGTGGAATCGGCTGCCCAACAGGTAGTGGTGCTGCTGATACACCACCCGGTGGTAAAACTACCGTAAGGGGGCCTTGCACCGAATCCTCATCACTCAGTGGGATGGCATCACATAATCTTACTGGAATCCTGGATAGAATTATTCATGGAAGAATCCTAAAAATAAATAGGTCCACCATAGTCGTTATGTTTATCCCAGGTGAGTGGACTCAAAAAGATCACAAGCTTTTCATAAACACACACAATCAGTGTTTTTGTGCGCTGAGTCAGAAATCAGAATTTAGGGTCATGGTGTACGAATATGGTGGTAGCCGCACAAACATTGTACTCCCCTAACTAAAAACCACATTCATAATAGTTAACACTATTTCGACTAAGAAAAGATCAGAGTTCTAGTTCATTGGTAGAACCAAACTCCTCAAATACTAATTTTTCACTCCCAGTCCCTCGGGACCGGTGCCGTGACGACCCCAGCCTTCCTTCAATATGCCAGGGGCCGAAAACTAGCACCAAAATGAGTATTCCGTAAAAATAGGAATCCATTTCCATTATAACCTGAAACACACACAACTAAGCACAAAGACGAATACAAGCACAAAGTAAAACTATGAAGTAAACATTGTGTACAGAATGTAAAAGGGGCCAGAATACAAGCCCAACTGTAATGTACAAGAAAAACTGTAATGTAAAAGTAAAATTGAGTACAACCTTTGTGAAAATCTACTAAAGGATCCTACCTGAAGGGTAGGTACAACTCTCGAACAGTCATCTCTGTAGTACGCCTTGTCTATGGTCTACCTCTGGTCTACCTCCAGTCCTGGTACCCTCATCCTCAGTCAGTGTTGTCTGTTGTCTACACCAAACATAAAAAGGTTCATGCATAGCCCGTGCAGGGGAGAGTATAAAGTTACTCAGTAGGGACCCCAAGACCCTTGAAGGTCTCACAAAAACCGCAGAGGATACACATCAAAACATGAAAAAAACTGACAACCCTACATTGGTATATGCCCTTACATATTTCTAAGTTGTCGAGTAAACCCATCTCAATCATGAGGAATCATGAGGCCCAACTCAAAATCCCAAATCCCAACTTTTCCAAGAAGGAAATAATATCCAACAGATAAAGACTCAACACACACCAAGTATACAACTCTTAGAAACTGAATGATGATGCTGACCCACATAGGATCTCTATGAATGCTGATAGCTAGCCACAGAATTCCTGAGGGATAGTAACAAGTAACATTCAGAACACCTCGGCTAATGGATAAATTATCCTCTATCGAGTAAAGTGGGCATGTTTCATCACTCAGTGTTTCTTCCCACTAACCTTGGAATACATAGGTACTCCACCAATCTATTATCATGGATCATCCGCATCATATATAGGCCCTCCCCCCATGGGTCTTCCACATCACACAGAGGTGCTCCCCCTCGTGGCTTGCTGAGGTACTTATCCTATCGAGTACCATGGGTCTACCACATCACACAAAGGCGGTCCCCACTATGGGTCTGTCGTGCCACACAAAGGCACTGCGCATTGGGCCAGTTGAGTCACTCCTAGTCAAAATAGTCAGTAGTCATCAAGTCTCAGCCAGTCGCCGGGTTCCGTACGTATCACACTTGGGAGAACTGCTCCCCAAGCCATAGGTCATTCCACTACCTCCTTATAGTTCCAAGAAAAATTAACCCAAATTTTCATCAAGTCAAAAGGGATCAAACTGAATAGATAGTGTGTCAATCGGATGCCCGATCTGTAAGTTATTATCATTTTCGCTCCGAGGGCCCAGTTGGATTTGGGGTCCCATCCAACCCGGTAGTTCTCCAAATTTATCCAAAACATAAGTGGAGTATATCAAAAGGACCATCTCGATCCAAGTATTCTGGCACCACATATGGATCCTCAAACAGATGCTCGGTTCTCAAGTTATGACCAAAACAATAATACTGGGCCCAGATGGGCCCGGGTCCAGTCTGACCCGGCCTAGATGGCCTGACCCGGTTCGGGTCGACCATACTAGGTTTGGGTCTAACCTGGATGGCCTGGAACTTGGTGGGCCGATCCCTCAGAAAGGGAAACCTGGCCCAGCCCATGAAGGGCGTGATACGTTACCGCGACCAGCTGGCCGGTACGTGGAGCGTCTCGAAGTGAGGTCTGCGGTGCAGCTTGCGGTTTGGCCTCACAGTGCGGGCCGTAGTGCGGAAAGTGATGTGGCTCGCAGTGGGGCCCACTGTATAGTATGGCTTGCACGTGAGACCGCTCGAGAGTCCTGCACGGTGCACCTCTGTCGGCTGGAATGGCATGTCGGTCTTCCTTCCTATGGAACAATGGCACTGCTGTCCAACTGTGGCCGGCCGAGTGTCGGCCACCGTCCGCCTCCACCGTGACCCAACAGCCACAACATCCTACTCCAACGGAGGCACGGACGTGTGCTTCCACTCTACCACATGGTCATCCAGTTGTCGACCACCATCCTGCCCCTCCACGGCCGACGGGCCGCGACCTCCTCTTCAAACGGCAGCCAAGATGCTCTCCACCATTCTTTATTCATGGCTGGCCAGGTACCGGCCGTCGCCTTCTTCCATGAGCCACTACGGCTTCATTCCAAGCCTTCAAAATTCTACAAACGCATATTCTTGATCCTTGTGTTATGGGATTCACATCCATATATCACACATAGAAATAATCCATATTTTTAGCTCCAATAAAAATTAGGGGATTGAAGAATGCCCAAAGAATGCACAAAGAAATAAAAGGACTAGAAGGAAGGTTAATGTGCGGGACGATGGCCATTTTTTTTGATCATTGTCATCATGAATTTAGGACATGCTGATTCAATAAAATAAATACAATATGTAAAACCCCTTCCTCAGTTGTTCGACGGAGGTGGCATGAGAAATAAACACATAGTCAACGAAGAACGTCAGTGTTCGTCGCTTCCCCAAGATGCTTTGGATCCGGGCTCGGGTTCGGTTCCTTGTTCTTTGTTGGGGGTGGTTCTTCATTGGAGAATGTTCTTCCTGATTCTCCAAGGTTCATCCAACTCTCTTTTTCCAATGATTTCCAACCAGGAAATGAGGAGACAACATATATTAGAATTGGTTTATCAAAATAATTAATATTGATAAAATTAATTTGGTTCTGTTGGCACATTAATGATGGATCAATTAAAAGACACATTAAATTGAATAACATTGGCATACTTTAATAACACATTAAATTGAATTCACATTGGAATAATTTAATGAAAGGATTCCAAGGAATTTCTCAACATTAAAGAATGGTTCATGTAGTCCTAACCACTAAAATTCAAAAAGGAGGTTTCAAACTCAGGTTGTTCCCACCTCCCTAACTCAAATGGAGGATTCAACCAAAAAAATAAAATAAATTTGTTTTATTTTATTTTAATTCTTTTAGCATGCCCACAAAAAATTCTGAAAACCAACTTTCACTCTCGAGCTACTGTAGTTGAGGGGAAGGTCTCCTTAAGTGAATACCAGTGCTACGAGTTCAACGGTGTCCTTGGATTTCAATTCTAAACACCAGTTTAAGAGTTACAAAAACACGCTTGCACATTTACTGAACAAACATGATTTTTTTTCATAAATTCATTCCCGGACTTTGGGCCTGGGAATCATGCGCCATCAATTTTCATAGACTCGTAATATTCCAATATAATTAAAAACATTACATGGAAAAATTCGGGTCTTTACATATGGAATAATGAATTTACACATTATGTTATTAGTAATTTTTTAGTATTCAACTAGTAGAACATTCATGGTTAATGTTCATTCTCATTTCATTATTTATATGGAATTATTTATTCATCTATTATTGTTTTAATATTATTCTCAAGAGTATGTTTTAATGCAATTTTTTTTGTCATTCACCATTATATATTTTTTATATTTTCTTACATTATATTACCTTCCCATATTTAGCATCTAAGATAACAATTTTATTATGTTTTATTTATCCCCATGATAAGAAAATTTATATTATGAATGACACACATGGATAATCAGGGTGTTTATGGATTTTTTCTAATGGATTTTTTATGAGCTATTTAATTTCATGTTTTAATTTAATGTTCATGTATGTAATATAGATTCCAAAAATACTAAATAGATAATTACATTTTGTTTTTGTCTTGAATATTTGACAAAGTAATAAATTATGGCATCATATTTGGGCTACTGGAGTTTCGTACTTTACAGTTGCCATCAATGAAAGTTTAGAAGAAAACGTGGAAACTAGATTGAGAAGAAATAGATTTGAAAACATATCCATAAGAATGATTTTGAGGACTATCATCGAATAGAGTACTATAATTTTATCAAGGTAGAGGTTATGTGGGTATTCCAAGAAATACAACCCTATATAAATGCTTAATGTTGACGTGGATCTAAAATAAATGTACCTAAGGGTTACAAATCTGACAAGGTGTCTTGGGTCTGACTCGAGGTAACATGGTACCCGACAACGGGACTAAATATGTACCTCATTTGATACTACTATTGGATATTCATAGGATAAATAAAATTTTCTTTACAAAATATTATGATTGATTTGAAATTTATTATGTCCCCAAAAAACCATGATTATGATTATAAGATTTGATATTCTTAAAATTTCATTTTATGATTAGTGTTTTGAAAGTTTAAAATTATGAATCATGATTCATAACCTAATGTGGTTTATTTAATTATTTAGAAATGGTGCATAGTGTAAGGAATGGAAACCATATCATCACTTTATCCCATTTATGGATTTCCCTCTAATGCAATATAATTATATTATTACAGGTTCTCTGATTGGTCTTGATTAAGTTATAAATATACTATGATAGATGACTCAGGTTATGAATAATATACTTACCCATATCGAGCAACCTAATCCACAATATGGAGGAGTGATGTTAGACAACCTTATGTGAAAACATCCTCCATCATATGATGTAATTATAAACCCAACTATATTAGAGGAGTGGATATGTTCAATAAATAATATATTTCTCACTTTGTGATGTAATGAAAATGATAAAGCTATCATCATAGATTATCATCTCTTAGTATATGATAATCAATAGTGTTCATTGATTCAAAACAGAAAGTTAGAGAAAGAAATTGAAAGTAAATAATGGAAAGGAAAATTTTTGAAGAAAAATATATTCACCACGAACAATGAGTTAATTTGGAGAGAAAATTATTGAGTATAAAAAATACTATAAAAACAATTTGAAGTATGAATCCTTATTTATAAGGATAGAAATATATGTCATAGACTACAAAGTTAATCCACATATCATGATTGATCAATTCATTGAGTGTTTAAAATCATTTCTATAAAGGGCACTAGTCTCCCCAAATTTATCATCATAATAAGATATAGTTTTGTGTGTTATAAAGGAAGAGAATTAATTTTATAAGTATTATGAATTTATGGGATAACACGAGACAATGTGTGTTGAAGAGGAAAGAGTGGAAAAAAGGAAGAATAAAAAAGGTAATTTTCCATTGTGCGCTACTTGTGGAAGGAAAAACCCCGGTTCCTATATAAAAGTAAAAGGATTATATTATAAGTTATGGGGAAATGCCACCAAGATTATTATTGTAATGGAAACAAGGATGCCACCAATGATCAAAGTTACAATTTTAGGGATATGGGATACTCTAAAAATTAGTTTCAAAAGTTTTAAGGATACATTCCCCAAAAAGTACAATAGACTAAGGATAATATTATGTGATTAAAACTGTATATGTTGATGTTATTAATAATGTGATAGAATATACTTTAATCATTTCATCAAACATAGCCAATGATTTATTTGATTCTAGATCATCGTTTACTTTTATCCCTACAAAGTTGTCCATGAAAATTAAAAATTACTTTATGATTTAATAAAGTATTTTTTAGTCAATCCTCATAAGGGAGGTGTCACTACAAACATATATGTGTTTTTCATTCCCCTTTATGTTACATAAACATAGTTCAATTTCTGAAATCTTAATAATACATATGATTGAATTTTATATATTTCTCGGTATGAAATGAGATTCAATATATTATGTGAAAATGTTTTGTAAAAAGAAAGAAATTGTGATTGGTGAGGAATATGCAAAATTATTTACCTTTAGAGGAGAAATATCATCATCTGATTCATATCTGGATCTACCTATTTTAGCTCTTCTAAATTAAAATTGTGTGGTGGAAGAGAAAACATCATCATTGGATGTGGAAAAAAATATCCAAATTGAATATGTACCTATTGTGAAAGAATATGTTAATGTATTTATAGTGGATTTACCTGGAAATCCTCAAGATTGGGAAGTTGAGTTACCTATTGATTTAATTTGTTGTTCAATACCAATGTCAATTACTACTTAGAGAATGGATTCTATGTAATTAGTATATCTGATGAAATAACAAGTTTAATTGAGTGAGAAAGGATTTTTTATTCCTAGTATTTCTCCATGGTGAGTTCCTATAATATTTTTCAATAATATTGATGGATACATTAGGTTGTGTATTAACTATAGTCTAATAATTTCTATTATGATAAAGAACAAGTATCAAATTGCACGCAATAGTGATTTATTTGATCAACATCTTGGAGGTAAATATTTTTGGAATATTAACTATATATCTAGATTTCATCAATTTCATATGGGTATGGAAGTTATTCCAAATACAAAATTTCAAACCAGGTATAGACATTAAAATTTAACATTAAATCCATTTGACAAGCTAATGCACCCTATGTTTGTATGGATCTAATGAACATAATGTTCAAAGAATGTCATGATGATTTTATAGTGATTTTTACTAATGATATCTGGTTATATTCCAAAATATATGATAACTATGAGAACCACTTCAATTTTTTTCTATATATTCATAGATGAAAAGTGATATATGGGTAGTTTAGAAATTGTGAATTATGGCTTTTAGAATTTTCTTTTATGGGCCATAGTGTCTATAATGATTGAATCTCATTGATCCTATGAGAGAAAAAGGGTTTATGAGTGGACTATACCAAAGAACCATAACTTAGGTATGTATTTTCATTGGTTTAGCATGTTAGAATCGGTGTTTCATTTAGAATTATCATTGATTATCTTACATATTAACAAAGATAACATGTAATGAGTTTATGTTCATATAAAAAAACAATGTGAAGACTGTTTTGAATAATTGAAGTGGAGATTAGTGAATTCTCCAATCTTAACTCTACCATCAATAAATGGTGAGTTTATAATTTATATAGATGTATAAATTTATGGAATTAGATGTTTCATTATGTATAATGATACAGTAATTGTTTATGCATCAAGGTAGTTAAAAACTAATGAACTGAAACATCAAACTCACGTTCTTATTTTAAAACCTATAATATATTCTCTAAAAACATAGAGATACAATCTTTAGAGCGAAATATTTAGACATATATAGGTTAAAATAGTTTGAAATATTTCTTCTCATAGAAAGTACCCAACACGAGTAACAGGTAATGCCATGAGCTATTGATGGATTATAATTATTCAGTACACTACCACCTAGGAAAGGTGAATAATGTAGAAGATACATTGATAATGAATGATCATGGAGTTCTAAAAAAATTATGATTGACGTGGATCTTATGTTCATGGATCTAGAAATGATGGATATGGGAATTATCAATGAAGGTGAAACAACCTTAGTATTTTAATATGTTTTCCATCTCTATTTATTGGAATTGTTTAGAATTTCTCAGTATGATTTGTATAATATTAAAAGGAAAATTAATGCTTTGAAAAATGGGAAGATGGAATACATGGTGAATGTGGATGAAATTCTAAAATTTGGGGGAAGGCTTTATGTTCCCACTATACTCGAGGTAAAGAGGGAGTTATAGGATGATGACCATTTCTTGAATTTCTACATACACCATGGTAGCACTAAAATGTATAGATAGTTATAGGAACATTTCTATTTAGATAATATTAAGAGCAAATTTTTTATTATGTATTAAGAGGTTTAGTCTGTCAACAAGTGAATGAAAAACGAAAACAACCTAAAGGAGTCATGAAAACTCAAACTATTCCTACAACCGAATGGGATGAAATTACTATGGATTTTTCAAAGAATTACCATGGAATCCATGAAAGGGTGATGCAATATTGGTAATTATTGATTGACTTTCCCAATCTTCAATTTTTGTGCTATATGGGATAATTTTATCCAGGAGTGTCATGCACGACTCCATGTTAATTTTTTGGTAAGAATTCATGGTTCTCCTCATTAAATTGTGTCTGATCACAATTATTGATTTAAAAAAATATAAAATTCTTCAAAAATCATTAGATACTTAGTTTTATGAGAGCACAGCTTATCACCCTCAAACTACTGAGCAGTTTGAAAGGAATATTCAGAAATTAGAAGACATGTTGAGATATTTCAAACATGAAATTAAATATATGTGGAATTAGTATTTACATGTAGTACAGATTTACTGAAATAATATATTCCATTCAAGAATTAAAATTCCACCATATGATGAGATATATAGAAAGTGATTTCATACACCATCTTTTTGGGATGAGGTTTGTGAAATGATGATTTTTGTACCAAATCATGTAGAGGAAACTACAGAATAGGTAAAGACAACTAAAACCCATAGAAACGAAACACAATATAGGGAAAAGTGTTATGCTAATAATAAAAGGAACGTTTTGTAATTTCAACTGCAATAACATGTTTTCTTGAAATTATCTCTATAGAAGGGCGTTATAAGATTTGGAATGAAAGAAAAAAAAATCTGTTATTACATTTGACATTTGGAAATCCTGGAGAGGATTGGAGACACATATTACTATTTTGAAATGACACATATCCTTTCCAAAGTATGTTATGTGTTACATGTCTCAATATTAATGATATACATTCCAAACCCGATGCATGTTCTCACTTTTGAATAAATAGAATATGAACATGGTTTATCTTACTATGAAGAGATATTCCAATTTCTGGTCAATAGATAGAAGAATTTAAAGAATTTAATGATTTTATTAGTTAAGTTACTTTGTAAAAATGAAAAAAAAAACCATTATAGGAGATGTGGGAACCAAAGTAAGTCTTGTTGAAGAACTACAAAAATATTATTTTGAGGGAAAATTCTGAAAATTTCGTAGATTATATATTGGTACGAGGGGAGTATGTAATTTCGTAGAATTAAATCATTTAAATTTCCCTTATTATAGTTATTTCATAAGGTATAAATCACTCCAAATCACCTAGATAAAAAATACTAACATTATAAATGACTAATTAATGAAGTAATAGGTATTTCTAAAATATAAGGGACCTATAACAAGGGAATATTATCTTGACCATTGAACAAGTAATGTGTACCTTAGGAATAATATACTAGCCAATTGAATATTAAAATCACCAATGTGAGTATAAATAAAATTTTAGTATCTTAAAAATAAAAATAAAATATATCTATATATTGAAATAATTAAATAAATATTTTAAAAAATAAAAAATTAAGTAATGGAATTTATAAATGTGAAAAATATTTAATTGTAATTTTATAAATAGTATAATTATTTAAAAAAATTATTATTCGTAACATAAATTTATACATTTATATTTGGTTTTTTATTATTATAGGATATTTCTATGAGACCATAGTTATTTTTTAATTTTTCATAAAATCATTTATAATATTTAAATTTGTACATTTTGAAGGAATTATGTTTTTAATTGAAAATTAATTTTATCATATTACAAAAATTATTTTAATAAAATAAAATTATTTTATTAATTCAACACACTAATATATGGTTTGTGTAATTTTTTGTTATCTTAACAAAATAGTTGAATATTTGGTGAATAGTAAAATACGGTAATTTACAGTTTAAAAACATTATATGTTAATTAAACTATTAATTGTGTCATCGATGGTGTAAGAACCATAATATATAAATAATTTTATTATTTTTAGGTATTTAGTTATATTTCTAAAACTATTCACTTTCTTGAGGATATATAATAAACAAATGAATAAAATATACAAAAACACCCCCTCATCCACTATAAAACCACCCATTCACCTCACACATTCCATGCTTCGAGAATTTACCAATTTCTTCACAATACTATCCCCAATCCACTAACCCAAATCTTGAAGCCCTTGATATCATCAAAATATCAATCCTTTTTCGATAAGTATTTTCCCATGGAGGAGAAAACGAAGAGGTAAAAACCTTTTTATTTTTCTTCTAATTTCATTTCAAGTTATTTTCTTTTATTATCTTCCACTCACCATCAATACCAAAGTAAAATGATATCTTTATTATCATCTATATACTATCATTTTATTATGTTGATGTAAAAATACTTCATCAATTTTCTTCCTTCCCATTTTATTAAAAAATGAAAACATAGTCTATGATGTATTGATTTATCACATTGATGAATTGAGAGTTTTAAATTTTCATTAACCACTTTATTGACGGTCATAATACCATTTTTGTTTAATCCAATTTATAAAATATGTATTAAATTTTATTTAATTTTAAATAACCATTATTTATAAATTACATAATTAATGTAACAAATCCTTTCTTTGAAGACCGAAAACACCAAAATAATCTAAACAAGTATCACTAACATCTTATCCAATGATTCATTAGAACAAAAATTATCCAAATTACATATAACCATTTAATGTTTTGAATTATAATTAATAACATATTACTAAAAATATGAATATCTTTTCCTAATTTAATTTATCTTCCAAAATCATATACAATTAAACCGCTCAGGAAAACAATGGAAAGGAATGCTCTCGAACAATAAAATTGTATCTTATAACTCTTAAGAACAAAAATAAATGAAATTAATAAAAAAATATTAAATAAAATAAATGTCAAAAATTTCCTCAATTAATTTATTAATGTATTTAATTTTATTATCCTGGACATTATGGTCATGTTCATAACATTTTCTAACATAAGGTAAGGGTCTCTTCATGAACATCTATTTTTATTTGGGTTAGACTTTAACCCTCTATAAACCAATGTAAATATTAATAAATTTTATATAATTTTTAGAAATTATGTGTAAATGTTTCATTTCCATTTATCCAGATCAGTTCTTCTTTTGTTTATGGTAAACACATGTTTTACAGGGGTTCCTTCTCAATTCATCCACTTTCAGAAGCCCGATTAAAGGGAAAATCATGATTTTCAGTCAATTATCACGTGCCATCCATAATCTATTTTAAGAATATAATATTTTTATAAACAAATTAATAAAAAAAATATTTTTTCATTTCATTTTTAATATAAATAATTATGAAAAATTAAAAAATATTTCCATAAGAACTCTTATTTTCAATGATAATGGGTTATTTATCTAACGAATTCTTCGATGATTTTATTAGAATATTTTCATATATTTAAACACCAATATTGAATTAAATTTTTTATTGATATTAATCCCTTTTAATTATCTTCTATAAAATTTTATAAAATCGTTTATGATCACTTTGACTATGGAAGTGCAATGTTGATACTCTTGACCATACTACTCTGAATGGTTACTGATTATGTTTTCATATTGGGGAATGTTATTTATATTTCATATCTATATATTGTTTATGATTAACATCCCTAATATAAAAATTTTATTTGGAATATTATGTGATGGGTGGGTCCCTCTATACTCCTTGATGCATCGGTAGATGTAATGAGATAAAATAGAGATATATTTGGCCGAGGTCTTAACCATTTATTTTCTTATGTCTTGGATGAGGTCTCAAAGGTATGTTTATGGTTTAGGGAACTATGAATTCTCTCATTATAATATTAATAATTAATAATCCATGTGACTATTATAATGGTATATAATAAATGGTTTGGATTCATTATCATGTTATTATTCATATGAAATTATTTATTTATCTTTTATCGTGATCCATCAATGAAATGGCATGGTTTTGTCCTTACGCATAATGATAGAGTTATTGGCTAAGAAACATGGTTGAAAAAAACTCATGAAAAAATATTTAAACTACTGATCTTGAGTTATATTATATAATATTTTATCTAAATATAAGGAGACACTATTTATATGGTGAATCATGTGAGAAAAAAAAGTTGGATTGATTTGCTAAAGGATTATGATTTTTAAACATAATACCTCTTAAGGGAGGTGAATAATGTTGAATATGAAATGAGTATTAAGGATCAAGGAGATATGATCAAAATGAAGATCGACAAGGACCCAATGTACATTGATCAATAATTGATGGAAATAGGAATAATAAAGGATGGGGAAATGAAATTATATTTCAATTGGTTTCCTAGTCATATTTATTTTAAAGGATAAAAAGTTCGCAGCCTTTTGAAGTTAAGTTTAAATTGAAAATAAATGTTATCAAAGATTGTATGTTTCCAAAAATTATGTATGAGGATCGAATTATAAACTTTGAGAAATTTCTTTGTGGTCCCGCTATACATATGAAAAAGATGGAGTTATTGGATGATGTTGTTAGCTTGAATTTCAATATACACCCAGGTAGCACTAAGATGTATATACACTTGAAGGAACATTTCTCGTGGGATTATAAAAATCATGATATAACTAATTATGTTTAAGGATATCTAGTGTATAAATAGGTGAGGGTAAAATGACATCATCATTGAGGTTTCCTAAAACCTATGCATATTATTACATGGAAATGGGTTGAAATTAATATGTATTTTTTTACAAGATTACCATGGACTTCCAGAATAGTGATTCAATATGGGTAATGTTTGGTAAAGTTACAAAATCTACAAATTTCTTTTCTATAAGGTCATATTTTCCACTAGAGAACCTTGTAAAACTATATATTAATGAAGTCTTAAGTATTAATAGTGATAATGTTTCAATTTTTTTGATAATCATACATGATTTGCATCAAAAATAAAGAAAATTATTCAGAAATATCTTGATATAGAGCATTAATTTAGTACTACTTATCATCCTCAAACTGACGGGTAGAATGAAAGGACCATTCTAACATTAGAAGACATGTTGAGGTCATGAGCACTTAATTTTAGTGGTATTTGGGATCAATATTTACATTTGGATGAGTTTTCATAAAATAATATTTCCCGTTAAAGAATTTAAATGGTTCCATATGAAGAATTATATGGAAATAGATGTCATTTACCAAATTGTTGTGGTGATGTGGGTGAAACTATGTTTGTAGTCCTAAAGCATGTGAAAGAATCAAAGGAAAATGTAAATATTATTAAAATAATATAAAATAATCTAAAAGTAGGAAAATGTGATATGCCTATGATTGAAAGAAGGTTTTTTAATTTCAACTCAGAGATCATGTTTTTATGAATGAATCTCCATGGAAGGTTGTAATAAGAGTTTTAAAGAAATGAGAACTAAGCCCCTATTACATTGGTCCTTCTGAAATCCTAGAGTTGATTTGAGATGTGGAATATAATTTGGATATTCTATAACTCATATATATTATTAATGATGTGTTCTAGATCTCTATTTTAAGGATTTTTATTCCATACCCAACACATGTTATAAATTTTTGATGATACATATTTAGAACATGATTTATCTTACTATAAAGAGATTATCCAATTTATGGACACAATGGATGAGGTGATGAAGAATCCAATGAATTAGAGGGTTATGTTATTGTGGAAAAATCATAAAAACCATGATTTGATGTGGGAACCATAGTATGTAATGATGAATGACTACAAAAATCTTTTTATGGTGTGACATTTTGGAAATTTTTAGGATGAAATTTCTCTACCATGGAAGAATGTAACAAACCAGAATTCATTCAATGAAATTTCCCATATTATAATTATTTAATATTTTATAAATTAACCAAAATCACGTAGATAACATAATGTTATAATTATAAGTGAATAATGGATGAAATAAGAGGTATTTCTAGAAGTTAAATAACTTATAAGAATAGAATAGTTACATAACCATTGGAATTGTAATTTGAACCATAAGAATATTAAACCAACCAAAATAATAGTAACCTCACCTATAAAAGTATAAATAATACTTTTCAATCATATAAATAAAAATATGATATATCTATATCTTTCAATAAGTAAATAAATATCTCAAAAATGATAAATTAAATGTTCGTATTTTTGTAACTAATAAATATTTAATTAATTTTTTTAATAAATAATATTATTTAAAATAAATTTCAATTTTATAAAATATATTTATATACTAATGATTTTTTTCATATGATTTTAGGATAGTTTTATGAAAACTTATTTAATTTTTGAAAGTGTCATAAAAAAAGTAATAAAATTAAATTTAGTATTTTTCAAAAAAATGAGGATTTTAATTAAAATTTAATGTTTTAATATTGATAAATTTATTATCAAAAAAATTCTATTTTTTAATTATAAAGGTGAAAAAATGGTTTGGATGATTTCTTTTTAATTTTTCTAAAATGAATGAATTTTTTATGAATAGTTAAATACATTAATTTACAGTATAAATGAAATATAAGATCAATAAACTATTCCATAAGTCATTAATGATTTAAGAACAATAATCTCGAACTAGCTATAATTATTTATATATATATTTAGTGATAATTCTCAATATATTTATAGTCTTGGCCCAAAATAATAAACAAATAAATAAAATATTCAGAAAGCACCCCTATCTACTACAATAAATACCACCACTCACCACCCCTTCTCCTCACACCTTCCAAAAATCATGAATGTTCCAATTTCCACCTAGTCCTCTTCAAAATACCATCTCTCATATACATGTTCCCTTTTTTCATCAAAAGACCAAATGATTTTCCCTAAGGAGGTTCTCTAGGAGGAGAAATTGAAGAGGTAAAATCCTCTTCCATTTCCTTAAATTTTAATTAATTTTCATTTATTTTCTTATATTGAACAAACCTCCCTATACCATGGTGATATGAAATCTATAGTATACTATATATACTATAATTTTATTATATTGAGGGAATAATTCATCATTAATTCTCTTCCCTCCCATTTTGATCTAAAAATGAAAACATTATCTGTGATGTGTAAATTTATCGCATTCAAGGACGAAGAGTTTTTAATTTCCATTAATTCCTTCAAGGATTGTCATAAAAATATTTATATTCATAAAAAAGAATATAATATTTTTATTAAATCCAATATAATTTTTTGGAGACCATTTTATATACATGATGTCAACTAATAAAACAAAACTTATATGTGATGGTCAAAAAACTGCATAAACAATTTAAATGATAATCACTAACATCTTATACCATAATTTATCGTCACTCTTAAGAAAAAAATAAATTATTTAAAAATTTAATAATATTTATTTTAATTAATAATATATAACATAAATTATGGATATCTATTCACGTTTTAAATGATCTTCCATACTCATATACACGTAAACTGATTCTGAAAAAAGAGGAAACGAACACTGCAGAATGATAAAATTTTGTCATATAACATATTAGAATGTCCATAAATGAATGTAATAAAATTTTATTAAATATATTTCATGAAAAAAATTTTCTTAATTAATTAATTAATTAATGGATTTAATTTTATTATACAATACATTAATGTCATGTGAAGAACACTTGTAGACAAAAGGTTAGGGCTTCTTCTTGATCCTCAATTTTCAATTTGTATTTTCATTCTACCACTATAAATAAATTTTATTATTCATTAATTTTGTATAAATCTTATAAATTATGTTTTTATGTTCTAAAATCAAGTATCTATATAATTTTATCTTTTTTATATGGGAAATATATTTTTTACATGGTTCCCTTCCAAATTTGTCCCGATATGCATGAAAGATTAAATTGGTCATAACAATTTCATGTACATTTTCATAATAAATACAAATGATTTTTTCCAAAAAAATTATTCTTTGTAATGTAAAATGGATATTTCTCTCCAGAATTATTCAATGATTTTATTAGAGTCTTTTTCAATATTTAGACACATATATTGAATTATATGATTTATTTATATTCATATCAGATGGTTATCATATATGATATTTTATTATATGTATTATAATCAGTTTTATTCTGGATGTGCTATCTTGAAACCATTCACCATATTACTCAGAATGATTAGTAATTATGTTTAGAGGCATTGTAATGTTATTTAAATTTCATATGAATGTGTTGGTTTTGTCAAACACCATTCATATGAACACTGAATTACACTTAGTAAGTGTTGGTTGGGGCCTTACATTTCTCCATGACACATTTGTAGGTCTCAGGGTATAAAATATAAATACATTTGGTTGAGTCCTTAACCACTTATTTGTAGATGTATTGTCCAAGGCCTCAATGGTATGTTTATGATTTTTGACATTATTAATTCCCTCTATATAATATTAGTAATTGATGATCCATGTGAATATTTAACTACAATAATACTCATGGTTATGCTTCATTCTCATGTGATTATTTATATGAAATTATTTATTTTTCTTTATTCATTCTATATTATTCTCATAATTAGATTCTAAGGTAATTCATTTTTAGTAATTTATAAATAAATAATGTTTATATTATATTTCACTATATTAGTTACCCTTAATTATAATTTTAGTTCACCCAATTCTTATGTGTTATTTCTCCCTAGGAAGTGAATATGTAAATTACTAAAAACATTCATAGATAATCTAGGAGTATATAGGTTTTTCAAATGGTGTCTATATTTTTTATTTCATTTCATGTTGTAATTTATTTTTCATGTATTTAATTTATATTCCAAAGCTACTAAACTTATCGGTCCATTAATATTCATGTCTAGTATCTATGATGTATGTCATTCATAATATATATCTTCCCATCATGGGGATATGTAAACCATAAAAAAGGGTTGAGATCATATTCTCACAATGAGTAAATAATATAGTGTAACATAATATAAGAAACAATTTATGGGGACTGACTAAAAACACATTCCATTAGAACATAATCTTGAGGACAATATGGATAGAAAAAAAGATGAATAAATCATTCCATACAATATTCACATGAGAATGAAGCTTAAACATGGATAATATTATATTAGAATACTAAAACGGATTATCAATTAATAATATCATAATGAGGGAATGTATAATTTCAATCATCCAAAATATACTGTTGATGACTCTCCCACAACATATGAAAATAAATGGTTAAGGCATCAGAAAAATACTTTTTTTCTCTCATGAGTCATATCGATGAATTGAGGGGATATAAAGGGTCCCACCCTATAAATAGTAATTCTAATCCATTCCTCATATGAATGCGATTAAACATAAACAGGATAATTATAAGAAATATAAATAATATTCCGAAATGTATAAACACAATCTCTAACCATTATGAGAAGTATGGTCAATGGTATCAAGATATGACATCCATAGATAATATGGTAAGAAGTATTTATTAAAATATGTTAGATGACAATAATAATATTTATATCTCAATAAATAATAAAATAAAACATATTTGTATAAATAGATGAAAATACTCTAATAAAATCATTGAGAATTCATTAGGTAAATACCCCTTTAACTTTTCCAAGAAGAGTTCTTTTAGAGAAATAAATTGTATTTGACATATTTACTATTAAAAAAACAAAAATGAACACATATAATATTTCATAAAATAATTTTTTATTTTAGAAAAATACTGTTGTTGTATAATGGTTTTTGTATGCTACGTGAAAAAAGGTAAGAAGATGAGACATATCATTTAATCAGGATTTCGTTTCGGGGAGAATTTAGAAGGGAACCATGTAAAACAAGTAATTACCTAAAAATAAAGAAGAAAATTTCTCGGTACATGAATTTGGATCATATAAATATAATTTAGTTGAATATTATAAAAACTTTATAATTACATTGGTGTATAAAAGTATAAATCATAACCCAAATGAAAATTAATGTTCTGTGAGAAAGCCACATCTAATGATTGAATGTTTTTTTCACATGACCTTAATGTACTGTATAATAAAATTTATTCTATTAATTAATTAATTTATATCCTTTTAGACATTTTTTTATTTAATATTGTTCTATAATGTTTCTCAATGGTCTTTTTGGTGATTTATAAAATAACATTTTATCATTTGGGAGTGTTCATTTCCTTGGTTTTAATCATCTGGTTACATGTATATCAGTATGGAAGTTCATGTAAAATTGTAATAGGTATCTATAATTGAAGTTATACGTTATTTATAAACATAAATAATATTAAATGTTTATATAAGTCATTTTTTTATTTTTAGTGAGGATGAATCAGGGGATAAGACGTTAATGATAATTGTATTGATTTTTTTTGTAGTTTTTCGATCATCACAAAATTGTTTTGTTTTATTAATTTACATCAAGTATTTATAATGGTTACAGAACATTATATAATATTTATCACATATTTTATAATATTTTTTATCCTTAAATATGGTTTTACTTCCATTCATTTAGGTGTAAATGTAAATTGAAAACACTTCATCCATGAATGCGATAAATCAACATATCAGAGAAGATGTTTTCATTTTTAGAACAAATGGAGAAGTTGGAGATTTTATGATGGATTATTACCTCAAAATAATAAAATTATATTATATTTATGTTACTAGATATATAATTTCACTTTGTTAAAGGTATGTTTGATTAATATAATAAAATAGAAGAACATGAAATTATATTAAATGAAAACAATAGAGGTTTTTTTCCTCTTGATTTTCTCCTCCATGAGAACCACCTTAGGGAAAAGGGTGTGGTATTTTGATGAGAAAAAAATCTCATAGACATGGGGGAGGGTCCAAGGAAGAGTAATAGTCTGTGGTCAAGGAAAAAAATCATGGAATGTGCGAGGATAAGGGGTTGGGATAGTATTTAAAGTGGTTGAGAGGGGTGTTTTTTGAATATTTTATTAATTTGATTAATATTTTGGCTCAAGACTATAAATATATTGATAAATATCACTATATATTTTAAATTAATCAATGGGAGTTCAATAATATGGTTCATAAATTAGCAAAGAATCAATTAATAGTGTATTAAACTTATTATGTATTTATAATGTAAATTACTGTATTTTACAATTCACCAAAAATTCACTTATGTCAGGAAAATAATAAAACTAACAGTAACATTTGTTGATGTGAATAATTATAAAATGGAGTTTATTTTATGAAAATAATATTCTAAATATTAAAAATTTAATTTCAAATTATAATCTCTATTTATTTTAAAAATACCAATTTTAAATTTATATCTGATTTTATGACACTTTAAAAATTTAATTATGCTCCCATAAAAAATACTATAATAAAAAGAAAAAAATATATTAATACATGAAATTTTTTTTTGAAAATATTATTTTCTTAAATAATTGTATTAATTGTTAAATTTTAAATATATATTTATTGCTTATAAAAGTATCAACACTTATTTAATAATTTTTAAAATTATTTATATACTTTTTTTCATGATATAGATCTATCATATTTTTTTATTTGATCCTAAAATTTTAATTATACATTCATAAGTGAGGTCACTATTCAATTGTTTGGATTTCTAATCTTAAGTGTCCCATTTCTATTCCTAGTTCTATATTAAGATTCTATTGGTATATATTCATTAACTAATACAAATACAACTTATTTCATTCATTCTTCATTCATAATATTTTATACTATCCTATATGTTATTTTAAGTGATTTATACCATATAAATTACTTATAATAATTAAAATTTTATTGATATAGTTATGGATCATACATTATCCATTCCTATAAAAATTCCATCATCGAAATTTCTAGAATATCACCTTATAAAAATATTTGGGTAGTTACTCATCATAACATACTATGTATTACACATTGCCTCTTCAATCATATGATTTTTCAAAAGTAACTTAACTAGTAGAGTTGTCCAATTCATTAGAACATTACCTATAGTGTCCATAACTATTATATGATCTTCCTAGTAAGATAAATAATTTTACAATTCATTTTATTCAAAAGTGAGGACATTATTTGGGTCTAACATGTGCTTCCTCAACAAATATAAGTAGAACACATCATGAAATTTGGAATGTCTAGTTAGAATTATCAAATTACAAGACACAAATACAATCCTAACCTGGATTTCAAAATGACCAAGGCACCTTAGTTTTCCTTTCATTCCAAATCTTATAACCCCCTTCCATGTATATACATTCCTGAAAACATGTTCTCCCACTTGAAATTTCAAATAGTTCCTTAATTTATTAGTATTTCTCTTTATCATTATTTGAGACCCTTTGATTGGGGTTTAAATAGTCATTAACCTTACAATTTTTCCTATAAAAGCTTTGGTCCTACAAACTACCGTTCACCAACTTCATCATAACAAGTATGATTACAACAAATCTTTCAATACAATTATTAATATGGAACCATTTGAATACTTGAATGGAAAATATTATTAATTAAAAACTCAAAAATAGAAAATTAATGATCTTAAATACATTAAAAACTTGTGATAATGATCTCAAAATGTCTTCTATTGATTTAGTGGTCCTTTAGACAACCATTCAGTTGGAGGGTGATAAACAGTACCCAAATGTAGCTATAGTATCCAATGCTTTTGAAGTGTTTTCCATAATTTTGATGTGAATAGTATATTACCATTAGAAAAAATATAAATTGGTTCTCAATGAATTTTTAAAACATTATTAATATAGAACCATGCAATGAACCTTGATAGAAGAATCATCTATTATATAAAGTAAAGGTGTAGATTTGGTAATTTGATCAACAATTACCCATATTGAATCATTATTTCAAAGAATCCTTGATAATTATATGCAAAATCCATAGTAATATCATCCCATTTCCTTGTATGAATAGGCATAGATTTCATGACTCCTCTAGGATGTTTCTTTCAACCATCACTAATTGATAGACTAAACATCTTGATATATAATCATAAATTGCATCCTTTATATTATACCACAAAAAATGTTACTTAAAATTTATATATATTTTGTGATACATGGGTTTGGAGAGAAATTTGAGCTATGGGAATTATATAACAACTCCCTATTTAGCTCAAGCATAGTGGTAACACAAATATATTTCCTGAATTTTATAATTTCATCCTCTTACATGATTTCTGCTAACATCCCTTTCATTGAAAACATTAATTTTATTTTCAAAATTCTCCTCATCAGAATAATAAATTTTAATCATTTCCAATAAATGTAGTTGTGTATAAAATTGAAAAAGTAATTATGTTTCACCTTCACTAATAGTTCTCATATCCATCATTTCTAGATCCATGTACACATGATCCTTGACATTCTTAATTTTTTTCAGAACTCTATGATCCATTCCTCTCAATGAATCTTATACTGTATTATCCGCCTTAGATATGTAGTGTATTGAACAATTATAATCTATAGGCATCTAAAGCTATAAAAAATTTCTTTTGTTGTGTTATTTCAATGAGAATATATATTTCAATATCTTATGATCTGTATATATATATCAAATATTTCACTATAGAGATAATGTCTCCCTATTTTCAGAGAAAACATTATAGATGCTAACTCATGACCATTAATTTTATAGTTTTGTTCCCGATTTTTATCTTCCTTGATTCATGGGTAATAACTCCATCATTCTCTATATTTACACATCCTTTTTGTTTATTTGATGAATCACTATAAATCACAAATACACCATTTCTTGATAGTAAAGTCAAGATCAAATCATTCACGAATCTCCTCTTCCTTTCATCAAAACATTCTTCACATAATATTTTCCATACAAACATAAACCCTTTAAGAGTAAACATACTTAACAAGTTAGCTAATTTAGAAAAATTAAAAATGAAACACTGATAGTAACCTATTAAGCCAATGAAACTACGTACCATGGTTATGTTCATTGGTGTAGGCACTTCATTAACCTCTAATTTCGTTTCTAGATCATATGAGATTCCTTCCATAAAGATAATATGTCCAATAAAAAAATTGTATGATGCTAGAATTCATACATTCTAAACTTTCAATGTTACTCTTTTCTTCTTTGAGTTTCCAAAACAAACTGTAAGTGGTTTTAATGGTCCTAATATATATTTAATATATCAATATACTATATATAAATACCACAAAAATCATGATGATAATCCATGATAACTCTACTAATTAGATCGATAAAAATAAATCATTCATTAGTTAGTCCAAATGGAATTACTGTAATCTAATAATGTCCAAATCAAGTAAGAAATGTTGTATTTGGAATATCTTCCTTCCTCACAAACGATTGATGATATCTAGATCGAAGCTCAATAATTGAAAAATATTGGCCTCCTTGAATATAATAAAATAAACAATTAATGTGAGGATGAGGGTAAGTGTTCTCTATTGTGATAGTGATTATTTCTATATAATAACTTTATAAACTCATGGATCCATCTTTCTTTTTGACATAGAGAACATAGGATCCCAATAGAGAAACACTAGTGGGAATAACTACCTTATCAATCAATTACTCTAGTTGATTATTCCTCTCACCTAATTCCATAGTGGTAATTATATAAGGAGACCTTGATATATATCTTTCACCTTAAATTAAATCAATTGATAACTTAATATCTCTATCTAGACTATTTATACGTAAATACTCTATTAATACATCAATATATTCTTTCACAATAGGTACATCTTAAATTCGATGATTTTATTCCTTATATAGAGATGATTATTTTTCCTCCTCCCTAATAATTTAATTTAGAATTGATAATGGAGTTGTATCTTGATATGATTTTTATGATGAGGTTTCTTCTCTATAGATAATGGATTCCTTGTCTTCCCCTCGAATAATAATTTTTTTCTTTTTTTAGTAGATTTTTGCATCATATTTTCATTTCCATACCACACTAAGGATTAAATAAATTTAAATAATATGTATGATGATAAGTCTGGATACTAAAGCACATTTATGTTCCATAAAGGGTACTTAATTACACATCCTTTTTTCAACGACACCTCCCTTTAGAGTTTTTACTAACAATTAATTTATTAAATCAAAAGATAAATGTATAATATTCATGGAAAACAAGGATGATATAAAGTAATAAGATAACCATGAATCAAATAAAAATTAGATAAGTTTGAGGAAATGATTCATGTACTATCCCCCACATCATTTGTAACGTCAACTTCTATAGTTGGGATCATATATGCTTATCCTTTCTCCCTTGTCCTTTTTGGTGGAACGTTTCCATAACACTTAGAAAAATCATTTTGAAAGTTTCACATATCCTTATAGTTATAGTATTGATCATTAGTAGATTATTTTGTTCCAATATAATAATAGTCTTGATGGAGTTTTGAAATATACTTTTAATGGACTCATTTTTCTTTTGTGCATTCACCAGGGTGTTTCCATCAACATGAATCAAACATTAGAAAATTCCATATTTTATCCCTTTATCCATTATTTTCTTTTATTATCTTCTCCTCACCTCCCTATACCAATGTGAAATGATATATTAATTATATTATATATACTATAATGTTATTGTTTTAATAGAATAATCCATTATAATTTCACTTCCATCTCCTTTTTTATAAAAATAAAATCATCATCTTTGATGTGTTGATTTATCTTATTTAAGGACAAAGAGTTTTCAATTTGCATTTAATCTTTTATGAATGGTTAGAAAACAATTTTTATAGTAAATGTATGTTATAAAATATGCATAAAATTCTATCAAATTTCATGGAATTATTATATATATATATTATTTTAATTAATCAAATAAACATATTTGTGATGATCGAAAATCCAAGAAAACAATATATATAATTATCACTAACATCTTATCAAAATATTCATCCTCAACCCAAATAACCAAATGAATAACAATACTATTTAATCATATTAATGTTAATTAATAATATATAACTTCAATTACAGATATCTATTCCCATTTTACATAAAAAACTATAGTCAAATTCAATTAATCTAATCCTGAATATCAAGAAAACGAATGCCTCCCAAATGATAAAAGTATATCATATAACCCATCTAAAAACTGAATAATCATAATAAAATTATATTATATAAATTAAAAGTACATGAGATTGTAAATTAATTAATTAATGGATTTAATTTGATACTCTGGGACATTAAGATCTTATGTAGAACCGTTTCAATCATAATGTATGAGTTTCTTCCCAAACCTCCATTTTCATTTGGGATTTGATTTCTCCATCAATACATAAATTTATTTCATAATTATTCTTATATAATTCTTCTAAATTCTATTCACATTTTCCAATTTCATTTATATATATCATTTCAAATTTTGTTTCTAGGAAGTATATGTTTTACATGGTCCCCTTATCAATTTTTCATGATATATAAGACTGATTATATGGAATATCTCGATTTCATACCAAATTTCATGTACCCTCAACAATATTGTTTAAGACACCAATATTCTTATAAAATTAAAAATTTATTCATAAAAACTATATTTTATCATTTATGGTTTAATAGTATTTTCTTTGGAAAATTGAAATTATTTTACCAAAGGAACTCTTCTTTGCAATGAAAAAGGGGGTTTTCTCTCAAGAATTACATGATTATTGTATTATAGTATTTTTCTTATATTTAAAAAACATTATTGAGTTATATGATTTATTTATATTGGTCAGTTATGATTATCATAATACATATTTTATAATTTTTCTTATGATCAGTTTGACTATGGATGTTCTATCTTGATACCATTTACCATAATACTTAGAATAGTTAGTGATAATGTTTACAGATTATTTAAAGTTATATACATTTCATATGTATATGTGATTTATATTTAATCCCATTCATTTGATGATTTTTTTTATTAGTTTTTGGTAGGAGGGGTTGTTATATCTCCTTAACAAATCAGTTGTTCTTAAAAGAAAAAACAAAAATGGATTTGGTTGAGTCCCTAAACATTTATTTTTAGATGTCTTGGTGGAGGCCTCATCGACATGTTTATGTTTTTTGAAATTATGAATTCACTCAATATGATATTATTAAATGATAATCCATGTGAATATTTGACTACTAGAGTATCCATGGTCAAGATTCATTCTCATGTGATTATTTATATGACATTATTTATTCAGATTTTATACTTTCCATATCAGGCTATGGATTATGCTCTAATGACATATATTTTTAGACATTACATATAAATTATTTATTATATTATCTTCCACTATATTACAGGCCTTAATTGAACATATAAGCTCACCCCACCATACTATACACACATATTTCATCATATTTCATAAATATTTATTATATCTATCAATAAATTATACCATAGAACCTATAAGTTTAGGGTTCGTGGAAATTCGATACATAAATAAATTTTATAATAGTTATTTTAAATTTATCAAAAAGTATCAACCCTAATAAATTTCTAGACACATTATATATAATAATCTTCTTCATCACTAATGTTATCGAAATGTAACAATGTGTGAGGTCAGATTCTAAATTAGGGGAAAATTAGAGGTATAAATATGATATCATAAGTGATCAAAATGTGAACATGTGGGTAGGTGAATCTAATAATGGTACCTAAAAATATACAAATGAAACCATAAATAATAAAATATGGATTATAAATCATCAGTAGTGATATATGGATTTTTCATAAGATAATAAATGTATATCTGGAGGGTGGAAACACATGTTAATGATCATTATTTATCAACATATAATTTATGAATATTGAAAAACATATAAATATGTAACAAACATATGCCTAGAAATTAAATTCTTATGTTTAAGAACACTTGAGAAACCATCATCACATTATTGAAAGAGTCTCATATCACAGTTTGTTGGGTTCACTTCCCATGGAAATAAACATCATGGATTTGTATAACTCCCTAGTTAGTTACATGTCATATAATGAGATCTAAATATTTTCCCAATTCCTCTAAGAGATATAAAATTTTGGGCCCATATGTTACCTAATGAAAAACCATACATATGTACAACTCAATAACCATGAAGAATTCATAATTACATCATATTATAATTATCTCATGAGTATGAAAAGGTTTTAAAGAAAATTTAATCATTACATGCTCACAATCCGTCAACAAAAAGAAGGTGGATTAGATCATTAGATTGCATACCAATAGAATTATAAGAAACAAAAAAGAATATTGATATAGATGGAATACTCTTTATAAGGGTTTGAAAAAATTAATGAAAAAATAAGAAGAATTATTATTTGTTTATTGATTATTTTTTTAATAAAATTAATAGAATATTGATAATTATGAATAAAAATTATATTGAATATTCCTGAAAAAGTGGAAACGTTGTTTCATAAAAATAAATGTTGAAAACATTCGGAGAAATTTATCATTTAGATAATGCTAAAAAAATAATTCATAATATAATAAAATAAAGCCAATGTCAAACATGATTTTAGTTAAGAAACATTATAATTAGGTATTATAATTTCTATGAAATAAAATGAGAAAAAATAAATTTTTGGAAGAAAGCTATTACCTTTAAAAGAAATGTCTACATTTAGTTATAAGTGCATGTATAATTTTAAGAGAATTATAAAATAATGGGATGATAAATTGTGACAATATAATTAAAACTAAAAAATTAATTTATGAGAATAAAATATATTGGTTTTTCAAATGAAATAAAATATAATTTCCCTTGATATAATTTTAGTTATAAACAATCCTGATTTCAAAGGATGATTAGAAAAGAAACCCTTACCATTGCACAAGAATTCTATAAAGTAAATTAAACTCCTATTTAATAAAAAACATATTAATTACATATCTAAAAAACATATATATAAATTATACCTTTCATAATGTTAAATTATAATTATTTATTAAAAATATACTATCTATTTATTCTTTATATTCATCGATATATGATTTTAAATTTCACAATATATGACATGTTTTGTGATTATTATATCAATCCTAATTGATTGATAAAAATATTAACCCCCAATAGATTATTCATGTAATTATAATCATTTTTTATTAATGATTTACACACTACTACAACCATTTTATTTACAGTATGGTCATTATATGTGAGAATAAAATTTCTAACGCGAATGTTTCAAGTAATTTTATAAATAATAATGAGTTAATTATAATGAAAATTCATTTTTCACCCATACAAGACCATATTCATTATAGAAATAACATTTTAATATTATATATTAATTTTACTATTTACAAGATACTCAACCATGATGGAACTGATGGTGTTGGAATAGCATGGTTCAGGTTGGTGGTTGAACCATCCCAAACTAGAACATTTTATCTAAATAAATGAGTTAGAATATGGAGATATAATATAGTAATATGATTTCAACATAAAAATAACGATGTTAAGAAAAAAAATATTATATTGGTTAATTGTATTTATATACAGAAATTTAATAAGGAAATTCAAAAATTTGGGGAAGAACTATAAACTTACTTTATATAATTCATTACATTAATAATGGGTTCCTTCATAAATAAGTATTTAGACAATTATATTTGTAGTAGAGGCTACCAAAAATAATATAATTCACTAGGGTGTGGAATTTGGTTAGGTATAAATGAGTAAATCTAGGGGTTATTGTGTTTTGGGTGGGGAGAGGAGGGTTTTTATATGTGAGTTTTGAGTTCAATTTCTATAATGACTCATTTCCTAAGGTGTCAAAATGTCATTTAAATGGAAACCCGATCCAATGTTGAAACATAATTGATATTTATTGTGCATACCATCATAAATTTAATTTTATATATCTTGATATTTTATTAGCCTTTAAACCATAATATAAGCCTTTTACCTCAATTTACCTTTATAGTGGTGATTGGATGTTTTTACATGTAAAACGTATTTTTTAATCAGAAAATAAAATCAAGAAGCTTACGTATTCATTAAATTATGATTAAAAACATGGAATCAGTTTAATATAAATAAATATTTAATTATAAGAAATTTAAATTTTAAATTAAAATATAAAATATAAAATAATATTTTCATTGTAAAATGACTATTTAAATCAATAAGTGTTCTTAGTCCAAATTTATATTAATTACTAAATAAAGTTTTTAATAGATTTTTTTTCTAAAATCAGGTAATAAAATTTATTCAAATCACCATTTAATTTTTTTCAATTAAATTTAATTTGGTAAAAAAAGAGAACAGATTGAAAAATTAATTTTGTGTAAAACACTCATTTTTAACATTAACATATTTTAATAAAAAGACATGAAAGATAATTAGTTATATTTTAAACATTAAAATTTATAAAATAAATGTTGTGAAAATATTTTTTTGAATATTATAAAATAAGAACCATTTTATGATATATATTTTAAAAATAATATGTAATAAAAAATATTTTTTAAGATAAACTATTGTAAATATTTTTTTTTATTTTATTATAGAATAACTTTTTATATGTGAATTATATTAATAATAATTTGTTTCTAAAAAATGGAAACCATAAAATTACAGACAATATACAACTATATCCAACATCCACATATACAGTGTTAATATGTCCAATGAATATATAACTAAAGACCAAATACAAAATGCTCATGTAACATTGCTATATATAACCTTTCCTACTCTTGTAAAATCATTCATAATTTTTTGGATATTTTTATAAATATTTTTATAATAATTATAAATTTTTTAATCTCTTTATCCTTGATTGTATAATAATTGTATTTAATGGTGATGATGAGAGTTTCTACCTCTTATAGTTTTTATTTACTTTTTATTTCCTTCAATTAGTAAATTTTAATGATATCTTTCTTGTAGTTAGCTTGTAAAGTCTTTCATTTTGTAATTTAATATTCCACCAGAATGAAATAAGGAATTACTCATTTGATTTTGGTGTTTCAAGTTTCAAAATATATAAAATAGAAAATATTTATTTTAAGGGATATACATATTGAAATCATTGGGTGTTCTATTCAACAAACCATAAAATAATTTTAACCTTAAAATTCAAATATAAAGATGAGAACAAATGATTTTACATTTTCATCATTAAATATTCTGGTTCTCTTATTTTTTAATAAAATATATGATTCCTCTAGATAATAATAAAAAGTTAGTGGTCTTATTTTGTTGTTATTTATCTCTATGATCCATGATTTCTATATGTTGTTTCTTATAAGATATAGCATGTTATATTTTTTCTTCCTCCAAGTTTAGTACTTAGGATGGATATATAATGTATTTATATAAAATTTATTCAATGAACTCATCCTGGAATTTTACGAGGAACTGTGGATATTAAGAAAATAATTTACCTTCCCCAAAAGAATGAAAATCATTGAGGGAAAATGCATCTAGGAATCAAAATTTATATTTTTATAAATCTCAAAACCAACTTACATTATGAATTTTTTTAAGTAATACCATATCATTGAAATACACGTCCAAATCTCACTGATGATTATCTCCATAAATCTTATATAATATTTTTGTAGTATTAATGTTTCAAAGAATGGTTTGAGTCCCCTATAGAATTTCTAAAGAAATATTAAATCATAAAAAATTATAGTCCTTTTAAAAAATTTATATGATAAATCTACTAGTGTAATACATGGATCCCAATATCTACTGAATATAATTAAATAATATATAACCCACTAATAAATATATATTATAGTCCTATTAAAAAGGAAAATTGTTTGGTTATGATAAACAAAGGTAAATCATATCTCTATATCAAATTCCTGTTAAATACTTTTCCGTAACATCTTGGAAAATCTATGGCATTGATCAAATAAAATTGATAGTAGTAATATATAAATAATTTTCAATTACTTTATGTCTTTAATAAAAAGTTGATCGAGTGAGAAATTGTCACAAAGAATTATGAAATATGTTTTTTATAAGGCAGTCAACTAAAACACAAATAGGGGTATGTACATTAAAGGTTTTGGTAGACCTTTCATAAAATACATGATTATGTTTTCCTATATTCATATAGTTATAAGTATTGTTTTTATAAACCACTAATAATTTCTTTTACATAGTAACTTTTTGGCATAATATTAAATAATATATATACTCAGTAATCGACATTTTATTTTTTCGAGACAAAAAATTATCCTTTAGATAGAAATATATCTTTTTGTCTCTAGGATTTATAGAAATGTATGTGAAATGTTAATCATCCAATATATCCTTAATATTTTTAATTAATATAAATATATTCATTTCATGAATCATTTAATTTTGTTAATGATATACTTATTATGTCAGTTTCTAACATTGTTGGAGATTAGTGGTATAGTTTTTAAATTATTTATTTTAGAACAATCCATTATAAAAGTTTATTACCTAATACTCACAAAATTAATCTTCTCTATCTCAATAAATATGTATATAAAACTAAAGAGATTATTACAAAAAAAATATTTAAAAGGATGAGCCTTAAAATCTTACTCTATGTTGTCTTTGGTTACCCCCTCCCAATAATAACAAATTATCCACTACATTATAATGTGGATTCACTATGGACTTTACCAAACTATTAAAATTTATATAATATATGTTTTCAACACCAAAATCCTACTAAATATTGTAGCTTCCCATTTCATTGTAAAAATAGTCATCCAAAATTAGAAAGATCACATTTAGGTTCAGGTTTCTTCTACCCACTTGATATAGGTCTTCATTAATGAATCGATCGAATGAATGGTTCACTGATTTATTATTTATTCTATTTGATCTATATTTATATCCAAAATAATATCTTGAAGTCTTTAAAACTCATACTAGTTCATCATAAATATGGTTCTTAAATATATTTAATACCTAGTAAAATATGTCATCTCTTCCAGTCAATGAACTACTCACTCAAATCACTTATTCTTTTTCTATAATACATTGAAGTGTCGGTGTCTCAGTTTTAATTTATTTTATTATTCAAAGATTTATTTTTTTCATTATATTATATATTTTTATATCTCCTTCATCGATTTTTATAGATTTATTTTCACACATTAAACATAAATATTATTCTAAATATTATTTATAGAAACACTATAAATCATTTTAGAGAAATCCCTATCTCATTTAAATTTTCATTAAAATTGAAATTAAGGCCCACATATTACATTTTAATAAGACATAGTTTCATTTATTATTCATAAAATATTTATTTTATCATAGTTTTAATATTCTATCAAATTTATTCATTTATTTTCTCTTTGAATAATTTATTTTTTCAGGGAACTGTATTATGGTACTTTCCATATTCCATATAGAATGCCTCACTTCTTCTTCACCAATCAAAAATAATAATAAAATAACATGTGATATAATTTTGTTAAATATTTTGAAAAACATAAATATATTTTATTTAACATTTATCATCATATTTTTATCTAATTTATCTCTATGAAATTATACATTATTCAGATTTTTTAAAATAATAAATATTCATGAGTTTCAGGGAATTAATCTGAATATTTTTTATTGATTTTTAATATTAATCAAGTAAATTAGAAATAGCACTAAGACATATCTGTAAAATTATTTTAATGTTTTAATTGGGTATAATTTATTATATTATTAATCATGGTCTTTAGTAATCCTTATAATTATTTCCCCAAAAGCAGTCCCTTTTACACAACGATGGTACCCTTTGATCTCTCATAGAACCATATTATATAAAATTAATTTGGATTATATACCCCATGAAACATGTTATACCTTATTATGTTTATATTTGTATCCATTAATAACCTTATTTTATTTAATCTTATATTCAATTGGCAAATCTAAATTTTCGAAGTGTTGGTTATACCCAACAATTTTGTTTATCTTAAAAATTTATTATTCAAAATTTTGTAGGGTTGAATGAGTTCTTTGTATCTTTATATAATTCATTTGTAGCTTGTGAAGATGATACCCTATGATGGTAATGTATCCAATGAAGGTACCATATGAAGTCCCATGGTACCTTGTTAAGTATTTTTGGTACGATTCTTATACCATAAGAATCATGTTTTACTTAGTGAAGTTTATAGACAACCTTAGAAGTTGTGTATGACTCCTTCTAGTATCATTTTTCACATTTAATACAATATTTATAGAATTTTTTTAATATGAAAAAATTCATTCATCTCAATTTGATATCTTCAAAATTACATCAAATGATTATTCAATCATTATACAATTAAATTACTTCACCAGATACATCTGTTGGAATGATTTGTGATCCTTGGATGGATTCATTATACATTTAGGTAAATATACATTATTAATTAAATTTCTCCCATATTCATCATCTTTCAGTCACGTTAAATTTACTAGAATCATGTTTTATTCAGAGTTACACCATTAATAAACCCTTTTCAAACATTACCTCTTGGATAACCCCTCCAAAAATCATATATAAAGTCCTCTTGAATCTTTTTAGAAAATATTTTCTTTAGAGGGTCCATAATATTAATCATTTATTTTCCATGCACTATGGAAATATCTTACACATCATTAAATTTTTTTTTTATTTAATCTTAAAATGATTACTATAACAAAGTATGTCAAAATCGATGAAAATACATTTAAAAGATCATAGTAAATATTTTTTAAGGAAAAAATATTTTCACTTTGAAATCAATTATTTAGAATAAAAAATTTTCATTAATGTTATGGAAAAAAAATTCACTGAAAAGAACCATATAAATATGAAATATATGATTAAAATAATTGAGAGTTCAAAATAGTGGGAAATTACATAAATGACATTTACAACTAAATATTGATTTATTTAACATTTTTCCTAAAATGTCAAAAGTACCTCATTCAGAAAATAAGAAAAATATTAATTTTATTTTTTATAAAATTTTAATCATAGATAAACATACATTTATAAAATCATAGGATAATTTAAATTATTTTTTAATTAATTTTATAAAATATATATATAACATAAAAATAATTTTCGACAAAAGAGAGAAATGAAGTTGATTTTCCTTAAAAATATTATATCGGTTTGATGAATACATGACTGAAAATTGTTTTTTACTATTATGCAAACACTATTAAGGAGAAATTGAGAAACCTTACAAGACATCACCTCATCAACAATTCACTGCTTCACCACTTAAAATCATACAATCGTAATGGATGAAATCCATTCAAGTCTTGAAACTGACAAACCATCATAGCTGGAGCCAAAGTGACCATGAAATGGTCGGCGCACCACGAACTAGGGGAAACCAACATCAGGAGAGCTGGAAAAACCTCAGAACCGGTCTTCTCAAAATCCCACTGATGCAACCGTCGACACTAGCCCAAATCCAAAAGCCCACCGGAAGACTCCAGTCAGATTCCGCCCAACCCTCCAGTGAAGTGAGATGGGCCCTGAATAGAGCACATCCACTAAGGGTGAAGAATAGACCAGAGCGAGGAAGACTAGGCCATCCTGACCCTGCACCATACACCGCAGGCAAGCGCAATGAAACCTCAGACCAAATTCCACTTCACTAACCCTTTTCTAGTATATCTCAATCTGTGAAAACTCAAATCCAAGAGATCGCAGCCGATCCAAATCATCATCATCGCAAATGAAACCTCAAACACCAAACCATTAAATCGACCACACACCATTTTCACAGCCAATGAAACAGAGTAAGCAACTCAAACCACACAATCATCACCGCAACACCCGTCACCACCCACAACCCTGCAAAAAAGAGACCACCCCAATCCAACCAAGGTATCCCCCGCCTGAACTTGAAGCATCCGGACAAACAATCCCATCGACATGAAACTATAACACAACCCCTTCACTGGGAATTGGATCGTTACTCCACACCACTGAAGCTGCCCCCACAGCCGTGGAAGAAGAAGGTTTTCCTAGGAAGGCCGGTGCGTGACCTTGAAGCCTTAACAGGTCGATGATGCACCAGATCTACCACACGACGCACTAGAACACAAACATAGAGGAGCTTCAGCGCTTGATCCCAACACCGCAGAAAAACTAGATCTTGATCCCAATGCAGCAGATTGAAACCCCAACACCACGTAGAACATGAATGACCCTGGCATCGCAGCACGTCTCGAATTCGACGCACCAGAAAAAGACTCCATCGCCACAGAGAGGGAACCTGACCCCGATGCCACCCTGATTCACGACCCCACTTTGTAGAGAATCTGGAAGCTGACTCTGAACCCACCGAAGCCCTGACCATCCTCACCACAGAAGAATGATCGTGAGTCCACCCTTCGCCATGAAAGAAACTTCCACACCACGAAAACACTGGGGAGACCAAGGAAGAAAGCGCAGCCCACCGGAGGAAAGAGGGGGTGATGAGAAAAACCCTATTTTGATGATGCGCCCCTTACGGGCTCATCTTTAAATTTTTTGTTGAATACATAATGATATGAAAATAAGGGAAAGTTTTTTAATTTAAATTAAGAAACAAACAATAGGAAAATAGATTTTATTTAAGGTATATAGAAATAATAATTTATTCGAAGGATACATTAAAATATACAATCCAGAATTATGTAGACATTATGAAATAAACCATAACCCAAGGTCTGAATTCCTTCATACACATTTGAAATTCCATTATAATAAATAAATATTAATTATATATCTATTATAGAACAATAATAATATATATAATACTGTATATGATTTGTATATATAGTTTTATCACCCAATTATGAACAATTATTTAATAAAATCATTATTTTAGATGATAATTTTTTTGGCATTCATATATGATTAGGTTGGGTCATTTTGGATATTTTATATTTATCAGGGTTAAATATTCTCAATTATTTTTATAATGATATAAATACCACATATATTTTTCCTATAAATTTATTTATTTAAATCTATAAATGACTGGGAGAGATAAATGAATCACACTGTTCATGGAGACGGTAATCCCTACATACTCATAAATGTCATGTTCAGTTTATAACAGATGATAGAAAATTATGGTAAATAATAAATAAAACTTATAAAATCATATTAATAACTTAAATAAAATATATACTTATTAAATCCATTATTACCACTATTCATATAATGTGTTGAGTAAAACAATAATTATGTAACTAGAAGAATATAATAAGTCACACACACACATAAGATATTTTTTATCATTCTTTAGGACTAATAAAAGTTGGATATTTGTTTCTAAATCAACATTATAATTATTAATTATATTAAATATAATAAATTAATTATTTAATAATATCTACAATGGATTTATAAGAGTTAGAAGAATAAATAAAACCTTAATCTTTCGGTTAAGAACTACACCTAATTGTTGAAAAAACTTTTTTTCTTTTCACTTTATACATTAATGGATAATACTTTAGAACTAACATAACACCTAGAATGTGAGGAAAGAAGATGTAAATTTATTATGTTTTGGATTATCCACGATATAGGGGTCATGAAGTGTGGAAAAGAAAGGATATGTTGTATCCTTTTATAAATGAGGGGAAGGATATACATTGAATTATATAAACTAATTAATAATATATATATATCATAATATCATAAAGTGGAACTAAAGAACCCTAAATTTTTTAATAATATTTTATAGGGTTTAAACAAATTTATATAGTCAAATTTTCTCATGTAATGGATATAATGTCAACATTATCCTCAAGATTACCCACCTTAATGTTTTTTTAACCTTTTCCAAGACAACATAACATTTTCCACAAAAACGTAATTTTATGACAAAAAATAAAAGGGGCCTTATAAAAAATATGAACACATTGATAGAAAATTTAGTATTAATTTATCAGATTTACATTCCTTACGTGCTGTAAAATAATAATATTATAGGACACACAATAAATGAAAAATAGTTTTTCATAAAATAACTAATTAATATTAAAATTTATTTTACCTTGAAATAATGATATAATATTATTTCAAAGGTTTTAAAGTTAAATAATAATAATAATAATGTTATAATACATTATGAGAAATCCAAAATTACATGAATTCTTCCATCCATACCATTAAATTTAAGGATGCAAACTAGTTATTAATTAGAATAAAATATAACTTATATTTCCAAAAAAATATCAGGTTACCAATAAAAAAGAATGACTATGAATCAATTTATTTACACATTAAGGAGAAAATTGGTTGAACAAAACTCATAAAATAGAATAAATAATATATAATAGTCTATTTTATTATTTTACCCAATGGTTTAACCTACTTTTACCTCGTTTACTACGAAGACTAACATTTACTAAGGTTACTACTTAGAATGATAAAAAAATATGTGGCCCATTTTAAATTATTTAAAAATTTTTTATTCCAAATATGGAATTATTCTTTTAAATTTTAAGTCAATGATTTGGAAAATTTTAATGTTATCATTAAACCTACAAAAAAAATTACTCTGGTTTTCCAGAAATAATTTCTTCTTAAGTATAAAACATTTTTATTTGAAAATTCATCATAAAATTTATTCAAATGAACATAATTACCTTATTTATAATATAATATAACTAATTTTATTTTAAATCATGTAAAATTAAAATGAAAATTTTAAAATAATGCAATTTAGAATGTAATTTCCAATTAATATAAGTATTTTTTACTATTCATCAAAAATCAAACCTAAAAATATCAAAAATCACACTAATATCAGTTTAACATAAAACATTATAAAATCATGTTTATTCATTAAAAAATGTTTATTAAAAGTTGAAGAAATTAATTATTTTACTTTATCACAAATACATAAAAATAATATGTTTTATGAAAAAAAAAATGTATTTTTGAAGCTTAGGAAGAATTCAAAAAAAAATAGTACATAATTATAATTATAATTTATATATTTATAACCTCCATGCATGTTTTTTTTAATCTGGTTATTCCAATTTATTCTGAAAATATTTATGGTTATGTTATAAAAGAAATGATTAAATATTTATATTATAATAGTAAACTGTGGTTCATTTAAACTATGTGTTGCATATAACATGGTCTGTCATTGAAAATAATTTTATTAAAAGGGAAATATATTATAAAATATGCGGGTGTTATATTATAACCCCATTAAAATTTCTTTACTCTTATAGATTCTATCACTCTATTAATATTAACGTAGGATGCTTCTAACTCATGAAATCCTCTTGTTCTCTCATAGGTTCATCATTTTTTTTATTTTGACAAAGAGAATTGACTAGGTGAGTGGTTTTCTTTTATGTCACTTTCTCTCAATGATCTTAAATATCCATTTGTTGTTCGTAAATTGATAGGCCATGCTTTCATGGTAATAATTATCAGTTAAGGACATTAGAAGTATCATATATGTACATCCATATGAGGGATACATGGAACCCATTGAGAAATTGAGAGAGAACCAATGGAAGTGATATGTGATAAGAATTCATCCCTATACGATCAAGAAATTTGAAGGAACTAATAAATCTAGGGCACATATTTCCCTTCATTAAAAATTATGTAACTTTATTGATATATAATATTTATAGAAATATAATTTATATAACATAAATCACTAAATCTCATCAATGATTGAGAACATAACTTTTTTATCAATTCTAAGCTCCTACTAAATGATGTTGAATTAATATGACAGTACCTACCACATCTTATGCTACTTCATGGTTTAATAGCTTTCTTTATCTATCATCACCAAAACACCTCAGAAATAGGAACTTTCTTTCATAGAGGAAATTATAAGGATCCATCTCAATGCTCAAGGGAAATATTATTTTTGAAATAAAATATCACTAAATATAGGTTTTTATCTCAATGATTTTTGAAATTATAGAGGAATGTCTCAGCATTTAAGATGTAAAGGCCTGAACCTGTGCTTCCTAATTCTATACCTAAAAATTATATGTATTTTTTATAAAAGAAAACTAAATAATAAAAATATAATCTTACACTCTCAGACCATTTCCAGTCTAGGTTTTGGATATTTGAACAAATACATTTCATTTTATCAATTATGTGAAAAAATAAAATAAAATAACGAAATTTCTTCACTTTCTCTAACTCTTATTTTAAGAAAAAAATTCAAATAATTCTACTTAAACTATAGAAATTTAACTAAAAACATTAGATCAACAATAAATTTCCCATTTAGGGTTTTCAAAAAAGAGGGATAAAATCTTTTTAAAATATTTTGAAAATAATTTAAAATAATATTTTGTTAAAATAAAAAAAATGATATAAATTTTACCTTTTTTCATAATAATTGAATATAAATAAACCTTTTAAAAACATTAAAATAATATTCATTTTGATAAAACAATTTTAAAATTATATTTGCCGAACTCTTGGATTTCTCATCAAAATAATTTACAAACAATAAAACTTTTCTGTATTAAAATGATACTTGACAGATCATAGGAAAACAATGTGCCCACTTAGAGTATAACTTTTAGGCAATCATCAACTTGAGGCTATAGGTTCACTACCCCATAACGTAACATATCATACTATTCCCTAGTGGTGAATTTTAAGAAAACATTTTAGAGGACATTCCTTTCTTATTCATAACCCACTAACAAATTTCATAATGTAACATAAATTATTTTCATAGAAGAAAATAACTTTAAGATTTATCATAATAAAAAACATCAATTTTCGTAAAACTCAATATATTTTTTAGAAATACACCTTTCATGGTGAAATGCATACATTTGCGATGACATAAATTTACATTCAAGGAAATTAATATAGGCGACTGAATAAAAGTTCATGATATGTCACTATGAATTTTAAATTATAACTATATATAATGTCCTGAATGAAAATATAATCTTTTCCTCGAAAATTTTAAAAAAAAATTAAAAATAAAACATTTCAAATAATTCACTTACATTGACTCTAACTCATCACATACTTTTCTATAGCATCATATTCTTGAAAAAATACATTTTTTAACACATTAAGACCACTAAGGGTGTTGTTATACCTAAATTATGTCTTCTAGAATGTGTTTAAGGATGATTTGAAATGTGTTTAAAATAGGATGGTTGAGAAAGAAGGATTAAGGGGGTTGAATTAAGTGAATGAATTTTCCCTATTTTTTAAAAGATTTGAGAGGGAATTTATGAATTACATAAAATATTAAAATATAATTCGTCAAATATTGAGTTTAAGACCTAAATGCCTAAAAATAAAATTATCTCACATTATAGATAGAATATTATAATATATTGACTTATTCAATATGTTTTTGGATTTTTAATCAATTTTATAATGTTTTTTATTTATAAAATATAATTGGTTTCAAATTTAGTAGTATTACTAACCATGACATTAAAAACATAAAAAAGTGTCAAATTTGGAATAAAATATTTAATTATATCCTATAAAAATAATTTACATCTATATAATTCAGGTATTACCTTAAAAATCTCATATTATATTTAGTTTCATATTTATAATAAAATTTATTTAATTTTTTTTGTTAAATTAATAATTATTTCATCAATGATGTGAAATCCATTAAGGTATTTATTTATTCTTAAAAAATCAAAATAAATTTTGATGTTGAAGATAATTTTATTATATTTAAAATTAATATTTATTCTCTAATAAAAATTCTGGATGTATATATATTAATATATTATAGAAATTAAAATCTATAGTGTAAATAACATGACTTAAATTTAAATAAAATTTTATACGTGCATTAATCATGTCTATGTGGCTATGTATTGGAATAAATTAGACACTTGGTCAAATATAGTCAAGATACTATCAACCAATAAGATTTAACTACGTTTTTATATTATTTAATTGTACTTGTAATTTTAAAAATAAATCAATTTATTGATTAATTTTAATTTTCACAAACACTACCTCAACATTACAAAAACATTAATGCTAATAATTTCATATATATAATTTATAAATAAATTAATATCATTTAAAAAATTAATTATGTTTAATATAATAATTAATATTCTTTAATTAAATATATTTAATCATATCCATGTTATTATAACATCGTTAATTTGATAATTTCACTTTTCTTTTGTTACGCAAGCATTGCACATGCATTTGGATTTGATTCATGTTATATAACTCTAAAATTAGAAAATATAATCCAAAAACATATATTATAAATAATAATTTATAAATAAAGATTGAAAATAATTTTTTGGACTCAATTATTATATATACGAAACCATATTTGACTATTCCAATGTTGTGCAAACAGTAAATTAGCATTGATAGTGGTTTTTTATACTTACCATGAAAAAAATTAATTTACCGATTTTAAATTATTTATTGTGTAATAGTTATATTATTATTTCAAAATTTAATAATTACCTTTATTTAAAAATTAATATATCACAACTATATCTTCATGATGTCCAAAAAATAATAAACTCTTGAATAAAATTGTATTTTTTACTATTCATTAAAAAAATAACATTTTTAGAATAGTATAAAAATTTCACTTTAAACTAATATTGATATGTAGATTTAAAAATTTAAGTAAATTTTTCTAATAACATTTTGAAAAATTTACAGAAATTAATTATAATATTTATTCATAAAAAGTAATAAAAAACATTTTTGAACGAAATGTATTTCTGACGAATAAAATGAATTTACTAGAAATTATGTAATTATTATCTAATCTTTTACCAATACATTTATATTTAGTTTTCCCATTACATTTATTCTATAAATTAATTATTCTTATTCATACATGCTAACTTACTAGCTAATTTACTACATTCATATATAAATGATATTATTATCTTATTTGTCCTAGATCGATGTGACATCCTGTTTCCTTTTCAAGTATAGGGATATTACACAACACCCCATGTTATTATTATAATTTTTAATAAATTTAATTTATTTTTTAAATTTCATTTCCACATAACACATAGAAAACCATGTGTTTCACCCAACATTGTGTTTTGATTTCATTACAAAAACCACTGAGCTTTAACAAAACCACAAAATATTATTAATATATTTATTTAAAGACCATTGTTATAACCAATCCATTATAAATTCAAATATGAATAGTAATTATAGATTTTTAAATTTTAATTTAACTCATCATACCAAAAGGATAAATATTAATAAAAAATTACATTATTTCGGTAAAGTCATTATATGTATCAAAAATACTATTATCTCAAAACACAATTTTTATTTATTCATTTAAACAATGATAAAATGTATTTTTTATGAATTTTCAAAAAAAATTATTAAAATTAACATAATTTTCCAAATCATCATGATGAAATTATATTATTTTCAAATTTTTTTATTTTTCTAAAAAGTTTTATTTTTTTGGAATAATAAAAAAAACTTATTTTTAATTAGTTACTTTCATTTATTTTTATTTTTATAAAGGTTAAAATATATTTTAATTTTTTTAATGTAAAATTAGAATCATTAAAAATCTCTTAATCTAATTTATTTCAATAGATTCAATTTCATATAGAATTTTGATGAAAACTTTGTAATCTTTTGAACATTTTTTAATAAAAAATCCTCTTTCTCTACACATCTGTTTGATTAGTTTAATATTCAAATTTTTTACATAGTAGAAATGAATCTGAAAAAATTAATTAAATATTTCAATCATAATTATTTATATTATTTAATAATTTAAAATAAATTATTGACAAAAATTAATAGTGAAAACATTAAAAATTGTTTATCATGGTTATTGTAAAAATGTGTTTTCGGAGTGTTAATGTAAAAATTATAAGGGTAAGAAATAATAAAAAACTTTTAGAAAACCAAAATGGTGGGAATATTTCTACCTTATACCTTCTATTATATATAAATATCCATTTTGGTGCCTTTATGAGTGACAAAAATGTTTGTATAACTTTTTCATTCAAATTATTTCAAGTGTACCACTCACCTCACTTAATAAAGAAAACCCAAAATCATTTTTATTGACACTATAAAACACTTTTTTGAGAAATATCATAAAAAATAACTTTCTAACATCCCTCATCTCATACTTGAAAAATTTCATTGGATATGAAACAATCCTAGGATGGATTTCGGTGTTATTCTATGGACGATGCCCAAAAGGGGTATTGTTCTTGAACATCCTTTTTTGTTTTATATCGTCCTTAGCATACATAAATTATTATTTTATTATAATTTAATAATAAATTTAATATATTCAAAATATTTAGATTTTTTGTTGTTATTTTAATGAACTATATCCCTATCAACTTCTATATAATTGGTTATAAAATTATTATTTGTGTGTACGGAGGACTACCACCTCACAAACCAATGTCCTTCATTTTTCCATTACCACATATAATTATTTGAAAAAATAAATGTTTCATTTTTTATATATTATATTTAATATATTATTACTCTTTTTTAATTATTATATAACAATTATCTTCTTACATTCCATTTTTTGTTTCACGATTACATCGTTCTTATATACGATAGTCTAGCATCTCAATAAGCAATGTTATTGGTTAACACGTTACATGGAAGTTAATACATAGGGTATTAAAATAAATATGTGATATCTATTAAAATAAGTTATTCTTCTTTGATAATATACAATTATATATATTTTCCTTCAATCAAACATAAAAATTGAAATAACATTCACGCGTATATACGACATAAATTTTCTATGAATAATGTATTTTATTTTCTATCATATAATATTTTTGATTAATATAAATAAATATTTAGTAAATAAAATTATATTTATTATACAAGTTCTAATTATTTAAATTATGAGATGATGGTAAAATTAGGAGGACCAAAATTGATGAATAAAATCATATATTAAAAACAAAACAGTTAATACCCAACACATAACTTTAACAATGATTGATAATAAATAGATTATAAACAGTCATAAGAAAATAATATATGGTATGATATATATAAATATTATTATTTAATATATTATTTATAAATATATATATTATATTATACGTTTTAACACGTATGAAAGAATTCAAGTATTGGTGTAAATGATTTTTGTCTTAATTTATATATTTTGTGAGGCATAAGACATATTCCCCATGTGTTTATTTTATGTGGTTTATATACATACCATGATTGTATAATATGATTATTAAAAATAAAATTATGTGTATTAAAATTTCAATTTTAGGACCCCTCTTTCATGGGGATTATAGATTCAATGATTCAAAAGTGGTAAGGAATTTATGTCTCTATTTTCCTTCTTTGAGACATATGATATATTATGCCAGTATCCTCTTTTTTGAGGTGTATATACTACCCCATTGACAAGTTTTATCATTAATATTTTTATATTCATGATATTATACCATTAATTTAATATTATTATATCATGTTAATTATGATTTATTGTTTTTAAATTGGTATTATTTTTATTTTACAATCTCATAATCTATTAGGATTATTTATTATTATACAAAAAATAATGAAATATTATTTTATACCCCTAAATAATCCTTCTAACATTAATTTTTTTAAAAAAACACTTTAATGGTAGAAGTGAGAACCCATACATATTTCTAGTTTTAACTCCAATGGAAACACAAGAGTTGTAGAAAAAAAGTTTAAATTGGTTGGAGCCAATTTCCCTAAACAGTATCCAGGGGATAGAATGAACTTGGAGGTCAGTGTAGAGCACTAGGGTTCCTTCATGAATATGATTCAAGTTTTCCCATGATTGTTTGTATTCCTCCTTGTTGATCTTCCCCATGTTGCATCCTCTAAGAAAAATATGGACCTGCTTATATATCCACTCGCTTTTCTCTTTAGTAGTGCTCACCTAGAGCGGTCTCATCTTTTCTGACTCCTTAATATCCAGATCATCCTATACCGTTTCATCTGAATGAATTAGAAGGTCCATGTGTTCCAGCACCATAGACACTTGTCACTGAAGTATTTCATTGAAGCCTACATCGTGCTTTTTCCCAGGATCAAACAGCCCCTTATCACCCGAAGGTATGGAAGGGACCGTGTCCTTATATCCTTATTCCACTAGGTCCTGGGAGACTTCGGCCCCCACATGCTGCTCAGGACTTTTGTGTTTGTTCGGGGGGAAGGATTCTCCAACTGTAGGAGCCATTAGTGGCAACATTCTATTGGAATTGGATCTAGTAACTAGAGGAATATGAAGGATAGAGTAGTCCTTCCTACGTCTCGCCCTCCGATTGTCTATTATGAAACCATATGAATCCATAATTATTTTCTTTCCATTCCTCGAGGAGGATCTGATATACTCCTCCTCCATGACTTGTACCATGGGCTCGGCAGAATTCGTGGCCTCGTCAATTTCCTCTTGAGATGATTCTATATCCACCCAGGGGGCCTCTCTGTTATACATCCGTCTGACATTCTCAGTAGCCTATAAAACCTCTTCCCCTAAAACTGAAAATCAGTTTTGAGAATACAGAGTCAAATTCTAGTATTTATGCTTCTCCGAATATGAAATTCTAAGCGGTATGGCCTATATTGGTTCTTCTACAGCCCCTATCCGGTCGAACCCTCGACCCATGAATTGGAAAGCTGATGAGTGTTCCTCGAGAGCCATGTGCTGGGAATCCTCTGCAGTATTTTGGGGACCCAAGACGGCCACCTCACCTAACCTCGTTTCCACTGCATAAAACAGTTGGGGCTCCTCCTGCTCTGATCCAGGATGCTCAGCCTCCCTCCCCTCATCAGGACTTCTTTGGTCCCGTTGAAACTCTTCATTATTTTGCAAAGTCACCTTCTGTACTGATTTTCTCAGAATCCTGACCTCCACACAGTTGTCAACCCCTTTAGCATCACTACTCGGGGCCCCTTGAGTGGTATTTTTATTCTCCACATGAGCACGGAATGAGGTTGTCTGTTTAAGCTAGATACAAGCATGATGTCTGAGAAACTGCGCCACATTATCACCTGGATCCTACAACGGCATACCCAGGTCCTGTTTCAGATGATTAAATACATCTACCACCTTTGGGTTCCCACTCGGCCTTATTTCATTACACTCTAAATGAGCCATCACCTGCTGCTCATCCTCCTTGCGTTCCATAACCTTCACTGCCACTGGAGGAGCTAGGGGATGCCACTACTAGTGGACCTCCCGTGTACTGGCCTCCGCACCTGGACTGGCGCAATCCAACCCCTCTTGAGCAACCCCACATCCCTCAATAAAGTCATGAAATTTAATATAACATAGTTATTCAGGATTATTACAGGTAATATTACAATTTTTATACTTTTTATTACTTAATATACTGGATCAAATGGTTTTTATAAAATCTAATTTTATTTATCTCTTCGGTAAAGATCTATTTTAATCCAAAACAATATTTTCTGAAAATGATTCCAAATCTATTTTATTACCCTCATATGATTTTCAATTTAAAATTTTACCATGTTTTATGTTTTAATTTTTTTTAAAGGAATGTTCATGTCTCATTCTAAACAATTCCCTTTTAGATATTACTACAACTATGAAAGGAATACTTATTTTAACTTTTAACACATAAATCAAATTTCATGGCTTCTTCACAATTATTTTATTTTAATATTACTTTATATGTTTCAAGTTTATTTTCAATGAAATAGATTTTCAAAACAATATTTTTTTAAAAAAATTATTTTTTAAACTGTATAGGATATTTTATGGAAAAAATTTTAAAAATGATCTTTCCAAGTCATTTTCCATCTAAGATAACTGTTGTTGATGATACTAATGTCGTGCTAGGGAAATGATCCTTTCGTAACATTCATATTATTTCTTTCTAGGGTTTATATTTGTGATTTCATGATGGTTATAATGCATTTTTTCTATTCTATGGGTTGTAAGATAAGGAAACACATATGAAACCCTCAAAGTTTCTAGGGTTATGCTTTGATGATTTGATTAAATGATTATGAAACATTTCTATTTTCCATAGTTAATGATATGAGGAAAAGTTTAAAAACACCAATACTTTTTATTGGTTATTATATAATTAATTATTCATGATATTATAGTTCATATATGTATGATTTTTATTATGTTATATTTCATACCTATATCTCCCTCCAATGCATATAGTAATGATACATATATATATATATATATTCTGGGATAGAAAGGATTAGAATGGGAATAGAACCCTAGTAAGTACGAGAACTATTGTTCTATGATGGTCTTTGGTGGGAACATTTTCTACTATGAAGGTTCGGGTAGTGAACCCATTTAACTATGATTGCTTTGGATGTGTGACTTGAATATTATTTAAATTGATTTTGGATTAAGTGTATGCCCCAATTACATGTCTACCACTAATGTTATGATCTTATGGTAATTTTTTATGATTCACTTTGGATCCATGTCTTATAAATTACCAATATTTATTCCAGGATTCATGATTATAATATTTTATATGTTGGGTATGGTATTAAGAACAAATTACCATTTTTTCAAAAAGATACACTCATGACGTGGTTTGGTATCTCCCTTGGTTACCCTTAAGGAGGATTTTATAACACCATTTTCCTATGAAAATTATCCTTAGGATACGAATATATGCATTATATAGGATTTGTCCAATATAGGTTCTTGATATTATGAACATTTTCAGAGATGATGTAGCTCACTTATGGACCAATTGTTTATGTTTTAAATTTTTTAAAGTACTAAACTATTATGATCCTCAGGCATGTGTTTGTATTATATACTTAATGTTTTTCTAAAATTATGTAATAACTATGTATTAGAATACCAATTCACTGTAGTTCATATTAGAGTAAATGTTTAGTTATCCTTTGAAATTTAAACAAGAAAATTTTATTGACATCCCTAAGGACATGTCTAAGGATAATTATAATAATGAGTCAATGTATTTGAAAGTATCATTAAATTTTGTTAAATGATAGAGTGAGTGGTTTCCAAGAGATTACATTTCTATCAGGACACTACAAGGGGATGTATCTTTGGTATAGTTATACATAGGGGTAAAAAATCTCGAAGGATTTTATTGAGCTAGACTCAATCATCACCTAGTGCCTGACAACATATCATACTACACACCTATTTTGACATAGTTGGTGTATATGTTTTAAAATTTCAAATACTCTTTATGAACCATCATGATAAATTTAAATACATGATTTAATGACCAAAAATTCATTCAAGGATATTTCCTTCATAAAATTAGATTATGTATTATAAATCATATATAACCACATAGAGAATAGAAATCATTATAAATTAAGAATGAATGAAATAATGGGTATTTCTAGATGTTAGGGAACTTATACTGTTGAAATAGTAACATGACCTTAGGAATATTAATATGACCCTTATGAATATTAAACTGAACAAATGAATTGAAACATCACCCCTGAAAGTATAAAAATATTTAAACTCATAGGTGAATGTATTACATAATAATATAATAGTATAAATAAACAAATATTTTAAAAAATTATTAGTTAAGTGTTGGTATTTTTGTAAGTCATAAACACTTAATTACCATTTCATAGTTAATAAAATTTTTTAGAAGAATATTATTTTCATAAAAAGTTTTCATAAATCAATATTTATTTATAATTGTATGTTAGGATAATTTTATCATAAATTGGTTAATTTTTCATTGTGTTATAAAATGTATTTTAATTTAAAAACCTGAATTTATTGAGTAAATTATGATTTTAATTACAAATTAAATTTTCATATTTTAAAAATTATGATCATAAAATGGAGTTAATTTTTTAATTCAATAAATTTAATAAATTGACAGGGTGAATTATTTATATTTTTCTAAAATACATACAATTTTGTTGAATTGAAAATTTAGGTAATTTATAGTATAAATATATAATTAGTTAAATAAACTATTCCTTGAGTCATCAATAATATAAAAACCATAATCTCTAACTCAACTTTATTATCATAATATATTTTATGATAATTATCAAAAAATTCATAGTGTTGAGCCAAAATAATATACTAATGATTAAAATATTCGAAATCACTCCTCTCATCCACTATAAATACCACCCCTCGCCCCCTATTCTCCACACACCACCATCCCTTGATGGTTTTCAAAATTATAAACAAATCATATTCCATTGTCTCTACCCCAAATAAACGAGATCACGTTTTTAAAAAAAATACAGAAACCCCTTTCCCTCGGGAGGTTTTCAATGTGTATAATTCAATTGGAAAACCCTCTTCTATTTTTTCTTAATTTCATTTTCAATGTGTTTTATTTTATTATAATCTCATCACTTCTCTATAAAAATAATATGGAAAAATATCGTATCATATATATATATAATAATGATATCATGTTAATGGAATATCCATTATCAATATTGTTTCTCTTGCTCTATTTTATTTTAAAAATGAAATCATCATCTAGGAGGTGACAATTTACAACCTTTGTGGGTGACATACATTCAATCATAAATTAATCTTAAAGGATGGTCATGAAACCATTTAAACAGTTGAAATAGATTTTTAAATATGTATTTTATCTTATGTAATGTTAGGGAACAATTATATATATATATATGATACTAAATAATTGACCAAAACTAGATCATTAGGATCGAATAATGTCTAAAATTAAGTTAAACAATTATCATTAACATATCATCTGATGAATCATCCTAACATACTGAAACTAAATAAAAAATAATTAAAAAAATATTCTGGTTTTTATGTAACAACATTAAATTACAATACTTTAGAACTATATTGAAATTACACGAACTCCATTACATATAATCAAGTGAACCGATCATGAAAATCAAGAAAATGAACACTCCAAAACGATAGAATTAAATCTTATAACAAATCAAAAAGAACATAAATGAACTTAATAAAACCGTAAAAAACTATATACATGTATAACATGTTACGAATTATTTATAAATGGGTAAAAGTTCATATTCCAGGACATTAAGGCCAAGTTTAGAAGACATTCATACATAAGGTAAGGGTTTCTCCCAAGACATCCATTTTTCATTCGGGCTTAATCTTTATATCTATTTACCCCAATGAAATTTTTTATTATTATTGATTACTCCTTTAAATTTATATGTTAATTTTCTATATAATATTACCAAACATAATCATTCTTTATTTTATGGGGAGTTACATGTTTTATAAATATCATGTCAATTTCATCCTAGTACACAAGCTATATTTAAGGTAACAAATCGAATTCATACCAATTTCAAAGTGAAATCTATAATATATTTTAACCTAACATTATTTATCATAAATAACATAGTTTATTAAGAAAATTCTATCTTATTCTAGTTTTTTGACAAAAATAATTTTCGAAAAGAACTCTTCTTTCCAAACTAAAAGAGTATTTCTATCATAAAATCAACGATGATTTCACATGATTATTTTCATCATTTTCAACAAAATTTTTGATTATTATGTTTAATTTGGAATAATATTTTATCATATCATCTATGAAATATTATTTAATTGTTTATGATTAGATTTACTATGGATGTGATACCTTGATACAATTCACTATATTACAGTAAATGGTTAGTGGTTGTGTTTATTTATTGGGTATTTCATTTACATTTCAAATGCCACTCTCAATATGAATGTATATGTAGGTTATGTTTGTCACGACCCGTCCTCCTGGCCCGTGCTGTGACTACCCCAAGCCCGCCTTCCATAGGCCAGGGGCTGGCGACTAGCACCAAGGCATGAATCCTGGAAAAAGGGAAGGCATTGCCTTTGAAAAGTATACAAGCACCACAGAGTAAGCAAGCAGAAAAGTAAACACTAAGTAAAAACTATAACAAGTTGTGCTGAATGTAAAAAGGGGCCGGAAATACAAGCCCAACTGTAAAGTACAACTAAAAGGGAAAAACAGCAACTGAAAAGAAAAGCCGCAGCGTCAAGCCGTCCTCTGGAAGTCCCACCTGAAGGGTGGGTACAGATATCCTCCACTACTCCTCGGGTCCACCTGACAGCTCCGAGTGCGTCCCGCCCAGTGGTCCACCTCCAGGTATCGTCCTGCTCCGCAAGCCTCCACCACGATCAGCGTTGTCCGTCATCTGCATCCAACACAACGAAGTGCGGGCATATCCCGTGCAGGGGTGAGTATAAGCTACTTAGTAGGGACCCCAAGACCCCTGAGGGTCTACCAAAATCCACAAAGGATAAACCACAAAGGAAAGATACAATCACGAAGTAACAACCGACACTGCTAAGGTATATTCCCATACATATACCTAAGTCAACAATTCCAATACGCTCCAACCTCCGAGACCAATTACAACTCAGTCGACACAGGAATGTATACGAATTCCACACAGGAAAGCAAAACGTAATCCACACAGGAATAACACAACACAATCCACACAGGAAAGCAAACAGGATTCAGCTCACACATGTTCGATCATGAAGTGGAACCCAAAGCTATAGGGAAACTCCTTCTCCATCAAGTGCAGTGGTTATGCCGCTACAACCAAGCACTTCCCTCTTACCTTGGACTGTTTTAGTTCTCCACCTATAGGGTACTGTGGGCCTTCTGCTACCACCAAGCGCTCCCCCGTGCCGTTACAACCAAGCGCTCCTCTGTCGTGGGTCTGCCGCTACAACCATGCGCTCCCTTGTGCCGCTACAACAAAGTGCACCTCTACCGTGGGTCTGCTTCTACAACCAAGTGCTCCCCTGTGCCGCTACAACCAAGCGCCCCTCTGTCGTGGGTCTGCCGCTACAACCAAGCGCTCCTCTGTGCCGCTACAACCAAGCGCACCTCTGTCGTGGGTCTGCTGCTACAACCAAGCGCTCCCATGTGCCGCTACAACCAGCGCACCTCTGTCGTGGGTCTACCGCTACATCCAAGCGCTCCCCTATGCCGCTACAACCAAGCGCACCTCTGCCGTGGGTCTGCCGCTACAACCAAGTGCTCCCCTGTGCCGCTACAACCAAGCGCTCCCCTGTGCCGCTACAACCAAGCGCACCTCTGTCGTGGGACTTCCGCTACAACCAAGAGCTCCCATATGCCTCTACAACCAAGCGCTCCCCCGCCGGGCTATCCGTAACACACCGAGTCATTCGATCAGCAGTCGTCAAGTCTCAACCGGCTCTAGGGTTTCCGAAAACAGCATGCTCGTTTCGGGAGGGTCCACTCCACGAGCTAAGTGGTCGATGCATCAACTGACATGTAGTTCGGAGTTGATGTATCCCATGATATACCGTAGTAGTCAATACCGAAGTCACGGAGGATTCTCGGACGGTTTTCATCATCGTCGCAGTCAAATCCACCGAGGATCTATGTACTGTCATCGTTGTCACAGCAGTAGTAGCAGCCAGCTCTAGGGTTCCCGTACACAGCAAGCTCGTTCGGGAGGGTCCGCTCCACGATCCGAGAGGCTGATACATCAACTAACACTAAGTCTGAAGTTGATGTATCCAAAAGTTCCGTATTGTCAACAGGAACTCAACGTCACAGACGGCGCGTCAATCGGACGCCCGGTCTGAGAGTTATTGGCATTTTCGTCCCAGGGGACCAGTTGGTTTTTAAGGCAAAACCAACCCGACCGCACACCACCTACATCCAAACCTCGGGCGGAGTATGCCAAAAGATCCGTCTCACTTAGAGGAATCAAAAAAAGTTGAAGGCACGTCAATCGGACGTCCGGAACTCAAGATATGAGTGTTTCCGCTCTGAGGGCCCGATTGGCTTCGTGTACGAACCAACCAGGCTGAACCCAAAGTCCTCCAAAACCTTGAATGTAATATACTGAAACGACCGTCTCGATCCAAGGATCGCGTTTCCGCTGACGGCACATCGTTTGGAGGTCTATAGCTCAAGATATGGGCATTTGACCGAAAGTGGTCCGAAAACGGGGGGTCCGGGTCCGGGACGACCCGGCCCGACCCCCTGGGGCGGCCCAAACTGGGTCGCCCGACCCGGGTCCGACCCGGCTGGCCCGGCCCGGCCCGGCTCGGCCTGCCCGGCTCGGCTCGGCCGTGCGGCCGGGCGACGCGCGGGGAGCCGCGGGGCGCTGCCCCCGCGGTCGAGAGATGTCGCGGCCCGCGAGTGGGCTGCGCTGGGACCACGGACGCGGCATACTGCCGCGTCCCGTGAACGCGAGTCGGATCCGCGGGCCGCCGCGGCTCAGCCGCAGCGGCGCGCCGGGGCGCTAGTGACCCGCGCCGCCAACGACTTCTGCGGGCCCCCGGAGTCACTCCGGTTGTCCGTTTTTCTTCCCGTCTGCACCGCTCCTCCTCCCGGGATCCGTTATTTAATGCGGGAACACCAAATCACCTCTGCCACATGTTTCGTCATCGCCCGAAAAATTCGCACAACAACGAAGAACGGCGGAGGATTGTCGGGCCGTGTTCGTTTGGCCCGCACCCTCCACGTTAGGCGATAACAATTGGGAGGATATTACAACACATAGAAACATAACCAAAAAATTTTAAAGAATTAAAATTTTTCTTATTATCTGGGTTCTTCACGTTGAACGGAAACATTCACGGAGTATAAAACATTCAAATAAACCCCTACCTTGACAAGTCGCCGCACGCACGTTCTTCACGGAAAGTGGGGATCGTCGCGTCGTCGTGGTATCCGGCGTCGCGTAGCCGCGGAAGGTTGTCGTGTCGACGAACCCGAGGTTGAAGAACAAAAAGATTTAATTGATAATTAAATCCGTATTGTTATTTTAAACCGCAAGGGAAAATTAAAGAACCGCAATCTCTCACCTCAACGGATGATCGAAGGTTTTTGTCGTGGAGGGAGGAGCGTTGCAGAAGAACGTCGCGGGAGAGGAAACGTCAGCGTCGCGGCACACGACGTCGCGTCGTCGATTTCGGTGTTCTTCGCCGGGGGCCGGCGTTCTTCGCGTTCTTCGCGTTCTTCGCGTTTTACGCGAAGAAGGGTGAAGGCACAAGAACTTCTGTCAAAACGTCTCAACGGGTAATCCTCCAAAAGTCGGTGTTGGTCTTATTTTTATTATTACGCCAACGAACGGAAAAGAGGTAAGTAACGACCCATTAATTCGTAGAATTAATTCAACGAAATGAACCACCCAATTAATTCAATGAAATAAACCGCCCAATTAATTGGTGCGTTTAGAACTTAAGAAAACGCGTCAGTTGACTTTCATAAAAACAGGTTTTCGCTTGTGCGTTACTTAGTGGAAAAGAAACGGTGGGGCTCGTGTGGGCCCCACCCCACAAATATCCTACCAAGTGAGTAGGATATTTTTGGATAGCCCCCTATCCATAACAACTCTGCTTAAGAAGCTTTAAGTGGCTTCAAGTGGCTTCCATGTGGCTTAAGTGAAATAAAATAAAGTTTGTCATACAATTATTTTATTTCTTAAATTTAATCCTGAAAATTAAAAACCACACACGAGAAAACACAACTCTGGAAGAGGTGTTTCTAAGAAAGTACCGGCGCTGCAATTCCATCGGTGCCCTTAGAATTTGATTCCGAGCACCTTTTCAAAAGTTAGAAAAACCCGCTCGTTCGTTCACTGAACGTACCTGAGCCAAACTTCAGAAAATGATTCCAGGCACACCGGGCCTCGGAATCAGGTGCTGTCAGAAGCTGCATTCTTGTAAAATTCCAAAGAAAATTAAAAAAAAATTCTTTGAAATTTACGGGTCTTTACATTACTACCACCACAGGGCTTTACGTCCCCGTAAAGCTTCACCACAAACTTAGGTATACAAAGGCGGTACTGAACACGCATCTGAGCCTCCCGCTCCCAAGTGCTCTCCTGGAGGTTCCCGAGCTACCATCTGAAACGCACTAGAGGAATCGATCATCCACGTAGGACCTGTTCTTGTCGATCCCCGATCTCCACTGGGACCTCCGAAAAAGCCGCCCCCATCATCAAAGACCAGCTCTCTATGGTCAAAGATTTGTGTCGGGTCGTGCACGTATCTCCTCTGCTGAGATACGTGGAAAACGTCATGCACCCGGTGCAACTGAGGTGGTAGAGCCAGGCGATAAGTCACCTCAACAAATTTCTGTAAACCCCCTCGAGGTTAGACCCTCTAGAAGACATGGTTTCCATCCTCGAACTCTAGTGGCCTCAACCTCCTGTCAGTAAAAGTCTTTTGTCGGCTCTGAGCTGTCCTCATCCGCTCCTGGATGACCTGGACCTTCTCTGTCATGGCCTGAACCACCTCTGGTCCACAAGAGCTGCTTTGATTTCTTCTTTGCCGATAAGAGAAATCTGGTCTCATCCCCTGGATGAACCACGTTCTTATCCTAATACAGTCAATCCTGACATCGATGATACTAACTCATACCAAGGATGACGTCGTCAGGCCTCGACGCTACTACCAAGAGATCCAACTACTACTCTCGCCTCCAAGGGTTGAGTCACGCTGTCAGCATCAGTGTGTGGTAACTGGGTCTCCTCTAGTAGGTACCTCTCAAGTGAGGGTCAAGTCAATAGTCTAAAACGGAACCTCTTAGAAACAACACAATAGAGGACAAGAAAGTAAATTCCACAAGAAAAGGTGTCTTTTATTACTGTAGCTCAAGTATACATCAACAAAACTACAAGCAACATGAACAAAAGTCACCAGGTCTGGAGCTAGTCCCGCTCCAGTCCATCTGCTCCCAGAGCTCCATGATCATAGGCCTCAGCTGCCTGAAGCTGAGCTCTCCCATGTCCTCCTATCCCCTGCGGTCGGGGTGGACCTCCTGGTGGTGGTGGTGGCAACACCTCGAAGCGTCGTCCACCTCCAGCTGCACAGCCAGCTCCCCTGCCATAGCCGCCTGCTCCTTGCAGCCCACCCTGGTCGAACCTCTGCCTCTGCCTGGGGGGTCCTTCGTCCATCTTCTGGTCATCCGTATGGAGGGTCGGACAGTCACGAGCCATGTGACCAATCCCGCCGCCTGAGTAACATTTCCCTCTTGTGGCAAGTCGTTTTCCACCCCGAGTGCCTCGCACAAACGATCCAGAGTCATGTTGTCGACAACCTGTAAGTCTAGTCCTCTTGGACCCCTGCGTCATCTGTCTACTTCCCGCTGCAGAAGACTCTGCCGCATGTCGGCAAGTGGTGGGTCCTGCTGTTAGACACTACTCTGCAAGGAAACTCTCCACTAAGAGGGCTCGCTCCAACACCCCTGTCTAAGTCAGAATGTTGAGGGAGATCATCGAATCCCTAATCTCGTGCCTCAGTCCCTTCTCGAAGGTCCGGGTCCGGAAGAATGGGTCATGTACCATATCTGTGGAGTAGCGCGAGAGATCAGTAAATCTCACCGAGTACTGAGCCACTGTCATGCTGCCATGTCGCAACTGTAGTAGCTCCTGGATGCGCACCGCTCGAAGGGTGGCTGGGACGAACGTAGAGTGGAAGATGCTCTCAAAGTCCATCAAGAGGAGAGTTGTCTCGTCGTGCACCTGGAGCATCAAACTCCACCATCTGCCTGCTACTGCATGCAGGAGACTCGCTGTGAGGATCACCATGAGGTCTGCTGGTGTCCTCACTAGCCTGAAAACTCGAACGACCGCCTCCAGCTAGTCCTCGGCTTCCTGGGGGTCCATCTCCCCACGAAACCTGGGCGGTCGCTCGCGCTGGAACTCATGCAGTGCACTAAGGCGATGTGCATCGTCCGCAGCTGGGGCTGGTAGCCTCGGTGGCTCGGCGGGTATAGGTACCACCGGTGCCTCAGATGTCAAAGGGCCATGTACCGAGTCCTCAACGCTCGATGGGCTCTTGCCACACACATCGCTCGGAACCATAGATAGCTGTCGTGGTGCGGCCATCCTTAAAAGGAAAAAAGTGCGCCAAGGTCAGAATAGAATACCTGGTGAGCTAACATAAGTAATCAAAAAGAAAACATGAATCACACATGCAATCAATGTTTTCGTGCATTAAGTCGGAAATCAGAAGTCAGGGTCCTGGTGTACGGATACGTCGTCCGCCGCACCAACACTGGACTCCCTGGACTGATAACCACACCCAATACGCTAAACACTATTGCTTCACATAGAAGAAAGATCAGAGTCTGCGGTAGAACCGACCACCTCTAATACCAATTTGTCACGACCCGTCCTCGGGGCCCGTGCCGTGACTACCCCAAGCCCGCCTTCCATAGGCCAGGGGCTGGAGACTAGCACCAAGGCATAAATCCCGGAAAAAGGGAAGGCATTGCCTTTGAAAAGTAAACAAGCACCACAGAGTAAGCAAGCGGAAAAGTAAACACTAAGTAAAAACTGTAACAAGGTGTGCTGAAAGTAAAAAGGGGCCAGAAATACAAGCCCAACTGTAAAGTACAACTAAAAGGGAAAAACAGAAACTGAAAAGAAAAGCCACAGTGTCGAGCCGTCCTCTGGAAGTCCCACCTGAAGGGTGGGTACAGATAGCCTCCACTGCTCCTCGGGTCCACCTGAATGCTCCGAGTGCGTCCCGCCCAGTGGTCCACCTCTAGGAACCGTCCTGCTCCGCAAGCCTCCACCACGATCAGCGTTGTCCGTCGTCTGCATCCAACACAACGATGTGCGGGCCTAGCCCGTGCAGGGGTGAGTATAAGCTACTCAGTAGGGACCCCGAGACCCCCCAGGGTCTCCCAAAATCCACAAAGGATAAACCACAAAGGAAAGATACAATCACGAAGTGACAACCGACATTGCTTAGGTATATGCCCATACATATACCTAAGTCAACAATTCCAATACAATCCAACCTCTGAGCCCAAGTACAACTCAGTCCACACAGGAAAGTATACGTATTCCACACAGGAAATCAAAACGTAATCCACACAGGAATAGCACAACACAATCCATACAGGAAAGCAAACATGATTCAGCTCACACAGGTTCGATCATGAAGTGGAACCCAAAGCTATCGGGAAACTCCTTCTCCATCATGTGCAGTGGTTATGCCGCTACAACCAAGTGCTTCTCTCTTAACTTGGACTGCTGTAGTTCTCCACCTATTGGGTACTGTGGGCCTGCTGCTACCACCAAGCGCTCCCACGTGCCGTTACAACCAAGTGATCCTCTATCGTGGGTCTGCCGCTACAACCAAGCGCTCCCCTGTGCCGCTACAACTAAACGCACCTCTGTCGTGGGTCTGCCGCTACAACCAAGCACTCCTCTGTGCCGCTACAACCAAGCGCACCTCTGTCGTGGGTCTGCCGCTACAACCAAGCTCTCCCCTGTGCCGCTACAACCAAGCGCACCTCTGTCGTGGGTCTGCCGCTACAACCAAGCGCTCCCCTATGCCGCTACAACCAAGCACACCTCTTTCGTGGGTCTGTCGATACAACCAAGCACTCCCCTGTGCCGCTACAACCAAGCGCACATCTGTCGTGGGTCTGCCGCTACAACCAAGCGCTCCCATGTGCCGCTACAACCAAGCGCACCTCTGTCGTGGGTCTGTCGCTACAACCAAGCGCTCCCATATGCCTTTACAACCAATCGCTCCCCCGCCGGGATATCCGTAACACACCGAGTCATTCGATCAGTAGTCGTCAAGTCTCAACCGGATCTAGGGTTTCCGCACACAACATGCTCGTTTCGGGAGGGTCCACTCTACGAGCTAAGAGGTCGATGCATCAACTGACATGTAGTCCGAAGTTGATGTATCCCACGATGTACTGTAGTAGTCATTGCCGAAGTCACAGAGGATTCTCGTACGGTTTTCATCATCATCGCAGTCGAATCCACCGAGGATCTCTGTACTGTCATCGTCGTCACAGCAGCAGTAGCAGCCAGCTCTAGGGTTCCCGTACACAGCAAGCTCGTTCGGGAGGGTCCGCTCAACGAGCCGAGAGGCTGATACATCAACTGACACAAAGTCCAATGTTGATGTATCCAAAAGTTTCGTATCGTCAACAGGAACTCAACGCCGCAGACAGCGCGTCAATCGGACACCCGGTCTGAGTGTTATTGGAATTTTCGTCCCAGGGGCCCGATTGGTTTTTATGGAAAAACCAACCTGACCGCACTCCCCCTATGTCCAAACCTCTTGCAGAGTATTCTAAAAGATCCTTCTCACTTAGAGGAATCCACCAAAGTTGATGGCACGTCAATCGGACGTCCGGAACTCAAGATATGAGCGTTTCCGCTCCGAGGGCCCGGTTGGCTTCGTGTACGAACCAACCTGGATGAACCCAAAGTTCTCCAAAACCTTCAGTGTAATATACTGAAACTACCGTCTTGATCCAAGGATCGTGTTGCCGTTGACGGCACGTCGTTTGGAGGTCTATAGCTCAAGATATGGGCATTTGACCGAAAGTGGTCCGAAAACGGGGTTCCGGGTCCGTGTCGACCCGGCCTGACCCCCCTGGGCCGGCTCAAACCGGGTCGACCCGAACCAGGTCAACCCGACCCGGGTCTGACCCGGCTGGCCCGGCCCAGCTCGGCCAACCTGGCCCCTGCCCGGCTCGGCCGAGCGGCCGGGCGACGCGCGGGGAGCCGCGGGGCGCTGCCCCTGCGGTCGGGAGATGCCGCGGCCCGCTAGCGGGACACGCAGGGACAACAGACGTGGCATGCTTCCACGTCACGTGCACGCGAGTCGGACCCGCGTGCCGTGGGTCCATTGTCCGCTGCCGCCGCGGCGGCCCTATCCGGCGGCGCGCCGACGACTTCTGCGAGCCACCGGAGTCACTCCGGTGGTCCGTTTTTCTTCTCGTCTGCGCCGCTGCTCCTTCCGGGATCTGTTCTTTACTGCGGGAACACCAAATTGCCTCTGCGGCATGTTTCGTCATCGCCCGCAAAATTCGCAAAATAATGAAGAATGGCGGAGGGTTTTCGGGCCGTGTTCATTTGTCCCGCACCCTCCGCGTTAGGCGATAACAATTGGGAGGATATTACAACACATAGAAACATAACCAAACAATTTTAAAGAATTAAAATTCTTCTTATTATCCGGTTTCTTCACCTTGAACGAAAACATTCACGGAGTATAAAACATTCAAATAAACCCCTACCTTGACATGTCGCCGCACATTCCTTCTTCACGGAAAGTGGGGATCGTCGCGTCGTCGTGGTATCCGACGTCGCGTCGCCGCGGAACGGTGTCGCGTCGACGAAACCGAGGTTCAAGAACAGAAAGATTTAATTAATAATTAAATCTGTATTGTTATTTTAAACCACAAGGGAAAATTAAAGAACCGCAATCTCTCAACTCAATGGATGATCAAAGGTTTTTGTCGTGGAGGAAGGAGCGTCGCAGAAGAACATCGCGGGAGAGGAACCGTCGGCGTCACGGCACACTGCGTCGCGTCGTCGATTTCGGTGTTCTTCGTCGGCGGCCGGCGTTCTTCACGTTTTTCACGTTCTTCGCGATGAAGGTTGAAGACACAAGAACTTCTGTCAAAACCTCTCAACATGTAATCCTCCAAAAGTCGGTGTTGGTCTTATTTTTATTTTTACGCCAACGAACGGAAAAGAGGTAAGTAACGACCCATTAATTTGTAGAATTAATTCAACGAAATAAACCGCCCAATTAATTCAATGAAATAAACCACCCAATTAATTGGTGCGTTTAGAACTTAAGAAAACGCGTCAGATGACTTTCATAAAGATGGGTTTTCACGGGTGCTTTACTTAGTGGAAAAGAAACGGTGGGGCTCGTGCGGGCCCCACCCCACAAATATCCTACCAAGTGGGTAGGATATTTTTGGATAGCACCCTATCCGTAAAAACTCCTCTTAAGAAGCTTTAAGTGGCTTCAAGTGGCTTCCAAGTGTCTTAAGTGAAATAAAATAAAGTTTTTTGTATAATTATTTTATTTCATTACTTTAAGCCCGAAAATTAAAAACCACACCCGAAAAAACGCAACTCCGGAAGAGGCGTTTCTAAGCGAGTACCAGCACTGCGATTCCATCGGTGCCCTCAGAATTTGATTCCAAGCACCAGTTCAAAAGATAGAAAAACCCGCTCGTTAGTTCACTGAACGTACCCGAGCCAAACTACAGAAAATGATTCCGGGCACACCGGGCCTCGGAATCAGGTACCGTCAGAAGATGCATTCTTGTAAAATTCCAATGAAAATTAAACAAAAAAATTTCCTTGAAATTTACTGGTCTTTACAATGTTTCACCTCGTTAATATGAGGAATTAATTGTAATTAGTAAGTGTTGGTTGGGAACTTCTATAGCCATTCGATGCATCGATGGGTTACATGAGACAAACTAGTTTGTTTTCTTACCCAGTTGTGTACGGTCATGGAACATGGCCTTAACAGTATCATTATGAAATCATTTATTATGAATTCCAAAATTATAAAACTATTAATAAAATGTTCAGGTGATTATTTTTTTAGTTTAATATCCATGGTCTTGTACTGTTACTTCATTATTTAATCTGACTATATTTATGTCACATTATTCTCATGTTTACTTTCGATGGTCTGTCTTTTGATTCATTCAATATGCCTTAATGTTTATTTATGCTTCTGTTTTATTTCTTATCCTTACTGAGCATCTAATATCACCCCCTTTATTATGATTTATTTTTCCTTGTGATATAATGATGTTTATTATGAACGACCTTCGTGGATAATCTTGGATTTTATGTGTGATTCAATAATTGTTAATATGTTGTATTTCATTTCTGGTTCTAATGTAAATTTCATATATTTAATCTCGTTTTCCAATAATACCAAAATATTCCCCCCTTAGAGATGTTTTTTCCTTGTTTATAAGAAAATTTTATATGTTAAGGCAATATATTCAGTCTATTGGGGTTAGGTCATTTATAGTTGGTATCAATGGATACTTAGTATAAACAATGGAAACTAGATTTTGAAAATGAATATTACATAAAAACACTAAAATAAGTTATTAGGATAAGTATACAAGAACATCCTATAATTTAGGTAAGTTAGCGATTATATATATATATTTAAAAATACAATCCTATATGAATTTTATAAGTGGACATGGTTCGGAAATAGATGTACCTAGGAGTTACTTATGTGAAAATTTATTCCATGAATAACACTAGGTAACCTGGTATACAACAACGAGATGTACTACGCACCTGGTTTGATAATACTAGGAGATATGTTTAGGATAATTTACATTTTCCTTACAAACCATAATGAGGTTTTTAAATATAATATTTCCCTAAAGAAAACATGCATATGTTTATGAGATTAGAGATGCATAAAATATTCATTTACGTTAAATATTTTTCTACATTGGCATTATACAACCTGATTCAAAACCTATTATAGCGTATTCCATTATTTTTTAAGGGTGCCTAGTATAAGAAATTTATACTTCATGAACATGCATACCCCATGTTGGGATTTACCTCCTTTGCAAGATAATTATATTGGATCTACAGCTGCGACTGGTTCCGATAATCATATAATTATACTTTGACTACTAGCTTTAGTTATGAATAATAACCATACCCATATGGAGAATTGGGATCCACAATGTGGGGGAGTAGTGTTCAAAAACATTATGAGACTACATCATACATACATAAATGGGACTATGAACCCATTTTGAGTAGAGTAATGGATAAGTTATTTAAAGAAGAGTTTTCAAACTTTAGGATGTAAAAAAAAGGATACAGTTTTTATGGAAATTTATAGTCTTTCAAGAGGTATAGATAAATGGTGGTCATTGATTAAGAAAATGATGACGAATAAATACAAGACATGGAATAAAGAAAAATTAAAAAAAATCATAAAATAATCCATTCCTCATGAAAATGAATAATATAAGAAAAGTTTGTTTTTATGTTTGATTCAAAAAGAGGATGAAATTTTTTGAAAGTATGAATCATACATCACATGGTTAGTAATAAATGTTGTGAACTACATATGTAGCCCTAGGTTTAATATTTATAGGTTCATTGATGGTTTACAACCATTTCTCTAATAGAGAATAGTCTTCCAAACATTTTTATCATACAATTATATAGTCACATGTGCTATCATGTTAGAAAAAAATATGGAATTCATAAAATTTAAAGGAAAGAATGTGAAAACGATGGATTTAGAAGAATCTAGAAAACGAAATAAGTAAATGTGGAAGAACCAAAGAGTGACTTTGCACATTACTGTATTTTTTGTAAGAAACACCCTGGTACTTCCCTAAAGGGAATGAGAGTTTTTTACAAGTGTGTAGATAAATGGTAACAAACCCCTCTATTGTAAGGGAAAGGATGAATCTTCCAATTTTCTATGATATAATTATAAAGAGCGGGGAAATTATGTATGTGAATTTTCTAGAAGTAAAGGAACCCTTCCTCAAAGAAGGGATAGCTAGACAGACCATGATTATGCATTTACAACTACTGATATTGACGTTCATAATGATGTCGTGGTAAGTACCTTAATCATTTTCTCAAACAGAGACAATATTTCATTTCATTATGAATCATCAAATTCCATTATATTTTCCTAGTTTTTAATGAAAATTAAACATTTCCAATTTTATTTCAATATTTCTTTTTTAATCAAAAATCATAAGGGATGTATCATTAACATAAAGATGTGGTGATCAGCCCCCTTTATAACACATAAACATGATGTAGATGCGGACCTTATCATCATTTCTATGATATAATTTTATATAATTCTTGGTAATGATTGGCTTTCAAGTTATGATGTGAAAAGATGTTTCAAGAACAAGGAAGATAAAAAATTTTAGAGTGATGATGAATGCCTTATCTTTTGAAGAGAAACCTCATCATTTCATTTTTATCTACACCCAACACTTATAGCTCTACCAAATGAAATTTGTGAGGGGGAAGAGAAACCAATATCTATAGGTGAAGAATGAAATATTCAAATAGATTATGCACCTATTTTGTAATAATTCATTGATATGATTCCAGAGGAAATTCTTGTACATCCTCCAGAGTGAGAAATTGAGTCTTCTATTGATTTAATTCCTTCTACAATACAACTATTAGAGAATCCATAGAGAATGTCCACAAAAGAAATTAGTAGAGATGAAGAAACAACTAGAAGAGTAGATTACTAAGGGTTTTATTCACCCTAGTATTTCTCCATGTGGATATACATCTATTTTAGAAATGAAGAAAGATAGATCTATGAGGTTGTGCATTGAATAAGGGGAGATCAATGCTATTATAATAGATAACTAGTATCCTCTGCCTGACATTGATGATTTATTTGATCAAATTTAGGGAGATCAATAAATTTCAAAGACTGATCTATGATCTGGATATCATCAAATATATGTAAATGTGGAAGATATTCCATATACATCAGTTCAAACCAGGTATGGGAAATATGAGTTTATAGTAACACCTTATGGACTGACTAATGCACCCAAACTTTTCTTGGAGCTAATGAACAATGCATTAAGGTAATATCATAATGAATTCTTTGTATTATTTATTATAGATATCATGGAATAATAAAAAATATACAAAGATCACAAGAATGAATTTTGCATTGTTTAGAAGACTCTTAGAGGAAATGAGCTGAATGGGTAGAATAACACATTGAATTATGGATTCAGATAATTTCTTTTCTCGTGCATATTTTCTCTAAGGATAGAATCATTACAGATCCTGTAATGAAAAATTTTGTTCAGGGATGGCCTACACCAATGAATGTAATCAAGGATTGTAATTTTATAGTTTATCTTGTTATTATCATGGTTTTGTTCAGAACGTCACTCTATTAGCTAACACATTAACCAAGATTACTCATAAAGGGTATATATTAATATGGAAAAAATAATGTGAATAATGTATTTAAGAATTTAATACTAGAAAATTGAATATTTCAACCACGAATCGACCATCCAGAAATGGGGGATTTGTGATTTCTGAAGATACCTCATGGAAAGTACATGGTTGTGTCCTTTTATAGAATTATAGAGTAATTTCTATAGCATCAAGATTGTTAAATCACTTGGACTGAACTATCCAAATCGTGATCTAGAGTTATCAACTTTAAATTTTTCTCTTAAAATATAGAGACACTATATCTATGGAAAAATATGTGATATATATATATATATATCATCATATATTGAAATATATCTTCTCACAAAAAAATTCACCATGAAGAAAAGGATATGGCTTGAAAAACTAAAGGATTATGATTTTTCCATACACTACCACCCAGGGAAAGAAAATAAGGTGGAAGATGCACTAAGTAAGAAGGGTCATGGAGTAATAAACAAAAAAGAGGATTGAAAAGGATCCTATGTACACAGATCAAGAAAAAATGGATGTCGAAATTCTCCATAAAGTTAAAAAATAAATATTATTTCAATTGGGTTACCAAACAGATTTATCAGAATGGATTAAATGTTCTTAGTATACTGATGAAAATCATCAAATTAAAATTAATGTTTTGAATAATGGTATGTTTCCGGACATTGTGTGTGAGAATGTAATTCAGGTATTTTGGAGAATGCAAGGTGTTCCCTCTCTACCTGTGCTAAAAAGTGATTTATTGGATTATGACCATAGGTTGATTTTATATATAAACCCTAGTATCACTAAAAATCATAGATATCTGGTGTAACATTTTTATGGGATAATATGAAGCGTGAAATTTCTGATTATGTATCAAGATGTTCAGTATGTCAATAGGTTAAGGCTGAAAAAAAACATCCTAGATGTGTCATGCAACCCATATCTATTCCAATATTGAAATGGGATGACATCACTAAGGATTTTGTGACTGTATTATCATAAAATCCATGAAACAGAGATTCAGTATGGGTGATTGTTGATCAACATACCAAATCTGCACATTTCCTCACTATAAAGGAAGATTTCCAACTAGGCTGCCTTGCATGACCATATATTAATGACGTTGTAAGACTTCATGGAGAACATATTTCTATTTTTCTCATCATGATCCATGATTCACATAAAAATTCCGGAAAATTATTTATAAATACTTGGATATTTAGCTTTATTTGAGTACTGTTTATTACCCTCAATTTGATGGGTAGTCAAAAAGGATGATTGAAACATAAAATGACATGTTGATATCAAGATAACATTACAGTCATTGTATTTGGGATCAAAATTAACGTTTGCTGGAGTTTTTCTACAATAATAGTATCTAATTTAGTATTCGAATGGCACCATGTGATGCATTGTACGTATATGGATGTTGTACATCAACTTATTGTGATGAGGTTGATGAAAGAGAGCTTGTGGGCCCATATATTGTGGGAGAATAAAAAATGAATGTAAAGACTATTTAAATACATATAAATAATTATGAATGAAGAAAAAGGATTTATTTTGATAATCGAATGATGAACTTGGAATTTGATGAGGGAGATCAAGTTTTCAGAAAATTATCTCCATGGAAGGGTGTTAAAAGATTGGGGAATAAATGAAATGGAATCCCAGTGTACATTGAAACTATTGAAATTCTAGAGAGTGTTGGAGTTGTGGATTATCATTTGTAAATATCACCTTTCCTTTCTAAAGTACATAATGTGGTCCATGTATCATTGTTTGGAAAGTACATGCCAAACTAAATTTATATCCTCACTGTTGAAGGAATAGCTTTAGAACCTAATTTATCATTAAATGAAGAGTATATCCAGATTATGGACACTAAAGAATAGGTGTATAGGAATCAGATGAATCAGACTGTAAAAATTCATTGTTAAAATTATAAAATTAAGGAGGAAATTATGGAATCTTAGGATCTAATGATGAAGAACGACACAAATATTTTTGTGTGGTGATAATATAGAAATTTCAAGGACAAATGTTTTGTATAAAGGGATAATGTGACAACCCATAATTTGATCACTAAGTTTACCGTTATTATTTTTATATTATATAGTAAAAATCACATTAAACCACATAGACAATATAAAAAACATTATATATGAAGAATAGATAAAATGAGATGTATTACAAAATGTAAATGAACATATATGGATAAAATGGTAACGTGAAACTAGGAAGAGAAATATGACCGTTAGGAATATTAAATCAGGAAAATTAATGCTAACCTCACCAAAGAACGTATTATTAAAATTTAGACAACTTGTAAGTGAATGTATTATATAATTAAATCATAATAAAAGTAATATTTTAGAAAATTAGTAATTAACTGGTGGTATTTTTTTAAGTCATAAATATTTAATTTCAACTATATAAGTAATACAATTATTTAAAATAAAATTATCATAAAATTTATCCATAAGACAATATTTTTTTATCTGATGATTTTAGAATAATTCTTTGAGACCTTTTTTAATATTTCATATTGTTATAAAATCTGCTTTAATTTTAAAAATGGTATTTTTCAAATAAATGGTGATTTAAATTAAAAATTGCATCTCTCACATTTAGAAAATGATTTTTAGAAAATTTAGTTCCATTGTTAATACTACGCATTAGAAACGGATTATTGTGAATTTTGGATATTTTTCTAAAATCCCTGATTTTTTTTGTGATTGGTATAATACAGTGTTTTATGGAATAAATAAATTACATGTTCAATAAACTATTTTTTGAGTCATCAATGATGTAGTTACCAAAATCTAGAACTCACATGCATTGTTATAATATTATTTATTAAAAATTCTAAAACTATTAATATCATTGATCCAAAATAATAATCTAATGACTAAAATATTCATAAATCACTCACTACTAGAAAAATAGGCAAATGAGGCCCTTGACAGTGGTGAATGCCTTTGGTAGTCACTATTTTTGGTCAATAGCGACTGACGATGGAAGTCACATAACGTAAAAAAACCAATCTATCATGCCCCTCATCCTCACAAACCCTACCCATCCCTCCACTCTCTACCCCTTCCTCTTCTAGATCTAGAAAACAATCCCTCCCTGATTCCCCTCTCTACTTCCACCTCCCCCTCCCTCACCATCAGATCCCTCTCATTCACACCTCTCATGTTTCTTCTATCACACACATATTTGTTGTTAGTTCCCATCCACCCTCACCACTGCCCCTTGCGCCTTGCATTGCCTCCTCTTTTTCACCCGCCTATGGTTCCTACTCGACGATCTGCTACCAACTGTGCATTGGGTTTGGGTTCTAGGTGAATATTATTTCGCACCATTCTGGATTAGGATTTTATATATTTTTTATATAATTAATGTTGATTCAAACAAATTTATAATTGATTTTAGGTTTGTTCTGACTATAAATCAAAATATGTGAATGAATCTGTAACACCCCAGGTAAATAAAGAATATGACATTTTCTTATTTATCCATATTTGTGAATAAAATATTAATATGACTTTAACGGGGATGCTATGCTCGATGGCATACCCAACACGCAACAACGAGTTTCTTGGGAATCTTACGTTTCACTCTAATAATAAAATAATATTATTTTAAATGGTAGTTAACATGTAGTCTTTGTATTGTTGAGAATGGATATAAATAACTAAAATATGTTTTTAAATGTTTTTACATTTATCCAATAAAAGATAAAGGCATAAAATACGGAAATAATTAAATTATAGGTGTATATGCCCTAGTTTTCACTAAAGGTTCACTTATCGCCTTTTGATGGAGAACCATCATTAAATATAGTTTTGTTCACTCTTATACATCCTTTTGGACCAAATAAAACTCTTCTTAAGAATTGGGACATCAAAATTTACTTTGTGTAAATTTTTGGTATCTTTCTAATAAAGTTCATTTTTTTAATGAATAGTGTAAAATGTTGTATTTTAATTCAAAACCTCTTTTTAATCTAATTTATTTATATTATTGGATTATATTATGAATTGGTTTTAAAGTAAAATTATAATATATTTTTACCATTAAATCCAATAGTGGTCGGTTAAATTAATTTCACTTTGAAATCTGACTTAAACTAGTGTCAATCTTTTGATACATATTGTTTCATAAAAACACGCTTTTTGCTCTGACAGCGGGAATTAATTATTAAATTAATTAATGTGACTTATATGTTCTGAATTTTGTAAAATATACTTCATTTTTGAATTAGGAATCTCAAATATATCTTAGGGTGAATTTTTGGGATTTTTCTGAAAAACTTCAATTTTTGATGAATAGTGAAACAACTAAGTGGTACTTATAAAAACTGATTTTTCCATTTATATGAAATTTTGCCATCATTGTGTTTTGAATTTCAAAAATCCGACATACATGGTTGTCATTAAGATGTAAAATGTGGTTCAATGGGATAAAAATAATTTTTTGGTGAATAGTAACTTATTAAGTTTTTAATCGCGATTAGTGGTAATTAGTGTAGTTTAAGGTAAAAATAATGTTTTAATAGTATGAGATGAGCTTTACACATGTCCTACCCTCATTTGATGTGTCATGGACGACCAAGACAATCCATGGGTCAACTTGGGGACCCCATGGAGCCACTTTGGTTGGGAAATGACATAAATAACTTTTTATTTAATGATAAAGTAAAAATGACACAAACATGAGTTATTTTACTAAAACAATTTTTACATGGGGTTATACAAGTCCAATTTTTGACTATAAATATTTATTGGAAAGGTAAAAAGATTTCATAAATCATAGTATTTGTTTTATAATTTTTAAACATTAAATATATTAAATTATTTATGACATCATGATGATGCAGCGATAACCTCATTATTTAACGATTTAAATAAAATGGAAAGATAATGTAATATCTAAGACCTACGCATGGAAAAAACCAATATGATGAGTGGATTTAGAACCCTTATAACCTTATCATTGAATTATATCAATTTGGGACCTTTTGAATCCTAAACACATTTTAAAATAAAGTAACTTATCTTTACTTTCCAAGAGTGCTCCTCCTCTCCTCTTATAAAAGGCCCCCATCTCTACCTCCTTACCCACACTCCCAAAGACTTTGGCTCGGCCAAACTCGGCCCATTTTGTCTATAAAAATCCCTCTCTTACTCCTTGAAGCCTCACTTTTGGCAGAAGTATTCCCAAGAAATCCTTTGAGCTCAAACCAAGGAGAGTTACCCGATTTTAAGGTAATGTCTTCTTTTGAGTACTTTCTTTTATTTTGAATCTCCAACCCCTGTAATCTTTTTATTATTTTCTTTTGTAACAACTAAATTATACTAAATATACTAGGATGTTGTTATAAGAAGGATTAGAGCTACACTTACACACACCTACATCTAATGTTGAAAGAACATACTGTTTCCGTGGATGGTGAATTTCTGCCTCACGAAACGATGATTGTTCAACACTCATATAACACCTTCAAAGGTGGCCATTAAGATGTAACTATATTTATATATGATATATAATATGTTTATGTTTTACTTAAGCTTCTGTATTTTTCATTTGTGGCTTACCTTTATGTCTTCCATTATGGGTATACACGATATCTTCATTTTAGGAAGTGCAGACTACCGCCCCCTCAAAGTGATGTGATTCGTTAATGCCATACGTGGGACGTATAAAGGATGGATTTAATGTTATTATATATGATTTTATACTGGAATTATAATATACCTCTATATCATTATTATTTCTTTCCATTAAATTATGAGATAGAAATGAAAGTAGTGTTCATGCATATGTACGGATTACCGTCTCCATGAACGGTGCATTTCATTTCTTATCCCCAAATGTAATGTAATATTATAAGTAAATGTATATAATGGATATATATGATGAATGATAAATCTAAATGATTAATATAATTCTTTAATTAAAATATACATACCTCTCATATAGTTTTAATTCCATTAATACGACATAGAAATGAAAGTAGCGTTCATGCGTACGTACGACTTACCGTCTCCATGAACAGTGCATTTCATTTCTTTCCTCTAAATGATTATGTGATATTACAAATACATGTATATTCTGGATATATATGATATATATGATGTCCAAATCAGGAATGTCATTCTGGATATAAAGAACCTTTGACCACATGAACAACATGTAATTGTAAGAAGTCTACTTTCGACTTAAGAACCAAATATTGAAAAAACAATAATTATTAACTTAATGATTACATAATTTTTATAACATGGAAATAAGTGATATTAAAGGAATAATAAGCTTGAAAAACGTTCTTAATCAAGTATAAATTAACTCATGTTTATTATTCAGGAGATTAAAGAACGATTGAGTCAAGTCGGACCCGAGGTAAGGGATCCTACTCCACTCTTTCTTTTTTAAGTACACTCTTTTATGTCATTCCTTTTAAAGCTCATATTTCTTTTTACTGGGATGTTATTTTATATTAATATTACTGTAATTTTTATGTGATGATAGACCCTATTCTCTCTCATCAATCCATTTTGGAAGTTCTTTAGGCTGCCGAATTTTCGTAAGAGATCTAACCTCTCTCTTTCTTTTTAAGTACTCTCATTTATGTCACTTCTTTTAAGCTCATATTTGTTATGTTGGGGGATGTTATTTTATATTCCTATTTCTATAAACTTTATGTTTATATGATTATATACCCTATTTTATCTCATCAACCCATTTTTGTAAGTTTTATGTGGCGCGGTTAGGCTGCCGAGTTTTCGTAAGGGATTTTTCATCTCACTTTTATTCCCATGAGATTTATGCTAGATTTTCCACAATTTCCATTGAGTGGAGTATGTACTTCCCATTATTTTACTCATTGTGTAATATAAATTCTTTTATGAGTATTTACATCGATGTTGTATTGTCCTTCTTTCACGAGGTGTATGTTTCGAAAGATACCCATGTCGGTAAGGGATCCTTTCACCCTCCTCTTTTTAAAAGACTTCTTTTGTTGGGTCTTTTAATTTACAAATTGTTGTGTTGGAATATGTTTTCATTATTCCTTATTGATGTAAATTTTATTTCCATGTGATGAGATACCCTTTTTTATCTCTCATCAACTCATTTTGATGTGACGTCGTTAGGCTGTCAAGGGAACTTCTTAACCCAATTTCGATTACTTTGGGTTCAACATGTAGTTATTGAATATGTCATCTTTTGAATATGAGTGAATGTCCTTTGATTATTTTACACTTAATATCCACTTATATTTGGTGTATTCGTTTGTCACACATAATTATTTAATTGATTTATCCTTAAACCAAGGATACCGTCTTTGTATGGGACTTCGTCTCAATCTCCATTCATTGAGGCATATTTTGTTTTATACACAACCTTCTTTTTTATGGTGTATAAACCCCTTTTACTTTTACATTTATCCAAAAGGAATATTTTTTATACAAAGCGTTTTACTAAATGACAAAAGGGAATGTTTTTGTCGTACGTATGCGGCGACAATGACTTCTCCACAGTTGTGACCATCATTTGATTTTCGGCTTCTTCTACAAGCCATACCTTATTTTTAAAAGAAAAATAAATACCATGTATTACTTTTCTTTTATTTTGGTATTGAAAATTGTTTTGATAATGTTTTTATATCAATGTGTTGTATTGATATCTTTTTATTTAATGGTGGAAATGTTATGTTTTCTTTATGCATGTTTTATGTGATAAGATTATGTTATGGTTCTTGGGCATTGTTATGAAGATGGGTGGTTCCGTGATAAACTAAGGGCGGGTGAGCGCGATATAGCTCTCCAATGCATTGGGTATCGCGAAGGAGTGAAACGTTAAGGTTTATCCGAAGAGATTTAGGGAATATACTATGATGGGTATTCCAAACGTAACCAAGAGGGTTACTCCCTACATAAGAATGTTATGAATTCCTCAAGTTACCTTTATGTCATATGATTTCTATGATTTTATGATGTATGTTAAAGTTCTTATGCTTTATGCGTAAAGTATGATTTCATTCTTATGTCTACATGTACTCATGATTCCATTCCATATTTTTATATCCCTTACTGAGCTTTTTATGCTCATCCCAAGTTTTTGAAAATGTTTTTCACAGGTCAAGGGAAGGGTACATGATGTGATGATAGTGTCAAGGATGTGTCAAGAAAGAATCCATGTTTTATTTTAAATATGTTTCCGTTGATGGGAAAAATGAATACTGTCTTTTATGTAACCACTTTGTCTAAATGTGGAATGTAATGAAAGTTTCATGATCTAATTCTCTAAAACTCTAAACCTGAAAAGATCCTCAATGTGTAATCTTGTAATAACTCAAGATTATGTAAGGTTTAAGGATGGGGCCTTATAGTTGGTATCAAAGGTCGGTTTAGGTAACTTTAGAGGTTAGGGTATTCTCTAAGCACAAGTGACATTACCATAATGGTTAGTATTTCAGAAAGAGTCCTAGTTTTAGATAATGTGAATGAGTAAGTATATCTTAGTGTTTATCTTACTCATTAGTACATGATGGGTATGTTGATATACTCACACTGGCCTTTTTGGTTTTAGTAAATGGATGGATCTAGCAGGCACCAAAGTGACAATTGGTTTGAAGGAAACTGTGGTGGTTCTCTGATTAAGAGACTGGATGAAATGGGGTATTCAATGAGGAAAGACGTGGTTGTTCTAAAAAAAACTATCAAGAAGTCATGATCAACGACTTGAACCTTGGTATGTTCTATAATTCATCATGTATGAGATGACCAATTGATGTGGAAGTTCAGGTAATAATAATAAAGGTAACCATTAGGGTTTATATGATCCTTACATTTGAGGTAATTATGGGTTATTATATGTTATGATGTAAAATTAAAGGCATGAGATAAACTTAAGGTTAAAATATGTAATGGTTATTTTTGATGATTTTATCCTTTTTTGGGGAATGATTTGATAATTATATAGTTTTGGAAAAAGGACACCACGCAGACCGTGTGACTACCCTTCGCGTCGGACAAAGCTGCAGGAATCGAACCCACAACCAAAGTGTGACTGGTATTTATCGCCTACCACTTGACTACGTGAAGTCCCTGATTGGTTTTAATGATTCTTTCTAGTTATATGATTTTATGAATTAAGTGTAAGTTGATTTTGGGTTATTTATGAAAATGATTAACCTATCATGGAGGATATGTGATTAGGTTAATTACTTTTCAATACGAGACATTAGGAGCAACTGATGTTGTTTGGAGATAAATGTTATGATTTAACTTGGAAGACAATGTGACTAAATACTTCAAATATTTTGGTTTCAATTTTAGTTTGGTTTACATTGAAGAATTTTGTGGACAAATTGATTATAGAATGGTCCTCGTTGAACTTTGGGTTTTGTTGGACAAATTTTGGAGATTAAGAATAGATTTTCTTTTTATAAAGGGTTATCCTTTTCTGGATTATCTGATCTTGTACTAACCTTTTTGGTTTTGGTTTTGGTTAAAGTCTAAAGACATGGGAATTATATAGTTCTCTTTTGTGGATTAGGTGATTCTCTAGAAGTTGATTATAGTACTCTTAATGCGAACAAGTCTCCCTAAATACTCGTCTTTTGGAAAAAAAATATGAGTTTGATTAAGGAATCTAGTAAAAGTTGAAAGTCAACATGATAAGTGATTATGTTTCCCTATGAATAAATTACTCAAATAAAATGTAACTTAAAACAAAAATGTTGTCTATTAACTTTTCCTACTGGGGAATCGAATACTTTTTAACCCATCACAATTTTGTGATTTTCATGTGGTTAAGTTTCTCCTAAAGATGTTTTCTATCACTCTCCATCAGAACATGACCCTATGTTTTCTCCTCCATGTCCATGTTTTCCTACATGGAATCCTATTATGGGTTAACTCAGGTGACCTTTGTACTTATCTTTCTTTATATTAAAGTGATTGTTTTACCGACTCTTGTTCCAATGTGGGACTTTCAAGGATGTTTCCAAGCTCAATTTTAAAAATTGCGAGGACGCAATTCCCAAAAGGGGGAAGGATGTAACACCCCAGGTAAATATAGAATATGACATTTTCTTATTTATCCATATTTGTGAATAAAATATTAATATGACTTTAAATGGGATGTTATGCTCGATGGCGTACCCAACACTCAACAACGAGTTTCATGGGAATCTTACGTTGCACTCTAATAATAAAATAATATTATATTAAATGGTAGATAACATGTAGACATTGTATTGGCAGGAATGGATAGAAATAACTAAAATATGTTTTTAAATGTTTTTACATTTATCCAATAAAAGATAAAGGCATAAAATACGGAAAGAATTCAATTTTAGGCGTATATGCCCTAGTTTACACTAAAGGTTCCCTTATCGCCTTTTGATGGAGAACCGTCATTAAATATAGTTTTGTTCACTCTTATACATCCTTTGGACCAAATAAAACTCTTCTTAAGAATTGGGACATCAAAATTTACTTTGTGTAAATTTTTGGTATCTTTCTGTTAAAGTTCATTTTTTTAATGAATAGTGTAAAATGTTGTATTTTAATTCAAAACCTCTTCTTAATCTAATTTATTTATATGATTAGATTATCTTTTGAATTTGTTTTAATGTAAAATTATAATATATTTTTACCATTAAATCCAATAGTGGTCGTTGGAATTAATTTCACTTTGAAATCAGACTTAAACTAGTGTCAATCTTTTGATACATATTGTTTCATAAAAACACGCTTTTTGCTCTGACAGCGGGAATTAATTATTAAATTAATTAATGTGACTTATATGTTTTGAATTTTGTAAAATATACTTCATTTTTGAATTCGGAATATCAAATATTGCTTAGGGTGAATTTATGGTATTTTTCTGAAAAACATCAATTTTTGATGAATAGTGAAACCACTAAGTGGTACTTATAAAAACTGATTTTTCCATTTAAATGAAACTTTGCCATCATTTTGTTTTGAATTTCAAAAATCCGACATACATGGTTGTCATTATGATGTAAAATGTGGTTCAATGGGATTAAAATAATTTTTTGGTGAATAGTAACTTATTATGTTCTTAATCTCGATTAGTGGTAATTAGTGTAGTTTATGGTAAAAATAATGTTTTAATAGTATGAGATGAGCTTGAAACATGTCCTATCATCATTGGATGTGTAATGGCCGACCAGGAAAAGCCATGGGTCAACTTGGGGACCCCATGGAGCCACTTTGGTTGGGAAATGATATAAATAACTTTTTATTTAATGTTAAAGTAAAAATGACACAAACATGAGTTATTTTACTAAAACAATTTTTACATGGGGTTATACAAGTCATAATTTTGAATATAAATATTCATTGGAAAGATAACAAGATTTACTACATCAAATTATTTTTTTATAATTTTTATACATTAAATAAATTAATTTATTTATGACATCATGATGATACAGCGATGACCTCATTATTTAACGATTTAAATAAAATGGAATGATAATGTAATATATAAGAGATACACATGGAAAAAACCAATTGGATGATTGGATTTATAACCATTATAACCTTATCATAGAATTATATCAATGTGGTACCTTTTTAATCAGAAACTCATTCTAAAATAATGTAACTTATCTTTACTTTCCAAGAGTGCCCATCCTCTCCTCTTATAAAAGGCCCCCACCTCTACCTCCTTACCCACACTCCCAAAGCCATTTGCTCGGCCAACCTCTGCCCATTTTGGCTCTCCACATCCCTCTATTACTCCTTGAAGCCTCAATTTCGGAAGAAGTCTTCCCAAGAATGCCTTTGAGCTCAAACCAATGTGAGTTACACGATTTTAAGGTAATGTCTTCTTTTGAGTACTTTTGTTTTATTTTGCTTATCCAACCCCCTAAACTCTTTTTATTATTTTCTTTTGTAACAACACCAGTATCCTCAATAAACTAGGATGTTTTTATAAGATGTATTCTAGCTACAATTACACACACCTACATCTAATGGTTAAACAACATACTGTTTCCGTGGATGGCGAATTTCTGCCTCACGAAACGATGATTGTTCAACACTCATATAACACCTTCAAAGGTGGCCATTAAGATGTCACTATATTTATATATGATATATAGTATGTTTATGTTTTACTTAAGCTTCTGTATTTTTCATTTTTGGCTTACCTTTATGGCTTCCATTATGGGTATACGCGATATCTTCATTTTAGGAAGTGCAGACTACTGCACCTTCAAAGTGATGTGATTCGTTAATGCCATACGTGGGACGTATAAAGGATGGATTTAATGTTATTATATATTATGTTATACTGTAATTATAATATACCTCTATATCATTATTATTTCTTTCCATTAAAGTATGATATAGAAATGAAAGTAGCGTTCATGCGTACGTACGACTTATCGTCTCCATGAACGGTGCATTTCATTTCTTATCCCCAACTATAATGTACTATTATAAGTACATGTATATAATGGATATATATGATGAATGATACTTCTAAATGATGAATATAATTCTGGAATAAAAATATACATACCTCTCATATAGTTTTAATTCCATTAATACGACATAGAATTGAAAGTAGCATTCATGCGTACGTATGGCTTACCGTCTCCATGAACGGTGCACTTCATTTCTTTCCTCTAAATGATTATGTGATATTATAAATACATTTATATGATGGATATATATGATATATATGATATCCAAATCAGGAATGTCATTCTGGATATAAAGAACCTTTGACCACACGAACAACATGTAATTGTAAGAAGTCCACTTTCGACTTAAGAACCAAATATCGACAAAACAATCATTATTAACTTAATGATTACATAATGTTTATAACATGGAAATAAGTGATATAAAAGGAATAATAAGCTTGAAAATGTTCTTAATCAAGTAAAAATTAACTCATGTTTATTATTCAGGAGATTAAAGAACGATCGAGTCAAGTCGGACCCGAGGTAAGGGATCCTACTCCACTCTTTCTTTTTAAGTACACTCTTTTATGTCATTCCTTTTAAAGCTCATCTTTCTTGTTATTGGGATGTTATTTTATATTAATATTACTGTAATTTTATGTGATGAGAGACCCTATTCTCTCTCATGAATCCATTTTGGATGTTTTAAGTGGCGCCGTTAGGCTGCCGAATTTTCGTAAGAGATATAACCTCTCTCTTTCTTTTTAAGTACTCTCCTTTATGTCACTTCTTTTAAGATCCCCTTTGTTATGTTGGGGGATGTTCTTTTATATTTATCTTTCTATAAACATTATGTTAATATGATTATATACCCTATTTTATCTCATCAACCCATTTTTGTATGTTTTATATGGCACGGTTAGGCTGCTGAGTTTTCGTAAGGGATTTTTCATCTCACTTTTATTACCGTGAGATTTATGCTACATTTTCCACAATTTCCTTTGAGTGGTGTATGTACTTCCCATTGTTTTACTCATTGTGTAATATAATTTCTTTTATGAGTATTTACATCAATGTTGTATTGTACTTCTTTCACAAGGTGTATGTTTCGAAAGATACCCATGTCGGTAAGGGAACCTTTCACCCTCCTCTTTTTAAAAGACTGCTTTTGTTGGGTATTTTAATTTACAAATTGTTGTTTTGGAATATGCTTTCATATATCCTTATTGATGTAAATTTTATGTCCATGTGATGAGATACCCTTTTTTTATCACTCATCAACTCATTTTGATGTGACGCCGTTATGCTGTCAAGGGAACTTCTTAACCCAATTTCGATTACTTTGGGTTCAACATGTAGTAATTGAATATGTCATCTTTTGAATATGTGTGATTGACCTTTGATTATTTTACACTTAATATCCACTTATATTTGGTGTATTTGTTTGTCACACATAATTATTTAATTGATTAATCCTTAAACCAAGGATATCTTCTTTGTAAGGGACTTCGTCTCAATCTCCATTCATTGAGGCATATTTAGTTTTATACACAACCTTCTTTTTTACGGTGTATAAACCCCTTTGACTTTTACGTTTATCCAAAAAGGAATATTTTTTATACGAAGCATTTTACTAAACGACAAAAGGGAATGTTTTTGTCGTATGTATGCGGAGACAATGAATTCTCCGCCGCTGTGACCATCATTTGAGTTTCGGCTTTTCTACAAGCCATACTTTATTTTTAAAAGAAAAAAAATACCATGTTTTAATTTTATTTTATTTTGGTATTGAAAATGGTTTTGATAATGTTTTTATATTAATTTGTTGTATTGATATCTTGTTATTTAAAGGTGGAAATGTTATGTTTCCTTTATGCATATTTTCTGTGATAAGATTATGTTATGGTTCTTGGGTATTGTTATGAAGACGGGTGGTTCCGTGATAAACTAAGGGTGGGTGAGCCCGATATAGCTCTCCAATGCCTTGGGTAACGTGAAGGAGGGAAACGTTAAGGTTTATCTGAAGAGATTTAGGGAATATACTGTGATGGGTATTCCAAACGTAACCAAGAGGGTTACTCCCTACGTAAGAATGTTATAAATTCCTCAAATTACCTTTATGTCATATGATTTCTATGATTTTATGAGGTATGTAAAAGTTCTTATGTTTTATGGGTAAGGTATGATTTCATTCTTATGTATACATATACTCATGATTCCTTTCCATATTTTTATATCCCTTACTAAGCTTTTTATGCTCATCCCAAGTTTTTGAAATGTTTTTCACAGGTCAAGGGAAGGGTACATGATGTGATGATAGTGTCAAGGATGTGTCAAGAATGAATCCATGTTTTATTTTAAATATGTTTCCATTGATGGGAGAATGAATACTATCTTTTATGTAACCAATTTGTTTAAATGTGGAATGTAATGCATGTTTCATGATCTAATTCTCTAAAACTCTAAACCTGAAAAGATCCTCAATGTGTAATCTTGTAATAACTCAAGATTAAGTAAGGTTTAAGGGTGGGGCCTTATAGAATCACTCCATTCCAAGCTTGGGCATAAACAAAAAACAAAGATTGGTTCTACCAGTTCTTTATTAATCTATATGAGTCCACATTCATGTTTTAGATCGAGCTCAACTATTTTGTTTTTCATCAACATCTTTAGGTATTGATGGCATCAACCTCTACATCATTCAAATGCCATTACTGTACATGTTTAATTTCATATATTTGACATGAAACAAATTTTTATCCTCAGTTATGGCTTTACATTGATGCATGCGGTCTTTTCTATATTTATTTGTTCATAATGAATAAAATCATAATTGGATGCTCATCATTATTCTTCATCTATCGATAAAGGTGTGTAATCCATTGATGACTTTTTTTTCATCCAACTTGGCATCTCTGTCAATTGGTTTTAAATATATCTATAATGTTACACTTTCATAATGATAGTTATTTGAATTCTACACATTCTTTAGTAAATATAAATAGATCTAATTGTACAATTATAGCTCTAATTTATAGATATTGAGAACCCGGTAACTAGTATTTCTTATATAAATAATCACTTGTTCACTTCTTGAGTCTAGTAGTATCTGATCATGAAAGGATCAACACAAAATATCATAAGATTATACAGAATGTGGATCTCTATCTTGAATCTTCTTTATTATTATTCTTCTTCAAAACCAATAATATTCCATATGACCTAAATACGCTTATTTTTTACTTCAAACATTGTTTGAAACTTTTGTTTTCAATCTCTAGAAACATTAAATTTTTTCTATGTTTTGATGGTTATGTAAGCTCTCTCAATGATTACACTGACTGATCAATAGTTACCCATGACCAATGAAGAACCATCACTGTCCACTTTCTAAAAACCACCCGTGTCCACGAGTATCCATTACCCATGAGTAGAATCACACTTCCACAATCATGTTTGAATTATAATAGTCCCCCCAATTCATGTGTGGATCAAAGTCACTGACTCCCATCAATAGTCTCATGAAAAATGTATTCTCACTTCTCACCGGCTTTGATTGTGTGTCATATCACTACTCACTATTTTTAACAAACTTGACTATAATCAATCTTCATTCAACATATTAAAAGATAAAATAGAACATCATATCAATTTATTTTCTTGGACCATATAATTTCATATATTTTATGAGGGGTATGGATGATTTCCTGTCAACATAGTGAATCACTAGTTTGTGCTTGCAACTAGTTAATTTAGAAAATAATTGTCTCAACAATACTGCCTAATATTCTACTAATGTTTTCATCATGAACTCCACTTCATGGGATGACAATTCCACTATCGGTTACTTTTGTAAACTCCACAACACCATACTCTCATTCATGTAAAATACCATGCCTTCGGTGATTATACTTTCATCAAGATCACCAGCCAGATCACTATCTGAGAAGCCAATTTTTTTTTCTTCACACTACCCTCATACATACACCCATTCAAAGTGAATTTTTTCCTTCAAGAACCTTATTATCTAATTCACCACCTTGTGATGCATCACGATGGGCTTATCTATTTACCTTCTTGATATTCCATTAGAATAAAGAGATCATGTCTTCTGTGATGAAGGTACCTTAGATAACCGACAAAACCACTACACTCTGTAGAATTTAAAAATTACCCATTACTATAATTAATAACTTATACATAAGATCAATGTCATGTTATTTTTCATTTCAATCACTCAAACTAAACTGAAGAAACACCTTCCTATCATAGTTTGACTTCTAGAGCAAAGTCTACCACTCCTTTTACTCGACTTCGATGCCAAAAATTGATAGATGATACTTACACCAATAGAAATTCAGGGTTACACATATCACGTCATATTTATATACAGAGGATTAATTCTTATACTAACTATCATGATGTTTATTCAGATCCAAGAATGATTTTTTTGGTGACATTTTTCATTTTAATATAAGCATGTCTAGAGCACTCTCTGGCTTGTCTCATTCTAACAGATTCTATATCTATACAGATGTAATTAATTTTTAAAAAGAGTCTAGATGATACTTACACAAAATTAATTTATGAGCATAATAATGATTAAATGGTATCATATCTGTTTATATATTAGAAAGTTGATGCTTATACACAATCTTGGAAACCTGAGTATCACACTCAAAAAATATTTCATTTGTCAGATAGATGATAGATGTGCCGATTAAACTTCTCCAAACTCATCTACAATTGTACCCATTTTCCACCGCACCTCCAAGGATTGTTACCATAAATGTTAGAGAGTTCCATTACAAATCAACTGTGATACCCATATAATCTCTAAAATTTATGAAAAACATTATGAATTCGTAATTTATTTTTTTCTAATGCACACATTTTGCACATACCACATTGAATGTTTCTTCTCCTTCATCATGCATCACTTATTTCAACATATTTAACAATACCGAAAAATGGTAGAATGGATTACCTCAATTATCCTCATGTTGTAGAATGTGGTTGATACTTGTGGGATAAAACCTTACATACAGTCTTCTTCCAAATCATTCATTGGACAAAAACATTTCCCCAAGACTTATTTTGAGTGTATGAACATAACCCTTCCTCTATATGGTTTGGAATACACTTCTTTTGTGAGAATAACCATACTAGGACATTGTCCCTTCTTAAATGCTTGACTGGTGCAGTTTATTATGAGTATCATTATCTATATTTTCTTTCTATCCTTACACATAGGATGTTGAGTATGTATTACCCTTGGAGTTTTGTGCACTACATTCTAACATTCTTCGAAGTCATCTTTAAAAATATTAAACAAGTTATATATTGGTTTTTATTTCCTCAAGTTGTTTTTTCTTTTGTATTGGATATTTAATGATATTGAACTTATTACAAGAGGGGTTTTATATTTTTTTAATGGTTATAGAACTACTATTTTTAATTTGTTTTGGTTATTGGCTGTAGAATTATTTACAGTGGTTGTGTTGTAGGGGTTGTGTGAATGATGTTTTGGTTTTGATTCATTACTTTGGTTGTGGTTCATTTGGTTTTAATTTGAATTTGTCTTAATAGTGTGTTTTTTATATTTCAACTATATTTGGTATTTTAATGAATAATATGAACAAGAATTATTTTTTCCATGATGATTTATAGGTGAAAATACATGTTCTGGATGATTAAATTTGTTTTATTGGATCATGTGTGATTTAATCCGAATCAATTAGGATATATGAGATAAAAATAAAAATCATATCACTACATCAGATTACTTGTGTGTGAAAATTGATATGTATGACTAAATACCATGTTTTATGAGTGGAACCAAATTAATAAAGGAATTTTAAAATCCTTGCCAAATTATTTCTTAAACGGTGTTAGATTAACCGGTCCATTTTACCTCATTTCAGATTAACTATTTATGATATGCATCATATATGATTAGCTTGAAAACTTCCCAACCACACTGTGGTATTAAAAACAATGGGAAGGCTATGCATCTGAATAATTGGACAACATATGGACATGTATAAGAGTAACTCAGATTAACTAGCACTGGCATCAGATTTATTTCTGCATCCAGGATTCCTCAAGTATAACGAACACTATGGCTCTTAAATACCACTTTTAAATAACCAGGATACCAAATAATCTCATGTATGATTGAATGGTAGAGATCCCATATATATTTTTCACAAAATGTGAACCCATGTAAGGATACTTGATGAAGAATAAGATATATTCATAGCTAATTGATATATAACAAATTTAACCATAGTTGTGCACAACCATGGGTTCCTCCATGAGTTATTACAACATAATATTAACCCACTATAAGAAAAAAAATATGGATATGAATAAATAATATATGAATCCACTACCTATTGTTATTTATTATAATTCCACCATTATTTATCATCTTCATCACTACCTCTCCCAATCACCGAGAACCCCACAATAAGTAATCTTTTTAAATATACACATGTCAATCTATATAAAAAAATAAACATAGATTATATATGAAAATAAAAATATATATCCAAATAAGATAATCTCCAAAGAAAATATCTCACATCTTATTCTCTATAAAACTCTATTATTCATTCTACAAAAAACCAACGATATTTTTATTATATATCATTTTATGTATTTGTATTTTTTTCTTTAAAAATTATCATTTTATGTTGTATTGTATATCTTATAAAAGAGGTTTATTTCTCAATATATAGTAAATAAAACTTTTTTAATAAGGAATTCATTTTATTGGTTGGTTTAAAATATTTATCTTCTTATAGATTTCCAATTTCAACCCCTAGTTCATAAATATATATATCATGCTTAAATATATTAATTTTTCATTTTGATTGGTTGGTTTGAAATATGTATTAACATATGTCTATCTAATTCATAAGTACATAAATTCTTGAATCATTTATATTTATTATCCTATTTATTATTCAGAGATTTAAATTGTTTATTTTATCAATGTTCTCTTGCAACTGGCCGGTCTTTATTTTAAATATATTATGTGATAAAGAAAATTCATGTAATATGAAGTATTGTGTAAATGTTAAAACTTGTTATACATATATTAATATATGTAAGAGTTGGATTGATCCTCTAATTCGAATGTATATAGGACATTTTAAGGGAATTATGCAGTCTATTGAGTTCACGATATGATTTCAATGTGACTATATTAGTTGTAAATTTTGAAAATGTGCAAATAGATATCAATTCACAAGAGATACAATGAGGGAGAACATATTTATGAATTTATTTCAGAAACATTATATGAGTTTCACTAATCATGAGGAAGAATATATTCATTGTCAAAATACAGATGTTGTTTAGATGAATGATGATGTGAGGAAAAATGATCAAATTCTTGAAATGCATAATAAAATTGTACGTGGGTTGGATCTTGAAGGCATTGACATCTAGAATTATGGGACCAATGAGATAATTATTTTCACTGTTGAAGATTCTAATTCGAGGAGGTTTTATGATATACTTGGCGATGCATTAAATGAATCATACTCTGGATGTACTGCTTACAATAAATTGTTTTTTATTGTTGAGTTGTTTTATTTTAATAAATTGAATAAGTGATTTGACAAATCATTCAACATGCTATTTGTGTCATTTATAATTCTAATTCTTGTTGACATTAAGAAACCCGAGTCATATTACCACACTCATTAGTTGATGGAGAACTTTGGTTTTATATAAGTGACGATAGATCGATGTGAAAAATGTTATATTTTTGTAAAAGAAACTATCTATTTGGATATTTGTATAATATGTGTCACTTCTAGGATGAAAGATAATTTTGGAAATTAGACTCATCAATGTTAGACTATAAAATATGGAAAACTAATTTTTGTAAAGAAAATGTGTTACTTTCCCCTAAAGTAGAGGTTGAAATGTTTTTTTATGTCATCTAGAGATTCTAATTTAATGATATGTATGGGGAATGAAATCATGAATGTGATATGCTAAGCCTCTTGGAAGACACTCATAGAAGGAAGGATTTCGATCAATGACACCCCTGACATTGATAAAGATAGTTATAATTTCTGATTAGGGTTAGAAGTAGATAGTTAAAAATCCATTCAAGTCAATGGTCGGTGAAACTCTTAGAACATGGCATGTGGTGGTGGTTACATATAATCTTCCACCATGGATTTTTATGAAACAATAGTTTATATTAAATTACACTCTTATAGATGGACCTAGAAGTCCTGGGGATGAGATTTATGTTTACCTTCTACTATTGAACAAATTTTGGGGTGATTCTTTGATGAATTATGACTATGAAATTAGTGAAATATTCAAATTGTAGGATTCATTTTAGTGGACAATCAATGAATTCCCAGCTTGTGAAAATTTATCAGCCTGGAGTATGAAAGTGGAATTTTATTTCCCTTGTTAAAATAAAAGAAACAAATTTTTTATGTTGTAAGCATTCTAAAAAACAGGCATACATGGGCACAAACATTTTATCCCCCCTCAACACATGTTCAAAAAGGATAGAGTGACATTTTATGGTTCTAGAGAGTTCAATCCAGCACCAAATATAATTAAAGGAGTAGAACTTTTATTGCATATTGAGAAAGAAAACATCCTCATGAAATATGAATTTCAGGATTTGGTGGCTTATCCATAACCTAATAATCATGGTGTATGTAGACAATGTAGTCAAAATTGGAAAAAGAAAATTATTATTTACAACCTCCCCTATTAGAAAACTAACATGTTATGGCGTAATTTGGATGTCATTCAAATTAAAAAAACGTTTTGGATAATATGTTGTCAAACATTTTAGGAATCAGTGGGAAATCAAAGGACCATGATAGTGTACATCTTGATTTTGAAGAAATGGGTTTAGGGAAACAGATTCTTTTTCATATGGCTGAGGGAAACGAGGTATATATTCTTAATTCACAATATACGATGTCTAAAAAGATAAAAGAGTCATTTATGTCAATTTTGAAGATGCTAAAGTTTCTTGAGGGTTTCTCTTTTAATATTTGAATGTGTGTGAATATGAATAGCAGGACATTGCAAGGTTTGAAAAGACATTAAAATCGCATACTACATCAGAAGTTGATTCCAATCACAATTTTTGAGATTTTATCACCCAATTTTTTTGAACTGTTGATTGAGATGGGTAACTATTTTTGATATATCTGTTTATGAAATCAACATATGAGTTATTTAAATTTTTTTAAGACATATTCATACTTACACTTTATCACTTTGAGAAACTATTTCCCCCTCATTATTCAATGTTATGGTACTCTTAACGGTGCACTTAACTATTTTAATTGGGGTTTGGCTTAGTGGTAAGAACCCCATAATCATACCTGAAAAATGGGGGTTCAAAACCCATTGGGCGCAGGCACTATAGAAGTACTATAGTGGCATGCATTGTAGTGGCGGAAGGGCATCGGAGAAGTGTAGGTATTGTAGCAAAAGGGTTACTATTCACATAATGGTCCATGGGCCAAAATTTTGGGCCAATAGGCTATGTCATGGGCTATATGCCCACTGAGCCTTTAGGCTATGTAATGTGTCTCCCTCTACCTAGTTAAAATAGGTCTTTCCTTTTCCTTAATAATAAAATGAGGCTTTATCGCCAACCATTTCAAAAAAAATATTGCACTTAACTGATGAAGTAATGGCTGCTGGTCCTATTGGATTAAGGTGGATGTATCATATTGAGCGTTATTTGAAGACATTGAAACAATATGTATGCTACCAAACTCGTATAGAGGCATCAATAGACAATGGTTATTTTGTGGATGGGTTTAATAATTTTTATTCAATATATATTACAGATGTATAAAAAATGAGATAACACTTATCAGATTCAGGATGGTCTAGTTGGAGAAGGTACCATAATTTATATGGACAACATCGATTTGATAAAAGTTTATCGATATATCTTCTTCAATACTCTATCATTATTACAATTAATGCAGTAAGTGTCTTATCACTTTTATTGTTAAACAATTACATGTTTTGTTTTCATATACAATTTTGATCATTAAAACATTATGTTTTCATATTTATGAAACAAATTAATGAGCTAAAAGAAGAGATGCCTGATGTGACTAAGTATTGAATTCAACAATCTCATTACGTGTAATTTTAGGATTGGTTCAAGGATTTTGTACATATGAAATGATATTCATTACTAGTGAAGAATAATACTAATTTCCTTCTATACAAATCATTATTGAATTCTGTGCAATATGTAGTTTCATAACCCAAGGGAGTTTGGTGACCTAATTCCAAATGAAGAATTTCACCAACTAGGTGAGGTTCCATCTATAATGGCTCATTCTTATAATTCTATAGATGCTAACGTATTTCTATTTCACATTTAATATGTTGATTAAAAATTAGAAACAAAAAATTGTGGCAACAGTTGTAGAACCATAGATTATAGTTATTAAAATGGTCAATTGATAGCCATCATTGATGTTGTATATGCACATGGGTTTAAATAAATATTATTATAGAGTAATTGGGTTGATGAAGTGGATGGATGTAAATATAAAAAATATTAGTTTACATTGGTGATTTTAAAAAATATATTATACAGAAATGAATTAGTTGATAATGAACCTTTAATTTTGGCATCACATGAAGAACATGTTTTCTTCGTTACCTTGCCATCGAATCCTTTTGGGTAAGTTTCTGCGAAAATGTCTCGATGAGGAGTTTTTTATATGAATTAGATGATCCTAATACTGTTTTATTTGTTGAAAAATAGCATGATCAACATACCCTAGATCAATGTGATGAATATATTTATTGGGGTAGAGTGGTCGTTTAAGGATAAACAAACAATTTCCATGTTTATCAAAAATATACTTACATATGTTTTCTATGCGTGTAGGAATGTCAGGGAAACATGCTCTAGATCAACATCATTTGGCAGCGCCTTCTACGAATCAGGTTCGAGGTACGTATAAATGTAATTGTTTTTATTTTTTTAATTAATTACTAAAATTATATATATACACATATGTATAATTATCTATAAAACGTTTCTCAATAAGATCAGACCTGACTTCTTTTTACACTCATAAAAGAGTCCCTGGTCATGGCATTTCATCTTGGAATTTGGACATGACCTTAGATGTATCATTTAACGAGAGATTAAATAATGTGGGTGTGACTCCCCCATCATTTATTCGTCAGATAGGTAATATCATACATGACCCACACTGATTTTCATTGACCACACGGGACTCGGCTTCTTTCTCTCATGATACATTACATCGGCTATGGAGGTATGTTTAGGTAAGTAGACCAATATAGTTTCTCCCCTATGTTTAAAAAATACTAACTTGTGTGACTTATTTTCATAAATAGAATACTATCAATGTGTTCCCTAATGCGTTTTGTCCAGTGTGAATGGAAACAATTCATAATATGTGGAATGAACACAAAGGTAGAGTCAATAGGGAGAACTAGGTAACAAATGTGGGTATCCCAAGCATTCTAGAAAACACATAAGTGGTGTTCTCCAATCACTGTGGCATAAGATAGTTTCATATTGGTCTAATTAGGATTATACAGTTAGTATATTAATTTTTATAAATATTCTAATGAATTTGTGACATTAATTTGTCTGAACTTTGAAATAATTTAATGTAGGAGGTGTAATCACGTCATTTCGATAATTGAGCGTTGTAGGGACCACCTCACTAGCTCAAGACTCATCACATGACTTATATCCGACTTTATGTATTAATTATAAATTATTAATTTTTTTATTTAATTTTTTTGAGTTTTATTTTTATATATTATTGGTATAATGTTACGGGAGAAAGGTGCACTGATTGATAAAATATCTGTGTGGATGGAGACTCGTGATCAAAATGATTCAAAGGCTGTAGTTCTTATTGTAAGTTCTTGTACTCATTACAAACACATACAGGCATCAATACATAAACACACACACACAAGCACACACACACACACATATATATTAAACAAGCTCTATTTGAAGCTGAGTTAGCAATGTAGCTAGGGGACCAACGAAAACTTTCTATTAGAATGGATGAGATATTCCATTGAATTATTGGACATCATGGTCATGTATGTAGTTTGACTTATGGAATGGGGATTCCTCGTTCTTTCGTTCCATGGGCTGAGGTCATGCGGTAAGTTGTTGCTGGGATGAGATAATAGCAGATAGATTTTGAGGCACGGTTGTGTGATTCCAAAGAGGTAAATGTGAAAATGATCGCTGAGCTTCGATCATTGTGGGAATATGTTTGTTTGGGATACTGTGCATGGAATCATATAAAGTAGTTTAATAGTTAATTTATTTATTTATTTTTATATTATTTTGGTTATTAAAATATTCAATAAATTTATTTCTTTTAGGACCTTTCCACAATAGATAGAGGTATGAAACCATGGCCCCACATGACGCATCATATTCATGAGGTGTGTTTATTTTATTTTTATAGTTTTTCATTCATGTTTACAGTCTCATTTGTTTTTCAAAAGCAACTATAAAAACAATTAGACCAATGAGAAAACATGGGATAATAATAAGTTATTCATCATGTGCTTCTCATGTCTTGGGGGTTATTAAATGAATAATTTAGATTTATGAGATTTATTTGACCTTCTAATGGTTATGTGATTTCATTGATTAGAGATGTATAAAGGGATCATGAGGCTCATAGGAAACTATGAATCTTTTTTAACATATCATATAATGGATTCACATGTGATACAATGAAGAAAATATAAGGTGGGGGGGTAGTGCCGGGTTGAGGTGGGGCTATAGAGGAGAGGGGTTGGGGGGATTATTTGTGGGATAGAGGGCATGTCCGGGGGAATCTTTCTATGGGGGACTATGGGGGGAGGGGGGAAATTTAGGGTGGTGGTGGGTCTCTAGGGGTTGGGAGTGACATCTATCTATGGGGGAGGGAGTTGGAGCTATTCATGGTGGAGGTGGTGGATGTGGGGGTTTGGGAGTGGGGGTTGACCAATTGGGAGGGGGTTGGGGGTTGTTCAGGCTGTCCATGGTGGAGGTGGGGGCTGCAAGGGGTTTTGTGTGGGGGATGCCCAAGGGGAAAGGGTTTTGGGGATTTAGGTGGTGGTAAAGTGCATGGGGAGTGGGTGTGGGGGGGGGGTTTCGTGTGTAGGTGGGGGTCGTAGGGTGTTGGGAGAGGAGGATTTCTAGGGGGTTGGGGATTCAGGATGGTGGGGGGGGGAGAAGTGCATGGGGAGTGGGGGTGGGGGTTCAGGGTGGAGGTGGGCTACATGGGGTTGGGAGTGGGGGCTATCCAGGGGGAGGGGGATGGAGGGATTGAGGGGGGGAGTGCATGGGGTGTGGGGGGTGTTCAAGGGGGAGGTGGGGGTTATTGGGGGTATGGAGTGGGGTTTGTATAGGGGGAGTGGTTGGGGGGTTCAGGTGGAGGTGGGTATTCAGGTGGAGTTGTGGCTGTAGGGGGTTGGGAGTGGGGGGTTTTTTAGGGGGGAGGGGGTTTGGGGGATCCAGGTGGGTTGGGGGAAGTTCATGGGGAGTGGGGGCCTGTTCATAGTGGAGGTTGGAGATGTAGTGGGGATTTCAAGGGGGAGGGGTATGGGGATTTTGGTTGGGTGGTGGGGGGTGTCTAGGGGGAATGTCTAATGTGGATGGGTGAACTATAGTGGGAGTGGGGGGACTATCCAGGGGGTGGGGATGGGGTTGTATTAAGAGGGATGGGGAGATTCAGGTTGGGCTGTGTAGGGGGATGTAGGGTGAGGGGGGTGTCTAGTTACGGATGAAAGGTTATTCTTTAAATGAACTAATATTTTCCAATGGTTTCCTTATGTTCCATATATCTAACCATGTACTTAGCCTAATATTAGTTAGTTTTTACTATTATGTTGTCATAAATATGGGTAAACATCCATCAAATAGAAACTGATATTAGTCAATATCACGTAAATTTTTATTCTTGTAACCTTTAATTCAAGAATTATTAACTCTTTAACCTACTTCCAAAGGCCATAGAAAAAACACACATGGTAGAATCAAATCAAAATGTTCACATGATTTTTTATTTATGTTCATATGTATGTGAATATTTCTAAATGAATTTTTGGTATATTTAAATCAATCGTGTGTCAATCTGATGTGCAGATTGATCAGTACAATAAAAAGTTCCTTTTCACATATATTATCAACATTGTAAAAATGAGAATATCATGTGTTTAGGGGTCAAACAATCCAAAATATCACTAGTTGACATTACATATTAGGAAAAAGATATTAAATAAATTTATATTCTTCATGAAGAATCGGTTTGTAGATCGAATACCAAAATTGCTCGGTATGATCAAAATTGGTATTTTCCCCTCAGATTTGGGGTTATATGATAAATCACATAAAATATGTCAACATAATACTAATGAACTTGTTATTTCATGAAATTATGGGATAAAAATCATTGGGATACTTTGGATATGTAGGAATCAAATACACATCAATCAGATGCTCGTGCCACCCATTACGATTAAAAATAACAAGTAATGTTGCTTAGTGTTATTAAAATGACATATCTACCTTCAAGGGTTAAAAATTCATAGAAAACTTCTGATTGATATGCATGGTTAAGAGAACATTCATCAAATCATTATTGTTCTTTTGAAATTATCAATGTGTCAATATAATGGGATAATTGATCTGTACAGTTAAAATTTCATTTTCACATCTATTATCATTGTTGTAATAATAGAAAATCATGTGTGTAGAGGTCATAACCAACCAAATGATCACTTATTGACCTAAAATATTAGGAAAACAATATTTTGGACATTTATTTTCTACAGGAAGAATCAGTACGTGGATCATATACCTAAATTGCATAGTATGATCAAAAGTGGTGTTTCTTACTCAGATTTGGAGTTAACTAATAAATCACTTAAAAGATCAAAATACCAATCTAATGTGCTTGGGTTTTCATGAAATTGGGAGAACAATAATCATGAAATTTTCGTTATATACGAATCAATGTCGCACTTATTAGATGATCATGTCACCTAGTATGATGAAAAATAATAAGTAACGTAGCTAAGTTTTATTAAAATGACACAACTCTCGTGAAGGGGTCAAAACATGAAAAGAACTTCTAATTGATGTGCATAGGTAGAAGAACAGTCCTCAAAGAATATGTAGTCTATTTAAGTTAACCACATATCAATCTAATATAGTTATTGATCGGTACAAATAGAAGTCCATTTTCACATCTATTATCATTGTTTTAATAATGTGAAAATCATGTGTGTGGGGGAAAAAACAAACCAAATGAGCACCGATTGACATGAAATCTTAGTAAAATGAAATTTTTAATATTTATATTTTACAAGAATAATTATTACATGGATCAGATACATGAATTTCTTTGTATGGTCAAAAGTGGTGTTTGCTCCTCTGATTTGTAGTTAAGTGATAAATCATGTAAATGATGTCAATAAAAAACTAACGTGCTTGGTTTGTCATGAAATTATTAGAGAACAGTTATTTTTAATTTTTTGATATGTAGGATTTAACATCGCATCAATCAGATGCTCATGTCACCGGTATGATTAAAAAAATACATAATGTTCCTTAGTGCTATTAAAATGACTTATCTCACGTGAAGTGGTATAAATTCCAAAAAAAATTCAAATTTATGTAGAGAGTTTGGATAACATTCCTCAAAGAATTTTTGGATTAATAAAATCAATTGTGCATCAATCCAATGTGTCGATAGATTGTTTAAAGTAAATGTTCATTTTCAAATGTATTATAATTAATGTAATAGTGATAAAATAATGTGAGTTGGGGTAAAAACCATCCATAAAAGAACTTTTTTACATGAAATCATTTTACAATGATATCTAATAAATTAATATTATATAAGAAGAATCAGTTCATAGATTTGATATCTGAATTTCTCGATAAGATAAAAAGTGGATTTTCCCCATTAGATTTGGATTTAACTGATAAATCACAAAAAAGATCTAAATACCAACATAATTTAATAGAGTTGTCCTGAAATCATGGGAGAACAGTCAATGAGACATCTTGGAGATATAGGAATCCATGCTATTTCATTCATATGATCGTGTCAGTTGGTATGATTAAAAATAATAATTAATGTTTCATAATGTTATTAAAATGACACATCTCCCATGAAGGGGTCAAAATGAAAAAATAGATTCTATTTGAAGTGAAAATTTAGAACATTTCTCAAAACATTTGTGGTCTATTGAAATCTAACATGTGTCAATATAATGCACAAATTGAATGGTATAATTAAAAGTTATTTTTCGCAACTATTATCATTGTTGTAATAATGAAAAAACCATGTGTGTAGTGGTCATGACTGACTGATGGAGAACTGATTGACATGAAACCCTATGATTATAAAATTTATGTCATTTTTTATTTCCATTAACCATCGGTACATGGATCAGATACCTAAATTTCTTGGAATGATCAGTATACGATAACTTGATTTACTTTTAAAATTCATTGATTAACTTCATGTTCAATCAAAAGATATTTTATGATATCTTTTGACTCATTTATTTATGTAATAAAATATAACCTATTTTTATTATTCATTATATATTAATATACAAACTGAATAAATATGAACAATTTTTATTTTCATTATTTTTTTGTTTCTTTTGTATCTTGTTGGAGGTTTATTGATATTGAATATTGTAATGGATTGGAGCAGTTCAGATTGATGGATATGTGAGGAATTATGTTTCTCGTTTAATTTTTTTGAAGATAATTGATGTTTCATGGGTTTCTATTATTTGGACCTAATATTTTTTATATTTTTACTATTATTCTCTATTTGTGCTGTTTGTAATGTGAAAGTAGAAAAAATTAATGATATATTTTAGGTTAGAGAGTAACTATGGTGGCCACTAATAGTTATGTTTTTCGGAATCTACAACATCCATTATAAGAGGTCTCTTTATGGTCACATTTTTTTTATCCTATATTGACCGCTAATTGGGTTCACTTTAAGTATCGATTTTCCGAACCAATAGTTTCCGCCAAATGACTATGTGGTAGAGGTGCTATAGTTACCTCCATTGACGGTCTCTAAATAACTTCACCACTTGGCCAACTGTGAATTCCAATGAGGGTATATAGGAAGTCTATAAATACCATTAGCACCCCCTTTATGGGTTCATTAATAGGGGTATTTCTAGTAGTGACTGATCTCCTCCACTATAAATACCACCCTTCTCCCCCACTTCTCTACACACCTCTATGCCTTGTAGAATGTAAAATATCTTCCTAATAATCTTCCATAGTATCTCCCCCATGCCTAGGTGATCTTGTTCTTTCTAATAGGAAAAAACCATATTCTTGAGGAGGTCGTTAATCAGGATAATTCAATAGGAAAACCCACTTCCAGTTTCTCGTAATTTTATTTTCAATTTATTTTATTTTACTTTCCTCTATTAACCTCTTAAATTGAAATGAATATTATAGCTATTGTATCCTCCATATAAAATAATGATATCATGTTAATGTAATATTTATTTTCAATATCATGACTCTCACTGTGTTTTTTTAAAATAAAATCATTTCCCAAGAGGAATCAATTTAAGACCTTCATGGATGATGATCATTTATCCTTCAATTTCTTCTACAAGGCTATTCATGAGACCATTTTTATGGTTAAAAATGATTTTAAAATATTTATTATAACTTATATAATGTTATAGATCCATTGTATATATGTTATGTTAAATAACATAACAAAACTAGTATATTGTAATATAAAACTACTATAATTATGTTAAATGATTATCATCCATATGTTATCTTATGATTCATCCCCATATATGGAAAAAAATAACACATAATAAAAATTATAATTATTTTTTATGATTAATAACATGAAATTATAATACCTGATATTTATACACATTTAAATGAACTCTATTACTTATAATCAAGAAACTCGCTCATCCAAATCAACGAAACAACCTCTACAAAATGATAAAAGTGATGGGACCAAGTTGGATGTATAAGGAAGTAAGAAGAGTTTGCTTTTACAGAGTGTAGTTTTTCATTGTCAAAGAAGAAAAATCAATTCACTTTGTACTGGGCTTGAAATATAGATGATGATTTGTTGATATGTATTTCCAAAATATCATAAGTTAAGAGAACTCGTGATGAAAGTTTTATAAAGCAATGATGGATAAATGATGATGTCAGTCATATAAAAGTTTTATTGGAAGGAATGATGTTGCTTGAATATAGGGAAGTTTCAGTAATTTTTATTTTAATTCTGACAATGCTGAATCTAGTCTACCCGAGGATATATATCACGATAGTGGAATTCATGATGAAAGTTGAAGAATGGTTATGGGAAGTAGTTAAGAGAGAAATGACAGTGGAATAGACAATCTAGAGGTGGTACAAAATAATAGTTTAAGGTGGCACCATTTTCCAGTGTTTGCCCAATTTTAGTTCTTGAAAATCCGAAAATGTAGAGAGTTGTTTTTGACAAAGGGAGATGCGTGAAATATTAGGGGGGTGGGCGAAAAATAAAGCGCGACACAAAATATTAGTGGGGAGCATGAAAAATAAAGCATTGTGCGAAAAATAAAGTGGTTTGTGAAATATTAGTAGGATGCATGAAAAATAAAGTGATGCGTGAAGTATTAGTGGGGTGCATGAAAAATAAAGTGGTGCATGAAATATTTGTATGGTGCGTGAAATAATGGAATGATGTTTTTTGTGAAAAATTTGTTTCGAGATCGATTGCTTGAAAATTGGAAAAGGCATGAAGTGTGTGAAAAATTAGAGCATTACGTGAAATATGATGTTGCATGAAATAGTTTTTACATGCATGAAGAGGGTTTTATGCACGGATTAGTGTTTTTTGTTTAGTGTTTAAGAGGATTATAAATATGAGGTATCCCCCTATCATTTAATGTGGCTCGACACTTAAAGAAATCTTGATTTCAAAAGTGTGTAAAATAATATGCTATGTGAGTTGCGTGAAAATAAAGAGGTTTAAGTGAAAAGAGGAAAGGTTTGAGAAACAGTAGAAGTTGCACGAAAAAGTAGAAAGTTGCGTGGAAAAAGAAAGTTGTGCGGAATAGGTTTTCCGCACCAAAAGAAATTTTTTATACATAATCCATTTGAATTGTGTGCAAGATACCATAAAGGCTGTGTAAAAAAATTATGGTCTTCGAATGTATTTAGTTGTTCTTAAGATAGTTTTTACTGACTTCTAGGTAAGAAAGTGAAGATTTATACTTTATAGAATACATACGTTCAATTATAAAGAAGCACTGAGTTACTATAATTTTTAATTTGTGCTAAGAGGGTGAAAACACACATTCAGATTGTTTTCCATATTCTACACAAGTGTATGGGTATATCCAACTCATTTAATTTAACATCAATGGATCATTTTCTAGTGGATTGTGTGGTACGAGATTATTTCTGTTCCATACTAAGAACGCAACTACTCTTGTTGTGTAGTGTACCATGTAAATCTTGTGTTTCTGTGGTTTTTTGTGTTCATCATAGAAGAAACCCTTTAACAAGAGGTGAAGTTTGTTTCATATATGAGGAAACAAATAATGAAAAATACATCACTGATTCACCCTCTCCCCCTCTCAGTGGTACTTAGATCCTGATTGGGAACTTCAATAAGTCAATATTATAACATATAAAAAAGATAATAAATGAAATTAATAATATTATAATAATCTATATACAAGTCTAGTAGGTTCTTAAATAAATTATCAATGTGACTAATTTAATATTAGTGGACCTTAATGTTAATTAAAGAACATATATAGACATAAGGTAAGTGTTTCTCCCTGAATCGCAATTATTCGTTCAGGATTTCACTTTCTCTCACTTCACCCCAATGAAATTAATAATAATTATTATTTAATTGTTTTAAATTATATGGGAATGTTATATATGTGTGTACTAATAAAAATCATTCTCTCTTTTATGGGGAGTTACATGTTCTATAAGGATCTTTTTCAGTTCTTCATATTATGCATGCCTGATTTACCTGAACAATTTGAAGTTTGGCGTATTCTCAATTGCAATATATAATATATTTTAATCCACCATTATTTTTCTAAAAACACGCTTTTTTTATGAAAATTATATCATATCTCACTTCTTGTTTTATAAAAGGATTTTTACAAAATAACTATTCTTTATAAAGTAAATGATTATTTCACTCAAGAATTCCATGGTGACTTTATAAGAGTATTTAATGAATTTAAACTCTCATGTTAATTATTTTGTTTAATTTGTATTAATTGTTTTGTGATACTATTTACCATATTAATCTAAATGGTAAGTGATTAGGTTTATTAAATGTGGAAGTTATTTACATTTCATATGCTAATTTAAGTATGAATAGATATGTTTAACATGTTACATCCCTTTCATATGAGGAATGAATTGGACATATAAAGAGTCTGGTGGGACCAACTATAGCTCCTAAGTCAATCAGTAGGTTTCACGAGAAAAAAATATTTTGTGTTTTACCCATTTATTCATGGTCTTTTCACAAGGTATTGATAGTACAGTTATGACGTGCAACATTATGCATTCCCTAATTATGGAACTAGTAATTGATATTCCATGTGATTATTTGACTAGTAGAATATCAATGGTTAAGTATTTTTATGGAATTATTTAATTAGTTTATTTTTCTGGAATATTATGCTCAAGTATACTTTTAATGTAACGAGTTTTCAGTAATTCTCCATGATTTACTGTTTATTTATACTACTGATGTACTTTATAACTTTACTGGGTATCTGAGCTCACTCATTTCTTATGTTTTATTTTCCCCCAGGATCTGAAGATGTGTATAATGAAATTACCTTCAGGGTTAATCTAAGAGTTTATTTGTGATTCAACTAAAGTTTATAGGTTTTATTTCATTTAATTTTTTAATTTAATGTTTATATATGCAATCTATTTATCAAAAATTACTAGAGTAATTTTTTATTTTGGATTCTTCATCCATGTTTTTATTCCAATGTAATAATTTAAGGCATCATTCCAAATCTATTATTTTTGGCGTCTTTACACATGATATCTATGGATAACATAAAGTAATCCTAATTTTCATAGATTAAAAATATTTTTTCATGATATATAAATAATATCCATTATTAATATAATTATATGGTTCCCAACTATGACTATTGTTTTATACACTTTGATTTTTGTTTTAGCTAATTTATTAAACCAAAAGTAACCATTTTATTGTTGAGTGTGACTGAAATAAATAATTGTCCTCTAGAGTAACCAAATGTTATGGGATCTAGAATGAAAAAACTAATCTCTATGATCATGATACTTTCTTAATCAATGAAAAAAACTAGAAATCCAAACCAGCAAAGGAGGGAAAACATTTCATTGAGTCCTAAATGATTAAATGTACACCTTCCTTTTGTGGAACATTTGATCCCCTACTTTTTGATCATTGGATTAGTACAACTGAATAGTTATTTTTTGTGCTCTATTATTCTAAAAATGAAAAAACCATTTTGGTTGTCTACAATTAGAAAATTGAAGTAGATCAATCGTGTAATCTTATAAAGAATATGAGGTGACAAGATGAATTTAACTCTATTGATTTAGATAAGTTAAGGAACATATTTATTAATAACATCTTTCCTTATATTATTTATATGATGATGCATAAGGAGTTACTTGAGTTAATGAAAAAGGGTGATGAATCTATTGGAAGCTAATAGAATAATTTTTGATGATGTGTGAGGTACCCTTATAGTACTATCATCCAACCGAAAATTATGGTTGATAGATTTGTTATTTGTATAAGACCAAGTATCCATAGGGAATTAACTAAAAGATATATTAGTAGCTCTGAATAGATTGATTGATCTGATATCATAGTGGAAATGAGGGTTAATGATACATATCACTCTCATGGTTTGATAGAATAATCAAAATGGAATTCAAATGAAAATATATGAACCATGGATACAAGAAGATGATATTTCTATTCTGATAAATGTTTGTTATGAATCATGGAGTACATTCACATAAGGGGACTAATAAATTTTTAAGATTTCAAGGGAACGTAGTCGAGAAATTGATTTAATAAGTGATGGGAAGGAGTTAGATAATGATAAAAATAGTGATAAAGCTTCAAGAATTTCACTATCCACATTCCAACATTTCAAATGCATAGTGTATGGGAACTATTCTAGGTGATGCCCAAATCTGACAGTTAATGATGTTGATCGACATTAGAAACCACTCAAGGCATGAAAAAAGGAATATATATAGTGATCACAATTTTTAATGAGGAGTATGATAATGAAATCATAAAACGTATACTTACCATCCACTCTAGAAATAAATAATATCTTCTTTTAGTCAATATATACCCATTATAACATATCTGAATAATTGTATAAGGGTATATAAATTCCATCCAAATGAATAGATATATAATTTTTAGTGAAACCCCTGATGGTATGATTATCACATCAAATTTATATTATTTGTATTCTATTGATGTTAATGGTAATGATATTCTAGAAAATATTTTTCATTCTCTCTATGGTTTAATTTTATGTCATATTATTCATGTATGGGATTTATCTACAAAATTAACACATCATTTATTAATGGGATGGAAGTCGTGTTCTATATTTCAAACTATAATATGATCCTATATCAATGTAATAATAAGTATGAAAATCCAGTAGAGATCAAATCTACTATTTGGGTCCTGATTCACATGCATTAGGGATTTTATTTTGGATAGTTGGGAAGAAACATGACCACATTGACATTATTATTATGGAAGAATTTTTTGATGTATTTCAGGAAGAGTTTCCTTGTGTTCTACCAAAACATGAATTTTATTTATCAATTGAACTCATATCTAGTGCCAAACAAATCTCAATGGATCAACATAAAATGGACCCAACTATGTTGTATGATTTGAAGATGAAAATCTAATAAGACCTTAATATAGAATTCATTTATCCAAATGAGTTACCTTGAGGTGAACATATTATTTTTGTTAAAAAATATTAATCAACATGACATTACATTGAAAATTTAGATTTCAACATGAGAACAATTAAGAACATGTATTCACTACCATGTATTTAAATATTGTTTGATCAAATATGTGGAGCTCATTACACGTTGAGGACTAAAGTTTGTTCTAGATATCATCAATTAATAGTTAAGAATAACGATATATCTATGATGAAATATCATAAAAGGTATAGACACTATGAATATATATTAATTCGATTTTATCTTAAAAACTCTTTAACTATCTTAATTTATTTAACGAATGAATTTTTTATTGATTACAATGATAATTTTTTGCATTATTTATAGATACTATAATTATATATTCAAAGTGAAATAAATATAAGGAATAAGACATGAGAATTCTATGAAATACGAGGGAGAAACTATATAAAATATTTTGAAGGGTGGATTTTGGGAACAAAATGAATCATAATTGGGTCACATAATCTAATGATATGGAGTATTAGAAGATCCATTATAAACGAATTCTATTGAATGTTAGCCCATGGAAACCATGGTTAATTTCATCAATATTTTTCATGGTTTATCTGGACATTATCTACAGTTTATGGAGAATTTATCAATACTATCTCATAAACTAACCATGTTAAATAGAATGAGTGAAATGTTCTTCTTGGCATACCACTGAGAGGTAAAATTTTAAGTAACTAAAGAAAATATTTATAAGTTCCCCATTTGTTTCATTACCCTCTAGGGTACAATGTTTTGTAATCCATAGTGGTGAATCGTAGAAGGCATTTTGAAGTGTCTTTATGTATAATTACATGTATATAGCTTATGTGTGACCACAATTGAAGATTCATGAGAAAAATTACCCAATTCTTGATTTGTCGTTAGCTGTAGTAAATTTGTGATTAATGATATGGACTCATAACCTTTATGAAAAAAGTGTAATATATATACTAATAATCAATGACTAGTGTACATATTTTTTCAAAAGGAGTTGAACATGCACTTGAAAATATGGTTAGAGTATATTAAGGATTATGACTTCTCAATACGTTACCAACCTAGGAATGTTTGTAAGGTAGATGATCCTTTTAGTTTAAAGGATAATGCTAGCTTATCTACAATGAGGATTACGACAGATCTAATATTCATATATTTTACAATGATGGATATGGAAATACTAAATGATGTTGAAAAATATGATCATTTTCAATTGAATGTGAAACCATATATCCATGTGAGGATTAATGATGTGCACAAGGAAGATACAGATCAACACAATAATGTTAGAAATATTCCATATTTTTACCTTGATCATGATAGAATGATAGGGTTTATGAATCATGTATGCATTCGGACCATACCAAATATGAATAAAGAGTTGTTAGAGGAAGATCAAAGATGTAAATTATATATTATTCATGTATATAAAAATATGTATGAATATTTAAAATAATATTTATGGTGGGATGTCATGAAGAGGAATATTTCTAGAGTTTGTATCATTCTTCTTAATATGAATAAAATCTATGGTTGAGGGAAAAAATACCAACATGATGTTATATCAATTACAAAAACATGAATATAAATGTGAAAACACTACCTTTTAGTTTTTCATTGGACCCCATGAAAAGATATAAATGGAATAATTATATATGATTTTATTCAATCAACATATAAATTCAGTACACTTCATCATGACAAGAGAGTATTATTTATCTATATATTATCCTTCAAATATACACATTAAAGAATTGGTATGATTTTTTGGTGTACAAAATTCCATTGTATTTGATTAGGATATGATATTTACCTCAATGTTTTAGAGATGTCTTCATAAAGATCTTGATATGAATGAGAGTTTCATTAAAACAAATCATCCTAATATTGATTTTTATTCCAAGAAAACTATTCAATCCTAATAGGTTATGTTGAGATATTATTATATATAATTTAATGTTGTTTGGGATCAAAAAAAATTAACTTGTTTTGTTTTCACATAACTAGAGGTTTTAATCAATATCTAAAATGGATCCTTTTGAATCCCTATATAGAGAGAAGTGTACAACTACAACACACCAGAATGAAGTTAGAAAAATAATGATATTGGGAACTGAGATTGCTGATGAAATGGTAGAGATGTTTAGAGACATTTCATGTCATATCAATGTAGCTCAAATTCACCAGAAACACCATTCTGATAAATGTTGTTGTGATCAATAATTTTTAGTTAGTGATATGGTGTTTCTATGGATTTCCCAACGCAAGATATTTATAACAATCTAGAGGAAAGGGAAACTATGACCTATGTGTATTGGTTTATTTTAAATTATTGATAATGTTGGTATCATATCATATATCATGGTGCATCCATGAAACCTATATCAAGTACAATTTTTTTATTTATTTTTTTGTACTAACTATGTATATACCTGACCCTTCATAAGAATTGAATACTGAGGTCATACTGCTAGAGACATAAATATCTTATATAGAACTACCAGTGGAGATTCAAGGTCATATAGAGAATGTTCTATACCATAATACCTTTAATGTCCCATGATTTTTAACAGGGTTAAAATACGAAGGTTTTTGATTTTTTGGATTATCAATGGGTTATTTTTTTAAATAGAGGTCCGATTTTTTATTCCGAGTGTTGGAACACCTGAACGTGTCATTTTTTGGACATGCATAATTACCCGATAATTTTAGTGGGTGTCCCGATTTTTCTAAGGAGGACCGGATCTGGAAAATTCCACATAAATGGATCTTGAAGGGCAGTTCATAGTTGTGGTCCTGTCCATTCAATTTACCTTGTTTGAAAAATTATTTAATTTAATTAAATATGATTATATTAGCATTTGTGACTAATTAAAAGAAATTTTAAATAATAATAATAATAAAGTTATTATTATTATTATTGTTGTGGTTGTTTAATTAAATGAAAGATGAAGAATTAATTAAATTATTGTTAAAGAAATTAATATGGATTGGGGGTTTATCGAAGAACCATTTTAATTTAATAAAGAGTTTCAGAAATATTAACTGACTTTTGATCATTAAATGGAAGAATGTTCTAACATTAATAATTTTATTATTATTGATATGGTGTCATAAATTATTTTGATGCTTTGAGGTTTTAATAAAATGTTAATTGTGTGTATCATTTGTGAGAATTTAATGTGGCTTTTGAGCTTTTCAATGAAACGTTTAATTAAATGTGGTGTTTTAGATTTAATGAATATTTGTAATTAAATTGATGTGTTGGGTTTATCAAAGTTTTCAAAGATAATATTAATGATATTATTATTATTTTAGTTTTCTAAATGTAATAATTTTTATTATTATGGAAATTAAATTAGTTTTTATGGGTTGGGGTTTTATCATATTAAGGATATTGTAATAATTTTTGGATTTTGGTTTTAAATAAATGAAAATTGGGATAATAATAATGATGATGTTATTATTTTTTTGGTTATTTATTTAAAAAAATTTGTAATGAATTTAATGGCCAATATGGGGTTTCATATTTAATTATGAAATGTTTATTAAGAGAATATTAAATGAAAAAGCATTTTTAATTAATCGGAAAGTTTTTCAATTATTAGATTTGTGTTTACTGTGAATAATAACAATAATAAAATTAGTAATAATATTTTAATTATTACATTCAATTAAATACAAAAATTTAAGGGGAAAACATAAATAAAAAGTGGGAGGTTCAACCTACAGGTGGCACAACCCCCATGTTTCTCCTTCTCTATGGGCGGTGAAGAAGAATCATTGACCTCCTCACCCATTAGACCCTCTTCCTTGAGACCGCAAGCAGCGAGCAACCCCTGGGTGACCCTCCCTATACCAGCATGACACCTAGGTGTAGATCCAACAGTATGCGACCCCAATGGCGTGACCCCCCTCCGTAATGTACCTAGAGGTGAACCACCCCCTCTCCCGGACTCAACATTGTATGCGGTGATTCCTCTCGGAATCTTCACGAATCTTTTCTGCCTAGTCATGGTGAGTCCGTCTACGTATAACATGGGATTTTCAACGGATATTTTACTCATATATCTCGCCTTGTTTTCTTGACATAAACCCTACTGTTCAGGTGTAATCTGATCATGGAGTTCATATATTTTTAGTATATGTGGATGTTGACTCAGGTCCCATTGGTCTATAATCTGGCATCCTCTGCTAGGGGAAAACGGATGGTCTTTAATTTTCATGTCATCGTTGGTTCGAGAAAGTTTCTAAACCTACTATTTGGTTTTTCACAAGTTATATTTAGCCCTATTAATTGTTTTATGAGTTCCTGGTCCCAAGTTAGATGTGCATTGTTCAATACTACTTTAATTTTGCGTAGCAGTTTAATATAATGAATTTTGGTGGATCAATTTTTATAATGTGCAGAAACAAACAAACAAACACACACACACAGATATATATATATGATGGTGTGCGCGCATGCGACTATGGACCAGTTGTGGACTGGTTGTCTCCAAGTACATAAAAGTTTTGAGGAATATAAATGGTTCCACCCATAGGAAGGTTCCCCAATCAATATCAATTTATTTATAAATTATAGATTCGTAAAAAAAATTTAGAAAGTGAGCATCCCATATTATGGACTACTATGTTTTCTTCAAATGATGAATAAAGATAAACTACTAGTTAATGGTAATGTCATATCATGATTTCTGTGGTTTGGATTTCTATATGTCTTATTACTGAAGCTTATATATGATATGTAGATGCCTGGAACTTGGGATGTTACTAAATTATTCCGCCCTCTGAGATAAATGAGGACGTGAAACTGTGTTGATTTGAAGAATTTTTTTCTTATTTGGTTAGTGTGATATGATTATGTAGTTAAATTATTTGAAAAGGTAAGAATGGATGATAGGTTAATTAATTCTAGAACTGATTTTCAAGTCATGAGTTTGGGATAAATATTGGCTTTTACTGTTTATTGAGAATATTGAATATTGGACATGTTCGGAATATAAATTGGAAATTGGAAATAATTAATGGATGGATTAATTATTACATGATAAATGGTAAATGGTTAATTAATTGATGACTAAATAATGAGATGTGATTTAATTAATTAATTGTTGAATTAATAAATTTTCATTCATTAAATTAATATTGTGAATTGATTTTTTTAAGAATGTTGTCCCAGGGTTTCTTTTAATGCGTGTTAATTTAATATTCCTTAAGTTGTCTGTGATGGAGTTGTTTGTAAATAAGACATGCCATGGGAGATAGTTTTAAATTATTTGGGCCGTGTTCCACACGTTTTGGGAGGATTACGACATGAATGTTAATTTATAAAGTCATGGAAGATTCACTTTTGAGTGGATGGGTTCAGAATTGTTAACGAATTTGGATAATTAAAAGTTGAGTTAATTATTTAGTTGGATTTCTAAGAACAATTAATCATAAACTATTGATATTTTTAGTAGTTAATTATTTGTTTACATTTTGAGGGGCGATTTATGCTGTTAATTAGTTGTTGAATTAATTAACATATTGTATTAATTAATTTATGAATTAATTAATGGATAATTTTGGGTATAGGACATGGAATTATACACTAATAATAAATATATATGTTTGATATATTAAATGGTTTTGAGATAGGTAATGATGCTCCAAATACTCAGGGGGTTCTAGACATGTCATTCTACACCTAGCATGCAAGAAAATATTCTTTTATGTGACATGGACTAATGATCCAAGTACTGATGGGTTGTGAGACAAGGACTGATGCTCCAAATACTCACGGCGGTGAAAGACGTGATGTTCTACACCCATTAAATTGAAATTGGATTGTGGGTCCAATTGGTGGTATCTGAAATGATTTAATTGGTTAATGAAAATTGTTGCGACATTATGATTGGTGAATTAAATATGATAATTTGTTTAGACATATCAATTAATTAGGTGAATAACTATTAGTGGACGGACCCAGGAGAAAATCATTATTTTAGTGGATGGGCTCGGACATTGTATATGAAATATTAAATTGAATATTTTATGACGCATTATCCATGAAAATACACAAGCATGTATTTGGTCATTACTTTGATTACATAGGTGGTATTTAGAGATATCTGTTTTGAGTAACATAAATGGGGGATGTTGATCTTAGGATGAATCTCAAGACTTTCACAATTTAAATAGGTTTTAATAATTTCTAAGTGAAAATGATTGTGTAATAATTTATGAGTATGCATGACAAATGTAAAATTCACATTCAGACAGCAGGTAAGGGAAGAAGCATGTACATGGATATATAGTTACATTGAACTGCTTACATTATTTATGAATGCCTTCACATGGTTTAAATTATTTATTACATTTATAGATTCAAGGTAAACAAAAGTGGTCCTGGCCTACATAGATTTATACCAAAAACCCTACATGGGCCGCCATTGCATTGGGTACTGGAATAGATTCTATTTGGTTGCAGGTTTGTGTTGTTTGCATATACTTGGAAGATAGGAGCAGAGGACCAAGAGGATGCTCGGGATGTTTGAGGGGACTTCCCTGGGGGCTTTGAGTCAATGTTTATTTATTTAGGTATTGGAATGTAAATGTTGTTTTTTTCACTACTTTCTATTTTTGTAATATTATCATGTCATGCATTCATCTGTTGTATAATCGGTGTTTGCCACTTTTATAAAATAAGTACTATTTGTCTTTCTTTTATTTATCATTTATTAAATCACTTCCGCTATTTATTTCCATTGTCTATTATTGAAATTTGGTATGAGGGCATAGTCTCCACACTTACTATCCATATACCTTGGCTGCTAGTCGATAACCTTTGTCATGCATGGAGATGCGCTTGAGGTCAGATGGCGACCTGTCCGGCCATCGGTTTAGTGGAGAGATAGGTCGGGATGTTTCAATGTGGTATCAATATATTCTTTACCTTTTTTATTTCTATTTTGTTTGGTAGATATGGGACTAGGAAGGTGTCGGTGCTTGCGTGAATATCCATCCATGGAACAGATCACCCCATGTAGGGGAGATGACCAAGTGGCTAGGGATGGGAATTAATATTTGTAGTATTTGAGGTTATGGTGGATATGATTTCACCTTGAGTGACTGCTGTATTTTCCGTAGCTTATTTATTTTGAGAATTTTGAAGAAGAAAAAATTGTCTTCGTGTAATAGGACAAGGATGTTTCATTCATTCATCTTATTATGCATGTAGATATACACATTCCATGCATGTAACATGCCATGTAGATATATTATTAGGATGCCTACTAATTGGGATTTTGTGACTTGGGTACAATGCCATGTTTTGATATACAGTATCATGCCTCTATTGATAGCATGTTTCGTTGATAGATATAACATGCTTGAGGGATTATATACCCTACTTCCTCAGTTATTAGCATGTTTTGTTTTTCTTCTACGCTTTTGTGTTATAGAATGCTATTGTGTTACTGCTTATGCTAACATGCTGGGGATGTTTGATATATGAAAGGGCTTCTATGGTTAATATGATAAATGGATGTCGATTGAGTAAAATGGGATTCGAATTCCAGTGATATGTAGTATGGGTGCCTTATCGATTGGTAGATGGCCACCCATGTGTTTGAACATTATATAACCATAGTATGTTTGTAAATTTTATAAATGTTAAACTGTTGAGTTTTTATTGAAATGAACTACTGTTGAGTTTTTTTTTTGACGAACTGGGATTGAATAAATGGGACCCTTGAAGGTCTCCTTTTTCCTAGAAGGAATTTAGATGACAAATTTCCTCTTTGTATTTGGATAAAAACATGTGTGAAATGTTTAATGATGATGTTTTTTATAGAATGTCTATTTTATTATGGGGAATTGATTGAAAACCAAGTGACTTGTTGTGAATATGTACATGTGGGGTTTTTGGAATTCATTCGAATATTTAATGGTTCAAATGATTTAATTAAAATGGATAAAATAAAAGAGGGGCTTTTGAACCTCGTGATTTCAGTTTTCTGTGACGAGGAGAGAGGTCTGACGTTTATGTTTCGTAAGCGGCTAACACGTGGTAGGTGGTACCCTTAAAATGTTCAAGGCCATTAAATTACGTTTTTTCCACTACCCAGGAGTACTTCTTGGGACTAGACTGTTATGGCATGCTGATCGGTTTATGTGATAGCTTTAATGATAAATGTATTAGATGGTGACAGTGGTTTGAGGAACATCACAAGTATGGGTCAAAGTGTTCTAAAATAGCACACTAGTGAGTGGATTATTGTTTATAATTATGTAAAGGAAAATCAAAATTTGAGTGGTGTTTCATTGTTTTTGGTAAATGTGTCAGCAGGAGATTCCATGATTTTATAACATTGTTTTCCAGTAGTAGTTCGACTTATCTTTTTAATGTCCTTGGTTTTCTCTTAGTGCACTATTTTGAATTGAATGAGCATGTCCCCTATCTTGACCTCATCGTGGAGAAACTAAGATAGATTTGGACTTATTCCATGCTATTGTTTAAATATTACTGGGATTGAATATTTTTTCCCATTCGGGTAGTACGCGTGATGCATGGTTTCATTGGGCTACTCCATTATTCGTGTTGAGGCACGATTGTTTTTTTTAAACATAGCCTTGTCATGGATTGACTTAATAATTTCACCAGTGGTCGGGTAAGGACTTTGTTATACATGTGGATGGTTATGGAATAGTTTTAAATGGTACATTGTTAGATAAAGGGAGAATGTTGGTATTCGGTCTATGAAATCCTTTCAGGGAAGCTTTTGCAACCTATTCTATTGATTGATCATGATTCAACCGTTATCGTTGACAAGGTCCCTCTAATGGCCCCAGATATAAGCTCTGTTTATATGTTTAATCTATAAAGTGATCTTTGTCTATAGTTTTAAAGGCTTAAGCATTTGGCTTGTGAAGGTTTAAAGGCGTTTTTGGTGTTGGGAATGCAACACGTCAGTTATAACAAGATTAAATGACCATGGTAGGTGGGTTGTTTTAGTAGTGGTTCCCAATGGCTTCTAATGAACAAGAACTTTTTATAGTGGGTAGTTTGTAATGTCCCATGTTTTTGAATCAGTTTAAAATATGAATGTTTTTTATTTTTTTCGGTTTATCAACTGGTTTTTTTAGACAGAGATCGGAATTTTTATTCTGAGTGTTGGAACACCCAAATGTGTCATATTTGGACTACCATAATTACATGTTAATTTTAGCTGGTGTCCTGATGACTCTTGGGAGCACCGAATCCATAAAATTCCAATTAAATGGATATGCATGGGTAGTGCATGATTGCGGTCCATCCCGTGCATTTTACTTGGTTTAATAAATTATTTAATTTAATTAAATAAGATTATATGAGAGTTTGTGATTAATTAAAATAATGATTTAATAATAATAATAATAGCAATGAATTTATTATTATTATTATTATTATTGTGGTTTTTTAATAAAACAAATTATTAGGAGTTAATTAAATGATGGTTGAGGAAAATATTGTGGATTTGGGGATTATCGATGTTCCATTTAAATTAATTAAAGAGTTTCATAATTATTAAAAGAACATTTATTATTAAATAGAGGAATTTTCTTATAATAATAATGTTATTATTATACTTAATTTATCATAAATTATTCTGATGCTTTGAGATTTTAATTGAATGTTAAAGGAGTGTATCATTTGTGATAATTTAATGTGTCCTTTGAGCTTCTAACATAAAAATTTAATTAAATGAGGTGTTCCATTTTTAATGAAGAATTGTAATTAATTATTGATGTTGGTATTATAAATTGGTTTGAAAATAATAATAATGAGATTATTATTATTTATGTTTACTAAATGTAATAATTTTTAATATTATGTAAATTAAATTAGGGGTTATGGTTTGGATTTTTATCATATTAATGATACTGTAATAAATTGGGGGTTTTGGTTTTATATAAATGAAAGTAGGAATAATAATAATAACGATGTTATTATTATTTTTGTGTCTATTTAGATAAATAAATGTTAGAAGAATTTAATTATCAATATGGAGTATCATAATTAATGACGAAAATATTATTAAGTGAATAATTAATGAATAAGAATTTTTAATTAAATGGGGTGTTTTAAACTTATTAGATAAATGTTTAGTGTGTATAATAATAATAATAAAATGAGTATTATTATTTAAATTATTACATTCAATTAAAATGATTAATTTAAGGGGAAAATGAAAATAAATACGGGAGGCGCGACCAGCAGGTGGCACGACCCCCATATTTCTCCTCCTCCATGCACGACCCAAAAGAATCTCCAAACTCCTCCTCCGCACGACCCTCCTCCTCGGGACCTCCATCCACGAGAAACTCTCGGGTGACCCTCGTTGTAGCTGCACAACATCTGGGTGGATCTCCTACTGCACGCAACCCCCATGCGTGACCACCCCATAGGGCAGTACCTAAAGGTGAACCACCCCCTCTCCCAGACTCCACATTACATGCGACGATTCCTCTCAGAATCTTCCATAATCTTGTATGACTTGTCATAGTGAATCTATCTATGTGTATCTCGAGATTCGAACCAGCCATTTGAATCCTCTATCTCACATTATATTCTCGGCCGAAACCCTATGGTTCGGGTTTAATCTGATCTTTTCATTCCTCTATTTTTTGATATGAAAATGTTGACAGGGGACCCATTGGTCCATAATCTGGGATCTTCTGCCAAGGGAGAGGAGGATAGTCTTGAGTATTTTTGTTTCCGTTCATTCAGGTATGTTTCTAATCATGATTTTTGGTTTTGAACCAGTGGTATTAAGGTTGATTAAATTTTTTATGTTTTCCCGGTCCCATTTTAGAGGTGCGTTGTTCATTAGTACATTGATTCTAGGTACCAGTTTAATATATTAAAATTTTGTGGATCAATGTAGGAAACCTGCATATATATATATATATATATATATATGCAAACTAGTTGAGGACTAGTTACTGTAAATTAAATTAAAGCATTTTGGAATAAGAATGGTGCCACCCTGAGGCAGGGTCCCATATCCTTATAAATTTATTTAATAATTATAGCTTCATTAAATAAATTAAGAATGTTAGTTTCCTTGATTATAGAACTATTAAGCTTTCTTGAATTGATTATTAATGTTAAGCTATTGGTTAGTGGTAATGTCATATAATACTTTTTGTGGTTTGAATTTTCATGTCTTCTTGCTGGAGCTTATATATGATATATTAAGGAATGACACTTTTGATGTTTCTGAATGATGCCACCCACATGAGATAAATGAGTACTTGAACATTTGTTGATTTTAAGCATGTTTTGATAATTTGGGTATAATGATATTATTAAATAGTTAAATGATTTTAATGGGGGAAGAATTGATAATAGGGTAATTAATTGTAGAATTAATTATCAAGTCATCAGTTGGAATAAATTGTTGATTTTACTGTTTATTGAGAATATTGAATATTTGATACGTTTGGAATATAAATATTAAATTTGTAATAATTAATGGATGGATTAATTTTTACATGTTAAATTTTAAATGGTTAATTAATTGATGAATGGTTAAAAAGGTATGTTTTAAGTAATTAATTGTCTATTTAATTTATTTGCAAGAATTAAATTAAGATTGTGAGTTGAGTTTTCGTTACCACTATTGGCCAAGGGTACCTTCTGATGCATGATTGTTTTACATGTCTTATACTATCTTGGATAGTGTTTTTTAAAAATATGATATGACATGTGAGATGATTTCTAAATATTTGGGCCTTGTTCAAATTTTTTTGAGATGATTAAAATGTGCATGTAAATTGTTAAATTCCTGGATGAATCACTGTTTGAGTGGGCATGTTCAAACTTGTTAAATAATTTGGATAATTAAATTATGATTTAGTTATTTAGTTTTCTCGCTGTGAATAATTAATTGTTAAATAAATATAAACTATTGAGATTTTGAGTTGTTAATTAATTGTTGACTTTTTTACGGGTGATTTATGTTGTTAATTAGTTGTTGAATTAATTAACAGATCGAATTAAATAATTTTATTAATTAATTAATGGAAAGTTTAGGGGTGTTAGACATGGAGTTCAACACAAATGATAAATATATATGTATGATTGATAAATAGGTTTTAATACAAGGGATGATGCTCCCAATACTCATGGGGTTCTAAACCTGGCGTTTTACTCCCTACATGCATAAAAATATACTTTATGGGACATAGACTAATGCTCCAAACACCCATAGGTTGTGAGAATAGGGCTAATTCTCCAAGTACTCACAAGGGTTCAAGATATGATTTTCTACACCCATTAAATTGGTATTGGATTGTTGGTCCAATTGGAAGTAAATGAAATAGATAAAAAAAATTTAATGAAAACTGTTGCGAAATTATGTTTTGTGAATTAAATATTATAATGGTTTCAGACATATCAATGAATTGAGTGAATCTTTATTTGTGGAAAAACCTATGTGTGATTCCCTATATTAGTGGATGGGATCATACATAGTATATGAAAGATTAAATTTAATATTTTATGATGAGTTTTTCAAGCTAAAGCACACGCTTGGATTTAGTCTTCAAATTGATTCCTTATATGGTCTTTAGAGACATCTGTTTTGAGTGAATTAAATGGGGGAGGTTAGGCTTAGGTTGAATCTCAATACATTCATAATTTAATGAGGTTTTAATAATTAGTAAGTGAAAATTATTTTTTAATTATTATTCAGTACGCATGACAAATGAATAATGCAGGTTCACATACTAGCTGAGGACCAAATTAGGTACGCGGATATATAGTTACATTGTACTCCTTACATTATTTATGCATGATTTCACATGGTTTAAATTATTTATTAAATATATATATTTGGGGTAGAAAACTATTGTACCAGCCTACTGAGATTTATACCTCACACCCTACTCAAACCGACATTGCATTGGGTGCCCATGTAGAATCTCTATGGTTGCAGGTTTGGGCTATTTTCAAATACATGGAAGATAGGAGCAGAGGACTGAGTGGAAGCTTGAGATGCTTGAGGAGACTTCCCCCGGGGATTTTATTCATTGTTTATATATTTATGTATTGGAATGTGAAGAATGTTTTTTTACTACATTCAATTTTTGTAACATTAGCATGTCATGCATGCATCAGTTGTACAATTGGTGTTTCCCACTTTTATAAAATGTTTAATATTTGTCTTTCTCTGTTTTATCTTTTATTTGACTGCTTCTTCTATTTATATCCATTGCCTATTATTGATCTTTGATATGAGGGTATAGTCTCTCCCACTAGTTATCCATTGACCCTCGCTCCTATTTGGCAGCCTCTGGTGTATGTAGAGGCATGCTTGAGGTCATGTGGATGCCAGTCCGACCACTGGTTTAGTGGATAATAGAGTCAGGATATAATAGTAACAATCACATTCTCAATGTTTTTTAGAAAAAACATATTTTAAGAATCTATGTGAGATCCTGATGAAATGATTAGGAAGAAGTATCCTCAACTATTTTTATTGGAGTAATGAATTTCAAGGGTGAAATTATATTTTAGGTCGTAGAATGTAGCACCCTAAGTGTTTATGATTTTTCTTGAAAAATTCAATTTCTTTTTTATAATATTTTTCCCACCACATTGTGTCAATCCTGAATTATATGCCACACTGAGTTTAGCTTGTGTTACACCCCACATTGAGTTTTAATATAACCACAAAATATTATTAATATTTATATTTAAATTTAATCATTATAAATTATACATTAAACATAGAAATATTATTAATAATAAATAACATGAAAATATTAATTATAATTGATTATTTTAATGAAAAGATACTGATAAATTTTTTTAGATTTCAGTAAAGTCATTATATGTTTTGAAAATATTATTATCTCAAAAAATGAACTTTATGTATTCATTTAAATCATAATAAAATTAATTTATCAATATTTTTTAAACTAAGTTATATATAATGAACTTCATTCTTCAAATCATACTATTAAAATAATCTTTGGGTGAAATTTGGATATTTTTCATAAAGGATTCAAATTTTGATGAATAGTATAAAACTGAATTTCATTTGAAAACATCATTTACATTTAATATATATTTAATGTTAAAATAAATTTTAAAATAAATTTAAACATAAATTAGTTACATTATAAATACATTAAAACAATTAGGTCATTAAAATTACTTTCATTTTTAATTTTGATATGAAAACATAGTAAACTATTGAAATTTTTGTATAAAAACACTCTTTTACATCATGTCTACGACATCAATTTTAAATTAACATATTGCACATAAGAACATAGATATTATTTTTTAGGTATGTTTTCCTTTTCTGGTCGTTTTTTAGAAAGTGGAATTTCTGGAAATTTTCAAAGTACACGCCCTGTACATTTTGAGTACACACCTTGTACTCGGTTACAGTGGGTAGCCGTGTGCTGGCTGTGTAGTGGCCATGCACATGGCCATGTGTGGGTTCACATGGAGGCCGCCTAAAGAGGATATCGAAAATTGCAAGTACACGCCGTGTACATACAAAGTAGATGATGTGTATTTTATTTTTTTCATTAAATGCACCAGGGTCTCATCTGACGGACAGAAAGGGCTTCTTCTAGGTCGGGTTTGTCCAAGAGCTCCTGTACGGCCTTGATCTTCCTCCGAGCCCCCGAATAAGCATCTGATCTCTAATTTGACTGCTGTCAATTGCGTAGAGATCTTCTCGGTAAGCTCTTCCATCTACTTGAGCTTCACTTCATGATTCCTCTTCATTCTCATGTTGTCCATTATTGAATGTTTTAGACGCTTTTGTAGATCTTTGGAATTCTAAGGTGATTCAAGCATGGAGACTAAAGTATATTGATCTTTCAACCCCGAGTTAGGTGGTTTTAGCCTTTTAGTTAAATAAATTTTAGTTATATGTTCAATATTTTCCAATACCCATGAACAAGGTATTGCACGTTTACCATTTTAGCTCCATTGTTTTCCTCCAATGCTTGTGTGATTGAGAAGAGGTTAATTGAATATGAATAGGATTAATTACAATGCTTTGGATGTTTTTTCCCATGCATGATTTCTTTTATTGACCGTTGGGTATAGTTTTCCTGTTAGGCTACTATTTACTTTCACATGCCTAGGTGTAGGATAGTGTTATTGTTCTGATATGGTGTAGACAGCTATCCAAGTAGTTCTTGAGGTTTACATTGGCCGATACTTGTTTCTATACCTACTTGACTTGCACAGGGTGGTGAGAAACTGGTGTAGTGGACCATAGGGAGAATGGACATAAGGGCTTATCTAGAGTGTCTGTTTTACTTAGGATGTATGTATTTAGGGGGAATTGACATAATTTCTTCCTCAGAGTGTTTGTAGTTCCTAGACATGGGATACCGAGATAATTTGATGTAATTACTTCCAAAGAGAACCTTTAGATACCAATATGATACTATAGGAGGAATTGACAGTGAGTTCTTTCTCAGAGAGTCTATGCTTAAGCTGAACCAGAGGGGTTAGACTGAGTGTACTACCCCGAGGGTTGCTTGTACATTTTAGGTAAGACCAGAGGGGATAGGCTATGAGTACTTCCCAGAGGGTTACCTATTGTTTTACCCAATGTCTTATGTTTCTAGGTAAGACTATAGGGGATAGGATGTGGGTACTCCCCAGATGGTTACCTTTTGTGAATATCTGCTTTGAATAGCTGTTGCTTGATATTTGAAACTATGGATTGTTACTGCTAAGTACTTCCTTGTTTACTATTTTCTGTACTCTACCTTCCATATATTAACTGACTCCTAGGAATATATCTTATGGTGGTTTTCTACTAGGATTTAGTCTCACACCATATTTGGGCCATGATTTTGGTCCTAAACATATTTTTTTGATGTCAGTATAGATAAGTGCAAGAATCCTTCTAATTTAGGTACTTGATTTGTTGTGGAGTGAGAGAGCATGGGACCAACCTATGGCTTGCAATGATGAGGAGTTGTTTACATTCTTTCCTTATTACTTGGGATTAGTAATGTTATATTCCAGCATTGTGATTTTTTTTGACTTCTTTCCAAGACAAATATATCATGCATCATTCATATATATGTGTGTGATTCAGTTTATTGTCTTTCAGTCTTATGATTTTTACATTGGTATGGATAATTCATGATTCCACTTCTTTTATTTCTTTAATCCACTGTGTTACACTTTCAATGAGGGCAAAGTTTCCCCACAACCAAACCCAAGGCCCTCACTTCTACTGGGTATCCTCTGGTGTTCGGGGAAATGTGCTTGAGACCATGTGACCAACCGAGGATGGGGTGCCTATGGGTTGCTTCAGGAACTGAGACTATAGAAAGTGGAATTTGAGGAGAGTCATTTTCTTCATGTCTTATTGTTTGGAGCCTATAGTCAGGAATATTATGGAATAGGTACTTCGTAATAAGCAGTTCCTGGGAGTAGCTAACTTGTGTATAGGGAAAATACAATATACATGGTTTATTGCAATTTTTCTGGTTTTTCAGGTTTACGGTTGATTTTATTTTCACCATCAGGTGACTCACATGTATATTGTTGTTATTGTTGATGTAATTCTATTTCTGTTGCAACCTGATAAAATGAGGGTATTCCAACTCATGCATCATTTATGAACTTGAAAGAAATCACATGTCATGCATTCTTTCCATACCATATAGTGTGAATTAGCGATTTCATGATGTTGTGATAGATGTTGTGATAGAGATGCATACTGTTTTGATAGTAGCCTTGATAAAATATATTCTGTTTGATAGGGTATCGTTTGTGTATGTTTTTTTGAATGAATTCCAAAATTTTGTTCCTGAGGCATTATGCTCCCTCATTTACCGTAATTTTGTGGATCATTGACATTTTTACCTTGTTTATAACATGTTTATGATTCCAAGCTTTATCTCGCGGGGAGTTTGGGCCCTATCAAATTAAAATTTGGCACTTTAATGATCATTTCAGAGATTTTTTGGGCTCTGATGTTTTTCTAAGGCTTACTATCTGGAAAAACCCAGAATACATGCCGTGTAGTTTGGAATACACTCCATGTGTTCTTCTGTTCAGGAAGAAACTGTTTTTCTTATGTACAAGTCTTTTACAGCATGTACAGGCTGTGTAGCCTCTAAGCATGTCACTGGATATGTGGGCAGAGACACGTGGTTGGGAAATTCTTGGGGGTACACGTCGTGTACCAGTTGTACACACCGTGTTGGGTAGACCATGTGTCCACCCATGTGACTAACAACACATATGGATATAAACATAAGTGATACAGGTTGTTTAAGTCTTGAACACACCATGTAGTGTAATCCCTAGAATCTATTAGTGTAACTAAGAACATGGGTCTGTGGAAATACATTGGTACATGTTATGCCCGTCTGGAACACACCATGTTGTGTGAGCCATGTATCCGTCCGTGTCTTTAACAAAACAGGTCGGTAAAGCTCATCTAGTGCACACTTTTTCTAGCACTAACACACCGTGTATCATTTTTCTATGAGAAACATGTGGATTATCCATGTAGAAGGAGTCGAGAAGGGGAATAGGAATCATGTACACATCGTGTGTTAGGTGAACACGTCGTGTGTTTGGGGTGTTACAAGACAAGTTCTTGTAGGAGTGCACACCTATGTGAATAGTTGAAGGGAACATGCCATGTAGGGGTTATACATGCCATGTAGTCATGATTTGGAAGAAAATTAATGTTTTCCCTCTCATGTTCCCTTATTATACATTCAGTTCTTAGTCTTTGATAATTTTGATCTAAGGTGTGCATTTGACATTGTAGAGTCATGCCACCATGACGTCCTCCAGTTGAACACCTATTGCGGGGTTGTGATCAGACACCAGATATGGATGATCAAGGACTAATTATAGATCTTCTAGTTGTTCTAGTCTTAGAACCAGCTGTTATACAAGATGAAGGTGCTGATTCACAGTTCAGGGAAGGTTTTACGCGGATGATTCAGTCCTTTTATGGAGCAACCCCTCCTACCACGTCGATGGAAGAATTGACATTGGTCATTTAGAAACAACATCCTCCTACTTTCATAGTGGATGGAGAAACCCATGCTACAAAGTCATGGCTAGAATTCATGATCATGATCATTGAGCATATGGAGACGCCTCCAGAGAGGCGGGTCAATCTCGCTACTTATATTCTTCTAAAGTCTTCCAAGAGGTGGTGGGAAGTGATATTATAGGCGGGACACCAGAAGGTTATGTCTTGGGATGAGTTTCATCATATATTCTATTACTACTTTTATCCAGAGACCTTGAGGGCCAATCAATCCAAAGACTTTATGAGTCTAGAGAAGGGTACTCATTCAGTTATGGAGTAATCCTCTCACTTTACTGAGATGCAGCGTTTCACACCTATTCCAGGAGGTAATCAGTTATTCATGAAATGGAAGTTCTGGGATGGTCTGAGGCATGAAATATTATCATAGGTGAACATGTTTTGGATGACTTTTATCTCTTCTGTCATCAACCAGGTGCTGATTACGAAGCATAATATGAGAGATTATGGAGTTGTGATCTAGGGTGACTCGACATCTGGAGTTAGTATTCCTACTACTAAGAGCAGGAAGAACCATAAGGAGTCTATGCACAGAGATCAAGGAGGTGAGATACTTCTTCTGGTATTCAGGTGGTGTACTACCATTTATGAATGAGTGGGCATACGAGGCCACACTGGCGAAGAGACCCAGTGGAGTATTGATCTTGTGGAAAGATGGGTAATCTTCAGCGCTTCTGTCAGATCTTCTAACTAGAAAATGGTGACAAGGGGTCATCAATGACTCCTCATTCAGGAGAAACACCCACAGTTTCTCACCAATGTGGGAACTGGAGTTCTTACAACCATTTAGGCTGAGGTGGAGGTCGATGTCATGGTATCCAGTCACCCAGTTTTTAGTGACAACATTGTGGATCAGCTTAGGGTGTCCAGACAGTGTCACAGGTCTGCGGTGTAGGTCAGACATTTGTGGTGGAGAAGACCCAATTGGAGCAAGATCCCAGGCTCTATACAGTTCGAGTTACGATCTTAGTAGTCTCAGTTTTAGCCTCCACACTTTTCGATATAGGGGCTTCCCCTAGATTTATAGCTGTTGTGGTTGTGTAGATCCATCATCTCTATATCATTTCATCTACTGATATCTTGAAACTAGTCACTCTATTGGGGATGAGAATGGTGAGTGTATGTCAGTTCAAGGAGCGACCTCTAGAGGTTACTAGGTGTTACTTTTAATGGACCTCTATGTCCAAGAGATGATAGGGTGTGTTTTCAATCTCAGAATAGACTGGCTAGTTTCCGTCCAGGCAGTCGTCGACTGTTATCGTCGTAGGGTGAGTTTTATATCACCAGTGGGTGGATATTTTATTAATAATAGCGAGTGGGATGTCTAGGCGATAAGATCGGGACTCAAGCATCAAGGGTTGGAAGGAGTTACAACCCAGATATACAGTCTATATCTGGATGATTTGGGGATTTCACAGATGGACGTTCCTTCAATGGTGGATCATTTTAGAGATGTCTTTCTAGAAGACTTTTCAGGTTTTCCTTTGGAGTGTGAGGTGGAATTTACTATTTAGCTTGTTCTAGGAGTGGAACCGGTGTCCATTCCTCCTAATAGGATGGATACACTAGAGTTACATGTGATCAAGAAGCATTTGGAGGAGTTGGAGGAAAAGGGTTTCATCCGACCCAGTAATTATCCTTGGAGTTCGCCTGTCCTATTTGTGAAGAAGGAAGATGGTACCCTCCGACATTGTGTGGATTATTGGAAGTTGAACAAGTTGATGGTCATTAACCAATATTCAATACCTCATATTGATGATATTTTTGATTGGATTCGTGGATTCGGTGTTCTCAAAGATTAACATGAGGTGTGGTTACCATCAGTTATGTGTTAGACCATCAGATATACCACATACTACTTTTCGGAGCATGTATGGTCTATACAAGTATATGGTTATGTAGTTTGGTATCATGAATGCACATGCAGTTTTCATGGAACTTATTAACCAAGTGTTCCATCCATACTTGGATTATTTTGTGGAGGTTCTCATGTATGATATCATGGTGTCCTCTCACACTCGACACAAACATGCCACACATCTTGTGATCATTTTTAGTACACTAATAGATCATCAGTTATATACTATCCTCTCAAAATGAAACTTTTGGATGGATCAGATTCACTACATGGGTCATGTTATCTTAGAGATATAAGTATTAGTGAACCCATATAAAATGAGGGAATTAGTTTCTTGGGAGCATCTAAAGAACGTCTTTGAGGCACATAGTTTTCTAGGTTTGGCTGGATACTATAAATGCCTCATACATGACTTTTCTTGCGTAGAAGCACCCCTGACGGGGCTGACTAAAAAATGTGTAGAGTTATTACGATCAGATTATTTTCAGTCAGTCTTTTAGGAGATGAAAGGGTGTTTGAAATCAACACTGATACAAGTGTTTCTAAATCCATGAATGATATATACTGTGTATAGTGATGCTTTAGGTATCGGGCTGGGAGCTGTGCTAATGCAGGGGGAAGGATTCGTTGTGTATGGGTCTCTGCAGTTGAGGGCACTTCAGAGGAATTTTCCGACGCATGATCTCGATTTTTCTGTAGTATTTCATTCCTTAGGCTATTTGAGAAATTACATTCTGGGAGAGAATTTTGTGGGTTTCACTGACTACAATAGTCTCAAGTACATATTCACTCAGCATTATCTGAATTTAAGATAGTGAAGGTGGGTTGAGTACCTTCAATATTTTGAAATTGAGTTTTCCTATACGCATGGGAAGGGAAATGCAGTGGTTGATGTGTTGAACAGGAGGACTCAGCTACATGCAGTTCAGGAGGCCAACGGTGAGTGGATGCTTATGGATATATTCTTTGAGATGCATTTAGAGGTGCATGACAAACAGGGGAAGTCGTTTCTTTTTTCTGTAGTTGTTACCTCTACCCTTCTTGATCGAGTGAGAATGAGGAAGCTATCGGATTCTGAAGCCCTATTCCTATAGGAAAGCGTGTAAAGAGAGTACTCTATTCATGGATGGACCATAGTCAAGGATGAGATCTTGTGTTTTCAGGGGCGCGTATGGGTTCCTGCAGACATACATGAGGAGCTGATGTGGGACTTTCATTCCACAGTTTGGGAATTTCATCCTTTTATTACCAATATGCATCATGATCTACACCATCCTTATTGGTTACTAGGTATGAAGAGAGAAGTTTATAGATTCTTTATGAAGTGTTACACCTTTTATCAAGTGAAGGCGGAGCACCAGCGACTAGTAAGGCTTTTACAAGAGTTACCCATTCTCTAGTGGAAGTGGAATGATGTTGTGATGGATTTCATGACATGTTTACCGAGGGGGACTCGATGGAATTATGTAGTTTGGGTTGTCATTGACAGTCTCACGAAGGTTTCCCACTTCTTTCTAATAAATGAGTAATTCAGTTTTGAGGAGATGTGACTGTTGTATATATGTGAGATTGTGCACTTACATGGAGTTCCATACTCCATTGTTTCAGAAACAGATGTGTGTTTTACCTCTCATGTCTGGAAAGGTATTTAGAAGGCTTTGGGTTCACAAGTACTCTTGAGTACTCTTGGGGGAAGCACATTCCACTTATGGAGTTTTCCTACAATAATTGTTTTCATGATACTCTTCAGATGGCGCCTAATGAGGCTTTGTACGGTAGGATATGCTGATTACCCTTATGTTTGCTAGAGGAAGTAGATGCATCTATGATAGGACCTCGTCTTGTACATGATACCACAAAGGAGATTAAGTATATTTGAAAGAGGATGGCTACGACGAAGTATCGATCGAAGTCTTATACTGATTATCAAAGATGACCACTGGAGTTTGTGGTCGGGGATCGGTTTTTCTGGTGTGTCACTATGAGGATGGGACACAATAGGAATAGAAGACATGGTAAGCATTCGTCATGGTGCGTCAGGACATTTGAGGTGTTGGGGAGATTTGGGACAATTCCATATCGGTTGCAGTTACCTCATAGGTACCGGGATATGCATGATGTTTTCCAGATTTCTAAACTTCGACATTATATATTAGACCCATCTCATTTTTTCCAACCCAAGGAGGTTGAGTTGGAAGTGGATGCATCGTTCGGGGAGCATCCTATTCAGATTGTTGATCAAGGTACGATGGTTCTTCGTGGCTTTTCTATCCCTCTGGTATGAGTGCTAGGGTAGCATGGGCGAGTACAGGACATGACATGGGAGAGGGAGGCCGATGTATGAGCTTATTGGCAGGAGCTATTAGGGTTTCTTCTTCTACAACGCCTTGATAGGGAAATTTGGGGACGAATTTATTTAAGGGGGAAAGTTTTTAAGAACCCAAATATTCTTTTTCAGGTATTTTTTCCTTTTATGGTCATTTTTTAGAAAAATAAGAATTTCTGGAAATTTTCGAATTACACGCGGTGTACTTTTTGAGTACGTGCCATGTACTCATTTACCACGGTTATCCATGTGTTGGTTTTGTAAAGGCCATAAAAATGGACATGTGGGTGGTGAGCTGGAGGCCGCCTAAAGAGGAGCATGGAAACAACATGTAAACATCGTGTACTTAAAAATTACTCATCGTGTATTTTCTTTTTTCCATTAAACGCACCAGGGTCATGTATGATGGACAGAAAGGGCTACTTCGATGTCCGGTTCGTCTGAGAGCTCCCATATGACTGTGATCTTCCATTGAGCCCCCGACTATGCATCCCATCTCTCATTCGACCACCTTCTATTGCGTTTGGATTACCTCAGTAACATCTTCCTTCTTCTTGAGCTTCGTTTCATGATTCCACTTCTTTCTCAAGTTATCCTATGTTGAACGGCTTAGACGTTTTTTAGATATTCGGTGTTCTAAGATGATTCATGTCCTGAGACTCAAGTATATTGATCTCCCAAAACCTATATAGTTTGTTTTTTCCTTTCCATTAAAATTCTTTGAGTTATATGTGAAATTTTTCCCAATACTCATGAACGGGGTTCTATGAGTTTCTGTTTTATCCCTATTGTTTTCCTGCTATGAATGTGTGCTAGAGTAGAGGTTAATTGAATTTGAATAGGGTTAATTGTTATGCTTTGGCTATTTTGACCCATGCATGATTGCTAATTTTGGCCATTGGGTCATGTTTTCCTTTTAGGCTACTGTTTACTTTCCGATGCCTAGTTGAATGATGGTGTGATTGTTCTGATATGCTGATATGATATAGACTACTAACCATGTACTTCTTTAGGTTTACTTTGGATGATTTACATTTCTATACAAACTAGAGTTACACAGGGTGGTGATAACATGATGTAGTAGACCATAGGGAGAATGGCCGTAAGGGCTTCTCCAGAGTGACTGTTTTACTTACGATGCGAGACCATAGTGGGAATTGACGTAAGTTCTTCCTCAGAGTGTATGTAGTTCCTCGACGATGGCTATAGGGAGAATGAAACATTTGTGATTCCCTAGATCACCTTTAGATACCGATATGAGACTATAGGAGGAATTTACGGTGAGTTCTTCCTCATAGAGTCTATGTGTGAGCTGACCTAGAGGCGTTAGATTGAGTGTATTGGCCAGAGGGTTGCTTGTACTTTTTAGGTTGGACCAGAGGGGATAGGCTGTGATTACTTCCTATAGGGTTACCTGTTGTGTTATCCTTTTGCTTATGTTTCTAGGTAGGACCAGAAGGGATAGGCTGTGGGTACCTTCTAGAGGTTTATCTTTTGTGATTATCTTTTTTGATTAGTTGTTGCTTGATATTTGAAACTGTGGATTGTTACAGCTAAGTACTTCCTTATTTTCTATTTTCTATAGTTTACCTTCAATATATTCACTAACCATTAGGCACATATCTTGTGGTGGTTTCCTAATGGGATTTAGTCTCACACCCTGTTTGTGTGATTCTTTATGGCCCAAACAGATTATATTACAGCATGTATAGATAAGGGCATGCAGACCTCTACATTAGGTATTTGATTTGTTGTGGAGATGGAGAGCATGGGACAAGCTATGGCTTGTGATGATTAGGAGTTGTTTAAATAACATCATTTTTTTACTTGGGTTTAGTAATGCTGTATTCCATAATTTTTATTGTTTTGGATGGTTTCCTAGACATATATATCATGCATCATTCATATATATGTGTGTCCTCCCATTTCTTATCTTCTAGTCTTATACTATTTACTTTTGTATGGATTATTCATTCTTACTATTTTTCTAGTTATTTCTTCTACTATGTTACTCTTCCAAGGAGGAAATATTTTCCCCACTATCACACCCAAGGCCCTCGCTGCTAGTCTGCATCCTCTGTCATTTTGGGAAATGCGCTTGAGGCCATTTGACCAACCAGGTACGGGGCGTCTCTGGGCGGCTTCCAGAACCGGGATGTTACATTCAACATAAATAAATTCAATTTGGAAAATCAGATTCCATATATAGTATTATAATAATTTATATTATCTAATTAGTTCAACTAAATGTTTGGCCAAAATTAATAGTTATAAAAAAAATTATTAAATGCGGATAATGAAAAAATGGATTTATCGGTAGGTTAAAATAAAAAGATAAGGGTACAAAATGACACAAAATATTCAACAAACATTTAATTCCATATATAGAAATTAAAAATCTAAATATCCAGAGTAATAACATTTTGATCCTTGTTTCCTGAAAAATATATGCCTACAACAGTTTCACTCAAAAACATTCATGTGTGCCCCTCAACAAACATATAAAAGGAATCCATGTCTCCTCTATTATGCACACCATCAAACACTTTTTTTATACCAAACCCTATATTAATCACTTCTTGACATCTCTCCTCTAATATTATAATTCATATTTTTATATAAATTAATCCAAGTATGTATTGTTTTGAAAACCAATGGAAGATACCCAAGGAATAGGTATCATTTTGACATAACCATTTTATATTACATCCCCCAAAACCTCAAATTATTATTGTACCATATTGACATAATATCCTCAATATATTCTATTTACTGAGATGATTATATGTTAAGTTAACAACCTAAAATTTTTTCTTCTTCTATCAATTGTGTTACAAAATCATCATTCATGTGTACGATAGAGTAACACATCGTGAACTCGTGCCATTTATTTTTCAACTATCACCAACCATTGTTTGTAATAATGATGTATTTATTATGTATATATATTATTTTTTTATTTTTTTATTACTTATTACTTATTATATTACACATATCTTTTACTTTCTATTTTTTGGCACTACAAAAACATCGTTTCTCTGTATGAATGACTATTTCTTCGTGAGAGATGTGATTCATTCAGGCTTTACAAGGATTAAAATAAGGATGATTGAAATTCAAATATGGGATATTTATGATATATAAATGAATATTTAATTATAATATATCATTTACCTTTATTTTTTTCATGTGATAAAAGATGGAAACAATGTTCATTCAAACGTACGGCATGCCATCTCCATGAAAGGTGTATTTCAATTTCTGTCACTAAATATTAAGGATTACTATAAATAAATATATAATAAAATTTTATGATATTTGTATCATGTTTCAAATTCTTTATATAATTAAATAGTTATAATATTAATAGGACGATTAGTAATAATTGAAATTATATACAAAAAAAGGAAGTTATTACCCAGATTATAATTCTGACATGGAATGGTTGATAAAAAGGTAATAAATGGTCATTACAAATACAAATATTGTTTTGCATTTATAAATACATTTATGAATTATATATATACTAACAATATATTTATTAAACATGATTTTTGACATTGTATGAAGAATGCGAAATTTTAAGGTAAAGGAGTTCCCTCTAACATTTTATTTGTTGTGAGACACAATCCATATCAACCATGGGATTAATTTTTGTAGTGTATATAAATAACATGAATTTATTTTACGATTATTATAATTTACATGATGCATATTAGAATATCCATTTTAGGAACAATATTTCATGTGGTTTACAAATTCTATGTTACTATAATCGTAAGGGATTATTATCTCAATTTTATTTCTTTGAGACATTTGTTTGGTTATGCACCAATCTTATTTTAGGAGGTGTATATACTACCCCCAATGACATGTAATATCATGAATATATATATTTTCCTGATATTCTATTTTTCATTTGATATTATTCTTTCATGTTAATTATGATTCAATGTTACCTAATTGATAAGAGTTTTGTGTTACAATATCATAATGTATATATTTTGTTTATTATTATACTTACAATGAAGAATTACTGTTATATAACTCTCATTAAACCCATGAATTTTATTCTCCTATGTTTATTCATTACATTTCATAATATGTTACCATTATTTCACCTTATATTACATAAAATGTATTGTAAAATGATTTTAAGAAAATCCAAATTTATTTCTCTTTTTGGTCAAAAATATATTTTCTTCCAAAATGATGTTTTCTAAAAATGTATTAATTTTGTTTAATATATTATTTTTATAATAGTAAATTTTATCCATGTTTTTATATTTTTTATTTTTGATGGCAATTTATATAAAATTTAATTTAAAAGTGTTTTATGTATTAAAAAGTCATTCTCAAATTTGAAAGGTTATTGTCCTCAACAAATTTATTAAATGGTATTTTAAAATTATTCTGTATCATTGATTACATATGTTAATGTTACCTATGAATTAATAAGGATATTAACCATGTATAAAAGTCCTAATATTTATACAAATGTATTAGTTTTATTATGTCAAGAAGTTAATGAACATTTTTTCCCTTACACATGTTATACCTAGAGAAAATGCCTATGACTTCCTCTTCTTTTCACATGTTATGCTTGGATGAAATGATGAAAAAACATTGAAACATATATATTTTCCACAAGTTATAATATGATTAAATGATGAAATAACACATTTCATTTCATAGGTTATGATATCATAAAACATTTATGATCTAGTGGAACACATATGTATTATTTTAATTATGTGATGGGCTAGAAATGTATCTCCAACTATTATAATGGTAGATAATTTTTTTTCTCATTAGAAAGACAATACTTTTATAGGGAGTGAATCTAGTCTAGTATGGGACCGTTTACTATATGATAGTCTTTGGAGTGAACCTCTAATACTATAATTTATAATGTATGTAACCCATTCTAACATGATAGCCATGTTAGGGATCTTTGAATATTTTGAAAATGACATTATGATTATGTGATTACCACAATTCTATTTCTTAAGGTAATGTTATGCTATCTTAGATCATTTTCTTTGATTTAGTTATGATCAATGTCATATGAAATTTAGATATATATTCCTTGATTCATGATTATAGTATTTACTGTGTTTCGTGTGGTTTTAAAAAGTTATTCTCATTTTCTCATACCCTTCTACGCATGATATGCATACATATCTCCCTTGTTTACCTTTAAAATGTATCAAAACTCACCCTTTTGTTATGATTCCTTTACATATGATATGAAGTTATGTATTATGCCTGAAATTTATAATAAGTGTTATTTTTATTAATAACATAGTGTGATATAATTTTTCTCACTTGTGGACCAGTTTTAGATGTTTCTACTTTTCCAAGGGAAATAATCTATAACTATCCCCAAGTGTGTGATACTATTGTGTATTTAATTTCCTAATGATGTGTAATATCTCATTTAAGTGGCCTTGTTCAATATATTTGGTATCATAGGATAGAATAAATTTACATTTCGGATCATGGATGAGAAACCATTAGTGATACCTCTATGGATATGTATAAGGATATGCCTAAGGATGAGTCAAAGTACAGGAAATGTATTGTAATTTTTTTTGAATAAAATGAGTGGTTTCTAAGAAATAAGATCCCTATATTAATATTAAATGTGGATATTGATCTTTCTTAGAGGTACCTATGATTAATTAGTTAAAAAATAATCAATGATCTAGAATCATTTATCAGATGTTCCATGAAAATGGGCCTTTCTCGAATCATGTTTTGACACTCATTAGAGAAATTCTCTAGAATAGAAAAATATATTTATCAACTGTAATGAATAATTTATATATATGATTACTTTGAATGAACATGGATAAAAATATGGTTCCATAGATTAAAAATAAGTTTAGATAATTTAGAAAAAAATATATGATTTTCATGATTATTTGGTTCCCCACTTTGAATATTCTTTCCGACACTCTGATTTTAGGTTGTAGTCAATGTCTGGAACAAGAAGGAACCTTATTAAATTGGTTTTTAATGGAAAAATAATGTATTTCCCCCTGATTACCCATACATTATGGGATCATGTAGTAAAAATCTCATTATTACACTCACAGAACATTCTCATGATATAAAACAAGCTAGACATCCAAATGATCAATATAAGAAACAAAATTATGTTGGGTCCTTCTTATGTTAACATCCACCTTCATTCAGTAGAACCATTAATCCATTAGTTATTGATAAATGGATCAGTACAACTAAAAATATATTTTCCATTCATCAGGGATTAGAACATGGAAATGAGATTTTGGTTTTATACAATTTGGAAGGTGAAGCAGATCAATTGTGTATTCGTGTCAAGAATTTGAGAAAAAATGATTCGGTTGAATCCATGAATTTGGATAAGTTAAATAACTCAATTTTCAATAAGTTCTTCCCTTCAATTCCTTATACAAATAAGGATAAGGAGGACATTGACCTACAAAAAAATGATAATGAATAAATTTCTATACAATATGAAAATTTTTCATGACTTGTGCGGTACAGTTATAGTATTATAATCCATCCAAAATATATGTTTGATCGATTCTTATGTGGCTTAAAACAATTACACTCAAGGGAATTTTCCGTAGGAGAAATTAATAATTATTAAGATATTGTTTGATGTGAAATCATGGACTAAATGGAGGTTAGATTTATGTATCAATATAATGGTCTTGATAAAAATAGAAATATTAAATTCAATAGAAACTCTAAGAACCATGGAGATAAAAAGATGATATTTCCATTATTCTCAATGTGTGAGAATAGGCATGGGGGAAATTTCCATAAGTGGACTTGTAATTTATTTTTGAATTGATAAGAAAAAGGTATTTATTCATTCTAATAGGGAAAAATATTTACATAATATGATGCCTAAAAAAATGGTTAAAATTCAATGGCTATGGGAACTATGAAAAATAGTGACCGAAGTTATAGGTTAACAAAGATGATTGATGTTGAAAACCTCTTAAGATGAAATAATTCATTAAACATCATGTGATTAAATTTTTTGATAAGGGGTGTGAGGACAATGAGGTTAAATGTACCCATATCGCCCACTATAGAAAAACTATTGTCTTATTTTCCAATGTATATACCTATTATTTCAAATCTATATAATTTTATAAGGGTATCACGAAGACACCCAATTGATTATATATATAATTATCTCTAAAACCCCATAATGGAATGGTTAAAACATATCTAGTATATGATTCATATTTTTTAGTTGTTGGTTATAGTTTACTTCTTATAAATCTCATCATTCTTCCTCTAGTTTATAATTACACCATCCAAAGAGTGGATTATATTTCACTAAAAAAATCCCACAATAATTTTCGAAGAATGGAAGTCACATTTGATATTCCAATCCATCAAATAATAATAAAAAATTTTGATGTCAAGAATAAACTTTAGATAGAGATAACATCTATTTTTTGGGACATGATTACCATTGATAAAGGGTTTTTATCACGATTGATTGGGGGTAAAACTGAAATTGATGATATGCATATTATATGAGAATTTTATGATATATTTCCAGATTATATTCCAAGCCTTCCTCAAAAACATGATGTTCAGTTTTCAATTGATCTCATAGAATATCCCACAATAATTTCAATTAGTCAATATTTAATATCCTTGATTGATTGGTAGTAATTGAAGAATCAACCCAAGTGGAAACTGGATAGAATAATCATTTGGAAAAGTGTGTCACCATGTAGTGTGCCTATTCATTTTGTTATAATGAAATATCAATAATATGAATATGGGTTGATTATAGGGATATAAAAAAGATCCAAATTAATAACATGTAACCTCTAAAAAGTATTTATGACATGTTTGATCAATTTCGTGGTCGTATGTACTTTTATATGGTTTGACTTTATTCTAGATATCATCAATTATTGTTCAAGAAAGAGGATATACCCAATATTGAATTAAATACAAGGTATGGACACTATGAGTACATATTAATTCCATTTAGTCTATATAATTTCCCTTATATCATCATTGATTTAATTTATAGTTTCTTTTGAGATTACGTTGGTTATTTGGTGGTAGTGTTTATAGATTATATTCTTATCTATTCAAAGAGTACATAATATAATGAAGACAACAAAATAATATTACTAAAGACATTATAGGAAGAAAAAATATATCAAAATTATTCAATGATTGAATATTTGATAAAAAAGGATTTTTTTGTGGTCATATAATCTCATGAGAGAGTATAAAAATAGTTCTATAAAAGATGAATGAAATTGAATGTGGTCACTAGGCATCCATGGTGACTATGATCCATAGTTTTCCAGGTTCAACTATATATTATTGATGAGGTGTGGAGAATTTATCATAACTATCTAATCAAGTCAATATGTTAAATTAAAAGGGGTCCAAATTCCTATGGAAAGAAGAATGTGAGAATTATTTCATGGAATTGAAGACAATATTTGTTTGATTCCCCATGTTTACAATTTACCTCATAAAAAACGATGATTCAAGAGAAAAATTGTTCATATCAGTATTTAGTGTAATATATGGTAATTTATATGTTAATGAAATGGAGGGATTACAATTATGAAAAAAGAATTATATGTATGTATAAATATCGATCACTGATGTTAAAATTATATATTCAAATAAAATGGGACGAAAATATGCAAGAGAAGATGGTTATAACTGATTAAGGCTCATGACACCTAAATACATTACCATCCTAGAAAAAAAACAAGGTAGTTGATGCTTTGATTATAATGTATCATGGTTACTTATCAATGATGAGGATTATAGAAGCTCCTATAGTTCTATATTTTGAAAGGATGGATATTTTATTTTGGTAGGGGAAAATATTTATCATTCTCAATTGAATATACAACCATCTATCAACAAAATATTTAATGGCGTATATATGGAAGTAAGAGATCTAAAAATTCAAGTTATTATTATTATATATTTTAACCATGATCATGGTGGAATGGAATGTTTAAACAATCATGTATGTTTCCCATATATAAAAATCATAAATAAATTCATGTTAAAGGATACCCATAATTATTCATTCTCTATTCATCCATGAAATATGGATCTATAAATAGATTTGAAAGAATAGTTTTAGTGGGATGGAGTGGAGAAATTCATTAAAGACTTTGTATCTTGGTTCTTATTATGTAAACAAGTAAAGGCGTATAGTCAATAATACAATAGAATGTTACATCAATTACACACACTAGAATGTAAATAAGAATGAAACACCCTTGATATTTTCATTTGAATTCCTAAAAGATATAAAGGGGAAAATTATATATATTTATAGTCCATCACCATATAATGTCAAAAAATTTATCTCTATCGGTGAAAATATATATCTATAAAAGATTTCCTGGATATATATAGAAGAAGTGTCAAGTTTGTATGGAGTGACACACTCAATTGTAGCTGATTGAGATCCAATGTTTACCTCATTGTTCTCGATAATTGATCAACATGCTCTTTATAAAGAGTTCTATTTCATAAATTTGTATCATCCAATAGAATATGGTCATTTTGAATGAACAATTCAAACCCAAGGGGATATGGTGAGGTATTGTTCACTGGTTTTTAATATTGGTCGTGATCAAGACCATCTTAAAATTGATTTTTTTCATAGAATAACAACATTTACTAAAGAATTATTATGGATCCTTATGAATCTGTCTATAGAAATAAGTGTAAAACTCCAATGGGTTGGAATAAAGATGGATAAAGAAAGCTATTCGGATCTGAGATAGATAAAGAAATAGTAGAGATGTCTAGAACCATTCCAAAACACATCAGGGTATATCTCTATTAGATGAAATTTTATATTTATTATTTTCAATATGAACTATAATTTGATGTTGGTGATAAGGTGTTTATAAAAATTTATCTATGGGAAGAGTGAATAATATTTTGGAGGAATTGGAAACTATGCCCTTGGAATAATGATCACATTGAAATTATTAATCATATATGGTTCATAGGTAATTTTTTGGTTCTTACACATATCCTCTTGAAATTGAATGATATGATCCATGTATCTCTATTAAGAAATTATATAACTAACCCTACACATGTACCAAACACAACATTTGTACCACCTTAGAATTATCACTCTCAAAAGGAACAACTAGTGGAGATTATGGATCCTATAGAGAAAATTCTATGAAACATGAATACTCACATGGTCAATGTTTTGGGTTAAACCCACTTGTTTGAAGAAGGTATGTGGGAACCTTAAAATCAAATGAAGCAGATGTATCCTCATTTTTTTGTATCTAAGTAATGCATTTTGTGGGTGGAATTCAATTTAATCGGGGTAGAATGTAAGCGTATGAGTTATTATTATTATTTTTGAATACATTTAATTTATTTTATATCTTAGGCTTCACACAACTGTGATTTATGCTTTTGTTACATGAAACACTAAGTTCAGATTTCAATACATATAACAAAATTTTTTAATAAAACCACTATATATTATTAAATTCATTATTTAAATGTGATCATTATTTAAATCCAATAATCATAGTGATATAAATATAAATTACTACTATGAAAATATTAATTATAACGATTTTACATAATGTAACCATATTGATAAAAAATAACATTAATTTTTTAATATTCTTTATATATTTCTAAAATATTATTTCTCTAAAAAATTAATTATATTTATTTTTGTGAAAATTACTAAAACAAATTCTTCGTGATTTTAAAAAATTTATTTTATATATTAATATTAAATCTGGAATCATCATATAAAAATTATTCTCGAGAGATTTTTTTATTAATGTATTAATAAAGTTCAAATATGATTCAAATTGGTTTTAAATTTAAATAAATTGAATTATACATCCATTAATCTAATTTATGTCATTGGAATAAATTTCATAATTATTTTTTATATACAAACATTGTAAACATTTTTAATTTTTCTATTTAACAACCGAATTTCACATCACTTTTGTGGATTTTTTTTTAAATTAAAAAATTTCACTTCTATGAATAGAATTTGGAAAAAAGGAATTTAAAATTTTAATTTGAATATTTTTTATTTTTTTCAACTTATTTTTCTAAAAAAATGAATATTTAAAATAGAAAAAATAATTTACCCTGGTTATGGTAGAAATGGATTTACAAGGGTCCAAAAAAATGTTGAAGGTAGAAAATGACCAAAAAGACTTCCAAGATACATTTTCAGGTTATTTTTTTCCTCAAACTTCTAGGACTTATAATAATCTATTTTAGATCCCTTTAGAAAGATTAAAACATGGGTACACATTTTTCCTTCATATAATTACTAGTGTGTCACTCACCTCACGTATAAAATCCCACATTCCTCTATCTCTTATTCACAATATAAATCATTTTGATTCTAAAAATTACTACCAAAATAAATTCCAATATTACCTCTTATCCTCAAATGGGTTATGAAATCATCATTCATGTTTATAGAGGACAACCACCTCGCCAACCAATGTCATTATGTTTTATATTATCACATGTCACAATTGAAGTTTATAAAATATTTATAACTTATATCTGATATTCATGATATTATTATGATTTAAATATTATTATTTCACACATTCCTTCATACTTTCAATTTTTTTACAATACGATATATTGGTTCATGTGTATAGTGGACTACCGCCTTGCAACGCGATGTGATTTTATAATGCTTTCCATGGAAGGAAATTACGATAATTTTAAAGAAAATATGTGATATATATGGATGGAAAATTATTCTTTAATGATAAAATATCATTTACCTTTATTTATTTCAATTTTACAAATAAATGGAAGCATTTACATACGTACGCATGACATTCCATCTTCATAAACGTTGTATTTAATTTTCAATAAGAATGTTTTATTTATTACTATAAATAAATATATAATGAATATATATTATATTTATATAATTCATTAAATTATTGAGATAATTTAATTGTGATAATTTTAAGAGGCTCAAAAATTACAAATCAAAAAAATATACAATGTACAAATTGGTTATCACACAAAACATAGATTTAATATGGAATTGTTAATAAACTGTTAATAAAAGGGCATATAAAAATAATATATGGTATGATATATATAAATATTTTTATTTAATATCATTATAATAAAATTATTTTTATTATCTTCGAGGTTTTAATTTTTATGATGAAATTCAATCCTTATGGTTAGGGATTTCCATCTCACTTTTATTTTTTGAGGGACATAATCCCTATTCACCGTGTTTTTCCTTTATATAATGAATATACTACCCATGAATCTATTTTATGATTCTTATCCTTAAAATTATGGGTACATACAAATCCATTCATATATCCCTCTTTCATGTGGTTTATGATTTCAATGTTACCAAATCATTAATAGGTTTTGTCTAAATTTTCCTTCCTTGAGACATATTATTTGTTTTTGACGTATCCACTTTTATGATATGCATATAATTCTAAATTGACATGTTATATCATGAATATAAGTCTTTTAATGGAAATAAATTTTTCATTTAATGTTATTTTATCCTGGGAATTAATATTCAATGTTACTAAATTAGTAAGAGTTCTATGTTATAATCTCATTTTTATCATGATTGTTTATGATTATACATATGATGATGAAATATTATGATATAAATCTAAATAAACTCATGAATTATATTCTCCCATGGTTATTAATTATATTTACAATTAATAGTTTCATTTTTACACTCTTTGTACTTAAAATAACTAATCAAATGTTTTCAACAAAATCATTATTTATTTGTCTATTCTGTAGAAAATATATTTTCATTAAAAACAAAGTTTTTTAAACATTTAAAAAATATTTTATTACACTCAAATGATTTAAAAAGAGAAATTATTATCATATTTTAAATTTTACAATTTATTTAAAAAAAGGAACCGTTATATCACTATCTAAATTATTCTAAAGTATCACTTACTAAAAATTTGAAATAAATATTGGAGTTAACATTTAATACATATAATAATCATCCATATTTTCAGAAATTTATTTTCACATAAGATATCATAATAAAATTTTAATGTTATATTAATGGAAAATTTTGTTACATTATTTTATTGTTTTAAAAATAAATTTTCAAAGTGTAAAGGATATTTTCTTCATAAAATGCATTAAATGATCATTAAATATAATTTCCCAATTAAGAAGACATTTTTTGATGTTATCATTTGAATTTGGGTGATATGATCCATGTATTCCATTCATATTATTTATATAATTGGTTTATATTTGTGATAACGTGATATTTTTGAAACCATGGTATCTTCCATGAGTAATATAATTAGGAAATTATTATGAAGCCTATTTTTTCATGGGATATGATATGATGAAATGATGAAAGGGTTATGAATCCTGAAGGACCCCAGGACACCCAGAGGGGGGAGGGGTGAGTCAGGGTGTCAATTTTTTCTTATAAACTGGCAGATCTTGTTCCCACGTTTGTAGAAACTAGTTTAGTGTGTATGATGCATATGAGAATAAACCAAACATTCACATGTAAAGAGATGACACAACACTTTATACATGGTTCACCACTAAGGGCTATGTCCAAGGAGCATATGCCGACAAGCTTTCAGTCATACCAAATTCCACTATTCTTCACTCGTTGTGGATTACAAAGGATTGGGCACAATCACTCTGTCACAGGCCCACTGCCTTTACAAAGGTTCCGGGATAGCTCACTGCGTCCCTTGGGCCACTCCCGTTGACTCCCCATGTGTCACTGCCTTTGGTGAAGTCCCACTCAGTTTATATACATGAATGTCTCTTCATCATTGAAAAATAATGCATCCTCTGTTGTATGTAGATGCTCTGTTGAAGTCCAACTCTCACCCGTAGACTAATCTCACTTTGCACCGAAGGTATTGAAAAATCTTCCAGCTTTCATGCAGCTGCAAAAAGACCGACATACTTTAACAACACCTGACATGCTTCTCTAATCCGGTGTGCAAGTTTCAAATATGGCGTGCAAATCCACCTCAACTACTTGCACGACTATCAATTCATCAACACCAAACTTGCGCAACTCACATTCTTTTCCACCCAAATCGGTTTTGGTGCGCAAAGGTCAACTTTCGCGCTTCGTCAAATCCTGGTGCACAAGTTTCACCAAACCACATGAATGACACTTCCTTCCCCAACTCCAAACATGGGAGACCAACACCTTTTGTCACCCAAATCACCTTGGACGCGCAACAAATAACAACCAAACAAGATCAACATTCACGACCCACCACCACTTGCCTGACCACTACACATATGCGACTGGAGCTCTCAATTTCACTAAGTATCAACTTCGTACCGAATGAGGATGGTTCGACCTCTATTTATAGGCATTTGGATACCCTGCACGACGGTGTGCATGCCTTCCCTCTACGAGCAAGTCTCGGCGCGCAAGTCCCTTGCGCGACCAAACCTAAAACATGGGCGCCCTAGACCCTTTACCATATTTTCATGTTCTGATCTAGAAAAAAGGTGCACAAGCTTCCTCTCCATCAAGTCAATGATGTGAACGTCTCATTTAAAAAAACCACTTTTCTCCATTTGTTGATTTTCAGACACAAAAATTTGGCAAACACTGGAAAACGGTGCCACATTCAATATTGTTATCTTCCTCTTCAATATGATCACTTTAAAGGAACACATTCTGAACATACACTAAGGATTGAAATCAAATGAAAACCATACACCAATTCATTCATAAAATGACCATGCTTCCAATAATCTCCCCCTTTGGATTTTTTGGAAATCAGTAAATAAATTCAATCGAGCACCAGCCATAGGCAGACCACAAACGCAAGAATCAACTCAGCCAATAATCTAAGTCTACGTGAGGAATGCTCGGTGTAGAAAACAGGAGAGGAATATTAAATTAGGTCCTCATCCAATGTATTCCTTCCCATCATATCCCATACACTGAATTCTCAATGTGTGACAAAAGCATTACATGCCTGAATTTATTACCTTCTCCCCCATTGAAAATAAAACCAAAGACCGGTAATTTTTCATTGTTCAGCTCAAACCACACTCCCCCTAGATAGTATCTCCCCCACAAACTTCCATTTAATCCATAAACATATTAAAAACAATTAAAATAACTAGGGAGAGGGGTTTTTCTTAACCTCTTTATGCACTAGGAGGTGGATAAACACCAAGGTTCAACTGATGCTTCTCAAACACAGCCACTGACAGTGGTTTATTCAGGATATCAGCCTCATGCTTATCAGTTCCCACATGATCCATTATAATCACGCCTTTCTCATCATTTTCTTTGATAAAGAGATACCCGATTTCAATATGTTTTGTAAAATAATGCTGAACATGATTCTATGTAAGATCAATTGCGCTCTTGTTATCATAGTAAATTATCATTGGTTTATAAACCTCATCACCAATATCTGTTAGTTGTTTCTTCACCCATAGCGGTTGAGTTCATGTCTTTGTGGCGGATATATACTCAGCTTCAGAAGTACTATGATAAGTACTTTCTTGTATCTTGCTCACCCATCCATCACATTTATTCCCAATATAGAATGCTCCACTACTGGTGGACATTCTGTCCACTACATCTCCATCCCAGTCAGCATCAGAAAATGCAGATAATTAACTATCTCTTCCCACAGCAATGTATAAGCCACAATTTTGTGTTCCTTGAATATACCTCATGATTCTTTTTACTAGTGTTATATGTTCCTCCTTTAGATTACTCTCAAAGGGGGCCACTAGACAGGTTGCAAAGACAATATCTGGCAGGGTCACTGTCAAGTACAGTATGCTCCCAATTGTATTCATATACATAGTGAGGTCTATAGATGGTCTATCCTCATGCTTTCCATGTTTGGTTCCAACTATAATTGGAGTTGATATCAGTCTGGAGTCTTGCATATTAAACTTCTTCAGCATCTCTCTTGCATACTTTTCTGGAGAAATGAATGCATAATTCTTCCATTGAATCACCTGCATCCCCATGAAATATGTGAGCTCCCCAATCATAGTCATTTCAAATTCTGATTTCTTGTCATTGGAAAATTCATCCACTAATTTCGTCCTACATCCACCAAAAATAATGTCACCGACGTAGACTAGAACCATGAACTGATCTTTTAAAAATTCTTCACATATAGATTGTGGTCTACTCCTCCTCTTTTGAATTCCAGCTCCGTGAGATACGAGTCCAGCCAGGAATACCATGCTCATGTACCTACATCAAACTATATAGAGACTTCTTTAGATTGTAGACTTTTGTTTCATCAGTACCATGAACAAAACCAATTGTTTGTTCTATGTAGAATTTTTCTTCGAGTACACCATTCAAGAATTCTATCTTGACATCCATTTGATATACTTTATATCCTCTTTGAAGTGACATGGCAAGGAAAAGACCGATTGAATCCAGTCTAGCCGCTGGAGAAAAGGTTTATTCAACATAAAAACCTTCAATCTAGGAGTATCCTTCACATACTAGTCATGCCTTGTTTCTAATAAAACATCCATGCCTATCAAACTTGTTCACGAAGATTCATTTTGTACCAATAACATTGTGACCTTTGGTTCTCTGGACAAGTTCCCATGTATGATTCTTGTCAATCTGATCTAACTCTTCATTCATAGCTTTCACCCATGATTCATCCTTTGCAGCTTCTTCAAATGAGGATGGCTCCACAACTAACAGAAATGCAGATTGCGTGTTATTTTTCATCCTCCTAGTTTGTGTGGGTGCACTCATGTCCCCAATTATGTTAGATGGATCAATCTCAGCTCTTCTATTTCTCCTACGAGGTTAATTTTCATTATCTCCATCCATACATTCTTCTTTATATTATTCTTCTAAGTCAACATCATGATGTGACTGCTGATGGTCTTGTACAACTTACTCTATTTCTATATTTGTATTTTATCCACTTTCAATTTCTTCATCACTTTCAATCACATCAACATATGACATCCTTGAAGAATTTGTGGTTTTATCTTCAATTATATTAACATCACTACATTCCATAATCCATCCTAATTGATTTTTGAAGCAATTGTAGGGTTTGTTGTTCATTTAGTATCCGACGAAAATTTCTTCATCTGGATTGTCACCATACATCCATTGATTTACTTCTTTGTTTCTGATGAAGAATTTACTTCCAAAAACACAAAAGTATTTCAAATAGGGATTCCATCCATGCCACAATACATACGGCATCTTCATCTCACCCATATAATGTCCTGTTCGATTTTGAATATACACTACAGCTTGAACAGCCTCCTTCCAATAATGTCGTGGAATAAGACTCTCAATCAGCATAGTTCGTGCCATTTTGTTCACCTGTCAATTCCTATCTTAAACAACTCCATTTTGGTGTGGAGTTCTCACAATAGCTACCTCATTTTGTATCCCATTATTCTCTAGGTAATTTTCAAATTCATTGGGTGTGTATTCCCCTCCATTTTCAGATCAAAACACTTTGATTGTTCATCCTGTATAAATCTCGGCGATTCGCCGATATGTTTTCATACAGTCGAGCACTTGTTGTTTCTAGTGAATGACCATAACACAAGACATTCAACTATAATAATCTATGTAAAGGACAAAGTACCTTTCTCCCTGAGTTCCAGCAACATTTATCAGCCCGCATACATCTGTAAGAATTAGATCAAGAAGATGAGATGCCTTTTTCTTCTTTGGCCGATGTGAACTGCAGACTATCTTTCCACGAAGGCAAGCATCACATGACTTTTCACACTCACACTTCAGGTTGGGAATGTCAATGAAAATCCTCAGTTTTGATATTTTATCCTGGTCTTGTTGATTTATGTGTCGCAGTATCCTATGTCACAAATTGTTTTCTTCTTCAACAGTCATGTAACAAACATTTTCTTTACTATCATCGTGATAGAAGAGGCCTTCTATTCTGCATCCCTTCATAAGTGAATTGCATGTCTTTCCCTTGATAGTGCATCCTTTCTAAATAAAATTAACTATATGTCCTGAGTCATAGAGTTGAGTCATGCTGAGTAGATTATGATGTAGGCCATCTACATAATGGGCTTCAGTCTTCTTTAGATATCCATTGGCAAATTCAGTACTTCCATTGCCTTTAATTTTCAGAGCTCCATCATTACCAAATTGTACTGTACCATCAACCTTTATTTTCATATCCGTTAATTGGCTAGCATTACCTGTCTTTTGAGATAAACAACCGCTATCCATAATCCAGGTACTGTTTCAGTTTGTAGCATTGAAGGCCACCTCTGCATGGTTGGATTTTTCAATTTTCTTTCTTTCTTTCCATGAGACATTGGATTGAGTATAGAGCACTGATCACCATTTAATTATCTCATATGTGTACAATGGTTCTTCATAGTCAAAGTCTTCTTCGAGAGGATAAAACATGTTTGTAAGAGAAAAACTATCTTGTTGTAGATATTTGACTTCTCTTGATCTCTGGTATGAGGTTTCCATGTCACTTCTCTGCCTACAATTAACAACCTTATGACCAAAGTTAGAACAAAAAAAACAATATCCATAGAAAATATTTCTTCTATAAGATTGATGATAGGAAGTCAGTCTCCTTTGTTGATGTCCCATATCTTCCCCATTCAAGTAGCTCCTTACCTCTTCGCAATATGACATGGTATGACCCAAATTGCCAAAAAAATGACACTTCATGAGAGGAAATTTCTTCTCACTTGAATATTTCCTCATACCTTCTTCCTTGGGAGAATAGTTGGAATGCCTGTCATTTATGTTTTTTTAGGAAAAATTTCAGTTCTCCTTTTAGTTTGGATTTAGGGTTTCTTTTTAAGCACTTTAAGAAACGTTTCAACATGTACAACTTTCATCTTGTCTTTATTTTGGCTCTCTTCACTTCCAGCAGTTGATGTCTTAGTTTCATAGCCAATTCCACTCTTTCCCATGCAAGCAGGTCTTTGATCACCCAAGATTTTTCAAACCCCATCTGAACCAGACATGGATCATGCCAGTAATTCTGCATTTGAGAATCTTCCAAACTGTATTTTCTTCCTTGATATTTGGATATTGATTCAGTCTCAAGTTTACTCCTAAGAGTAAAAACATCCAACTCAATACACTCAGTAGTCTTGTACTTTTCCTCTAGTCTAGAGTTGAGGTCATAGATTACCTTTGCCTGCTCTTCAATTCTCATCTTCATATCCACTACATCATCTTTTCTTTCATGTATTTTATACTATACATTAACCAATTACTCCATTCGATCAATTTGAGCTTCATATTGGTCAACATATTCAGTTGATTCTTCTATAATTGATTTCCACTTATTGCAACTCTTACATTTAATTTTAAGAATACAAACAGTACCCTTAAGTTGCAACTCGGGATCTGCATGGGTTTTCAACTGATTTTCTGTACTTGTATCTTCTGATTTTTCAATAGTGGCCATCATGGAAGCATAGTTCTTTGTTTTAAATTCTAGTTCTTCTTCATCACAAAATTCATTATCATCTTCTTCCTCTTCACAAAAAATACTATTCTTCAAAAATTTCTTTCTATATTTGAGGTCTCCTTTCTTGAAAATCATTTTCTGAGGCCTCTCAATGTTTTCAGCATCGCTATCATCATCATCGATCATTCTTAAGCACTAAGAAGCAATGTTCCTGACTTTTCCACAATGAAATAAAGCTAGAGGTAACATCCCTTTGAATTTCGCTTTTCCCATCTTGAACATCCTGACAATGAGAGAAATAATTTATTTTTCCTCATCATCTTCACCACTACTATCTTTTAAAATATTCAGTTTCTCTATGTATTTGAATGCCATTTCCTTGCTTAATCATGTTATAGCATATTATGGTTTGACTTTAATTTCATATGCCACTAGTCTACTCAATAGATCATCCAAAGAATGTTTGTAAAGACCTCTTTCCTCAAGGGTTGACACCTTTGCATTGTACAGGTGTGGAAGTCTTATTAATATATTTTTTTCAATGTAAACGTCTTTTATTTCTTCACTTAGACCCTGAATTGCTCCAACCACTTCAGTAATTTGATTGAAGAAGGAGCCTGCATTCTCATCAGGAAGAATCTTCATATCATCAAACCTATTGTGTAGGACTTGTAGTTTCGCCTCCTTCAATTTTATATCTCCTTCATAAATATTTTCAATTTTATCCTACATGGACATTGCTAAGGTGCAACTCATCACTTTTAGATAGATCTGATCAGAAAGGGATGAGGTTAGAGTATTCTGCACTTTAGCATCAACTTCAAGAATTTTCTTATCAGTATCAGTCATAGCCAACCCTATTGGATTAGTAACATGTATACATTGCATAGTGGAAAACAGAACATCCATTTTAAGGGATCTTAGATGAGATCTCATTCTGTTCTTCCAAATATGAAAATTACTTCCATCAATGAGGGTAACTCCCCTAACACTGGGTGAATTTTCCATGGTGGTATAAAATAGATCAAACGCTAGTAACCTCCCTCTGATACCACTTGAAGGACCCCCCGGACACCCTGAGAGGGGAGGGGTGAATCCGGGTGTCAAATTATTCTTTTAAATTGACTCATCTTTTTCCCAAGTTGGTAGAAATTAGTTTAACCTGTATTATGGATATGTGAATAAATAAAACATTCACATTCAAATAGATGACACATCGCTTTTTACTTGGTTCACTACTATGGGATACGTCCAAGGAGCATAGGCCTCCAGGTTATTGGTCATACCAAATTCCACTATTCTTCACTCGTTGTGGATTAAAATGGTTTTGGAACAATCACTATGTCCCAGGCTCACTGCCATTACAAAGGTTTAGGGATAGCTCACTATGTCCCTCAGGTCACTCCCGTTGACTCCCCCTGTCTCACTTCCTTTGGTGAAGTCCCACTCAGTTTATAGATGTGAAGGTCTCTTCATCATTGAAAAATAATTCATCCTCTATTGTTTGTAGATGCTCTGTTGAAGTCCAACTATCACCCGTAGATTAATCTCACTTTGCACCGAAGGTATCAGGCAATCTTCCAGATTTTGTGTAGCTCCAAAAATATCGGAACGCATCAACAACACCTGGCGCGCTTCTCCAAGAAGGTGCACAAGTTTCAAAGACGGCACGCAAGTCAACCTCAACTACTTATGCGACACTCAAATCATCAACACCAAACATACGCGACTCACATTCTTTTCCACCCAAACCGGTTTTGGCACACAAAGGTCAAATTTCACGCTTCTTCAAATCCTGGTGGGAAATTTTCACCAAACCACCTGCACGACACTTCTTTCCCCAACTCCAACCATAGGCGACCAATACCTTTTATCGCCCAGATCACCTTGGATGCACAAAAAACAATAGTCACACAACATCAAATTTCACCACCCACCCACCACTTGCGCGACCAATACACCTGCGCAACGGGAGCTCTGATTTCCTCTAAGTCTGAACATTGTACCAAATGAGGAGGGGTCAACCTATAGTTATAGGCATTTGGATACCCTCCGTGACGGTGCACATGTCTTCCCTCGGCGCAAAAGTCACTTACACGACCAAACATAAAACTTGGGCACCCATCTCCCTTTACCATATTTTCATGTTCTGATCATGAAAAACAAAAGGCACACAATTTTACTCTCCTTCAAGTCAATGGCACAGAAGTCACTTTGAAAAAAACCACTTTTCTCCATCTATCAATTTTTAGACCAAAAAATTTGGCAAACACTGGAAAATGGTGCCACCTACAATATTGTTATCTGCTTTTTCTGTATGATCACTTTGTTGGAACACATTCTGAACTTACACCGAGGATTGACATCAAACGCAACCCATACTCCAATTCATGCATACAACAACCATGGTTCCAACAAATCAATTATATTTGCCATAGTTTATGATAATATAAAATATTAATGAAACTTGTTTCATTTAATGGGTTAAGATATGATGAATTATTTATGATCATGTGGCACACATATAAACTATTTTCATTATGTGAGGGTGGGAGCAATATCTTTTTCAAATAATATGGGAAAGGATATACAACTCAAGATATTTAAAGGACTATAATCGAGAGTGAACATGGTGTAGTAAGATAAGTTTTTTAAATTATTGTCCAGAGAGTTATCCTCAACTACATGGATTATTTTTGGAGTGAAACCATTCCACTATGATATCCTTCTCATTAATCCTTGGATACTTTGGAATTGATTTTATACTAATGTGTATTCCATAATTTTACATTTTATGAAAATTTTATGCACTCATTTCCCATTTTCTTCTACTTCCTTTCAATCTGTGTCCTACGTTCTACCAATATTATTACCATGACTGCTTATTCTGATTCTTGATATGTAGGTTATGGTTTTCAAATGTTATTATCATGTTCTTATACACTTATGATCATGATTTTATTTCATATCTCCCTTAATTACCCTTATTGAGAATCTAATCCCACCTTTTCCTAATTCTTCCATTCCTCATGTTATGAATAAAATAATTATGAATTATATATATTATAGGGGTTGTTATTATGAGAATCCTAGTGGGAGTTCATGTATCTCCTTTATAGATAGTTTTTTATGTTTCAACATTTCTAAAGGAACTAAAATATTATGGTCATGTATAATTTTATTCTATTTTGTAATGAATGTTCATGTAATATTAATACCATGACTCCTCTCATACTGAATATATGTTCATGGATGATAACCAGTATTGAGACTCAAATCTATATATAGATCATACTGAAATGATTCTATATAATATCAAGATAATCATCATATCTGTATCAAATACAATTGATTGTGGTAATTTATGAAATATTATTAATTAATTAATATAAAATATAATTACTTGATAAATATATAAATATTCTATAATAATAATTAAATTCATTGATTTCACAATGTGAACAACTAAAACCTATATTGAATTTTCCCTTATACCAGTTATTTGTAGTTTAATGAAAAAAATATATGGTGTTGTTTTCTTATATACATTTTGGTAAGGGTAATGGTTGTAACATCCCCTTAGAATACTTTCTGTAAACCTTAACTTGATAAAATAATAGGCATTGGAATACATAATATGAAATATCTCTTTTAATATTACCCAAAATAAATACTCTATCTGGTATCTATACATATTTATATTTTTATGATTATCATAGAATGTTTAACCATGTGATCTTTACAACAAAAATCCATTCACATCTTTTATTTACGAGACATGAACACTATTCCAAAAACATATCATTTTTGTATAATCATGTTGGAACAACAAAACTTTATTCACATTGTTCTGTAATTTCACATCTCATTTCTTTTACTTCAATATCATGTAGTTGATGGATGGTTTAACATTTATATGATTAATATATGATATTTCCACATTCATCAAGATTTCAAGATTCATCTTCTGAAAACCCATAAAAAAAATTCTTTCAATCCTCATCATATAGAAACATACATGATATTTTTGACACAGAGCGTCATCCACCCTCTTTACCTACCCAATTTGGTATTGTATTGAGAAATAATAATAATTGATCCACTCAATCCACATTATTTACCACATATTCATATTATTATGTCTAAATATATACATCAATATTATATGATCTCTATATATGTCACAACATTAAACTTATAGATAATGCGTTCACATATTCAATAAAAAAATTACCACTTCCAACTCCTAATCACAAGTCGGCTATTTTTAGCCAGGAATAATTAATTGGAAAGTGGTATATTCAATCACTATTTCATTCTAAATAAGGAAAAATCATTGTACCTTCTTTGGTTTAACTTAACATATCACAAATCCATTACCATTATTGGGCAATATATAAACATGTGAACACAATTTTTTTTTTACAGTTCTATAAAATTCAATTAATATTCATCTATGCATAAGAACATGAAACCCTTAAGAGTCAATACAAGGACGGGATTTTATTATATAGATAAATCTCCCATATATCATTATTAGTATCCATATAGCCCAAGTGAACCATGGATATCAGTTTCCATGGTTAGCCAAGGCCACTTCTAAATAACATCCGTCTTTTACAGATACAAAAATATTACATCATGTTAGTATATATGACCAACAAATGATTTTTTATCCAAAAATAACACATGGTAAATTTAGCATTCAACATATCCTTCCAAAATTTGTTGACTACTTTCTATAATGTTCTTAATTATCTTCCTTTCATATTTAAATTTTATAAATATATTCTATAAATAATACCACTAAATAATAAATGTATTCTATAAGGACTCTACTAATTAGATCCATGAGGATATAAGGATAATTTTAAAGTCTAAATGGAATTACAATAAATTCAAAATGACTTTTCCTTATAAAGAAGACAGTCATGGGTTTACACTCTTTCTTGTTCCCCATTCGATGATATCAAGGTCAAAGATGAATCATTTATAAATAATTATATCCTCCCAATTGATCAAAAATATCATTGATATGGGGTACATGATACATGATCTTAATGCTGATCTTATTATATTGTCAATAATAAATGAAATGATGCATTGATCCATTATTCTTCTTAATTGGAAGAACAAGTAAATACCTTGGAGAAGAAATTTGAAAAAATGAATCCATTATCTATATTCTTTGGGATTTTCTTTTTTATTCTTATAAATCAATTAGATTCATTATATATTTACACATTAAAACAAGTTTTTCACCAGGTACGAGTCCTCTTGAAAAAAAACTTTCTGATTCATAGGATAACTAGGAACACCCCCAATAAATACATTATCATGTTCATAAATATATGAACATTTTTATGGTTGAGTTGCTCCCAAAATATTTAAGTTAAATATTCCACATGAAAATTTATAAAATACCATACCATAGAAGCGAGTTCCATTTTTTTCATGTTCATCCGCAAACTGATTGATCATTATATGTTTAGTTTGGATATAAAATATAAATTCTCTTCCATAAAAATTTATATGGTTTCTATACTGATATATCCATTCCATACACAAAATTACATCAAATTTGACTTGATGAAGGAAAAATGATTAACAGTAGGAAAATTTTAAAAAACATCTATAATAGTAAAGCTATAAACAAGAGATATAATTATAAAACAATAATGTGTTTTCAATGTTAACACCACATATAATAATTGAGGTGGGGGTGTGATAACCTAATAATATTATATAGATTCAAACATGTAAGTTGAAAAAGAATCCAATAAATCATTTTAAATCATAGAGTGGATGATATATGTACCTTTCACTAAGTCACTGGGAATGTCTACTTCAGCTTTAGTAATTGAATAAGGTTGAAAATCTCCTCTTGGCTTCCTTTACATTATTTAGTTGATGTTTTATAAATAGGTGAGTATGGTTACCTATATATACAAATTTAATATTATATACTTTTATGGTTTATCAATTACCATTTCCATCATGGTGATGAATTCCTTTATCTCCACACATAATGAAAACATTTTTTCTTCCTAAGCATATACCAAGGTGTTTCCCTATAAAAGTTTATCATTTTTTAAAATCCACATTTCTCTTCTTGAACATATAAATTTTTTCTCACCTTTCACCATCCTCTCTTTTATTACATAAAATCCATAGGTTGTGGATAACTCTTTCCTTATCTAGATTCCTTGTGATACTATTTACTAATATGTTGGGAAGGTTTGGGAGACTAGTACTCATTGAATGATTTCCTTAAGTCCTTCAAATAATAATGTCAAAATCAATCGATGAATTAAGTATGTAGTCTAGAAAATGAATTTATAACCATGTAATGTAAGATTAATAATTAGAATCATCTTCCTATAACATATCTCATAGACATACGAATTTTCTATCCTGAAATATTTTTTGTTCAGGAGGAATATATTGTTCTATGAAAAGTTCTTAAAAATACTATTACTCCTGTTAAATATTTCCACCTCATATGTAGTGTTTTGAATCAGTTACAACCACTGATTCACATCCCCCATGTTATAATAACATCCACGACAAATTTATCTATTTAATTACATCACAATGAGATAAAAATAATTTCTTTGGAACATATCCATTTCTCATATACCAATGGATTTGTGATTCCTTTGAATGTTGAGGGCATTTTTCACATGAATTATAGAATAATTACTACAATATATTGTGGATCAATAATATTTTCCATACAGTTAAGGTGATGTTATATAAACAAAGTAATATTCCACAATGTATTTATTAATTATTCCATATCAATTTCATCACTAGTCATTGGATTATTATTTCTCTGTTGAGAAAAATAACTATATAGTTTACATGATTTAATACAGTTTCATTCATTATAATAGTAACCATTTCTAATAAATGTCATGAAAGGTATTAGTTAATAAAATTATGAATCATAATGTATAACTTTGAAACTATTGAAATGCTTAACATAAAATATTTTTTTCTAAATAAACAATCTCATAATCAAAATCTATGTTTAATGGGGAATGTTCCCCAATCATAATAATATATTCATATAATTCAAAATAGTTTTTCAATAAAAATGTGATTTAACGAAAAAATTTACTATAGGAGTGTAAAACTAGGTGTGAATCAAGGGATGATTCACAATGCACCAGAATTATGGTTGAGATATGCTCAACATACTCTTTTCATGTTTATGTACACTATATGCGTCTATTACAAAACCACATCCAATTTTATTATAAATAAAGTGATTTATTCTTTTTAAAACCACAGAATTTCTACCATATATAATTTTTAGAATGTTTTAATATTCATAAAAATTACCTTAGTTTTAGTCATTGGGTTTTGTTCCCGAATCAATGTTTTTCTAATCCTAGACATTAATGATTATAATTTACCCCCTATGATACCAAATATAACGACACTAACCCTTGTATCTTGAATCTAGTGGTTACTCTACTATAAAGGTACTAGATACAAGAAATCACATCCCAAATGACCTAATAGTTCAGTATTCTTTGAAAACTATATACAAATATAAATCTAACATTATAATTGAATACATAAAATACAATATAGTATATTATTTTGGTACCAAATATTGTATTTAGAATATCGGTACATATTAAACATTATCACTTCATGGAATCATGGGGAATAGAAACATTAGAAATGGGTGTTCTTAGATGCACCACAAAAAAGGGGTAGTACCAGAAGATTTTTTCATAGACTAGCGACGGTTTAAACTGACACCAAATAGTTTAGTGACGGTAATTAAAACTGGCATGTATTTCATAGTCCCAAGTCATTTATATGATTTTATATTAATTTCCCCGTCATTTTTATGTGTCATTTTTGGAGAATTTTTAGGTGGTTACATGTTTATTTAAAGTCATTTCTATTTTTAAAAAGTGTCCAGGGGAATCTAAATAAAATAAATCAAGCATGTAGGGGACAAATATCCATAATTTTTATTAGTGGTGGTAAATCATAACTACTACTAAACATATTATATTTAATTTATTTTTCTGTGGATACTTAAATTTTCCTCTGAACCAGATTTTTATTTTTAAATATTAAATAAATAAATATAAATATAAAAAATCATTTGAAAAAATAAAACCTAAATATATGATAAACCCATTAAACATATATCATACATACATAATCATGTACATACACCTAAACAACCTAAACTCAATACCAATAAACCCATACATATGTCAACCAATTCCTCTATCATTAATATATACATATAAAAGAGTTCCAACAAAAACCCATTCATAATATACATCCATGTCAGGACCTACACTATATCTTTCATCCTCTTCCTCATCTCAACAACTGAAACTGACTATGTCAACTCACCAACTATAAAAAAAATGAAAAAAATTAAAACTAAAAATGATAAATTAGAATTACTGTAGAGTAATTGATTATATTAAAATATAAAAAGGAAACTAATATCCATCATGCCAACCTTCTAAATAAATTAATTGATATAAATGGTCAACCTCATCCCTAACGCTGGCATCTACCACGTATACTAAAAACCGGAACATTTAACACAGTAAATGTGAAAAATAGAAGACAAAAATTATATTTCTAATGCTAGAAATAAAATTTGATGTTTTGTTAATAAAATAGTTGAAATTTTAATATAAAGATTTAATTTATATTGAGAAATAATTTGAAAACAATAACATTCATTTTTAATATAAGATTAAACAAATGAAATAGAAAAGAGATATGTAAATATTATAATTTATTTTTATGGTGACTTGAGGTGTGATAGAAATTTACATAATAAACAAAATGTAATGATTTTTAACTGAAAAAATGATATATATTTCTAAATCAAATCATTGGTAGGTATCCCATTATTTCACATTAATCTAAGGTCATTTTCTACTTTTTTGACCATTCCAGACACATTTTTGTGTTTTAAAACACAAAAATGCCTTTATTTCCATAACAGGAAAACTCTAACTCAGAAAAACATTCCATTTATTGAAACATTTAAAAATTAAATCTATAGTCATTATCCTATGACTTTTGTAAAATATGACATCACTTTCTTGGTTACGACCCCCCAACACTTGTTTTTAAACGAATTTCTACATTTCAAAATTGTATACTAAGTAATTGCAACCATATAAAGCATTGAATTCATATTTTTTTATGAATACATGTCGAAAACAACTCAATGGTATTTGTCTCATGATTTCACATCAATATGAGTTCATTTTTTGTGGTTTTAGCTGTTCTATAGTTGTTTTTGTGTTTTAAAACACTAAAAATACATTTATAGCTATTACAGGCTAAGAATAATTCCGAATAACGTGTCATAGATTCCAAAATTTAAAAATTAAATACATGTCCTTTTCCCCATGATTTTAGAAAAATAAAACTACATTTTTCATGTTTTGAACCCTAATTCTTTTTAAAGTCATTTATACCATTTAAAAGTGACTACCGTCAAATTTTTACTACATCGTTGGTCAGGTGGACACATTATCTCTATATACTTGTTAAAAAAACATAATCAGTTGATGTCCCTTTATTAAATGTGAATTTTAGTTTTTTATTTGTTTTTACCATTCTACACTTGTTTTAGTGTTTTAAAATAATAAAAAAATTGTTTATGGTCATAAAGGGAAAACAATATTTTGGAATGATATACTTTCAGTTCCAACATTTCACAATAAAATATAATGTCATTGTCCAATTATTTGATGGAACTATGACATTGTTTTCCTAGTTTTGACCCACTAAAATTTGTTTTTAGAGGCTTTTGTTACTTTCTGAAGTGTATACCATGTAATTACGACCACACCTTAATATGATATCAGTATGAAACATAAAAAAACTCATATGCAATTGTTTCATGATTTCAAATCAATATATGGTAGTTTTTTTATGGTTTTTACAATTCCATGAACGTTTAATTTCATATAAATGATAATAATGTGTTTAATGTGATAACGTGAAAACCTAAAATCTGAAATACATTCCAGGAATCCAAAAATTTCAAAAATTAAATCTGCGATCATTGTCCCATGATTTCATGGTATTATGATGTCTTTTTTTGGGTTTTGATCCCCCAACTCTTGTTTTTTATGGATTTTTTTTTTCATAAGTGTATACTGAGTAATTATGACCACATCCTATGTTCAAAATATGTGTCATCTATGATTACTCACAAAAGAAAACTCATCGGTGGTTTTCTCATGATTTCACATCAATATGAGGTTGAAGTCTATAGTTTTGACCATTCCACATTTGTTTTATTGTTTTAACACATTAAAAATGTGTTTACAACCTTAACAAGAAATATATTTTCATAATTACATGTCATTAATTCCTATACATCAAAATTAAATCGACAGCCGTTTTCCTATTATTTCAGGGAAATTCGAAATTATTTTGCTAGTTTCAACCCCTTAACACTTGTTTTCAAAGGCTTTTGTACCATTTAGAAGTGTATACGACATAGTTATGACTACACCACAGATTGTATTGATGTGTTGTCTAAACAAGAATATCAAAAACAAATCCTCAGTGGTTATCCATTTCATTACCATTATTCTTATGTTTTTTAAAAGATATTGACCTTCCCCCACACTTTTAAATGTTTTAAAATACTAAAAATTCTTTTACAACCATTATAGGGAAACCATATTTCCTAATGACATTTCGTGATTTAAAAAATTTCAAAATTAAATCTACGGTCGTTATACCAAGATATTAAGGAAATATGACATTATTTTCATGGTTATGACCCCAAATATTGTATTTTTTAATGGATTTTATGCCTTACAAAATTGTATAATAGGTAATTATAACCAGATGACTCATATGATTGATGTATTATCTATATATACAAATTTGAAACATTTTAGTGTTGGGTTTTCCATAATTTCACATCAATATGAGGTCATTTTCTATGGTTTTCATCATTCCATGCATGTTTCTATGTTTTAAAACCTTGAAAACATGTTTACAGACATGAAGGGATAACCATAATTTGGAATGATGTTGTATCAATTCAGAACATTTCAAAGCAACATCTACAGCTAATATCCCATTATTTTAGGGAAATACTATGTCGTTTTCCTAGCTATGACACCCTCACACTTGTTTTTAAAGTATCATATTCCTATCAAAAAGGGTATACCAATTTATTCCCACCACTCCACACAACATATTGAATTTTTTCTATAGATACATGTCAAAACACCTCATCAGTTGTTTTAAATGATTTCACATCAATATGAGGATGCTTTCTATGGTTTTGACCATTCCTTGCATGTTGTAGTGTCTTTAAACACTAAAAACATGTTTACATATAGAATAGAAATACCGTAATTATGAAATACCTGTTCTTAGTACCTACATTTTAAAATTAAATCCATAGTCCTAATTTATTGATTTTGGGGAAATATAATGTCATTTTCCTAGTCATTACCCCCTAATAATTGTTTTTAAACAATTTTATACATTCTATTAATGTATAATAAGTAATTAAAACTACAACTCATGTCCAATTGACATGTTTTCAACATGTAAACATCAAAAAGATTTCAAAATTGTTTTTTCCATGATTTAACATCGATTTTATGTCAGTTTTTATGGTTTGGACAATTCCACATATGTTTTAGTGTTTTAAAACACATAAAACACCATTACTATCATATCAGGGAAACCCTAATTTGGAATTAAATTATATCTTATTGTAAATTTAAAAAATAAATCGATGGTCTTTCTCTATTTCTTTTATGGAAAGCTGGTGCTATTTTTCAGTTTTAACACTTGAAAACTTTTTAAAGGCCTTTGTACCTTTTTGAAGATTATCCTTAGTAATTATAACCCCACTGCATATTGGATTGACATGTTTTCTATTAATTCACATAAAAAATGTATTTGTGGTTTTCCCAAGATTTTATGATAATATTAGGACTTTATCATTTGTTTTCACAATTCCAGACACATTTTAGTCTTTTAAAAACACATATAGGGACATAATAGGGAAACCATTCTTTGGAATTATATGTCATAGGTTCCTACAATTCATAATTAAATATACATCCAATTTACCATTTTTTTGGAATTCCAACATATTTTCTGTGGTTTTTACAACAAGATATATGTTTTTAAAGGCATAAGTACCTTTAAGAAGTGTATATCGAGTAATTTGGACAACACTTCTTGTCAGATATATGTTATTTTTATGTTTACACATAAAAAACTTCTCATAGATACTTTTACCACAGTTTCACATTAATATTGGGTCTTTTACTATGGTTTTGACCATTCCACGCATGGTTTAGTGATTTAAAATGATAAAATTTCATTTATGACTGTAATGAGAAAACTATAATTCTGAATAAAATTCATTGAAATCATATTTTTAAAATTAATTATATGGTTATTTTAACATTATTTTAGGGTAATATTACATTGTTTATCTAGGTTTGACCCTCGTCACTTGTACTTAAATGATTTTACCTTTCAGAAGTGCACACCGAATAATTCTAACCAACCTCACATTGGATTAACATGTTGTCTATACATACATGTCAAAAACAACTCATCAGTTGATTTACCAGGATTTCACATTAATATGTTGTTTTTTTCTATGGTTTTGACCATTCTATGATGTTTTAGTGTTTTGAAACACCTAAAATGTTTTTACAATCAGAAATGAAACTCTGTAAATTCGAATGATGTTTCATTGGTTCCTACATTTCACCGTTAAATCGATGTTCATTTGACTATGATTTTAGGGAAATCTGAAATCATTTCCCATGGTTTAACCCCCAAAACATGTTTTGAAAGGCTTTTATACCATTTATAAGTGTTTAAAGAGTAAGTTTTGCCACACAACATGTTTTATTGAAGTAATATCTATGTTTTCATGTCATTAAAAACATAGTGTAAGTTATACAAATATTTCACATTAACATGGAATCTTTTTCTATGGTTTTAACCATTCCACTCATGTTTTAGTGTTATGAAACAACAAAAATGTGTTTTATGTACATATCTTGAAAACTGTAATTTGGAATCATGTTCACTTGGTTTCTACAATTCACCGTTAAATATATCATTTCTCTTAATAATTTCATAAAAATATGATGTTGATTCCTTTATTTTTATCCCCAAAACTAGGTTTTAAAGTATTTTTTAACTTTAAAAATTATTTATCGAGTCAAAATTGAGTAAACATGGTTAGAATGTTCTTTAAAATATGGATTACAATCTGTAATTCAGTTTTGATGTGTAAGAGTAAATCAAGCATCAATCCAAATAAATAAGTGGTTAATATGACATGAAAATAATGATTTCCATATAAAAGTGTCGTTTTAGTTTTATTTATGGATGTGGTATGTGATCTTTTCAAATGGATGAATTATATATAAAATTTAATATTTACCTCATTAAGATGACCTATAATTCTGGTAATTTCCTAAGGGATCATTCTGGACATCCTCTATAATATAGAAACTAATGCTTATTTCAATTTTTGACCACCACAGATCATTTGTTTTCATATAAGTGTCTTTTCCATTCATTATTTCATTGAATATTTCAATTTATCATTGTGATTCATGATTAACAACAAAACTTGAACACCCACTGGGTGTTGTAGTACATGATGATATCACCCTACCAATTTCATTAGATGTAGTAGGCCCATAAGTGATCCAACATACATGTTCTAGATTTTTTCATACATAAATCTATTTAAACTACATCATCCTAGGAAATCGATAATGATTATGAAGGGTTTACATCCTAGAATTCTTGAATTTAAACCAGTTAATACTAAAATATTAACGATGATTTTTAAAAATATCCAAACATCGTAATGTTATCTAATTAATAAATTTTTCATTATAATTTTTTTTTATTTCAAATATAGAAAATCATATTTATTAAAATTATATTATAAGAAAAAACAATCCATAAATCCAATTAATTTGGGCTAGATACATTTATCAAATGAAACCAAATTGGAATCATTTTATCCATGTAGCTGGCCCCATTTAATTTTGTATATGATATATTATTTGTTACAATTTATTTTTTATTATTATGTTTTTATGGTGATGAAGTAATATAAAATGGTAATGAAAATTATAAACTCCAATGTCTTTGTTATGGTCATTAAAAAAATTCATTTGGTTTCCTATTCATAATAAAAAACATCTCTATTTGGCCAAATGAGTGACCTAATTTGTTAGAATTTACAAAAATATATATACATGTTATATAAAAAAACGAGTTATTATAAAATGATAAAAATAATAATGAATAAAATAATATCTAAAATTATTCTTTTCTCAAAAAACTATGAGTCCTTCCAATGGGATAAATAATATGCTTCTCCTGATTAATATTATTTTTTAGATAATTCCAATAAATATTTGAAAAATTAATAAAAATATTAATTTTACTATGTTTATTTTACTAAGATACTACAAAATATGAAATTACCTCTTAAGATTCATCTTGAAAGATATCAAAAAAATAATTCCATTTTTGCGGAAAAACGCCTTTAGGAACTTTCTCATACATTTTTCGTGAGCTCAGAGAAGTTTCATTAAACTCTTTCCATAATATTTATTTAATATTACAACATATCATTCCCAAAATTTTCAAATTCAATGAGAGTGAAATGGTGTCAGGGACATCAAAATGAAAAAATGACTAGAAATACAAAACATTACAATTTATTAGTATATAACAAAATTTTACTCATATATTTTAAATTTATTATAAAATATTATTATATTAATATTACCTTTACATGAGTATTATACTATATAGGAATTTACCTCATATATTTATAATAAATAGGAAAGCTCGATGTCTCTCAAGAAATAAGGCTAAGAATATGCCCATAGATTCTGTCAACGCCAACACAATTCACCCCAAACACATCAAATAGAAGGATAATAATGAATTCATTCAAGTCCCCTACATCTTTCATGTTCATATTTTTATCCCTTGTTTGGTTTTCATTATTTTTTTGTTAAATTCTTTTTACATTCAATAAAATATTTTTAAAAAAAATACACACATATGAGTAACGCTAATGAACAATATCTCCTAGATAGAGTGGTGACCAACTAATCCATCCCTGGAGGAATTAGGTAGTCGGATACCAATAAAATATAGTGTAATGGGTAACTTATAGTAGTCTTGACTATAATAGAATAACTAGTATCCATAGGAGATTTCATTTGTGTTGGGGTGTTCTGAGATGCTGATCGATTATGATCAAAATAATTGTTTCTCTCAGCTCTCCTGAAATTAAAATGTTTAAGGTATATTATAAATAAAAAAAAATGAAAAAATAAATGTTTTTTCATAATTAAAATAATAAAAGGAACAATATATATATGTATGAAATACTTATCGATAACAAAATATAGTATATTTTCATTACAAATTTATACTTTCAATTATCATTAACTTTATTATCTTCATTGTTATCAACCTCTAATATGATGATTCCTTCATTTTCAATATCACTTGAAGAGTTCTAATGTTTTTTATTTTTACATGGAATAAAATTAAATGTTTTGTGGTTGATGAGGATCACTGTCACAAAGCCCCAATTCAGCTTCTTCTCCCATTTCATATATGTATATCTTATTTAAATGTTCAATAACACTCAATGCTTCATGTGTTTCACCATCCAGATAATAACCCATATTTTATTTTGAATTCCAAGATAAATGGATCATTCTCTATAAGGTCACAAGTATATATCATGTGAGAGGATTTGAAAGAAGTAAAATGTAAGGAATCATTCATTATACCCCAGTCATTGTTGAAACACATTCATTTTTATAAAAAAAATAGAAAAGTATATCTTTCATATTCCATTTGTATAGAACCACTATTAGTGTAAGTACACCACTATATTGATTTTTCAGGAATGCTTTCGGATAAATTGTACGAAACTTGAAGCCATGAAAATTATACGCATCAAATCTATTAGCATTCTTTAGAGGAAATCTAGAAAAAAACATGAAATCATTAGATATTTTATCTTTGTTGTCACCATTAATTATCTATATAGAAGTATATAATATATTACATTAACATAAACAAAATAATCACACATCAGTAAAATTAATATTATTATATACATACAAGATGAACGACCCATTAAACAAGCTCATCATTAACCCCTTATGTTAATGCTAGCTCATTTTGAACATAATCCCATAATATTCTCTTTGTTTTTGGTCATATAATTCATTAAATGGATCTAATGTAACACTAATGAGTGGCATATAACAATTTTTTACTAGAAACTCCAATTCAGTCAGTGTAAAATTTGACCCCATTCCAATTGGTCATCTAATAGATGGAAATACCGAGGATTGATTTTATGAATAAAAATAGTGAAGATGCCATCAACATTTCAAAAATTATTAAATATAATCTCAATATCATTAAAATACCTATAATAGAAATCAAAACACTATTAGAGTATGTAACCTTCAGTTATAGAGCTTTCCGGTTGAGCTTTATTTGTAACAAATGATTTCAATTGACCTAAGTAATTGATGAAAAAAATAAGAAATATATTTATAAAAATTATGAAATTATTTGATAAAATCAAATTCACTAACGAAAAAAAAATATGAATATAAATCTCAATTGGATATGCCCATCAACATTGTAACGGTCCTCTATGTTTATATTATTCAACCAAATGAATAATTAAATTATTCATGATTGTGAAGAATGAATGGGAATCCATATTAAAATGATTTAGGGTAAAACTAATTCTTTTTTAAATTTTATCGAGATCAATTTGAATTATATTTTTACCAAAAATATTTATAAAAAGGTACAAAACTCAACTGAAACCATAGTTCCTTTTTCAGGTAATGTTTTTTTAAAATCCAATGGAAACAAATGCCTTAAAAAAATATTTCTGTCATGGATTTTTAATCCATGTGAATTTTGTTGTTTTGTGTCAACACAACATTTTATGTTACTTAAATATCCTATTGGAACATTTAAATTCTTTAATTCTTGTTGGAATACATATTTATCATTTTTATTTACTGTAAAAATAGGTGAAGGATAATTTCTACTCTCGTGATTCCAAAAACCATGATATATATTCATTGAATCCAAATCCATATGTTTATAAAGGTGATCCTTTGATTTAGCATACTCATTAGGCATAGTAAAAATTAAATTTTCATATATGTTCCTCTCAGTATGAATTACTTCGGGATTATGATGTATCGAATTAAATTCCCAATAAAAATGTATGAAAAGTATAGTATTTTCCTTTTATTATCGTGTCCCACCTTCTTTGGAAAATCCACCTCATAACCTTTTTCCCATACTTTAATCTAATGAAATTTACCAAATTCTTTAGTGACATTCCATATTTATCAAAATATTTCTAAACCGAATAACACCTTTGGTGACTTTATTATTTCAATATCTCCATTTAATTTTGTCCTATTAAACCTGAAATTTTGAGAATCATCGTGAAATTGAAAATGACACATAAAACCCAATTTTTTCTATTATGTTATCATTAAGGATTAAAATAAAATTTAAAAACATGACATGAAAAACCAGCATAAGTGTTTCAACCAGATAAATTTCCATGTCTATGAAATTAAATACTTTTTTACATTAAATTATCATACATTTTGAATAGTTATCTCATTGAAACATCTTAGGTTTTCATTCCATCATACCATAATTCTCACCATTTCCTTGATTAGAGGTTTAAGGTATAAATCAATGTTATTTCTAGGAATTTTCATTCCAGGAATAATAGTCAAAATAATGAAATGATTCTTCTTCGAACACATCCATAGATGTCGGTTATAGAAGATCAAAACAACAATACAATTGATATAATTAGTACTTAATATACCAAAATGGTTAAAACCATCTAATGCCAACCAAAACATATATTCCTAGGACTTGAAGAAATATTTTTGAAATGAAAAATCAGGTATCTTCCATAATGTTGTATCATTTGTATTTCTTATCAAACCATTTTTATGATACTAAGCATGCCACATTATGTTGTAAGTGGTATTAGACAACATGAATATTATTTCCATGTTTTATTTCATAGGAAAGTTATATAATTCATTTACAGGTGTTTTCTTCATCTATTACCTCTTGGTTTAGAAATGAAATAATCTATCATTATTTCTCATTCAATTCCATTAGCCTATATGAAATCTTGTTCATTATTCTTTATTAGAACCATTTACCCCGTAAATATTTCTTTTTTTTCAGAATTTAGGTATCATTGAATAATAATTTTAAAGTGAATTGATGACTTTATTGATCACCTAAAATTATGTAGGGACCTTAGATGCACTAACTGCATCATAAAGTTACTCTAAAATCATGGAAAATTATTTTCATCTATTCCATAGAGAATATTTTATATGATACAACCAATTAGAAATGTCAAATTCAAATACATATAACACCCTCAATATAATTCTTATTTTCCATCATTAACGAGTTAATAAAAATTATTTTATTGGTCAATGGTATTCTAAGCAGGATTAACCGAAGAAGGATTAAATAAAGGATATATTAAACTATTAAAACAATGGACATTCTATTTTTCAAAAACGAATGTTCATTTTAACAAATTTTGAATTAAATTCTCTACTATCGAGACACTTTTTATTAATTGACATTATTTCCATTGTTTTGAATATACATAAATTTTTGTTCACCATTCCAAATCCAACATACACTTTGAGAAAGAAATTCTATCAATATCAAATGCTCATATATTTTATTTCTATTTAACACTCTCTTGAATTTACAATCAGAACATGAGCATTTTATTCTACCATCCATTGATTAGTTTTCAATTGAAAAATCAAAAAAAAAACATTCAAAACCCTTGGCATATCATAGAGTGTTTTGAGGTAGAATAATAAAAAAATTGCCAATATATATTAGATCGTATTCATCTGATAAATTCAGTTATAAATATATAAATTCGTAATATGAGAGTTCAAATCAAATTTAAAAATCATCCATCATCACTCATGACACATTCATAAGCACTATAAATGAAAATGGGATTAATAAAAAATGAAAATATATTAACCAAACTTATAATATAAACTCATGAATCAAATAAATTACTATTTATCAAAAATATACAAATAATCAAACAAATTAGATGGCCACCATATTCTAGCATGATGGAAACCAAGGACCATTCTAAAAGATATCAATTATGTATTCCTAAAAAAATATTTGGAAGATTAAGTGTCTTTTTCAGTAATGAAAAAAAGTAAATTTTTAGATTATAGAATGATCTATAGAGGTTATGATAATACCCAGTATTGTGATATTTGATGTTAAATGCAAGATTAAAAGATTAATATTTAATTTTTTAAGTGTGGAAATCATCCTTTAAATTAAATATGGTAAATATGTATTAATTTTTCAAATTTTATATGTAGATGATATTATTTTTAAGTGAGAAAACATTAGGGTGTATTATACCATAGTGTTGTACCTTGGGAGGGTTTATTCCGTTTAATAATTAGCTACATAGATAAATTTATGAACTATTCCCATGATATATATATGAACAAGCGCACCCCTTTCAAAATATTAATGCAAAGTATATTTTATTTTTATATCATGGTATGTCATGCATTACCAAATTGTTGACCTTTATATGTCCATATTATATGGAACTGGTCTAGAGGGACTTCATGTTGTTCTATTAATTATATAAATCAACTCTATTCGAATAAGATCAGATAATGTGTTCTTTCAGTATGAGATAATCATAGAACCCATTATGTTAACTTAAATTTGAATAATATGTATTGTGATTTAAAATCAAATGAAAAATAATTATTCATATTTCTCAACAAAAAAACTACACTCTATAATTAGTTATCTTAAATATCATGTTATTTAAGATAAATACAATGAAACTATGTTGGTAGTTCAAATTATAATAACCAATAATATATTAGCATGCATTTAAAACATAACCCTAACTACTCAATCATTATTCGATAAGTTTTATTTAGCAATAAGATTCTTCACATATACTTAATAATTGAATCATTATGATAAATTTATGAAAATTTTAATATCTCTTTTTGAAGGGATTTATTCTTGTAGACGTTTGGAGGGTTGGTGATGAAACCATGTGCAACCCCAACCCCTACCAAAAATTGGTCATGATTTTAAAAATAGTCTGAATTATGTTTGTGTCCAGAATTAGTGGCATTAACATATATTGAACAAAGTGGAATTCATTATTATTATATAAAAACCTTGAAACTATAAACAATATTTATTCCACTACCAAATTATATCATAAACAATTTTTTTAATTTAATAGAACAGAACAAATAATAAATATTATTATAACTCCAAAAAATAAATGAAACATCTAAATAACAAATTGTAAACCAAAATTAAATATATACATTACTAATTAAAAAATAATAACAAATTCCATGCTATTTTTTATCCGAAAATATTGTCAATATAATGATACTAAATAATAGATTTTGGGTGAGGATGATAAATCCATTGAGGGGTTATATGTTCCGAACAAGGCGAGATTCTGAGCTGGGGAAGTGGCGGTCAAGGGTGTTATTCGCATCACTACAATAGAGGGGAAAGAAGCTGAGGAAAGGTAGGATAAAGGTTGAGGGTTATTTTCCTCCAATGAGGAGGTAAAATAATTCCATTAAGACAGAGGTCAAGGGTGTTGGTTATCCGGGTTGGAGAAGAGTCATAGGGGTTGTTGTATCCACTTCGAAGGGTGGGTTTTCGTCATTGGTGTATGTGGAAAGGTTATAGTAAGGTTGGGTTCATCATTGGGGAGGGGAGAGTTGGAGGTCAGGAGATGGGGGATGTTGTCTAAGTCATGCCAAGGGAGTGTTGAAGGAAGATCAATGACGGGTTTTTTTTTAATATTTAGGTGTAGTTAAATTAAATGTTCTCTAATTGTTATCAAAATATAGTTTTTGGTTTTATTAAACCACACACACATATATATATATATGAACATATTTATTTTGGGGATGCTACTAGAACAACCTCTACTAAACAACCAATATGATGAATATTTTTAGTAGTGATTCTTAATAAGGGTATGTTTTCAGCAGAAGCCAAATAAATCATGAATAATATTGAAGAAATAAATGATGATCAAATAATAAAAAATAGATTATCAAAGGCCCTTGAAACTTTTATGTGGATGTAATATGTATTTATATATTTATAGTAATGTTAATAATTATTTTCATAATTATGGAATTGATAATGATGGAATACTAAATCATATCATCGATCCATTGTTCAAAGACATCTAAATAAATTGATATGGCCATAGACCAATAACCAACCTATTTTGTCTCATGAGAGCTAATAATATATTATGGGGATATATAATGCTAATCCCTACCCATTACATAATAAGTATAACGAATTAATCACATGAAGAAATAATAAGACATAATCAATTTTCCAAAAAAAAATTATGAATGGAAACATTAATCGTACCAAATGCCAATACTATCCCCAGTGAAACATGTTATAAACAATCCAGATAAATATAGTGGATGGTATCAGTAGATTATATCCTCAATAAATCATAATTTTAAATAAATAATGTTGACATAGATTAAAATACAAAAACAAAATATCCCTATAAACATTCTTGATGAAAATAAATGTTTCAAATCGATGTCACTTAATTATTATCTAAATATCTAAAAAAATATTTAGGGAAAAATTCCTTGAATGAAACCTGTTAATCCTATAAAGAAAGACTCAAATAATTTAGAGGTCATGATAGTGGGAGGATATATTCATGACTTGTGAATTAAATAATATTACTTTTAAATATTCTGTAAAAAGAAAAAAATACATCATTTAGTGAACAATTTGATTATACCATTTATTTTAAAAAAATAATTAATTTGAAATAATTAATATAAATTTTTTATATAAACCTAAAAATATTTTCGAAAATATTTTTCAAAAATATGGATATTGAAGAGAGAATAAATTTTTTAAGAGGAAAATAAATATTGTTTTCCTCAAAAATATTAATACGGAATCATGAGTACATAATGATAGAAAATTTAAAGAGAAAAATTTAAGTTATATAAATAGTAATTAGATAATAATATATATTGTCTTATGATAGAATGAAATAAGAATACTTCATTTAGAGACTAAAACCTATGGAATCTAGAATAATGATGGGATAATGAAATAAATCATTACCTTATGAGTGACATCCATGATATAATTTTGAACCTTCGATATACTAAATATATATTTATTACAAATCAATTATAGAGCCATAATAATATATATCATACCATATATAATTTACTTAGAACCTTTAATCACTCGTTTATTAACTAATCTTTATTTAATATCTCTTCCAGGAAATATTATTTTTTTCTTTTATGTATGTTTTGGTTCGGAAATTTGCGTCCTTGTAATATTATCATGGTAAAATCATAGTCATAATGTCAGTAATGTTAAAAATATCATATATATTCATTATATATATATTTATTTATTTAATGTCATCCATATAATATAGGGTTAAAAAAATGAATTATATCGTTTATTGAGAATGTATGTTTTATGTATTCATGAATGTTATAATATATTTTTGATGGATGGAACGAAGTAAAGTTAACATAATAAGTTATATATATTAAAACATAATTATATCGTAAATTGTTTTTTAAAATTTTTTTTTTAATCTTCGAAGAATTTTTATTATGAAAAATGATTTACACCACTATATGGAGATAGTAAGTCATATATATGAAAATGTGAAGTTATCAATTTTTTTAAGATAAAAAGATTGTGGATGTAGGTTTTAACATAATAATATTAATATTTTACTGCATTTTCTAATCTTAAATAATTAATTTATAATTAATACAATGGATCTGGGGGAGGTAGAATAAAAAATATAATTAAAGATGCTCAGAAAAGATTTAAACATCCTCTTTGAGAAACCACTTTTGGATTACACCGTAATAATTGAATGGATAGTAATTTTAGAAGAAAAGATATAGTAGAATGTAGTGAAATAATATAGGATTGTATTATTTTTGGTATTTTTATAGCTAGAGGTCTTAGAAACTGTGAATAAGGTAGGATAGGTTGTATTATTTGATTTGGGAAGGAAATGACACACTTGAAATTACATTAATGATTAAATAACACACACACACTCAGATATATATATATATATATATATTATTCATGGGAATTAGAATAAAGGGATAAAAAATTAGAGGATAATATGGGATTGTGGTTAAATAAATTCATCCAATCAAATTTGGGTTAGTTCTAGATATATATTATGCCATATTTTTTTTTAATCAATATTAAATCCATTTGAACCTCACCTTGGACAACATATCATTTTTACATGATAACATAGTTATATGACAAAAAATAAATGGGTAATAAAAAAATTAAAAGCATTATTCTAAATAATTAATCCATTTTATGATATATAATTTTATAGGGGGTACAATTTCCCTTTAATATCATAACACAAAAAAATGGAAAACAATTTTTAAGAAAATATTTAATTTAAAATTAAAAAATAATTTTATATTTAAATAAAATAATAAATTTATATATAGAGTAATTTTTTGAATAATAAATTATGAAATTATTGTATAGTTTATGATAAATCCAAAAATTAATATAATATTCCAAACATTCCATTACATTCAAAGACCCAAAATAGTTTTGAATTAGAAAAAAATACTACTTATATTCGAAAACTATATAAAGGGTTCCCTAATAAAAAATTAAAATATAAAGTAATTTATTTAACTCACTAAGGATTTATTTTGTAAAAATACACTCTCCTAATAGTATAAATACATGAATTTCGGTTAATCTAATTTTATACAAAATGATTTTAACCATATTTCACCCCTTTGACAATGAAGACTAATATTTACTACGAATTATTTTAATAAATAAAAAATATTAATTTTTACCTATTAAATTATATTAATTATAATGAATATTAATATAGAATCCATGATCTCACATTCAATTCATTAATGTGATATGATTTAATATAATTATATACTAGAAAAATGAGATGAAAATTATTTTTGAAGAAAAATTGTCTTTTTATGTATAAAATATTTTAATAAAAAAAATAAAACATATAATTCCTGCAAATTACCATAATTGATATATTAATAATAAAAAGTAATCAAAATTTAATTTGAAATTATTTTCATTTAAAATGGTAATTTTGAAATTATAGAAATTAAAAAACTATTTTCAATAAAGATTTATATTCTTTACTATTCATCTAAAAACAAAAACTTAAAATTATAATAAAAATTCACTCTATAAAAAACTTGAAATGATTATTTCAAAAATAATGATTATTTTTTCAGAACAAACAAAAAATTGTTACAAATTAATAAAATTAATTTTCTCAGAAAAGGGATAAAAAATAAATTTAAAGGAAAAATGTATTTCTGATGAATATAAATAATTTACAAAAAATTATGTCTTAAATTATTAATATGTTCCATTTTTTGAAAACCATTATATATATATTTTTTAATTTCAGTATACCTTTTCATACCTCAAATTCTATAGGAATTTTTCTAATGATGAAATTTAAATAAAAATATTTTAATTATATATCATAATTTTTTATACTCGGTGTTGCATTTAACATAAGATATTGAAGTTATTAGCTTTTTATATAATGATAAATATATCATTAAATTTCAGTGTGTGACATTAGTGGAATCTCTCAGCTAAATTTTTGTGAATATTTAGGTAGTCACCTTTAGAAAACCCTAATTTTCTTGTATCTGTTTATGTGAATCAAGTTATTTTCCATTATCATTATATATTATTTATTTATTATACACTAGTTTGGATACTTCTAGTTGAGATTTCAAAATAGTTATGAATTATTTCATAAAATTTATTTATTTTTTTAAATAAATTTTTAGTAGTCCTCGAGGAATATGACTTTTGACCATTTATGATTTATATTTCTAACATGTATTAGTATGGTAGCCTTGAATTCCATAGACCTATGAAATTCATATACCTAAGATACCAAAAATATTTTAAACATCCAATTATATTTTAGGTATAATAATTTGATATTTTCATTGAAAAAATGTACATTATTTGAGAATCTATCCCCATATAGTAACTATAGTTCCCCTTCCTTTAAATGGATCCCATGGAAATGAAATGTTTTACCAAGAAAAGTGGATTTATGTATATCACCACCACGTAACCGGAAAATCCCTTAAAACCATGATATTACATATTGATGATAATTTTATCTGGAATATTATATGTGTCTATAATTTGAAAACCAACAATATTTTTTATAGTGGAAGTGATAGTCTTGGAATATTTCTTTCTTTAATTGATGTGGAAGATGTTTTATCAAAGAACTTATTAAATCAAATATTACGTTATATGTATTTGAAATGTAATCAAGCTAAAATTCCAGATTGGATTTTAGGATTATTTGGAGAAGAGTTAATGATAATTCATGGACCCATCATCTCACTAACTGGATGAGATTCACCCTTTACATTAGATAAATTGGTTAACCCTTATGTAATCTTATTTAACACGTTTATTGGTGATATAAACATGGACTATTTCTCAAACATCTCTTCTTCTTTCCCGTGATATTTTTCAAAACTTCTCCATGAATAATCTCATACTCAGCTACACATAGTTTGAGTTTCATAGTTATATGAATACATGTTAACACATTTTGGAGAAACTATTCCTTTATTAATCAGCCTTATTCATCTGTTTCCTTAAATTTAATTCATCATTATTGAGTAATTTATTATTCCCATGAAAATATTCAAAATTACCTTTCAGTAGGTACTTGAGTTCTATTATTTCTTTCCCGTCTTCATAACATGAGGTATTAATACTACTCTAAACATGAACTTAAAAAACATCTTCTTCTAACCTGGTGCTCAATGGTTAGTTATAGTGCTAATTCATTCTCATCGGAATTTTTATCATAATTATTAAGTGTTTCATATTTATTTTACCCCTATTGATGTTTCTTGTATTCTTCATCTAAATCATATTTTATAGCCTTTCTTATTGTAAACATATTTGACAAATGTCTAATTATATTATAAGTATAACATCATGGAAATTTTTTCACATTCCACACCTGATTCCCTTCTTAAAAATCGATGATAAAATATAAATGAACTATTGAAATATTTATCATCACTTCATATTAAGATCAAATTGATTATTTAACAATTATTTCTTTGTATTTACAATTTCTCATTGACACAATAATCATCTCTTATTTTTCATTATTCATAAATGTTGTAATATTTCTCATTCCATATTATACTGAGATGATTATGTATTTCATCCCATTAAATGTATTCTCTAGTCTATAAATATTAAATATTAGTATTCAAACTATATGTAAAAGCATTTATGTTTTTTGATAATATTTTATTAATCCAACTTGTCACCAAGGCCTCATATATTACTAAAAATATCGTTGAATCTAATAATTTTTTTCATCCATGTATTCATAATAAGTCTTAATTATATCCTAAAATGTACTCATCCACCCTTATAATTCACTATTTTAAAAATTCATATTTCTTTCATAAATGATATATATATATATATATATCATTGAAAATTCCAATAGTTTCATCTAGTCCCATTCCTGTTGCCTACACCATTTCAATGACAAACTTAAAAATTGATTGTTTCTTATATTTTCTAGCCACATCATAATTACATTTGTTATTAAATGATATATGGTTTCCATAAAGAAAGGGTATACAACCAAATTATTATATAATATCATATACCAAATCTATTTCATAAGCTTTTGGTAAACATAAAATTCCTCTAGATATATTAGTTTTTTCAATATAATGTGTTGATACCATTTCTGTTCTCTGAATTTAAGCTATCTATTTTCTCAAACTTGTTATATCTTCTGATATATCATGGATTTTATTTAATAACATCTTTAGAACATTACCACCAAATAATTCATGATTTTGTATACTATAGATTCCCCCTTCATGGTTTTGTTTTTCTATTAAATACCTTCCCTTATATAAAAGGCATACTAAATGGGGAGAGTTCAATTTAGATATATATATATATATACTACAAGTGAAACTCCCCCATAAACCATGTTTTAATTAGGATGTGTTGAACTATATTTAATCCTTATTTTGGATGATAGAATGTTCATGACCATAGAAATATGGTGGTTAGTCTCTAGTGTATAGTTGATATGAGTTATAAAAATCCATTTGTCCTAAATTCTCCCAGTAAATATTACCCAACCCTATATTCTAGATATTTTACAATTTGGATTCCCAACTCAGAATTTGGTATTTCATGGTGGCCCAGCTCTTCAGAAAAATTCCCAATTAATGGGGGGATTTCCCTTGTGATATATACTAAATGTTGATCTCACCCTTTCCTCACGTGGGCCTTAAGATGTGTTGTTGGAAAATATGGACTAATTTAAGTTGACATGCATTCTTAAAAGTAGTTTTTGGTTTTATTCCCTTATTGGTAATCATATGGAATCAAAGAGAACTCGGAGTTAATATATCTACCACTCAAAATTTCAAATGTTTTAATGATTATTCTATGCTCTGATTCAATTAATAGGGCCACCACATTCCTCTAATCATGATATTGTTCACATTTGTGTTCCACATCATTGTTTTTTTCAAATAATCCCACACATGATAAAATATAATTAATTAATCCGATCGTTTTTATTATATATATATATATACTATTTATGGAACTCAACATATCCATGTATTGGACATGTGATGTATAGATCCTCATAGTAGAAAATTTTATGGTCATACCTTATCACAAATCAGTAGGAGTGATGGACTACCTAGGGTCGCAACTATGTCAAGGTTGATCTCTAGGATATTCCATACATTATTCTGTATCTCAATATCATCCTTGTATGCTATGGGATATCCCTATGGATTTATATTTTAATTTTACTTTGAGTATGATATGATTTCTACCCTTGATGAATCCTAGATACATCTATTGAAAATCCATTATTCATAAATATATATAAATCCTGATCCTATAAAATGTAGCATGATCATTATTAGTCATTGAATAAAAAATAAATTTATTTTTCCTAGTGTAGTTAAGTATTGATTTATTATTGTCTGTGACCAACTCCGTTTATGTCTTCTGGTTTATGTTTACTCCATCTATGTGAATATATACTTTATGATCTTATAATCTATATATATATATCCCACATTTCACCATTGGGATACTTTCTATACACCTTTAATGAAAATAATACCACTACAAGATCAAAATAATGAATTATGTGATTTTTCTCAATGACCATTAATAGATGTAATGTATAAGCAACCAACATGTTATTCTATATAAGGATACATCCAAATATAATAATTGATGATTTAACATATTTCAGAAAACCTTATTTGCAATAAGATATTGTGTTTAATAATTTTGTGATAATACTTTACTTAAGCTCTATGTTTTTTATATGACATTCTTATATCTATGGAATATGACTCCCTTTGAGATGAATTAGTAAATTTCATCACCATGAAATGTTTCTCACAGTGAGCCGCTTGTATCATGCCTATAATAACCCATAATTTTCATAGGTATCTTCTATAAAAAATTATTTTCATAATATATTGTTAAAAATTAAACAGAAAAAAATATATATTGTGTTAAAATAAGATTGGACAATTATTATATAGACATTAAAATTTCAAGTACCAAAAAACCATGTTAAAAACTGATGGAAAAAATGAAAGAAATTATGTCAGGTAGCAAAACTCTAACATAGAAAAAAAATTTATCTACGATTGGGAATGAGGTATTGTCACTATAATTTTCTCTGTACCAATCCCATGATGAAATCAAAAAATTACGACATGAGAGAACTCATATGTGAGAGAAATAAAAGCTGCTTTAAAATTTAATGACATCTACACTTGTGGAATCTACACCAACACCTACATCATGGGATTACCATATACATTGATTTTATACAATTATATTGATTTTAAATATAACTATAAATTTGGAATGATATAATAATTAAATATTTAGTATATTATTTCATTAATCACATATATTTGGTAGTTTTTATACATTTTATTTTTAAAAAATAATATTCTTATATTAAAATATATTTTCATTTATATTTAATATTTTGAAATAAAAATTATTAAATTTAAATTTATTACTTTAATTAAATTTAATTTATTATAAAAATAATAATTAATCTATAATCTAGGTGTAACTGTTTTAAATTTTCCAAATGTTGTTTTTTAAGATGAATAGGGGAAATGCTATTTTACCAAAATTTCAATTTTTCCAATTTTTTTTATAAGATAAGACGTAATGTTAAATTTATAAAACATTATAGATGTATTTAAGTAACATAAATTATATATACTATAATATTTTGGCGAAATTATGATTCTGATGACTAAAATTTTACGGATATAAGTAATATTTTCGAATAAAAACGCTTTTTTCAATATTCTTTTATTTAAAGGTTTACTTGTAAAATTGTTTTCAGATTTATTTTAAAGAAAAATATCATTTTTTTTATTCATGAAAACTAATTTTTTTCATTATAATAAAATAAAGTGTTTACATTACAAAAAATAAACAATATAGTCATGAAAATTTAATTGTTCTAAAAATGTGTTTTTATAAGATACATCTGATAATGAAAAAATTAAACTTTTTACAGATATAAATTATTTATAATGAAATATATTTAGTATTTGGATTACATGGGTAAATTTATTTAATAATAATTCATTTTTTGGAATAAAATATGATTTACTTTGGTAAAAACTAGTTACCATCGCATATACTAAATTTGTAAAATTAATAAATATAATATGAAATAGGATAAAAAAAGTATATAATTGAGTGGTTGATATATTTTGACATTTTATGTTCCATAATACATTATTTTAATATCTTTGAGCCACACGACGTGTCTAAAAATGTTTCCTTTTTATATTATGTTGATATAATCAAAAAAATCATTGACACAAATTATAAAAGTTCTTTCTCATCACACATTGAATAAAACTCTAAAAAGATAATTTCTCTCTAAAAATATGTGATTATTACATTCCATAGTACCATATTTCACTCCATTAAGCTTTTTTTCAAAATAAATTTTATGAAGTTCTTTTTTTTAATAAGGACTTTTAGGGAATGTTAAAAATCTCAATATTCTTCTTAATATCTAATATGATACCCTCTATATCATTTACACATAAAATTAACATACCCATTATTACATGATTAAATATGTATTAATTATATAATGAAAGTTGTATATGCTTATCAGTTATAAATTATCTGCTGTTTCCCCTCTTTCCTTAGGTGAAGTGAAAAAATCAAATGTCCCTATGTGTGGATTACCTCCCCCATGATGAAACACATTTCATTTGCATTAACTAAATTATAAGGATTATCATAATGGTAAATTTCATAAATATATAAGTATTAAATTTTTTTAAAAAATAATGGATGTATTTTACAATGTTAAATCATATGGGATATTTTTATTATTTAATAACACCCACATCATATTATTTTATTATTATTAGGTTCTTACATGACCCTAAAAAATTTCATTTCCCCATGACTCATAATTTAACTGAAGTTTTTCTTTTCTAGGAAACCATCCCAGTTCATTTTTTCATTTAGATTTCATTCTTTCCCATTACCTTATACATTAGATTAATTGGTAAATTACATTATTAGTTCCTTAATAATTTATTATTTAAATTATTTAAATTATTTCATCCAACACTTTCATTAGATGTATAATAAAATTTTATTTTCTTTTAATGAAATTTTCAATCACTACATTTTCATTAATAGTTATGGAATATTTACTCACATAATTTTTCATTTCAATTATTTTCCTATATGATCACATAATGTTTTATTCCATAGAATAGATTGTGTTGAATTACGTTCAATATATTTTTTGATTGAGGAAATACTTATTTAATAATATAAAAGTTACTCTATAAATAGTCATTTTTTATAATGCTTACATAAAAAGCTAATCCATTTTATGATTGTGGAAATAATAAAAATATATAAACATATTTTTTTAATAAAGTTGTTTATTGATTATCAAGGAATATTGATAATGTATTTAATAATGTATCTGTTTATTATATAATAATTAAATTGGAATTAATAAGTAATGAGTGTATCCCACCCTAGCTCCTCGATGCATCAATTGGCCTCTTGAGATAATATAACATGGGTATTTTCGTGTAATCCTACCATGAAAAAAAATATTTTTTAGTAATAAGGTATTAAAAAAACATGATATTTGAGATCAAGATGCTCGGGCATTAGGAATAGAATTTTCTATCCAACATTGGGCATCTCATCACTAAGAAACCTGTTATCGATATCCATATGATCTATTTGTTTTGATTATTATTCATCGATATATTATGATTTTTGTTTCATATTATTATGACATGGTTTTTATTATCTATTCATAAAATATTATTCTTTAACATATTATTCTAACTTACGATCATTTATTTTCATTATTATGTTTACCCTAATAGTGATGTTTAGCTTACACATTATTATCTTTTTATTTAACCATCTTATTAAGAGAAGTATTACTATTAATAGGTTGAAAAGAGTAACTTGTGTACAGAATTTATAGGAGATATTCAAGACTTATTATGGATTAAGTAATTTCATATATATTTTAAAAAATAACTATTAATTAACAAATAAAATATAATTATTAGATTATTATTTTTTATAATCCTGTAAATCATAAAACTGAACGAAAATTGGAATATATTATAATGAATTATTTTCTTTTAGAATTGAAATTATTCTATGGTCACAACAAAGCAGTGACCCAACCAAATTAAAGAAACTACATATCACTATTATAATGGTTAGTATATGTTATTTTACATCCACCACTATACTATATTAATTCACATATACACTATCACTTATGATTATATGACCCAAGAATGATAATTTTTTAATCATAAATCATTATTTCTAAATTTTGAATACAATTTCTCCATTATCATGTTTTTTAGTGATATACTAAAATTGCCTCCATACTCATATTTCCACTTTGAATGTATTAAAATTTAATCAATGAATACAAAAAAATCTCAAAGTAACCGATGAAATAGTTTATTCATCATATCAAAGATGATTTTAGGGACATTAAAAAAGTTATAGAAAATTTAATGTGAATTTATGATTCGTATATATTGAACAAATGGGTTTTTTATCATGTCCTCTATCTTTTCTCTAAATTGATTATATCTGCATTGATAGTAATATTCTAGAAGAATTGATCTGATCATATATGATTAAAATAGTCTTCAATATGTGGTATAAGATATTTCTTATTAATAATGTTCTTTTAAAGTTCAATATAAACAATGGACATATGAATTAATAAATATTTGTTATAAATAAAGAGGGTATATGCACCCCATGGTGAGGAACATGGTAATATAAAAACCATATCAAGATTCGTCTTACAAATTAATCGTATAGTACTCCCATTCTACATGTAATATTCTATAAGGATTCATTGATATAATTATAGAAATGGGTATGATTTATATTAAAAAAATCGACTTCAATATCTGGAAAAATACACCGAAACACATTGAGAAAAACATCAAATCATCCATTCCCAAGCATCATATCCTCAATATTGATAATTTTACTAAATCATTTCACTAAATAACCCTCATTTTTTGGAAAAAAAGTCTCATTCATGGGAAATAACATCTATGGGGATTTCACAGTCCTCCTTTCTCTAACAATCACTCTTGGGTTTATTTGGTATACGGAATGTGATTTACTTGTCCTGAAAATTGATAAGGTATCTTTTGAAGAGGTAGATAATACATTCCCAAAATAATATAAAATTATATTATAAAAACTTTGTAATTTACTACACATTAAATAATTATTTATTACATGAAATTAAACTTAACACAATAATAAAGAATAAGAATACTATTGTATTTGTGAATTATGAACAGTAAATGATATTTAGAAAAATAATATTTATTGCAATATTCTTCAACCTGATTGCACATAAAACTGCATGGGATAACCCAGGGTCATAGATAAGGAAGGGGTGCTTTGTAAATCCTAGTAAGGGAATATGCATGGAATAAGTTTATACATGTTAAAAAATATATATATCAGTGGGTAATAAATGGTACATGAATAAAAAGGTGTGATATAACTTGACAACCAAAACATAGGGAATGTGGAAACAACATAAAACATTTCATCATAAATATAATTCATGGAATTCTTTTAATATATCATGATGGGGAAATTCACATAATGAAATTAGGTTCAATCCATGTACCAACATGACATCTCAGGAGACTAATCATTAACCAGTGAAATGGAGTGATATATAATATCTGGTGCAACCATCACATTAAATTCATTATTACGCATAAGTATGCAGCATAGATCATATAACATGGATTAATTCATCATCATATTTTATTCCATGATCAAGGAGTGTGTAATAAATACATATAATTCCCAATTAATGTAATTCTAATTTTACAAACATGAACATCCTAGATGTCAAATGGGAATGGTAATCCCAATAAAATTGTTTTGGCATGGAGAAACAAGGTTAAATTTCTATAGCATAACAAAATCACATAAAAATTAATAAAAATGTTTTAATGATAGAGAAAGAGGTCTCTCAAAATTTTAAAATCAAATGGGATGTAATAGGTATGTGTAAAAACACATCCCAACATTAGGAATTGGTAAATAGAAGGCATACAATAATAATGAAACCTAATAAAGATGAGAATGGGAGGATCACTTACTTGAGCGTGTGACTCTAAATGATTGGGAGGAACTTATTGAGAGATTAGAAGCACCGTGGGAGGACTCTAGAGGGGATAGGGAAAAGTATGGCCATGATAGAAATATTTTTATTGGGGATTAAGTGGAGATTGGAAGGTTTATATAGGAATTATTGGGGATTTAATTAATATTTCTAAAACAGAGGTTTTTGAATCAATATATCAAAATAACCAAAACCCCAAACCATCCCACTATTGTTTCCCATGGTTTCATCAAATTAGAAGTGGTTTTCATTATTTTATAAGGATATTTTAATAACATAATTATATAATACCCTTGATTATGTGGAGGAGAGTCATACTCTTAAACAAATGATTTTAAAATCATAAAATATATTAATGGTTTTTGAGGATCTAAAAAAGTTTGTAAAAAATAATAAAATAAATATAAAATAAATATATCTTAAATTTAAAAGATATATTTTCTATTTTATCCCATTTATAGTATTTATTACAACAATTTTGGGTCATTATGATTTCATAATACAAAAATAATATTAATATGGTATTTAATTTTCACATGAAAATTGACGTTTCTCACAAAATTATGAAAACATCCCCAAAAGAAAATTTCAATGTTATATTTCCAAAAATAATATTCATGTTATATAAATGATTTTCTGACAATTTCAATTTTGAATTTCAAAATACTAGCGATCATTTATTTGAAATGGTTGGTTTTTTGACAAAAACTGTTTTTGAACCCCTATAAAAATTACATTTGACGTCGTAAAATAATGTGATCATTTATATTTAATAAATAATATTAATAATAATATTTTATTAAATTATTAACAATTTTAGAAAAGTCTTTTAATTCAACAATGTAAATTCCTTATTTGAATGTGAATATTATCCAAAAAATATAATTTCTACTTTTATTATATCAAAATAAAAATCATTTATAAACTAATAATAATAGGATGAAACTATATTAATTATTCTATAACAAATCAAATTCTAAAATTTTAGGGTCTTCATACATATCCCTTAAGTACACCAATAGGCTCTCTATGATTATGGTGTGTCCTAATGAGACCTTCATAGGGTGGTTTGCCATGCATTGTTTGGGTCGTTAACTTGATAAGATTGAACTTCTCCTGTAACAATTTCATTAATGATGATGTTGTTGGATCTTAGCATGGGATTCTTCAAGGTAAAATCTCAGTGATTATATGTCCATTATAATCTCTAATAAATGTGCATCATAGGGTGGGATTCTACTAGTAGAGTTTATCACTTATTTATTCTATGCCAATTAGATTTGTTAAAACCCTAAATTTATATTAATCATGTGATCATTGTTCAGTGGATATATTAATAACCATAATGATTCTTAACAAAATCTTAAATCAAATGGGATATTTAAAAACCAAGGATGTGCATGATTTATCTATAACCTTATGAGATAATAATACATGTAATTAAATCACAAGGGAAATTCTATTTATAAAAGTCCAGGTTGTCAAATTCTTTCCCCCATAAAAACTTTAAACAATGAAATTTTCTTCTCCCATATTGAAATAGAAGTGGGTGACTCTTTTTCATCACTTCCTTGTTTTCTTGTGGTTCTTTGACAAACATATGGTTTCCCTATAACAAATTAACTCTGTGTATGGTTGTGTTCCATAAAACCTTGTCTTGACAATCTATGATCTTCAATGAATGCTCTTCATAGGAAATATTATCCCCTAATTGAATTACCAATTGATTGAGTACATATAAGGTTAAAATTACATATATTATCAAGATGTATAAACAGAATATATCATCTAATTAAGATATGTTAAGTGGGAGTGCAAGTTGGTAGGACACCACACTGATGCAATCATGTATCTCGAATGGGATAATATATCTTGGACTAATCTTTCTCTTCAACCTAAATCATATCTCTCTATTCCTTGAAAATATCTATAGTAATACCATGTCCCTACCATCAAACTTGAGGTATCGTCATTTATTGTAATCATATCTCTTCCTTCAACTATGAGAATCATTGATGTTTTACTAAATGGTCTAATCCTTTTTCACCAGTTACATGAACATTTTAAGATGTATATGTTTTAATTCCCATCATAATCCCAATTTACAATAATTTTTCACCAAATACAACAATGGTCTTCATATAGATCAATTTATATACTCAAGTGGAAGATTTTTTTTATATGATAGATCTACTAGAGGTAGATATTGATCCAATCATTCTTTGAAGTCCATCAAGCATGCTCTCGACATGTCTTCTAATGTATGAATATCTGTGTCATAAAGGACACCAATTTGACAATGATATGCCATAAAATCATTTATCATGGTTCATAGATGATATTATAAAAAAATTTAGAACATTGTGGTATATCTCAAATTTCAATCATATACAATCAATAGTGGTAATCCATGCAGACTTTCAAATTCCTTACTGAATATCCTTCCAAGTGGATCCAATGAGATATCCCCTCAAATCATAAATAAGTGTGATTTTTTGTAAGAAGATCTTACACATCCTAGCAAGCATTTTTTCCTCTATATTTCTACATAAGTCTAGTTATATTTTCTATGGTGATGTTTTCGCATTTCCATGTCGGGATGGATAATAGTTTCATCCTCCCCTCATTATATTATCATTCTATATTCACTTTCTAGAGTACAAGACATATTGTCGTATATTATGGGATCTACTTAATTTTTTTTTCTACAAATATTGTTCTAGGAGATCTTGATATATCATTTTTCTTCAAGTTTGGTTATAGATGTTTGATATATGTGCATCATCTAACAACTCCTTATTTATCATAGGATTTGACGATAGACAATGTATAGTCCAAAATCATACAACACCTTTTTATTAACATTGAAATATAAATCATTAACTTTTCTTATAGTTTCCAATATCATCATAAATCATATATCAACTCTTCGAGCCTCCTCTAACCACTATATAAGAAAATATTGTTGAATCATATATGGAAGGATATATGAGTTTCCTTCCATTTTGATTCCCATATCCATACTTTCTAAATATAAGAAGATCAGAGCCCTATCAACTATCATTAATTATATAATTTGAAGATCCTTTCTACTTAGATATTGTAACACATTTTTTAACTTCCCAGGATTGTAGTGGATTAACAAATCACATGCCTTGATCAACACTAACCTACTTCATTGGAACATATGTATCTCTATCTGTGTGAATAATTACTTTTGGGTTTTGTTATCCCTATATATTTGACACTTCTCCCAAAAAGGGTTAATAAAAAAATATTTTCATAGAGAAGATCATTTATTCATACTTTAGATCATGAATTGGGTATTTATTTTTGCGAAAATTTATCATCCTAAAAGAAAAGGATATGTCTTTTTAATACTGTATAGACACACTACCTAATACATTTTTCAAACCATTACTGAATACCACGAAATATTCTCTACTTTTTGGTACTATGAGAAAAAGGGCACTGATAATCCTCCTTTTCTTCTACTTTAATATCTCTTCACATTCATCGTACTAGGAAAACTATAGTACCTTACATGTTATCTTTTTTAGAGGGTTTTACATTCTTTAGAAAATTATCACAAATCAATGATAACACCAAACTAATCCAATGAAACTATGGATTTCTATAACAGATTTTGGAAACAACCATTGTTCAATGGAATCTGTCATTCAAGGTTCCTCATATATCTCATTTCATGTGAATATATTCCCTAATAATTATTGTTCCTTAAACAAAAACTCACATTGTACTTCATACAAACCTTATCCTTTTTAAAGTTTGTCATCATAGTGCTCAGATTCTGCTCATTCTCCTCCTTGATTTTATATTATATAAGAATATAATCTACAAAGGCTACCAATGTTTTTACGGTAGTATTAAAAGACACTACTCATAATGTCCATGAATATTTCTAGAGAACATGTAAGTCTTAATTTAATTACTATGAACTCATAGTGCATGTACAATGTATGAAAATAAGTCTTGGGGATATCTTCCTTATTAACACTAACATTATAATATCTCTATAATAGATCCATTTTTGAGAATTACATTTTTTCCACATAAATGATAAAAAAAGACATAATTTTTTTATAGGATATATTTTCTTTATTGTGATCTTGTTGGGGTCATGATAATCAATTTAATGGTGAATTTACCCATCCTAATTCTTGACAGAGCGCTGGTGCACCCCATGGTGAAGTACATGGGAATAGTAACCCTTTATCTGGATTCTCTACTAGTTATTTCTTCATATCCACACGTACATATTAGATATTATATACAGATTATTGGATAATGATAATGTCCCAGGTATAATATTGATTGAATGTTCAACCACTCATCTATGAAGAAGGCCATACAATTCCTTGAGGAAAACATTGGCATATTCCCTCAAAATGGGCATGTCATCAAGGATTATAATTTACATAGAGTTGATCATTTGAGAAATATATTCCTAATCATATGGAAATAATATCTATTATTGAGATGTTATTTCTAACAAAGATTCATCCTCCTTTCCCTTATATATAATCGAAGGATGATATATAAAATAAAGAGTGATTTTATTCTCCTAGAATTTTTTCTTGTACCAATATACTGAACAAAAATCCATTCCCAAATGTTCATCAACTCCCATAAAATGTGGTATGAAAATGTTTTTTTGGAATCTCATCCCATAAATTTTATAGTGGTGGATTTACATACATGGGATGTAATAATTTCATGATTTTTTTCATTTTCACCAACAGCTCTACATCTATTTTTTATGGTGGTGTTTAAATAGTTATACTAAATAATTGTTATATGAAGGAATTTCTAGAACAATAATAAAAAAAGATCATCTAATATTCTTGAATGAATAACTATTGTACCCCTCACCCCTTAATTGTTTAGATCCACCTCAGCAGTTGCGATGGAAAAATGGTGACATTTTTGCCTTATAGGTTGTTGGTTATCTCTATAAACCCTTGTCATAGTGCATTGTTTTTGGAAGTTCCATATTACCATGTTTTAAAGAAATGAACAATGCATTGAGGGTTAATTGGATAATTCCTATTATCCAGCATATTAGTGGTTATATATTATCATAAATTGCTGACTAGGTGTCCTTCCTCCCCACATGTAAAGAATTTCATCACCCCCTTAGGCAATTTCTAGGATACTTCATTACCCACCATTGAAAAGTTGGATGTTTTAATTTATTGGGACTATAATATTTCCCTATAGGAATTATAGAATTAAACTCCACATTCTAATTCCTATCTCCATGAAGTGCATGAGATTCATTTATCACCATTTCACATTTGAGGAAACATTTGAAAATTTACTCATAGCAATAAAAGTCATATATCATTAGGGATTTTCATAAAATAAGATTTACCCCATAAAAGAAGTGGTTTACCATTTATTCATGGTAAATATCAATGATTACAGGGAATCATGAAATTCCTGTGTTGTTTTCCCTTTAAGCCTCGATATATTTGACATATTTTTTCCTCGAGGGAAATAAAATCCCTTTCAATTTAATTTTGGACAGTGTGAAGAAAATATTTATCCAAAATAATTTTTTTATAATTTCTTTCCTCTATCGCTTAGATGTATTCCTTAGGATTCATATTATTGGTCCATTTCCACCACTGATCACCTTCTACCTCAATATGCTAATTAGATAGTAGAACACTATCATGTTTGGAATATTGAAGGACTAATAAGATCTTATCAATGGAATTGATATATCTTTACATGATTAAGGGATCAAATTATCTGTTGAATTTTAGGCACCATTATCTCACAAAGAACTCAATTGAATCATCTTATTCATTTTCAGAATTTGGGAACTCCCCCAGATCCAGGTTTCTCTTTAGAAAATAATTTAGCTGAGAGAGTATATCATTATAATGTTTTATATTTCTTCTCTCATTACTTGGCCGATATTATTAGGGAAGTCATCACATTGGCCAAAACATTGATTCATTACATGATTCCTCCTAATTTCATCCATTCTCAAGGATAATGGGAAAATTATGGAAGATTATTTTTAAAATAATTAACACATAAATGGGAAATCAATGAAATTAATGGGATAAAATTTATCGTACATTTATTTCCTTGTATTATCAATTTTATGGAATTATTCTATGTTATCAATGATATTTTTCTTATAATATTTCAATATTGGAATTGTTTGTTCACTTAATAGTGGTTTATAATAATCCTGTGGATTTACAAAAGATATCCCCCATTATTTTCAAAAAAAAATTCAGTATGCCCAGTTGTTGTGTAACAGATTATGCTGAGTCAGGCCTAATTCACCTTATCATAGTTATTATTCTTAGGAACATCTATTCCAAAACTAAATCCACTTGTTACATCCAAAAAGATGTACTTTATTTATATACCACATACACTATAATTAGGAAAATTTATGGTTTTTTTCTTCATAATTAGTCTTATGCCTAAGGCTTACACTATAGCTTTATAATACTATTACCAAAAATTACTAAACGTTCACTCTGATAGAAACTATAACAACCATTCTATTTATTGGAAATTAATTCATCATTTGTTACATAATATTTAACTTCATAAAACCAGAATAATTTATAAGTATAGTGTCTTCGATTAGTAGGTAAATTAATTAATTAATTAATATAAAAAACATCATTTTATTGAATTTTTTTTTAACATGCTCGCACTTATAAGTTCATGGGATAACCTAGTCACACATATATGAAAGTGGTGAGATATAAAGACAAATAAAGGAATATGAATGTAATAAGATAATAAATTTTAGAAAATAGTCATATCAATGTGGAAAAAATGAAGATGAATAAAAAGGCAAGATATCACAAGATAATCATAACATGGGGAATGTGGGAACAACATAAAACACTTCATCACAAACATAGTTCATGATAAAATTTCAAGACATAATGATGAAAAAGTACCATAAAGGTATCTGGTTCACTCCATGTCTTAACTTGTCTTATCATGAGGCTAAAAATTATCAAATGAATTTTAGCGCTATATAATTCTGAGCACACCTGTCACATTCATTTCATTCTCATTCTTTAGTGTTGCATATAGATAATATAATCGAGATTGATTAATTATCACATTCTATTACAAAAAAAAAGAGTGTAGCATACATATATATATATATATATGTCCCAATTCCATTATGTATATGTGTATAAATGTTAGAAGCCTTTATAATAAATGGGTATTATATTCACTATGCAATTGTGTTTTCATGGAAAATCATGGTGAAATTTTGACAACATAACAACTTCATGTACAAATTCATAAAAAATGTTGATGATATAAAATTGGGTATTTTTTCACTTGGAAATAAATTTGGCTATTATAATGACATTGAAAGACCTATCCAAACATTAATTTTTAGAAATAAGTCATCAGATAATAGATAAACATTAATAAAGAGGATAATGAGAGGATCCCTTATTTGAGTGTGATACAACAAATGAATGGATCCTCTCAATATCATGGTGGTAACATGAGATGACTTTAGAGAGGGTAGGGAATAGAAATGATGAGATCCATGGATATTGAGTGTTGTTAAATGGGAGTCTGTGTGGGTTTATAGTGAAAATGATTGTGGATTTATTAAATAAATCTCATACATAGGATTTAGACTCTATATCACAAAAAAACAAAACAATAAACCTAAAAATATTTTTTCCCATGTTTTATGAATGAATGATATTTATTTGATTATTTTATAAGTTAAATTTATGAAATTAACAAAATAATACCCTTTATTATGTTGAAGTGAGTCATACTCTCAAATAAGTGATTTTAAGACCATAAAATATATTATTAGTTTTGATGTATTCATAATGTCATAATAAAATTAATCAGATAAACAAAAAATCATAGTATTTAAAATTGGAAACAAATATTTTTCCTTTTACCACATTTATAGATTTTATTACATCACTTTTGTGTCATTATGATGTCATAAAACATAATGTATATTTATATAATATTTAATTTTTTCATGATAATTCAATTATTGTAAACAACTCAAATTTTGATTTAATTTTCTCAGTTATATGGAATTATTATGAGTCTGCGAAAAATCATGGTGTGTGATTTTGAGGCCCGGTGTGTTTGGAATGAATTTTTGAACTTTTTTTAAGTTATGATCAAAAAACTAATGAGCGGTGTTTTCTATCTTTTGATCTGGTGCTTGGATTAAAAATTTGAGGGAACTGTTGAATTTTTAGTGTGATAATTCAGTTAATAGAGGATTCATTTCGACCGCAATAGGATTGTAGAAAAATATAGTTTTTGGTATTTTTAAAAGAAAAATAAAATAACTTAGTTATTTTATTTCCTTATTTCTTTTCATCCAATCGAAAAGTGGGAGCGTAGGACCAATGGTGTATCAAGCCATGAAATGGCTTGATCCTTTAATTCATATGTAACAACATTGTTATAATTTAGGAAGGTTCCTATTAAATGAACCCAGATAAATTATACGAGCATTGTCACCCTCCCCTCTCTTATTTTTATGGAGCTTTGGGATAGATAATAGTACGAATTCACCATGTAATGAAGTGCAGATAATGTGTTACAATGCAAACCTTGGAGGATGAGGCCAGATCCAGTGGGAGGTGACGGGTGATGCCGAATCATGAACCAAAGGACACCACTTGAGCGGGAACGTTTGTGGCTCGTCGTAGGGACAATGAACATCGACCCACTTCCTCAATCACAGGAGCTCTCCATCTTTCATGAGGTATAGATTTATTTTGTTATAATTCCATTTAATTATAGAATCCAACCCTCTTGATATCAAGCTAACGTGGTGGATGTGGGGAAAACGAACAAGGCTAGTGCCCTTATTCCATTGTTGGAATTTGGGTGCATTCACCACAAACCTTATATTTGGGTTCGGCAAGATCCTCTACGGCTAACAATAACGGCGACTGACACCGTCCGACCACGACAGAGGTGGCACGTTGAGTCACAAAATAAGAGGAGGCCACAGAACTATTTCGTGGTCGTCATTGCAGCAGCAAGCACTGGTCGTCGATGATGGTGATGTGACACACCACCGACGGAGAAAGGGCGTTGTAGGGCCAAGCAAGGCAGCTAGAAATGGCCGGCTGTTGGTGAAGGCACATGTGGGCTATGGCATGCTGCCAGTGGAGCCGCGGATCCAAATAAATAATATCGTGACCCAAAGTGAGTCTAGAGGGAGACCTTTAAATGCCCCTTAGGTGCTTCTACTTCGCCTTCCAAATGGAGAGGGGGTTGCTCCCCTTCCGTGCTAGCTCGGGCGAACCGCGCAGGCCGCGCCCCGTCGCGGGTCGGGCCGCCCATGCAAGCTGGCCGAGCGAGGCCAGGAGGCCATACCATGCCTTCATGTGGGCCAGGCCAGACCTCTGCTAGTGGGTCAAGCCCACTATAGCCCATCCCATCCTAGCTAAGTCGGGCCTGGTCAGTCGGATCAATTCGGACCGGACCCAAACTCACCCAGGCCCTATTTCGCATAATGAGCCATGACCTAAAATCTGGCCGTCTATTTGATGAACTGCCTGTGGAGCGGTGAACCATGGAGGGATAAGGTACATTCGGTATTCCTCAATTGAGTTTTTCAGATTTCTGGAGTATAGTCAGGTTGGATAAAACTCGAATCCCTCCGGGCCCTCGAAACTAAAATGCTTATAACTCACAGACCAGGTGTCATATTGACACACCGTCTATGATGTTGGAACCCTTATGACATGGTGGATCTTCTAGATACTCCTTAGTAGAGAATAATAAATGTCACATTATGAGAGTTATCTCGATGTCAAGATTCAACGAAACTTGAGCGCACTGAGTGCAAGGAATCATGTGGATGACTGTAATGTGAAGAAAGAACATTGATCCTCAGTGGGTCAGCATCTATCAGTCCTGTGTGGGTCAACATCAGTTAGATCCAATGTGGTTCAGTTCTTAGTTATCCTGTGTGGTTCAACGCATGACAATCATATGTGGGTTAGATCCGGTGTAGGTCAGTAGTTGTGCTTCATAATATAATAAAATGATCAAGCCTACGACTAATAATCTGTACTTTTGTACTTATGTTATACCTGGTGTGAGCTGAGTATTTACCTTTGTGGTGTTACATGTGTGGTAATTCTATCATTCTAGTGTTACCTATGTTGTACTTCTACTTTCTTGGTTTTATCTTCATATTGTTACCTGGGTGGTACTTCTATCTTTATGGTGTTACCTATGTGGTACTTTTAGGTCTGTGGTGTTACCTTCATGGTGTTACCTTCATGGTTTTATCTTCATGGTGTTACATGTGTGGTTCTTCTATCATCGTGTTGTAATCTGTGTGGTACTTATACCTTCTTGGTGTTACCATTGTGGTATTATTCCCTCTTTTATGAGATGATTATATCTTTATAACATAGTTATATGTATGGGAATATACATAATTAGTGTTGATGTCAATCGGTTCATACTTGAGATAGAGGACTTGCTTTGTGGTTTTCCCTTTGTAGGACTCTGGAAGACTTACGGGGGTTTTAGGGTTCCTACTGAGTTTCATTATACTCACCCATGCATGGGCTACACCCACATATTTTTGTTTCTTATGAAGAAGATGAACTAAATTGGTCGAGGCTGATGGAGCAAGGACTAGAAGTTGCTTCGAGGTGGAACATTTGGCATGACATGACATATGGACAATTGATCATGAGCTATACCTACCCTCTAGGTAGGTTCCTCGGAGGACAATCCAGGACCTTTTTTTAACTTTTTAGTTATATTTTAACTTCTCAGTAGTACTTGTACTTTTTAGTTGGGCTTGAATTCCGTCACTTTTACATTCAACACACTTTTACTAAATTAGTTTACTTTGAGGATTCTTCTTTTTGTGTTCCTGGACTGTGTGTCTATATATGTTAAAAGGAAATACCTCCCAATTTTAGATATACACCTTCCTAGTGCTAGTCGCCAGCCCCTGGCTTATGGAAGCAGGTTTGTGGTAGTCACTGCATGGGCCCTGAGGGACGGGTCATGACAAAGAGGCATCAAAGGGATCAATTCAACCGTAGACCTATGACTCTGATCTTTTCTATGCAGCAATAGTGTTATGTGTTATGAGTGTGGTTTTTAGTTTGGGGAATCCTGTGTTGGTGCGGCGGTGGACATATCCAGACCCCAGGACCATGAATTCATATTTTTGACTTCGTGCATGGAAACACTAATTGTGTGTGTTTTTGAAATGTTTTTCTAATTATCTCTATTATTTAGATCACGAGGAATAAATTATTGACCGTGGAACACCGGTCTTCTTGACAAATGTAACCACATAGACATCATTCTAGGATTCATGATAGATTACATGATGATAGCCCACCCAGTAATGAGTTCTTGGTGCAAGGACCTCTTATGGGGTTAACACCATCGGGTGGTGTACCAGAAGCACCAAAACCCATTACGAAGTAGATGCCACCATCCCCACTAGAAGAGGGTGAGAACCAACTAAGCGAGTTGCACAATTTAATTGGCAGAGGCCTCCTTGGTTATAAGGAGAGATGGATCCATAGGTGGAATAGGATAGGATGGAGGGCGTGACTAGAGTTTTTCGCATAGTTGGGACACCATTTGATCTGTTGGTAATTCTTGTTTCTAGTATATTCTAGGGAGCAGCTGGGAGATGGTTCATTATGAAATTCCAGATACATGACGAGGAGACCCTCACTTGGACGGACATCAAGGGCCTTTTTTGGGAATATTTATTCTAAAAAACTCTATGCTTAGTGCATATAACGAAGCTGCTGTACATACAAAAGGGCAGAATGACTGTGGCATATTACTCATCAAGGTTCACTAATCACTCTGGCTACACCACTGAAATGTTATGGGGCCATGTTTTTAGGATTTGGACCATTGAGAAGGGTATAATATTGGAGATCAGAGCATCGATGATATCGCTCAGCATTCCAATGCAGGCTGGGGTACTAGAGTGAGAACTTTTAGTGAAGAGGTTCCTAACTAAGTAGGCACTGGCAGTGAGAGCCACCACCGGGTGGCAAGTAGGAGAGTCATCTTAAGCAGGTAGTAGATTGATAAAGTAGGGGACCAAGCACTCTAGACCTTCTTGTGGACAACCTTAAGATACAGGGTCGGTGGTGCGGGGATCACAATACATTGGATGGAAGATTAGGAACAGGCAGTGCAACTTGGGCGGCGGGAAGGGTCGCATGGCTCGCCACAGCCTGGCCCACCATACGGACGAACATTAGATGATCGAGGGGTCATTAAGGCAATGGTAGAGATTTGATTGTGGAGTTCTACATACTGCAGGCATATGTGGTAGAGGATATGGGCGTGCAGTAGGTGGTGGGTAGTGATTTTAGGTTCTACCACCACCATCTCCAGGTGGTCCACACTAACCACATGGAGCATGTGGACATGGACGAGCTCAGCACCAGGAAGCTGAGGCCTATGACCATAGAACTCCAGAGATGATTATATGTACAATATGATTCTACTCCACCATATTTGTAGTACTTATAGACACAGGTTCCGTCACTCTTTTATTTCCACTTCCCTCATTCGATTTTCATAGATTCCGGTGGGGTCGTTGGCTCGATCCTTATAGATATAGACTCTTATGGGAGGGGATTCAAACATTACACCCTTATAACAGAAGTATGAGATTAATCATGTTGATGAGAGCTTAATCTATGATCTTCTAATAGCGGAATCAAGGCCCTACGCTGTCATCATTGGTATGGACTAGTTATCAAGTGTCCATACCCAGGTTGACAGTATTAGGCGCAAAGGGTAGTGTGTCCATGAGGATGGGACCATTATTTACTTCAATTGCGAGAAGGAAAACTTTTCAGCCCCGGAAGGACTTACCCAGAAGAGGGTGTAGATGATCACAAATTAGTTTGTTAGATATACCCTCGGAGAAGTTGATGTTGAGGGTCCCAGCTATCCTGTACTGGTGGACGAGTATGCTGATGTATTTCATGATGATATTTCGGGACTACCTTCATGCAGAGAGGTAGAATTTTCATCGACTTGTACCCTAGGATTACACTGATATTGACACCTGAAATTCGGATGGATCCCATGTATCTTTGTGAGATATGGTTACAGTTGGAGGACTTGCAGAGGAATGAGTTGATAACGCCCCGTGTTTCTTTATAGGCAGCCCCGATTTGGTTCGCCAAGAAGAAAAATGGGAGTTTGAGATTCATTGTGGACTACCGGTGCCTGAACCAGTTGACTGTGAAGAACAAGTATCTACAATATCTAATTGATGATATTTTTTAGGGAGATCGTTGGTTTTTGAAGATAGAACTCAGATTAGGTTATCATCAACTCAGGGTATGAGATGAGAATGTGCATAAGACGAACTTCAGATGTTGGTAAGGTCACTATGAGTTCTTGGTTATTCCATTCATCATGACTAATTCCCCATTAGTGTTCATGGGACTTATGAATAGGATAGTTCATCCATACCTCAATCGCTTTGTGGTGGTTTTTATCAATGAAATCTTGATATAATCGTTATAGAAGGATGAGCATGCTGACCATCTGTAGATTGATCTGGATACACTTCAAGAACACCAGCTATATGGAATGATCTTGAAGTGCTAGTTCTAGAAATGAGAGGTCCAAATTATGGGACACATTATCTCAGAGGCTAGAGTTGCACTGGATCCAGCGAAGATAGAGGTTGTGATTTTTAGGTAGCCACCCAGAAGTGTGACTAAGGTGTAGAATTTCCTAGGGTTGGATGAATACTTTCGGAGATTCGTGCCTGAATTTTTCTGAGTTTTGGCTCCTTTTAGTTTTGACGAATAAGGGACATCCCTTTGTATAGACGAAGTGATTCCATCAATTTTTTCAGGAGATGAGGAAGAGACTAATGAGTTCCCCCATATTGAGGATACCAGAAGAGGATATTTGGTATGAAGTCTACTACAACGCATCTCAGACAAGACAAAGATGTTTCCTAATGTAGGAGCGAGCAGTGATCGCTTATGGTTCACGATAAGTGAGACAACATGAGTAGAACTACGCCACCAATGACCTGAAGTTAGTAGCAGTGGCCTCCACCTTGATGATGTGGTGACATTACTTAATGGGAAAACGTTTTATATTCTACTCTAATCACAAGAGTCGCATGTATATCTTATCTCAAAAGGAGCTAATCTTGAGACATTGGTGATTTATAGAGTTCCACCAAGACTATGACTTTGAGATAGTCTATACTCCTCGGAAGGGGAATGTGGTAGAAGATGCACTTAGCAGGAGGTCTGGTCTATAGTTGCTGATTAAGTAGACATAGCATCAAGACGTGTTGTATATCTCCTTCACGGATAGAGATGGTGGTGTTTTCTTCCTGTCTATGACTGTCACTCCCCCAATTCATTAGTGTGTTTAGGAGGCACAACTTGGGGACATTTTATGCAAGGCTCGACGTGCTCTGATATCCTTTAGACATGCACCTAAATGATTTTCTGATGGTGCAGAAAATGTCATCTTCTTTAGAGGGCGTACTATGGTACTAGTGGATCTACAGGAGGAGGTTTTGATGGAGTTCCATACACCCCCTTCGTAAGTATACCTTGTTGTAGTGAAGATGTACTAGGACCTCTGACATCAGCACTGGTGGGTAGGGATAAAGAAAGCAGTGGCAAAGTATGTTTCACAATGCCTCACCTATCAGTATGTGAAGGCCTAGCATCAGGTTCCATTAGGATTAGCACAATAACTAGAGGTGTCAGAGTGGAAGTGGGTTGGAATCTCCATGGGCTTTGTGACAGGGAATCCACATACGTCCAAGGTACGTGATTCAATCTGGGTGATCGTTGACCAACTCACCTAGTCGACCCACTTCCTACCTATCCAATAGCAGGGATCAGTAGAGGGCTTGGGATTCCTCTACGTACATGACATTGTGTGACTTCATGGTTCTCCATCGATGATTGTCTTTGACCATGATGCATGTTTTATATACCGGTTGTGGAAGGAATTAATGGAGGCATTTGGGACTCATCTATGTTTGAGAACCAGCATTCATCCATAGATGTAGGGTCAGACAGAGCGAACCATTTAGACACTATAGGACATGCTACGTTCTTGCATCATATGTTTTGGCCGAATTTGGGAGGATCACATACCCTTGGTCGAGTTATCATACAACTACGGTTATCACTCCACAATCGGTATGGAACCAGTTGAGGCCTTTTATGGTTGACCATGCAGATCACCTCTATGCTGGATAGACCCAGGGGAGTATGCGCTTATGGGTCCAGAGATGGTACATGCTACCACTGATAAGGTGAAGGCCATCTTGGATCAGATGAAGACTACACATAGTAGACATAAGTCTTATGCTGGTATGAGGCAGAGACCTTTTGAGATTGAGTAGGGAGACCATGTATTCCTACGGGTCTCACCTCAATGAGGTTTATGGAGATTTGGATGAGGCTGTAAGTTATCACAAAGGTTTATCAAACCATTTCTCATACATAGGAGGATAGGCGGGGTGGCATAACACATGGCACTATCACTATAATTTTAGAGGGTGTGTGATGTCTTCCTTGTTTCCCAGCTGAGGAGATACGTGTATAAACCATCTCACATCAACGAACATGGAGAGTGGGACTTTGATGATGTGGAGACGTTTATGGAGGATCCAGTGGAGATTGAGGATCGACAAGAGCGATTCATTTGTGGATGATCGATAGCACTGGTGCATGTTCTCTAGAAGCATGGGACCCTCTAGGAGAGAACTTGGGAGAGGGTGGCTCATATACGTGCTCAGTGCCCCCATTCGTTTTCTTACTTTATGTTGCGGCATTTGGAATGAAAGGACCTATTTTCTGTAGAATGTAAATGCCTGTATTTTCCATGTTATTTTATTAATTATAAGGAATTATTACGAGTTTGAGAAAATTGACATTGTGTGATTCTGAGGCCAGTTGTGCCTGGAATGAATTTTTGAACATTTTTTAAAGTACATTTAGTAAATGCTCGAGTGGAATTTTCTAAATTTTGAATCAGTGTTTGGATTAATAATCAAAGGTCACCATTGAATCCGTAACACCGGTATTCACTTTTGGGAGGATTTACTTCAACCATAGTAGGTCTGGAGAAAATGGCAGATTTTTGGACTTTTAAAAGATTAATAAAATAAATTAGTTATTTTATTTATTTCTTCATTTTCATCCAATGAACAAGTGGCCACGTGGGACCAATGGTATGTCAAGACATTTAATGGATTGACCCTTACAATCCTATGTAACTGCGTCATTAGATGTTAGGATGGTTTCTATTAAATTAAACCTCATAAATTCTACAAGTGATGCTCACCCTCTACCTCTGTTATTTATATGGATCTAGGGGAGAGGTAATGGAATGACTTCACTAAAAAATAAAGTGCTAATAATGTTCTACGACGCCAACCTTTAATTATGGATCAGGTTCTAGAAGGAGGCGATAGGTGAATCCAATTCATGAATTGAAGGACAATTCTTGAGCGACAACATTGGTAGCATGTTTATGGGACAATGAACACCAATCCACTTCCTCAATCATGGGTTCCCTCAATTTTTCTTAAGGTAGCAATTTATTTATTTATATTCCCATTTGATTTTTGAATCCAAACCTCTTGCTATCAATATAACATGGAATTCAAGGGCCAAACAATCAAGGTCGGGACCCTCCGCCCTTGTTGGAATTCTGGTGTGTTCATCACGAACACTATTATCAGGTTGGGAGAGATCCCAGACGACTGACGATGGCAGTGGATGACACCAGTCGGGCACGATAGAGGTAGCAGGTCGATTCACACTATAGGAGGAGGCCACATCACTATGACGCGATGGTCAATGGAGTAGCCGACACCGACCAACAGTGGTAGTGATGCGGTGACCGTCGCGTGCCACCGGTGGAGAAGGTTCAAGGGTTTATAGCCATGGTGGGCCCATGAAAGGAGGCTGAAAATGTCTATCCATAGGTGGAGGTATTAGCATGCATCGATGTGACACCAGAGGAGCCATGACTCTAACGCCGCAACGATGGGATCTGAAGCTGGTCCTGCTGGTGACTCGGCATTGCCACTTAGGCACTACCGCTTCGCTTTTCAAATCTGGTGGGGGCCTCCCCCCTTTTGTGCTAGCATGGGTAGACAGAGCAAGCCAGCAGGCTATGCCCCATTGCAGACCAGGTCAAGCATGCCAGCTGGCCGAGTCCCATCGCGAGCTAAGCCATATGATCCGATCGGGACATGCCTCTGTGGGCAGGGTCACGTGAGCCCAGTGGCCCACCGCTATGTGGGTTCGGGTTATGCCCCATTACTGGTCTGTCCATGCCCCCATGAATGATGGGAAGGCCTCAGCCAATGGGCCAATTCCACCGCAGTGCAACCCAACTTGGTCGGCCCAGATCGGGTCAGACCGGACCCAGACCCCTAAGGCCAAGTTTACCTAAATGGGCCCTAACTAGAAATCCTGGAGTCCGTTTGAAAAAACTTATATGGAACTGGGACCCTTGGAACGAGAAGCTCCTTTTGGTATAATCCACTTGAGTTTTAGAGATAGTTGAAATATGGTCGGGTTGGATCGAACCCGAATCAAACCAGGCCCTTAAAACTAAAAAAAATAACTCACAGACCGGGCATTTGATTGGTGCACCGTCTATCACATTGGAACCCTTATGACATGGAGGTCCTTTGGGTTAATCCTTTTTTCATCTTAGTGGATGTAGGGGTGTGAGTAGTATCCCAATGGGTAGATTCAACAGATCTCGAGCGCATTGAGTGAAAGGAATCCTATAAGAGGCAGTCACGTGAAGAAAGAACATTGATCGTCAGTAGGTCATCATTTATCAGTCCTGTGTGGGTCATCATCTATTAGATCCTGTGTGGGTTAGTGCTCATCAATCTTGTATGGGTCAACACATACTGACACTATGTGGGTCAGAGCCTGTGTGGGTAAGTGGGGTTTTTACCTATCAATCTAGTGTGGATCAGCAACAATGCTTCGTAACTGAATAAGATGATCTTGCTTATGATTAATCATTTATACTTCTATACTTAGGTTGTAACTGGTGTGATCTGATTCATATTCTTCATGGTGTTATCTTCGTGGTGTTACCCGTGTGGTACTTCTATCTTCATGGTGTTACCTATGTTGTACTTCTACCTTCGGGGTGTTATCTTCATTGTGTTACCTGTGTGATACCTCTATCTTCACGGTGTTGCCTATGTGGTACATCTACCTTCATGCAATTACCATTGTGGTGTTACCTTCATGGTTATGTCTTCATGGTGTTAATTGTGTGGTACTTATATCTTCGTGGTGTTATATATGTGGTACATCTACCTTCGTGGAATAACCATTGTGGAATTCATCCCTCATGTATGCGATGAGTATATCATGATAACATAGGTATATGTATGGGCTTATACTTATGTATACTTGATGTCTATCACTTCATGCTTGAGATGGAGGTCTTGATTTGTGGTTTTTCCTTTCTGGAACTATGGGACACCTATGGTGGTCTCGGGGTCCCTACTGTGTGTCGTTATACTCAACCCTACAATGGCTATGCCCACAACTTGTTGTGTCTTCTATAGACGACGAAACTCATTTATTGAGGTTGAGGGAGCCAGGACTGGATGGTTCTCAGAGGTGGACCAGTTTTCATGACGTGACATAGGGACTACTGATCGTGAGTTGTACCTACCCTTTAGGTAGGATCCTCGGTGGACGATCCATGATATATTTTTTACTTTTTAGTTGTACTATACTTTTTTTTGGCTTGTATTCTGACCCCTTTACATTCAGAAAACTTTTACTACATCAGTTTACGTCGTGGTTACTTCTTATTGCGTTTATGGACTGTGTGTCTGTATAGGTTAAAATGAAATACCTTCCCATTTTAGAGATATGCCTTTCCAGTGCTAGTCACTAGCCCCTGGCCTATGGAAGGTGAGATTAGGGTAGTCACGGTACGAGCCCCGAGAGATGGGTCGTGACAACTATGACTCAAAATTATGAAAAAATAACCATTAGATAATTTTTTCATTATGATTGAAAAAATAATATTCATTTTATCATAATCATATTTGATATAATTTAATTTTCACTTTAAAATAAAAAAAAGAATTTTATTGAAATTTTTGGGTTTTTTGAAAATAATTGTTTTTAAACCCTTATAAAAATTACAATTGACTTTATAATAATTATATTATTATATATATTTAATTTTTTTTTAATTATAATATATTTAATAATATTATTTATTTCATGAAATATTCATTAATTCATCAAAATAAATTCCTTAATTGAATTTGAATAGTACCAAAAATATTATATATGTGGTTTCTAATTTCGATATAAAAATAATTTATAATGTAAACATAATAGGATGAAAATATATTCATTATTTAATAATAATTATTGTAAATATTCATATTTTTAGTGTCTTGATTCAAATGTCTCTCATACACTGGAAAACTACCTAAGGGTATGGTGTGTTGCAGTGTCACATTCATGGGGTGGTTTGTTTTACATGGTTTGGGTCGTGATCAGGATGAAGTTGAATATCTTCTAAAAACAGTTTAACTCATACATATGTGGTTGGATCGCTATATGGTAATTGTCAATGTAAAATTCAAGTGATGTTATCTCCCTTTAATTCTTCAATAAATGGGCTTCAAAGGGTATCATTGTACTGGTCGTGTCTATTGACTCCATTTTATTTTTCAATTTGATTTATTAAAACCCTATGTTTATACTAGTCATGTGATAACAATTCAATAGCTATATTTTATTTTGTAATGATGCTTAATAGAAAAAAATAAGTTCATGTGTTTTATATAAACATATTACATAATAAGATATTAAATTATATCTCAAGGAAAATTTTATTTATAATGGTTTGGGTTGTCACAAAATATCACCCACCCCTTAATAAATTTCACATTTAAAATTTTCATTTCCCACATTAAAAAATATGGAAGTAACTTTTTTTCCTCTCTTCATATGGTTACCATGATCCTTCTTCAAATATTTTTTTCTCTAAAAAACTTTTAAAATAGGCATTATCTTATTCCTTAGAACTTTTTATATCCAATATAATATTTTCACTAGATTACCTTGAAAGTAATGTTCATTCCCAAATGGTACAACCACTATGTTTAGTACAAGTAAGGGTTCGAGTTTGTATTTTCTTATGGTGGATACATGTAATACTTAATGAACAAGATATAGGTTATGCGGGAGTGTAATTTGATAGTCCACTGCTCCGATGTGATCAGGTATCTCAAAGGTGTTAATGTATCTTGGACTAATCATTTCCTTCATCCCAAATCTCTTCACATTATTACATAGAGATTTGAGAAGGCATACCATGACCCCAAAATCAAAATCTAGGTCTCATATTTTCTTTTCAGCATAGATATTTTATTGACTCTAATCTTCATTGATGTACTGATAAGTAGTCTAAAAATTTTCCACCATTTCCTAAACCATTTCAAAACCTATTATTTTATCTTCCCTATTATCATCCCATCATGAATGTTTTCTATTCCTCTTCCCATAATGGGATTCATATGGATCAATTTGTATGATTGATTAAAAACGTTTTTTTTTGAAAACTCAAATGTATAGAGATTTTGGACCCATCCTCCTTTGAATTCCATCATGCATGCTATCAATATGTTTTACAGTGTCTGAATAGTCTATTCAGAAATTCCAATAGTTTGAAGATCATATGTCATAATGAAGATCATCTCAATTCCTAGATCATGTGTGAGACTTTTTAATCACATAGAGGTAAATCTTAGATCTTGGTCGAATATAATCAATAGTGGAACTCCATACATCATTACCACTTATTTGATGTATAACCATTCATGTTGACCTTGTGACCATTCTTATTAAATATGAATTAAGTGTTTAGACTTTATAAGATAATCCACTTTAAACCAGATGGAATTTTTTATGGATTTCTTCAGAAGTACATTGAAAAATCATAGGGCGACATATCCCTATTTTCATATATGTATGGGTAATTGTTGTATCATCCACCATGATTTTTTCCTTTCCACATCCACGTACTGAAATTCAATTCTTATTGATGTATATTATGAAATATCATTCTTCATATTGTCCCACCAATAGTGTTACTAGATATCTCGATAAATATTTATGATTCCATGAATGATAGTGAATGTTGAGCTATGTGAATCATCTATACTAACCTTAATTAAATCTATATTTTACAGTAAACATATTCCTGACCCAAATATTACAAAAAAATCTTCAGTAACATTGAACTACAAGAATTTCCCTCTTATTAGAGTTTCCAATTTATTTGGAATTTGAAGATAATCTCTTTTAGAATCCTTTAAACTCTCCACAATGTTTTTCTAAGAAAACAATTAGGAAAGGATTGATGGTGTTCTTTACTTTATGATTTCCATGTCATTAAATTTTAAATCTATGAAGATTGGATCCCTATACATTCTTACCAATGATTAAATTTTTTAAACCTTCATACCTAGAGAGTCTGCCACTTTATTCTCATTCGTAGGATGGATGTGGATTGAGCAGCTATAGTCTTTGATCATCTCTATCTATCATTATTGTTATATATTCTTCCCCATCACAATAAATATATAAAGGAGGATTTTGTGATCCATATATATTTTAAACATCTTGGAAATGTGATAATGTCACCATTTTTCCAAATTGAATATCACTAAATTCATCTCCAAATCATTCATGGGGTAGTTCTGTTCATGAACATTCAAAATCTTCGAAGCATAGGCTATAAATTTTTCATTCTTTATCAACACAAATCCCAATTACATTTTCAATGAATTTTTGAATACCACAAAAGGTTCTCCACTTCCAAGTAGTGTGACTATATGGGCTATGAGAACCCTCATGTTTATCTCCTTGAATCTCTCATAAAATTCATCATTCCAAGAAAAATTGACTCTCTTCTAAGTTATATTATTTACAGGGTCTGAAAATCGTGATAAATGTATCACAAATAATAAATAGTGCCCTGTCAATCCTAAGGAAATAATGGATATATGTCACTGATGTTGGCCTCAACCATCCTTAAATTTCATCAACCATTTAGGGTTTCACCGATATCCCATTTCTTTTGAGGATATTCCCCCAGAATTATACATCCTTTAAAAAGAACTCACATATTCATTACAAGTAATAAAATATCTCCATTAATAAGGTCATTAGAACAATGCTCAGATTCTACTCAGGATTCTCTTTAACATTAGTGTATAATATAATATCATCTATAAATACTCCCAAACATTTATCGATGTAATCTCTAAAGAACATATTATTCATTTTCATGATTATTTATAGAGCTTTATTGAGTAAAAATTGTTTTACTTTAAACCCATAATGCTCTTACATTCTATGAAAATATGTGTTGGAGTTATCATCCTGCTTCTCTATAACTTGATAATATCCCAACTATAGATCCTCCTTAGATAAGTATTGTAATCCCCATAGATAATTGAAAAATTAATAAATATATGGAAGAGGATTATTTTTTTATCATGATATTTTTGTGATCACGATAATAAATGAAAAGGTACAATAACCCATCATTAATCTTGACAAAGAGCACTAATACTCCCCTTGGTGAAGCACTGGGGAGTATGAACCCTTTATATATACTCTATTATACTTTATTAGTCATCCCTTTATGTTCTATGATATCCATTCTATGTGGAGTCATTGATAATGGTAAATCCTTTGGGAAAATAACGATTCAAAAGTCAACCTGTCAGCATGGAGGAAGACCAAGACATTCCGCAGTAAACACATCAGTGTATTCCCTCATATATGGAATGTATTCAAGGATGAAATATTCCTTAGAATAATTCATTTTATCAAGATACAGATACTAATACTAAAATAATATATATTCCTAATATTTTGTTACAAAATATGAATCATCCTCCTACTTCACTTTTATAGAATTGAAGGATGATTTGACAATATGGAGATTAATTTTCTGTTCAAGGAAATTTACATTGGACCAATATTGGGAAAGAAAATCATTGTCAATGATTTCATCAAATTCTACCAATGGGAGTACAAAAAGTTTTGATGGGATGTTTATCCCATAATTTTTTGTGGTGGAGGAGTTATATACTAGGGATGAAATAATATCCAAATTTTCCATTTATATGGGAAACTCTACTTCCATTCTTTTTTGTAGTGTATGTTTTTTTATACTAAACATTCTCAACATGAAGGAACACATAGAACCATAAAAAAATACATTATTTATTCTTTAATGAATAAAAAGAATTCATATAACCAATTATTTGTTGGGATACACCTACGAAGTTGTGATGGAAAAAGATCACTCTTACTGCCTTGGAGGTTATTTAATGTCTCTAAAAACCCTTGGCATAGTGAATTATTTTGAAAGGATCCCTAGTTCCTTAAAATTGAAGAAACTAAAAATGATTTGTGGGTTTATTAGAGAATTACTCTCCTATAACTCATTAGTGGGTTTATCCTATCAATAATCGCTAGTTTCTTGTCTTCTCATCCCATACCTCACTCATTTCCTCTTCACCCTTATGCAATTTCAAGGGTTCTATTTTTGGAAACATTGACAAGTAAAGAGATTAAAATTCATGGAACTGTTATATTTTTCTATAGAACAACCACAATTAAACAAAAAATTCCAATTTTTATCCCTTGATACCCTTGATATTTGATGATCTCCATTTCAATAGCGAGGGACCATATAAAATTTTCTCATAACTACCAATGTTGTGGATCACATGAAATTTTCATAAACATTGTTTTATTCAATAAAATATGTTTCCAACATAGAATTCATGGGTGATGACAAATCCATAGGTGTATTGTGCAATTATTGTGAAATGTTTATCATACTCCTCAGTAGATTTATTATCTTTTTCAAGAGGGAAAGGAAATCACATTTCATTTTATGTTTGTGAGTGTGAAGAAAATATTTATCAAAAAACATTTTCCAAATTTATTTCCACCCCATAGCTTTGATATCTTGAATGTGATTTATATTATTGATTAGTTTCCACCACTGAATAGAATTTCCATCCATATGATAAATATCTACAAGAATATTCTCTTTTTCAGAACATTGATTGATGGAGAATATCTTCTCAATGGAGTTGATCCATTTTCCCTTGATTAAGGGTTCAGATGGTCCATTGAATGTCGATGTCCTTTTTTGAATAAAGGAATCAATTAGATCTTGATAATTCTTATGGGAATTTGGTTTCTTCTACATAAATAGGTTTCAATTAAGAATATGAGTTTTCCAGTGGAGTATCAACACAAATATGTTGATTCCTACTTCCATTAGGATGAGAATCTCATTGGGGAATTCATCACATTTCCCATCTCATTGATTATTTACCCATATCCTCATATTTCATCAATTGGATGGAACAAAGTTAAATATTATGGATAAGTATTTTTAAACTATTAAAAACATAAATGGGAATTTAATTACACTAAAGGGATAACATATAACTTTTATTTATTTCCTTAACATATGAATTCATTGGCTTTGTCTAAGTTATCCATGATTTTTTACATACCATATATTATTAAGTTCATTTATTGTTCCTTTAATGATGGTTCAAAATTGATATTGTGATTTGAAAATAGCATATATCTTGTGTGTGTCATACTTGGTGCATATTATAACCCATTATCATGTAACATGTCACGTCGTGTTAAGCCCGACAAACCATGTCAGAGTTTTTACTCATAGGTACATATGTTCTAGAATCATTTCCACATTTTGTATCCAGAAATGGATTTATTCTCTAGATAAACCACATATTATATACATACCAAATTTAGGTATATTTTCATATACATTGTCTTATCCCAACGGTTTTTACTAGAGTTATAAAATCCTAATCGAAGAAATGAGTAATATTTTTTCTGATGCGAATTATAACAACTATTATCTTTAATAAGAATTAATTAATTAATTATTAAATAAAATTAAACATTTTACAACCTTGAATATTTATATTTCTACGTTATTTTAGAATTATATAATTTACATGACAATTTAAAAGCGTAATAAACATCGTCTTCATTCCAAACTTCTTTAACATGCTCAATTATAAACCTGCATTGGATTGCCTAAAGAAATACATAAGAAATGGGTGTTCTATAAATAAAATGTGTTTAAATATCATGAAATAAATTAATACATGTCATATAATAATAATATCACTGGGTAATAAAAGAAAAATTGATAGTAAGGAAAGATATAGCATGATAATCATGACATGGGGAACGTGTAAACAACATAAAACAAAACAACATAAATATAAGTCAAGGCTAAATTTAAAGAAAACATGATTGAAAATGTCCCATAATTTAATAAGTTTCACTCCCTACCCAAACATAAAATATTTTGTGACAAAATATTACCTAAAATAAATTGAGCACTATAAAATTTATAGCCCAGTGGCCACATTCATTTCATTCCCATGCTTTGGTGTGAAATATTTATAATAAAACAAAGATTCATCATGACCATATTTTATTATGTGATCTAGAGGTGTGGAATTAATTCATTTATGTAAAAATTCAATGAGTTATATGTCTATAATGGTGAAAAACCTTGATAGGAAATGCGTATGGTATTTATTACACAATTAATTAGGTATGGAAAATCATGATATATTTCAGTGGCATATGGGAGTCACATAAAATTCCAAAAAATGGGTTGATGAGAGATAAAGGGGTATCTAAACATTTGGATATCAAATGGTCAACAATAGGGATATGTAAGGTCATATCCCAGAAATAGGAATTTGAAAATTGAAGGCATAATATAATAAATAGAAATTAATAAGTTGGAGAATGAGAGGATCCCTTACTTGAGTGTGTGATCTCAAATGGTTGGGAAGATTTTATTAGGATCCTGGGGAAAATATTGAATAAATCTATAGTGTATTGGTATGTGTATGGATGTCCACTATGTATTTTTAGTGAGGTTAAATTTGATATTATGTTGGACTATATTGGAAATGAACGGAGATTTCAGTAATATTGTTAAAACATAGGTTTTGGAATCTATATAATAATATAACCAAAACAAAAAACCATCCCATATTTTTTTCATTGATTAAACAAAATTGGTCTATTTTTAAATATTTTCTATGTCCAAGGATGAAAAAAATACAATTTCTTATGTGGAAGTGATCCACAATCCTTAAGAAATGATATTAAAACATTAAATCATATTAACGGTTTTGGTGGATTCACAAAGGCATTATAAAATTTAAAAAATAAACATAAAATCATATTATGTTAAATGGAACACTTATATTTTTTCTTATATTCCATTTATATCATTTATTACATCATTTTTGAGTCATTATGATGTCATAAAACACAAAGTATATTTATACTGGGTTTATTTTTTACACAAAAATTCAACTGTCTTCGAAAATTATGAAAAATTTAAAATTGGATAAATTGAAAGTTCTAATTAAAAATATTATATTCATTGTATCCAAATATTTTTTAAAATATTTAATTTTTTAATTTTCAAATTGTAACCATCATTTATTAAAAATGATGGTTTTTTTGACAGCAACTGATTTTAAATCTGTATAAAAATTACATTTTATTTCATAAAAAATATATGATCACTTTTGTGTGATATTATTTATTTAAAAATAATATTTTATTAAAATATTTTTTGTTTCAATAAAATCCTAAATTCATCAAAATAAGATCAATAATTGAATTTGAATATACCAAAAAAATACAATTTTGGTTTATTATAATAAAAAAAATCATTTATAAATAAGAAATAACTGTATGAAAATATATTAATTATTCCATGAAAAATAAAGAACAAACTAATATTTATAGCATCATGATACATATCTCTTATGTACACTAGAAAACACCCTAAAATTATTGTGTGTGTTGGTGAGACTTTCATTGGGTGGTTCGGTGTACATGGTTTTGTTCATGACCTCCAGAGCTGCAACATCTCCCATAAACTGTTTTTATCAATATCTTGTTTTTTGATCTCCTCTTGGGCTTCATTTGAGTCAAAACCATTTGATGATACCACCCTTAAAACCTTCGTTAAAATTGGATTCATAGTTTATGATCCTACTGTTTGAATGAATAATTTACATTTTTTGTATAAATCGGATTTGTTAAAACAATATATTTATATTGAACATGTGATAATTGATTAATGGAGATATTATCAACAGTATTTTAATCTAATAGGATTTAATAAAACCAATTTTTTGCATGTGTTTTGTTAAACCAAATTATATAATAATTCATTTAATTAAATAATGAGAAATTTTTTATTTATATCGGTTTGATTCATTTCATTTACCATTAGAGAAAAATTAGTTTTTAGTCAATCATATTCCCATCAAGCAAAAAAAGATAATTGAAATAGAATATTGATGTAATCATCCCACCACTAATGTTTTTCACACATAATTAAATATAAATTCAATAGAGATATTAATTACTTGTCCTAGATAATTTACAATATATAAGGGAATTCAATATACTGGGATCAAATAAGATTCAATCAATATTAATTAAACTATTTACCAAAAAAATCATGATCTTTTATTCAGTCCCTTATGAGATGTGTTACATGTATACAAAATAATTGTATTCATTGTAAACAATCATATAATAATGATAATTAATTTTATGCCCTGAAGACTTATGAAATCTTCATTTAATCCTATGATATTTTAGGTTCAACGTAGAAAACAACTGAAAGGTATAATGAAATTTAATGTAAAACAAAGATTTATATGACATATAAAAAATAATAAGAATACTTATCCTTTTTTAAAGACATATTTTATGAAATGGATTTTTTTATAATTTTAATCCAATAATGATATATTTTATGATAATATTATATGAAGTGAAATGATTGTCATTGTTAAGATAAGTTTTTATTGTCAATTAAACATAAAATTTATATAAAATGTTTATTTTTGATTTTTTTTCTCAAGAACTACTATTTTAAAAAAACTATATATTTCACACCTTTACAAAAATATATTAATTTTATATATTTATAACATTTAAGTAAATTTAATAATTCATATTTAATAACCATATTTTAAAATACATTATTCTAGTTAAAAATTATTATTAATTATTTCATAAATTATATTATTTTATTAATTCAAGAATATTTAAGATTGAAATGATTATTTAAAAGAACATATTAATTGAGATCTATAATTTTATATTTTATTTATATTTTTATTGAAATGTATATATTTTATTTTAATTAAAATATAATAATTTTTTAAAATTCTTAAAAATTCCATTTTTTAATTTTTTAATAAATTATAGTAAAAATAAAATAATATTGATGTTATTTTTTATTAAATATTTTTAATGATAATTAATCTATGTGAAACTAATATGATAGTTTTTTGTTAATAAAACATTAACAATAAAACTGTTATCATGAACATAAATATACAAATATATATTTATATATATCTAATATTATTATTTGTTTTATGAAACTTTATTATATTAAAATTTTGGAAAACCATAAGCCGTTAGGGACACTCCTCAACCAAATATGTATAAGTGTTTGTGGTTTCGGAGATAGCTCAGCCCCTAAATATTACATGGTGGAAGGCGAGGGCCAAGATCCACACAAGGAGTTAGGGTATGTTCATTTCTCCAATATAGACATGATCAGGCGAGTGCATGGAATGGGTAGCATGGACCATGTGTGTTAAGAGGTGTATATAGATGTTTACCACATACTATTATGAAGAAATATCGTTTTTGAAGAATTTGATATATATTTATGTGCCCAAATTACAGATTAATTAAGGTGGGGTGCTAGAAAATAGGTATGGGTCACCACTAATAAAAGTTCAACATATAATATTTGTCAGTAGACAATTCATGATATATCCCTCTTATCAAATTTAGGATCATCTTCTTCATCCAGAGGACCCAGTAAACCCTTCATGCTAATTTATTTATCTTCTACGAAGGATGGATTCACCCATACTGATTTGATAATGTCTTAATGAAATGTCAAAGCGCCATTTTCATCTTCTCTCAATGACATATATGATGTTCCTGAATTATAAAAACATAAAACCATACATGTTATAAGATGTATTATTCCACTAGTATCCTAATTTATTAATCAAATGGAATCCAAAAACATCACGACATGTTCCCTTTAAGCAACTGATTATTTTACAAGGAAAACATTCCATTTGGAAATTTTTATTTTCTACAAAGCTTATCTATAAATCCCCCACATAACTAGATTGAAAATTATTAATTTATTTATAAACCAAAATGAATCCATAAAATTAAAATTATAAATTATATTCAGTTCATCTTTATATATAAGAATCTTCAATTTCTCCTACTTAGCTTCCACAAAAAATAGTCAATGATATATAGAAATATTCTTCTTCACGAAGCCTTCATGAGTCTCATTTGTAGACACTAAAAACATTTTACATACATGTTTATATAAAAATATATACATATCAACCATGATTAAATTTAGAAACTATGTAATTTGGGTTACATGGAAATATATATATATATATATATATTCAAATGATGAACCAAAACCAAAACAATTATTATATTATATATTATGGCCCGATATGTAAAATATTTCTCCACATTCAAGAATTATGATAATTCTATTATGTTTTTTTTCTTTATAAAGGCGTTTCTCACATTTTGAAAGCTACATGGCCAATGATTTTTCCTTCTTATCCCACATTATATATATATATATATATTTCTTAACTTGTTCTATAATACCAAGCACTATAATTACAGGTTTCCTAAACCCAATGGGTTCATAGAACCTAGTTAAGAAAATTTTTTTATTCAATAACTCAAATAAATATTTATTTTTTGGAAATCCTTGTTCTAATGTTGATCAATTATTTTTGACTCTCTCCATATAAACCCATTTATTTAAAGGGATTATTTGATAACTCTATTTTCAATGTGAAGACTTGAATTAAAATTATGATTATATAAAAGGGATCATTTTCTGTTAAATATTTTATATTGTGTTTTATTATAAAATCCCAAATTTTATGTAAGTGTTTATTTTTATAGAAAAAAATTTAAAAAAATTGTTATATATGTAACGTAAATATATTGACAGACTGATAGAGAAAGGATTTTTTTTAAATACGTAGTTTTAAAGAGGAATTATGTTAATTAATTCTTTATGAAAAGATGTATAAATTTATAATCAATTCTTTTTAAATATTTTGATTTTCATGTTTAGTATGTTAAATTTAATAGGGAAGTGTGTTTTTTATTTAAATTATTTTTTCTATTATCAAATGTTATATATTTTTTTGTAAAATGTTATTTTATTTGAATAAATATAATTAATAATAATAATTACTGTCATAGAAAATAATAATCATTGACATTCTATGTATATTAATAAATAAATTTGTTTTAAGTAGAAACATCAAGTGATATAATAATATTTCCTTTAAATATATGGATTTTAAAATTTATGGAATTATCCTAACATTTAGAGTGTTTTTTATGCATCATTGTAAAATTTTATTTGATAAAAATTATTTTCTATCATTAAAACACTTTTAGTATGTTTTCAATTGATTTTAATGGATTAAAAAAGAAAAATGATAGCAAAAAAGATTTTTTTTCATAAAATGAAACGCGAACTAGGATTATCATATGTGATGATGAGAAATATTGTGATTCCACGACCTCAAGAGGATGTTGTCCAATAGATAATACTTGTAGTAGACACATGGATTTGTTATGTTTTTTAATTTATACTTTTAATACATAAAAAGTTATTATTTTGAATATATTTTTAAGGAGAAATCCAAATCCTATTTTAGTGGTTACTTATATTTAAATTATATATTATTTCAATATGATATGTATTTTCAATTTTAGGAATAGTGTTTATTTTCTATATTTATGAAACTCATATATTCATATTTTGGAAAATTATTTTCTAAATGATTTCAATTTGATATATTTTGAAATTATTGAAAACTGTTTTACAGTATTTTAATATAAAGGATTATTTAATTATTTTAAAAACATTTACTTGGTAATTTTTACTCTCACCCTATGTTATAAATTTTTTTTCCCAGGATCTTTTGAAGTAAAAATGTGTTTAGTTTTGATTAAGTATCTCAAATGACTAAATCCAAATAGTTATTTCATTTAAAAAAATTTCAAACTCAATTTTATGGGAATTTTTTATCCTAATCCTAAAATACCTTTCCCATAAATGATCATCTATTGTTTAATATAAGTTTTATTTTTTAATTAAATTTCATTTAAAAATATAAAACATATTTTTTCCCACATCTGGAAGTGTGGGTTCGGTTGTTAAAATTTGTTTCAGAGGAATAGTAAATAAACCTATGGGAATTAGGAAATTCATGTTTGGGGAATATTGAATAATTAGATGATTTAGTTCAAGGTTTTACTAAAAGTATATTCTATAAGGTTTCTATGTATATGGAAATTTTATCAATTCTAGATTTTATAAATTTAAAATTTAAATTAAGAGTTTCATTATTTACCATGATGGAATTATGAGGGAATAATTCTATTAGTGGGTAATGTACCATCATAGAAATTATAGGCATACTTTTAAATTTTAATAAATATTTTATTTAATGATATGTATTTTTTTAAAATCCAACCGAGATAGGTTTAAATATAATCATATTTGATTTAAATAATTTACATTATGAAAATAGGTTTTCTTTAATAGTTAAATTTAAATTTTATATAAATATTTCTTTTATATTATAGTAAAATAACTACTATTTTTAATAAAAAAAATCCTATTTTAATGAAAATATATTGATTTCTATATATTTACTGAAATTAAATATATTTTATAATGAACATAAAATCAATATTTTTAAAAATATTGGATTATAAGTATACATTATGATTAATTATTTCATAAATTATAATAATAAATTATAATAAGAATATTTAAAATGAAACTTATTTTTTAAAAGTAACATTCTTTTAAAATTTATAGTTTTATATTTTAAAACTATTTTTATTGAAATTTATATCTTCGATTTTAATGTAAATACACAAATTTTTTAACTATCTATAAACAATAGTTTTTTTAAATAATAAATTGTATATATAATTAAAAATTAGTAGTGATATATTTTATTTATTATTATTTTGCAATGACAATGTTTTCAATTAAACTAATATAATTGTTTTTAGTTACTGGAATACTAAAAAATGGTTATATAATTTAATTTAAAAAATAAATAAAGGTATACAAGTAGATTAAGATATAACTAATATTGTTATTAGATATTTAATATCATCTTATATTACAAAATTATCCATCCATGAGAGAATAAGGACTAACTTAATGTCTTAGGTGTATGATTCAGTTGTGTGGGTGACAGGTCAACCCAACAAGGCTGCATTGTAGTAGGGGAGGACCGAGAACCTCATAATAATGAAGGGTAAGTGGTTAATGCCTATATAGGATCACTTGGGTTAGTACATGGATTGGGTATCATGACACATGTGTGTTTAGAGATGTATATAGGGGTTTATACCCCACATCCAAATCTTGTTGTGGCTATGGAGGTGTTTAAAATATAATGATTTTCTCGAATGACTGAATAATGGTTGTGGTATGCGCAGAAGTGTGTATTTTTCACTATTAACAAATTTTATGAATATAATATCCATTTTATGATCTTCAGTGCAGGAGTTATTTGATCAAATATAGGATCATCATCTTCCTAGAGGTATCCTAGATATACCTCGCTACTGATTTATTCATAATATCCTGACAAAATATTTATCCACATCAATATGAAAATACATCATCACATTATAAAACTACTATTGTCATCTCCTCTCTATGAGAACCCCAATGTTATTAAATATTAAAACTATAAAACCATGTATACTAATAACAATTTATACAACTAGGTTTATTAATTCTAATGTAAATAAAATCTATAATCATCACAACATGATCCTTTAAATCCATTGAATCCTTTACAAGTCAATAAGTTCATTTAGTATGATCTTGTTATAAAATGATTGTTGAGGAGACCACCACAAAACATGATTGAAATTGTAGTATACATATATCCAAGAAAATGAATTCAGTATATTTAAAATTGATGATTATATTGAATTCATTAAGATCTCCTAGAATCATCATTTTATCCTTCTTATATTCAACATGAAGGGAAAATGATATATATATATATATATATATATACATTCTTCATCACTAACCCTTAAAAAATCTCATCTATGGAAACTCGGGAAATATGATGTACAAATTTATATAAAAAATCTTATATAACATCCATGATTTGGTTTAGATTCTGAGAAATATTACTAATTACAATATAAACATGTACATATATACATACATATATATTAATGATAAAAAATTAAATATGAATTATATTTTTTTTGAGTCAATCTATTTAATGTTCCGACACTAAATAATATTAAAATAATTCAATTTCCTATTTATTTTCTATATAAAGGCCATCTCCCTCCATAAAATCACACATGACCCCATTTTATTCCTTTACATGCCTCATTATTGTGTATTTTTATCTCTTACTATCTTTCCTCATATATTCCATACCTACAATAACTGGTTGTAGAGGCTTCCAAAAATCATTTGATTCTAAGATCACAACTAGTGGAAGTTTTTATTTCAATGTCACTAATCCATATTTATTTCATGAAAACCAATTAATTAAAGGTTATATAATATTTTATGATTCTATTCCAAAATCCTTTTTATGTAAATGGTTTATTTAAAAAACTATATTTTCTAGCAATATCATAATTATATATTATGAATTTATATAAGGGAAAAACATTAAATCATACTATAATTTTATGTTATATTTTTAAAACCCTTATTCAATGTAAAATATAATTAATAGAGAATAATTTATTGTGATCTTATAAAATTATTATTTATGTCCTGTAACTATACATTCAATTTAATATTTATAAGTAATTTTATTTTTAAATCCCCATTTTATAAGAGATATTGGTTTATTAAAATATCCATGAAGTGATGTTATAATTTTTTATCAATTCTATTATGAATTAAAAATCTTATTTTAAGAAAGTTATTTTTAAAATGTATGTTTCATATCTATTTAATGTATAATTTGTTTTAAATGTTAAATTCTCTCATTTTATTTTTAAAATGTTTTTTATTTCAATAATATTTATTCATAATAATAGTTATGTCAACATAATATAATTATAATTTATAATATATGAATGTTAATAATGGAAATATTTTTAAGTTTAATTTTAAATAACTTTAATGACATTATCATAAAAAATTTGAATTTATTTTCAAGTATGGATTTATTTTAACCATTATAGTGATTTCTTAATGAAAATTTGTTAAATTTCATATGATATAAAATTATTTTCATCCATGAAAATAATTTATCTATGTTATTGAAGGTTTTTTTGGATTACAAATAATAATTGAATGTATTAAGAATATATTTTATTAAAATAAAACATTGCACTTGAGTATAGAATGAGATGATGATAAATGGATTAATTCGGCCACTATAAGTGGGAAATTACTATAAAGTGGTACTAATATAAACCTAATGGTTTTCCTAATGTTTTAAAAGTATCATTTTAATCGATAAAATTGCAATAAATTTAAAAATATTTTTAAGGATAAAGCCTTAGATTATTTCAATTGTTAGTTATTTTGATATTAAATGGTTTTTGAAAATATGACATGTATTTTATAAGGCTTGTAGGATTATTTCATAAGGATCTTTTTTAAACCCCTAGATTCAGATATTGGAAAAATATATATCAAATTTTTGTAATTACATATAATGTGAAAGTATTTAAATTATTTTTATATTATATCAAATGAAATGATTATTCATTTGTTTTAAAACCACTTACAATAAAAATATGCTAATCACCATTTATATCAAAAAAAACATCGGATATTTATAATATTGATAGGATTATGGTTTCATTTTAAAATGAAGAATGAGTGATTTAAAATATTTGTTTCATATTTGATTTTGTGGAACTATAATATGTTTTAGAAAATATTATATATCAAAAAAAAACATTTCCTTGAAAAAAATCCTCATTTGTGACAAAATTTTATATATTTAGTACATTCTCATAAAGAATAATATATATCATTTATTTAGAATCCAATCCTAAAGTAAGGGTTCAGGATGTAATGGTTTATTTAGGTTGTATCCTCTTACTAATTAGAACCTAATCTCAATAAATAAATATACATCACATTGATACTAAATGAGTTGACAAAACAAGGACATAAATACAAATTACACCATTTTACTAAATTATTAGTTACACATATGTATAAATAACACAATATATTCTAAAGGTTTAGTAAATTTAGAGATAATTTAACGATCCAACTTATTTTAAAAACATTATTCTTTAACATTTCATAATTTTATTCTTCACATATGATACCCATATAAAAATATCCAACATATTAATATTCTTAATTACTTATGGGATAGAAATAAAGGAAATTTTTTCCATAGTCACATAGGATATATAAAAATAATATATATTAAAGAAATATCATATATTGTCAATGATTAAATCATTCGTATGTGAACATAATCAAGGTACATAAAAATATCAAAAGTAATTTAAACCTTATTAAATTGGGATCATAAATAATGAATCAAGACATATGACTTTTTTCATAACATAATAAATAAAAAATTGGAGTATTAATTTATTATTCAATGATTATGATATATGTAAAGATGAAATATGATTTTAATATAATATAGATTTATGAAAAAATTAGAATCATAGAAATAAATTTAATATGTAAAGGATCACTTCATATTCTATCATATCATAAGAGATAATGTTCCAAAACTAAATAGACTTGGCTTAATCCCCATTAACATACTCTCTATTTATTGGGTTCACTATATATTAACATACATGTGATCTCAATATATATTTACCCTTACCCATTACATTGTAAAGCTATATAATCTTAAGAAGACTTGATATACAATGAAAATATATATATGTGTGTGCCCCATCGAAGTAGATACATTTTTAATTCCAACAAAGTATAATTAACCCAATGTAATGAAATGTGTTACATAATAATTTATACTATAATTGATAATAATAAATCTATATAAAGAAGGAGGATTATATCATTCAATTATATCCTATGTGAATCATTATTAGTATTAATGAATAATTCGATATACTGAAATAATATTATAGAAAAAATGAAAATTCCCTTAGAAAAATAAAAGATAAGTTTTATTTAAATTTTTATAAATGTTAATTTAAAAGGATATTAAAAATAATACAATATTTTTATAAAAATAATTATAAATTTAAAAAAATACTTTTTTTAATATGGTATCATATGAAGGGAGGATTCAGAAATAAAATCGACGAAACTACTGGCAGAAAAAATCCATATGAATAATGTTGAAAAAAATTCCTTTAAAAATTTTGTAAAAAGAATTAAAATAATTTTGAAAATGATCATAATAAAAAACATCATTTTGGATAAGTACATTAATAAATGAATATGATAAAAAATATTGGCAAGAATGAAAAATATTCCCTATCATAAATAAGATGTAAGGTCATATCGTCTTGCATGCATTATTTTGGGTAAATTATAAAATAATGTAATGGGAAAAGGTGATAAAACATTTAAATCCAAATAATTACCATATAATAGTAAAAAAAAAATTTATAGTTATATATAACATATAATTACACTTTATGTATATTTATTCAAAACTATTCTTTATCTGAATTTCATATAGTAAAAGAAACCATTATATTTAATCCTGGATTCCATGAAAGTTATTGTCCCCATGTAAAATAAATAATAATAATCTTGAGAACAAATTTTAGAAACAACTTCAAAACTATTGAATTTCATACTGTCAAACTATAAAAATTTATTACATATATATTCAATGGTTATTGTTTCTTTTCACCACAAGATGTTAGTAGTCTTGATTTTTTTTATATAACTTTCGTAATGGGGATGTTGATCAATTCATTGATTTATGAGGTCCCATGTTCTTATATTTCATGGTATGATTATGGATCCCGAGAATAAAATGAATGAAAATAAATATTTTTCTCACCCATGTAGAACCTAATTCATTACATAATTTACTCTTTAATATCATTTAGTTTAATTAATATTTTCATAATACTCATCCTTGATGGAAGTAATGGTGTTGGTATATCATCATTCATGTAGGTGGTTAAACTGTCATAAACAAGAACATGCTATATTAATGAACCTATAAGAGTATATAGTTATATTATATTAATATTATTTTTCTTGAATCATAAGGTTATTTATAGAATATCATTATAGTGGTGAATGATATTTATTTATATTGTAGATTATAAGGTAATTTAAAATGTTTGTAAATATCTAAATTCGTACTTTTTAATCTTGATATTATTTCAATTTTATCAAATTTCTCAAATGAGCCACCTTGATAATTTGTATAATTCTCCCTTTATTGTAATAGAATCCTTCTTAATGATGTATTTATTCCCCTTTAATTATATCATTGGATATAAAATGGGAAATAAGACAATAGGAGAATTGTCATTGGTATATATTAATAAATAAACATATGTAAATAGTTAGTTTGGAGGGGTCCTTTTATATGTATTTTTGTTGCATTTCCATGAACACCCATTCCCTAGAGTGTGGGTAGATTATTTTACCTAAAATTTCGATCTGATGTGGAAAAATAATACATATGGTTTATTATTCCCCTTATATTTTTTTGATATAGTTACGTACATTTCAGACCATTGTTTCTTATTTTAACCCTATTTTATAATTCATCCATACTATGGAAACTCAATTTTTAGCTCGACATCCTATATTTTTATCAAAAAATATAAATTATCCAACTTAACATATATCAATGTGATGACTCATAAAATGTGTTGTTTTTATTTTAATTCAAATTTTAATTATGTGAAATTTATCTTTTAAATGAAAACGTACAATACTAAAAAAATATTTTTTTTATAGGAAAATAAATTGTTAATATATCAATTATACTATATTATATTTTATATTATTTACTGTTATAATTATTTTTTATTAATTTTTTTATCCATTAAAAATATAAATTTTATATAATTAATTCTTTAAAGCTGATCAATTTATATTATTAACATAAAAATACACCAAAAAATAGAAATACTTTTAAATACATCACTTTTTAAAATTAAATTATTTTTATCATATGTCAATAAAATTTATCTTATTATATTCTCACAATTAAATTTAATGAATATATATGTATTATAATATGTAATTTTATTTTCTAAAAAATTCAACGTTTAAAAAATTCATAAATATTTTATAATGATTAGACATAAATATTTATATAATAAAATATTTAAATTTTGTATCATATTTTCATTCCATCCCATAGATAATCATTAAATGTTGATTATATAATATTTAATTTGATACTTAAAATTACACAACCTCAATATTCAAATTTGATTCAAGTATATTTAATTACCATATAACCAAAAACCATATATATGATGGTTATATTATATTACATTACATAGCCTTACAAACATCTCCAAATTTATTCATTTTGTTTTCTAATTTATATGTAATGATGTATATCATATTTATAACCAATTTTATTATTTATGCAGTTGTTAGAGGGTATGATCTAAATGAAATATTTTAATGTTAATATTTTCAAAATATTTAATTTTATTTACTTTTGATATCATTACAATATTAATGTTACTAAAAATATTTATTTCATTAAAATTATAACGTATTCTATTTCTATTGGGATATTATAACATTATGAAATAAATAATTTTTCATTTCATTTCATTGTTGCAAATAACAAAATCCATAGAACACATAAGATTTATTTGATGTGAAATACAATTTGACTTTAAAGGGTGTTACACATCCCAAATATACCTGTGAGACACGTGTTTAATACATTTTAATTTATATTTATTAAAATCAATTGGAATTCAAGAGAATATGAAATAAATTTTCAATTTCTAAAAACAACGAAATGATGTATTTTATATGTTACAATTGTGTTTTAATGATGTCATTTAAGGTATTATGGGTTATAGATTATATATCTTGGGATTGAATGATCTTATGTATATAGTTAGACACCACACACTTCCCATCTTTATGATTCCTAATTTCTATTTAGAGTACCTATAAGGAGAAGTTTTTCTTAAATGAGAGATGCTTTGGATTTTTGATATATATATATATATAAGAAAGATTCATAGTTAAAAATATAATCATTTTAGATTCTAAATTATATTACCAGAATTTATACATTATAGAAAAAATAAATGAAATTTCTTTTTAGTTGATGTTTAGTTTATCTAGGTAGAGTCTACCATGAATGTCGAAAATATAATGAGATATTTATCTTGAACAAAATATTATTATATGACTTCCCCCACTATATTTATGGAGGTTCCACACATGTACATAAATCGTAAATCTCACTTTGGTGGTTATCTTATCATGGGTGATGTGAGACTCCACTAAAATTTGTTAAAATATTCATCGTAATTTTTTTAAACTAAAAAAATTCTTTTTGTGGTAAGTGTTAAATTGTAAGTGTTATATTTCTAAATTCATGAATGAAATACTGATGAAATCCTATGACAACTACGAAATACTACATATCCCGAACATTAATAGTGATTAAAAATGATGAAATGGCATCCACTATTGTTTTATCATCTACAACGCCATCCCTAGAAATTAAACATAATAAACAATCCTCTATCGAACCCAAAAAATAAATTTATCCTAATTTTATAAGTGATAATTTTTGATAAAATATTAATGAAAATTATCTTCACTACTAAAACAATAATTAGATGATGAACCATTGATAGCTAATTCATCTATGAATTCTTCCATTAAATTCTCAAGATATACTTATAAAATACTAACCATGTAAAATCTAAAAGTGGGTAATGAATTTCACATACAAAATGCTATCATAATTTTAGAAAATATGAAAAAGTAGAAATTTATGGATCCCTTTACGTAATAATTTTGGGGAATATGGATTTTAAATTAACTTGAATAACCATCTACAAAATAGTATTGATACACACATATTTTCCTCTAGAGAATCTGTTCAATGAATTGGAATGGTAAATTGTCCGTACATGTGTCCTTGGTAAGTCTATGGTAATAAATATATAAGATAAATGAAAATATACTTTTATTAGGTATGAATTATAAAACATGATTAAAATACTGATAGTTCAAAAATCAGCAGAATTTTTCAGATTAGGACCTCTCATACCACTACTATGAGGTAATCGAGCATGTGCATAATGGCCTAGATTCCATGGTTTTTTTATTTTCTATGCTTCATGAAAATAATTTAATGGTTTCTCATTAGCCACTATAGCACCCATTTTTCTAGATCCTTCCCTCTTTTTATGGTCCAATTTTTTTCTTATTACTCCCATAATAGGTGTATTTATGTTAAAAACCTCTTAAAAGAAATCCTTTCCTTAGTATATGGTGTTAAAACCAGTTATATTTATAAGGACACATTTGGAATCAAAATAAGTATCCAACAAACTTGTATTAGCAAAACAACTTCCTACATGACTTGATTTTTTTTGCATCAACACAAGTGGATCTAGCCTTTATAGTGGGATATTCATCCCATAATTTAATATGATCATCCTATCTAGAATTGAAATGTATAGTTGTACGAGCAGTTTTTTTGAATATCTTAACCAAATAAACATTACAGTACTAATATTGTTGTAACTTGATCAATAATATGAGATGGATAATGAGGAGGTTAATTATAATTCATTCCATTGAAGATTTCAATAGAAATTATACAATCTAGAAAAATTCAATTCGTATCACAACTTGAAAATTTTTGATTATTAATAGCAAAGGGATTTTATTTTAGAAAACAATCTTCTCCAATCTCAAGATTATATCCTTTTCAAAAAATTTATTTTCCACTCTATTAGGAGAAAATCTTGAAGGAATGAATAATAAGTATTAAAACTATAAATATAATTTTTTTATTAATTAATGTTGAGTCTTATATTATGGGAGGAACGGTTACAACACCTTGCTGATGTTGTTCTTCCAGTATAAAAGTAGTTGTCTTTAATATATCACCATGATTCATTTTATTAGTATAAAAAATGCTTTCATCCATCAATGATCCAATATTTTGGAATTTAAGTGTAATGTTAATAATTTCTTGGCCAAACCATTTACTATTATCACATATTATAACTATTATACTATTATCAATAGAATACACAATATTATTTCACTTTTGACAAAACCATTGATATTTTCTACGTCAATATGAAACACAAAATGAAATTCTTCACCAACCAAACCCATTGTATCAATAACAGTTTAATACGTGTTAGTTTTAATAGTAATATGAGAAAAACAGACATACCTCGCCCATTAGTTTTCCCTATTGAACATTATTGGAATCCCACTAGCCTAGGAAACAACATATAAATAATGACGATGCCCAAGGTACTAACTTAGGATGAATTCATGAATACATACCTTCATGGTCAAATTGAAAGCAGAATATAGATTGAAACATGGATACCAATATTGAATGTGTGGGAAATGTTGTTTGGGGGGGATAAAGCCCATACCATAAGAACACACCTTCAAATAAAATTTATTTAAAATTTACATGGAGGAATCCTTTACAAATAGATGTCATCACTTAGTCACTGAAACCCCAAAATTGTATGATATGACAGTAAGGATCTTAATGATTCCATGATTTCCTGCATAGTCAGGTCACCAACATACATTTAATTTAATTCTTACATTCAATGATCCTTTTTGAGATGAATGATGGGTTTAATCAAATAATTTGAAAATATTTCTACATGAATTATTGTTTATGATCCCTCTAATGATCTAGGATTCCCAATTCATTCCCCGAACTGAGTGAACATTAAATGATGTTAATATATTTGTTTATCTTTTAAGGATATTGATATTTAAATTATGTGGTAGTAGTTTAAGTTCCAATTATATCAGATGTGTTATTGATAGGAGGAAATGAGAATTTTTATTGTCTATAATCTCCTCTAAAATCACAATGGTAACGTCCTTGAATGAATTTAAATATTTTATAAGTTTAGTAGAATTATTCAGGGTCTTTTGATCCTTTTATATATATATATTTTTCAATTAAAAACTATACATGTCATTTTTCTAGACCATTAAAATAAATTTACTCATGAATCAGTGTTTATAATTTCTATAAAGGATGAAAATTCAAATATGGGGATTAGGGGAAATTAGATATGCTTTAGTATCAAAATATATGGAATCCATTAAATTAACTAATAGGGAGGATATGGGTGATTCATGACACCAATGTTTATAGTGGAAAATTTCACTACAAAACTCTATAGATAATTTTCTATTATATCCATTAATTATGGTTTTAGTGGGTTTTTGGAAAGGTACTCCAAATATAATTCCTAAACTTCTATTAATCCAATCATTTTCTATTTTATAAACAAAAAAAGAATAATTATGTTTTTAATTCTCATAGGAACATATTCTTTCAGACAAGTGCGGTTTTTGGTACTCTATTTTACCAAGTAAATTACTAATTCAATTGGGTTATTCTCCTAAAACATTAGGTAATTAAGAGTATGTAAATTCATTTTGTAAGGTACCAGGATCAATAATATATCTACAAAATGCATATTCCCCTATGTCACTATAACATCCCATGTAAATAAAGAATATACCATTTTAATATTTATTAATATTTTTGAATTAAATATTAATTTTACATTAAAGGGGATGCTATATTTGATGTCGTACCCTACAGGCAACAACGGGTTTTTTGAAATATTACATTGTACATTACATTGAGTCTTACTGAAATATAATATAATGTAATATTTATTTTAAATAGTAGTTAACATGTAGTCATTGTTATTTGGGGATGGAAAATTACTAACTACAATATGATTATACTTGTCTGTTAAATTATTTTAACATTTATCCAAAAAAATTTAGAGTCTTTAAATGTGAATTAATCTAATTTAAATCATAAATACTCTAATATTCATTATATGATTAATTTACAACCATTGGATGGAGAACCCTCTTTAAATCTAGTTTTGGTAACTTTTATATTTTATATTTGACAAAATATAATTATTCTATAGAATCGTGACATCAAAATTTTCTTTGGGTAAAATTTTGGTATTTTTCTGATAAAATTCCGGTTTTAATGTATTGTAAAAAATACTATATTTTTATTGAAAACTTCCTTTTAATATAATTTACTTATATGGATATATTATCTTTATAAATGGATTTAAAGTGTAATTAGACTATAGTTTTACCGTTTAATCCAATGTTGGTCAAGAAAAGTAATTTCACTTTAAATTTGGCCGAAACATGTGTCAATCTTTTGATAGTTGTTATTTCTTTAAAACATGCTTTTTGTTTTGAAAAATGGAATTATTTATAAATTAATTAATTAATCTTGTATGTATTTAATTTGGTAAAATAGAAATCTTTTTTAATTCCTAATATAAAATATATCTTAGGCTGAATTTTGGGTATTTTTCTGAGAAACATCAATTTTGGATGAATAAAGAAAACACCGAGTAGTAGTTGAAAAGATGAATTTTCCATTTAAATGAAATTTTACTTCCTATATGAATTGAATATAACAAATCCATATACATGGATCTTATTAGTAAGTAAAATGTTGTTCCATAAGATAAAAATATTTTTTTGGTGAATAGTAAAGTTTGACTTTTATTTACAGTAGTTAAAGGTAAATAGGGTAATTCAAGGTTTAAACTATATTATAATAATATAAAATTACTTTAAAAAATGTATTAAAATTATTGGATGAGTGATGGCTGACCATGAAAATCCTTGGGTGAGATTTTTGGCCTTTGAAATCCACTTGCGTAAGATAATGATATTAAAATCTTTTTAATTTAAATTAAAAATAAAAATATCAAAAACATATATTATTTTGCTAAAACAATTTTAATGTGGGGTTATGTAATTTATATTTTTTACTATATATATTAATTATAAATCTAAAAATATTTTCAACTTCATGGTAATTTTTTATAATATTTAGACATCAAATAAGTAAAATTATTTATGACACAATAATGATGCAGTGTTTACCTCATTAATGAATGATTTAAATAAATAAGATTATTAAATTTAAAACAAGATCCAAAATAGATCCAATTCATATTGGATGATTTTATTTAGAACATTATTCATCTTATCTTCGACATTAATAACTTTTGGACCTTTAGAAATAGGGAATCATAATATAATAAATTAATATTTTTACACTTTTCTAAAGAGCCCCTCCACCCCCTTATAAAATGAAACCACTTATAAGTCATTCCTCACAACTCTCAAGCCCCTTAGCTCATCCAAACTCTTCAAAACTAATCTCCCAAGATCCCTATCTTCCAACTATAAGCCTTAAGTTTGGCATAATACACTTCAATAAATATTTTTTGTTCAAACTAGAGGGAGTTAAACGATTTAATGGTAACTTATTATCTTAATTTCTCTTATTTTATTTTACTTATCTGACCCCATAAACACTTTTTATTATATATATTATAATAACACATGTATTTTCAATATACTTGGATGTTTTTATGTGAATTATTTTAACAACACTTACACACACCTCTATTTAATGGGTAAAGAGAATACTGTTTCAATAGATGACAAACTGACGCATCACGAAACGATGATTGATCCATTATCTCCTACCGCCTCTCATAGTGGAAATTATGATGGAAATGTATTTATATATTAAATATATAAATTTTATGTTTTCTCTATGCTTCTTCAATTTTTATTTGAAATAATACCTTTATTCATTCCAATATGTGTGAACACGATAATTTCTTTTGAGAAACTGCAGACCACCGCCCCCTCAGGGTGATATGATTCTTTCATGACATACATGGAATGTATAAAGGATGGAATTAATGAAATTATGAAACATATATATCAAATGTTATTATAATGTAATTATAATATACCTATGTATCATTATGTTCTCATTATATTAAATATGAAATAGAAATGAAATTAGCGTTCATGCGTACGTACAGTTTAACGTCTCCATGAATGGGGCATTTCATGTCTTATCTCCAATGGTCATGTAATATATATATATATATATATATATATAATGTATATGTAGAATATATATGATATATATGCAATGAATATGATTATGGAGATAATATACTTTTGACCACCTGGACAATTTGAAATTATAACAAGATCATTTTTGACTCAAGTACCAAATAACGAAAAAATGACCATTAATTGGTTAAATTATGGTATAATGTTTATAAAATGTTAAAAAGTGATATAAAAGGAATAATAAAATTTAAAAAGGTTCTTATGAAATTATAAATTATCATTATTTTATTATTCATGAGATTAAATAACGAACAGGTCAAGTCGGACACGAGGTAAGGGGTTTATCATCTTGCTTTAAATTACATGAGATTTCAATTATTCTCCACTTATTTATTGAATTTGGTGTATTGTTATTTCCATTTGATATATATTATAATTATTATTTTTATATTCATTGTATTCTTTGATTCACTTGGTGGTTATTAGCATTTGGTCATACGACTCGATTGATTGCATCGTGGTAAAGGGTGTTATATCACTTTTTATTCTCATGAGATTCATGATATATTTGTCATTGTTTCCCCTATGTGGGGTATGTACTACCAATTATTTTACTCTTTGTGTAACATAAATTCATTTATGGGTATTTTCATTTCCATTGTATGGTCCTTCTGTTATGTGGTGTATGTTTTATGAGTTACCAAATTAGTAAGGGAATCATTCACCCTCCTCTTTTTAATAAACTTTTTTTTGTTATGTATTTTAATTTACAGCATCTTATGTCGGGATATGTTAATCTATATATTTATTTCAGTAAATTTTATGTCCACGTGATGATATACCCCCTTTTCTTACATCAACTCATTTTCACAATTTTAAGGTGACACTGTTGTGTTGTCGAACTTCCATAAGAGAAATTCTTAACCAAGTTTCAATTATTTAGGTTAAACATATAATTATTCATTGTGTCATGCTATGAATATGTGTTGATGACATATGATTATTATTACACTAAATATCCAATTATATTTGTTTTATTATTAATTTTCTCACACAATTAGGTAGTTTATTTATCTTCAATCTATGGATACCGTCTTTATATAGGATTTCGTCTCAATTTACATTCCATTGAGACTTCATTGTCGTTATGCACCAATTCAATTTTATATGGTGTATATACAGTCATTTGGCATACTATATCATGAATAAAATTATTCTCATGATACTATATAGTTTTGATTAATTTTATTCCCCAATTATTTGTTTCCAAGTATGTCTCATTTAGTTAAGAACTCCTTAACTAAAGCAATATTTTAAAGAGTAATTATTCTAAATATTTCTCAATAATTTCCTTATTTTAAAAATTGTTTGAAGGATTTATTTATATGTACATTAATTTTTTAAAATGTTAATTCCTTTAAAATCTTCAAAGTTATATGGGACACATTGATTCAAAAATCTTTTTATTAAATGTTTTAAATGGTTTTGGAAATGGATTGATAAAGCATTGTTTAATTCAATATCTTGATATGATATATTGTTATTGGAATGTGGAAATGTTATATTTCCATTATTCTTACAGTGTGTGTTATGATTATGTTATTGTTGTTGTGCATTGTTTACGTATATGGGTGGTTTTGTGATAAACCTAGGGCGAGTGAGCTCGAGATAGCTCTACAATGCATTGGGTAATGTGACAGAGATAAATGTTAAAATTTATCCTAAGTGATTTAGGGAACATACAGTGATGGATATTTCAACATAACTCCCTATGTAGATGTGATATCAACAATGTATGTATGATACAGATGATACAAGTAACCAATATGATTTAGGATTTCTATGTGTTATTCATAAATCTTTTGATTTCATGAGGTATGTTATGATTAAAAATTATAGATTCATTGATTTTTATTTATTTATGGATTAATGTTTCCTTTACTATTTTATAACCCTTACTAATCTTTTTATGCTCACCCCATTTTTTGAAATATTTTTTACAGTACTTAAAGATAAATATGGTCAAGGTTGGAATCATGGAAAAGTCATCATGTCAAAAACATGGAACTAGACATGTTTTTTTAATGTATTTTTTATTTTTTGAAAAATAAATTGATACTGAGTTGAAGTGTCTATAAGTAATATTCTAGATGTATTGTAATAAGTTATGACCTAACACTCTAAATCTATAAACTAGAAAATATCCCCAATGTAAATTCTTGATTTAACTAAATATTAAGTAATGTTTCAGGCTGGGTTCTTATAGTTTATATCAGATGTCGATTTAGATAACTTTAAAGGTTAGGGTGTAATTTAAGAAAAAGTGACATAACCATAATGGGTAGCATATTAGAAAGATTCGTAGTTTTTTAGATTAATATATTGATTTTAAGACAACATCAACAGGTATGTTTTAGTGTTTACACTCCTCATAAGATATTATATTATGATTTTACTAGTATACACACACTGACATTTTTCGTTTTAGTCATTGGTTGGATCTAGCAGGCATCAAAGTAACAATGGATGCGATGAAAACTGTGACTATTTTCTGAATAATCAACTGAATGAAATGGAATCTGTAATGAGAAATATTGTGGTAATTCTCAACCAACTATCTGGAGTCATGATCAACCACATGAACCTTGGAGATTTTTATTAGAAATCGTATATGCAAGAAAAAAATACATACATATATTTAGGTAATAATCCTAAAGGTATGTATATTAATAAAACTATGTTTCAAGTATGTGGAAAGAAACAATTAGGGAAATGCTTTAGAGGGACACAAAGATTCTATCGCTGTGATAATGAAGGTCATAAGGCAAGAACCTTCCATGAAAAAATGAAGTGTTAAGTTGACTCTAGGAAAGGGAAAGAATTTCTTTCTGAAGGATGAATTTATTGTTTTAAATGTGGTGCACACGGTCATTATACAAATAGATTCCTTACGAAGAAGGTTCAAGAATGGGATCAGTAGGATCATAGAAATATATTTTTACCAATACCTATTACTTTCGAATTGAAGATGAGGAAGCTAAAAATGACCAATGAAAGGTATAAATTATTTCTTATCTGATGTTTTGACATTATTGATTCTTAAGATATGATTAATGATTTTGTTTGTAGGAATGATGTATTATGGAATATGTTGGAAAAGAATGTATAATGGATAAATGATAATGTTTAATAAGTAAAAAGTCTACATATAAGGGATTCTAGAATTATTGTACATTTTAGGATGATGAAATACTTAATATTATTAATGATCTATTGAGGATTAGATTACATTGCAAGGATTTTTCAAGTATATGTAACAATGATGTTTCATATGTGGAAATTTTATTCTTGAAATAGGTATATTTTCTTTTGTGGTGTTATGCTTAAAATATTATTTTGGAAGAATCTATGTTTTTATTATGGACATAAATTGATTAATGGTATTTATTGAAAAGATTAACTTATTATAGAGAATATTTGATTAGGTTAATTGCACTTCAGTATGAGACTTTCAGAGTAGTCGATGTTTTTGGAGACAAATGTTATGTTATAATGTGGAAGACTATGTGATTAAATCCTTATGAATTTTAGGTTTCAATATTAGTTTGGATTATTTTGATTAATTTTAAGAACTCTTGTATATTTAATGTTCTTTCCTGAATAGTGGGTTCATTTTGTTGAATTTTGTGGATTAAGATTAGTACTTACTTTTATAAATGATTATCCTTTTGGGGATCACCAAATCATGAAAAAACCAATAATGGTTTGGGTTGATGTCTAATGATATGGAATGATATAGTTCATCTTTTTTATATTTTGTGACACTATAGAAGTTGATTCTAGCACTTTAGGTGTGTCCAAGTCATCTTGATTACTTACTATTTGTAGAAAAGATGAGTTTGTGATAGAGTTTTATTAGAGGATGACTCTCTACATGACAAGTAAGTATATTTCCTTACAAGATGGGACTAGTTATCAAACAAATTCTTCAACTCTATGAAAATGATGTTGATGAAAAAATGTTACATTCTCTCTTTTATCATCAAAATTTTACCCAACAAAATATTTATGTAATTGTTGTAGTTAACATTCCGTGATCAAGTTCTCTATCACTCTCTATTAATATATGACAGTTAGTTTCTATTCCATATCCATGTTTTTAGGGAATCCAAGTATCTGTTGTCTTGGGTGACCTCTGTAATTCTCCTACTTTATTATAAAGTGATAATTTTATTTACACTTCTGCCGATGTGGGACATTTAATGATGTTTCGAATCCCAATTTTAAAATTTCCTGAATTTAATTCCAAAAAGAGGGGAAGGATGTAACATTCCAGGTAAATAAAGAATATAACATTTTCATATTTATTAATATTTTTTAATTTTAAATTAATTTTTCTTTAAAGGGGATTCTATGTTCAATGTCATACCATATATGCAATAACTGGCTTCTTTTAAATCTTACGTTTCATGTAATGTTGAGTAATACTGAAAAATAATATAATAATATTATTATTTTAAATGGTGGTTCAAGCCCAGTTGTTATAATGGAGTTAATGAGAAGAACTAACTATAATATGATTATACAGGTTTTTTATATGTTTTTACATTTATACAATAAAAGTTAGAGGTTAAAATGTGAATGAATCTATTTAAAGAATAAATACTCTAATATTCATTAAAAGGGCGATTTACCGCCTTTTGATGGTGACTATAATTAAATATAGTTTTGGACACTTTTATATTTTCTATTTGACAAAATAAAACTATTCTTTAGAATCGTGATATCAAAATTTACTTTGTGTAAAATTTTGGTCTTTTTCTGATAAAATTCATTTTTAATGAATAGTGAAAATTATATATTTTAATTCAAAAATGCCTTTTAATCTAAATTATATAGATTTTTATATTATCCTTTTAATTGGATTTAATGATTAATGGGATTATATTTTTACCATTTAATCCAATGTTGGTCATTGGCTGTAATTTAACTTTGAAATTTGGCGTAAACAAGTGTCAATCTTTTGATAGTTATTATTTCTTTAAAACACGCTTTTTTTGTTTTGACAACAAGAATTAATTTTCAATTAATTAATCATCATTCTATTTTTTTAATTTTGTAAAATAGTCATTTTATTTGAATTCGGAATATCAATTATACCTTAGGCTTGATTTTTTGTATTTTTCTGAAAAATATTTATTTTTGATAAAAAGTGAAAACACTGAGTAGTAGTTGAATAAGTGAATTTTCCATTTAAATGAAATTTTACCACTTCTATGAATAGAATTTCAAAAATCATACATACATAGTTTATACTATTAAGTAATATGTGGTTCAATAAGATGAAAATATTTTCATGCTGAGTAGTAAATTTTGACTTTTATTTTCCAAGGTTAATATTAATTAGGGTAATTCAAGTTAAAAACAATATTATAATAATATAAAATTTCCATCAAACTTGTCATAACATTATTTTATAAGTAATGTCCATCCAATAAAATACTTGGGTGATAATTTTGGCCTTTTAATGCCACTTTGTTAAGATAATGATATTAATAACTTTTTATTTAAAGTAAAAATAAAAATGCCATAAACATGTATTATTTTGCTAAAACAATCTTAATTTTGGGTTATGTAATTGATATTTTTGACTATAAATATTCATTATAAAGAAAAAATGATTTCCTACATCATGGTAATTTTTTTTATAATTTTTAGACATCAAAAAAATAAAATTATTTATTACAGAATAATGATGTAGTGTTTACCTCATTAATGAATGATTTAAATAAATAAGATTATTAAAATTAAAACAAGATCCATAACATGTCCAATTCTTATTGGATGATTTTATTATTACCACTATTTATCTTATCATTGACTTTAATAAGTTTTGGACCTTTAGAAACCGAAAATCAATATATAATAAAATAATATTTTCACAGATTCATAAAGAGACCCTCCTCCCCTTTATAAAAGGACACCACTTATAACTCATTCCTATCACCTCTCAAGCCCCATGGCTCATCCAAACTCTACCCAAATAAGCTCTCAATATCCCTCTATTCCACCTAGAACTATTAACTAAGGCAGAATACATTTCAATAAATCCTTTTTGTTTAAACCAAAGGGAGTTACCCGATTTTAAGGTATCTTCTTCTCATAAGTTCTCTTATTTTATTTTACTTAACCAAAACCATAAACTCGTTTTATTTATTTAATTTATAAAAAAATAATTATCGTAAAAATAATTGTATGTTTTTATGAGAATGATTCGAACTAAACTTACACACACTTCCATCTAATGGGTAATGAACATACTGTTTCTGTGGACAGTAAACTAACACCTCACGAAATGATGATTGATCAATTATCTCATACAACCTCTCATGGTGGCCATTATGAAGGAAATATATTTACATAATATATATATTATTATTATGTTTTCCCTAATCATCTGTAATTTTTATTTATAATCATACCATTATTCTTGCCAATATGTGTAAACACGATAATTTTATTTGAGCAAGTGCGGACTAAAACCCCCTCAAAAAGATATGATTCATTCATTACATAGATGGAACATATAAATAATGGTGCTAGTGAAATTATGTAACATATATATCATATAATATTTTAATTTAATTATAATATACATATGTATCATTCTTCTTTGATTCTATTAAATATGAAATAGAAATGAATGTATCGTTAATGTGTATGTATGGATTACCGTCTCCATGAACGGTGCATTTCATTTCTTATCTCCAAGTGTCACGTAGTAGTTATATATATATATATATATACTGTATATATATGATATATATGATATTTAGGACATAAATATTATTCTGGAGTAAATTTACTTTTGACCACCTGGGTAATTTGTAATTATAACAAGTTCATTTTTGACTCAAGTACCAAATATCGAAAAAACAACCATTGTTAACTTAAATTATTTCATAATTATTATAAAATTGTAATAAGTTATATAAAAGAAATAATAAACTTGAAAATTTTTCTTATGAAAGTATAAATTAACATTAGTTTATTATTCAAAAGATTAAAGAACAAATGGGTCATGTCAGACACGAGGTAAGGGGTTTCTCATCTTACTTTTATTTCCATCATATTTCAACTGTTCACCACTTATTTATTGCATGTGGTGTATTATGTACTACCAGTTGATATATATTATCCTTATTCTCTTTATATCACTGGTATTATTTGATTCATTTGGTTGTTATTAACATTTGTTCATGCGACTCGATTGATTACAATGTGGTTAATAGTTTTATCTCACTTTTTTCCCCATGAGATTCATAGTATATTTTTCATTGTTTCCATTGTGTGGTGTATGTACTGCCCATGATTGTACTATTTTTGTAATATAATTTAATTTATGGGTATTTACATCTTCATTTTGTGATCTTTCATTCATGTGGTGTATGATTCGTAAGATACCAAATCTGTAAAATAAGCTTTTCCCTCCTCTTTTTAAAAGACTTTTTTTGGTATTTCTTTTAATTTATATCTTCTTATGTTGGTATATGTTATTATATATCCTTATTTTTGTAAATTTTATGTAAAAGTGATGAGATACCCCTTTATCTCTCATCAAATCATTTTCTAAATTTTAAAGAGACACCGTTAGGCTCTCAAATTTCTATAAGAGAACTTCTAATCCCAATTTCAATTCATTGGGTTAAGCATATACTTATTAATTATTTAATGATATAGATATGTTTGAATGAACTCTGGTTTTTTTACACTAAATATCAAATTATATTGTCCGTCTTATTATATTTAACACATAATTATGTAGTTGATTTATATTTAATCTACGGATACCGTCTTTATAAGAGATTTCATCTCAATTTATATTCCATTGAGACTTCATTGTTGTTATGCACCAATTCAATATTATATGGTGTATATACTATCCCTTGGAAAATTATATCATGATTTCATTTATTCCCAAGTTATTTCAATATTTTTATTAAATGTTATTCCTCAATTATTTTTATTCAAGTATATCTCATTTGATTAATAACTCATTAAAAATATTATTTTAAATATTTAATCTTATAAATATTTATCTTTAATTTCCATGTTTTAAAAATGGTTTTAATTATTTATATATTTGTAAATTAATGTTTGTAAATGTTATTTCATTTAAAATATTCAATTTTTTATGGGACACTTTCATTCAAAAATATATTTATAAAATGTTTTAAATGGATTTGAAATTTTTTGATAAAATATTGTTGATTTCAATATCTTGATATGTTATATTTTGATTGGAATGTGGGAATTTTATCTTTACTATATGATTGTGTTATGTGTTATGATTATGTTATAATTATTGGTAATTGTTTACATATATGCATGGTTCTGTGATAAACGATGAGCACGTGATAGCTCTCCAACGCATTGGGTAATGTGACAGATGTTAACGTTAATGTTTCTCCTAAGAGATGTAAGGAATATACTATTATGGGTATTCCAACGTAACTCCATATGTAGTTGTGATAGCTATAATGTAATTATTATATGGATACCACAAGTTAGAATTATGATTTATTATTTCTATGTGTTATTCGTAAATCACATGATTTCATGAGGTATGATATGATTGAAAAGTATAGTTTCATTGATTTTTATTTATTGAAGGGTTAATGATTTCTATCCTTATTTTATAACCCTTACTGAGATTTTTATGGTCACCCCATGTTTTGAATTTTTTTCACATGACATAATGATGAATAGGGACAAGGATGGAATCAAGGAATAGACATGTTGTCTAAAACATAGAACTATACATGTTTTTTATGTTTTTTTATTTTATTAATAATAAATGGATATTGATTAGAAGTGCTTACATGTAATATTCGAGATGTATTGTAATAATATATGGCATAATTCTCTAAATCTATAAACCTGAAAATATCCTCAACGTGAATTCACGATTTAACTCATGATTATGTAATGTTTCAGGCCAGGTCCATATAGGTATATAGAATCGATAAGGTATTTAGATATTTTATTTTGTTGGATTTAATTATTGGATTAATGTGAATATGTTAATCCACAATTTCATCATTTATTCCCATTAATGTCACCTTCCCTATGTGAATATCTCTTTTATGAACATGGAATTTCATTAAATTTTCTTTTCCATATTATTAAATGGATTTCATTCATATTCTTTTTTAAATATATACATGATTTGTTTTATAAATTTTTTTATTGTTAATTTTATGGGTAGACCATTGAATAATGGGAAGTGGAATGATGGGATAGCGTTTTCTTATAAAAGGGATGAATCTTGTGAGGGTATTCCTATAGTTTGGGAATAAGTCTTACCCTACCATTTGATCTGTATCCCCTCACATGAGTAGGAAAGTTAAAGTAATTGAATTTTCTAGTCCTTAATGGAATCTGAGGTTTTTAGTTAAAATGTTATTTCATTCTACCATTTGATTAATAGGTCTTATATGATAGAATTTTGTATTTTCAGGGTTTTTATGAGGGATGTTTTGGTTGTTTAGTATTTTGGGGTGGTGGAGAATGACTACACATACCTAGGTAGTTCAATGACTATTCATGTTGGTTGGAACACCCATGTTGCCTATAGTATTTTAAATTATTGTATCAAGAGTAGGATGAATGTGAATTTTCTTTCCTCTTGTTTTTATTGTATGGTAGGTAGTTTGATTTCCTCAAACCACATATAATGTTCCCATAAGTAAGGTAATTAGTCCAGATAAACGGTATCATTAACACTAATATCACAATGATGGGAATGACAAGGTTGGGATTTCCCTTGGGAATGTAAATGTTTTTGAGGAGTGTACATACATCTTCTAATATCATATCGACATTTTTCTCAATATTAATAATTTTAACCTCAAACGCTCTTATGACTAGAATACATGATCTCAAACTAAACTATTGAGTCTTATGTTCAATTTTTGTAATGATGGTCATTTCTAAAAAATTCTTGTACACTTTTTCACCACATATAATAAGATTAATTATATTATGATTAATTGACATTAAAACATCTGAAAAAAATTAAATTGAAATTTAATTACTTATTAAGTAGTGTGGATTACATTCTCAAGGCCGTTGAAACATTCTATTTATTTGTGAAATTTTAAACCATTAGATTATTTTATGCAACATATAATTTTTTCTTATTGTTAAATTTTGGGGAGGGTGGGAAATATTTTACATCAAATTTAAATTTCATGTCCACCCATCATATATTTGTTGTGGTCATATATTAGTTATTTTTATTTACAATGTCCTCCGGGAGAAAGGGAAAGAATTATGTTTTACAAGGTCATAAGAGACATTCTTCTATTTCTAGGTTGTACATATAGTATGGAATTATTTTATATTCAAATGTGAATCCAACCTATGAATTTCATGAAATCAAGGAAATATTTTTATTAAAAAATTTAAATTTAATATTTGGTTATTCCACTATTATTTGTATGAAATAGGGTTACTATTAAATATCATGTGTATTTATTCCCCTTAATGACATGTTATTTACAAAAATTTTGAAAAAATCAATAATTTTTTTTTCTAAAATAAGAATGTTTTATAATATTCTAGTAGTTTTTCATGTTATTCTTCAAAGTATCATTTGGATTGCTTTGGTTTTCATGACATAGTGTCCTCTCAAATTCAGGTTTGAAAGGTGGTAGTTCACCTAGAGAAAGAAATTTTACAAATGAAACCAAAATAGTAATGGAAATTATATAATAATATTATATAAAAAATAAGAAGATATTAAATTAAATAAAAATTATTTATAAAATTTCAATTACATTAAAAAAATATAAATTGAAATTATCCAAGTAAATGGAAATTTTTTTAACATACTTTCATTAAGTAGAAAATTAATCCGTATTTAAATGAAGATATATATTATAGGGTTGGACCATTGTCATCTCTAAAGTTGAAGTAAATGTTAAGATTTTCTATATTACATAGTAAAAAATTAAACAAAAAGTCAAGGTGTTTTGAATGATGTTTTTTTAAAAAAACAATGAAACAAAAAAACGTAAAATAAATATAGACATTAAGAAAAATGATTTTAATACAACAGAGATATTATACTGATTTCATCACTAGATTGTAAATAATTTCTCTCATTTGATTATTATAAAAAATTGAATATGTAATATATAATTATTAAATAGTGTTTAACCATTTTACTAATTATCCTTAAACAACTATGATATGTCACAATTCAATCTATGATTTAAATTAACAATCATATAAATGACTGGAAAAAAATTGATGAATGGTGACTTAAGAAGTACATTAATATCTTATATTCATGATGAAAAAATTATCACTTATATTTCTAATTTAGTATAATAAAAGTTTCATCACAGAAAACGGAAAAAAAATTGATAAATATGAATGTGGGAATTTTAGTTAATGTATTAATGAATTATGCTTCAAGTATAAATTGAATGTACAAACAATTCCTTGATTTTTTTAAAAAAATATATAATTTATTTTTTCTAGTTTAGTTTAATAACTCCACCTATAAATGTATATCTCTATTTTAATGATCACCCACAACTTATATCTCCATCGAGAGAGGAGGTAGGCTTGATTAGATATTGTTAATCATTTAATCTCTCAATATGATGATAAAGGGGAATCAATGTCATCGAATAATTATTTAACCCCTTAGAAGTTCTAAAATGATTGATTTAGTCATGGTAAAACTACTAAATTTGTTTCCTAATGTTCCAATTTTTCGAAAATGTGAAGTTGTTTTTAGTGAAAAAATAATTTTAAAACCATTGGTTTGTGTATTTTTGTGACCTAAATGAAATAAAGTCATTCAAAAAATGATAATTAAAAACTTATTTCCACACTTAGTAAATATATACACCTTATTTTTTTATCATTTCCACATTTCTATCTCGATATTTATCCAAATTATAGAAACACCTACCTAACTATATAAATTTAACAGTCTAAAAAATAATTAATATTTTTTCCATTCAAATTGATGAATTAAATTGATTAATCTATTAAATTGTAAAATAAGACACATTCCAGAATGTTACCACTAAATTTGAGCTGCATTGGTTGGGAATAATTAGTTGATTATATATTTTATTCAAAACATGTTCTTGGTGTTTCGTGTAGTTTTGAAAAATGTTACTCAACTTTTATCCAATATTATATAAATAACAACCACGTTGAATTAAAAAAATTAAAATAAATGAAATTTTAATTTTAAAATTATTTGAAATGATTTTATATAATTATATATTCTTCATAAATGCTTTTGAAGTTGAAAATTTCTGAACTATAATTAATTATTAACATCTATATAAGTAGGTAATGAATAATCTATTATAATCTGATTAACATATTGAGTGGTTATTCAAGGAATTGGTGATATTCCATGAGTTTTTTGGTAAATATGGAACTTAGTGTGCTTTTAATATTTTTTTTACATGAATGGGTTGTGTAAATAGTTGATTTGGAATGTGATCGTGGTATGAATTAAATATTATTATTAAAATTATGATTTTATTAGGTTCTGAAGTAATATGATAGTGTATGACTCATTCTAATTTAGAATATATTGAGACAGATAGAGGGAAAATGGAATATTTGGGGTGTTGTAGGTTTGGTTTTTTCAAATATTTCAATCATTTTATTAATGGGAGAGTGAAATTTGGTGTGTTCATTCTTGGAATGTATTGATACGTGAAGGACAATTTGTGTTTGTTTTGTGTTGTTCCATATTTAGTATGGTTCTATAAATGGAATATATAGGTTTCAATAAGAATAATAGGGTTTTTCGAACTTTTAGAATATAGTGAATTGTGGATAATTTGGCAACCTCATGGTCTGGACTTATTGGAGGTTGTTTGTGGGAGTTTTGAGGCTTGGGTTCATGACCACATTGGAGTGTGATTTGGAAGGCAATATTGAATCTTCTACTCTTATTAAGGTAAAGAGGATGATCATATTTTGGAGATTCTTATTTTTGTAGTGTATTAATATTTTAATGAGTATTATATGATTGATAAATAATTATATGGAACACTTTTGATGGATCAAATAACCATTATATATTTGGTTTGAGTGTGAGACTTGTTAGTGGTTGATTGGGTTGGGATGAGTGTGTATTGGGAGATGTTTTGGACAAGGGATTTTATTATCTCACTAGTTTTATTCTGGATATGTGATTTATAAATGTTGAATGTTGGGGAGAATGGTATTGATTTTTTTTGGGGTGGCCATTATTTTGAGATAATAATGGAAAATATTGTTGGATTTGATTCTAGTTATCCACGAATTTGATTTTTTTGTGTGTTTCTTATGGGTTTATTAGTATGGGTAGGATGTGACATTTTTCTTCAGGGGGAGGAATATTATTACTAAATGGTGTATGAACCACATATTGGATAGGTCATGGAAGTTGATGAACTGGTATTAGAGTTATAAAGATACCATTAGGATGCTATTGAATATAAAGGAAAAATAAAATAGGTTCCTTAGTAAATTAAAAAATTGGAATTCATCAATAGTGTTTGAATTTTTTTAGTTACTTGGGAGACTATCATATGTAGTATTTTATTTTTTCATAAAGGTAATCAAAGTGATGGATCATCAATACACACACAAAGAGAGAGTGTGAAATGGTGGATTTTATTTGTTGAGGATTCAGACAAAGAATTACACTGAGTGACATGATTAAAAGTTAATATAGTAATTTAGATGAATTAATAATTCATATGGGTGTTATGCCATTATGATTTTATTAAGTTGATGGAACACTGACATGTTAAGTCATGTGTTTTTGGGAAACATTGTAAGCGGAGTAAAAACAGAAATACTTTTGTGGAATTATATGTGGTGATGTTGAAATTTCATTTATTTCATCATACATGATATGACCGATGAGTTTATTGGATAAGATTTTTCATATCCCATGTTTTGGTCCATGTAAATTTTTTAATGTAATGAGATATTTACTATTTGGTGGACAATCCATTCTAAAAACTAAGCCTCAGAACATATTTATTTGTGATTTAGCACTAAAATGTGTTATTTTTTCAGATGTGGTTTATGGACTAATAGGTTTCTTAGGTGATTATTTTTCATTTCATAAGAAATATACTAGGAAAATTATAATTTTTATGCCACTTTTAAGGGTGCACAGTTTGTCTAATACCATGTATCCCTCTAGATATAATTTTGTGGTTAGTCCTGAGGGGCTATGGGCATCAAACATTGTTTTAACCATGATCCCAATGTATCACATCAATGTTTCTAGTTTCGAATCCTTAATAAAAGATTATGGAATAATTTGAGCATGTTTTCTTAATCCATACACATGAGTTTTGAGACCCCTCTTCTTAGGTAGTGTCTATTTCGTAGTTGGCACACATTTTTTCAAATAGTGTCTAAAAACAATATGCCTCAATGAAAAGATGTGTTTTATTATTTTTACCTTAATTATATTAATGATATAAATCCTCTTTTTCACCTCCCATTCACACATAACTTCAGTCCCTCATGAGGCTCCCCATCCTCTCCTTCCATGGAGGGATCATCATCACCCACCCTCTATTTCAACTATCACTGATCACATTGGAAGACTCTCTCTGAGTCTACATGACATCTTTAATCCATTATTCTTTTTTCATCTCATCACTTATTCTATCTTAGTGTGAAATAATTCACTATATTTACAATGAGTTTTTCCATTTCATGACTATATCTTAAACTGTAATGATTTAAGCCTCAATATTGGATAACTATACCTTTCTACATACAAGGTAGGTGGCCAATAACATTTCCCCTAAACTATTTCTCATTTAAACATTACACAATGGGTTTGAAAACCAAAATCTCTATGAGTTTCATTTAAAATGTGAAATTTCTTTGAAAGCCTTATTGGCTTAAATTATATTACTACTATCCTCAGAAATTAATTTTGGTGGATATTTTCCTAAATACTCCCTTGGAGTGATTTATTTATGTTCCTTGACCCAAATATCTTGTTATGTAATTAAAACACAATTTTGGGGTGGTTTAGGACTAATAGATAATAAATCCTTATTTTTTTATTATTCTATGTTTTACTTATTCCTTTTGATCCCCTTATAAGGGTAAACCATTAATGAGTGAAATGAATTTAATATAATATCCTTGAACCATTTATTCTAAAACCTTATTGATGGTGTTTCATCTTCTCTAACTAAATGTGATATAATATGGTTTTGATTAATTGGTAAATATCATGCTTATTTACATGTCTTTATTTTTTATTTATATTTTAGTTTTATTAGTGACATGGGTAAAAGCTTAACCAGTTAATAAATTTTAAATGAATTATAGTTAATAGATAGAATGTTCATTGACCAATGTCGACTTTCTATTTAGGAAATGTTGGGTTAATTAGCCATATAGAAAGTGTATTACATTATATTTCTTCATTAATAAAGTGAAATCAGTTATTTTCATTGTCAATGATGTTTGAAACCACCTTGTTTGGGGATTTTGGCATGGTGTTTACATCATATCGTACATTGTTCATGGCATTCCACACTCCCTTGATTAGGAGGTTGGGTATGAACCTCTTCATTTTCATCAGTCATGATCCTAAGCATAGAACCATTCATTAATTATGAAACTCTACATGGAGTCCTATATTAATTTTTATTATTAGGGATAACAAACCATATTTTTTATAATGAGACTCTATTTTTAGTTTGAGTTGTATTATGAATGGATTAATGAGTTACACCATGAGTCCTAGATAATACTAGGTATAAAAATATAAGAATATAAGCATCACTATCCCTAATGATAATGTATCTTTATACACCCATATATATGTTCTTTTTCTCATAGATATTCCAAATTAGGCTGAAGCACGTATGGTTTTATAGTTGTCCCTCGGGGACTTGAGTCAGGTTGTTTACTTTTATAGTATTTATTCTTTATTTATATATATACAAAAAAATTTACATAAAATTCATATATTGTATTATGATTAGATACATTTCGTGGTGGATTACAGAAAATATATCACACCATACATATACATCCATTTCACTGTCGTACTTGAGAAGATCTCATGATCACATGCCCATTTATTATTGCTTGTGTTGTCTATTATGCATGACATTTAAGAGTACTGGACTAAGCTAGTAATCATGATTTTCATGGAGTATTCCTATTGGTTTTTTTATATTCATATACTACATTTTATCACCTTCTTTAGGATTCCAACATCAACTGTTTTAGCATCATTTGGGCGTTCATGAACAGATGTATATTTCGTGAAGGCCATTTATTATTTATTCATCTTATAATTATATCACATGTCGATCTATCTTGTATTTATACTAATTACATTGTTGATTTATTTTTATTATTATTATAATATTATTGGACCCTCACTACTATTCAGAATCATCTATTCTATAGAGAGGAGTGCTTGAGGCCATGTGATCGGTCGACTTGGGGAACAATTTAAGTGGCTATAAGGTCAGGATGTTACAATATGGAATTAAAGGACTATATTTTCAATTATATTCATGTTTGGGGATACTAGACATGATATCTAGAATATTTCATCACTTTGTATATTGCCCTATCAGGGATTGATCCCCCCATGATGGGGAAAAGTTCTTGTGGATAGTAATGGGATTGTTGTTCATGTTGTTTATTATTACTGTTGACTATGATATCAACACTAGTAAATGATTCACATCCCAGAGCTTATTAATTTATGAGATATATTATATTTTATCATTTTCCATGAATGAAAAGGAATTAGAATTAAATGATTCATTATTGGAATGTAGATATTAACTTTCCATAATTATTCCATTATATGTAAGATATATATCTAGGCTGCATGATATTTTTTCTTCTACCTTTTCAACAGTATTCTTGTCTATATTCACTATTTTTAAAAATTAGTTACATGACTTATAATATAACATTTTTTATGATTAGTATTCCACGCTTTATTATTTTTTTATTACATTTAAATCTTTCCCTGATTAAGTAAAATTTATTCTTATTTTATGTATTTATTGACTCTGATAGAATTACTAGACAAAAACATGATATAAATTTTGTTATTAAAGAGTCACCATCCAAAAATATGTGGTTCTCCAATATATATTGATTCTGGAACATTAACTAAAAATCGATGACATGTTCGAGCCATAGACACTTGGTTTCGCGGGCTGAAACAAGATGGTAGCAATTAAATGGGAGAATATTTCTAATTTATAAATTATATGGGTGATTTATAAATTGGGATTTTTTTACCCATATAATTGAACCATGTTAATTGAGTTTGATTTGCCGTGATACTATTATAAAAATGAATTATCTGTGAGGATTTGATTTTTTAGATGAAATGGTTTCCTTAAAATGTCTTACACCTCTTCCACTTGGGCATGAATTCACATAGTGATAAATTTCTAAAATGAACAACTAGACTCAAGTAGGTCAGTTGGGTAATTTTTTTATATGATAAACCCATTAAGGGTTATTTGAAACAAGATATCAACTAACTAGATGGTAACCTTGTAGGTATCCTTTATTCTTGTTTTACAGGACTCCCGTAGGCTGCCTTTACATTACTATGACATAGTAGTTGAAGCCATGGGGGTATGTTTATATTATATACGGTTGTTTGTTTAGGGATATATGAAGATATATATGTGGGATTAAACTTAGATTTAAGATGGAACATTACTGACCAAACCTTTCATTATATAATAAATGGAATTTTATATTTTTTAAGATATACTTATATGAGGTATTAGTTTATTAAAATTCCAATTATAACCTAAAGGGTATTTTATTATGTGGATTAGAATTGAAATTTTATATAACTAAAACCACAATGTGGATTTCCTATGGATGACTAAAATGATTAAAATGTATTTTTGTGATAAATGTTTTAATTATGATATTATTTTAATTGAATAAATCATTTTAATAAATGATGTTGATAAAACATGTTTGTGTTCCTTGTGGATTCATCTAAATAATGTACGCAATTATTGCCGATTATTACTTGTATTAGAAATTATATCAAATTAAATGGTATAAATTTTAGGGAAATAAATTGGAATTAAGTTAATGAGTAAAAATAGATTATGAAGAGGGGTTTATAGCTTGAAACCCATATTAAGGATTAGTTATATTTTTCCATTTCAAGTGCTCGATAAGGGAATGCGAACATTGCCAATAGGTTTCTATGAACAATATTAGGTTGAATTAAATGTAACAGGCATGAATTAGGGCTTATTGAATCATTTTTATGACCTAGTTATTGGGTAAATTCTTTCTACTTTTGTAAGTTGATAGCCCAAATTATGTAACACACCAATAAATTTAAACCCTATATGAATTATCGTGATGATCGATTTAGAAGAACAATATCATTCAAGTGTCACATATCTATAAAATATATCGTAGTTTCAAAAATTGAACATGGGTTTTATGGGTGGTCGTGGAGTGTTTATGACCATTCTCATGGTCATGAAAATCATGTAATTCAATTTCTCTATGAGTAAGACATTCCTTGGGTATGTTTGTTGCATAGTAGGTTATGTGACCCATTTTTTTCATCTTCAGTGATGGATGACTTGGTATGTTTTTAATAGGATTAAAATCATATAGGATAATATAACTATAGAATAATCCTTTTAAAGGGATATTATATGCTAGGAAGTGTATGGAAAATAGTCTTATGGATACTATCATGGGTGTTCCATTTTGATAAAAAAACCTCATGGAAGTATGTGTTGATACACGAGGTACCGGTTGGATTCATAAAATTATTGGGGAACCGTATGATTTCATTATTATGGTTTTAATCATTTGTATATATGATATGATCAATGTTCATCTCCTAGGTAGAATGTCCTAGTAATTTATGAATGTTATGATTCATCACAGTGATTAGGAATATGTCATAAAAGCGATATGATTTTTTGACATGCTAGTTGGTTGGCCATAGCTTTTACTCTTGGTTATATTGCACATATGGATGTAAAACAATATGATTTAAAGGATTATGTCTATTTTTATTATATAATAGTTTATATTTAAGCTTCTAGCATGTCCCTATATCAATTTAACACTTGATAATGTGTGTTGAGCACCTTTAATAGCCACATTAAGTGGTTGATGGAGCATAAGTCAATATAAGGGTTAGATTTTTCTATAACTCTAATGAAAATGAAACTACTATAGTGGGGAGAATTTAATTAATCATATAATTATAGAAATCAGTGTCTAAATTCCCATGAACCTAGTATGTTTTAAAACAAATCAGTGATTTCAAGGAATCATGATTATGGAATATTGGTTTGTGTATGCAACATTTGAAAACATAGTTAGTCAAGGATGATCTTCGGTGGTTGTACATGAGTGATTTCATGATGACTCATCTTGTATAGGAATCATGGAAAATTAATTATGATGATTTTTTAGTTAAAACTAGTCTCTTTTTAAAAACGTTTCTCAATAGTAGTTTGAATTCTTTAATTTTCCATTGTTAGATGTTTTTGATTGTATTAAAACCATTCTGATAACTTTGTCTTAAAGATTATAGAATTTTATAGAGTCTTATTTTAAATTATTGATATCGTATAAGTGTACTCTTGCTATTGTGAGGATTATGTCTCCTATATTTACATCATCTATATATATTGATAGGGAACCAGTTATAACTAATCTGATGAAATAAATTAAATAATATATCGATTGATATATTAGATCTGTGGAAGTTTCAATTATGGATAGAGGATCTAATTGAGTTGTGGTAATTCATTAATGATACTTAGGTTACCAAATAGTATTAACATTAGATTACTCATGGGAACCAACAGTTTTCCATTAACAAAACCTCAGAGAGGATACCTTTTTGGAGTGAGTTGGTTTTCATTGTATGTGAACATTTAGGTAGTGCAAGAACATGTAACCAATAAATGATGAAGTTTAAATTTCCTTTTATGATCACCTTGGACTCCATTGGAGGAGTATATAGTTTCCCCAGACATTATTCAAGATCATATGGAATATTATAAGGATGGTGATCCATGTGTGTTGGACCAGGTATGTACCCATTTCGTGATGAAGTAGGAAAACATCATGTGAATTTTTTTGCTTGTGATTTCACTTGAAATCATATTTAGGATTCATAGGAAGTGATTTATAGAAATAATAAGATACCTAAAATAATGTTTCATGTATTAGGATATGATAAAATGTTTTTTTAATTTGATAATTTTTTAGAATTGATAGCTGAAAATGGATTGATTTATTTTTTCCCACTTTTGATAAATGCAGCTGGTGAGAGGCTTCTTTATGAAACATCACTATGAAGAGATGAGTGTAGTGCATGTGAAAGACGAATGTTCTTGAAAACCTATCTTTACATTCATAAATGTGGTCTATTGAGAGTTAATTTTTTTTACCTATGTATCATTCAATCAGAATCGATATAACTCTATGTTCATGTATTTATCAATAATTATGATTGTAATGATACTGTAGCTTGATAGTTTCCAGTAAATGATTGAACCTAAGGCAGGGAGAACTATATAATAAATGGATAATGTTAATAAAATGGGATCATGTATCTAGTTTGATAACTGTCGGTATGATCTATCGCAATTCATTTGTTCAAAAATCGAGCATTGAATTGGTTTTCATAGGATTATGTATTTTATGTTGAAAGGAATGATTAGTGGTTAATTGGTCCTGGGAAATGATACACACCTATTAAATTGAAAAATTACAACATAAGTAGTCTGGATTTTGTTTCCTTTATCTCACTAAATCTTCTTGGGTATGATATGTGTAAAGGGGGAGATTGTAACATCCCATGTTTTAGACCATGTAAAACTACCAAGAAAATTTGAGTTTTTTCATTTGGTTGATGGGTAGTTCTCTAAAATAAGCCTCTAAATGTAATTTTTGAGCCTATAAAATATAATTGGTTGTTTTTAGATGTGTATTATGGACTTGTATGTTTCTATAGGGTTTCAATCAGTTTTAGGATTGGTAGACCTTGAATCCTAAAATTTTAATGATGTTGGAAGGGGGCGTGTAGTTTTTTGGAAACTGTGTGGTCCTCCATAAGAAATAGAAAATAAATTCATGAGGTGATGTTGGTATCACATGATGTTATGAAATTTAAAACCAGGTACCATATACATGTAGATGGTTTTATATCAATGACATCAGTGGATGGAACAGTTTGTGTACAGTTTCTCAAACCGTACACATGAACCATGTGAACCCCCATTTATGCAGTGGCCCATACATGGTAGGAGAATGATTTATCCATAAATAAGTAATAAATATTGTATTATATAAATAGTTTTGTTATATGATTTTTATCATGACTCATTAAATCGTTTACCCATTCATTCTTATCTTATCTAAACGCACTATTAGCCCCTCATGAGGCTCATACTCCTCTCTTACATAAATTGAGATATCTTTACTATCCAACCTTTTATCATCACTTTATAATCCCCATACTGATTCTATGACTCATAATTATTAAATTCATCATTTATCAAATCATATCAGGCTCCATCTTGGTGCAAGTTAATTCATCTAATTTTCTAGGAATTTATTTTTTTCATCAATTTCTCTTGAACAAAATTGATTCAAACCTCAATATAAGATAAGTTAACCATAAAAATTTTTAGGTAGGTGGTCTAATGATTTTCCCATAATTTATTTCATATTTATAAATTATACCAGGGTACTATATGATGGAATCCCTATGTGTATCCTTTAAAATAATAAATTAGTTATCCAGGACATAGTGCCATGATTTATATTGTTGTTATTCATAGAAATAAAACATTTTAATGATTCTCTCTAATCCCAAAACAACCCCATGGGTGATTTTTTAAAAACATATACACTAATGACACCTTATGTAATTAAAATAACCTTTTTAGAGTGTTTTTTTGTACATTCTATCGAAATGGATTGTTTTCTGATTATTTTATGTTTGAGTTAAGGCATGTGATATCTCCTGTAATGGTAAAAAATAAATGTGTGAAATGAATGTAATTTAATATCCTTTACCCATTTTTAATAAATCCACATTAAAGGTGTGTTGTATTCTATAATAAATGGAAAACAAAATTGATTTTATTAATAATTTAATGGAATTTTTATGGTTAAAACTTTCTTTAGTTTTTGTAATAGAATAGTATTAGTGGCATGGATCAACATATGGAATGTTAATAAATGATAAATGAATTTTAAAAAAAACAATCCACTGTACCTTGGGTGATGCATGTTCCATCTTTTATGAGCATTGTGATAAGTAAACATAGGGAAGGAGGATTAACTTATATTGATAAATCACAAAAGGGAGCTCGAGTAGGGTCATTGGCCATAATGTTTCATGCCACCTTGGTTAAGGATTATGGCATAGTTTATGAATCACTGGGGATGTTGGGAATAAAATTCCACACAACCATGGTTAGGATTTTCGCAATGAAACTCCTCAATATCATTATAAATGATACTTAGCATAGATAACTACAATATTTATGATATTTGATATCGAATCCTATATTTATTTGGATCTACATGCACAATTAACCATATTTATTATGGTGAGAATATATTAATAGTATCATTATTATTATATGTGGATAACTCATTTATTCCCCAGGTCCAAGATAATATTACATATCCATATATATGGAGATTAATGTCACTGTGTTTTTAGTGAAAACATATTTAGACCCCCTACATATATATACTAAAACTCAAATTTACTTTGGCTTAGGATGAAGTAGGTATGGCTTACCTGGTGTCCCATATGAGCACTAGTCGACATTTTTACCATTATTAGATTTCTAATTTAGTGATATAACTTCAAAATATTATAAAATATATTCAAAGACTATATTTCTAATACACGTTTTTTTGAGGATTCATACGTGTTATATCTCACACCCTGGTTGGGATGCCATTGCACTGTGGTACCCAAATATATCTCATGTTCGCAGGTCCATGGATTATTTCTTGTGTTGTGTGTAGTTACTGGGAGTTAGGTACACAAGATTAAGCTAGTATTAATGATGATCATAGAGTTACCATTTTAGATTTCATTGATTTTTAATTCATTTATTTTATTGTATCTATTGAAGCAGTTATCCTTCATTATATATTGTATATTCTTCTTAACATGCATGTATAGGTGTATATTTGGTATTTTCCATTTAGTATCTCTTCAGTTTATGATTTTATATTCCACTATAATATATTTTATTTATAATTATTCCATTATTTATTGAATAAATATATGTCAATAGACTTAATCATTACATAATATTGAGGTATGTCAATAATTCACATTTTGGATCTTTTCATGTTTAGTGTTTTAGAGAATTAGGACATATCTAGTACATAAGAACTAAAATTTATAAAAAGCGGATATAACAAAAATATATTCCATTTCTTCCACAATATAAAACATTTACAATTAATCATTATTTATTTTTATTGATAAAAATATTATTCTCTTCTTCTTTTCTCTTACCCATTATTATACCCTGTGAAATATTTTAAATACATAGGATGACTAAAAAAATATCAACAAGGGATATGAAATAAGTAATGAAAATGTTAGTCCATGAGTAGTTATATACCTATGAAATCATAAGAATCCTAAAAAACATCATAAAAATTATTATTCATAATGGTATCTTCTTGAATCCATATCATTCATACATTGAACCATTCAATACTACATAGGTAGTAACATTAATAGTTATATTTAGTATACACATCATAGTATATTACCTAAATATATTCGAAGAAACCTTATCAATTAACCCACTCCTATTAACCAATGTATTGGAGATCTATCATAGGATCACCCTCCGTCAGTTTATCTTGGGACCACCTATATATATATATATATGAAAATTCTAAAAACCATAACATAATCCTAACACATAAAACATGCATAAACCAAAAAATAGAATTTCCAAATTGCAATCAGAAGATATAAATTCATGATATTGATATAATCAATCCATTATGAAAACAATTTTCAATACCCAAATACAAAAATAGGTAATATGGTATTTAATATTCTTTCAAAAAAATTACAGCTTGTAGAGGATGCCAAATTCCAAATAATGGTTACGGTATCAGAAGGGTCCTCGTCAAAACTTATATTAAAAAAATTCTTTTTGTTGTTTAGTAAATTTTTTCATATAAAAATCATTTCTTTTGAAAAAAATATTTTAAAAAGTAAAAGGGTTTTATTATCACTATATAATAGATGGTGATGTAAATTTTCAAAACACGACTTAATGAAATGATATTGATAGGGAGTCCTTTACCTTGAGTCAGACTCATTACATACAATCATTATATTACTGAATAATAAACATAGGTTAAATTATTATTTATTGAGGAATTTTTTTAAGTATATTATTACTTTTATATCACTTATTATCATGTTATAAAAATTACATATTTATTTATGTTCATATAATATGTTTTTTTTGATATTTGGTACATGAGTCGCAAATGAACTTAGGTTGATATTAAGAGTCCATGTGGTCATAATTCAATATTATAAAAAATAAAATTCCTGAAATAATATCCCATTTTATAAATATATAATACTTTTAAATCCAACAATTCATTTATGGTATGAAAAATGAACAACATTATTATCATGGAGATGGTAGGTCATTAGTACGCATGAGTAACACTCCCATTTTTTATTTATTATTATGGAAATAAGTTAATTATTATTTTATCATTACATAATAATAATAATATTCTTAAATAATAATAATAATTTTAATATACATTTATATATATCATAAATGTGAGTTAGTTAATAAAAATGACTCACATTTCTTCGTAGAGGTGATAGTTCACACCTACACACGAACGATGTTGTCATTTTTAAGTGCATGGATGGTAAGAAAATAATTGATATATTTTTATTTTAAAATGATAAATATGTCATTAATATCATATATAAACATTTATTCAATTATTACAACCAATATTGAATTATGGTATTAAAAAATGAACTATATAAGTTCACGAGGTGTGTAGTCTGTCGTACACACAAATGAATTGTTTATTTCAATTTGATTAAATTGGATATGTTTTTTTGTAATGAAATTAATATAATAACATATAAGTATATTGAGGATACTAGAGTGATAATTTCAAATTATAATTATAAAATTTATTTTATGTTGAAGAAGAAATATAATAGAATCACCTAAAAATGATACAATTCCTTTGGTTGATGACCTTTGAAGAACACATTAAGACCTCTAAGAAGGGTGATATTATTAAATGAAGACCTCAAGAAAGTGGAGCGGGATTAGTGGAAGATTATTTTTTAGATCATTCCTAATACATAAGGTTCTTGAATTATGAGTAATAGAGAATAGAGGGTACCTTTTTGTTGGATAGGGGAGGGTCTCCCTTAGACACTCTAAAACTATTAAATTAATATAAATAAAATTTTCATCCAAATGACTCCGAAATTAGATATTTCAAATATAGGATTAATATTTGTATAAATTCTCTCAATCAATAAATTTTATACATGTATAAATTTTATTTTAATAATTATCTTTTTAGTTTACACTTAATTATTTTGTTTTAATTTTAATTATTGTTACACCATTTTAAATAATAAAAGGCTTTAAATTTTACTAATATGGGGTAAATTTCCCATAATTGGAAACATAATGAACTTTTAAACCTTATATAGTATAATATATTCTTTGGATTTTTAAATAATTTTAAAAAATATTATTTTTATATAATACAATTTATGTCAATTTTTACACTATTCATTTCATGGAATTTAAATAAAATCAAAACAGAATGATATCATTGAAAAAGATCATTTAATAGACTTATAACATGTAATAGTCACCTGTATAACTTATTGATGGAATATGTTACGTCAAATAATATTTATTGTAACATTTATATTGTTATTTAATTGATTATTTAATTAATATATCTATTATTACATCATCATTGTGCCAATATGAAAATTTATTATGTGTTTCCTAAAAATTATAAATAAATAAACATGTTGAATGTAATCTATTTATATTTCTAAAGACAATTTATAGTTTAATAAATCCATTGTATAACTCCATATTAAAATATTTTACCTTTTTAAAAACAAAAGTGTAACAAAAATGACAATTCATTGAATGTAATATTATAAATTCATTTAAGCCATCCATGTGGCTCCATGGGGTCCTAAAGTCAACCCAAGGATGATCATTGTTCGGATAAACTCATCCAATTATATTAGGATAAGTGTTAGGATAACTTTCTTTTATTATAATATTTTTTTTACTTTTAATTACCTGATTTACCAATACCTATGGTCATTAAAATAATTACTAATGTTACTATTCATAATTCCCTAAAATAGAAAGGAGATATTTTATATTTTTAACCTTATCATTCCAAATCTGGAATCCATTTTTCCAAATTCATTACAATAATGATTCACTAATTAATTTAAAATTAATCCTTATTTTTTAAAACGAGAATATATGTTTATTGTAAGTAACAAACCTCAAAATATGGACATGTATCTATATCTAATTTAATTGTTAAATTAATTCCAATTACCAACACTAGATTAAATGATAAATGTTTTATATAATTATATTTTTAAACCAATTAAAATGATAATCTAAATATATAATTTAATATCTGGAAACGTGAGTTTGGAATTAAAATGCATGTTTTTCACTATTCATTAAAGAATAATTTTATTCTATCCAAATAACATATGAAAGAGAAAAAACATGATTTTAAAAGGGTTTTTTATTTGTGGTAAAACTAGATTTTAAAAATATTTGAGTGGTTTTTTCTTAATGATTTATTTATTCTCATTTTATGACTCTAAAATTTGTTAGAAGACTGTAAAAACATTTAATAAAAATTGGTAAACACAATATAGTTAGTTCTATTCATTACCAAAAATACAATGGCTATGCGATAACTAAAATTTAATATAATAATATTAATATTGTTTTACTTTTAGGTATATCTTAATCGTGTGTGATACATTAGATTTTGGCGAACCACATTAATTTGAATCAGTTACACTATCAGGCATATCATCCCATTTTAAGATAAATTAATTTATATTTCATAAATATTAATAGAAATGAAAATTTATTACTTCATAACTACCTTGATGTTATATCCTTCCTCATTTTGGAAATATTTTCAATGCAATTTTATTCACTTCTCAATTATGTGTGGGGTATTTCTCACTCAAAGTATTTTTTGATTTTTATGTTTCCTCTTCAACCATATCGGTTTTTTCACAAAACAATAACATGATTAATCACTTTATTCTACAACACATTATCCTTATTGTCTAAAATCCTGATAGGTTGTTTTTTATATGAAATATTTTCTTGAAACTGAACAACTTTTGGACTCAAAACATGTGATGGATCCGACAAATACTTTCTCAACATTTAAAAATAAAAAAATTGATTAGCTAGGATGAACGCGGTAGGAAACTGATCCAACTTTATCTATAATTTTAAAAGGTTCAATGAACCTTTGACTCCGCTTCCCCTTATTACCAAAATACAACACACTTTTCCATTTTGAAACGTTGAGAAAGACATGATAACATACAACAAATGAAGGATTATTCTTATGGCTATCTACATATCTTTTTACCTACTCTGATTTTTCATCACGTGTTTCTAAATCAAATAAAATTTTTTCCACCTCCCTTACCAATTCTGGTCCCATCAATGAAATTTCACCTACTTAATCCAAATAATATAGAGTTTGACAACTCTTTCTATATTATTCAACAATTGATACCACCAATATACTAGAATGAAAACTGTTATTATATGAAAACTCAACTAAATACAGATATTGTTCCCAACATACTAGGTAATCCACTAAAAAAGAACGTAGCATATCCTACATTGTCTTCATTTTTCATTCATTCCACCCATCTTATTATGGATAAAAAGTCTTAAAAAATTTAATTTAGTTCCCAATGAATTCTAAAGGTCATTCCAAATGTTATAAGTGAACCTAGGGTCACGATCATATATAATAGAGAGAAGAACCGCATTTAACATAACTATTTCGTTAAGATACAACCATGAATGTTGATCTAGGTACAAAATATCTCGAATCGGTAGAAAATTAGAAAATTTAGTTAATATATCAATAATAACACAAATCACAATGTTACCTAGAGAAGCACATGGTAATCCCACTACGAAATCCATGGATACATTATCACATTTCCACTCTAATAATAGAAAAGGTTGAATCATCCCTTTTAGTTACTACCTCTCTCCTCTAACCTATTGAAAAGTCAAACACTTCGTAGTAAAGGTAGAAATATATATTTACACCCCATCCCACCAATAATACTCTTGAAATTCTTTATACATCTTAATACATCCTGGATGAACAAAAAATATACAAATTTGAGCTTCACATACCAAATATTTTAACAAATTTGAATTAAAAAGAACACATAATCTCCCCCCAAAATATCAAAACATGATCTTTATCAATGTTATGTTCAGGAAAAATACCCTTTTGAACAAATTCTAACATTTTTTCAATTCACTTTCTTCCTTTTGTGCTTTCTTAATTCTGTCAGATAGAGACGATTTCACTGAAACCTGAATCAAAACAGAGTAATTTCTTACACCATTAACTTCTGTGCCAATTTTTATCAAATAATTAATCAATGGGTTATGTACCAAACATAACATGAATTAACGTAGCATTTCTTTTCTGAATTAAAGAATCATCTACTTTGTTTTCAATTATTGGATGGTAATGAATCATGTAGTCATAATAATTGATTTGTTCTAACCATCATATTTGTCCCATGTTCAATTTTTTTTGTTTGGATATATTCTTCAAAAATTTGTGGTCAGTATATATTTTCCATATTAATAATTACAGATTATGCCTCCATGTTTTTTAACAAAAAACAATACTTGATAATTCCAAATCATGTGTAGGGTAATATTACTCATGTGATTTCAACTGACGTGAATCATAACCAATTACCTGATCGTTCATCATTAGGACACAACCAAGTGATTTCAATGAATCATCACTATAGATAAAAATTCACCATTTCTAGAAGTCAATGTAAAAAATATGGAATTGACCAATCTTCGTTTCAATTCTGGAAAATATAAATCACATTCATTTATCTAGATGATGTTAACACCTTTTCGAGTTTACTTTGTGAGTTGGATAGATAACTCTTAGAATTTTTCAAAAAACTTCTGGTAATAGACTACTAATCCATGAAAACATTGATTCTTGGTTACATTTGTGGGTCTTGTCCATTATTAAAAATAATTGTTTCAGAAGGATCCAATGTTATTCCATATTCTTAAAAAATGATACTATGTAATAAAATTTATTGTAACTAGAAATCACACATTTTGAATTTCTGGAACATTTTATTATCTTTTAGGGTATTTAATAAAACCCGTAAATGTCATTCATTATCCAATTTACTTTTATAATACAACAAAATTTCATCAATAAACACTACCCCAATCATAGAAAAAAACATACGAAATTTTCTATTCATAAGATCCATTAATACAGTCGGTGTATTGGTTAACCCAAATGGTATAACTACAAGTTCTTAAGGGAAATATCTAGTATGAAACATGATTTTCAGAATGTCTTCTTCCATTACATTCAACTGATGGTACGCCAACCTCAAAACAACATTCAAAAAATTCTTTTGTCCCTTAGGATGATAAAAAATCATTGATATGATGAAAAAGATACTTGTTATGAACAATGATATTATTCAAGGGTCATCAATAAAAGCAATGTATCATTAAACCATATTTATTTTAATAAACAAGATAAGAGTACCCTATGGTGATGTGCTTGGTCTCATGAAACCATTATTAAAGAACTCCTACTATTTCTTATTTAACTATAAAATTTAAATTTCAGCTATTCGATAAGGGTATTTTTAAATTTGATTAGCATTTGGAACAACTTAAATAGTAAATTCGACATCTTAATAAGGTATAATATTAGGAAACCCATCATAAAACATATCAATATACTCATTTACCACTGGAAAAACATTAATATGTATAGATCTTTTGTTTTGAAAAATATAAACAAAGTAACAATAATTTTAAATATTTTAATAGTTTCTCACCTTCTGGATAAGTTTTCAATGGTAATTGTCTTTTCTAGTATATAAACTAAAGTCCCTCCAAAATGTGACTTATTTTGATTTGCAGTCAATCGTAGCATGGTAAATATATATCCAATCCATAACCAGAATTATATAAAACTATTATAGAATAAAAAAAATAAGTTTGGTAGGTAGATTCATTCAATTGACAATAACAGGAAGATTATTATAATTTCGTTTCACGTCATAATTTCCCCCAAGTGGTTTTACCAAAAGTTATGGATTAATTTCTTGAGGTAGAATTTTAAATTTAAATGAAAATTTCCCAGATATGAAAGAATGTGTAGAGCATGAACCAAAAATGACATTAACATAATCTGAATAAACGCACAATGTAAACGATACCACATTAATTGATGACCTATCGTCTACTGAAGTAGTTTGCATGGATTTAACAACATCCTTTAATTTATTGTCTAGCTGCTTCCCATCATTCATATTCTTCATCGTAATTTCATTTTATAATGACCCATATCATAATATTTAAAAACAATTAAGTGACTATATATCAGATATTGTCTTACGGTTATCCTTTCCAGTGCACTTATAAGCCTCATGCCCCATTTTACCACATTATAGGCACTTATTAGAATTCAAAAGGCATTCCTCGTTGTGATTTTCCTATAATTATCAAAAAATTTAAACATAATTTTCCCACCATTGGACTATTATGAGGAATTATTCCCTTATTTCTACCTCCTAGACCTCTTATTCTGTTGTTTTTTAATGAACAAGTGATCATCAGAAAACACCATTTCCACCTTCTCCTCTCATAATTTTCTTTGTAACTATTGAAATCATTATAAGACAATACCTTTCGATACTTTTGATTTAATCCAGAGTAAACATGATAGATTTTACTATCAAATTCCTGGATGAAATTTAGATCATACCCTTCCAGTATTTTGAATTTTACTTCGTAATTAGCCACCGAGTCATCCTCATTCATCAATTATATGTATTGATTTTCTATCCTAAGTCGAACAACATTAGAAAAATATTTCTTATAAAACATACATTTGAATGCATCCCAATCAAGAGAAAAAATATTCTCAATTTCCATAATATTAATAACCAACAACCGCCATAGATTAGCTTCATATTTTAAATAGTAAATTGAAAGACAACCTATATATTTTCAGAACACCCCATGACATTGAAAATATGTTCTAGTGCATTAATACACACATTAGCTACCATATTGGTCATATGACCCCGTGAATGATGGAGGGAATTTCCCCAAGAAATTATCAACTACCTACACGTTTCTCTATGGTTGATCTGGATGATATCACACATACATACTACCACCATTTAATTCCAAATTCAACTGAATCATAAATAGAACAAGCTATTCAGTACTGATTCTTAGTATCTCAGATTACTTATATAGAAGTAGTTTTCCTCTTGATTAATCAGAAGCACAACTTCACTTTTTCCTATATGAAAAACCATTCTGAACAGACATATCTTATATGATGGAACAATATAATCTTCACATGCTATATCATTTAAATATGAAAATAAATTAAAAATAATTTAGGGATACTCTAATAACAATATCTAAACCCCTAATGACCGACCTATGATATAGACTATAAGGAACCACCATTAAACATTACATAATCTTGAGTTAATTCAAGAATTCACATTGAGGATATTTTGATGTTTAATGTTCTAAAGAGTTATAACATTATCATTACATAACAACTAAAATTTATACAAATTAGATATAACTACAATAATTTCCATTTCATACATAATATAATACTTTTAATAGTAAACATGATTTATTTTTCTTGATAAAATTATTCATTAATTCTTCTTTTCCCTTACCCATCCTTATACCATGTGAAAACATTTTAAAAACATGGAATTTGCACAAAAATTTCAGTAAGTGATATAAAATAATGAAATAAATAAGTAGTCCACGAATATTTATACAACCATCAAGTCCTAAAAATCCTAAATAATTTCATAGAAATAATAAATCATTAAGAGAAATTGTAGCATCCATATCATTATTAAATAGTTTCTTTCACACCTAAATTATGGATTGACCATCATTAAAAGTTTGGAATACTAATCATATTATATTCCCTAAATATATTTGGAGAAACGTTCTTTTTTATCTTTGTCTCATTACCCATTCCATTGTAGATCTTTCATAGTCTCACAAACTCCCAGTTTATCATGGAACCACCTATATACATAAGCAATTCCTAAGAACTATAGAACAATCATAACATATAAATCATGTATAAAAGAAAAATAAAATTTCTACATTAGAATGATTAGATATAATTTAAAGATATTTATATAATGAATACATTCTATAAACCATTGGGAATACTAAAATACCATAAAAAGAAATATGGTTTTGTAATTTTCTTTTAAAAACATTACTCCCTGTAGATGAATCCAAATACCAAATTATGGTCACGATGGTGGAAAGATCGTTATCACCGCATATGTAAAAAAAATACTTTTTTAATTTTGTAAAAAGATTTTTATAAAAAGGATTCCATTTTAAAACCATTGAATTTGTTTTTCTAATGGGTCCATTATAATGAATATAAAAGATGTTAGTGTATATTCTCAAAATATGTCTCAATAAATGGATATTTGAAATAAATCCCCTTACCTTGATTATGAAACATCACGTACAATCATTATATTAATAAATAATAAACTTATGATATTTTCAAATTTCCTAAGAAACGTTTTAATGTTAACTATTCCATTTATATCACTTATTACCATGCTACAAAAATTAGATATTTATTTATGTTCATATCGGATGTTTGGTCAATATTCTGTACTTGAGCTGAAAATGAACAAGGTATGATGTCCGAAGTATATGTGGTCATATCTATATCATAACTTTAATATAATTCATGAAATAACTATCAATTTTATTAAAAAAATTATTCTTTTTCAAAAATGAATTCATTTATGGACTGAAAAATGAACAATGTTCGCATCATAGAGATGGTAGGTCCTATGTGTGGATGATTAACATTTCCATTTTTCTTTAATAATTATGGACATAAGATATTTGTTATTTTAGATTTACAGAATTATCATTATATTATTAAAATCATGATAATCATTTATATATATATATATATATATATATATATCATACATGGGGTGTATTGAATAAAAATGATTTACATTTCTTCGTAGATGTGGTATTTCACATTTATGCACGAAGAACATTATAGTTTTTATGTGCATGGAAGGTAACAAAATAATTGAATTATTATTCTTTTAAAAAGATTAATATTTCATTAATATCATATACAAATATTTATTTCATCATTTAAACTAGTCATGACAGACAGTAATGAAAAATGAAATGTATCATTTCATGAGGTGGTAGTCTGTTGTACACAAGAAAAAAAATGTTAATTTTCCATTTTATGAAATTGGTTATTGATTTTAGTGATTATATTAACATAATTACATATCAATATATTAATGTACTATAGTTGTTATTTCAAATTATAAGAAGAATATTTTGAAAATTTGGAAGAAGAAATAAAATTGAAACACTTAGAAAAATGATACCTTTTCTTCAGTCGATCACCTATGAAGAACACCTAAACACCTCTAAAAATGGTGTTCTGCCCAAAATATGATCTAAAAAAAGTGGGGAGGAATTATGGGAAGATTATTGTTCAAATTATTCAAAATAAAAATATTTCTTGAAGTGTTATTATTATAATAGAGGGGGTACCTTTTTATACAAGATGGGAGGGGTACCGTTAAAAGCTATTAAAATATTAAATTAATATAAATTAATTTTTTAATCCCAATGAATCAGATGTTATATATATATAATATATGATAAGTATTATTATAAATCCTCTCATCCATTATTTTTCAGTCATTTATTGAGTTTATTTTAAACCTTATCTTTTAGGTTTACCCCTAATTATTATCTTTTAATTTTTATTATGGTTACAACATTCTAAATATTATGTGGCTTTAAATTTTATTTATATGGGGTTAATTTCCCGTAATTGGATAATTAATGAAATTTTAGTTCTTATATAGAAAATTTTTTAATATATTTTTAGGATTTTTATATAATTTATTAAGTTATTATTTTTATAAATTATCAATTATATTTATTTTTACACTATTCATTTCATTTAATTTAAATAATATTCAAAGAGATAGATGGCTTCAAAAAACCATTAAATAGTCTTGTAAAATGTTATTATCACCTTTAAAAACTGGGGATGGCATAAAATATGTCTAATATTATTTATTTTATTAATTATATTATCATATATTTGATTATTTAATTAATAAATCAATTATTGTGTCATCATTGTGTCATTGTTATATTTAATAATTGAATTTTTAAAACTTTATAAATAAATAAATTACCAAGATGTATGTAATCTTCTTAACTTTCTAAATACTATTTATAGTCAAAGAGTTCCTCTATATAACTCCATATTAAAATAAATTAATTCTTAAAATACAAAAGTGTATCAAAAATGACTATTCATTGAATATAATATTATAAATACATTAAAGTCATCCAAGTGGGCTCAAGTGGTCCTAAAATTGACCGAAGGATGATCATGATTTTTTTCAACTAATCCAACTAAATTAAGAGTTGGGTTAGGGTGGATTTATTTTATAATAGAACTATTATTACCTTTAATTACCTAATTTACCTTTACCTGTGGTAATTAAAATAATTATTAAAGTTACTATTCATAATGTCCAAAAAATAAAAAGGACCTTTTTAAATAATATCGATCTTATGATTCAAAATCTGTAATTTATTTTTTCTTATTGAAAAATTAAAAGTTCCATTAATTAATTTAAAATTAATCCTGAGTGTCAAACGAAGAAAATATGATTTTTTAAAAGAAAATTCCATATATGTATTAACATGTGTTTGTATCTAATTTCAATGTGAAATTACTTACAAGGAGAAAAAGTGTATGAAATGATAAATAAATTATTTAATTATACTTTAAAATAAAAAATGGAATATCAATCTATATAAATAAATTATATGAAAATGTATTTTTGAAATAAAATATAGTATTTTTTACTATTAGTTAAAACTGAATTTTAATAGGAAAATACCAAAAATTCATCCAAAATTAATATTTATGTCCCTCATTTGATGAAGAAGTTTATTATTTAAAATAGAATATATAAATGTGATAGAAACTATATTTAAAATGTATTATCCATTCAAAGGTGGTAAAACTACCTTTTTGAAATATTAGAGTGTTTTATACATAACATTGGATTTATTCGCATTTTAATCCAAAAAAATTTGTTAGAAGAAAGTATAGAAATTTAATAAACATGTCTAAACATAAAATAGTTTAGAAAATTCAGTCCCTCCAATACAAACTCTAGGTGATAACTACCATTTAAAATAATAATATTAGTAATTTTTTTTGGAATATCTTAATATTGTTTTTAACATAAGATTTTAGAGAATGTCATTATTTTTTATTGGGTACGCTTGCAGAAAAAGAATCCCCTTTTATTTAAAACAAATTTCTAATTAAAAATTATTAATATATAATAAAAATTCATATTCTATAATTTACATGGATGTTACATTAATTGTTTATAATACCACTATATTACTAAAATCTTGAGGGCATTGTCTCCCCCCAATACCATCATTGGACCCCCATTACATGTCTAAAACCAATGACATATGTGGATTCATTTTTAAGGGCATTTCACTAGCTGGATTGCGGAACTATTTCATTGCCTCCTTGGTTGGGATTTTACAAGATTGGGGATTTCATAATGAAATCTACTATTTTTCAGTTATGTTAAAGGTAATTATATTCATGTCATATTTAGTGTAGATTAATAAATGAGGATAGGTAATGGATTATGATTAATTAATTAGTAGTTAATAGTCATTTACATCTGATTCTTGAGGATGAGAATAATTACGTAGGAATTTTATAAATGACCCACATCAATAATGGTTGAAATTTTTATCAGAAATTTTAATTCAAATTCTTCTGGTAGGGATGATTGATGATTTTTTATGCAGAAAATATTTTATGTATTTTAAAATTCTTATGGGATTTTTTATACATATTTAGAGGATTAAAATGATTTTTATGTGTTCATGTGATTTTCAGACTGGGTGGTGACCAAATGAATATTTTAATTTCCACTATGTACATGGAATAGATCCACATTGCACCTATTTTCACTCTAATAGGTGATGTATCCCTAAGAGCTCCACGGGGTGGCTAGTTGAACTCTATTAGCCAACTAATACGGTAAAAACTACATTGTACTAGATGACTATGTACTTGGTAGGGTTATTTCATTTATTACTAGGGGAAAGGAATCCTACGATAGCTTAAATTATTTACCTACTTAGTAGTTTCCTCCTCCAACTTCATTAATAACAATAATGAGCTACCCATCACTTATAATTCATTCATACACCCCCCCCCCCACAATCCATGTGTTTTGGAATTTTAGTTTATAATTATTTGGAGGTATGATCTATCAATTTTTACTCAATAATTCTTCATTATCAAGGCCCATTGATTAATGGTTATTTCGGTATGTAAATGTTTTATGGATTTCACTAAATTATAGTTGAATATATTAAAACTATTATTCCTTTTATAATTTATATAGGAAACATTAGAGTGAATAAAAACAAATGCATTTTTTTGTATTTCACCCATGTATTTTATTTTGGGTTTTTTTATTAGGTTATGTTGGATAATTATCAAGTGTCATTTTATAGGTAATTTACCCATAGTTCCCATAGGGGTTTTACATAAACCATACACTAGATGTCAACCTATTATTTCATTTTGGTTGGGATCAATTAATTTGGGGATCCTTGAAGAACTTGGGAGAGAAAGAAATCACCCACGAAGAACTTCTCTTCCAAACGAAGAATGAGGACGATGCTCAAGCCTGGATCAAGTGCGTCTTGCGGGGGTGACGAACACCAATGAAACCACCATAATTGACTTATTCTTCTTCCACACACCACCTCTCTCAATGATTGAGGTAGGGGATTTGAGTTGAATTAGTTTCCGTTCTTTGCCTTTCAATATTTTGGAATGTGAGTTGCCGATTGATAACGTCATAATGGGGAGGGATCAGACCGTGTGAACACGGCCCGACCCTCCCCCATTGTTGTTCTATATTATTGACAATGGTGGTGGCGCAACACCACCAGCAGAGGAATGGACCACGGTAAAAGAAATAGCATCCGACGATGGGCCAGCCGTGAAGAAACCAGTGGCACAAAGCCTCTAGGTTGCCAAGAGTGCGCGTCACACCCATGCCACGCGGAAGGAGAGCCGCAGCAAGGGCGGGCCACGTCGGAGGCATGTGGAACTATCATGCACTGTGGAGGAAAACAGAGGGCCACGGCTAGGGCGGGCCACGGCGGAGGGGTGTGACGTCGTCACACCGCGCTGGTGGAGCCTAACAGATGGCCGCTGGGCGATCCGGGAGGAGCGGGACCCTCAGGGTCTCATGTGACATTGTCCGGCGCCACCTGGTGCCGGTAAGGGTCCCCACCTGAACGGCTAAGACGTTCGGCTGTTCCAGGGGGGCGTGCGCCTCCCCCTGGTTGGGGCATAGGCGGACCCCGTGAGCCGCCAGGCCGCCGGGTTGCGCCCCCTCAGGCCGGGTTGCGCCCACTCGGGCTGGGCCACCCCCTCAGACCGGGTTGGTTCCACGGACCGGGTTGGACCATGGTCCAGACCAGGTCGGGCTGGGTGGATCTGAATGGGTCGGACCGGACCCGGACCCGCTATGGCCAGTTACACCTTTTCACCTATATCTAGGGATATAGGTGTCTGATCGATGAACGGTCTATGGCGACGGAATACAAAGATATATAAGGTTCTTTTTGAATATCACTCATGTGATTTAGACACAGCTGGAGTATAGTAGGGTTGGTTTAAACCTAAAAACACACAGGGCCCCTAGAACGGAAATGCCAAGAACTCATAGAGCAGGTGTCTGATTGATGCGATGTCTATTGCGTTGTGACCCCTATGAAGAGGTGGAACTTTGGGATACTTCTACATGGGACTTCTTGACAGTTAAAGTATGAACCAGTAGCTCATGGAGCGGATCCTCCATGAGATGTGCGTGCGGAGTGCAGAGACCTAGTAGCTTGATGAGACCTGAAAACTACTGACCTTCCGACTCTGAGTGTTTCAACTAGCCCAGTGGGATGCGCCTCTATGTGATGAAGCATATCCATAGTGGGGAGCACCTCTGTGTGACGCGGCAGACCCACGGTACTCGAAATGAGGATTACCTCAGAAACCTACGTGGGGGAGCGCCTCTGTGTGATGCGGCAAACCCACAGTTGGGAGAGCCTCTCTGTGATGCAGCAGACCCACGATACTCGAAAGGAAGAGTACCACAGCAATCCCGGATAGCGGGAAGAGCCTCTGTGTGACGCGACAGCCCCACAGTACCCAATAGAGGAGGAGTACACCAGCATCCGAGGTATTGAATGTTTGACTGGGAGTGTTACATGTTATCACCCTAGAATAAAATCCTCATTTTGAGCCGAGTCAATGACTTTTCGGTTTCCCTCCTGAATGATATGGGTTACAAGATAAGTTAATTATATGTATGAGCATATTCCTAATTAATGGTTATCTATTGTTTTCATACATTGTGATTTATCTTTTATTGGATTTTGTGACCCCTTGAGGGTTTCAGGGTCCCTACTGAGTATCATTATACTCTCACATGCACGGGCAATAACCGCACCTTATTATGTTGGTTGCAAACGACAGACAGTGCTAACTGAGGTAGAGAGTAGCAGGACTGGAAGGTACATAGAGGTGGACCACTCGGTGTGACGATACACGCAGGAGACGAACAGAAGGAAGTGCTGAGGACATATTTAACTACCCTTTAGGTAGGAACCCCAGAGGAAGACCCAGTAGCTGCATTAATTTTCTTAACATGGGTAGTCATGATATGGGACCTAGGGGATAGTTCCTGAGAAATTGGTATCATATTAAAAAACACACTTAAAGAACATGTGTTAGCCTGTGGGGACAGTCTTTAGTCTGATAATCGACCCTAGTGAGTAATATCCTATGATGTTCTATGAAGGAAACTAAGGTATTATATGAGACCCATGGGGTCAGATGACAAGGTTCATGGCCCGAGGAGGTGGGTCATGACAATGTCAGTCATATTCTTAGTGTATCCCCATTTGGTGGTGATTTCATGGTCATATGTAACATTTTATTGTAATTGTTTAATTATTTATTATTAATTAGATTGTTTTTTGGAAATTGATATGAATTCTAAAGGAAGTTGTGTCTCAGTGCAGGATTTGCTAATGAATAAAAAGAACGTATTATGGGTAAAAATCTAATATCTGTGTAGCTGGTCCATATAATCCTTAACAATATTATTACATATCCTGGGTTGTGCATGACTACATGGGGGATTATTTTTAAATAAGCTGGATGTGGAACAAGAGGCCCTTGTAGAGAGTTTGTTGTAATTGAACACATGTACATTCAATAAGTTATCTACCACCTTCTGTATTATATATAACTGAAAAAAACAAAATCTCTAGGTGTATGAGGATGCCAGATAAGTGTACAATGATCTTGGGATTGGTTGTTGGGATTAGGATGGTTTATTAATTACCTAAAATTATACCCCATTATGCTATAAGGGCTGACATGAGTTATGAATTACCTAAAACTATAATCCATTAAAGTTGACATTGATGCTGTTAGATTTTTCATAGCATCTCCATTCAATTATATAAAGATACACGAGTTATATAATCGACATAATTAAATATATAGAAAACCTATAGATGTTGATGATAAAATTCCTGAAGTTAGGTATGAAAATAAAAATGAATAATGTTGTAGGAAACAGAACGTCATATAAATAAAATATAATAAATCTATCATGAAATAAATGAAACATTTTATGAGTACCTTCTCCCTGTTAGATACATGGAAACATTTATTATTATTACATCTTCTTATAGAATCGTCATTTAAAAATAAAAATATCTCCTAAATTATTTATGTAGAAGAAATATATAGAACATAAATGATAGATGTACATTTTATTGATGTTGTACATGATATTATTAAACATGAATAGTTGGGAGTACTAGTTTGAATGAATTCATAATGTACATTTTCATAACACCTCTATCCAAATAATGAGCTGAAATGTTTATTAAATTTAATAAATATTCATATTTTCTATATGAATATATATAAATACTACATAAAGAGAATATCATGTAAAGAACTATTTGGGTTAAATAATCTATGTATCATTAAATCATTAAAATTACATTTTATAACAAATATATTGAGAAAAAAAATTTGTGTTACTCATAGTGTTTGATAATAAAAGTATCAGATGACAAAATATTTTTGATTCATAAAATGTAGTAGTAAAAATCTAACCTAAAATGAAAATAAAAATTATTTTTATTTTTTAAATAATTATTTTTTGTTTTTTATTTAGTACTAGATGATAGTCTCAAAAAATTCGGCCACCCAGAATATTGATTTTTTGGATCAAATGCTTTAATATCTAACCAACCAACACACATGATAGGCTCTATGAATTTTTAAGGCATTAAAGTCAACATTTTATAGATAAATATTTAATTATATTTTTTTTGTCTGTGTTTCACAAGAATTTTATTATGATAGGGTGGTCGCTAAATATAAGATAAATCATTGCATGATGTCAGTGTCTAAAGTGATAAAGCATGTGGATTAAAATAAATGGAAAAAATTAAAGTATATATAGAAATAATTTAATATAAAAATATTTCCAAAAAATTACTAATTATGTTAAATGTTTCTATAGTGTCTAATGAAATATAATTTCACTACTTATAGATATTATTTTTAAAAATTTTTCATAGATATCATAAAGTATGGAAGGGATGAAATCCACCAATAGTTAATTTCCATATGTAATAACAATTTTAATAAATATTTTACAACAATATTTTTAAATATTTTCTCTGAAAAATCATGAATACTGTCAACACTTGTAATATTATGATGAAATACAGTTACATATAGTTGAGTGGGTTGCAATCATGTTGTTAGAATTTATGCAGACAACATATTTTGGTGACTACCAGCTTTTTCTGTGATTAGTATGAGTTTTTACATTACAAATATATTTGGGGTGTGAAACATTAGTGTAATAATTCTTACATTGTTTTTATGATCTGTTTATCAATGATATGTAAAATGAAGAAAATCAATTAGTTTGTAACTACTGAAATAAAAACAATAAAACATTCGGGGAATAGTGGAGGAAGAGTAAGAAGAAAACAAAGAGTCAAAGTCAGAGACCAAAGTGGAGGATGGAGAATGTAACATCCCAGGTAAATAATGAATAAAACATTTTCATATTTATTAATATTTAGGAATTAAATATTATTTTTTACTTTAAATGGGTTGCTAGGTTCGATAGCGTACCCGATACGCAACAAAGAGTTTCTTTGAAATCTTACGTTGCATAATAGTAATAAAATAATATTATTTTAAATGGTAGTTAACACATAGTCGTTCTATTGGCAGGAATGGATAGAAATAACTAAAATATTATTATATATGTTTTTTAAATGTTTTTACTTTTATCTAATAAAAGATAAAGGCTTAAAATACAGAACGAATTCAATTTTAGGCGTATATGCCCTATTTTTCACTAAAGGTTCATTTATCGCCTATTGATGGAGAACCGTCATTAAATATAGTTTTGTTCACTCTTATATATTCTATTGGACCAAATACAACTCTTCATTAGAATCGGGTCATCAAAATTAACTTTGTGTAATTTTTTGGTATTTTTCCGATAAAGTTCATTTTTTTAATAGTGTAAAATGTTGTATTTTAATTCAAAACCACTTTTTAATATAATTTATTTATATTATTAGATTATCCTTTGAATTGGTTTTAAAGTTAAATTAGAATATATTTTTACTATTAAATACAATATTGGTCATTGAAATTAATTTCACTTTGAAATCGGACTTAAACTAGTGTCAATCTTTTGATACTTATTGTTTCATAAAAACACGTTATTTGCTCTGACAGTAGGAATTAATTATTAAATTAATTAATGCAACATATATGATTTGAATTTTTTAAAATGGATTTCATTTTTGAATTTGGAATATCAAATATATCTTAGGGATAAGTTTTGGTATTTTTCTGAAAAACATCAATTTTTGATGAATAGTGAAACCACTAAGCGGTACTTAAAAATTGATTTTTCGTTTAAATGAAATTTTACCACCTCTGTGTTTTGAATTTCAAAAATCTGACATACATGGTTGTCAATAAGAAGTAAAATGTGGTTCAACGGGATTAAAATAATTTTTTGGTGAATAGTAACTTATTATGTTTTTAATCGCGATTAGAGGTAATTTGTGTAATTTATGGTAAAAATAATGTTTTAATAATATGAAATGAACTTGAGACATGTCCTAACATCATTGGATGTGTCATGGACGACCAAAAAAATCCATGGGTCAATTTAGGGACCCCATGAAGCCATTTTGGTTGGAAAATCGCATTAATAAGTTTTTATTTAATGTTAAAATAAAAATGTCACAAACATGAGTTTTTTTACTAAAACAATTTTTACATGGGGTTAGACATTTCAGATTTCTGACTATAAATATTTAATGTAAATTTAAAAAGATTTCCTACATCATAGAATTTTTTTATAATTTTTAGACATTAAGTAAATTAAATTATTTATGACACCATGATGATGCAGCGATTAACTCATTATTTAACGATTTAAATAAAATGGAATGATAATGTAAAATCTAAGACCTAAACATGTCAAAAACCTATTGGATGGGTTTATTTCGAACCCTTATCACCTTATCCTCGAAACAAATCAAGGTGTACCATTACAATCCTAATCTCATTCTAAAATAAAGTAACATTTCATTAATTTCCAAGAGTGCCCCTCCTCTCCTCTTATAAAAGGCCCCCACCTCTACCACCTTAGCCACAATTCCAATGCCTTTGGCTCGGCCAAACCCTGACCATTTTGACTCTACACATCCCTATATTACTCCTTGATGCCTCACTTTGGGCAGATGTCTTCCCAAGGAAGCCGTTGAGCTCAAATCTAAGAGAGTTACCCGATTTTAAGGTGATGTCTTCACTTGTGTTCTTTTGTTTTATTTTGCTTCTCCAACCCCCTAAACTCTTTTTATTCATTTATTTTGTAACAACTCAAGTATATTCAATATACTAGTATTTTTTTTATAAGAAGATTTCGAACTACAGTTACACACATCTACATCTAATGGTTAAAGAACATACTGTTTCTGTGGTTGGGGAATTTATGCCTCACGAAACGATGATTCTTCAACACTCATATAACACCTTCAAAGGTGGCCGTTAAGATGTCACTATATTTATATATGATATATAATATTTTTATGTTTTCCTTAAGCTTATGTAATTTTTTATTTATGGCATACCTTTATGGCTTCCATTGTGGGTATACACGATAATTTCATTTTAGGAAGTGCGGACTACCACCCCCTCAAAGTGATGTGATTCGTTAATGCCATATATGGGACATATAAAGGATGGATTTAAATTTATTATAAATGATGTTATACTGGAATTATAATATACCTCTATATAATTATTATTTATTTTCATTAATGTATGAGATAGAAATGAAATAGCGTTCATGCGTACGTACGACTTACCGTCTCCATGAACAGTGCTTTTCATTTCTTATCCCCAAATGTAATGTACTATTATATGTACATATATATAATGTATATATATGATGTATGTTACATCTAAATGATTAATATAATTCTGGAATTAAAATATAATTACCTCTCATTTAGTTTTAATTCCATTAATATGACATAGAAATGAAAGTAGCGTTCATTCGTACGTACAGCTTACCGTCTCCATGAAATGTGCATTTCATTTCTTAACATTAAATGATTATGTGATATTATAAATACATTTATATGCTAGATATATATTATATATATGATATCCAAATCAGGAATGTCATTCTGGATATAAATAACCTTTGACCACACGAACAACATGTAATTGTAAGAAGTCCACTTTCGACTTAAGAACCAAATATCGACAAAACAAACATTATTAACATAAATGATTACATAATGTTTATAACATTGAAATAAGTGATATAAATGGAATAATGAACTTGAAAAAAATTCTTAAGCAAGTAGAAATTAACTCATGTTTATTATTCAGGACGTTAAAGAATGATCGAGTCAAGTCGGACCCGAGGTAAGGGACTTCGTCTCAATCTCCTTTCATTGAGACATATTTAGTTTTATACACAAATTTCTTTTATATGTTGTATAAACAACTTTTAATTTTACTTTTATACAAAATTAATCTTTTCCTACGAAGTGTTTTACAAAATGAGAAAAAGGAATTTTTCTTTAAACGTACGCGGTGACAACGACCTTTTTCGCCGTCGCGAGTATTATTTAGTCTTTGGCTTCCTGAAAAAGCTGTAATTTGTTTAAATGATATAAATACCATATACTCTTTTATGTATTTTGGTATTGAAAATGTTTTTAATAATGGATTTGTTATGTCAATATATTTAAGTGATATATTGTGATCAAAGTGTGGAAATGTTTTCTTTCCATTATATTTGTTTTATGACTTATGATTTTTATAATGGTACTTGGACATTTGACGGGTGGTTACGTGATAAACCATATGACGGGTGGTGCCATGAATACCAGGATGGGTGTTTACGTTATAACCTCCAATGCATTGGGTATGGAAGTTGTCCGTATGGATATTCCATTATGAATGTATGGAAGTTGGTCGTATGTCTATTACATTAAGTGATATGTGTGGAAGTCGACCGTATGGTTATTCCACTTAAGTATGTTTATGTCCCAAGTTACCTTTATATGTTATGTGTTCTTTATATGGGTCTTATGGTAATACTTTGTTTACAAAAGGGTATGTAATGATATTTTATTCAGTGAAGAGTTTTTACTACTTCATGAAGGTGAAGGTATTACATTGATAATGCATACATGGTTTACTTGATGATTGAAAAACTAACAGTTTTCATTCTTTGTGTATCCCTTACTGAGTTTTTATGCTCACACCAAGTTTTTTTTGAAATGTTTTTCACAGGACTTAATGTGGAATAGGGTCAAGGCTGGGATCATGGGAAAGGCATGCTATATAAAACATGGAACTAGGCATGTTTCTTTTTAAGAGTTCTTTTATTCTATGAAAACATAGTTGAAGTGTCTACTTTGCAATCTTTTGAGATGTAACAGTTATGTACTAATTCTCTAAAACTCTAAACCTGAATAGATCCTCAATGTGAATTATTCATTTAATTCAATATTTGGTAATGTATAAGACCAGGGCCTTATAGTTGGTATAAGAGGACGGTTTAGACAACTTTAGGAGTTAGAAAAGTGTAAAATTATAAGTTAATTTATGGTACGATTGAAATGATATAGCATTTAAAGATTACCATGTTGCTTCACCTAAGGTATTTCTGTGATATGAATGGTTTTCCATAGAGGAAAAAGAGAATCTTTTCTGGGAAGGAATATAGAGGGAAATGACCTTTCAAATTAGTATCCTGAGATGGTCAGAGCCAGAATTGAACAGTTTGTTGGAGTGATGGCTCAGTTGATTCTGGTGATAAATGGTGGTTGTGTTTATTGATGATATTTTGGTGTTTTCTAAAAGTAAAGAGAAGCATGAAAATAATTTAAGGGTTATCTTGAAAAACATAAAAGAAAAGAAACTATATCGAAAATTCATCAAGTGTGAGTTTTGGTTACAACATATTTATTTCCTGGGTCACATTATTTCAAAAGATGGAATAACTGTTGATCCTGCTAAAACAAAAGTTGTTGAAGAATGGCCAAGACCCAAAAATGTAACCGAGATCCGTAGTTTTCTTGGTTTGTTAGGTTACTACCAAAGTTTTGTTGAAATTTTTTCACGGTTATCTAGTCCATTGACTAAGCTAACTCGTAAAGGTGTTATGATCATCTGGACAAAAGAATGTGAGGATTGTTTTCAGGAGTTGAAAAGAATATTGGTGAATGTTCTAGTTTTGGCACATCCTTCTAGGAATGGTTAGTTTGTTATATACAGTGATGCTTCGTTGAAGGGACTTGGATGTGTCCTTATGCAGAATGAGCAGGTAATTGCTTATGCATCACGACAGTTGAAAACTCATGAGGTAAATTACCCTACACATGACTTGGAATTAGCTACTGTTGTTTTTTGATTTAAAAATTTGGAGGCATCATTTGTATAGAGTAAAGTGTGAAATATATACTGATCACAAATTTTTAATGTATATATTCACTCAGAAAGAATTTAACATGAGACAGAGGAGATGGCTGGAATTAATCAAGGATTATGATTGTATAATTCATTACCATCTGTGAAAAGCAAATAAAGTGGCCGATGCTTTGAGTCGAAAAATTAAAGTTTCATTAACAATGTTGCGTTTGGAACGTGATCCATTGGTTAAGGATTTTATGTGCTTTGGCATGAATGTTGTCAGTGCAGGAAGTCCTTCTGTTTTGTTTCAGGTATCGGAGAAATCTTCTCTATCAGACAGAATCAAGCCAGCACAGAAGCAAGACCGTGAGTTGCAGAAAAAGGTAGAGTTGGTTCAGAAAGCTAGGTTGCATGAATTCAACATTGATAATGATTTCATTTTGAGATTTGGGAAGACATTGTGTATTCATTGTGATTCACAGTTGAAGAGAGATCTGTTATGTGAAGCTCATTGTTCTCCGTTTTCAGTTCATCCTGGCAGTACTAAGATGTACAGAGATCTGCGGGAGTATTACTGGTGGGATGGAATGAAAAGAGATATTGCTGATTTTACTGTGAAGTGTTTGACTTGTCAGCAGGTTAAAGCAGAGTGGCAGTTACTGAAAGGGATGCTTCAGCCTTTACTAGGGCCAGAGTGGAAATGGAAACATATATCCATGGACTTTGTTGTGGGATTACCGAGGACATCTCGAGGTAATAATGCAATCTGGGTTATTGTTGATCGATTGACTAAATCTGCTCATTTCCTTGCTATACGAGATAACTTTTTCCTAGATCATCTTTCCCGTTTGTATCTTAAAGAGATAGTCAGGTTAAATGGAGTTCCTCTCTCCATTGTGTCTGATCGTGATCCCAGGTTTACTTTTAACTTTTGGAAACGGCTTCAGAAGTCATTGGGTACTGAATTAAATTTTAGTACAGCTTTTCATCCGCAATCAGATGGGTAGTCAGAACGAACAATTCAGACCTTGGAGGATATTCTACGAGCTTGTTTGATAGATTATCAGGGAACTTGGGACCAACATCTTTCTTTAGTTGAGTTTTCTTATAATAACAGTTTTTATTCCATTATACAGATGGCACCATTTGAGGCATTATATGGGAAGCGGTGTCGAACTCCATCATTTTGGGATGAAGTGGGTGAAAGGAAGATGATGGGACCAGAATTGGTAGAAGAGAGGGCAGAAAAAGTTCATTTGATTTAGAAACACATGAGAAGAGCTCATAGAAGACATGAAAGTTATGCGGATAACCGGAGGAAGGATCTATCTTTCGAGGTAGGTGATCATGTTTTTCTCAAGGTTTCTCCATGGAAAAGTGTGATGAGATTTGGTAAGAAAGGAAAGTTGAGTCCAAGGTTCATTGGACCATATGAAATTATGGAGAAAGTTGGATCAGTTGCTTACCGAGTGTCTTTACATCTGAGTTTATCTCCGATACACAATGTTTTTCATGTTTCGATGTTGAGGAAGTATATGCCAGATCAATCTCATGTTTTGAGTCTAGAGGTAGTTCAGCTGGAAGAGAACCAATATTATGAATTACAACCAGTCCATATTCTTGAACAAAGGGAGAAAGTGTTGAGAAATAAGGTAATTCACCAGGTAATGGTTTTTTGGACAAACCATATGGTTGAAGAGGCAATGTGGGAATCTGAAAATTCTATGAGGGATAAATAACCCCACATATTTTGATATGTTTATAAAATAGCGAGGACACAATTCTCAAAAGGGGGGATGGATGTAACATCCCAGGTAAATAATGAATAAAACATTTTCATATTTATTAATATTTACGAATTAAATATTAATTTTACTTTAAAGGGGTTGCTATGTTCGAGAGCGTACCCGATACACAACAAAGAGTTTCTTTGAAATCTTACATTGCACACTAGTAATAAAATAATATTATTTAAAATGGTAGTTAACACATAGTCTTTGTATTGGCCGAAATGGATAGAAATAACTAAAATATTATTATATATGTTTTTTAAATGTTTTTTCTTTTATCTAATAAAAGATAAAGGCTTAAAATACAGAAAGAATTCAATTTTAGGCGTATATGCCCTAGTTTTAACTAAATGTTCACTTATCGCCTTTTGATGGCGAAGCGTCATTAAATATAGTTTTGTTTAATCTTATACATTCTATTGGACCAAATAAAACTCTTCATTAGAATCGGGACATCAAAATTCACTTTGTGTAAATTTTTGATATTTTTCCGATAAAGTTCATTTTTTTTGAATAGTGTAAAATGTTGTATTTTAATTCAAAACCTGTTTTTAATCTAATTTATTTATATTATAAGATTATATTTTGAATTGGTTTTAATGTGAAATTAGAAAATATTTTTACCATTAAATCCAATAGTGGTTGTTGAATTAATTTCACTTTGAAATCAGACTTAAACTAGTGTCAATCTTTTGATACTTATTGTTTCATAAAAACACACTATTTGCTATGAAAGAGGGAATTAATTATTAAATTAATTAATGAAACTTATATGTTTTTAATTTTGTAAAATGTAATTCATTTTTGAATTCGGAATATCAAATATAGCTTAGGGTGAAGTTTTGGTATTTTTCTGAAAACCTTCAATTTTTGATGAATAGTGAAACCACTAAATGGTACTTAAAAAACTGATTTTTCGTTTAAATGAAAATTTACCACCTCTGTGTTTTGAATTTAAAAATTCCGACCTACATGGTTGTCATTAAAAAGTAAAATTTGGTTCAATGGGATTAAAATAATTTTTTTGGTGAATAGTAACTCATTAACTTTTTAATCGCGATTAGAGGTAATTAGTGTAATTTAAGCTAAAAATAATGTTGTAATAATATGAAATGAACATGACACATTTCCTAACCTCATTGGATGTGTCTTTTCCGACCAAGATAATCCAGTGGTCAACTTGGGGACCTCATGAAGCCAGTTTGGTTGGAAAATGACATTAATAACTTTTTATTTAAAGTTAAAATAAAAATGTCACAAACATGAGTTGTTTTACTAAAACAACTTTTATATGGGGTTATAGAAATCATATTTTTGACTATAAATATTCATTGGAAATTTAAAAAGATTTATTACATCATATTAGTTTTTTTTATAATTTTTAGACATTAAATAAATTAAATTATATATGACACCATGATGATGCAGCGATTACCTCATTATTTAACGATTTAAATAAAATGGAAATATAATGTAAACTCTAAGACCTAAACATGTCAAAAACCTATTGTATGGGTGTATTTAGAAACCTTATCACCTTATACTCGAAACAAATCAATGTGGGACCATTAAAATCCGAAACTCATTCTAAAATAATGTAACATTTCCTTACTTTCAAAGAGTACCCCTCCTCTCCTCTTATAAAAGGCCCCCACCTCTACCACCTTACCCACACTTCCAAAGACTTTGGCTCGGCCAACACATGCACATTTTATCTCTCCACATCCCTCTCTTACTCCTTAAAGCCTCACATTGAGCAGAAGTCTTCCCAATAAAGCCTTTGAGCTCAAATCTAAGAGAGTTACCCGATTTTAAGGTGATGTCTTCACATGTGTTCTTTTGTTTTATTTTTCTTCTCCAACCCCCTAAACTCTTTTTATTCATTTATTTTGTAAAAACTAAAGTATATTCAATATAATAGGAAGTTTTTATAATAATCTTTCGAGCTACACTTACACACATATAAATATAATGGTTAATGAACATACTGTTTCTGTGGTTGGAGAATTCCTGCCTCACGAAACGATTATTGTTCAACACTCATATAACACCATCAAAGGTGGCCATTAAGATGTCACTATATTTATATATGATATATAATATGTTTATGTTTTCCTTATGTTTCTGTATTTTTTTATTTATGGAATACCATTATGGCTTCCATTATGGGTAAACACGATAATTTCATTTTAGGAAGTGCGGACTACCGCCCCCTCAAAGTGATGTGATTCGTTAATCACATATGTGGGACATATAAAGGATGGATTTAAAGTTATTATATATGATTTTATACTGGAATTATAATATACCTATATATAATTATTATTTATTTCCATTAATGTATGAGATAGAAATGAAAGTAGCATTCATGCGTACGTATGGCTTACCGTCTCCATGAACGGTGCATTTCATTTCTTATCCCCAAATGTAATGTACTATTATAAGTAAATATATATATAATGGATATATCTGATTTATGTTATATCTAGATGATTAATATAATTCTGGAATTAAAATATACATACCTCTCATTTAGTTTTAATTCCATTAATATGACACAGAAATGAAAGTAGCGTTCATGCGTACGTATGGCTTACCGTCTCCATGAACGGTGCATTTCATTTCTTACCTCTAAATGATTATGTGATTTTATAAATACATGTATATGCTAGATATATATGATATATATGATATCCAAATCAGGAATGTCATTCTGGATATAAAGAACCTTTGACCACACGAACAACATGTAATTGTAAGAAGTCCACTTTCGACTTAAGAACCAAATATCGACAAAACAAACATTATTAACGTAAATGATTACATAATTTTTATAACATGGCAATAAGTGATATAAATGGAATAATGAACTTGAAAAAGATTCTTAAGCAAGTAGAAATTAACTCACGTTTATTATTCAGGACGTTAAAGAACGATCGAGTCAAGTCGGACCCGAGGTAAGGGACTTCGTCTCAATCTCCATTCATTGAGGCATATTTTGTTTTATACACAACTTTTCTTTATATGGTGTATAAAACCCTTTGACTTTTAATTTTAAACAAAAGGAATCTTTTTCTACGAAGAGTTTTACAAAATGACAAAAGGAATGTTTCTTTTAATGTACGTGGTGACAACGACCTTTTCCGCCGCCGCGAGTATTATTTGGTCTTGGCTTCCTGAACAAGGCCTAATGTTTTTTTAAATTAAATAAATACCATATAATCTTTTATGTATTTTGGTATTGAAAATGGTTTTTATAATGGATTTTTTATTTCAATATATTTAAGTGATATGTTGTGATCAAAGTGTGGAAATGTTTTCTTTCCATTATATTTGTTTTATGACTTATGATTTTTATAATCGTACTTAGACATTTGACGGGTGGTTACGTGATAAACCATATGACGGGTGGTTCCGTGAATACCAGGATGGGTTGTTACATTATAAACTCCAATGCATTGGGTATGGAAGTCGGCCATATGGCTATTTTATTAAGTATGTATGGAAGTTGGCCATATGGCTATTCCATTAAGTGATATGTGTGGAAGTCAACCGTATGGTTATTCAACATTAGTATGTCTATATACCATGTTACTTTTATATGTTATGTGTTCTTTATATGGGTCTTATGGTAATCCTTTGGTTACAAAAGGGATAGTAATGATATTTTATTCTGTGAAGAGTTTTTACTACTTCATGAAGGTGAAAGTATTACTTTGATAATGTATACATGGTTTACTTGATGTTTAAAAAACTAACAGTTTTCATTCTTTGTGTATCCCTTACTGAGCTTTTTATACTCACCCAAAGTTTTTTTGAAATGTTTTTCACATGACATAATGTGGAATAGGGTCAAGGATGGGATCAAGGGAATTTCATGCTATATAAAACATGGAACTAGACATGTTTCTTTTTATGAATTTTTTTATTCTATAGAAACTTAGTAGAAGTGTATACTTTGTAATCTTTTGTTATGTACCAGTTATGTCCTAATTCTCTAAAACTCTAAACGTGAAAAGATCATCAATGTGAATTATTATTTTAATTCAATACTAAGTAATGTTTTAGGTCGGGGCCTTATAGAGAATGTGTGGAGATATAGGTGGAGGCTGAGGATAGTTGGAGACAAATCTCTAGCTTGCATATAATAAAATTCATGGGAAATTATGCTGAATGAGGGTCATACCAAGACTGTATAGGAGAAAAATTGTTGAAAAGTTTTCACAATAATTATCAGCTAAGATAATTCCATTCTACAATAGTTTTAGGTGGATTATTGAAAAAACAACAATTGAATAATTAATTTTATATAGGGTAGTAATCTACAAGTAATATCCTTTTGAATAACATCAAGATATTAATCAATCAATGAATGATATATCATAAGGTGACGAATCTTCTCTTATTTGAATTACCTAACCATCATAAATAAAAAAACAATCTTTTTCTTATGGATTTATTTCTCTACAAAAGAATTGTTTATAATGAGGCTACCTTGGTAATCATTTGGGGGAAATTTTACATGAAAAAAATGGGATTGATTCAAATGAGCATGTTTAGTATTGTATTCCCCATATGTGAAAAAAATTCTGATATTCCACCCATTATATTTCACTTCCTTACAAGACATCGAAGGTCAGCAAACAATATGATACAATAATGTTGTGGAATAAGATTAAAAACTTCCTCATCAACGTAGTTCCTACCAATAGAAAACGAAATCAAAAACTATTTTTTTATATGATGTGTTCTCCTATTTTTCAAAAATTCTATTTAGTATGACCAAGATTATTATGTGTTGGAAGATTCAATTCATCCAATATTGTTATCGATGAAAATTATTTTAAAACATCAAATCATCAAAAGGGTATATAATCTAACACAAATTCTTCAATATATCTGTGTGTAATATACTACTAAACCCATAATGTGTTTTAGAGAAGTATTATAGCATAACTATCATTGAGAGATTGTGGTTATCGAGGTGGGATGGTTACAAAGTGTCTGATATCAGTTTAAAATTTACATTTTAAATAAAAATGTGGCACCCAATAAAAACAAAGAAACACTAATTTTATTGTCTTTAAAATTTAGGGAAAATATTCATATTTACTTTTTGATGTTTAGGAATCAGTCTCATCTCAATCCCACGCACTATGAAACATGTATGACTCAAAATGAGTGTTTCCAATTTAAAATGAAATTGTAGAAAAAACAAAAGTGGTATACTGAAAACCAATGAAACACATTCTAATTGTTATAATAATTTAATATAATGACCCATATTTCAGTTGGTACGTGTAGATATATGCCTCAACAAAATATGACACATGGTGTAACCGGTATGAATCCAAGTGCATATTTTATTAAAAATTGATATTAATATAGTAAAAAAAATTAAATAATTAAAATAAAAAAAAACATATAGATTGTTTTGTAACATTAATACAATGATCCATAAGTTACTTTTTAAGTGTAAGAATCATTCGCACTTCAATTGGATAGATGATGTGCCCCGTATGACACAATGTGTCTCCTATCATTTTAAAAATGAAATATTAATATATAAAATCCTTACTCACTAAAATACAAGAAAAAAATGTTTATTGTATTGATAATTTAGAAAAATAATTAATTTTTAATTTTTGACATGTATGAATTGTTATCACGTCAAACTGACACATGATGTGTCATGTATGACTCAAAATGCATGATTCCAGTTTAAATTTACATTTTAGTAAAAAATTAAGGTGGAATACTAAATAACATAGAAACAAATTTTATATTTCCAAAAATTTAAAAATCAATCCAAACCACATTTGGGATTTGTAGGAATATATCACACCACAATCTGATTTACGGTTTGACCGGGATGATTACAAGTGTATATTCTTATTAAAAATTGACTACAATTTGAGAAAAATCTAATAACATACTCAAAAATGATAAAATAAATTAATACTGTTTTGGTAATTTATGGAAATGATCAATTAATAATTTTTAAACGTAAGAATTAGGAGCATGCCAAACTAATAAATGATATGCTCGTATAACTCAATGTTTTATTATCAGATTAGAATTATAATTCTTAAGAAATAAAAGTGTAACACATTAAAAAATAGAAAACATGATTGAAATCAAACATAATTTAGGAAAATGAATCCTAACACATATGTGACATGTTTGAATCAGTCTCATGTCAAACCCCCACACCATGAAACCTATATGACTAAAAGTTCATGTTTTATGTATAAAATGGCAATTTAGCAAAAAACAGAAGTGGAATACTCAAAACTGAGGAAATGAATTCTTATTTGTATGATAGAATATGAAAATTATCCATAAGTCATTTAAAACCTGTATTAATCAACTGCACATCAGATTGATAGAATGTGTCACCTCAATAACTCCAAGTGCATCATTTTATTCAATATTCAATTTTATTTGATTAAAAAATCAATTAACAGACTGAAATTAGAGAAAATACTCTCTCATTGACTTTATATATTAAGAAAATTGGATGTATGTTGTTTTTGACATGTTGGAAGTAGCCTCACCCCAATATGGTTCTTTATGTTCCCAGTATGACAATAAGTTTTTTTATTTGTTTAAATTGATATTTTAATAAAAAAAAATCATTCCAAAATAAAAAAGAATATGTGATCATATTATCTTTATAATATTGGAAAATGTTTAATAATTCATCTGGGATGTCTAAGAATTATTCTCACATCAATCCCATACACTATGTCACTTGCATGTCTCTATGTGCATGTATCTAGTTTAAAATGTTATTTTATTAAAAAAAACACAATTTGGATACTCAAAACCAAGTAAACACATTTGGATTGATTTTATACTTTACTAAAATGATCCATAATTAATTTGGAACATATTTTAATCATCCAATCCTTAATTCAATGTACTTTGTGACTATTATTACTCAATGTGAGTCCTTTAGATATATTAGTGACATTTTAGTTTGAAATGCACATCACATAGCAAAACCTGAGAAAACGAGAAAATATTGTTTTTTAAAATTCTCTCTAATATTTATTAATTATTTTCATATCATTTTTATCTTTTAATTTTTGGGTTAATTTTCACATAGATAATTCTTGACGATGATCAATATATGGAATGTGATGGGAAAAAATCGACTCCAACACAATCTGATACACAATGTTCCTAGTATGGATTAATGTTTAATTCAAAATTAACACATTTTAGTTTATTTGCATATTTATATTATCAATAACATAATAATTTTTTCCTTATATAGTGGTGTTCCTTTTCTTGACCAGTGGTGACATTTTCTTTAATATAGGTATGTTCTTTTCCTCTATAATAGGTTTTTTCATTTATTTTTGTTGGAAATTTAATTTTATTTAAATTATGTTTGTATATCTTATTTAGGTAATTTTTGGTGTGGTTTTTGGTGTTGTAGTGTGTTTTTCAACACACAACTTTTCATGTTTCTAGTGTTTCAGTGTGTTGTAACATCACATTTTAGAATTTTCCTTTATCAATGTATTTAGTACTTATGATAAAAGTATCCTTTATTAGTTAATTTAATGTCTCTGATAAAGGATGACTTTATCAACTATTTTAAATTCACTATTATAGTCTCCCTTTATCATTCTTAAATAAATTCACCAATAAATAGTGTCTTTTATTAGTGCCTCTAAAATCTCTAATAAAAGGGTAATTTATAATCACTTTCTTTCAGGATAATAAAGAACCACTTTATCAACACTTTTCTATCATTGATAAAAACCTATTTCATTTAACCATGATGTGGTAATCCTTGTTTTTTTGAACTGATAAATAAATTATTGCACTAATAAAGATTATTTTTTTTATTTTTTGGTGTCATTCCGAGAAAACCATAAAAATATTTTCTTAATTTTTTATAATAGTGCCACAGAATCCCTAAAATTATCCTAAAAAATTTTCCATGAGTAATAAAAATTTTAATTTCCATCAAGTGATATATATTAGGATTGAAAAATAATCATTCATAACTTCATGTAGTGTTTATGGTTTCTATGATAATTTTATAAAAAAAATAATTTAGAATAAGCATCCATCAACCTAATCAAGAACACCATACATTTATCACTATAACATAATGTATAAAAATAATTTTTGACTTCATAGTTTACAAAATCATACTTCCAATTATTCTTTTCTCATTACCACAAATTTTTAAAAATTCTTGACTTTTTACATAGTCTCCCAATAATGAATTTTCAAAAAAAGTCTTCAAAATAAAACCTCAACATTTATTTATCCAATTAAAGAGGGAATGAATACATGTTTGTAGAAGGAAATTATATAAAATAACATATTATCAGATAATAATTAATAGTTCTCATTATTTCCATGTCAACATTAGTAGTTGAAAACTAAGGATTAGTGATAATGTTTCATGGTAATAAAATTAGTGTTACTATGGTATTATCTATGTGGTAAACCTATTTAAAATGATTCTAATATATAATATTTCTAGTTATATAAGGAATTGTTTTGATCAATCTATATATATCTTCAATCATTCATTATAGAATTGATTTTATATAACTTTTATAAAAACCACAACTCCAGTATCCTAGAGTCAATTGTAAAATTATTACATTAGCATAGATATGATCGATCTAATCCTAATGTCTTGATCAGATTTATTTATTATAAAATAATAAAAATACTTTAATTACACATTACATTTCAAAACATTAAACTCAACATATTATTCTCCTTCAATACAACATAATTCCCTTTAGCATATCCCTTTGTATCAATAAAAAACATAACATCCTTGGTAATGGAAATATAACAAAGTGGTGAGATCCAATGCTCTATAAGGGTATACGTACAATGGAATCCAATAAGGCATGAATAAAATGGATAAAATAGATGATGGAAAATAATTATATATAAAATATCACATGAGTTAAAAAATCATACATAGATTTCATTGAAAATAACATAATATCATGGAAATCAATAAATAAATATATAATGTTCGAATTAATAATTTATGACATCTTATACATACCGATGAGGCCTTGTAACATGATATCTATATAATTGGGTAAGGCCTCGGCGAAAACCCATTATAGTTAGTCTAATGAACCTATAGATGCTTTGAGGGGATATAGCTTATCCTACCCATCCCTTAATAAGTATAATGAATTCATCATATGAAAGGGGATATAATAGTTCAAAACATAATTAATATAAAAATTCATTCTGGAAAACAAGATTTTGACATTTAATTAATTCCCTAATAAATAAACATAATAAATATGCCATCATAATAAATACAATTCATTATAGAAAGAACTAGAACACATAATTTCAAGACAATTTAAAGATAATATAATAATAAACCTTATATAGGGAAAATAAGGATAATATAATTTTGAAATATACCATGTTTAGTATATGTTTAATAAAGTAATGTTGTCATTGATTAGTAATAGTCCCATAAAAATACCATTAATTTTTTTTTTGAGAAAATAAACTTTTCACATTGAAAATCACATTTCAAAATCTAAAAATATCACACATATTAATGAAACCAATTTATTTGAAAATCAAAATGTCCAATTATGAAGTAATATTAAAATAAATGATAGGTCCTAAGGCTGTGAAATTATGTTCATGTCTTAGAAGTTAAAAATACATTAGTAAGGGAAAATTTTAAAAAGAACCATATTTATAAAATGAAAAGAATATTATTTTAAAACAATATTTTTTAAAAAAAGGTAAAATATTGGAAAAATTTACATTAGTAAATAATTTGAAGATAATAAATATGTTTTTTTAAAAATTGGTTGAGGTAAATATGTATATGGAAGAAAATATTCTCCTTGTGGAGGTTTTACCCTATTCAATCTTGAATATTGGTTATATTTCTTATTAAATACTTACCACATTGATAACATTGGAATCAAAATATATATAATATGATAAATTAAAATAAAGATTTTAATATCAATAATTATGTACTTTCATGATTTAATATTACAAATTATCAGTATATTCAACTCTTTAACATAAATATGTGCATACAATCAAATATATCTAAACGAAACAAAATTGAGATAACATCCCCGTAAATAAAGTTTGACATTCTTCGTAAATGTATTTAACATCATGAATAATAAATTTATATTTATAAAGATTACATAAAAAAACATAACCATATCATTAATATCATATATTATTTATTTATAATATTTAATCTGCAATTTTTTTAATATTATTTTACTATTATCCTTCTTTCTCACATTAACAGTTTCATTTTTAATTTCATTTTTTAATCAAAAGTCATAGACCTTGAATAATTATGAAGCATTTTTACGCTATAAAAAGTTATTGAATTTTAAAATATAATATATATATAATATAAAGATATTTATAAATAATCATAAGATAATGATAATGAAAAATGAATTACACCATTAATGGCATTGGTATGTCGTACAAACGAATGAATGCTTTTATCATTTTATAAAGGGATGTAATGAATAGTAGGAAAATAAGAAATAACCTTTATATAAATATTATTATAATATATAAAAAATATATATACCATACTTTCAAAATTTTAACCATTCAATAAAATTGGTGGTGATGAAAATGTTACACCGCTACTTGGAGATGGAATGCCAAACATACACACAATCAATGTTTTCACATTTCATAGGATGGAAAATATATTGAATATGGTTTTACCATAATAATATTAACATAAAAGTGTATGTATTATAATATATTTTTTATTTTATGATGGTTAATATACATAAAGATGATGTAGAAGATAAAATAATATTGAAAGAGCCGGTAAAGATGATTACCTATTCGTTACTGAAATTTCATTAGATGTCTTCTTAACAGACATATAGTTGTTCATTTGGGAGGGGAGAAATCAAAATAATATAGATATTTATTTTTTTAAGTGGAATTGGTTTGTTATTGATCTATGTGGATCAATATGGCATAAATAAGTGTTGGAGGTGGTGCCCACTGATAATTGAGGTGACAGTCACATTTGTAATATCATAATATATTTACTGAATATAAATTAAATTTGATTTTAAAATGGATTAAAATATATATTAAAGGAAAATACAATGATTATGAGTCATAAAACTCTCCTAAAATAAAATTTGGACAAAATACAATTAAGTTTTACCATTATCTATTTGTTTTAAGCCTTTATTGACCCTTTTGAAAACTACCATAATATTAATGATTTGTAAATTTTAAAAGCTATTAATGTTACTATAAAATGAAAAATGAACTCTAAATGCATTATATTTTATTTCTATAACAATATCCCATTAATTTAGAAAATCTTATGTTTTTGATTAATTTGTAATTATTTAAATATATATTATATTCATAAAATATAAAAAAAGTCAACTTTAGTTCTGGTCATTTATATTGACCATTATAACATCAAAAAAGGAAATTAAATTAAAAAAACATTTCATTTTATAAATAACTAAAATTTTATTTTTATATATATAATTTTTGAATCACATTAATTCTATAAAATTATACTATAGATAAAAATTTTAATATCATTTATTTTATTTTTTCCCATACATAAATAATTTATGTGTCAATGTTATTTAAGGATTTAATGTAATTATTTCTTCACAAAAAATAAAATATAAATTACTAGAATGAATGTAATTCATTTTTCATTAAAAATTAATTTTATAACTAACCATCTCTTATGGTATCCCCATGTTAAAAATATTATAGTAATTAAAAACAACCATTTAAAATTTTTGACATTTCATTACAGAGAATAATATAAAGGTAGTAACAAAATAAGATTTGAAAAAAGACATTCAAATGAATATTGAATGATTATGGATGAAGTTAAATCATTTACTAAAATTAATTTCAATTTTTATGGTCATTTTAAGTCCTAATCAATTTTTTTAACCTTAATTACTTGATTTACCCTTTACCGTTGGAAAAAATCACTATGATTACACTTCATAATAACAAAATACATGTCTTATTTACTAAATTTAATACTCCTCGCTATAAATATAGAATTAATTTATAAATATTAAATTAAATAAATTAGAATAAATTAATTTAAAAAATATAAAAAATATAAAAAATTATTTTTTCCTGAAAAAATGATTTTAAACTATTTCTCTTTTTTATAGTAAATTAAATAATAAATATTTTTACAATCAAAAAATTGGATTATTAATAATATATTATAACTAAAGATATTTCAAAATAACTCTAAAAAATATTCTTTGTAAATTTTGAAATAAAAATATAGTTTTCTATAAAAAGGAGCATTTTTACTATTCACTAAGAAATAAATTTTTTTTACAAAATACCATTAATTTACCCTATGATAATATTGATATTCTGATTTAAAATTTCTATTAATTAAATAGTATACAAATTTTTTAAGTGGAGTTATTAATTAAATTGTTTTCTTATAGAATAAAAAAAATTAATTTAGATGAAAAAATATTTTTTTTATTAAAATTTAGATTTTACCAAAAAATGAGCTGTTATTTCTTAATATTTAAACAATAAATTTGAAATAATTAGGAAATTTATATATGTTTTAAAATGATTATATTATAAATCATGAAAAAAAATTAATGGATTGTTTATAACAATCATATTATAATAATAATATTTTGTTATTTATTTAGGCTCGGTGTTTTGTGCCATAAATACCATCAAATGTTGTCTTATTATTAAATTATAGGGTGTAACATTATACCACATTAAATAAAATAAATTATTTGTATTTGAAATATTATTGATAATAAGTGGTTTTTCATTTTGAAATTAATTATGGGAAACCAACATCATCAAAAGGTTTATAAAATATTTTAAATAAAAATGTGGAATGAGATGAATAATAGACGCCGGGAAACTTGGTTTCCAAATAATAGATAATTAGTGGGGCAGTGCAAATATAGATATGGAAGAGAAAAGTAATACCCAAGGATTATAAAAAGTGTGATATTGAATATTTTCCTCAGAATATTAACCATCATGAAACCATAAATATGTTATCGATTAAAAGACCATTGATTTCTCAAATAGAAAAAAATGATAATATTCTTATTTCAATGTACATTTCATCACGTTGAGGGAAAAAATTATTATCTAGTTAAATCACATAATAAAATGTACTTACATGATTTCATTCTATATTGTGACAATGATATCAGCCTTTGTGTTTACATCCATCTATTTCTATATCATTACTTTTTCAATGAAATGGAGATGAATCTTCTTAGTGTTCGATATTGTAATATTAACCTAAAAAAAATCATGAATTCGATAAGTCATTAATTCTGACTGTAAATATTAAACAATATAACATTTTTGAACACAATCTATCTAATAATTTATAAAGATCGAATTAATATATTAAATAAATAATTTAACTTAGATGTCTGCCAAAATATATCTGACCCAAACGAAAATCCAAAAATAAGGTCACTGAATTTCTATAATAAACATATCATTAGTTCTCTAAATTTAGGAAGTATATCTTTAAATCACATAAAAAATATTTACATAACAATATCATATATTCACATAAAACATTTTGATCGATATAAAACCTTAGTAAAAACATGCATTCAATAAAAATTTATCTTTCAATATATTCCATAAATAAAATCTCAGACTATCAGATATATTCAGTAAATCCCAAAATAATGTAAACTCCAAAAATGAAAAGATAGAACACATTTCACTCAAATTAGAAATCATGTCTATGGTCATCAATGCCATCCCATTTACATATTCAATTTCAACCATTTATTTATCCCAACAATCTATTATTAACTGAATACTAGGAAAACATAAGAGTTATCTTTCCCTTTAAAATACCATTAAATACATTTCTTGGTTTCCAGTACCATTCATTATATAATTTATAATTCCTGATTGAAAATTATTGTATTACAATAATTTTATATTTCATTATTCTTATGACAAGAACACCACAAATAAAATACATATACAATATACTTATTTTTTACGAATACCCTATCAATTTAACATGTGTATTATCCATACAAATGCTTAAATGCTGTTGATATTTGTCATAACTACTTTTCAAATGGTTCTTGTCCCAATATGAAAATATATAATGTAGTACCCTATGATATATATACACAAAAATCATTTGATCTAAATGATAGTGTTTCCAGCATCTCAGGGAATATGTCGCATCAGATAACTCCAAATCATTAATAGGGTAATTCTTCTCATGTGTTATCAACTATCATAATCCATAAGAAATCATGATATCCACCTATATTAAAACTACTTTGAATCCCACTCTATATGTCAAAAATAATAGTGAAAAATCCATTAATATCCTAGGAAAAGTGATAATTTATGATTAGGGTATCCAACTTGTAAGAACTAGAAAAACGCTTCCCAGGAATTTGACCAATAAAAACTCACACACCTACTTCATTAACATAATATTTATGGCTTTTGGATGTGATAATTCTTAGAAAAAAACAGATAAAACCATGTAAGACTAGTAAATCATTGAATATAAAATATGTTCTTGGGACTCTCCTAGGATAATCTAGCTGTAACAATTTTGATGTCTACATTCCCATCTTACTCTAAGATACCATGACCTCGGAAATGGACATTATCAATCTAGAAATTGTAAGTTGTTAACATATTGTATATATTATTATCTCTCAATGTATCATTTACTATGTTAGGACATTTGGAATGATCGTCCATAGATTAGGATTATATTAATATGTATTTAAAAAAACCCACTAGAAAATGATCCCAAAAATTGTGGAAAATCTAGTTAATCCAGGACATGAATACATCTTACATTTATTTCAGATCAAACGACATAACTGAAAAAATCTTACAATACATACATACTCCTAAAATTAGTTTGAGTAATGGTCGGATAGTCTCACACTAAACTAAAAATATGATGATCTCATGAAAATCATAGAGAAAATTTGGGAGCCTCGCTTATGATCTAAGATATCATTGATTCATGGAAGGGGATATAGGTTCTTGTCCATAATTTATTTAAATTTTATATAGTCCACACACAAAATTGAAAAGAAGATCATTAAAACCCTAAGGTGTCATACATGGATACATGAAACACATAGCTTCGAGTTCCTCTAACTAAAAATTCAATTTCTAAAGTTCTCTTTGTTTCATCCTATAAGTCAAAATATAATCTATAAATATACTACAAGAACTATCCTAATCTTGAACTCAATATTTCTCCTGGTTTTTGTTCCATTGAACTCTTCATGAAAAGAAACCTTAATGTTTTCTACCTCTAGAAGAATGGTATCCTACTGCATTCCACCATCATCTAGAGCAATTCATACTATCTAAGCCACGATACAATCCAATCTACATCGAATTGGTCCTACATGACTAGCATAGAGATCCCACTCACCTTAATGAAAATAACTTTGTCTTTATGGAGATATAAATGTATCTCTCCTCCAATAATAGTCAATGTGAGTTCATTATAAGAATCACCAATGTATACCTAGAGTCTAATTTAAAAATATAATTTACATCCCAAAATATTCTCAAAAGCCATGGAAATTTTAGAAAACATTCCATGTAACATATGATATTATCTGACTACACTCCCAATTGTGTGTAGATTGTCAAGACACCATCATATCCATCCACAAACATTATCAATATTAATTTAAATTTTCATATATAATGAAATAAAATACTCATATATAAAGAACTCACATGTAAGGGTAGGTGATATAAGAAACAAACCTATGATGTTTGAAGGTGCAGTTTCCAACCTAGGCTGAATGAACTATATAGCCTACAACCAACATTCCCTTCATTACTAGGCTCTAATTTGACACCCATGTGTTTCTCCCACTATATGGCACTATAAATTCTGTAAATTGGTACAACATCCCCTTCCACAACTTAAATTTCCAATAGAATTCTATCGACTACTCTACAATGTGGTAACTAAGTATTTCCTAGATTATGATTCTTATCCTATCCCCCTTCCACTAATCTGCCATTTTATTCCCCTACAAAAACTCTTCAGTTGGCCGATCCTTCCATAATCTTCAAGCTCAAATGGAAGTTAAATCCATGAGTTTTCTAGTGGAAAAACATTCCATGTAAATATCACTACAATTGGACATTGACATGAGATCTAATTCCACTTCCCTAACTTATCTTCATTCTTTTTCATACATATTATTATCATAGTGGATCATATTACAACTAGAATATGAGATCTCATTTTCCGTGAAAAAAAAACGTTTCTACTGCTTGGGGAATCTGTCAGATTACCTTCCATAATGACAAACTCATTTATCATATTTGAAATTCTAGTCAAGATAAAAGTATTCATTTCTGACTGGATATCATAGTGAAACTGATCCTAAAAATTAATTTCCCTAGAAATTCAATCTTCTAATAATGATTTCTCTAAGAACTGTAAGTTAGTGAAATGACAATTTTATTAAATTAATGACATGAAATCAATTTTTAGGTGAATGAACTAACGATTCTTCTAATCCCAAAATGTTTTAGGATATAATTTTATAAAAAATATTCCCTATTATTTTCCAATATGACTTATCTTAATCACTATATTTCTATAGATTTTCCCACTAATTCTTGTATTTCCAATAAATCATGTTTGTAGAAAGCTATAGCATCCTAATTTGGGGTGTCTTGAAGTTCATAATGATTGTTTGGTGTAACTCAATCCTGAACTCAACTTTTTGGGGGGACTCCCTCTTATGTGAACATTGGGTTATTATATAATCAAAAAACATTTGTCAACTTATATATCAATGTTATAGTGAATAATGTAACCCATTACCTAGATCACATAACCCTTATAATGCTATCGACAAGCTGGAAATCCATATAGTTAACAGAAGCTATAGGAATCTCTTTTTCTTCTATATTAGGAGAAACATGGTTTATTCTCCCCTATATCACAATCCAATGAGGATTTGTTTAAATTTTATAAAAAAGAAAAAGGAACTACTTTTAACAATATATAACATCAAAGTCATACCCAATAGGTTGAATCAATAGAGAACCACTCACCCATGTTCTCTCTAAAAAAATTTATTATGTCAATTGGATTGAAAAAACAATTTAGTTGTTCCCTAATTCATTAGATATAACCGGGATCTCTTTTCCAAGTTTACATATAGAAGTATATCTCATGAAATAAAATTTTACCTATTAGGAACAAGAAATGTCAACAGATATCCCAATGATCCTATCATGACACTTGAAAACTCAAAATACACCATCCAGACCATGTGTATAAATATCATGAAACAATAACATCACATGACATATAGATCATCCCAGGTCACATAATATCAACTTTAAAAATTTAACAAATTGAAAATCAATCCCATTCCCCAGTACTCAAATTTTCTATTGTCTAAGGGTTACATATCTCCATGAAAAAGATCCTTTCCAGGACCTGACACATTCCTAATATCCTTTTCATCTTTTCCAAGTAGTAATGAAATAAAAAATAATGACCTCAAACTATGATAACAATTTGTAACATCCACCAACCTGTCACTCTCCCATGTGGCCAAATCTAGTCTGTCATTAGGGCTCACTCTGCACTTTCCGTATGTCATAGGATTCAGACTATAAGGGGGATTGTAAATATAATTTTTTGGAGTCTATAACCTCAAGTATGGTGTTTTATTCAAATTGGAATAAATATCATAGTAATAAAAATATAGGGAATAGTAAAATAATCGCAGGTAATCAAAATAGTGAAGGGAACTGATCATTTCAAAAAATATTAAAAATAATGAAATTATAGGAAGGAATGTGGTTAAGTGTCAAGATATATGTTATATATATGAATTTAAAAAATAATAATAAGAATACACCAAATACCATAGTACAGATACCCATGTGGGTCCCATATCCATGCTTCAACCCAACCACCATGAAAAAATCTACAAAAAATGTCCCATTCCATTTTCCAAACCAACATCCTGATAATATTCTCAAATACCAAAATATAAAATGAATATCTTGTGAATAAAACCCATTAGTTCGAAACTACCATATGTAAACTAAATTATTATGATATTAATGTCATGATATAAAACGATAAAAAGGATATTAATTCATTAATTAATATAATATAATAATTATCCTACTTCGTCACCATGCTAGACTATATCTGAATATGTAGCATCACCATGCCAACAATGACCACATGTCCATGAAGTAATCACATAACTAAGAAATTCCCTCCATATAATAATTGTGAATATTAAGGAAAAAAACTATATATATTCATTTCAACATAACCTAAGAAAGCTCAATATATACTAATTTTATAAGAACCTATTTATTCCCCCAAGATAATAATTTCATTATAATCAGTCGAATCCCAAAATTTGAGAATTTCAGTATAATGAGGTGGATCATTCTTTATAATAATTTTTTCATAACCGTGAAAACAATTTATAATGGAAAGAAAAACCCAACATGACATCATAAGGCACAAAGGCCAATTTCACCCATTACATTTTTACCATTCAATTACACTCTCATTAGTTGAGTTGTGTATTAATTTGTTATTATTCTATTGGACACAACCATATGATATAAAATTTTCATAATCCATTTCAATTAATTTGAATTCCATCTTCCAAAGTGATTCAATCACAAGAAGTCACATAATATATCATTTTATTTTAATTCATGTTTCATGAAAAATGACAGATCATTATCCTTGAAGGGATGGATCACCATAATGATAGTCGTAATCTAGTTCTTAATCATGTTGGATGTAACAGGATACAAGGAGTAGTCCAAACACAGGATTATAATCACAAATTCATTCGATATTTAACTCACTCAATGTCTCAATATGATCACATAGTATTGAAAACACTAATAAATAGAAACTGACTATATGTTGTTATTATAGAAAACATAATTTTTCTTTGTTCTCAATGAAATAGTATAAAAATGGAAAAGAAAAGAAGGAAAAATGAGAATGAGATCGCAAGGAAAACATGGATCTCACAAGAATCATGATCAGATCCAATTTCAATAGCAGTCATAAGATCACCTGACTACTATAGAGGATAATAAGAGAATGTGGGAATACATGGAAAAGAGAATAAATGGTGATAAAACACTAGAATGTGATTTCTAATAGGGAGGGAAATGCCGGGATTTCACCTTCAGTCACCCTATGGTTTAACAGAGGAGGCTACAAAATGAATGAATATAAATCAAATGTGAAACAAGGTTAATTGAATTGGTCCCAAATAATTCATGATGTTAACCCCTTTCTCGATGTGGAATTCAAAATTTAAAAGATACGGTGAAGAACTCATCACCTATGGTTAAATTTACCTTTATTGAACAATTTATTGATGTTAAAAAGTTTCATGACATGTCTAATTTTTATACATTGAACCATTTCCCACCATCTGCCTAACCATGCATTCATGTCGTGTAATATGATCACAATGTGAAAGTGTCCACTAGAAATATTCTACAAAAACAAATAGAAAAAAAATAATTGGGTCTACCTGGACCCCAAAATAAACCCTCTTAATAATTTCAAAATTTAAACACCGACCCTAATAAATTAAACAAGCATTCATCCTAATATATTGGTTCAATTAACCCAATTGAAAGATCTCTCCATCCCTCAAACAAAACGTTCATACGGTAAAGTTTAAATGAAGTGGAACCTCACAAAAAGAGGTTCAAATACAACATAATGAAAAGAATACATGGAATAGATGGGATATTACATAATGGATAAAAGTATTTATAATTTTGGGGTGGTGAATAAAGATTAAAAACCCACTCAACATGTTATTCTCTAGTAACCTTTTACTATAAACTCATTCAAATCATGAACTGTTATTTAAAAGGGTTATAATTATTATTCATTAACTAATTCTTCTTGTTACTCAGTCCGAATAATGCACTACCACCAATACTTTTACTAGTTTCACCATATGTGGGATATATCCATAGCGTGTTATATATCTACGTACATAAAAATATTAACATTTTAAAACATTTTTTATAAGGTTTTAGGATATCTACAATAGTAAACATCTAGATATGTTCCTTGGGACAACAACCATTGACATACGGTTTCTAATAATGATTTGAATTACTCATACTAATTATGATTTAATTAATATATATTCACATAGGTAAAGAGGTAAACATGAATTCGCCACCCGATCAATTATTTTGTCTTTTGTTTCTCCATGATATGCAACCTCTTTATTGGTACAACCATATCTTATTCTTTAATTTCCCTCTCAATTATGGAAATTATTTTTCCAACATCAATAGATGAACTAATATATAGAATTATAACTCATATTATTCTAATTCCCTTGAAATATCTATTTCAACCTCCCATTCTTGGGGTACTCATATATATTGAATTCACACCACCCAACTTTAAAAATATCATATATACAGTTATAGTTCATGCATATTTCCTCCACAAAATTCTAAATCATAATGTTTATTCATATTGGAATAGAAATACGTTCCATGTGCCCTATAATGTTTATCCATGAAGAAAACAACCATACTTAGTGATCTCTAAAATTATTTTTTGTTAAACTATTTTGAAAAAATTTTACATGGAATTTATTCTTTCACATACATCTCCCTCTTCATCCATATGAACTTTTTCATTCTTTATTTATTGTGATTTTTTCCAAAAGGTCATGCCTATTTATTATTTCATTTCATGAATATAGATCTTATAATTATATGAATAATTTATGAAGATACTTTTATCATGCGCTTTACTCCTTTAGGAATTCCAAATGGCATACCCATATCATTGTGTATAATATGTAGTTAATTATATCAAATATTTATTTTACCCTTTTCATGGTTATAATTACAACCTATCTTCATAAAGAATATATCAATTATTTGTTTATTTCCCCATTGTTTCCATTCATAATTATATCACATATGAAAATATTATTTTCATATTAGTAGATATAACTTTGCTACTTTGTTATATTTTATAAGAAACCAATAATATATCTTTTCATCATATACAAGATACTATTACCCATTATCATTTCATATATAAAAATTTATTTTCTTCACTATGCTCTTTTAATTTCAACCTAAAAGAATAAATATATTAAATATATCCTTGAAAATGTAGATTATTTTATTGATATTTGACTAGTATTGTGATATATCACTCTAATAAGATGATTTCAATTTTTGAATTGTAAAAATCATTGAATTGACATTATTTTATTCACATGTATATATTAAATAAATTTAATTTATCAAATATTTATAAACATGTATTTAATTAATTAAATCATTAATACTGATATAATATTCTTATTTGAATTTTTAATATTTTTAACAAATTCAATAATATTTCAATAGTCCTTATTCGTATATGACATGATCTAATTTTAGACAAAAATAATCTTCTTCCTAATACTATTACATATATTCATTGTTAAACCCACTATATTTCTCAATTAGAATTATGTATGTCTTTAAATGAAAAACAATGTTTTATACCATATGTCAGATGCAACGCCAAACCCAACAAATCAACGATTATTAAAATATGAATATTTTAACATTTCTATTAAATTTTGGGATATAAATAAGAATAAATACATCATAGAATATAAATATTTCCAAATTATATAAATAAATTATTAGTAAAGAATATATCAATTTTTGGTAATGCCTTTTTGTTTATCAAAATATTTGTTCTTCCGAGATGGATTTTTTTTTATTTTTATGTCAAATAAATAAATTATAGATATTTTTAAAATTTATTTGATAAAATTAACCAACTTTTTTATACTAAAATATCAAAATTAACTGATCCTGAAAAATTTATGCTTTTTTTAAAATATAGATTTTCAGTAAATAATGAAAAATACTATTTTTATGTTGAGTTGCCATTTATTTTGATAAATAAATTAATTAAAAACTATAATTACTTAGTAAAATTTATTTAAATGTAGAGTAATTTTTATTTATATATATTTATTTTAAATAAATATATTTAAACTATATTTATATCATATTTTATTATACATTTATTTATAGGATAAAAATGCTTTTCCAAAAAATGGTTTAGAATGTACATTGTATCTCACATTTAACTAATTAAAATATTCCATAATAATAAATGATATAAATTAAATTTATAGTTTATATATCTATATTTATGAGTTTACATTTATATAACGAAGAATTATAGATATAGAGGTATTGAAAAATCAACTTTTCCAAAAAAAAAATTCTAAAATTGTATTCCATAATGCTTGCAGGTTTTATATTAAATTGATTAATTCCACCTATGTGTATTTATTTTGATAAAATGGTTTTTATATTTTGAATCTTAATAATTAATATTGTTTAAAATGTTCAACTTAACTTGTGAACAATATGATTAGTAACTGTAATAAATATTTATTACCACATTGAAAGGAATATAAGTTAATGAAGGGTGAAAATTAATTAAACAAAGACTATAAAATAAGAAATCAAATATGTATAATTATTTATATATATTGTTTTAATTTAAATAATTATTAAATTGTTTGTTTGTTTATTTATAAATGATTATGTAATAAGTTTAATAAAATGTATACTTTTATATGGTAAAACCAATATTGTACTTTTATTAAATATTCAAATTCAAATAAGAAATTTATGAATAAATGGATTTTTTAAATATATAATATTTAATTAAAATATTTTTATCAAATAAATTTTTATTTAATATAAATCATCATATAATTTGTATGAAGCCAAGTGCAATTTTTTAAATGTTGAAAAATTGTTATTATAAAAAAACCATCATTTCTCAATAAATGTTAATTATTATTTTCAATGTAAAAATAAAAAAATTTGAAGAATTATTTTGATAAAATACATATTTTTTTGGACTCATGATGTCTAAATTATCCTATGGTTAATTTTTTAACTCTCTCATAGTTGGTCATATTTCCGTGTTAAAAATGAATATCGTGTAATTATATGATCTGTATTATGACATCATAATGACTAAAAATTGATTCCATAAATACATAAAATAGTATACATGAACAAATATACGTCTTATATTTAATATAATATGATTTTATATCTATTTTTATAATTTCATAAATCCCTTTTGATTCATTGAAAATCATTAATATATTTTATGGTTTTAAAATCATTTCATTAAGAGTGTGTCTCACTTCCACATAAGCATGGGTACTATTTTTTTTTTGAAATTACATTGTCCATAAAAAAATAAAAACCACTCCCATGTTTTCAAAAATATTGCAAATAACCTTGTGAATTTTTTTTGTTTTGTTAATTTTACAAAATATATTTCACAACCAATGATTGGGAAATAATAATGAAATCCCCAATAAATACTTATGTAAAACCTCAAAATATCCCATATATTCACATTAAAAATTAATTTTTTCACTTTCTTACTCTACCCTATGCTATATAGAGTCATAGAAAGGTTCTTTAAAAATCTCAATATGATCCTCCAATGAATTTGGAGTCACATACTCTAGTAATGTATTTTTTTTCCTTCGACCTCTTTATTCAAGTATCTTCTTTACCTTATGTATTTTATATTCATTTTGTTATGATATTGTATAGTATTAAATATACCCAATAAATTAATTTTGATTTCAAAATATTGAGATACCCCTTTCTCTCTCAACGCCCCATTTGATTAATCTTTAAGCGATGTCGTTACGCTGCAGAAATTTCACCGTGATTTTCCATACGAAAAAAACTATATAGTCTATACAATAACCATTTAATACCATGTGTATTCACCATTATACACTTATAAGTATAATAACTGGGGAAAAATTATTTATTTTACACTCTTAAATTTTTGAATAATATATGATAATTAATTAATATATATTTTATGATCTATGTGGTATACTTAAGTCTGATAATGAAATGAATGTGTCAGGTGCACCCATAATTATATAGTGCTCTAATTCATTTGGTAATGTTTAGTATCATGCGAAGTCATGTTGGGATAGGGAGTGAACATGATTCCTTTATGGTACATTTTATCATCATTTCTTGGTAGTTATTCTTGACCTATCTTTATGATGCAATGTTTATGTTATTTCCAGATATTAAATGTTATGATTATCATTCTATGTCATGATTTATTATTCATGTTACTTTTATCCCCCATTGATATGTCCATTCAATAACATTTATTACTTTATGTAATTATTGTAACCTTATTGTGATTTATATCTCATCCCTTTATTATGTATTTTCCCAGGTTATCCAAAGAAATTTTATGTGCGAACATGTTATGGATGTTTTCCATAAAGACGATATTTTTTATATTTTAAATTATTTTTTATTTTACATAATTCATAAATATTATAGACTACTATTTCTTCTAGGTTGTACTAACTGTGATTTTATTTAACAAATAATGTATTAATGTGTAACAACAGAAAGTATTTTAATTCATTTTTTCAATATAGAAGTTTATTATTTTTTGGATTTGGATTTGAAAACTATAGAGAAAGACTTCTGGAAAGTACTATGTATTAGTAAAAATACCTAAATATTTTTATGTATAGGGTTTGTATATTGTAAATAATAAAAATAAATATCTGGATTCTATATGTGGATGTGGTTCTGGCACCAATGTACATATGGATAATAACTCCAACCAAGTGTTTCAGGCCTGAATCTATGAAACCTAGAACATGATAAGGGAACTTACTGTGCATCTGGTTTGACACTCTATGGGATATGATTTGGTATAATCACAAGCTCATTATAAACCATTTTTATTGGAATAAAAAAACTCCAATAAGAATATATTTTAGTAAATATGTCATGGATAACATATATATAATCCTAGAAATTCATAAGTAATTGAAATAATTTTCAATTATAAGTAATTCATTTAATTTCATTAGATTCCCAATAGATGTTTATTCTAGTACTTGAAAGTAAATAATTCATCTATAGTTCTAATCATTTAGTGAAAAAAATAATATTTTAGTTTAAATTAAAAGTAATTATCACAAAAATATATTTACTTATATTCATAGTCTGGAAGATAAAGTAATTCCTTTACTCTAGGATAATAATGTTGAATAAAAAATGTTTTAATATTATTATCATTTTCGAATTATTGATGGAATTTTAACCCATCACATATTTTTTGTGGTCATTAAACTTATCCTATACATGATCAATATTACAATATATTGGTTATTATTTTTCAGTTTTCTCATATATGGATATGTTTTAACTTCCTACAAATTTTCTCATACTTGGAAACCTAGTTTGGTGATGACCTTTGTACTTCGTGTTCTCTCTTTTCTAGAGGATGTACTATTAAACAATTTTATGATGTTGGTTTTTAAAATATAAATTTTCTGTTTTAAAAACATATCTTACCACTATCATGATTATACTACGAGGATGAAATTTATTAAGGGGGATTAATTTAATTCCCCATATTTCTAAAATATAAATCTATGATCGATAGCATATGCGATATGCAACACCAAACCCAAACAAACGATTATTATTTAAATATGGTCATTTTAACGTTCCTTTAATTCTATTATATAATTAGGATTAAATATTATATATATATATATATATTTCTTATTTGTATTTTTAAATTCATAGTGAATAATCAATTAATTATTTGTAGTGTCTTTTAATTCATGAGAATATTTTTTTTTTCAGAAATTTTTTTACTTAATTTTATGTAAAAAATATAGGAAAATTAGTTAGAAAATTAATTTGAAAGTATGAATTCCATTTCTTATAAGATAATATTGAAATTAACGTAGGATGAAAATTTAAATTTTTTGGAAAATATAAATTTTTTAGTGAATAGTGAAAAATACCATTTTTATGTAGAATTTGAAATTTTTTTGACACATAAATTAATTTAAAATTTTAACTATTCTTTTAATTTTATTTCAGTGCATAATACATATTAATTTTTTAATTTAATTCAATTAAAAATATTTTAAACTTCGTTATATCATATTTTAGTATATGTTCATTTTAGGAATAAAAACACACTTTTCAAAAATCTGTACTGAAATATATAATTTATCTCCATTTTGATTAATGAAAATAACCTCTAAAAAAATATGATTAAAAATAAATTTTTATATTATATATCTATCTCAATTAGATGAAATAAATATAATAAAGAGAAATATTTATATAGGTAATGTAAATTAATATTTTCCCCAAAAATGTATTTTCTTTAAAACCGCATTTTATCATCAATGTAGATTTTTTATTAAATTAAATACTTCATCCTCTCTAAATTTATTTTGATAATTTTTTTATATTTTGTATCATCCTACATAATATTAGGTATTATGTTAAAATTAATTTTTTATAAAATTGAACAGTAATTGTAGTAAATGTTTATTACCACAGTAAAGGTAAAATAAATTAAATAATGGAAAAATAATCTAAGAAAGTAAAAAAAACTACCAATAATAGTATGAATATTTATATTTCATCTTAATTTATATAATGATTATTTTTTTCCTTATTTTTTTATTAATGCGTACGAATTTAGATTGATAAGAATTACATTTTGATAAAATAATACAAAAAGTTATTTTAATATGATATTCAAATTCAATTAACAAAATAACAAATTAATGTATTTATTAAATAGATAATATTTTTTAAAAATAGTATTATTAAATAATTTTATTTTAATATAAATTATCTTATAATTTTAATTATTTTAAATGTAAATTTTATAAAGGTTCAAAAACATTTATTTTCGAAAAACCAATAATTTCTCAATAAATATCGATTTTTTTTTTAAAAGTGAAAATAAACACAAATATATAATTATTTAGATACAAGTAAAATTAATTTTTTAATCATGATGTTGAAATTTTCCAACGTTTATTTATTCATAATATTCAGAGATAGTAGAATTTTGGAGAAAAAATTAAATACCATGTAAATATATGGTGTGTATTATGACATCATAATGTCCAAAAAGTGATGTTTATAATACATTAAAAATTATAAAAGAACAAATATATTATATCGATTTTATATTATAATATTTATATCTATTTTAATAATTTTATAAATCGATTATGAATCAAGAAAAAATATAAATAGATTTTAAGAATTTAAAATCACTTCTTTAGAAGTATGACTCACTATCACATAAACAATGGAATTATTTTATTAAACTAGTTTCCTGGTTAATAAAATAATTAAAACCAATCCCATATTTTATAAACCATGGGAAAAAACAATGGAAGTTTTTTCACTTGTTTTTATTATATAAAATCCAAACCTCTGTTTGAGAAATATTACATAAATCCCCACTAATTTCCTATAAAAACCCACCCGATATACTAATTATCATCTCTCCAAACACTTTCATAAAGTCTTCACTCTCTCCCATCCTATATATATTCATTACAAGGTTCCATTATGTTATCAATAATATCATCCCATGCATTTGGGGTCACAAACTCATATAAGAGAGCTTTTCCTTTCTCCTCTTTATTCAAGTATCCTCTTTACGTTATGTATTCTATCATAATAAACATATGATGGGATATGGTATTACATATCCGCCATTATTTTTAATTTATTTCCAAATTTTGATATACCCATTTCACTCTCACCATATCATTTTATGAATTTTTTAGCAACATTTTTTTCTGCAAAAATTTCACTATGATTTTCTATTCCAAAAAAATTATGTAGTTAATACCTCAACCATTTACAATCAACAATATTCGCCTTGATAAATTTATATATATTTTACTTCGTAACTAAATGTTTTTATTATAATATGATTAATCATGAAAATAATATATGATTATGAAATAATCCTTGATGTATGATCATCGTTGAACACTTAAGAATGAGAATGAAATAAGTAACTGGTGCACCTTGAACTATATATCGCCCAAATGCATTGGGTAATGATTAATCATCTAATACATCTTGTTGGGACATTTAATAATCCTAATTACATTATCATACATTTTCCATCATGGTGTCTTGGTAGTTATCCTTGACATAAGTCTAAAATTCAATGTTTTAATTATTGCCACATTTCCCAAGTCATTATTATCATTCTATATCATGCCTAATTTTTCATGTTCCTTTTTACCAATAATATGAATATTTTATAAAATTTATTAAATTATTACATTATTATTATATTAATAGGATTTATAGATCAACCCATTCTTAAATATGTCTCCAGGTGATTCCAAGATATTTTATGTACAGGCATGTTAGGTATGTTTTCAATAATGATGATATTTTTTTGTTTTAAATTGAAATGTAACGTAGATAATTAACAAATACACTTGATTTATAAATAATATTTGTTAAATTAAGTATATTTTATGTAATGAATCTTGTATTAATGTGAAATAAAGAACATGGTTGTTATATTATCATATATATAGTCTTCATCAATCTTTTCCATAATTCCCCTAGTGACCTCTAGTAAATTTTTACAAAACTTCAACGCCTAAATAATAATAATCATCATCTTTATATATAAATAATTTTTTCCATTAGACAACATTTTATATCATCTAAACCCATTTAATATGATTTTAACACTTCAATTACATGATTTTGGAATGATTATTCTTAACCAAATATATTTTGGACCTCACCTTCCCTGGGTCATGAATTTTGGGTTCTCCAATTCTGAGAAGATACGTAGAGAAACATTTTATTTTTAACACAAAACTAAAATTATCACAAACACTAATAAAAATGTTTACCTAAAATATTGTTAGTTATATTTATTTATTGCCAATGAAATTCCATTTTCAAAAATCAAATCTATAAAATATTACTACATTTTATGAAAAACTAAAACATATAACTCACGTTATTTGACGATTTAAAATTTATATCTAGATATCTTATTTTTCAAATTTATATTTAGTGATTTTAAAAAAACTTACTCATAAAATTATAATAATTTATTCAATAATTTATGATTTTTTTTCAATAGAAATTCAAATTATTTCTGTTTCTACACAGATCAAATGACACAATATTTTTATTTTACACAAGACACTCTATAAGATGAACTTCACATATCTTTTAAAAAATTCTACCCATATTTTCATTAACATGAAATAAATAATATTTTATTCAATACAAGAATCCTTCATGAAATTTTTACGTAACTCGTCAAAATTTATTTTCCATATAGGTATTTTTAATTAAATAATATTTATAATCAGGTCCAACTTTTTTTCCATTGGATAACATATTACTATATGAATTATTTATTTCCATTTTTTTATATTATTTTCAAGATGAACTATATTCATAAAATTTACATTATCAATTTCCATCATCAGTTTTTGTTATGAATACTTTGTAACACTTTGATATTTTATTATGTATTATTTTAAGTGAATATATTGTGGAATTCTATGTGATATGCATAAAATCTAACTAAAGGGAATAATAATTTTTTTAAATTATAGTTAAAAATCAAAAAATTATTAATATAGTGATTTAAAACAAATAAATAAACAATCAGAGGTAATTGATTTGAAATGTGGTTAAGAAAACATAATGATTAGAAGGGTTGTGTTTTTTTATAAATGTAAATTTGATTTATATTTTTTATTTTTTATTAATAGTTAATATTTAATTATTGAAAAAATTAATTTTATTAATAATATTTCATTTTTGAAATCATAATATGAATATATTTTTAGAAAATTTTCCTCTAAAATTTGAATGTTTTTATTTTTCAATAAATAGTAAAAATACAAAATTTACAAATCCTATAATTTTTATCACAAAATAATTAAACAAGAATGACCAAAAAATTAATGAAATGTATTTTCAATGAAAAATTAATATATAATATGTGATATAATTCATCTAATTATAAAATATTGAACTTATAAATCTATGTTTTTCAATTTTTAAATCTATGAAATGTTGTTAATCAAATAAACCTTTTTTTTGTTCTTTTTTTAATAAAGTATAATAATAGATCCATTTGGTTTTTATTTTATATTAAATTAAAATATGTATATTTTTATTAATAAATCTCAGTTAATTCTTTTGATGTCAACATTTTACAAGATTTTGTTACAAAAAAAAATTTATGCCTAAGAAGAGCATTTTGTTAAAAAATTATTTTCAATGAATTACATTGACAAGTTTAAAATTTATTTTATATGTATTGAAAATTATTTGTTTAAAATATATTCCACATTTGATATAATACCTCGCTTATTTTCTTATATTTTAAATTTTATTCATCAATAATTAATTTTAAAAATGATAATTGTTTTTCACAATAATATGACATAAAATGGTTAATGAGAGTGTTGAACTGAGAGATAAGGCATCACATATAATTAAAACATGAGAAATTTTTTTGGTGTATTTATACCATAAATTATTTTTATCAAATATTTTAGTATATTTGTGCCACTTTCATTGAGAATCCCACTTATTTTTTTTATCTTCATATTTACAAGGGTGTAACTTCTTACACTTATAACGGAGACCCACATATCTTCACATTGTCACACACATTGTACACCTAATTATGACCCTAAAATAACTATATTTTTAACCAAAACTACTCCCCACATGTTGTATCTCATGGAATCCAAAAATCACAAAAATAATAAATCATAAGGTTTATGTCAATGTAGGATATCTGATATGGGGGACTGAGTCTTAAAAGAATTATGTCATATATATTTCTTTTTAGACATCATTTAAATAGTTTAGAAAAATAAAAATACAATTAAATTATTTTCATTAATATACTGAAATTTTATTATATATATGGGGGAACAATTTTTTACCTAATTTTCATCCTCTAAAAATAGAAAAAGACACTTTTGTGTACGTGGAAACTACCACTTCCAAAAAATGTTGTAAATAAAATTTTAGCCTTTTCTAACATGGATGTTCATGAATATGATTTAATAAATAAATATTATATTTAAAATATTATTATTTTTATTTAATTTTATATATTTATCTTTATTATTTTGTTTTGATCCATTATAAAAAATGAAAATGTCGCTCTTGCGAATGTGCAGTCTGCGACCTATATGAACAACTTACCATAATTTTAATCACCACCATACCAGGAATGTTATAAATGTATATTTAAAATATAACATGGCAATTATTCCATTTTTTTATATTCTATAGTTTATGGATCTATTACCCATTAACCATGGGAGAATTGAAAATTATATTTGGGAGATTATGAACCAAACGACCCCAAAATAACATAAGTAAACATAACAAAATTAAAAACAAAATAAAACATAGTAATAAGTAAAAAAATATAAATAATGATACAATAAATAATATAAAAATGGTTTATATAGATGTAAATAATTAATATAGAATTATTATTTTTAAAATTAAATGATATAAATAAAAATTCCAGACTCGAGGTAAGGAATTCTTATTTAAAAAAAATATTTTCATTGTTTTTTTACTATTTTTTCCTCCTTATCACTATAATTTTAAATAATTAAAAATTTTATAATCTCTACATGAAATATATTTAAATTTCATTTTTATCTAATTTTTACATTATTTAATTTCATTTTAAATTTATCATTAATTTTTTTAGTCTTATAAATTATTTACTTTCTTTATAAATTCTCCAATATAATTTATTTAACTTTCACCACATGAAATTATTTTCCTATGATCATAACCATTATTCACTAGAAATATTCATCAATAATCATATTATATTTTTTTAAGGAAGATCATATTTCTGTTATTATATTAATTTTTAATTTTTATTTATTTTTTCAAATACATTTTTTATTACTTCTAATTAAATGATATAACAGAATGTTATTTAGGTTTTAGTAACAAATACCTTGTTTGATGAGATTCATAATGGAATTCATATATTTATTTTATCTTTTTCATGAATGGTTATTGGAAAATTTATATTTTACCAGGTTGGTCTGATATATCTTTTCAATTCATTGGGTAATGATTTATTCTTGAGAATATACATGTTCGAATTAACCATGTAGGTTATTCCTCTTTTGGATTGATTATAAGTGTTCTTATAATGGTGATATGAATATGGTATCCAAATATTCATAAATATGTTTCCAAAATAAAAAATAGATTTTTTATTTACATCGATTTAATTCATTAGTTAAGAAGATTATATTAGGTTTTAAATAATATTTAAGGCCATTTCAAATAAAAGTTTTATTTTTCTAAAACTGGTTTTCATGTTTTTCAACAAACTATTATTAGTATTTTTTTTAAATAATATATATTCATAGATTAATTTATATAATAATTCTTTGGACAATGGGATCTATTTCATGTGTAATGAAATGATTATTTTAGTTCAAATGTTATTACATGGAAAATAGAAACAATAAAATGGGTTTTCATGTTTTTTAAATGGAAAATTTATTTTCATTATTTTTATATTCCTTAAAATGATTTTTTTCATTCTATCTTTTTAAAAAAAATAGTACTGACTAATTATGATTAGGAATTGGGAAAGGTTAATAGTGAAATGTTTTGAATGGTGAAAAAGATTCCTAAATGAAATAAGATTATAAACACGAGAACGTGCTTTTATGGATGGTTGTTTATAGTATAAAAATGTTTACTTATTTAGTTAATGATTTTTCTTATTCATTAAAACTCTCTACCTAAATGATAACAGAAATTTAATAAATTTTTAAACTTATTATAAAATTCACTATTAAGAGTATTTATGATATTAGTTACTTTAAATAATATTAAATTAACATGTAGATAACATTAGATATTAGGATGTAATATTAAGTTATTAATGTGAAAACATTTATAAAAATAGGGGATTAAATTATTATTTGAAATTATATATTAGAAGTATACACTTATAAATAACCTTACTCCATTAACCAATATATGGGTTCACATTATTACATTTGCTTTAGATACATGTTATTTCATCCTAAAGGAATAAATTGTTTAGTTACCTCGGTAAAATAGAAACATACCTGAATCTCATATATATTTAACATCAAAAAATACAACAAAATGTTTCCTGTGATAAAATTATTATTCTCTATATAATTTTGTAACACATCAAGTGAAGTAAACATCATGGAATACTTTGGAATGGAAAACAAAAAAAATAGAACTCATATGGTTATTAGGGGTTAAATACAATGAATGATCCATTTAATAAATAAGGCATAGTTAATTTTTAAATGTAAATTAGTGATATGAAATCTAATTTATTCAATAACTTGTGTAAGAATAATGATCTATTAGGAATTAATGATATTTAAATAATTCCATATAAATAATCACATGATCTTGAAACATATACATGGATACCATAACTGTTCAAATATTATCATGTACAAAAATTAATAATTCTATAATTATGTAATGTATATTGAAGGATATCATTAATATAACATCAAGGCATAATGCTAAGAAAATAAAAAAAATATGTTAGGCCTTAACTAAATACCTGGACAACATTGTCTCATGAGACCTATTGATGCATCAATGGGAAATGTAATTCGGGTCCCCTCCCATCACATAATAGAACAAAAAGATTCTTTATATGAATGAACAATACAACGTAGTCCACATGCCTTAATAATCAATAACTATATGTATTGGATAAACTAGGATATATAATCTCAATATATTTCCCCATAAAATGATAAAAAAAATAAGAATAATGATATTAAAATTTGATTATTTCTTTATTAAATAATATTATTTAACAAAGTACATATACATAGTTGAAACCATTTGAAGACATCACTGGAGAGTATGTTGAAGAAAATTTCCTTTTCAATTTAAAATCACATATTTAAAACCGTAAAAATTTGAAAATATTAAGGGAAAAAATCCATTGAATAAAACCTCTATTTTTTTTGAAATGTTCAGTGTATTTGGTGATAATTATTTTTATAAATTTTATAACCACCGTGTACTTTAAATCAAATATTCCTTCTATATTTTTAGTAAAAAGTTGAAAATACCTCATTCAGAAAATGAAATAAAGAACCATCTTACAAAATTAAAAACAATCATGGATAAATAGAATTAAATAATTACATTAGAATATTACTAACATTCATGAAAACATTTTTATAATACATGGATATCAATGTTATATTTTTTCATACCAATGTTGGAATAGAGCCAATTTTTACACCATAAAATTATTTCAGTTTATTAAGAGCATAAAGTGACAAAAATTATATGAAAACATACATTTTTTATAAATATTCATAGAATAAATAAATAAAATGATTTTTTTAAAAAGGGTCATAATATTTATTTTAATGTAAATTAATATATAAACGATTCCAATTAATATGATATTGAAATAGAAATCCCTTACCTTATATCCAAATTCCTTTATATGGGTTTAAACATCAAATTTAATAGAAATATATTTAGACAATATGAATATTTTCAAAATTCATAATATTATATATAATATCATATATGATATATCCATACCATTTTATAGATAGTTTGTATATAATTATATATTAATTAAAATTTCAAGAAGAATAATAATATCAAAAATAACATATACATTTAATATATTATTTATTATATCCATTAATTTGATGTAGTGATGAAAAATAATTTAAACCGTGATGTGGAGATAGTAATTTGTATGTACGAAGGAATGATGTTTTCACTCTCCCTGGAATAGAAAGAAAGTCTTAAATGGTTTTACCATGATAATAATAGAATATTATTTTTTTATGATTCAAGATTCAATATTTTCCTTACATCTGATTTAGATAGTTTATAATAAGAAAGGAATATGAATGAGCCGGCAAAGATGATTACCCCTTCTTGAGAAAACATCAATTATATCTCTTATTAACCTAACAAGGGTGGGTCATGTAGGAATTTAATCACATATATAACATAGAAAAGGTATTTTATAATAGAAATTTATTTTGTTTTTTGAGTAATGTAGGTCACTTTGGTTTAAGTAGAATAAGAAATTTGTGTTATTTAATAATGGAGGGAAAAAGAATAGTTCATATTATTAAAAAGATTAAAATATAATTATGTAATTCTCATCCAAATGCTTATAAATGGAAAATTATTATAATTAGAATAGTTTAAGGTCTATATATCATCATTAAATGATACATATAGAGGTTTTTGTGTCATTTTAAAGCTTATAATATTGATTAATCTATTGGTTAACTAATTTTAACGTTTACCATGGTAACATATTTCTCAATATTCAAGGATTAGAATTTTTGCTATAAATTAAAAATTGCGTTATAAATTGAAAAGTGGTGACATTTATGACTATATATTATAAATTTTTTCTTTTTTCAATATATTTATTAACTCTAAATAATTTAATAAATTATTATTCTTATAAAAAATGTAATTTTGATTTTGGGACAATTTATAAAATTTGTCATTAATGAAACTACAAAAAAGATATAATTAAGATATAATTTTTTCAAATATCCATTTAGGTGATATTTATCTAAAAAACATTTAATTGAACAATTAACCCAAATTTAATTATTTTTTTAAAATCCATTCTTTTATTCTTCTATTGATTAAATACATAATGTGTCGGCATTGTATAATAATTTAATGTAGTTGTGTCATAAAAAATAAAACATAAATTACCATAATAAAAATAATATAATTATGTCAAAATAAAAATTTATATTCAATAAATATGTATAATTAATCAAATATATGTCATTGGAGTTTATTTAATATATTATTTTGATTTTTAGACCTTGTGAAAGCATTTCAATTTAATTTAGATAATTATCTAGTTATATAACTAAAAATTTCATATATATTCTTAATGTTCATAAAATTTCCTTCACATTTACCAAAAAGTCTATAAATTAATTTTTTTCTATCTAAACTAGTTTCTTTGGGACACCAACTTTTACTTATTAAGTACTTATCAAACACTACATCGGTACTCAAAATGTATTTCAAATTTATCATGAAATAAATTTATATTTATATTTTATTATATAAATTTTCAATTATTAGTGTAGAATATTATAATAGAATATTAAATATATATTTTTAATAAAATTATATATAATTTTTTCCCCTCCATGATATAAAAGATAATGTATTTAAAAACAATTTTTTTCACTCAAATGTTTCCTTTTTAAAAAAATCCCAAATTATAATAAAATTAAACATTTGAATAGATTATTCAAAAGTGAAATTACATTAATTAAAATTGAATGACCATAAGTTAAATTAATTACTTTGTATATAAATGTCTAAAACGAAACAAACAGTACTTTATGAAAAAATACATTTTCATGACTAAAAAACAACTTATAAAAAATCATGTGTAATACTTATTACTACATAAATAATTTAATTATTTTTTACTAAAGGAGACATATAAAAAGTTTATATTAAATTAAAAGAATAATGGGTCAATTAAATGAAACTAAAAGATATTTTTAAGAAAATATACATTGAATTGTATTTTCACTATACAGAAAAAATCAACTTTTGTAGAAAGATAAAAAATTCCCCAATATAAAAAATTTTATTTTATTATTTCAAAAATTATGTTCAATTTTTAATTAGTTTTTAAAAATATGAGTAAATTCATTATAATATATTGAAAAAATATATATAGTATTCATTTTTAGGATAATTTATTTTTAAATAACAAAATAACATTAAAAAAACACTTTCTATATATAAGACCATTATTCATTTTTTATAATGTAGTAAAACCAATTAATACTTACCACTCAAATGGATAAGAAATAACTCTATCATTAAATAACTAAATTTAAATAGCATATTATTGTTCTGTTATTACTCAGTGTTGTGTGTTACGAATGTTATCGACAGTAGTATTCCAAAATTTAGGGATGATACATTATAACCTAAAAAATAATATTTTCCCCCAAAATTTTATCTTTTTAATCAAATTATAATGGTTTTAGAATTTTTATCTCACATTTAAATAGGGATAAAGAAATTTAAATTAACAAGGGTTTGTTGGAAATAAAACTTTACCTAAATAAAAAAAGGTTGAGTTCCCAAAAAAGAAGAACATTTTTGGGATGGAAAAATTTAGATGTGGGGTATAAAATAGATTCCAATGAATAATATATAGTTATATAAAACATGTTCATTAAAATATTAATGACCCAATAAACCCTAAGTATTGTAACATTTAAAATTTCATTAACTCATCAGAAATGAAATTAAAAGTTTAAAAGTTTAATTTCATGATTCTTTTCCTAAAGAAGATAGAATATTTTATAATATATATGGGGAATATAATGAAATATACATAATTGATATAGTTAGATTTCATATAAAATTTTTATCCTTGGGTCATGTTTCTATAAAGTTTTATCATCATCTCATAATACTATAAATGGATAATTAAGATTAAATTTTCATTCCTGAAGTACTAAAAAACTTATAACATATCCTAAGATTCATAAATTAATTAAAATTTATTAATTATATAATATAATATTCACCAGAAAAAATTTAATTAACACAAGTTATCTAATATGGATAAATACAAAAAATTAATATCTAAAGCCTCTATAATAACACCTAATGATCAACATAATCTATTCCATAATCAATTAACCATAAGAACCATTAAAGATATGTCTAAACATATTTTAAGCCTTAAATTTTAGAATAATGTTATCTAAGTGATTAAAAAAATTAATATTAGTTCCCCAAAAAAACATAATTTATCTCTTAATGTTACATAATAATGATGTCAATATCTTCGGCACCGTGAAAACATAATGAAAACATGAATACTTATAAATATTGAATATATGTTTATTCATTACATATAATCTGAGATTTTTAATATATTCCATAAATTAAAAAATATAGTAACCTCCAACAAATATAACATAAACACTTTTTACATTTAATTACTATCAAATTTCCTGATCACCAATATTATCCCATATACTTCAAATATATCAATTTATCATTATTATCTCAGCATTGGAAACATATTATATTTTATATTTCCCTCAATAATAATTTTTTAATGAAATATCTTATTATAAATAAATAAATTTCCTTGGTTATTGTTACAGTTCAGATATATGTTTTCAAATACTAAAATTAATACTACTGTAAAACAATCCTAAGATGTTTTTGTATTTTTTATTACATGAATATCAATTATATAAAAGTTGTAAAATTTAATTCTCAAATTCTAACAAATAAACACATCCATCCATCTATTTATACTATTTACAAGCTATAGGTTCATCCATGGTCTAGTATTTAACCTCTAAATAGAGGAATTTAATTAGATAATTCCTGTATTCCATACACTTAATACATTGAAATATAAATAGTTATATAGGATTCAATTTATTTCCTTCCATTTTAACCTTCATTTTTATCAATATATTAATGACCTATTACCTTATTTTCCATACATAAGACATTTTTTAATTCCTATGAGAAATTCTACAGTGTATCTATTTCCTCATTTATGAAATGATAAAATTGAGCACTAATTACTCATTGGTAACCACAACCTGACCTATCATCATATTCTATACCTCTCTTCATTGATGAGTCTATTTTTTGGTTAAGCTTCATGTTTTAAATAATATATTATGAAATCATCCCATTTGGTTTTTCATAATCTCCAAATTTTAAATCACATTCAAAATTAACAAGAATCTTATTATTTCCAAATATTTACTAAAAACTAAAAAATATAGTATGATCAATAATAGTAATAGTGAGAACCCACATAATTATGAAAAAAATATTTATAGGAAGTATAAATCATGAAAATTTATTTCCAATCTATAACGCATTATGTTTATCCTAGTTCATCCATGAACATCGTATTTTTTAATATGACCTTATGGTTTCTATAAAAAATCTGAATTAAGCCAAAAATATCCCCATGGAGTCTCTAACCACATCATTATTAATGGTCTAACCACCATTCATGAAAAATACTGATTAAATATACATGGAAAACTCAATTAAGTGTTATTACCCCTAGATGAATATGTTCCCAAACTCCATACACTAGTTGTATCCAAATAGGGAATAATTTCTTCCAAAATCACATCATGAAATCCTTAAATGTCATTAGGATGTTTTATCATTCATATATAGAATATTAATCTACAATTTATTAAATATAGTTCCAAACGATTCTAATTGACATTTTATTTTACAAACTAATAAAATCACAACATCTGTAACCCAAAAACAGTGTTTAAATTAATTATATTAGAACAAGATACTAGTGATTTTATACCAAAGGGAAACTTTTTTTAGTTGTCATAGAAAACAACATTATTACTTGAATCTTATGTATATTTGAAAATAGAAAACAAATAAAGATATTTTATTTGAAAAAATCATTCTTACATCTACCATATCATTTCATATTAATCATAATACACTCTATGGAATCTAAAATAATTAAAAAAATTGGTGGGCTCATATGATCTGGAAGGGTCACATTCTAGATAATCTATCTTATATATATAAAGAAAAATAAATATGGTAAGGTGTATTAAGGAAAGAAAATTCCATTAAATCAATAATATGATCATGAATAATAATAGTTTCAGAATAAATAATTATCAAATGAATAAAATTAAATAATCACATATAATTGAAATTTATTCATTAATTTCAAAACGATAAAAATAATTAAAAAATCAATAACTAAATTCACAATGATGGAATTCATAATTTAGAATACTATAACCATACTATAGGTACCTCATTCCAAGTCATCTATTGAAATTGGTAATACCTCAGATAAATACCCATCTTATTTTGTCTCATGAGGGATATTGATGCATCTAGGGGATAAATAATTTAGAGAACTTTTTATAATTTAATATGTCCAATTGATTCATCATATTAAAAAATAATATAACCTAAACAATGTTCCATAATTGTCAATATGTTTATTTTATGGAAAACTAATGTTCCAAAAGTCAATAGATTAACCACTAAAACTGATAAAAAAACATAACAATAAATAATAATTATTATATCAATGGATTACATCCTCATTAAATCATAATATTCATAAAATTATGATAACCTATATGAAAATACATAAAAAATATCACTAGAAAATTTATTTATGAAAATACCTTTTTTAATTTGAAATCACTTATTTCAAATATAATAATTTTCCAAATAATTACTCTAAATATTATTTTAATTGAATCATTTAAACGTGTGGATTAATCAAAAAATAATTGGTTTTTCATTAATGTGGATAATGTTTTTCACGTTGTGTATGTTAATATAATGATTCCTTTTATATTTTTGGTGAGAATTCAAATTTAACTCATTCAAAAAATGTCATGAAGATTCATTTAAAAAAATATAAAAAATCAACCATTAGTAAAAATGTATATAAAATCCTAGTATAAATATGAAAACATTCTATAAAAATTTTATATAAAACATTTAAATGGAAAAAATTATTTTTCGATGAAAGAGAAATTCTAGTTGGTTTTCCTTAAAATCATTCGTCCACTCTCATGGGTAATTAAAGTGAATGAAATTATATTAAGACAGGTTTAATCTATAAATAAATTATGAAGAATAATATTATGTGATTTTATTACCAAATTTTTATATATTTTTCTTGAATGGAAAATCAATCATAATCTAACCCGATTAAAATTAAAATTATACATAAATCCCCGACCTATGTTCCGAATTCCACCACATGTGTTTTAATCTCCTTTGAAATAAATATCTATTTTTTATAAATATTTTCTCAAACCAAACCCATAAATATGATAAAATCATAATTTTGTTATACCCTTTTAAAACTCATTCATTAATATGTTGTTATTAGACTCACGGTTTTAGGTGATAACTCTTTTGTTTTTTCTATATATTTTTGTGAGGTAGTTTTGGTTATTATTCATTGATCATGGTTACATAATATTTAGGATGTTAATAATGATATAAATTTAATATAAATTCATTATATATATATATATATTCATATATTCAATGTATAAGTATAAATATGAATTACACCATTTTGAAAGATGATAGGTCATATGTACACATGAGCTATGATTTCATATTTTGACAAATAGAATAAAATAAATATAAATATTAATTAAAATTTAGAGAACCTTAACAATATCATATATAAAATATATATTTATTATATACATCATTATATATATCCCTGAAATGTAGTGATGAAAATGAATTACTATGCTATGTAGAGATGATAAGTTGTACGTTAACATGAATGATGTTTAACTTTTCAACAGATAGAAGGAAGGTGGAATTATTTTCACCAACATCATAATAAAATTTTACCATACCTATGAAAATATATTAATTATTTAAAATATTTTTTCATTTATTTATTGGAAGTAGATTAAGAAATAAATATGAAAATATAGGTAAATATAATTAACTCTTCTTATATTGATTTCATTTAGATCTCTTATTATGGGATATAGGGAAATTATATGGGGAAGATCACCACAAATTGATCTTGGATAAGGAAAATTAGAACTAAAGTGGATATTTAGTTTTTAAAATATATCACTCAATTTTTTTATATAATTGTAGCAATATGTCTCATCTTAAATAAAAGAGAAAGGACACTTTTGAAATTACAAAAAGATTATAATTGGCTAAACTCATTAGAAGGAAAAATGATATTAAATGGACAAATATTTTTATAAAAAAATTCCATGGTTAATATATAATAAAATAATGAAATTTATACATGATTTGTTTTCATTTTAAACGTAATATTTTTCATTAACCCCTTGGTTAACCAATTTTGACCTTAACTACAATAATTATATTTTCAATATTCAATGGTTATAATTTTCAATATAAGGGGAAAATTTCCTCATAAAACACTTAGGTATGAAAATTTCTAACATATTTTACTGAACATGTCCCATTTCATGACATTTTTTATTTTTAAATAAGTTAAAAACATTAATCTAAAAAAATATTATTAATATCAATTGGGATACTTTTAATTTAACTTGACATTAATGTTAGCATGAAAATGATCGAATTTAAATATAATATTTTTAAAAAAAATATATTTACATAATTTTTAAAATATTTTAAAAAATATTTATCCCACTTTTTTAATTTAAAAATATTTAAAATCATTAGTTTTATATGTAATATTAATTAAATAATTATAATGTCGACTATTCCTAAAATTATGAGATAATTATATCATCACTAAAAATATAAAATTAATTACCATAATTAAAATAAATAAATAAAGTTCAACAAGAAAAATTATATTCCTAAAATATGTATATTTCCTCGCATCTATATCAAGGGAAATTATATAATGCATTATTTTATCTGTTACGCCCTTGAACATGTATTTCAAAAATATTTGAAACATGTAGTATAACTAAAAACGCCATATAAATAGATAAATATTTTTAAAACCAACTCATTTTTAATAAACGAAATGATAATGTACTTATTTAATAACTTTAAGACACCAAATATGTGTTTTCCAGTGCTGGACAAGCACTTCGTAGACGCTGAACAAGATTTTCATATTTATCATGGAAATATTTACAATTTATACATTTTAAAATATATTTATATGATATTTAATTTATTTTATAACAAAATACCCTTTAAATATGTTGGATAAATTTTTATACCATGCTTATGGATGGAAGATATCCCTAATGTTATAGTATTTCATAAAAACATTTTTTTATGAATCACAAAAAAATTAGACATTCAATAAAAAAATAGCATAAATTATTATTATTATTAATTTGAAATTATGAATCAAAAAATTATTATAAAACATTTTATAAAATTTAATTTCTATAAGGGACTGAAAATTATTTTAATAAAAATAAAAAAATATTAAAATTTTTTTATAGAAAAAACTCATTTTCTTGGAAAAGAATGAACCAATATCAAAATATGGTATAATTTTTATTCTGATTTAATTAATTTTATTATATCTAAAAAAATGAGAAATATTTTAATTAAATAAAAAACATAAATTTTTATGGGACTTTTAAATGAAAATAAATTATAGTGAAAAAAATATTTAAAAACTGTATATTCACAATAAACTAAAAAAACAATTTTGAAAAATTTCGAATTGTAACAATAAGATAATTTTGGAATTATGATTTAAAAAATATATTTCATTTAATAAAATAATTTTTTTTTAATTTGGGTATAAATTAATTAATTTTATTTTATCACAATAAGAAATAAAAAATATTTTTGAAGAAAATGTAATTTTAATGCAGACAATGACATTACTAAATAGTTACATACTTCATCTAAAACATATATATATGTATATATATATTTAACATGTTTTTAAAAATATTCATACCTCCCAATATATGGTCTAGATGATAATTATTCAATTAAATAATTTTATTTTAATAGAATATCAAGGATTACATAAAGCTCTATGTTGCTTGTTAAGAATCTTATCATGAAAAATCATCTAAATTTTTGGTCTATTACATCTATAACATTAATTATTATTATGTCATATTTAATTAAGTATATTTTTAGTTTAATTAAAATATTTTAATAGAATGTATCCCTTTTAAGTAAGTCTTTATATTTTTTCATAATAGTCTTGATTTAATTATTGTTAGTAAGATTTTTTTTAAAAAGAAACAATAATATAATGCACATGAATTTATTCAATAATTAGATTAAAACCCAAATTATAGAATTTATACATTTAAATAGAATAAATTAAATTAATTTTTACTTCGTAATTTCATAATTATCTTATGATTAATTTCTAAAATTATTTAGGTATATTTTATTTTTAAGTGTGTATTTAAATAATACTGATATTACAAAACATTCACTTGTAGGATTCTATTTTGATATAATAATATCATGAATTATTATTGAAATTTTTTATAAATTAAATATATTTCAAAAAATTGATTTCATTAATTTAAAAATATAATTTCATTAATTTAAAAATATAATTTTAAACATAAAAATCGGTGCTTGTCATTTTTAAACTGTAAATAATTTTGTTGTTCAAATAAAAAAAATTAGATATTTTATATTTATCATTTGTATACCATGTTTCATTATAATATTTATTAGTTCTAATGTTAAATAAGTATATTTTTTTAGCATTGTATTATTAATACCAGTAGACCCTAAATTATACTTTATTTTTCTCTAAAATACTTTTTATTCTTAATATAAACATTCTTTAAAATTATTTTTATTAAATTTTCCTCACTTATATTTGAAACTATATTCTTAAAATTATATAAATTAATATTACAAAAGGGATTCATAATTTTGAGTAAAAATAATATTTATTTTTAAATAAATAAAACACAATTTCATTCCTAATAAATTTCAAAAATAGAAAAAAATTTATAGCATGATTAAGGTTAAAAAATGTTTACTACATGGGTTAATATATGATATATATATATAGTAATACCATAGAAACATGTGTAATTTTATTTTGTGGAATATAGTTCTACCCAATGTTATTTTCCTTCAAATCCATGCATATTTTCTAGTATTATAATTCATAAAGGAAATAATTATATTAAAATCATTTAAGTGATTCCATGTGTGTCCTATCCCTCAAATATATAAAGTCACCTCCCATATTACCTTATTTAAAGAGTTTGATCATTATAGATTATCCAAAAACCTACTATAATACCTTATACTACTCCTTCAAATCATCAAAAGACCCATTTTCTTTTCCTATTACTAGTCTATATATGTGCAACATGTACACCAAATAGAGCCCTCTTAAAGAATAAGTAATCATCTTTACTGAATATTTAAATTTTATTTCTTATTATAAATCATCGAAAAATATTTTAACAATACAAAAATAATAATGAGATTTTATTATAATTATGTAATCAATATTTTACAATTTTTCAATCATATAGAAAGAAAAAACATCGCTCGTACGTACGTATGACATTCATATCCCCATTACAACGTCATTAAATTTTCTTCACCACTTTAAATGGATTATAAAAAAGGTGGAGTTTATAAATAAATAAATATATATATTATAATAAATAATTATTGATCTATAAATACAGTTTTTCATTTATTTTCGTACCATCCAAACTGTTAAAAATTATTATTCACCTCAAGTGTATTTTTGAATTAAAACCTCCATGAAGTGAAGTGGTTCATTTTTCAAGAATTATATTCAATTAGAATTCAAAATATCTATAAAATTAATATATATTATATTTATATCATTATTAACATTATGGATATTATGGAACCATGAGAACGATGAAATAACTAAAACTATTGAACTAAAACATTCTTGATAAAAAAAATTCACTCAGAAAAAATAATTTGAATAATGAAATATTAATAAATTAGTGTTTAAAACTTGTAAGTGGATAATATATGTCATTATAATTATTTCTATAGATTTCTTATTAATTTATAAGGTAATAAAATCTATTATACATGAAGTTAAAATAACACGAATGAAATAGGGCCATACCGTGTGGGTTTATTTCACAACCTAGTCATTATTTAGGATTAATTATTATTATGTATGGGGGATGAATTATCTTATATTTCTATCATAAAACATGTATATTTTACTCTAAAATGGATAATATTGTGAATTATATGTTTTTCATTCATTTTTCTCAATCAGAGTACTAAAAATTTCAAAATAATATAAGTAATGAAAAATGAATTTTTTTTTCTATTTGTTTGGTAATAATTTTCTTCCATGTCAATATTTTAATTTAAATTATTGAAATATTTTATTACAATTTCCTAATAAAATTTTAAAGTCATTTTCCTCGATGTTTCACTTTCAATAAAAATGTTTAAAAGGAATATTAATGTCATTTTTTCAGAATGAGGTACTTTTTACCGATACTGGGAATAAATTCATTATTTTAACGTAGACCACATAAAAATATTATCCTAGCATTACATTTACATATTTCATTGAGGATTAAACTTATTTTTTAGTGATTATTACCAATGAAATTGTTTTTCCAAATATATTATATCGTATTATATTTAAAATAATGTATTTCTAAATAAAAATAAATTTTTTTTAAAAAATATTTTAGTAATCATATAAATATATTTTCTTCATACCAATATCCCTTGATGAGTATAATTACTTAATAATTAATTAATAAAATGATATTGTAGATCATATTTCATTCGATGTTATATAAATATATTGACTTGGAAAATAATTGACATTCTATTAGCTAGTTCTTCCACTACGGATTGTTTTTATAATTAATGATGGTAGATTAAGATGTATTGTTTATTCTTATTACATATGATTTAGACATATTAAGTGATATGTGGGGATCAAAATAATATATCCCTTTGAAGGATCATTAGGTATCATTTAAAAAAGAGCTTGTGTAAATAGAATAGTATATACTCATTTCATTAAGAAGTCTTGGAATGGGGTAACAATATCAAGATTAAGATGATAAAAATTATGAATACCATTATTATAAAATAGAATATTGATGTTTAAATGAATATTTAAAAAATTATTTTTTTTATGGATATGTTTTAGTATCATCTGATTATTTATATGTAATTATTTATTGATCAATTATTCATGACATAATATTCATGACTTATTAATTCTATGATAGATTCTATTATTCCAATTCCATTAATAATTATATGGTCTCAACCTTCTATTTTTTCTATTTTCCTTGGAGACTATAAACTATACAATAATTGATAGTAATGGATATTATTGAAGGAATAATAACTATAATAATGAAAATAATATGTTTTTTTAAGTTTACATATATTTTTTTTATTCATGAATGTATCTTATATTCCATGATTGTTTTACTATTATATCCCTTATAATGTGATCCAATATATTTTGTAAAAATGTAATAACATAATAATTGTCTTACGGGCACTAGTGATAGAGTTTCTATTTTTTTTAATAGAGCACATTTAATATAGACCTTGGATAATAGATTTATGAAAACATACATTAGAGAACAAAAACCTATGAATGAATTTGAGAAAAAGTATAAGTATAACATAATATTATAATGTTTTAGTAATGTTGATGGAGTATGGTTTTACTATAAAATACATCAAGGTCTAGTTACTAGATTTTTTATGTGGTTGTGATAAGAATTCAATTTGTTTTAATATCATTAAATGTGGAAGATTGGAATTTAACTCAAGACTCAACAATTCACGATGAGTGGACCTAAGGCAACACACATTGATAGACTCTAATTGAGGATATAACTTAATTGATTAAATAATCATTAAAAACATTGCACAATTTTTAAAAATATTTTATTGATTTGATGATCTTACCAAGGACACAAAGATAATGATTTTGTGACTAAGTATGTATAAATTTTTAAATTATGTTATATGTATAACATGTTTTAGAATGATACATTATTATTTTTAATGTTATAATTTAATATAGTATAATTTTTTTTGAAATGGATCTAGGAATATTAAATTGAAATTTTAACAATGTGCATCATCGTTGTAGGGATTTCTTTTGGTGGAAATATAATGGAGTTTGATCTGGATATAAATAAATTAAAACATTATTAGGGAAGATGACTTAGGTTATGACGAATTACCTTATGTGTATGAAGCAATCAGAATATCAACAACATAGAGTTAAACTTAAATAAAATGTCAGGTGCCATAATCATACATTATTCATTAGAAGAAAAAATAAATTAGTATCTAAAAAATGGATAATTTCATTCAAAAATATATTTATATCGTTGGGATTTAATGAAAAATATTATATTTTATGGTAGTTAATCATTTTATTGGATATGAAAATAAATTATGGTTATCGATTCAGAACACTATATATGTGGAGTATATTTTTATCATTGAAATGATGGAATTTATAATTTCTATGTTTTTAAAATATTTACCTCACTTGTAATAAGTGAATATGGAGAGATTATTCCATATTATAAGATAAAAGGAAGAGGAATATGTTTCTAACTATGGATCAAACATTGAAAGGTTTTCACGATTTAATAATGAATATGTACTTAATTCAATTAATGTGATGACAATTAAATTTATGGAATTAATATAATACATTTAATGGAACTAGTCTCCCAAATGTTCTTATTATATGAGGATATAATATCATGTGCTATCAAAATAGAAAAATAATTCTTGAAATATCATGAAATCGAAGGAATGAAAAAGAATCATTGGAAGAATAGGAACATCATGAAGAAAAGAATGGATAAGGGTAATAAAGAAAAGATCAATTTACAATATGTTATACTTGTAGAATGAAACTCCATGGAACATGCATGAAGAGAACATGATTTATCTTCAAATATAGTGAAATATTCAATCATGATCAAGAATTAATGGTAATGGGATAATCTATAAATTTAAAATTATTCAAAAATATAGAGATAATAAAATATTACATCCAATGCCCAAATGTAAAGGGATCATATAATAGATGAATCCATTGGAGGAATTTCAATTTTATGCAATTAATACAACTCTAGATGATCTTCCAAGAGATCTGTTGAAAGATAAATTGTTTATAACATCCGGGTTAGCTAATTTATTATTCATGTATTGGTTAACTCATTTTTTATTGCATCCATGTTTTCCAATAATGTTTAATGTTTCACTAGAACTCCAATAATAGATTTATCACTCAACAAACCTGGAAGAGATATTAGTACAAAAAATATATTTCAGCCCTTCCCCATTATGATAAGTGTATATAACCTATTCAAAATTATTATTTTTATACATACAGAATATTTTATAGGAATTATTAGTATTAAATATATTTAAAAGTCTAATTAAAAAATTTATTATAAATATTAGGTGGAAGTGACTTGTGAGGAATATCTAGTGTTTGATGGATTTTGAATAGAGGATTAATAATCTAACTTATTCATAGTTACACCCCTAGTTGACATCCTTAACAAAATTCTCAGGGAAAAAGAATATACACAACCTATAAATGGGAAAAGTAATACAAGGATAGAATGTGTTCTTACAGTACAAGGATACATAGATTGTTTTCCAGAAAAACATTCCACATATGTTTGTGGGATGATATTATAGAAATTCTGATGTTGAAATTTATAAAGGTTGAATATTATAAAACATGAAATTCCATTAAAATAAGTTTTTCTTCAAAAAGAAAAAATATTATAATACACATAGCTTTACTAATAAATGTTATTAAAATTTCAATTTAAAAAAATAATAAATTTAATTTGAAGAAATTAATTTCCTTTCTTAATTTATTATATTAAAATTATCTTATGATGAATTCTTAATATTTTTAGAATTATTTGATTTTTAGGTGAATAGTGAAATGATTCTAATTATACATACAATCATTTTTATGTTGATATAATGAAATAAAAATTATATGAATGTTTATGAAATAATATTTCTAGATGAAATAGAAATAAGAAATTTAATATAATTCATATAAAATATATAATTTTGATATTCTAAATATATTCTTATCATTTTGGATATCATAATATTTTTTTATTCATGAAAAATATATTTTTTGTTTTTTATTATTAGTTAGGTATATTCAATTATTAATTAATTTTTTTTAGTATACAAATAAAGACCATTTGATTTAAAATATTTAAATTTACTCCATTATAACCAAAAATGATTCTTATATTGTTGAAAATTCACATTTATTATTAGTATAACATTTTACCTAAAACCGACTTTTATTGTGTTTTGTACACATTTATTAAAATTATGTTTTCCCGTACTAAAAATTGATTATCTTAAAATAAATTCTAGATAAACAATAATTTTAATTATTATTATACATTTTGTATGAAATAATTTTGGTTCATAATGAATTGTAAAAAAATTAAATTTTGTGACCAATGTTAAAAATAAAACATGTTTACCGGATGGGTTAAACTAAGATATAAATGTATCAATGACACATAACCATGTATAATTTTTATATTTTGAATATATTTCATCTATATTTTATCATTCTTAAAATAATATAGTTTTTCAATCATTATTATTGAATAATTAATTAATTAAATTTAAATCATTTATGTAATTCTATTTCTATCATCACCCACACTTATAAAAGGAAACCACCTATCACAAAATATTCATAATGTTTGACCCATGTATAACATCTAATTAAAAACCTAATACCTTCCTATAATCCCTCCCATCCTCCTAGATCCCCTTTTATTCTACAAATATAAATATTTTAAGGCATAATGTCTATATAAATGGTGGCCTCTTAAAGAAGAGGTAATCACATTTACAGAATCATTCAAGTTTATTTCATATGATATATTTTCTAAATCATTTGTAACCATATAAAAATAATTTTTCTAGAATAAAAAATATATTTAAATGTTTTTCTGACTATTTTAAACCAATTTTACCCCACTTTGTAATCATCTGGAAAGCCCAAATGATGGTTGTATGTACGTATGATCTACCATCTCAACATTGCGGTGTAATTCATTTTCACTAAAAATTTATGTGTATATTTATAAAGAAAGAAATAATTAAATAATATGAAATTTATTAAATAATTTTTATTTTTCAATTTATTTTAATATTTACCTTTATTCCTTTTAACCCATTAAAAAATTATGACGTCACTCATGTATTCGAGAAGAAAACCAACACTATAAAGTGATGTGATTCATTTTTCTTGTCCTCCATTAATGGATTAATATAAATATGAATTTGATTAATATATATATATATATATATTATTTTTGTGTCATTATTAAAAAAATTTATAAGATGTAACTTGGGGAAATATGAATTGAATGAAATTATAGAAATAAATCATACACGAAAAACGAAACAGTTAACACTTAGAAACAATTTTTATAATAAAAAATTATTAATAAAGTGGCGTTTAAATAGTGAGTGATGATAATATATGATATTATAACTAACTATTTTATTCCAATATATATGTTTTAAAAATTAATTTATCATAGGGGATATTATAACCATTTACAAAGAATGTCAAACCTAAGGAAAGCCTTTATCTAACAATCTCACCATTATATGAAATTTTTTACGATTAATTTTTCCTTGGAGAAATAATATTTTATATCTATTTGAAAACAAAATATTTTTTACCATGTCATTATTGCCATAAATTAACTTTTTTCGTTTTATTTTACACTCCCAATGTACTGAAAGTTATGAAATATATTTTTTAAGAAAATTTGAATTTTTTCTAAATGGTCGTTAATTTTTTTCTCCCGTGTCGATATTTTTTATGAATATATTTTCATGAATATTTTTACCATTTACCAATTATTTTTTAAATAAATTTTTGAACATATTTTAGTTTCAATAAAAATGAATAAAATGTATCTTCTTGTCATTTTATGAATAATGTACTTTTTTTTAAAAGGTGTTAATGATATCATAGATTACCATACAAATTCTGCACAACATATAATTTACTGTGGTAATAATATAATGATATTGTCAGATATATATCTCTAGATTTCTTTTTATAAAGTATTCTTGTGAAATTATTAGCAATAAACACTCTAGTTCATCTAATACAAATAGTTATTTATTTTTAAGCCATGCCATTGTTTTTTATTTTTTATTGATATAATTAATGCATTAAACATATTATTTGGTGATTAAAAAATTAAATTAAATAATCCATAAATTTATTAATAGGTCTCATTAGGAAAATTAGGATTCATATTTGGAAAATCACATATCAAATTACATGATATTTATATTTATAATTTCAGAAAATAAATAATTTTTTAGATAGCATTCTCCACACAGAAAACGAACCTATAATTTTTTTGATATATTTAAAAAATATAAAAATATTAAAGATTCCACTTTAAACATAGTAGTTCAGTTAGAAATTTTGGTTAGATGTGACCAAAATATGGAATTTTTTTATTTAAAAAATATACTTTTAATTATTATTAAATGATATTAGTGTAGTAAAAATAACTTTGAAAATCAACTTATCCCTAAAAATCTATTTCCATAAAACATGTAATTTATTTAAAAAATTAAAAAATATACTATTATTAAATAATAATGATATATATTGATAACATTAACTATATATGTCCAAAAAAATAAATTAGTAATTGATAAGAAATAAGAATAAAAAATAATTAACAATTTAAAGAATTATAATATGATCTGTATTCTATTAAATTTTTTGATTTTATTTAAATTATGAATTTTATCAATCTATAAATTATATTTAAATAATGATCTTTATTTTTGTACTAATCATAATATTATTTTATTATTAATAGGTTTTTTATTTTTTATAAAAAAATTTATTTTGAGGCGAATAATGGAAAACATTGTTTCTAAAAATATTATGGCTATTAAAACCTTACTTGGATATATAAATGACCTAAAACATATTAAAGCATCTTTTTAACCTAATTTCCCTCTTATATTTAAGATTATTTATTATAAATTTTTTATTTAAATTAGAAACATATAATTGATATCTTAAACAATGAGAAATATTTTATCAAAAAATGTTGTAATACATTATATATTAATATTTTAATATTTAATTTAAAATAATTTATATTAAAAATTAATTGGATTATAAATTTATAACAAATTCAATCAAATTATATTTTAAGGGATGCATTATTTTTATTCATAATGATTAAGTTACCTCATGTAAAACTATTTACCATGGTGAAATATTAAATTTTCAAAGAATGATTCTTTTCTAAATATATTTTGTTATTAAGAAATTAAAAGGATATATATTAAATTAACACTATAATATTTTATAAAAATGAATTAACATTCATTTAAATGGTATTCAAATAAAAAACATCTTAATGAACATGAATTTAAAAAAAAACCACCAACATAGGTTTTGAACACATTATATATTTTTATTTAAAAGTTAATTTACTACTCTTTAATATTTTAATTCGGTTAATTTAAAAATAATTTCAATTTAATAAAATCTAAATTTTTTAATAAGGGTAAAAATATATTGTTTGAAAGAAACTAATTACCATGATTAATTTTTATTGAAGATTAATAAGGGTTAAAATGAGAATGTAATAAATTTCCAATTTATAATAATTAAAAGGTCATTTTCACAATATTGGAATAATTTTTAGGAATTAAAGTCATATCAACATGTATAACATACCATTTATTTATTAAATCTTCTGAACTCACTAAACCCTCCTAATGTAAATGTTATTCCATTCTGACCCCCAACCTAACTATTCTTTTCCATGAAAATCCGCTTTCATCAAATATAAATGGTGGTCACCATCACCAATTATCTCATTCCTCTATACCTCAAATGACTTGATCTGGTATTTTCCTTCTCTAAAAATCTCAAAATCTCTCCCAATGCGTTTCTAATGTCTTAAGGGACCATACCATATTTTATGATGGTGCTTCGGAATGGATGGGCTCTCCTCCACCCCTTTTTGATTCAAGTACATCGTTTTTTATAATTCGTTTGAGTTTTAGTATATTATGTCATCATATGATCATAATAAACCCTTTAATAGAAAAAAAATCACTAATTAAGATATTATACCTATCTCCCTCATTAAAACCATTTAATTAAAAAAAATTGTAATGTTGTTAATATCATGAAATTACTCCTTGATTGTCATCATCTTGTTTTGAATACTAACACTTCATTTGATATAATTAATTTTATTTCAATGTGATTATTTATAAAAATATTTATAATCAATAAATTTCTACCATAATGATTATATTTTGAGTAAGTCTATATTACTCTTCTATTAGTGAATATCTTTATTCCTTTTGTATAGTAATCATGCGGCCAAAAGCTTTCCTTGATTTATCGTCCTCATGTTGGGAAAATTAGACTAAAAATCACACAATTTTGTCCATAAAAATGATATTCATAAAAGGTTATGGATATAAAAATGTACTTCAATAATTTAATAAATTAGTTATATTTTTTATACTAGAGGTCAAAGTGTGATCAACTATGTGATAAAACTGGGTATGTGTTTCATTGTGTCAAATTTTAATCCCCCCATACATGTTTAATCTATATACCGCAATTTCATTAAAATGGAATAAATAATTATATATTTTCATTTTGTATGATTTTATTCTTAAAATTTCATGTTATGAAATGATCTATTTAATTTTATACCTATCATGGGTATTTTATTAAAAACATTGAGGGTTGTAACAGTTTCTTATTACTCGAATCTATTCATTAGGTTGTAAGCACTTTACTTATACTAGTATATTTAATAATTTGTTTATTATATCATATAATGGTCTTATGGTATGTTTAAACCATATTTTCTTTGGAAATAATATTTCACAACAATTTATCTTTATTTTATGTTTCTTTGAGTTTGTGAAATGAATTTTTTCTAATAATATTTCCCTTTTCATTGGTTTAGTTTTTCTTCAATTTCTATATTTTTCAACCCACCACTTTTTCCCTTGATTTCAGTTTCAAGAAATACAAAATATATTAATTACAATTATTAGAACATTTATTCTAATATCATATAATTAGAAAAAATTAATATTATTTTAATGATATATGTTTTCAATAAATGAATTTTTAATTGGTCAAAATGATTACCATTTTTCAAAATAAAATATATCAATTTATTCTTAATATTCTTTTGTTAATATTTATTTATTTTAAAATTTACTTCATTATAAATTATCTATATTATTATTTTCAAAAAATGCTACTTCTTTACTCTAATAATATGTCAGAAATTTATTTTAACCTCATATTTAATAATAACGTATGAATGTAGTTTAGAAAACTTTTGTATTTTTACCTCCAAGGTCTATCTCTCACAATTTTATATTTTTATTATGCACTGTATTGTATTATGGTTTGATTCTTCTTTCAAAATTAGATTTTCAATGCCATTTATTTCTTATATTTCTTTTATGTGATGTTTTTTTGGAATTTTTAATCAACCCATTTCTTCCATGGGATTAGGAAGATCTATTAATAAGTGATTTCAAGATATCCAAAAATATATAAATGATAACATTTGGGGCCCTATATGTAACAGCCCGAGATTTTATGAAAAATATTCTTTTTAATTTCACTAATGTCTTGTGTTGTACGCTACACCAAAAGGAGCTTGCACAACACGTATCCTTGACTTGCCTTGTATTACACACAATCGTGACCTTCCTCGATAGCGTGTATAGTACGCAATAACGAGTTTCACTAAACAGCGATATGCTATTAAAATGTTATTAAAACTAGCCATTATGAATAGTAATAACCACTTTTTGAAATTTTTTAAATTTTATTTTTCAAAATGGATTTCATTTTTGGATTCGGAGTATCAAATTTAGCCTAAGGTGAAATTTTGGTACTTTTCGGATAACTTTCATATTCTGATGAATAGTGAAAATTACTAAATTATAATTAAAAACAACTTTTTTTAATCGAAATAATTAATAGTGATAAATCATTAATTTGAGTGGTTTTAAAGTATATTTAGAATATATTTTTACAATTTAATACAATGTTGGTCATTTGATGTAATATCACATTTAAACTAGACATAAACAAGTGTCAATCTTTTGATAGATATTGTTTCTTAAAAACACGCTATTTGTTTTAACAGCGGGATTTAATTATAAAATTAATTAATGCAACTTTTATGTAATGAATTTGGTAAAATAGACTTCATTTTTGAATTCGGAATATGAAATATAGCTTGGGATGAAATTTTGGCACTGTTCTGAAAAACATCAATTTTTGATGAATAGTGAAACTACTAAGTGGTATTTAAAAAACTGAATTTTTCATAAAACTTAATTTTACCGCTTCTGTGAATGGAATTTCAAAAATCCGAGAGACACGGTTGATGTCAGTAAGTAAAATGTGGTTCAATGAGATGAAAATAATTTTTGGTGAATAGTAACTTTTTACTTTTTTTTACCGCGGTTAATAGTAAATAGGGTAACTAAGGGTAAATATGATATTAATATTACCCTAACACATGTCCTAATTCTATTGGACAAGTGTAATTCGACCAAAAACAAACCTAGGAATAAAATATGACCATTTAGGCCCACTTGGATTAGATTAGGACATTTATTATTAATTTTTTTAAAGAAGGGTTAAAATATTTAAAATCAAAGTTTAATAAGTAAATCATTTTTAATATGGGGTTATACATAAGATAAATTCGATTTTAAATATTCATTAGAAAGCTAAAACGATTTACTACATGATGGTATTTTATTTGTAATTTTTAGACATCAAATAATTTAATTTATTTATGACACAATGATGATGTAGTAATTATCTTATTAATGAAATATTGACATAATTGATGTTATAAACATCAAAATAAATATAATTTGAGACTTTTTATGAATTCCACTAATTTTATAGGTTACTATGATATATTAGTGTTGATGTAATCAACTTGGTTTGAACATATAATTCTGTTATGACTTTCACAAAAATCATATATCAAATAGTGTCAAAATTGACACAAAATAGTTTTTAAATCAAATATTATATTATTAATTGTACTTTTATTACTAAAAATCTAAGGTTCGGCCAAATGACATAGATAAGGATATATATATTAATAATAAACAATTTGGGGTTCGTTTGGCATGTTATAGTAAGTGTATTAACCATATAGTGAAAGAAAACAAAAAGACACGGTAAAAGTTAAATTATTTAACTTAGAGTTAAATCTAATTGATATGGATAAAATAATACCTTAAACTTGTATAAATCCTATTGGTTGATAGTATTTCGACCCATCCCCACTTTATCTTAGAAATAAGACCCTTTGGAACCATTATAAACCGATTTTGACTTTAATATAAAATAATATTTTAAGATATTTCTAAGGTGCCCCTCTCCTCCCTTATAAAAGGACACCTCCTCCCCCTCCTCCTCACACCAATTTGAGCACTCATGCTCGGCCAACCCCTGCCAAAATCTCTTCTCCACTTCCCTAGAAACATCCTAGAGGTTCTGGTCTTCCTCAAAGACCAATTTTAGTGCCCTAAGAGGAGGTCTCAAAGAGGCACTTCAAAGAAGAGGTAATTACCGTTACCAATTATTTCATCTTTATTTCTTCTTCCACTTCTTCTTCATAGGTTGTTTCATTATGAAGTAATAACATCAGTATCACTCATATACTGATATGTTATTATAAGTATGAAACAACCCTATTTCACCATCTATCCATCCTAAGGAAAAAGAAATCACCGCGCGTGCGTACGTACGGAATACCGTCTCCACGCCGTGGTGTAATCTATTTTCCACCACCACCTTACATGGATGGGTGTAATGGTGTAAAGAATAACTATACATAGTTATTAAAACATCATATTGATTCTGATATATTGTATTATCCACTCCAATTCAATTCAATATTTATAGAAATGATATCATCGCTCGTGCGTACGTACGGACTACCGTCTCCACGACACGATGAGATTCATTCTCCATGTTAACCATTTAAGAATGATTATAATGTATATATAAGAAATAATAATGAAATATATGACATTATAAAGCTACTGGATTTATGTATATATATACATATGTATGTCATCTACTTACTTCCATTTCAAGACAATAAGGAAAGGAAAACAGCGTTCATGCGTACGTACGGACTACCGTCTCCATGAACGGTGTTTTTCATTTTATTTATCTACCTATTATATATACATATATACTGAATATATATGATATATAAATCATATTTTATATTCTGGAAGTGAGTAAATCATGATATAAGTAATAATGATGTCAAGAACAACAAGTCAAAACACCTACGATAAATGAAACGATTTTAACCAAAACGCTTCTTTAACATGGAATTTACAAAAGAACGGGTAATATAATGTCATAAGTGAACCATATATGATATCATAACAATGAATATGATTCTGTAATAAGTCAATAACATGATTTAAATCATTATACAGGAGCTTCGGACACGAACAAAGCAAATCGGACCTAAGGTAAGGGAAATATCACAATCTCATTTTTATCCGAGATTGTTTATTCGTAAGTATTTACTGGGGTGTATTTTATCATCCACATCCATGTTTCATCAATATGTAATATTATTTATATCCACCTAAAATTGTTTAAATCCATTTTTACCCTTCGGTGAGTTTTTAGTAATATGTATGAAAGGAATCTTTTGTCGTTTTTCGTACGAGGTACTTTTTGACTTTTCCGAAAAAAGTACGAAGAATGTTTTTATTAACCTATACGGAATGAATGGATTTTTAAAAAATTATTTCCAAGAAGCTTCCTTTACAAGTTTTTAAGTTTATTTTTAATCAACTTCTTTTATTTTAAAGTTGAATGACATGTTATGAAAGGAAAAATGTTTTTGAAGAAGAAAGGATATTTTCCTCAAGAATGGAGTTCAAGTGTTTTATCAAAATTATTTTCCATCTAAGATAAAAAAGGGTTCTGTTTTTATACCTATTATTACATTGATTTGATCATGTTGTGATGGAATTATTTTTATGAATTCCTTTATCTTATATGAATTGATTTATGATGTCATGATGTTTCAAGAATCCCATTTTTGTTACATGTGTTATGCGATGATTTATGTTTTATGATTATGTGGCACACGTAAGAAAGGATTCATTATAAGATGGGTGGGACCTATATCTCCCTCCAATGCATTGGGTAAAGATTTTATATCTCATGAGATAGACAGGGCTGGAACGGTAGGTTATACCGGTTCAGTGAAACAGGACTGAAACGAGGGTTACTCGATTCAGAAAGGGACTTTGTCCACTAAGATAGTCTTGGCAATGAGTCTTGACTAACAAGAAACGATTTTCCATGATTATGTGTGCATGCCACAAAGTTTCAAGTTTTATGTTATGATTATGGGGATCTCATTTTCACTTCTATGATTTATCCCATGTTATGATATTATGAGCTCTTTTGCAGGTTAAGATTTCCAAAGGCTATGTTCTTATGTATATGATGTGATTGATATTTCTTTTGTTTACCCTTACTGAGCATTTAAGCTCACCCTTTTATGTTTTCTTTTCCCCAGGATATAAAGAAAGGTTTTTAGGTAAAAAAAGGAAGATCTTTATGGGAGATATTGAAGATCTTTCACCACGATTAGAAGATTATGTTCCGAGTTTCCAAAGACACTAAACTATTACGATCCTTGTGTGTGTGTTTTTGTTTTGTACTAAGTATTCCGCAAAAGTAATGTAATGTCCATGTATGATAAGCTTCGGGTCTCTACAGTTGGTATCAGAGGAAAGGTTTAGTCAACCTTTGGAAACTAGGATGGGAAAACGTTAGTGAGATCCCTAGAGATATTTCTAAGGTATGTCTAGGGATGTCCCTAGGGATAAGTATACGTATAGGTTATAGTAATAGAATTACGCTAACGATCATAGAATTAAACCTAAGATGTTGGATTTTGATGGTACTCCCCCTTTATTATGTTTTTTTCCCTAGAATGATTTTTGCCTCTCACACTATTCTTTTTGGGTTTTAGACGATGGCTGGAACCCGAAGGAACCGTGTTGATCAATGCAATGGACAATGCAATGATTGCCCTCCTGAACAAACAAATGTTATGTGAGATGGAGTGCAAAATCTTATTTCTATACTTACACAAGCTATGAATCATTCTGGACTTCCAAACGAGCAAAGGAAGGAGCAACATTCTGTTGAATCCTTCATGAGGCAACGTCCACCTTCTTTCTGTGGGTCTTCTGATCCACTTGTGGCTGAACAATGGATCAGTACTACTGAAAAGATATTTTCAGTTCTTCAATGTTTTGAAAATGATAAAGTCATCTTAGCAGTATATCGTTTGGAAGGTGAAGCTGATCAATGGTGGAATCTTATCAAGAATACGAGGCCAAGAGATGAAATTGAGTCCATGGAATGGGACGAGTTCAAGAACTTGTTTTTCAGTAAGTACTTCCCTTGTATTCTTCGAACAAAGATGGAGAAAGAGTTTCTTGAACTGAAGCAAAGGGACGATGAATCTGTTGGTACCTATGAAGCAAATTTTACAAGACTTGCAAGGTATGCTTCTGGAATTATCATCCAACCTGAAAGTAAAGTTGATCGATTTTTCAGTGGCTTAAAACCAAGTCTTCGAAGGGCATTAGATATAAGAGACTTCAGTAGCTATGAAGAAATTGTGCGTTGTGCTATCAAGGTAGAAATGGAAGTTGGTGTTACATATCCATCTCATGGTTTTGACAAGAAACGAAAGATGGAGTTCAAGGAGAAATCTCAAAATAATGGTGAAAAGAAGATGAATGTTTCCTTATGAACAAAGTGTGGAAAGAAGCATGGTGGAGATTGTCTTAAAGGGACTAGAAAATGTTTTAAGTGTGGAAAAGAAGGTCATCGAGCAGCTGAGTGTCGAAGTAATGGAAAAAGGGTTTCTAATGATGTGAATAAAGCAAACACTGCCGAGAACGCACCGCCAACACTTCAATGCTTCAAGTGCAAGGAAATGGGGCATTATGCTAATAATTTCCCTAATCCAAGGGTTAGTGATGATCAACATGAGCAACCACTGAAGGCAAAGGAAAAAGGGAAATCACATGCAATCACTATTGGCAATGTTGAATATGACAACGATGTGGTGGAATGATTATGTGTTTATGTAATGGGATTCCAAAATAATGGTGTATCATTGAGTATTGCAATATTTATTGATGTGGTATTCAAAGTGATTGAGATATTTTTTGGAAATAAGATGATATGTGCATAATGAAGATGAGAAAATGAAATGTTTAATAGTATTCATGAGCTCATGATTGATATAAGGACTATGTGATATCATGGTTTGAGTATATAGAATTTTGAGGATTTTGGTATGTGGAAAGTGTTAACTTTTAACTGCACTCATGTTTTCACTAAGGTATTCAAGAGAATACACGATTAAGGACTTTGAATGTTTGGAATGTGACCAACAAGACATATCTTATGATATGTGGGGATCAACGACAGTATTAAATCTCTGTTAATCATTGTCACTATATTATGAGAGTGGACTGCAGTATTATGTATAAGCCTAAAGATTAGACTGGATTATGTTGGACATAAGATAGTATTGTTTAAGGATAGAAGATTTTCGATATTATTGATGGGATGTTATAGTAATGTAGTTTTAGAAAAAGGAAAACCTGCAGGACGGGCGACAGCCCATCGCTTCGGACAAGGCTGTAGGAATCGAACCCACAACCGAAGTGCGACTGGCCTTTATCGCCTACCACTGACCTACAGGAAGTCCCTGTTTAGTAGAAACTAGTGTTATTATATTAAGCAGTATGATATATGAAGTATAAGCCCATTTTAGGAACCATATATGATTAATCCCACTATAGATCGACTTATGTATATAAATTTTGCTAACCTTTTGAGACAGATGGAATGACTCGTCATTCTATCACATGATATGCTAACACTTCACGAATAACAAATTCAACTTCATTTATTTAAGAGATGAAGTGGAAATTGTTAAAGGCACGAACAATAGTGAGATTGTACCAAAATAAAGTAAGTATTTATTCTAATTCAAATTCTTTAACTTTAGGGAAATGATCTTGAAAACCAAAAATGTTGTCCTAGTTCTCTTATACCTGATGAATCAGATGGTACCTTAGATCGTCACAAATTTATGGATTTGTGATTACTAGCTTTTCCATAGCCATGTTCTCTACCACTCTCCATCAGAACATGATGGTTAGATTTCTCTTCCATATCCATATTTTCACCTATATGGAAACCCAGTGATTAGTTTATTTGGGTAATCGTTACATTTCATACATTAGTTTTTAAAGCCAAGTTTTGGTATTCCTTTTTACGATGTGGGTTTCTATTAAAGAAACTTTCGAATAGTAAACCATTTATAACCCCGACGAATTTCGAGGGCGAAATTCATTTTAAGGGGGGTAGAATGTAACAGCCCGATATTTTATGAAAAATATTCTTTTTAATTTCACTAATGTCTTGTGTTGTACGCTACACCAAAAGGAGCTTGCACAACACGTATCCTTGACTTGCCTTGTATTACACGCAATCGTGACCTTCCTCGATAGCGTGTATAGTACGCAATAACGAGTTTCACTAAACAGCGATATGCTATTAAAATGTTATTAAAACTAGCCGTTATGAATAGTAATAACCACTTTTTGAAATTTTTTAAATTTTATTTTTCAAAATGGATTTCATTTTTGGATTCGGAGTATCGAATTTAGCCTAAGGTGAAATTTTGGTACTTTTCGGATAACATTCATATTCTGATGAATAGTGAAAATTACTAAATTATAATTAAAAACAACTTTTTTTAATCGAAATAATTAATAGTGATAAATCATTAATTTGAGTGGTTTTAAAGTATATTTAGAATATATTTTTACAATTTAATACAATGTTGGTCATTGGATGTAATTTCACATTTAAACTAGACATAAACAAGTGTCAATCTTTTGATAGATATTGTTTCTTAAAAACACGCTATTTGTTTTAACAGCGGGATTTAATTATAAAATTAATTAATGCAACTTTTATGTAATGAATTTGGTAAAATAGACTTCATTTTTGAATTCGGAATATGAAATATAGCTTGGGATTAAATTTTGGCACTGTTCTGAAAAACATCAATTTTTGATGAATAGTGAAACTACTAAGTGGTAGTTAAAAAACTGAATTTTTCATAAAACTTAATTTTACCGCTTCTGTGAATGGAATTTCAAAAATCTGAGAGACACGGTTGATGTCAGTAAGTAAAATGTGGTTCAATGAGATGAAAATAATTTTTGGTGAATAGTAACTTTTTACTTTTTTTACCGCAGTTAATAGTAAATAGGGTAACTAAGGGTAAATATGATATTAATATTACCCTAACACATGTCCTAATTCTATTGGACAAGTGTAATTCGACCAAAAACAAACATAGGAATAAAATATGACCATTTAGGCCCACTTGGATTAGATTAGGACATTTATTATTAATTTATTTAAAGAAGGGTTAAAATAGTTAAAATCAACGTTTAATAAGTAAACCATTTTTAATATGGGGTTAAATATAAGATAAATTCGATTGTAAATATTCATTAGAAAGATAAAAAGATTTACTACATGATGGTATTTTATTTGTAATTTTTAGACATCAAATAATTTAATTTATTTATGACACAATGATGATGTAGTAATTATCTTATTAATGAAATATTGACATAATTGATGTTATAAACACCAAAATAAATATAATTTGAGACTTTTTATGAATTCCACTAATTTTCTAGGTTACTATGATATATTATTGTTGATTTAATCAACTTGGTTCGAACATATAATTCTGTTATGACTTTCACAAAAATCATATATCAAATAGTGTCAAAATTGACACAAAATAGTTTTTAAATCAAATATTATATTATTAATTGTTATTTTATTACTAAAAATCTAAGGTTCGGCCACATGACATAGATAAGGATATATATATTAATAATAAACAATTTGGGGTTCGTTTGGCATGTTATAGTAAGTGTATTAACCATATAGTGAAAGAAAACAAAAAGACACGGTAAAAGTTAAATTATTTAACTTAGAGTTAAATATAATTGATAAGGATAAAATAATACCCTAAACTTGTATAAATCCTATTGGTTGATAGTATTTCGACCCATCCCCACTTTATCTTTGAAATAAGTCCCTTTGGAACCATTATAAACCGATTTTGACTTTAATATAAAATAATATTTTAAGATATTCCTAAGGTGCCCCTCTCCTCCCTTATAAAAGGACACCTCCTCCCCCTCCTCCTCACACCAATTTGAGCACTCAAGCTAGGCCAACCCCTGAAAAAATCTCTTCTCCACTTCCCTAGAAACATCCTAGAGGTTCTGGTCTTCCTCAAAGACCAATTTTAGTGCCCTAAGAGGAGGTCTCAAAGAGGCACTTCAAAGAAGTGGTAATTACCGTTACCAATTCTTTCATCTTTATTTCTTCTTCCACTTCTTCTTCTTAGGTTGTTTCATTATGAAGTAATAACATAAGTATCACTCATATACTGATATGTTATTATAAGTATGAAACAACCCTATTTCACCATCTATCCATCCTACGGAAAAAGAAATCACCGCGCGTGCGTACGTACGGAATACCGTCTCCACGCCGTGGTGTAATCTATTTTCCACCACCACCTTACATGGATGGGTATAATGGTGTAAAGAATAACTATACATAGTTATTACAACATCATATTGATTCTGATATATTGTATGATCCACTCCAATTCAATTCAATATTTATAGAGATGATATCATCGCTCGTGCGTACGTACGGACTACCGTCTCCACGACGCGATGAGATTCATTCTCCATGTTAACCATTTAAGAATGATTATAATGTATATATAAGAAATAATAATGAAATATATGACATTATAAATCTACTGGATTTATGTATATATATACATATGTATGTCATCTACTTACTTCTATTTCAAGACAATAAGGAAAGGAAAACAGCGTTCATGCGTACGTACGGACTACCGTCTCCATGAACGGTGTTTTTCATTTTATTTATCTACCTATTATATATAAATATATACTGAATATATATGATATATAAATCATATTTTATATTCTGGAAGTGAGTAAATCATTATATAAGTAATAAAGATGTCAAGAACAACAAGTCAAAACACCTACGATAAATGAAATGATTTTACCCAAAACGCTTCTTTAACATGGAATTTACAAAAGAACGGGTAATATAATGTAATAAGTGAACCATATATGATTTCATAACAATGAATATGATTCTGTAATAAGTCAATAACATGATTTAAATCATTATACAGGAGCTTCGGACACGAACAAAGCAAACCGGACCTAAGGTAAGGGAAATATCACAATCTCATTTTTATCCGAGATTGTTTTTTCGTAAGTATTTACTGGGGTGTATTTTATCATCCACATTCATGTTTCATAAATATGTAATATTATTTCCATCCACCTACAATTGTTTAAATCCATTTTTACCCTTCGGTGAGTTTTTAGTAATATGTACGAAAGGAATCTTTTGTCGTTTTTTGTACGAGGTACTTTTTGACTTTTCCGACAAAAGTACGAAGAATGTTTTTTTTAACCTATACGGCATGAATGGATTTTTAAAACATTATTTCCAAGAAGCTTCCTTTACAAGTTTTTAAGTTTATTTTTAATTAACTTCTTTTATTTTAAAGTTGAATGACATGTTATGAAAGGAAAAATGTTTTTGAAGAAGAAAGGATATTTTCCTCAAGAATGGAGTTCAAGTGTTTTATCAAAATTATTTTCCATATAAGATAAAAAAGGGTTCTGTTTTTATACCTATTATTACATTGATTTGATCATGTTGTGATGGAATTATTTTTATGAATTCCTTTATCTTATATGAATTGATTTATGTTGTCATGATGTTTCAAGAATCCCATTTTTGTTACATGTGTTATGCGATGATTTATGTTTTATGATTATGTGGCACACGTAAGAAAGGATTCATTATAAGATGGGTGGGACCTATATCTCCCTCCAATGCATTGGGTAAAGATTTTATATCTCATGAGATAGACAGGGCTGGAACGGTAGGTTATACCGTTTCAGTGAAACAGGACTGAAACGAGGGTTACTCGATTCAGAAAGGGACTTTGTCCACTAAGATAGTCTTGGCAATGAGTCTTGACTAACAAGAAACGATTTTCCATGATTATGTGTGCATGACACAAAGTTTCAAGTTTTATGTTATGATTATGGGGATCTCATTTTCACTTCTATGATTTATCCCATGTTATGATATTATGAGCTCTTTTGCAGGTTAAGATTTCCAAAGGCTATGTTCTTATGTATATGATGTGATTGATATTTCTTTTGTTTACCCTTACTGAGCATTTGAGCTCACCCTTTTATGTTTTCTTTTCCCCAGGATATAAAGAAAGGTTTTTAGGTAAAAAAAAGGAAGATCTTTATGGGAGATATTGAAGATCTTTCACCACGATTAGAAGATTACGTTCCGAGTTTCCAAAGACACTAAACTATTACGATCCTTGTGTGTGTGTTTTTGTTATGTACTAAGTATTCCGCAAAAGTAATGTAATGTCCATGTACGATAAGCTTCGGGTCTCTACACTATATGATCCTAAGATGCATTGGATGAAGATTGCATGTAATGATCTAAAAAAGTGAGAAAGGTGGATTTATCCCAATCCAAAGGGTATATGAGAGGAATTATGACAATATGTTTTTTGTTTTAACCCAAGACAATGTTAACAATAGAATATTTATCATAATAAAAAAGTAATATAAAAGAGGATATATATTATGGATAAGGTAAAATAAGAGTATTACCCTATGCCAAAGAAGACACATAGGTCCTTATCCCATGACATCTATTTGATACAATTTGTGATGGTTACCTTGACTTATGATTTCGTTGATTATATTTATACTATAATATTATTTCATAATATTCTGTCTATGATTATGCTCCTTGAAATATGTTTAATGCCTCTAGTGTTGACACATTTTTACATGATATATTTTTATTCATTTGTGATTACTTGTCCATATATTTTGACTTGTGGTCAATTCTAGTTATTGCATGTTATTTATAGTAAGGAATTTCTCCTCTACACATGATTTATCTTATTCTTATAATCTAGTCCTTGATGACATATTGATTACTTTTACATTAGAGATAATTTTAGAGCACCTATTTATTTCAATTATATTTTCTAGGTTATGAATATATGTGTATATTGTTGAAAGTATAGATGGAAGACTAGGATATTCCATTATAGAGAAAATAATACTTGATAATATGATTATATAGATAGTCTCCAATACACTAAAAATTTAGTTTATTGGGGGTCGAGACTATTTGTAATTTAAAACTTTTAAATCATGGTATAAATGTTTTATTTAAGTCATTTCGTGTTTCATTGACATCAGATTAGCCATGTTTTTGGGGTATGGCTTAGTGGTAAGCACCATGCAATCCTACATGAAAAATGGGAGTCAAAAATCATTGGGTGCAGGTATTGTTGTAGAACTGTAGCGTACTGTAGCATCGGTGGCACTCTAGCAATGGCAGATATTGTAATAGAGGTAGGCTGCTACAGCGGCGGCATGGAACTGTAGTAGTGGAGGATAATGTGCAGTACTGTAGCAGGCATAGTAATATAGTAGTATTATTCACAGAATTTAACTTAGATAGAAAATTTGGGCCTACGGGCCATGTAATGGGCTATATACCAACTAGGCCTTTGGGCTATGTAATGGGTCTCCCTCTACCTAGTTAAAAGTTGTTTTTTATTTTCTTTAATTAATAAACAAGGCATTGAACCCAACCTTTTAAAAAAGATACCACTTTATCCATTTTTGAAATAAGTCTTTTCTTTAAAGCTCACTTGAAAATTTAGGTTGTTGGGCATTACATATTCCATTATTATGAAATTAGCTATTGATGTAAATTTCATTATTATAGCATTTATGTTATCCATAGATATGATTCTAGTCTATTATGATTATATATATTTAATTATTTGATAATAATTTATTTTTTTTCCATATTTTTCATTCCTTATTTATTCTATGATATCAATAAATATAAAAATTTATTTATCACATTTTGTCCCAACAATTTTATATAAATTATTTTCCTTAAAATTAATTAAAGTGACTATAGTTTATATTCATGATTATTCTATAAGTAATAAAAAATTTATCAAATAAAATACAATGTTTTAAATTATTTTATAAATATAATGTTAGATTAATGAATGTATCTAGTTTTCCGACACTACAACACTATTCAACCACTTGGGACACAATTTCTTCTTTATATATCAAATATAATAAACTAACATCTATACTTATACTTCTAGGGTCATTTTTTGATATATAATATGGATTAAGAAAATTTATTTAAAATAATGACAATATAAATTTAAGATTTTTTTAAATGGATGGATCTAGTTTGAACCATGTTAACAATGGGTTTGATGGATAATGTAATATATTTACAAACAAGTAACCAAAAATATTAGGATCTAGTGTATAAAATATTATGGTTATGAACAACCAACTATATCAAGATATTATTAACAATCTAAATAAACCTAATTTCCTAAGACATCAAATAAGAATATAATAAAGTTTAATGGATATTTATCTGAAAAAAGGAAATGGGGGAAAATGACTCCCATTATAAAATATTAAACATGTTAGAGGGTGGACATAAGGAAATATCTAAAAATAACAGGATGGTTTTTATATCTAGAAATTAAGGGAATAAATAAATACAGTACTTGTGAAAAATGAATGTTTTTTTAAATTAAATGGAGGGTAGTAAATATATTCTTAAGGTATTGAATTTTTTTTAAATATGGGCAGTGTGTTGATTATAAAAATCTATTTAATTAGATGAAATATCATAAAGTGAATCAACAATATTGTATGAATAGAGATTTAGATATTCATATGATAGAAAACTGAGGAAGATACAAATGAGAATAATATATTACTGGTATGATGTTTTAACAGTCTTTTCTTAGGTTTATAGTAGGAAACATGAATAGATTAAGATTGAAGAATTTTCATACATTACTCATATTTTTATCTATAAGAAGGAAGCATCAAGTACTAATATTGGAAATATGGGTTTATGGTTTATGAAGGATGTTTAATGATTAATGTGTCTATATATAGGGTTTCAAGAGTTAATATGTATGGATATTTTATTTACATGTTGATAAATTTATGTATATTCATAACTTCAATTGTAGAGATACACTTTTTGAGGCCTTATGTAATTGTACTATATCATGATTAATGATATTTTTGTATATAATTATCAGGTTCTATGAGAAATTTAGGATTATGGGATATATATATTTTTTAGGTATTTTTTACTCTAGGATGTTATAATTATTAGGGTTTTGGAAAAAATTATTTTGGATCATATTTTTGAAGATATAAATTATACCTGGGTATTGAAATGTGATTGGATGATGGAATTACTAATGTAATTTTGGAATAAGCTCATTATATTGGGAGCATTGTATAGTTATGTTAAATGAAAAATTATGGTCTAGGATGATTTTTTATCAAAATATATGATAATAATTGATGTATAAAGATTAAGTTAATTGTTGGAAGAATATTTAATTCTTTTTGTCATATTTTGCAGTGAATTAAGTTATTTTTGGATAATATTAGCATATTTTTTATAATGTAATATTTGAGTATGTTAATTTTTTGTATGTGAATCTATATGCGGTTAATGTTGTTTGGAGATAAATGATAAGAATTAATTATAAAGAATTTTTTATTTTTTGTTATTTATTTTTGTAATGAATATTTTTAAAATATTAATGTATAATTATTTATAAAATGATTTAGGATAAAAATGGTTTTTTATTTTTCTTTGATATAGATATTTATGTATTATTTCTTCATATATTGTTTATTGAATTATCATTAGGTATTCTCAGTACATTTTTTGAGCATTTTTTGTTTTAATAAATGGATAGAGATAATAAAAATACAATTCCACATAGTTTATGGATCTTATCATCTCAAAAAATTAAATTTTAGGGTTCCAAAAAAGAAAAATTCAACATTTTTATTTATAATTTATAATATGAGATGAAGTAGCGAAGTATGGATGATCGAAACACAACCAATAGAAGTAATTATTATTACAAAATAGAAATAAATCAAGTAAGATTAATTTTTTCTTATTATTTATCTTCCTGGTAAAATAATTCCTCATACCAAGAAAGAGGAAGATAAATCTATCATGTTGTATATATAAATTATTGATTATAAATCAAGGTATTGAATTGGAAACTCATTCCAAACTACGAATCTCACTATGATAAATTCATTTATTATGAAATATTTATGAAATTTTAAGATTGACATACTTATAACATTCATTAATTTTATTTATAGGAGGATTTTTTTTGATGCATATCGAGTGTAATTTTTTATCTAATGAATATTTATTTATCACTCTTTTATATTGATTTGAAAAAGAAATATTTTGCCTATTAGACACAATGTAAAAAAAATATGTGTATACACTTTCTTTTAGGAGGATATATAAAGACCATGATATTTTGGTATGTGTTAAATTCATAAAATATCATGTTTTTATTGTGTGTTATATATTAGAATCTGAAATAATGTAAATTATAATTTATTTACATGAAATTTTATCACCATTATTTTAATAAATTGGTTGTTTTAAAAAAATGTTTGGTTTCAGTTATATTTTTATTTTTTATTAAAAAATGAATGTTATTAATAATAATAATATATATTATTTTAATTGAATGGGTTTTTTTAATTGTGATTTAAAAATAAGATTAAATTAATATATAGAGTTTATTTGAAATAGTTGATTTTTTTTCAGAATAGTGAAAAATAATAATTCTAAAAATACTGTTTTTTTTATTATGTTATCAAGATTTAAGAATTTAATTAAATTTTATTAGCCATTTTTTCTTTAAGATATATATAACTATGTTTTAATATAAATAAATTTGAAATATAACATTAAACATATAAATATATGTTTGGCATGTGGTTAATCTAATTATAGTTTTAATTAAAATAAAAATATTTTTTATTTCGCCTCTTTCAATCATGTATCGAAGTGTATAATTTAATTATTGGATATTTTTTAAAGAAAATTAATCCCGGGTTTGTTATTAATAATATAATTAATTCCATCGAGATGAACTTGTTACATGATTATGGTATAAAACCTTTCTTATTCTTAAACAATCATTTATCAAAAAAGTGTGTCCCTTTGGGATATGTATAATTGTTTTAAAACTAATTTGTAGTAATTTTTAAAATATCAAATTATAAAATTGATTCCACATTTGAGATAATAATTTTTTAATTTTAAAATTAGGTTAATGAAATTTTTTATCAGAATGAAAAGTTACCGTGGTCAAATTTTGTCACCATGCTAAGAGTTAAAGGGATTATAATAGAGGATGAGATAATAGATAAGGAATAAAATTTCATTAAAATATCTATAAATTTGATTGGATGGGTGTATCTACACATTAACTTGTCATACATTCCAAATTTTACAAAATTTTATCCACTGCCTATGATAATGATGATATTAATATTTTACTATTATTAATATTTATGAGGGCGGTACCCATAGAAAATCTAAAATGAAACCTCAAATCATAGATTTTTCACAAAAAATACGAATATATTCATGACCAAGATATACATAAATCCTTCTATAACATTCCATCCCATGCCTGATTGGTCCAGGTCTCAAAAAAGAAGAAACTAAGAGCTATTAAGTTATGAGATGAAATATGATTTTCAAGAATGAAATGAAATTTATAACTAAATTCTTAAAATTTTATTTCTACTTCTAAATCCATAATATATTTTATAGTGATACTAATATAATTTCATCATTATATTTAATTTATATATATACACATTATTATTTAATTAGAAAAACTATTTTCTACCTCCATTATATCTTTTAAAAATTGAAAACAAAGTTCATGTTAATGTGAGGACTACTACCTCCATGAATCGATATAATTCAGATTTAATCACCACCTAAAATGGATGGTCATAATTATATATTTAATAAATAAAAAAGAAATTTAAAAAATTATTATTATATAAATTTACCCCTTTATATCATTTTTATCATTTTTATTTTAAAAATGAAAATACCACTCATTTGTACGTGCAGACTACTGCCTCCACCAATATAATGCCTCATTTTTCATCAAATAAATTACCTTATATATTTTCTTATTTTATTAAATCTATAAAAAAGTAATTTTGAAATTTTTACTATTTTTTAGATGATCAAACCCTGACACTTTGATCAAGTGGATATTCTAAACTAAACCGCCTCAAAATGTATGATGTAGTTATAACACACACAGTAACTAAAGACATCATTGTAATAGATAAAATAGAAGGAATGTTGATAATATAATGAATATTAAAAATGGTTTTAAGAATGTAAATATTCCATATAAAGTAATTATTCTTGAATTTGTATGATGTATATGGTGATTTGGGACTCATTGGTTGGGATTTTTAATTAAATAATCATTTTAAATGTTTTAAACCAATTTTTTTAACCCTTCCAATGTTCATTTAAATAATTTAATAATGTTATTATCTATTTTATAAATATTATTTTACATTAATTTCAATTACTTTTGGCTTTATTTATATTATTTCTAAAATTTATCTTAATTGGTTTATGTATGGGTCATTCTTATCATTTTTTAAAAAGTTGTAAAAAATGTTATTTTAACATTTACTGTATGATCGAATTTTCAAATTTTCATATATATTATTAAATATAAATCTCCCTATAATATTTCATAATGGTTTTTAATTAATATATAATTACTATTGTTTTTATGTTTTTAAAATTTTTCAAAATAAGATGATACATCAAATTTTATGAGATAATAATAAATGAATATGTTTAGGGGATCAAATGATATTTATTTTGAGTTTTATTATGGAAATGAAATATTTAATGTGTAATAATCAAGTTATGTTTCATGTTAATTTCATATAATGATTGTTTATAATGATATACACCTTCAATGAATTCGTTAGTTATATTATCTTGAGAAGTGAAAAAATGGAATCTGTTAGCCACTATTTCTGACATTAATGGTTTTAATTACCACAAATAATCTCATATATTAATATATTTCATTCCTTATCTCAAATATTCTAAGTTATGTCAAATAATTATCTTGAATATCATATCATTTCAATCACATAACTATATATGTGTGTTTACATATAAACAAGATCATAACTCATTATATATGTGTAATTACGGGTATTACCATTATATGACCTGTTTGATTTGTAAGACAGAAAAAACATAAAAAAATATCTTAAGTATGAGTCAAAGACAACAAAACATAGAAGACTCACTAACAGACATAGGACTCACTGACAGACAGTTCAAACAGGCACATAACCTATGTGTGTGAAGCTTAAAACGTTGGAATGACTCATTATTTCACATGACACTGATGCAGATGACACAATGTTGCATTTGACTCACCAAAATATACAACCTATCATTAGTCCAATTTACCTACCATTTAATGGTGTTACCAACCCAAGGATTCACCATTATTAGAAATCAGTGACCGCTAGTTCACCCATCTCACCGACATTAGAAAGAACTCAACATTGAAATAAGACACTATTAGTTCAACTATCTCACTAATAGAAGGAACACGACACTAAAGTAATGATTCACTAACAAATTTAAGGAAAAAAATGACATACTTATACCGATAGAATATGACACTGATAGAAGGAGACACCAATAGAAGGAGCCACCGACAGAAGGAGACACTAACAGACGAGTCACCGATAGACTGTTTAAGTTTTCCTTTATTAATATTATTTGTAATGGTCAAATTTGTGTCATTTAATGACAATTACATATTTATTAATATTTTGGAGTACTTTTAGCATATAGAATGAGGTACAATGAGCCAATTCATGTAGAATGTACATACTATTTATCGGCCATCTAAAATAAGAAGTATTTTCAAAGGAAAGAAGATAGAGAAAAAAATATAGTTGTGGTCCTTTCCTGCAAGAGATACTGAAGAACATCTGAAACTCTCATGAAACCATTGATAACATAAGAATAGAATAATAGACGAGGTAATCTCAATCGATATGAACATCTAATTGAAAACTATTTCATAATATCAAGGATGTAGAGAAATATACATGCACAACCATACTTGTATTTGGAATCCATAATACGACACTCTATTTTTTGGTCAACATCCAAAAGAATACTCAAGATTAAAATACACTAAATGAAACAAGTCTATATATGCACCACATAACCCAGATATCCTTCTAAATCTAACTCCAAAACATTTCTTCTATTGTGTTCAATTATTAACATTTTCATGCATTTTTTGTATTTGTATATTACACACACATTGACTCCAATGCATAACTAAAGGACACTTGATATTCATAATCTCACACTCCCTTTATCTATTTTTATACCATGTGGAACTATTAAAGAGGTCTTGTGTTACCATTTTGTTGTTTCTCCCATAAAGAACTGCAGTGGAGGTCAAGAGTTACCTGGACAACCATATGTGTTTTTGTGAACCCTGATCCTAGTTGTGGATTAAACTACAAATTAATTTAAACTTCATAGTGGTAGTTGATCACTATGTGGAGAGGATTAAGTCTCTGATTGATACTTCACCTCTTATTTTATATCCGCTGTGTTTCTACCTTTTAATTTTACGTTATTTTATCAAATATTTTAGAAAACTAAATTGAAATCTGATAGTTAGTTTAGCGATTTTTTATAAAAATTTTGAACTAGTAGGTTAGTTTGAACTCTTATATAAATCTTTAGGTTAATATATATGAAAATCAATCCATATCTTGAGAAAATTGATGACTCTTATAAATTCACAACAAATGGACATGGATTATATTTTTTATTTGTGAAATTTTTAATGAACCTGTTTCTAACATAAAGTTTTATAGATACTCAATTCACCCCTCCCCTTGAGTACTCTACTTCGACCAACATTTGGTATCAAAGGTGCATTATGAATATTCAATTTTCGAAACTTTTTCAACCTTTTTCAATTGTGATTTTCATTATATATTAATGATCTTAAATTTTTTGTCAATAGTAAATTTTTATCTCTTTAAAATATTGTTCTAAAATTTTCATTATGGACAATAGACTGGTTTGTGACGCTATTAAAAGTTAACCATTCTTTAAGGGAAAAAAGTATTCCCAATGGAAAATAAAAATCAAAATGCACATATAATTTATGGGTTTTGAAATTTCGTCATCAATTATAGATGTATATATGATTCCTACTACTACAAGAACTACTTGGGATGAACGAACAAATACTTCATACAAAAATAATTTAAAATACATGAATTCCTTATACTTTTATTTTAGGAGATGAAGAATTTAATTGAATTTCTTCATGTAAAACAGCCCATGAAATTTGGGATAATTTTTTTTCACATGAAGGATCTTTTAGTGTTAAAAAAATTAGACTTAACACATATACTATTAAATATGATTATTTTATAATGAAGCATGATGAGCCTATTTCTCACATTTATCTCAAATTCAATAAAATAGTGAACATTATGATCTCTTTGACGACATATTTTACTACCAATAAACAAATTATATTGATTCTTAGATTATTACCTGATAGATGGAGAGGAACGCCTATCTCCATTAAACATTCATGTGACATTGGAAAATTAACTTTAAATGAACTCATTGGAAAAATGATGTTGTTTGAGGAATATCTGAATGTCATAAAACAAGAAGTGGATGAACCTAAAATAAAATCAGTATCCCTCATTACTAATAAATCTATGAATACGGAAAAATACAATGTGATATCCTCTCTTGAAACCTCATGTAATGATGAATCAACATGAGATAGTGATTAAGGGATGGCTCAACTGACTATAAGGTTCAATACAATCTATCAGAAGAAGATGTTTTTCAAGAAGCCCAACTATAAAGACAAATATGATAATAAGTGAAACTAGAAAAATTACTAGATAAGAATAGAAAAATTAGAGGAGATTTTCTACTACGAATTCAAGAGGAGAGGACAATTCAAAGTTTACTATAAAAAGTTAAAAACAAAATGAAGTATGAAAAAATGATGTGATGTTTAGGAGAGCTCTGAAGGACACCTAAAGTGCCTACGCAGATAGCTCTAGTCAATCATCGTCATATTATTATGAGAAAATGAAATGTAAAATATGTTTTTTAGGACAAACACATCTGAGGTAACATTATAATCACCTGCACACAATTCTTATTATTCTGAAAATGAATATGAGTCTAAAATTATGAAAAGTGATGACCAATTTTAATACTATTAATTTTTGGATGACACATTCAATGAAATAAAAGCTAAATATAAATAATTGTGGGAAAAAATATCTTACCTTAACTATTAAGTCTGAACATACTACTTTAGAGTAAAATAATTATTAACTGATCAAGGAAACATTGAGTTAAAATGTCTACTGATAAATTGAAGAAGGATTTGTAATAGTTCACCAATGGAGTATATACTCTTACTCAAATACTTGATAAAAAAATATATACTATGTACAATTCTATTATTATATATCATCTCGTGCATAGAAAATTATCTAAAACCGATTTTATAACAAAATCTAGAAAATCTATTCTTCCATGTAAAAATCAAAACACTCCTTCAAGTTCTAGTTCTGAAAAATCCATTACTGCCTCCAGTTTTTTGAGACCAAATAGAGTATATTTTTCAAATTTTTAATTTAATGCTTGTTGGAAACCCATATGGCATAGGTGGGTACCTAATTCATTGATTACTAATGTCACTCGACCCAAACAAGTCTGGGTACCAAAATATATTTTTGTTTGATTATTCTATAGGAACACTATTTGAAGAGATCCTGCAAGAGTCAATGGTACTTTTACAATGAATTTTCATGATATATGATAGTATATTATTCAAGCATCAAGAACCTAATCAAGATTGATGGTGGATATGTAACCTTTGGTGACAATTTTGAAGGAAAAATAATTTTCTTAGGAAAAATAAGTATCACTCTCCCAGTTTTAATTTCTAAAGTACTTTTTCTTGATGGATTAATATATAATTTTCTTAGTATTTAAAGATTATTTGATGATGGAATTCATGTTAATTTCTAAAATGACGCTTGAAATTTTTTTTACAATAAAAATAAATTACTATTATCTGATTTTAGAAATGAAAATTTATATTCTATTAATTAGATTCTATATTTTCTCAAAATGATTTTTGTTTAAGATCCTTTCACAATGAGTCCTGGTATCAGAATAGGATATTAAGAGACTACAATATACACACTCTTGGAAAGCATATCAGAAGATAACTAGTTGAGGATCTACCCAAACTTATGTTTCCAAATAAAAATGTCTTTATTCCATGTGAAAAGAGAAAATATAACATGATAACTTTCAAATAAAAGAATGAAGATTCAACATCTCAACCTTTAAAGAAGGTTCACATGGGCATGATTGTACCATCCTGAGTTTTTAGTTTAAATGGGTATAACTATGATTATGTTCTTTTAGACGACTGTTATAGGTATACATGGGCCTATTTCATAGCACAAAAAAAGAGATCCATGAAGTTACTTCATCAATTATTCTAAAATTTTGGAAAATTGTAGTGGATTTAGAATTTAGACCTTAAGAAGTGATCATGTCCATGTGTTTGAAAATAAAAACATTGATTCATTTTGATTACACAATGGTTATTTTCAAAACTTCACATCACCTATAAAACCTTAAATAAATGGAGTTGTGGATCGAATAAATATAACCATACAAGAGATTTCTAGCATTATGATTAATGAAAATGATTTACCTATGAAATTTTGGGATGAGGCTGTGAATACAACTTGCAACATAATAAATAGATTCTTAATTTCACCTCTCCTGACGAAGTCTCATTATGAGATGTATATATATAAGATACCCAAAGTTAGTTATTTGAATTATTTTGGCTGAAAAGCCTATATCCTTAATAAATAGGACACTCTTAAAAAATGTGCACCCAAGTGTGATGAATGAATCATCCTAGGATACTCAACCATTAGTATATACTCTATATTATTTAATAAATAAACCATGTGTGTAGAATAATATGTGCTTATCAATTTTAATGAAATAGATTAACATGAACCTAAGACCTCTATAGACAACCTTAAAGATGATATCTCAAACCTGGACCTACATGAAAAATCATCTAATCCTCTTGTCAATATATGTTAAAGGAAATAGTTCTAGAACTTATTAATAATCTAAACTGGATGAACCTAGATCTACAGATGAACCCTATGTTACTAGCCTCTACTTTTCTATATCAACTAGAACCCTCAAGAACCAACCTTTATATGTTTTTGTGGGATACATAGATAAATGGATATAATATAGATTTTCTCATAGAAATCTGGTAGAACATCGAGATTTCTTTCACATCATGAACCTAAAACATCAATTATTCAATTAAAGATGAATTTTGGGTGATGGATATGCAATAATAAAAAAACCAATTTGAATGAAATAATGTTTTGAAACTTATGGATAGAATCATAGGCACCATGACCATAGGTACTAAGAGGGTTTTTAGGAACAAAGTAGATTAATATGGTAATATTGTTAGAAACAAAGCTATATTTGTTTAACATGGTTATAGTCAAGAAGAATTCCTTGATTATGAAGAAACTTTTTCACCTATTTATAGTCATGGGGCTATATGAATCCAACTTGTTATGCTTCCCATATTAATTTAAAACATTATCGAATGGATATTAAATGTGAATTCCTAAATTGTTATATAGTTAGTGATTTTTTTGTTGAACAACCGCATGGTTTTATAGACCCTCATTTTCAAAACAATGTTTTCAAATTAAAAAAATCTTTATATGGTTTAAAACTAGCTCTGAGGACATGATAAAAAATATTCATTAGTTTTCTTATTTCAAAAGGTTTTACAAATAGAATTACTGATCCTAATGGTTTTTTTAAAAAGAATTTATAAAGATGTTTTAGTAGTTCAAATATATATTGATGATATTTTATTTGGATCTCAAATAATATTTTTAGGTATTGAGGTTTCAATGATGATGAAAATTTAATTTGAAATGAGTTTGATTGGTGAACTCAAATTCTTTATTTTATTTCCGATTTTTCAAAATAAAGAAGGTATAATTATATATCAAAGTAAATACAAATAATATATTCAAAAATTAATAGGATATGATGTAATTAAAAGTAGTGATAGTATAATGAGTTCTATAAGTAAGTTGGATCCTGATGAAGATGGTAATCTAGTTGATCAAACCACTTAAAAAATAATTATTGGAAGTTTTCAGTACTTGACTTCTAGTAGGATAGATATAATGTTTAGTGTGTGTATATGTTCCCATTTTCAAGGTCATCCCAATGAATATCACTTAAATTATGTTAATAGATTTTATAAATACCTCAAACATTATATCAATTTTGGTTGGTTTTACCCAAATGGATAATCATTTGATATGGTTTGTTATTATGATGATGATTTATTTTGAATAGAAGATAGATAGAAAAAGAATATCATGGAAATTCCACTTTTTTGGAATGTATTTGAATTCATGGGGTATTGAGAAACAAAATTCTATTACACTAACAACTAATAAATATGAATCTATAGCTTCTGGTAGCAGTAGTGCACAAATTTCTTAGATTAAACACACTTTAATAGACTATGGATATCAATTTATACATATCTCCATAAATTGTGACAATACAAGTGCTATTATAATTTCTATGAACCATGTTTCTCATTCAATAACAAAATATTTTGATGTAAGACATCACTTTTTGAGAGATCATTATAAAAATGGTGATATCCCTTTAGAATTTATTATCTCTAAATATCATCATGATGACATATTCACTAAGCCATTGAACTCTAAAAGAATGAGTTTCATCAGACATGAGTTAGGAATGATCAATAAGTAAGATCGTGTGTGCCTTTTAATTGATCCTTTTCTGTGATGTTTTCATACTGCCATTGTTGTCATGCCAACACTATTATCATTCCGACACAATTATTTGGAAAACACTATTGTCATTTCGACACTGTCAGTGTTATAAAAATTTAGTCTTGTAGACATGGATGACTCATTACTTCTATATGTTTTATGTTTTTATGAAAATGTTTCAGTTTTATTAATTCCAGTGAACCCAAATTCACGATTTCATGGTTTTTTAATATAAAAGGCCCTAAATGATATAAATTTGAATCAATCCACTCAACTCCTTTACCTCTAATATCTCTCTCTCAGTTAATGTTCCCTTAATTTACCACTAATGTTTCACCTTTTTACCTCAAGACTGAACTTATTGGAATGACACATGTGAAGAGGGATCTTTAAGAGAGTGATTCTTCTGCATCTAAAAAATAGAAAGGTGAATAGAGAAAACATTCAATTCTTATAAATACTAGTTTGGAAAATATTCTTATAACCACAGAGAAAGAAGTATTGGTGGAATGGATCTTAGATGGGAAGTTTATATAGTTGAAGGTGATACATGATCAAGGATGACATTATTTTTTCATAAACAATGGCAGGGTTTTTTACTTGAACCTGGTAATGAATTTTACATGAATATGGATCTTCCTATTGAAGGAAGTGATGTAGCTAGGGTTAAATCGATAGTAAAAGGGAAGAGAAACTCTTTCTCTTCAATACATTGGGATAAATTTTTTAAGTTACTTCACGATGGAATGGTTGATGATTAACAAGGTACTTCTCCAAATTAATGTGAAAAATTTTGTTATGAGATAGCTCTAAAAGAGCTAACATGAAATTATGAACATATGAGGACCATTTCCCCAGAATTAAATGGTGAGTGAAGAATTCAATTTATGTTTTTTCAGTACCATATTTTTCCTAGGAAAGGGGACTTTTCTTCTCTTAATTAGTAGGATGTACACTTGGTGTATTTATTATATAAGGAAGTTAAATGGAATCAATATAGTTATCTGATAGTGCACATAAATGAGATGATAAAACCTAGTTTTACCTCAAATTATCTTTTTAATTTCACAATAATTTCATCAATGTTGACAGAGAAAGGTTGTGTAACATAAGTTGATAATGTTTTAGTTAGTGAATGTAGCGGAATCTGTTTAAGTTATGACATCATTAAGAGTATTATGATTAAACGGAACCCATGGAGAAAATAATGGGTTTGTGATGAAGATATATTGTATAATAAGATCAATCATATAGATCACCCATTCAGACCAAGGGATCTAGTGGATCGTGGACTTGGTTCAGATGAACAAAGTAATTTTGTCTTCAGATAAAGAGGTGGAACCAGCTACTCCTTTAAGAGACGTTGGATATCCATTTGATGATAGAAGTGACCCAGACACAACTGGACCAACAAAAAATAGTTTTCTATTGGTCATGTGATTCCACATATGGGATTACCTTCTCATAAAACTATTCTCAAATCTACAGGATGTGATGAAAAATAAGATGAAAGAAGTATAGAATATGTCCGTTAATATAGTGAGGATGAATATGAATAAAAATAAGATGGTTGTGGTGAATGTGGTTCATAATCATGTAGAGAAGAATAATATGAGAATTTAGATGATGGAATTGGAAATGAAAAGAATGAAGATAGTGATAATTAATAAAGTAGTGAATGTGGTTGCGACAGTGAATCTGATCCTCCATAGGAAAATGTAGATGTTGTTAGTGTGGAATTTTTTGAAGCTAATGTTGGTTTATCTGTTGAGGGTGTTGTTTAGAATGAAAATATTTCTCTATCTGAACAAGTATCTCATTTTTTATATTATAGAAAAAGGTCACTGCATAAAGAGAAGAAACCTAGACAAGAATCATTGACTGAGGGGGATAAATTTTTCTTATAAGCTGACTCTGATAGGAAGCCTCAAGGAAGAGTTACTCAAGATGTAGAAGATGACCAAATTGGAATTGTGAGGGTTGTTACTCTTACTCCTATAGATTCAGATATTTTGGTTGAATGGATGATGAATCCTTATTATGTGGCATTCAGAATGGATTATAAATATTCTGATGATGAATTCTTTACACATGGTACAATGGAATTAGTGGCTGAGATCGTTTCTCGTAACAATGTAACTAATAAAGATTTTGAAAATTTACAGAAATGTATTTGTTCATCCATAATGATTTTAGTAAAATCTCAAATGAGACATGAAATTGATGAATCTAAGAGATAGAATACTGAGCTAAATTAAAATTTTAAAGCTATTCGATCCATGGTTGATGGTGTAAATCAAGATGGAGATTCAAATTCTACACCTACCTCAACCAGTGTGTCTCTAGAAGATGATGATTTGTTTTCCAATATGGTGAAAAAAGAAATACATGAAAATTTAATTAAAATAGCAGAATAAAATGTGGCAAGAATGGAGGCACCCTCGTAGCTAGCTCTTCTCCCCATGGATGGACAACAGGGGCATTCAGGTCAGGACGTTGGTATTGTTGAAACTCCTCCGGTGACCTTGGTTGAACTGCAACAAGATTTTGATGCAGTTCCCATGGAGGAATCATGGGATCTTATCATGAAAATTGAGTAATAGATATTGTAAGAGGTATTGATAATTCGTTCTTCTAAAGAGGAAGCAGAAATGATGAACGAGAGACCAATCCAAGTTGAATCAAGTAAGGAGTAGGGAGAGTGTATTGACAATCAACATTTAATTATGACCAGATGCTTCAAAGATAAGAAGTTATCAGTGAAAAAGTTCTTACATACATGGGACAATCTGACATGCTGATCAAGATCTCCTCAGGTTTCAGTTTGGATTTGATGGTTTGAAATCCTATATTCATATCCCGCCTGATTTACAGTTTCAAAATTTATTGGTTCTATGTTGATGTTTGGATTTTTTTTGTGGGTGTATTTCTTTGTTTGAATTCTGTGTGTGTTGTGTTCGTGAGGTTCCCACTAACCCATAATGTGGTTTATCTTGAAAATGAAAAAAATGGATTTGAACCGGAAAAAAATGGATCAGTCTTGTCTTGGAAATTATTTAGAGAGGCTACATCTAGTAGTTTTAAGCTGATTTTAAATAATGTGAGTATCTGTTATATTATTTGATCCATTGTTGAACATGCAGTTTCTCACTATTTCCACAAATGTGTTTTATAATAAAAAAAATTAACTTGGAATGAAGAAACAATTGTGACAAGAAATGAAAAACATATGAATTAAATGAAGATTTTAACCATGGTAATAAATCACTTGAAAACTAAGTACAAAAATAGAATGGAATGTGTCATCAATGGACTTGAGAATATTTTTTATCATTTTATTTCTCTATATTTTTCCATGCTATGAATAGAATTTAAGGAACATTCCTCCTCTACTCTTTCTTCAACCAATGATCAACTAGTTCCTCCTACACAATCTATAGATCATAATACTATTATTTAATATTTGAAATAATGGTTTCAATTATTAATTCAATGTATTTCCATGGTTGAGGACACTTTAGATAAAAAGCATGACCATGTGATGTTTTATACATGGATTGATTCACACACTCAGGAAGAGATGAAAAATAATATGAATGAGTATTTCTTCAAACTCATCACTAAGAATCAAATGAATAGTCTATTTATATATTTACCCACTAATATTATTATTCCTCCAGTGAAAAATGATTTTAACGATCAGATTCCTAAGATGAAAAAATGCACTCCTTTGTTGGAAACTTTTATAGAAAACAATGATGATTTGGAAAAAGATATGAAATAAGGTAGATAGATAATTGAAGAGTTCATCAGTCTATGAAAAAATATCTCTATTTCCAAAGTGAACCTATTGTGGTGACACCTGCTACACCACTTGGCCCTACTCATTCACTACCTCCTCATGCTCCGATATCAGTTTCTTTGGCCTTATCTCATTTCAGACCCATCATTATAGAGCATGTTTATCCTTGGCTTATTTCTCAGCACATATATTCCCATTTTTCTACACTTCCTAAAGCAGTTCCACAACCTCCATTGAAAATCCCTTCAGACCCACCTTCATCTCACCCAAAACCTCCTAATAAACCATCCATTTCACCTTTTGATAAGGGTAATGAACCCCTTAAACCTAACATATAATGTAGAGTGATATTTTTTGATAGGGATGAGTCATTTTACTTTTTATAATTTAGGTTCCTTTGTTTATGAATATTATTTCATTGTTTCTACTTTTCTGTTTTTAGTGTTCTTCTCACATTCCACCTTTCCTAATCCCATAAGGGGTAGAACATTAAGCTTTATTATTATTAGAGAACTTTATTTGTGTTTATGAATTATTATCTCTAATACATTTCCCTTCCTATAATGGTAACTAATAATTAGAATGTTCACCTAAATTGTTTTATCCATGGTAAATAATAATGCGATGATTTGTGATCATCAAAATGGGTGATATTGTAGTCCCATAGATACTGTTGGCCACTATATAGACTATAATGGTTTTAATTATCATAAATCATGTCATATATCAATATATATCTTAACTTAGGTAAATGATTCTAAATTATGTCAATATATTATCTTGAATATCAGATAATTTCAATCATATGAATATTTTTTTTGTGTTTAAGTCTTAACAATCATATAACAGATTATATTTGTGTAATTATGGGTATTACCAATCTCAGGATTTGTTGATTTTTAAGACTTTCAAAATATCTAATCATTATCTAAGTATGAGTCACATACATAGAAAGATATATGACTCACCGGCTGACATAGGACTCACTTAAAGACAGTTCAAACAGGCATATGTTTGTGGTATGTGAAGCTGACACCATCTGAATGACTCACCACAACTTCAACTATCTTGCTGAAGTAGAAATAACTCACCATTAAAATAAATCAGCGTTAGTTAAACTATCTCACTGATATAAGGGAAAAGTCACTGATGTAATGAGTCACCAACATATGGAAAGGCATAATGAAAGACATAATGATACCAACAGAATGATACATTGATAAAAGAAGACAAAGATAGAAGGAGACACTGATTGAAGGAGACACCGACAAATGATTCTCCGATAGACTCTTTAAATATTATTTTATTAATATTATTTCTAATGGTTTTATTTCTGTCATTTAATGATACTGACATATTTAATAATCTTTGTATGAATTTTAGAAGGAATTATGAGGTATGATGAGCTGATTCACATGGAATATACATACACTTTGTCAACCCACAAAAATAATAATTATTTTTAAAAGAGGGAAGTTTGAGAGAAAGTATAGTTGTGGTGTGTGCCTGTGACAGATACTGAAGAACATATGAAAGTCTTATAAAACCTATATGAACACAATAGAATATGAACACACAAGGAAATATAAATCATGTTTATCATAAAATTGAAAAACTATTTCAACATATCAATGAAGGAGAATAATATAACTGTACAACTATACTTGTTGCTGGAAGCCAGGATATGACACTATATTTTTGTGTAGACTTCTAGAAGGAGATGCGTTGTTTAAATCCAATACATCAAATGTGTCTAGAGCAGCACCACAAAACAAACAGATCCATATAAGCCTAACATTACATCTTTAGTTCTATTGATTTCAGTTATATACATTTCTGAGCATTGTGTGTATCTTTTTGTTACACACACACACACAGTAACTCATTTGAATTACTTTAGGATGCTCGATATCCTCAATATCAAAATCTTTTTATCTATATATATCACATGTGGAACTATGGAATAGGTCATGTATGAACTGTTTATTTTTTTTGTGAAGAACAGTGTTGGTGTTCAAGGGTAACCAGGATATCCATGTCGGCTATTGTGAACCCCGAGCTAGGGATTGGATAAAACTGTTTATTAATTTAAACTTCTTGGTGGTTGGTGATCACTAAGTGGAGAGGATTAAGTCTCTACTTGAGACTGAACTCCTTGTTTAATATCTACTGTGTTTTTACCTTTTAGTTTAACTATATTTTGTCACATATTTCATAAAAATAAATTTAACACTTATAGTTAGTTTTGAATGTGTTTATAACATCTTGAACTAGTAGGTTAGTTTCAAAAGTAATATTACTAATTAGGTTAGTATAGATAATAACTAATCAATCGGTTCTGAAAATATTTGAAAATTCAAGACCCTTATAATTTCACTAAAAACTGATATTGATTATATTTTTAGTTGTAGAAATTTTTAAAGAATCAAATTGTAATGCAATTTTATATAGATACTCAATTTACCCCCATCCCCCCTTGAGTACTCTACTCTGACCAAAAGAATCCATCCTAATGGTTATTAATTTTTGGGTTGATTATAGGAGTGATATGTAGATGGTGTCCCATGAAGATTATATATTTCTCTTTTATTCAACATGGTTTTATATGTAAAGATTTGTTTTATAAGGAATGAAATTGTGGTTATGGTTTAAAGGATATTTTTGAGATTTTTAAGCTGAATGGTTTATTTTTAATGAATGGTTTTTAGGTTTTTCAACCAACCCTCATACTTTTAATTCTGGAATTATACTATTTTATAATTTTTTTATGAAAAAAAATATTACATGAACCAACCTGAGTACAGTAGTACATATGTAAAAACCCATGTTTTTGGACTAGGTAAAATTCCATGTGAATTTGAATTATTGAATTTACTAAATGGAAGTTCCTTGAACCGATATTTGAAATGTAATTATGAGAGTTGGATTACATAAATGTGTTGTTTGTATATATATAGGTAATGTAATTAGGGGTCATGATGGCGTCTCATTTATTTTTGAGAGTGTCTTGACCTAAAATTCATAGGTTTGGCTTGTTTGAATTTGGAAGAAGGTTTCTCTGAAACCATGTGTCTACCTATAATAAACCGTATAGAGAGAACCAGAGGTGTAGTATGTGTTTCACTAAATTTTCATGGTTTACCCAAAGCATGTACCATTCCTGTATGGATAGTTCCACTTAGGTAGGATTTATGCACTATTCATCGTATAGTTGGAGCACAGTTAATAAAAACCACAGACTAATATCCTATGAGGTGGGATTCTTAGGTAGCGAGAGGTGCATGTTTTGTAGAAAATTTGTCCAAACTATTTGTCCAAATCATGAAACTATCTTTTGAGGGTGAAATAATCAAAATTCCCACAATTAGGTTTCGAGCCTCTATTTATTTTTCATTCTTCTTCCTCTAGTGGGAGTGACCCCTCTCCTTATTACATGGATTCCTGCTCCATAACCTATGGATTTAGATATCTCCTCCATTGGAAATCTAAATCAAGCATTTTCATTCTCTGTTGAGAAAAATTAAAAATATGTAGATTAATTTTTAAACATTCATCAATTAAACTCCCATAGATTGTGAAATTGTGGTGTAATCTAATTCTCCATATTTTCTAATAGAATGTATATTTATTCAATTTATTCCAAACAAGACCAAATCAAATCTCAATATTGGATGAGTAAAGCATATAATTAATATTATATCTAGTCTACAGATTATTTCATAAGTTTTTTTCTTTTTATAAATAGTGTCATTGCACCGCGTGTCAGCCTTTTTTGTGTATTTCTATTAAAATATTTTCTTCAATCTAAATAGTTTTTATTAAATTTTATTACACTAGTTTAGTGTTGTTATGTAATTAGAGGATTTAAATATCTATGATAGGAACTCATTCGTTGTTCTGACTTATTTTACCTCATATTATTTAATTAATTAATTTCTTAGATTTCCTTATAAGATTTCTTCGTAGATTTTAAATGTAATTTCCCTTTTTAATCAAAATCCCAATTGATATTGGAACCTCCTAAGTGCCATGTTAGATATTATACTTGTTTACCATGTGTGGTAGCATTATATATTTCTCATCTTTGTGAATAAATATGTGATTATTAGGTGTAATTCTAAATTGGTTTAAATGAATTGTTTAAAAAACTATGTCATGTTTTTATATTAAAACCCCTCGAATGAGGTGCACCATCTTCTCAATTATAAATAATTAACTAGTTATTTGAATCCTTCATGGATATATGATTTTGTGTTTATCTGCAGTTCATTTTTATTCTTTGAAATTATAAATTTTTTGTACATTCTATTTGATATTTTTCTAGAATATAGTTTCCCTCTTTTGATATAAATGTTTTCTAAACCAATGCACATTCTAAGTGCTTGGCAAACTAAATTAAATGAATTTCCATATTTTTTTAAATTCATTGGAATGTCTTAAATTGACACGACCTTCCCTCGGGGCCCGTGCCGTGACTACCCCAAGCACGCCTTCCATAGGCCAGGGGCTGGCGACAAGCACCGAAGGCGTAAATCCCGATAAATGGGAAGGCATTGTCTTTATAAAAGGAAACAAGCACCACAGAGTAAGAAAGAGGAAATAGTAAACACTAAGTACAAGAGAAGTGCTGAAAAGTAAATGGGCTAGAATACAAACCCAAATAAAAGTACAACTACAATTGAACAAGTACAACAGAAAAGATAACAGCTGGAAGGACGGAAGCGGCTCCTGGGTCGTCCTCCTCGGATCCTACCTGAAGGGTAGGTACAGATGGCGCAACTCCTGGTCGTCCACCACAGATCCTACCTGAAGGGTAGGTACAGAGAGCCTCCTCCATTATAACGACCCATACTTTACATACATTGTTAATACTTCAAAATTGAAGCACACTTATTACAACATATGACAAAACCACAAAGGACCGTATAGGTATAGTGTCTTTAGAAACTGGGAAACATAAACAACTGGTTCATAAATCTTCTACAGTGTCTCCCATTTATTTCATCATATCTAGGGTCCCTTTTAGCATAATCTACTTAATATCCATCTTCCTGACCTGGGGAAAAGAAAACATAAAAGGGTGAGCTCAAATGCTCAGCAATGGCAAATAAAGGAAATAAAAATCATATCATATCTTTTTGAAAATCAAAACCTGCAAAAGAGAACATAATATCTTAACATGGAATAAATCATAGAAGTGAAAATGAGATCCCCAAAATCATAACATAAAAATTGAAACTTTGTGGCATGCACACATAATCATGGAAAATCATTTCTTGTTAGTCATGACTCATTGCCAAGACTATCTTAGTGGACAAAGTCCCTTTCTGAACCGAGTTCACTCCTCGTTTCAGTCCTGTATCACTGAACCGAAATAACCTTCCGTTCCAGCCATGTCTATCTCATGAGATATAAAATCATTACCCAATGCATTGGAGGGAGATATAGGTCCCACCCATCTTATAATGAATCCTTTCTTATGTGTGCCACATAATCATAAAACATACATCATCGCATAACACATATAACAGAAATGGGATTCTTGAAACATCATGACATCATAAATCAATTCATATATGATAAAGGAATTCATAAACATAATTCCATCACAACATAGTCAAACCAATGTAAAAATATGGATAGAAACAGAACCCTTTATTATCTTAGATGGAAAATAATTTTGATAAAACACTTGAATTGAATTCTTGAGGAAAATATCCTTTCTTCTTCAAAAACATTTTTCCTTTCATAACGTGTCATACAACTTTAAAATAAAAGAAGTTGATTAAAAATAAACTTGAAAACTTGTAAAGGAAGCTTCTTGGAAACAATGTTTTAAAAATCCATTCATGCCATATAAGTTAAAAAAAACATTCTTCGTACTTTTTTCGGAAAAGTCAAAAAGTACCTCGTACGGAAAAACGACAAAAGATTCCTTTCATATTCTTTACTAAAAACTCACCTAAGGGTAAAATTGGATTTAAACTATTTCAAGTGGATGGAAATAATATTTCATATTGAGGGAACATGGATGTGGATGATAAAATACAACCCAGTAAATACTTACGAATAAACAATCTCGGATAAAAATGAGATTGTGATATTTCCCTTACCTTAGGTCCGATTAGATTTGTACGTGTCTGAAGCTCCTGTATAATGGTTTAAATAATGTTATTGACTTATTCCAGAATCATACATATTTATATGATATCATATATGGTCATATTATTAGCTTCTTGTTAGTAATATTTCATTGTTACTTGTTACTCGGGTCTTTATAACTTTTTGTTCTTATGCGTGTTTTGTCGAATAAATTCTTATTATTATCTTTAGGTTATAGATAATTCATTTCCAGAATGTTATTAGTGTAATATATACCATATTCATTCATTCAATTCATTTATATAATCATTATGAAATGAAGATCATGTAGAACGAGTCGCATCACGTCGTGGAGACGGTATTCCGTACGTACGCACGAGTGATGATATCGTTCCTATGATCGTGGAATTGTATTGGAGTATATATATATATTATTTCAGTATCAATATTACTTAATAATAATCATATATAGTTACTGATTACACCATTATACCCATCCTTGTAAGGTGATGGTGGAAAATAGATTACACCACGGCGTGGAGACGGTATTCCGTACGTACGCACGCCCAGTGATTTCATTTTTCCGTAGGATGGATAGAAGGTGAATTAGGGTTGTTTCATATTTATAATAACATATCAGTATGTAAGTAATACTTATGTTACTACTTTATCATGAAACAACTAAAGAAGAAGAAGTTGAAGAAGAAAGAAATTGAAAAGATCGGTAATGGATATTACCTTTTCTTTGGAACGCCTCTTTGAATACTCCACTTAAGGAACTATGATTGGTCTTTGGAGAAGACCAGGACCTCTAGGATTATTATAGGGAAGTGGAGAGGAGAAAATGGCAGGGGTTGGCCGAGCTTGAGTGCTCAATTTGGTGTGAGGAGGAGGGGGAGGAGGTGCCCTTTTATAAGGGAGGAGAGGGGCATCTTAGGAATATCTCAAAATATTATTTTATATTAAAGTCAAAATCGGTTTATAATGGTTACAAAGGGTCTTATTTCGAAGATAAAGTGGGGAAGGGTCGAAATCCTATCAACCAATAGGATTTAGACAAGTTTAGGGTATTATTTTAACTTTATCAATTAGATTTAACTCTAAGTTAATTATTTTAACTTTTACCGTGTCTTTTTGTTTTCTTTCACTATATGGTTAATACACTTACTATAAAATGACAAACGAACCCCAAATTGTTTATTATTAATATATATATCCTTATCTAAGTCATTTGGCCGAACCTTAGATTTTTAGGAATAAAATAACAATTAATAATATAATATTTGATTTAAAAACTATTTTGTGTCAATTTTGACACTATTTGATATATGATTTTTGTGAAAGTCATAACAGAATTATATGTTCGAACCAAGTTGATTAAATCAACAATAATATATCATAGTAACCTATAAAATTAGTGGAATTCATAAAAAGTCTCAAATTACATTTATTTTGGTATTTATATTATCAATTTTGTCAATATTTCATTAATAAGATAATTACTGCATCATCTTTGTGTCATAAATAAATTAAATTATTTGACGTCTAAAAATTACAAATAAAATACCATCATGTAGGAAATCGTTTTAGCTTTCTAATGAATATTTACAATCGAATTTATCTTATGTATAAACCTATATTAAAAATGATATACTTATTAAACTTGATTTTAACTATTTTAACCCTTCTTTAAATAAATTAATAATAAATGTCCTAATCTAATCCAAGTGGTCCTAAATGGTCATATTTTATTCCTAAGATTGTTTTTTGGTCGAATTACACTTGTCCAATAGAATTAGGACATGTGTTAGGGTAATATTAATATCATATTTACCCTTAGTTACCCTATTTACTATTAACCGCGGTAAAAAAAGTAAAAAGTTACTATTCACCAAAAAATTATTTTCATCTCATTGAACCACATTTTAGTCCTTGATATTAACCGTGTCTCTCAGATTTTCGAAATACCAATCACAGAAGCGGTAAAATTAAGTTTTATGCAAAATTCAGTTTTTAACCTACCACTTCGTGGTTTCACTATTCATCAAAAATTGAAAGTTTTCAGAAAAATACCAAAATTTCACCCTAGGCTAATTTCGATATTCTGAGTCAAAAAATGAAGTCCATTTTGAAAAATAAAATTTATAAAATTCCAAAAAGTGGTTATTACTATTCATAACGGCTAGTTTTAATAGCATGATGTTGTTTAGTGAAACTCGGTATTGCGTACGACGCAAGCTATCGAGGAAGGTCGCGATTGCGTGTAAAGCAAGACAAGCAAGTGTTGTATAGAAAAAGATTCCTTGGATGATTTATATAACATAAAAGTCTCGGGTGTTACATTCTACCCCCCTTAAAAAGAATTTCGCCCTCGAAATTCGTCACTTTGCAACAAACAGATGAGGATACTTCTCCCTCATCATATCCTCAAGCTCCCATGTAGCTTCTTCAAGTTGGTGGTTTCTCCATAAAACTTTCACCAAGCGAGTGGTCTTGTTTCGTAGGACTTTTTCACTACGATCCAGAATCTCAATCGGCTGTTCTTCATAAGAAAGATCTTGCTCCAGCGGTACAACTTCTGAGCTGAGTACATGTGAAGGATCTGGTATGTACTTTCTCAGGAGAGATACATGGAACACATCATGAACTTGAGAGAGATTCAGTGGAAGCACCAATCGGTAAGCTACCTTCCCAACACGATCCAATATTTCGAAAGGACCGATATATCTAGGGCTCAACTTCCCCTTCTTTCCAAATCTCATAACCCTCTTCCAGGGAGATATTCGTAAGAACACTTTATCACCCACTTCAAACTCTAGGTCTTTTCTTCGGTTGTCGGCATAACTTTTCTGTCGACTCTGAGCTGCTCTTATGTGTTGTTGAATAGATCTGACCTTTTCTGCCATTTCATCAACGAGATCAGGTCCTAATAGATTTCTTTCCCCAACTTCATCCCAGCAAGTTGGAGTCCTGCATTTCTTTCCATAGAGAGCTTCATAAGGAGCCATCTGAATACTGGAGTGAAAGCTATTATTATAAGAAAATTCCACCAAAGGTAGGTGTTGATCCCAACCTCCTTTGAAATCCATAGAGAAAGCTCTCAACATATCTTCTAGGGTTTGAATTGTTCTCTCAGACTGACCGTCTGTCTGGGGATGATAAGCAGTGCTGAAACTCAACTCTGTATCCAGAGTATGCTGAAGACTTCGCCAGAACTTCGAGGTAAATCTCGGATCTCGATCAGATATAATAGAAAGTGGTACTCCATGCAATCTTACCACTTCCTTTACATATATCCGGGCAAGCTGATCTAGAGAGAAATCCTCTCTAATAGCAATGAAGTGTGCAGACTTTGTAAGACGATCAACTATGACCCAGATAGCATTATTGCCTTTGGATGTTTTAGGAAGTCCTGTGACAAAGTCCATAGTGATGTTTTCCCATTTCCATTCGGGTATGGGTAATGGTTGTAACATCCCCTTAGACTTCTGTCTCTCAGCTTTAACTTGTTGACAAACCAAGCATCGAGAGACATATTCAGCAACATCTCTTTTCATGCCATCCCACCAGAAGTACTCTTTCAGGTCCCTATACATCTTCGTGCTTCCAGGATGAATAGAGAATGAAGAACTATGAGCCTCATCCAGCATCTCTTTCTTTAATTCGGGGATGGGAGGAACACAAACCCGATTCCTGAACTTTATTATCCCATCACAATCAAGGTTGAATTCAGGAACATTTCTCACCTTCTTTTGTAACTCGACATCTTCTTTCTGTGCCTCTTTAATCTTCACATGTATAGATGGTTGAACATTCATTTGAGAAAGATAAGATTTTTCCCCTTCCATTATAATTCCAAGATCCATCCTTTGTAAATCCATAAATATTGGATCTTTTGTGATCCTCATCATGGATAAACTAGCATGGTCTTGTCGACTTAATGCATCTGCCACCTTGTTTGCTTTCCCAGGGTGGTAATTGATTGAGCAGTCATAATCCTTAATCAGCTCCAACCATCTTCTTTGGCGCATATTCAGCTCCTTTTGTGTGAAAATATACTTTAAACTTTTATGATCAATATAAATATCACACCTTTCACCATAAAGGTAATGCCTCCAAATCATTAATGCAAAGATTACCGCAGCCAACTCCAAATCATGTGTTGGTTAATTTTGCTCATGGATTTTCAACTGTCGTGAGGCATAATCTATCACCATATCATTTTGCATAAGAACACACCCCAATCCCTTCTTGGATGCATCACTGTAGATCACAAACCTTTCTCCACTACAAGGCAATGTGAGAACAGGTGCACTGGATAACCTTCTTTTCAACTCCTTGAAATTCTCTTCACATTCCTCTGTCCAGACAAACGTAACTCCTTTCCGAGTCAACTTGGTGAGTGGATTAGATAATCGTGAAAAATCTTTTACAAAACGTCGATAATATCCAGCAAAACCAAGAAAACTTCGGATCTCAGTTACTGTTGTTGGTCTTGACCATCTTTCGATAACCTCTGTTTTTGCTGGATCCACAGATATCCCCTCTTTTGAGATTATATGACCCAAAAATGCAACTTTTTGAAGCCAAAATTCACACTTGGTAAATTTGGCATAAAGCTTCTCCTTTCTCAGGGTCTTCAATATAATTCTCAAGTGATCTTCATGCTCTTCCTTGCTCTTTGAATAGACAAGAATATCGTCTATAAAGACTACCACAAATTGATCAAGATAGTCTCTAAAGACTCTATTCATTAGATCCATGAAGATAGCAGGGGCATTAGTAAGACCAAATGGCATCACTATAAATTCATAGTGTCCATACCTTGTACGGAAAGCCGTCTTTGGTATATCCTCCCTTTTGAACCTTAATTGATGATACCCTGAACGAAGATCAATCTTGGAAAAGTATTGAGCTCCGCGTAGTTGGTCAAATAAGTCATCAATGCGTGGGAGAGGATATCTGTTCTTGATAGTGATCTTGTTAATTTCTCTATAATCAATGCAGAGTCTCATTGATCCATCTTTCTTCTTAACAAATAGAACAGGTGCTCCCCAAGGTGACGCACTAGGGCGTATGAATCCCTTATCAAGATTCTCTTGGAGTTGCTTCTTCAATTCCTGCAACTCAATTGGGGCCATTCTATAAGGTGTCTGTGAAATAGGCAAAGCACCCGGTATGAGTTCTATTGAAAACTCAACTTCACGATTTGGTGGAAGACCCGGCAATTCCTCCGGAAAGACATCATCAAACTCCCGTACAATGGGCATATTCTTAATCGTGAGTTTCTCACCAACCATTTGAGATAAATAACCTTCATTTAGTGGAATCAATACCCATAAGATGGAAGAAATTTCCACTGGAAGGTTATGTTCATCCTTGCATTGGTATACAATCGTAGATTGATCTGGAATATGAAATGTGACTTCCCTTATTTGGAAATTGATATGAGCTCCATGTAGAGAAAGCCAATCCATGCCAAGAATCACATCAAATTCCACTAAAGGAAGGATCACAAGATTTGCAGGAAGCACTTTCCCACAAACTTCGATTGGAGAAGAATTATAAACTTTTGATGCGATTGATGTGCCATTAGGTGTTGTCACGGCTAACTCAACATCTAATTGTTGAGGTAATACGGTGATACCCTTAGAAAATTCTTCAGAAATAAAAGAGTGGGTGGATCCAGAATCAAATAAAACATTTGCTACTTTAGAGTGGATGGTATGTGTACCTTTCACCACATCGTTATCGTACTCCACATCGCTGATAGAAATTGCATGTGACTTTCCTTTGTCTTTATCCTTAAGATTTTGTTGACGTCGACCATCATCATCAACCCTTGGATTTGGGCATTGATTAGCATAATGCCCCATCTCCTTGCACTTGAAACATTGAAGTGTTGTAGGTTCATTCTGTGTATCCCTTCCTTTGTTTGCATCATTAGACATCTTCTTCCCATTATCACGGCATTCAAATGCCCGATGACCTTCCTTTCCACATTTAAAACATTTACTTGTCCCTTTAAGACAACTCCCTCCATGTTTCTTTCCACACTTTGAGCATAATGGAAAGTTCATCTTCTATTCAGTGTGCTCTTTAGAGTTTCCTTTGAATTCCATCTTCCTCTTCTTATCAAACCCATGTGACTGATGGGTTACTCCAATCTCCATCTCGACTTTGAGAGCACATCGAACGATTTCCTCGTAGCTATTGAAGTCCCTTATGGCTAACGCCCTTCGAAGACTTGGTTTTAAGCCACTAATGAATCGATCGATCTTACTCTCAGGTTGGATAATAATACCAGAAGCGTACCTTGCCAGTCTTGTAAAATTTGCTTCATAGGTACCAACAGATTCATCATCCCTTTGCTTCAGTTCAAGAAACTCTTTCTCCATCTTTGTTCGGAGAATACGAGGGAAGTACTTATTGAAAAATAAGTTCTTGAACTCGTCCCATTCCATAGACTCAATTTCATCCCTTTGCCTCGTATTCTTAACAAGATTCCACCATTGATCAGCATCTCCTTCCAAACGATACACTACTAGGATGACTTTATCATGTTCAGAACATTGAAGAACTGAAAATATCTTTTCAGTAGTACTAATCCATTGTTCAGCAACTAATGGATCATTAGACCCACTGAAAGAAGGTGGACGCTGCCTCATGAAGGATTCAACAGAATGTTGCTCCCTCCTTTGCTCCTTTGGAAATCCTGCATGATTCATAGCTTGAGAAAGTTGTGTGAGCATGGCTACAAGATTTTTCATTCCAGCTCCCATATCGTTTGGTTGCTCAGGGGGACAATCATTGCATTGCCCATCGCATTCCGCATTAACACGGTTCCTTCGGGTTCCAGCCATTGACTAAAACCAAGAAGAATAGTGTGAGCAACACTAATTATAATAGGAAACCACATAATTCAAGAATAAAATTTTCATGCTTATGGTCTTATCCTAGGTTATTCAAGGCCATTTCTAAAACACTAAGATTGTGTTCTATGCTTAGACTTATCCTTAGGGTTCTTACTAAGGCTTTCACATCTTAGTTTCCAAAGGTTGACTATACCTTTCCTCTGATACCAACTATAACGACCCATACTTTACATACATTGTTAATACTTCAAAATTGAAGCACACTTATTACAACATATGACAAAACCACAATGGACCGTATAGGTATAGTGTCTTTAGAAACTGGGAAACATAAACAACTGGTTCATAAATCTTCTACAGTGTCTCCCATTTATTTCATCATATCTAGGGTCCCTTTTAGCATATTCTACTTAATATCCATCTTCCTGACCTGGGGAAAAGAAAAAATAAAAGGGTGAGCTCAAATGCTCAGCAAAGGCAAATGAAGGAAATAAAAATCATATCATATCTTTTTGAAAATCAAAACCTGCAAAAGATAACATAATATCTTAACATGGAATAAATCATAGAAGTGAAAATGAGATCCCCAAAATCATAACATAAAACTTGAAACTTTGTGGCATGCACACATAATCATGGAAAATCATTTCTTGTTAGTCATGACTCATTGCCAAGACTATCTTAGTGGACAAAGTCCCTTTCTGAACCGAGTTCACTCCTCGTTTCAGTCCTGTATCACTGAACCGAAATAACCTTCCGTTCCAGCCATGTCTATCTCATGAGATATAAAATCATTACCCAATGCATTGGAGGGAGATATAGGTCCCACCCATCTTATAATGAATCCTTTCTTATGTGTGCCACATAATCATAAAACATACATCATCGCATAACACATATAACAAAAATGGGATTCTTGAAATATCATGACATCATAAATCAATTCATATATGATAAAGGAATTCATAAACATAATTCCATCACAACATAGTCAAACCAATGTAAAAATATGGATAGAAACAGAACCCTTTATTATCTTAGATGGAAAAAAATTTTGATAAAACACTTGAATTGAATTCTTGAGGAAAATATCCTTTCTTCTTCAAAAACATTTTTCCTTTCATAACGTGTCATACAACTTTAAAATAAAAGAAGTTGATTAAAAATAAACTTGAAAACTTGTAAAGGAAGCTTCTTGGAAACAATGTTTTAAAAATCCATTCATGCCGTATAAGTTAAAAAAAACATTCTTCGTACTTTTTTCGGAAAAGTCAAAAAGTACCTCGTACGGAAAAACGACAAAAGATTCCTTTCATATTCTTTACTAAAAACTCACCTAAGGGTAAAATTGGATTTAAACTATTGCAAGTGGATGGAAATAATATTTCATATTGAGGGAACATGGATGTGGATGATAAAATACAACCGAGTAAATACTTACGAATAAACAATTTCGGATAAAAATGAGATTGTGATATTTCCCTTACCTTAGGTCCGATTAGCTTTGTACGTGTCCGAAGCTCCTGTATAATGGTTTAAATAATGTTATTGACTTATTCCAGAATCATACATATTTATATGATATCATATATGGTCATATTATTAGCTTCTTGTTAGTAATATTTCATTGTTACTTGTTACTCGGGTCTTTATAACTTTTTGTTCTTATGCGTGTTTTGTCGAATAAATTCTTATTCTTATCTTTAGGTTATAGATAATTCATTTCCAGAATGGTATTAGTGTAGTATATACCATATTCATTCATTCAATTCATTTATATAATCATTATGAAATGAAGATCATGTAGAACGAGTCGCATCACATCGTGGAGACGGTATTCCGTACGTACGCACGAGTGATGATATCGTTCCTATGATCGTGGAATTTTATTGGAGTATATATATATATTATTTCAGTATCAATATTACTTAATAATAATCATATATAGTTACTGATTACACCATTATACCCATCCTTGTAAGGTGATGGTGGAAAATAGATTACACCACGGCGTGGAGACGGTATTCCGTACGTACACACGAGCAGTGATTTCATTTTTCCGTAGGATGGATAGAAGGTGAATTAGGGTTGTTTAATATTTATAATAACATATCAGTATGTAAGTAATACTGATGTTACTACTTTATCATAAAACAACTAAAGAAGAAGAAGTTGAAGAAGAAAGAAATTGAAAAGATCGGTAATGGATATTACGTTTTCTTTGGAACGCCTCTTTGAATCCTCCACTTAAGGAACTATGATTGGTCTTTGGAGAAGACCAGGACCTCTAGGATTATTCTAGGGAAGTGGAGAGGAGAAAATGGCAGGGGTTGGCCGAGCTTGAGTGCTCAATTTGGTGTGAGGAGGAGGGGGAGGAGGTGCCCTTTTATAAGGGAGGAGAGGGGCATCTTAGGAATATCTCAAAATATTATTTTATATTAAAGTCAAAATCAGTTTATAATGGTTACAAAGGGTCTTATTTCGAAGATAAAGTGGGGAAGGGTCGAAATCCTATCAACCAATAGGATTTAGACAAGTTTAGGGTATTATTTTAACCTTATCAATTAGATTTAACTCTAAGTTAATTATTTTAACTTTTACCGTGTCTTTTTGTTTTCTTTCACTATATGGTTAATACACTTACTATAACATGCCAAACGAACCCCAAATTGTTTATTATTAATATATATATCCTTATCTAAGTCATTTGGCCGAACCTTAGTTTTTTAGGAATAAAATAACAATTAATAATATAATATTTGATTTAAAAACTATTTTGTGTCAATTTTGACACTATTTGATATATGATTTTTGTGAAGTCATAACAGAATTTTATGTTCGAACCAAGTTGATTAAATCAACAATAATATATCATAGTAACCTAGAAAATTAGTGGAATTCATAAAAAGTCTCAAATTACATTTATTTTGGTATTTATATTATCAATTTTGTCAATATTTCATTAATAAGATAATTACTGCATCATCTTTGTGTCATAAATAAATTAAATTATTTGAGGTCTAAAAATTACAAATAAAATACCATCATGTAGGAAATAGTTTTAGCTTTCTAATGAATATTTACAATCGAATTTATCTTATGTATAACCCTATATTAAAAATGATTTACTTATTAAACTTGATTTTAACTATTTTAACCCTTCTTTAAATAAATTAATAATAAATGTACTAATCTAATCCAAGTGGGCCTAAATGGTCATATTTTATTCCTAAGATTGTTTTTTGTCGAATTACACTTGTCCAATAGAATTAGGACATGTGTTAGGGTAATATTAATATCATATTTACCCTTAGTTACCCTATTTACTATTAACCGCGGTAAAAAAAGTAAAAAGTTACTATTCACCAAAAATTTATTTTCATCTCATTGAACCACATTTTAGTCCTTGATATTAACCGTGTCTCTCGGATTTTCGAAATTCCAATCACAGAAGCGGTAAAATTAAGTTTTATGCAAAATTCAGTTTTTAACCTACCACTTAGTGGTTTCACTATTCATCAAAAATTGAAAGTTTTCAGAAAAATACCAAAATTTTACCCTAGGCTAATTTCGATATTCTGAGTCCAAAAATGAAGTCCATTTTGAAAAATAAAATTTATAAAATTCCAGAAAGTGGTTATTACTATTCATAACGGCTAGTTTTAATAGCATAATGTTGTTTAGTGAAACTCGGTATTGCGTACGACGCAAGCTATCGAGGAAGGTCGCGATTGCGTGTAAAGAAAGCCAAGCAAGTGTTGTATAGAAAAAGATTCCTTTAATGATTTATATAACATAAAAGTCTCGGGTGTTACATCCATGCTCTCGTCCGACAACCTCCTCCATGTGTTGTCTCGTCGTGTAGTCCACCTCTGGGTACTGACTCGTCATGTAGTCCACCTCCGGGTACCGTCCAGTCCTCGAACACTAGGCCTCCGTCAGCACTGCCTGTCGTCTACAACCAACACAACGAGGTGCAGGCATAGCCCGTGCAGGGGTGAGTATAACGATACTCAGTGGGGACCCCGAGACCCTCAAGGTCTCACTAAACCAAAAAGGATAACCACAAAGAAGATCTCAACAGATAAGCTCTACTTAGATATATCCCCATACATATACCTAAGTTATCCAGTAACCCATCTCAATCATGAGGAAACACAAGGATTGTGAAATCAATGGATAACCACTACACAGGTATATGCCCATACATATACCTAAGTTATCAAGTGACCCATCTCAATCATGAGGTAAACACAAGGTCAAAAGTCTCAGCTCAAACCAGGATTTTCATTATCGAAACCGTAACTGCTGAAGAGCTCCGTCTCTGGAGTGTACAGTGGTCCTATCACGACTCCGAGGTACTGCTCACTAACCTAAGACTGCTGATGTACTCCTCCTGTCGAGTATCGTGGGTCTGCGGCCAACTACCGGGTGCTCCGTCCGCTGAGGGTCAGTCGCCAAATACCGGGCGCTCTCCCTAATAGCCTACAGAGGTACTCCTCCGGTCGAGTACCACGGGTCTGCTACCAACTACCAGACGCTCCGTCCGCCGTGGGTCTGCCGCCAAATACCGGGCGCTCCGTCCACTGGGCTAGTCGACTCACGTCAAGTCGAGTCGGTCAAGCAGTCATCAGGACTCAGTCATCTACACGGTCTTCGTACTCCACACGCTCGTCTCTGGGAGGGTCCTCTCCACGAGCTACTTGTCGATACTCCAAGTATCACAAAGTCCCACGAAGAAGTATCTCAATGGACCGCCTCGTCATAGGGGTCTCAACCCAACAGTTGGCACATCAAACGGACACCCGGTCTGTGAGTTATTAGCCTTTTCGTCCCCGGGCCCCGGTTGGTTTTGTGTGGGAACCAGCTCGGCCGTATCTCAACTGTACCCCGAAATCTCATAAGGTATACTCATAGGGACCGTTTCTCAACGTGATCACCAACACCGCTGACGGTTCGTCAAACAGACGTCTGGTCTGAAAGATATAATCTTTTTCCGTTCTAGGGGCCTGGTTGGAATTCGGGTACAATCCAACCCGGCTATAACCCAACCGCATCCAAAACTCGGGCAGAGGATGCCAAAAGTTCTGTATCGTCAACAGAAACGCAACGCAACAGACGGCGCGTCAATCGGACGCCCGGTCTGGAAGTTATTGGCTTTTTCGTCCCGGGGGCCCTGTTGGTTTTTAAGTCAAAACCAACCCGACCGTACTCCAACTACGTCCAAACCTAGATCCGATTAAGCCAAAAGATCCGTCTCACTTAGAGGAATCCACCAAAGTCGACGTCACGTCAATCGGACGTCTGGAGCTCAAGATATGAGCGTTTCCGCTCCGAGGGCTCGGTTGGTTTCGTGTACGAACCAACCGAGCCGAACCCAAAGTATTCCGAAACCTTGAGTGCGATATACCGAAACGACCGTCTAAATCCAAGGATCACGTTGCCGCTGATGGAGCGTCGTTCGGAAGCACGTAGCTCACATTATGAGAGAAAGACCAAAAATGGTCCGAAGACGGGGGGTCCGGGCCCGGGCCGACCTTGCCCGACCCCCCTTGGGTTGGCCGAACCGGGTCAACCCGACCCGGCTGGACCCGGTCCAGTCCGGCCAGGGTGCGGCCTGGCCGGTCGGACAGGCCTGGCTCGGCTCGGCCGAGCGGCCGAGCGCTCGGCTGCCGCGGGGCGCTTCCCCCGCGGTTTGGAGGTGTCGCGGGGTGCTTCCCCCTGCGCCGTTGTTCCTCCCGGGTTCCGTTCTTCACTGCGGTATCATCAAATCGCCCTTGTGTCATGTTTTGCCGTCGCCCGCCAAATCCGCACAACGACGAAGAATGACGGATGGTTGTCGGGCCGTGTTCGTTTGGCCCGCACCCTCCGCGTTAGATAAAAACAACAGGAGAATAATTCAACACATGAATACATAACTGAAACCAATTTTAATGAATTAAAATTGTTTTATGAACCGGGTTTGTCATTTTGAACGGAAACCAACACGGGAATATAAAACATCCAAATAAAATCCCTACCTCGTCACGTCATCGCACGCGGGTTCTTCGCGGATTTGATCGTCGCAGAAGGAGGCGATCATCGCGTCGCGGAAGGCGTCACATCGTCGCGGAAGGGCGTCGCGTCGTTGCGGAAGGGCGTCGCATCGTCGCGGAATACGGTGCGCGTCGACGAATTACGTGTTTCAAGAACAATAGATTTAATTTTAAAAATTAAATTCGTGCGTTGTTAAAAAACCACAAAGGAGTTTTAAAAGAAACCCGAAATCTCTTAACTCAAACAGAAGATCGAATATTTCGTTGCGGACGAAGGAACGTTGTAGAAGAATGTCGCGGAAGGGGAAACATCGGTGTCATGGCACACAGCGTCACGTCATCGATTTCCGCGGTTTCGGCGTTCTTCGTCGGAGGCCGACGTTCTTCGCGTTCTTCTCGTTCTTCGCGAAGAAGGGTGAAGGCACAAGAATTCTGTCAAAATCCTCCCAACGTGTAATCCTCAAGATGTGGCGTTGGTCTTATTTTATTACTATGCCAACAGATTTCAAACCGGTTAAGAAATGAAAAAGGGATAAATAACGACCCATTAATTCATAGAATTAATTCAATGAAATAAACCGCCCAATTAATTCAACGAAGAAAACTGCCCAATTAATTGGTGCGTTAAGAAATTAAGAAAACGCGTCAGTTGACTTTCATAATGACGGGTTTTCGGGGTGCGTTACTTAGCGGAAAAGAAACAGTGGTGATCATGTGGGCCCCACCTCACAAATATCCTACCAAGAGGGTAGGATATTTCTGGATAGCACCCTATCCGTATCAACTCAGCTTAAGCTGCTTTAAGTGGCTTCAAGTGGCTTCCAAGCGGCTTAAGTGAAATAAAATAATGTTTTTCGTACAATTTATTTTATTTCTTAACTTTTAGCCCAAAAATTAAAAACCACACCCGAGAAAACGCAACTATGGAAGAGGCGTTTCTAATCAATTACCGGCGCTGTGATTCCATCGGTGCCTGGAGAATTCGATTCCGAGCACCGGTTCAAAAGTTAGAAAACCCCGCTCGTCCATTCACTGAACGTACCCGATCCAAACTTCGAAAAATGATTCTGGGCACACCAGGCCTCGGAATCAGGTGCCGTCAGAAACTGCGTTCATGTAAAATTCCAAATAAAATTAAGAAAAAAAATTTCCATAGAATTTTAGGGTGTTTACATTACTCCCACCACAGGGATTTACGTCGCCGTAAAGCTTCACCACAATCTTAGGGATACAAAGGCGGTTCTGAGCACGCATCTGAGCCTTCTGCTCTCATGTGCTCACCTGGAGGTTCCCATGATAACAAAGAAAGTGCACCAGAGGAATCGATCGTCCCCGTAGGATCTGATCCTGTCGATCCTTGATCCTCACTAGAACCTCCGTGGAAGTCACATCATCGCCACCGTCCAGCTCCTCATGGCCGATGATATGCGGAGGGTCCAGCACGTATCTCCTCAGTTGGGATACGTGGAAAATGATGAGCACCTAGTGCAACTGAAGTGGATGGGTCAAGCGGTAAACCACCTTGCCTACCCAGCTGAGGACCTAGAAAGGTCCGTTGAACCTTAGAGATAACTTTCCTCCCTGGCCACATTTCCGTAAACCTCGTCGAGGTGAGACTTGTATAAGGACTTGATGGTCATCCTTGAACTCTAGAGGCCTCCAAGTCCTGTCAGCATAAGGCTTCTGTCGGCCCTGTGCCGTCCTCATCCGCTCTTGGATGACCTGGACCTTCTCTAGTCTCACAAGAGATGCTATGATTTCTTCTTTTCCGATAAGAGAAATCTGGTCTCATCCCCTGGATGAACCACATTCGTTGCCTAATACAGTCAATCCAGACATGAATGATGCATTCATGCCATGGATGACGTCGTAAGGCCTCGACGTAACTACCAAGTGATCCAACTGTCACTCTCACCTCCAAGGGTCGAGTCACACTATCGGCATTAGTGTGTGGTCACTAGGTCTCCTTCAGTAGAAAACTCGAAAGTGAGGGTCAAGTCAATAGTCTTAACTGGGACCACTCAGTATCAACCAAACAAAATGGACAGGAAAGAAAACTTTACAAAGATAAGTGTCTTTTCATTATTGCAGCTCATAGTACAAAGACACAAAGAATATACAGACAAACATCAACAAAACTAGAAGAAATAGGATTAATAGCCTCCAGGTCGGAAGCTAGTCCCGCCCCTGTCCATCTGCTTCCGGAGCTCCATGACCATCGGCCTCAGCTGCCTGAAGCTGAGCTCTCCCATGTCCTCCTGTACCCTGCGGTCGGGGTGGGCCTCCTGGTGGTGGTGGTGGCAACATCCCGAAGCATCCACCTCCAACTGCACGGCCAACTCCTATTCCATGGCCGCCTGCAACTTGCGGTCCGCCCTGATCGAACCTCTGCCTCTACCTCAGAGGTTCTACATTTAACTGCTGGTCATCTGCATGGTGGGTCAGACAGTCACGTGCCATGTGACCAATTCTGCCGCAGGAGTAACACTGTCCACTCTCGGCATGTCTAGCTCTGACTCCACCCCGTTTTGCCCGCACAACTGAACCTGAGTCGTGCAGTCAGCCATCGGTAGGTCCGGTCCTCTTGGACCTCTGCGTCATCTGTCTATTGCCTGCTGCAGAAGACTCTACTGCACGCCAGCTAGTGGTGGGTCCTGCTGTTGGAGACTGCTCAGCAAGGAAACTCTCCACTAATAGGGCTCTCTCCAACACCCCTGTCTGCGTCAGAATGCTAGAGAAACAACAGAAGCTCTAATCTCTCGCCTGAGCCCCTGCTCGAAGGTTCGGTCCCTGAAGAACGGGTCCCGTACCATATTTGTGGAGTAGCGTGAGAGGTCTGTGAATCTCGCTGAGTACTGTGCCACTGACATGCTGCCCTGCCGCAGCTGAAGTAGCTCCTGTATACGCACCACTCGAAGGGTGGCGGGTACAAACTCTTCCCGGAACAGGCTCTGGAAGTCTGCCCATAAAAGTGTCACCTCGTCATGCATCTGTAGCATCAGGCTACACCATCAGCCTGTTGCTGCCTGAATAAGGCTGGCAGCAAGGATCACCATGAAATCTTTCGGCATCCCCTCTAGCCTGAAGACTCTCACCACAGCCTCCAGCCAATCCTCAGCCGCCTGTGGGTCCGTCCCACCCTGGAACCTGGGTGGCCTCTGGCGCTGGAACTCATGCAGTGTGCTCAAGCGACGTGCATCCTCTGCTGCTGGGGCTAGTGTCATCGGTGGCCTAACGGGTAGTAGTACCACTGGTGCCTCCGCTGGTGCCTCAACAGGGATAGGGCCCTGTACTGAGGCCTCGTCGATCAGCGGGCTGTCAGTACGTACCACTCTCGGGGCTCTAGTTGGTCGCCCACGGGGAGGAATCCTGAAACAAACCACGTGACACAGTAAAAAGATTACCCCTAGTGAGCTGACCTGGTTTGAGCTGACATTTAAATAAAACTTCTGGAAAACACCCACGCAATCAGTGTTTTCATGCACAAAGTCGGAAATCAATTGTCAGGGTCTTGGTGTATGGATACGTCGGCCGCCTGCACCAACACTGGACTCCCTGAACTGAAAACCACACTCGGTACTGTTAACATAATTGTTTCACAGAAAGAAACATCAGTGTTATAAGTTCTGCGGTAGAACCGAACTCCTCTGATACCAATTTGTCACGACCCATCCTCGGGGCCCGTGTCGTGACTGCCCCAAGCCCGCCTTCCATAGGCCAGGGGCTGGCGACTAGCACCGAAGGCGTAAATCCAGATAACTGGGAAGGCATTGCCTTTATAAAAGGAAACAAGAACCACAGAGTAAGAAAGCGGAAAAAGTAAGCACTAAGTACAAGAGAAGTGCTGAAAAGTAAATGGTCCAGAATACAATCCCAAAATAAAGTACAACTACAACTGAACAAGTACAACAGAAAAGATAATAGCTGGAAGGACGGAAGCAGCTCCTGGGTCGTCCTCCTCGGATCCTACCTGAAGGGTAGGTATAGATGGTGCAGATCCTGGTCGTCCACCACAAATCCTAACTGAAAGGTAGGTACAGATAGCCTCATCCATGCTCTCGTCCGACAACCTCCTCCGTGTGTCGTCTCGTCGTGGAGTCCACCTCCGGGTTCTAACTCGTCGTGTAGTCCACCTCCGGGTACCGTCCAGTCCTCGAACACTCGGCCTCCGTCAGCACTGCCTGTCGTTTGCAACCAACACAACGAGGTGCGGGCATAGCCCATGCAGGGGTGAGTATAATGATACTCAGTAGGGACCCCGAGACCCTCAAGGTCTCACTAAACCAACAAGGATAACCACAAAGAAGATCTCAACAGATAACCTCTACTTAGATATATTCCCGTACATATACCTAAGTTTTCAAGTAACCCATCTCAATCGTGAGGAAACACAAGGATTGTGAAATCAATGGATAACCACTACCCAGGTATATTCCCATATATATACCAAAGTTATCAAGTGACCCATCTCAATCATTAGGTAAACACAAGGTCAAAAGTCTCAGCTCAAACCCAGATTTTCATTATTGAAACTGTAACTGCTGAAGAGCTCCGTCTCTGGAGTGTACAGTGGTCCTGTCACGACTCTGAGGTACTGCTCACTAACATAAGACTGCTGAGGTACTCCTCCTGTCGAGTACCACGGGTCTGCGGCCAACTACCGGGTGCTCCGTCCGCTGAGGGTCTATCACCAAATATCGGGCGCCCTCCCTAATAGCCTACAGAGGTACTCTTCCGGTCGAGTACCGCGGGTCTGCTGCCAACTACCAGGCGCTCCGTCCGCCGTGGGTCTGTTGCCAAATAACGGGCGCTCCGTCCACTGGGCTAGTCGACTCACTCCAAGTCGAATTGGTCAAGCAGTCGTCAGGTCTCAGTCGTCTACACGGTCTCCGTACTCCGCACGCTCGTCTCTGGTAGGGTCCGCTCCACGTGCTACTAGTCGATACTCCAAGTTTCACAATGTCCCACGAAGAAGTATCTCAAAGTACCGCCTCGTTATAGGGGTCTCAACGCAACAGTCGGCGCGTCAAACGGACGCCCACCCTGTGAGTTATTAGCCTTTTCGTCCCCGGGGCCCGATTGGTTTCGTGTGCGAACCAGCCCGGCCGTATCTCAACTGTACCCCGAACTCTCATAAGGTATACTCATAGGAACAGTTTGTCACCGTGATCACCAACACCACTAATGGTTCGTCAAACGGACGTCTGGTCTGAAAGATATCATCTTTTTCCGTTCTAGGGGCCTGGTTGGAATTCGGGTACAATCCAACCTGCCTATAACCCAACAACATCCAAAACACGGGCGGAGGATGCCAAAAGTTCCGTATCGTCCACAGGAACGCAACGCAACAGACAGCGCGTCAATCGGACGCCCAGTCAAGAAGTTATTGGCTTTTTTGTCCCGGGGGCCCGGTTAGTTTTTAAGTCAAAACCAACCCGACTGTACTCCAACTGCGTCCAAACCTCTATCGGAGTAAGCCAAAAGATCCGTCTCACTTAGAGGAATCCACCAAAGTCGACGACACGCCAATCGGACTTCCGGAGCTCAAGATATGAGCGTTTCTGCTCCGAGGGCCCGGTTGGTTTCTTGTACGATCCAACCCGGACGAACCCAAAGTATTCCGAAACCTTGAGGGCGATATACCGAAACGACCGTCTCAATCCAAGGATCGCTTTGACGCTGACCGCGTGTCGTTCGGACGCTCGTATCTCATGTTATAAGCGAAGGACAGAAAATGGTCCGAAAACGGGGGGTCCGGGCCCGGGCCGACCCGGCCCGACCCCCCCTGGGTCGGCAGAACCGGTTTGACCCGACCCGGTCCGACCCAGCTGGACCGGGTCCGGTCTGGCCAGGGCGCGTCCTGGCTGGTCAGACCGGCCTGGCTCGGCTCGGCTGAGCGCTAGGGTGTCACGGGGCGCTGCCCCCGCGGTTTGGAGGTGCCGCGACCCCTCGTGGGGCCGCGCTGGTTCGGCGGACGCGGCATGTCGCCGCGTCCCGTGCGAGCGAGCCGGACCCGTGCGGCCGCGCATCCGGTGGCCGCCGCCCCCGCGGCTGAAGCCACGGTGGCCCTGTCCGGCGGCGCGCTGGGGCACCATCACCTCCGGTCGCCGGCGCCGCCGGTAGCTTCCGTGGGCCACCGGAGTTGCTCCGGTGGTCCGTTTTCTTTCTCGTCTGCACTGTTGTTCCTCCCGAGTTCCGTTCTTCACTGTGGGATCATCGAATCACCCTTGCATCACGTTTTGCCGTCGCCCGCCAAATCCGCACAACCACGAAGAACGACGGAGGGTTGTCGGGCCATGTTCGTTTGGCCCGCACCCTCCGCGTTAGATAAAAACAACGAGAGAATTATTCAACACATGAATACATAACCAACAACAATATTAATGAATTAAAATTGTTTTATGAACCGGGTTCATCATTTTGAACGGAACCCAACACGGGAATATAAAACATCCAAATAAAATCCCTACCCCGTCATGTCGTCGCACGCGGGTTCTTCGCGGATTTGATCGCCGCGGAAGGAGGCGATCATCGCGTCGCGGAAGGGCGTCACGTCGTCGCGGAAGGGAGTCGTGTCTTCGCGGAAGGGCGTCACGTCGTCGCGTAATACAGTGTGCGTCGACGAACTCCGAGTTTCAAGAAAAATAGATTTAATTTTAAAAATTAAATCTGTGCGTTGTTAAAAACCACAAAGGAGTTTTAAAAGAAACCCGAAATCTCTTACCTCAAACAGAAGATCAAAGATTTCGTTGTGGATGAAGGAACGTCGCAGAAGAATGTCGCGGAAGGGGAAACGTCAGCGTCGCGGCACACAGCTTCACGTCGTCGATTTCCTCAGTTTCGGCGTTCTTCGTTGGAGGCCGGCATTCTTCGCATTTTTCACGTTCTTCACGAAGAAGGGTGAAGGCATGGGAATTCTGTCCAAATCTTCCCAATGTGTAATCCTCAAGATGTGGCATTGGTCTTATTTTATTACTATGACAACGGATTTCAAACCGGTTGAGAAACGAAAAAGAGATAAGTAACGACCCATTAATTTGTAGAATTAATTCAACAAAATAAACCGCCCAATTAATTAAACAAAGAAAACCGCCCAATTAATTGGTGCGTTAAGAAATTAAGAAAACGAGTCAGTTAACTTTCATAATAACGGGTTTTCGTGGGTGCGTTACTTAGCGGAAAATAAACGGTGGGGCTCATACGGGCCCCACCTCACAAATATCCTACCAAGAGGGTAGGATATATCTAGATAGCACCCTATCCGCATCAACTCAGTATATGCTGCTTTAAGTGGCTTTAAGTGGCTTCCAAGCGGCTTAAGTGAAATAAAATAAAGTTTTTCGTACAATTTATTTTATTTCTTAACATTAAGCCCAAAAATTAAAAACCACACCTGAGGAAACGCAACTCCGGAAGAGGCATTTCTAAGCAATTATCAGCGCTGCAATTCCATCGGTGCCCTCAGAATTCGATTCCGAGCACCGGTTCAAAAGTTAGAAAAACCCGCTCGTCCGTTCACTGAACGTACCCGAGCCAAACTTCGAAAAATAATTCCGGGCACACCGGTCCTTGGAATCAGGTGCCGTCAGAAACTGCGTTCTTGTAAAATTCCAAAGAAAATTAAGAAAAAAAATTTCCTTGGAATTTACGGGTCTTTACATAAATTCAGTCATTAATTCATGATTTTTTTTATTTAAATGAGTTTTATAATATGAATGGAATTAAATGTAAAGTATGGGAACGACTTTCCATTCTTTTCATGGTTATGTACATGTTATAATGGAAATGTTATTCATTTATGATAATGGCTGGATAATTGTAAATAAAGGGAGGTAATTCCTCATGGATTCAATTATTATTAAAAATACTATTATTCCTTAATATGTGTTATTGAATGATGGTAAGGTCTCTATTGAAAAATGACATATCATACACTTTTACTTTGGGTGTTGAGAATTATTTCTCCCACAATTGATACTATGTGGGCGGTTTGAATGGTTTGTCCCGTCCCTTGTTGAGTGTTGGAAAGACAACCGACTCTACTTCTTTCAACTGTTGAAAAGATATCACTCCCAACATATCATGTGATGAACATGAAATCTCCCATTCATTATGAGTTATAGGGAATATACATTGATGCTAGATCTTATATGCTCATTTATACTGGTCATGCAAGTATGTGTTACGCCCCGATCCAACTAGAACCTAGTATTCTATGTATATGGCCACATATATCCACACATAGATGGTATATATAGGTGGATATAATATATATCTATAATATATTAATATTATTAATATTTATAGAGTTACTAGGTATGATTCTCTTTCTGGCCATGTGCAGAAGCAAGTAGAGTTGTCCAAGTGTCCCATAGGAACCTAATATAAACGACATTTATTTATTTAGTATTTTGTATTTATTTATATCAACTGAACACTATGTTTTTTTATATTCAAGGAATGTGTTCAATTTCAGAAATCGTGGATGGTATCATATTATGATTCATATCTCACAAGCTTCTCGATCCGCCTTTGCACTAAGGTACCCGAGTAAATATCATATTCACAGACCATGGTCTCTTTCTTATGTTGGTGTGCTTCTATCAAGGAGATAAGAGCACAAGACTGAGCTGGAGCTTAGGATTCATGTTGAGTTCTCCTTCTGGTAATAGATGTTCTATTTTAAAACATTTATATGTTTAAATTTTTTATGTTGAATCAGCATAATGTTTTTAAAAATGTAACCTAATTTGGTGTTCTTTGTTTAAAACCTCATGTAAGTGTAATGTAAATATCTTTTGATTAATGTTATAATGGATGCGTCAAAAAAATTTATATTCCTTCTTCAATTTTATCTTGAGCATAAATTTATTGCTAAATGTGTGGTGTTTTCAAACATATTATTTTGTATTACTGTTGTTGTCCCTAGTAGGGCTCTTATCTTCTAAATGACAACGTTTTTTTTCTAATGCGTGATCATGGAATACTTGAATCATTTTACCAATATGTTCATCAATTAATATATGGTTTTAGTATATTGGACATTCCTATGTAATGGTATTTTATTTCATGACCATTTGACCATTACTTCTTCCACATTTCTAGAAGACATTGTATATCATCATCCAGGATAATTGTAATGCGGGTAAAAAAATCTCTAGTATTAATGTCATGTATATACCACATAATACTTTGATTCATAGGCAAATAATCCTATGGATTGTATTTAGGATGTGGCATATTGCTTCTAAAACACTGAGGTGGTATGCTTTCATATATTTGGTGCATGTCAAGTTTCTAAATTATGCAACTAACCAAGAGTGTTTGGTGAAATCGTTGAACTATGAGCTATTGAGTATTTTCTTGGGTCATATCTAGTATAGAGTGACCATGGTGTTATATGTATCAAGTTCATCCCATTTCTAATGATTAATTTTTGAGAGAAACTGGTTTTTTGACATGCTAGTTAGGTTGGTTTTGTATTTCATGCCAAATGTCTTAAAATTGTGACTTTAACATATATGAGTGTCGCATGAATGTGTTATATTGAATTTGACCTAGTGCGCTTATGAGTATCTAGTATATCTATTATTTTGATAAATTGGACACTCTTATCTTAGAGACCATCATGTAATTTCTAATTTTTACAGTCCCTTCTATGTAGAAAGAACACAACCATGGATGAAATTACGAAATGCATAGTTTCTATTGATTTTTTAGAGGCATTCATGTTTTGAATTATTTTGGTGCTTTCTCAGCAACATGATATTAAAATGGATATATGTGTATAAAACCCTTGATAAACATTATTGGTCTTGTAAAAACATTAGTGGTTAAGTGTGAACAATCACAGAATGCCTCTCATGGTTGACACATGTGATTAGATTATGATGATGTCTTGGTAGGTGAAGATGAGCTTCTTCCATAAGTTGAACACTAGTTTTTAGACCATTATTCCTTTTTGTTGTCGGGTGATGTATGTATGTAAATGTACTGATAAAATCATCTTAGTTTTGATATAGGGGCCTCAAATCATCTAAAACTTTTAGTGTTCTGTTTTTTAGGGCTGAGCATAGCCCCTATCATGATGTCATCCTCGATGCACTAAGAGAATAGCAGTCATACATTGCGATAAAGATTTAGAAGTTTTTGGGATTGATAAATGGTCATTATCTTGGTTGTGTTCAAGATGCATAACGTTCTTATTTAGGAATGTTTAGTCTTGGTTGATTCATCTGTTCCTATGTAGGAACTCCTTAGACATAATCAGGAGAACCATTTATTTTTCATTGACATTATCACTAGGGGATGCCACTCTAGGATTAGTCATCATTTTCATGCGTATTTTGTGGTCTTCGGAAAATATCACACTTTTAAATATTGTGTATGGAATGCCATGGGATAGAAATTTAGACTATAGATTAATTAAAAATGATATATAGGACCTATTATTGTTCTCAAAGATGATGATTAAAGTGTGATTATTCCTATAGGATGTATATCGGTTGCACCATTTTCTATATGGATGCATGATAGATTAAATTTTTAGATGATGGTTGGACAAATTAAAATCACCAGAATTCAGGTTTCAGCATTAATGAACATGCTCGTGGAAACCATGATATGCCTTGGAATAAGGTTATGTGGTTCTATTTTTTTATGTCAACTTTCTAAGCCGAGAATTGAGGGGATAGTCATCTAGAGGTTGATCATCCTATTTTTCTCTTTTTGATTGTTCAAAAACATGTGGCGCCAGTTTATATCATGTCACCAGCTTAAGGATGTTGTGGTGAAATGGTTGGTTGTGTCTTTTTAGAAATCATGCATGACTTGTTTCTACATTTTCAAGCAACTTTTTATTACTTCTCTATAATGAATTTCCTTTTATGAACCCAGATGTTATTGGGTACTCACATTTAATGAAATCACACATAGAGCATCTTTATGATTCTTAGAGGAAATATTTGTAAATAAATTCTAACAATCGAGGTTCCATGACTTGAAATTACCCCCTTCTCATGTTAAATCATATAGTGGGAACCACAATCATATAGATGTATTTATAGTTTACAACATGATCATGTATCTTTTTAAAAAAAAATTTGTATGTTTCGTTTAGGTTTTTCAATCAGATGATGGGTTTTGGCCTTGGTTTTCACATCTTAAGGGATGCATGCTAATGTGACACTTGGTGGTATGTTGGGAATTTTGAAAATACAATGTCTCATTTTGAATGAATATTCAAGACCATTGTAGGTTGAGTTATTTTTCTAGTATCCTCGAAGGATTATCAAGATGATATGGTCTATGGTGGGGAGGTTCTAATGAACCATGTTTTGAGAAAAGTTAAAATTCGAGGGGAATTGGAATTTTGACATTTCTTAAAATAAGCATTATTTCTACCGAGCTTTAGAACATAATTTTGAGTCATAGAACAGTTAAATTTATTTTTTTAATATTTGGTAAAGGCATCAGGGTTCTCATATATATATTTTTGAGGTTCAGGATCATGGGGCCCTAATAATTACATGTTTGTGTGGTTTGAATAGGGTGCACGGTCTATCAAAAATGTTGTTTCCCCTAGTAGTAAGCTGTGCAACTTGAACAGGAGGTACAGTTGGTTCCACATGGTCTACACACAGTTTACCCAAACTCTGCACTTAGATCACATGGTTAGTGCCACATAGGTAATACTTATGAACATTTAATGACATGATTGGTGCACGGTTAAGGAAAACAGTGTAGTAAAACCGTGCATGGTCTGTTTTTTAGATAGTGGGAGCCATACAGTAAGCGATTTTTTTTCCAAATAGTGCTACCAAACTATGAATCCTTTTTTTAACATGAAATTAACAATATTTCCTTAAGGATGCTTGAATCCTATTTTATTTTTTTCTTCCTACTCCAACAGGAGATCCCTCCCCTCTTGTGTCATGGATTCCTCCTCCCAAACCTAGGGATCAAGTGGTATCCTCTATATTTCATATGAATCAAAAATCATCAATCCATATGGATCTCTATCATTAATATAATTATTCCTTTTGAATATTGTTTCATTTGAACTCTTATCAATTGAGTAATTGTGGTGTAAGATCAATTTTCATATTTTTAGGAAAAATTCCCATTTCATCGATTTCATCGAAACCGGACCAAATCAATGATCGATATTAAATGAGTAAAGAATACCAAGAATAAGGTTGGATGTATCTATTATTTTCATTATTATTCCATCATTTTATAAATAATATTGTTTTCCAATGCATTGGTCTTTTCTATATGTCACCTTAAAATTTTTTCTTTAATATAAATTATTTTTCACACCTTATATTTCTCATGTTGAGTGTTGTTATATAATTAGAGGATTCCAACCACTAATAAAGACTCCCTTATGTGTGCTAGATTGTTTTCTCCTAAATCAATTAATTTATTAAATTACTCAAACACATTCTAAGCATTCAATTTATATTTTAAATAGAACTTACCCTTATAATCAAAATTCCAATTAATAGGGTCTCCTATTCTCCAATGGCTCGAAGGCCTTCATTTTTAATTGATTTTGATAATCCACCTTTCAAGTGTTGAGGTGGAACTCTTACAGGGGCCATAGGAATAAGTATTACCTATCCTATAGGTCTTATATGATTTCATTGCTCGTGGGCTTCAAACAATAAACACAACCCATACTAAATACTTTGAACCTCCCCTCCCCATCATCTTCATCATAAAAATAGCTCTCCACCTTTGCAAGTTTGTTCGGCTCAGCTTTCCAATGAATTCAAAGGCTTGTCCTGATGGAAGGTTCCATAACCTCTCATTCTTGAAATCTGTTTTGATTCTTACATTGGTGAAAGCTCCTCACACATCCTCCATCTGAAACTTGTTTCCTTGTAGGCTATTTGGTCTGTATCTGCACATAAGGTGGCCCAAAGGCATTGTGGTGTCCCGAAGGCCTTACTAACCTGGAGGCCTGGGTGGCACGAACACCTTAAAGGACTCGTGGACCAAATCGGTTGCCTGTAGGCCCAAATGGGGGAATATTCTTGGCTGCTATAGTGCCAAACATGGCGTGCTACATTTCATGCTATAGTACATGCTATAGTGATGCATAGTTCATATTATAAGACTACATAGTTCCTTCTACAGTAATTCTATAATAATTCTATAGTAAATTTAAATTAATATGGGGATGAATACTATTATTTTTTTAAAATAAAACCTCTTGAATGAGGTGAAATGTCTTCTAAATTACAATATTTATTCCTTGTATTTGAATCATGATTAGAATAATTTTTTTTCTATATGATTCAATTTCATTTTCTGATATATGGAATTTTTATTACATCTTATTTTTTATTTATTTTGAATATATTTTCCCTTATTCGATATAAATTATTATCAAAAAATGCAAAATCAATGTGATTCGTCTGTCATATTAATTGAATTTGCATGTGTTCATATATTCACTATCAGGTCCAAAAATGTGTAGTTTATTCATGATGGTTGTTTTAATTCAATGAGTTGATGATATGAATAAAATTAAATTTTAATGGTGGAATGTTTACACAATTCATTGCATGCTTAGATAAATGCTGTAATTGAAATATTATGACTTGATGATAATGGATTGATATTTTCAAAGAATGAAAGAAAATTCCTCATAGATTCAATTATTATTAAAAATATAGTTAAGCCTTGATATAGGTTATGGAATGATGGTAAGGGTACTATTTAGCATGGAGGTATAAGGATCTCTTACATTGGGTGTTGACCATAGAGTCTCGCACCATTAGTACAATGTGGAGGGTAGTCATGGTGTGCCCTATCCATATTGAGTGTTGACTTGACATCACACTCACTACTTTTTGTGTTGAGAAGATGACACACTCACCATCTCGAGTGATGAGCATGACATATCCCACTCATTATGATATGTAGGAAATGTAACATGAATCTAGAGTATATATTACCATTTAAACATGACATGAATTTCTAGGTTATGCCCTAATCCTTCCAGAAACTAGTATTCCAGGTATATGGCCACTTACATCTAAACGTAAATGATCCATATAGGTGGATGAAATTTCTAACAATATATATTTATTACAACTATATATATAGTTATTGGGAATATTTTTATTTTTGTCCTTGAGCCGAAGCATATAGAGTTGTCCAGGTCTCCCAATTGGAACTTAAGCCAACTAGGATTTATGATTTCAGTATTGTTTATTTATTCATATCACATACAATTTTTTTGGATTTATATTCATGAAAATGATTCCATTGTATACATTGTGGGTGGTAAACTACTAGGATTTATATCTCACAACCTAACTGGACCACCATTGAACTAGGGGAACTATGTAGATATCATGTTTTCAAGACCATTGATTAATGCATGGGATGATTTTCATGTGCCTATGAGTTAAGAGCACATGATTGAGTTGGTGCTTAGGATTCTCTTGGAGTTATCCCTAAGGGATTTTGTATCATTTTGTTATTCATGTATTATACAATATACTTTTTACTTATATATGAATATATTATGTTATGTATCACCATAAAAATGATCGTATTGTATACTTTGGAGCTTTCCATAACTTTTAAACAATTTATATTTCCTTATGCTGGTCAATACGTTTTTTATTACTCTTTACACTATATTCAATTTTTTATTATCTGATATACCATTTATCTACTCTGATATTGATGGTATAGTTTTCTCTATATCACCCCAATAGACCCTTTCTGCTCATCAGTAGCCTCTAGTATATAGAGAGGTACACTTGAGTCTGTGTGTCCCACTGATCCATCTATCATATTAATGGTCATTCGATCCATCATGTCATAACATCAGTACCTAAATTAGAAATGACAGACCCTGAAAATTGTTATCAATACCCACTAGTTGGATACTGGCTCTCAGACATATATATTGTCAAATGTAACAACCAATCATTAATAATAATCAATAAAACAACATCAGTGGAAAATAAAATTTCAAACAATTGATTTTTCAAACACTCATAAATGAATCAAATTCCAATAAGTTGGTAAAGAATCATAAATGTTACATCTTCCAATAAACCGCACAAAATCATTCGTGAAAAAGACTCATAAGGTTCATGTAACTAGTGAAAAAACTCCACTGGTCACCACATTCACCCAAGGACTCACCACTCTACCACACTTATTAGTTCCAAGTGACACATTCCCTTTTACTATACATATAATAACATTATCTATAAATTCCCAATTGTAATTTTATATTGTGAGAAAAATAACATAGTATGATATCACCAAATATACCATAATAAATTCAAATACAATTAAACCATATGTTCTTAATATTCTACATAAAATGACCTAGAAAAATATTTTATCATTTTTTAGTCAATCATTATTTGAATGAAAGAATGTTTAAGACATATAAAAAATGCGACTAATTGAAAATTTTCATTAAATAGCGCGTCATGGATAAAATATTTCAATAAACAGTATCATAGAATAATAAAATAAAACTAAATAATCTGGATAATATTGCATGAAGTTAATTAGTTGTTGGCTCTATAGTCCTTTCAGTACTTATTGAATCATTCCCAACTAAATGGGTACAAATGTCCCTAATTCATAGCCAATTAGAATAGAATAAATCAAAACATAATTGGGGAAAACCATGATCTATTTGGATAAGAAATGTTTTTAAGAAACAATACATTTCTGGGTGGTTAGACTCATAAACTTATTTTCCTTGTTATCTATTAACTTCTCAAGATCACATGTTTAATCAATTAATATATCAATAAATCATGGGAAAATAATTCATTTCAATTCAATTCATCATTCAATGTTTAAATTCATAATTTCAATTTTAATATTTCCATTTCTACTTCAAAATGAAATAATAGGATTTCATCATGTTCATACCTTTCAAAAAAAATTCATTCATTTAAAGCCAATTTTTTCAGTAATCAACAATTAAACAAATTTATTTTGAGGTCATATTTAAAAAAACCTTCCAATATTTTCAAAGATATTGAATTTTTTTTTTAAATTCCATTTCGGAATAAATATAGCATCATGAATTCAAAATTCAAGGTCTATAATACAATTAATAACACATTTCAGGTCAATATTGAAATCTCAGTTTTAATTATTGGGAGATTCTTTATGAAAGCCATGAACATTAGTGACACAATCAATAAATTAGTTACCTGTAATAGGAACATCCTATAGTGATCTACGAATAACAAAAATCAATGAAAAAATATAGAATTCTAATTGTTCATATCACGGTACATATCTATTATAATCACGAGGAATCATTGCTCTTGATAATGTAGGAAAAAATAATATGGTTGGAATTATAAACCAAAAAAGGTTTCACATACCATAAAAGAATCAATTACATCACCTAGAACTTCTACTTGAGAAGGGAATAGATTTAAATGATCCAAAACCCTCTCTAGAGATCCTTAAAAATTAAAGGGTAGATTATTGTTTTATTATGATGATAATAGATGTAAAATAGGTGATATAAAGACTATAATTAATATTTTCATTAGATTAAAAATAAATTATACGGTTTTTTAAAGTTATTTAACTTGTTTAGATCTAAATTTGAAACAAATTGTGTTCCCTAACTAAGATTAATCAAACATATTTGTAATTTGGTCACATGGATTGAACAGTTTTTCAACAAACATGGAATTTTTCTTGGCATACTAACAAAGGGTGCATAGTTTGGCCTTGTGGTTTGAAAACCTAGGAGCGGACCTTGCTCTCCACAATGTCCCATTCCACAAAGATTTAGGGGAGGATTCATGGATTAAACTAACCATGTGATACCCTTTTGGTATCCAAAAATTGTTACATAGATTCTTGGGTTGAACCTCACAGTTTACCCTAACCCTATTCAAAACATTCAAAATAACAAAAGTTTCCACAATTTTACAAAACAAAACATTATAAATAACTATAAATATGATTAAAAAAATCAGAACCTATAAAGGATAAAAGTACATGAAATATATATATATAATGTTATAAAATCCCCACAATAAATCATTTATACCCCTAGAAATAAAATCATAAAGACTATACAACAATGGGGTGAGGTCACTACTCTATACATAGTGGTTCATTCTACTAGGTCGAATTAAAATCATAACCATGATTCCAATTTACATTAACTTAGGGTATGAAATTTCACTAAGGAATATTTATCAGGTAATCAATAATATGAACTAGATTCTCAGTCAGGGATAAATTATACTCCACCTCATGGTCTTACCATGTCACAATATTAGATGTGGTGGAGAAATATTTCTTGAGATTTCACACACGGAACAAAATATGGATCACAATCATATACTATGGAAAGCTAAAATGTTAAGATGTATTTTTAATATTCATAATAACCTTAATCTATCCAACTTATCTTGGTTCTCACATTCCATAATTTCATAGAATTTAGAGAACCAACATAGATTATCCTCCCAATAAATAATGAGTCACTAGCTAAAAACTTCAATGTGTGTTGATGAGGAGAAGTAAAAAATTTATAACATCGATTATATATTACAATTTTTGTGGAATTAATTGAATATTATCTATTGTCACATGAAAAAAAATATATCCAAATATAGATGCTTCACAAATATCACACTGAAAATGTAAAGATCTACAAAGATGACCATATATTTCCTTAAAAATGTTCCTTTAACATTGTTATTTTTAACTAGTATTATTGGAAAATTCAACCTATCCCATGTGGTCATCACAATTCCCACCAAAGTTGACAATGAATGCATGAATCATGTCTTCAAGGATAAGTGGGGATCATTTTGTTTATCCATCCATCTAAAGATGATATATCATGAGAAATATAATGTAAGTTACCATCACATCTTGGATGTCACTCCAAAAATAGAAGAGTATTGGGGATCCATTATAGATTCCTTAGCATATGGGGAAGCATTCAATCTGATCATCTTCTTTAAATTAAAAATTCCAATTTACTCAACATTATATGTATCATGAATTCGAATAAATTGAGACAATTGGGTCATCATATTGATCAATAAACATATCAAATTATTCCCTTGAGGGGTACATGGAAACATAACCATGAAATTCCTTATAATCTCATAACATATACAAGTTAGCATAAAATGGATCCGATGAAAACTTGATGGTTTATGTTGTTCAATATTAGCCTACTAAAAAGAATAAAGATAACAGAAAAATTCACTTATATCTAGTCTTGTAGCTCTGAACTAGAATTATCACCCCATAATATATATCATATTCATGGATCTATGGTGTTCTACCCACATGAAATTATTTCAATACACCATAATAAAATTTTTCATAGTAAATTTATTGATACAAGAACTCCATAAGAAAAGGATACCCTCAACAAAAATCAATCACTAACTTATGGTCTCATCAATTTAAAGAGAGTCCCTAAATCCTAAAAACTCATCATCATGATACTATTTCTGAGAAATCATCTCAAAAAGTGTTGAGGTAAACTGAATGTTTTCCACATTAATATTGATATCATCTTCCATAATTATTAAATGAAATCTGTAAGAGAAATTAAGGAAAATTCTACCCATTTAATGATACTTTTATATCATGTGTTTGATGTTTCTTTCTCATTTAATCATCAACCAAATTCCCTAGACCATGGTTGTTGGAAAAATTGAAATTATAATACTTTATGTATATTTTTATCACCACAAATTAAGATTAAAATTGATTTGTGAATGATATGAAATAACATTTTGTTATGAGAATTAATGGTAAATAATTCCCCAGAATAGTAATTCCACAAAATCACCTGTGAATTAATTATAGTTGTGTGATCAAGATCATCCATAAGATAGTTCTACAAATATGAGTTAACATATCAAAAACCATCAGACACCATGTGATCACCCTATAAGATAATTACGCGAACACATGAACTATAATTGGAACAAAAGACCTTAGATACCTTCCAATAATTTGAAAAGGTAAAAAATGGAGAAGAAGTCATAATTTTCTTCAATATGTAAAAATATGTTTAAAATTTTTAATACCATAAGAATATTACTCTTTTTTGAGTGATAATATTCATCAGAGAATCCAACTTTGGGAAATCATTAACAAATAAACAGTTACACGCCACTTATCTGAAGTAGCTCTGAATCTTGAATACATTGCGTGATTTTTATCATATCATAATAGCATTCAACTTCATAAGATAAAATGAAATTATATTTTCATTGACCAAATATCCAGACAAATTATCATCATAAATCCATAAATCACATTTTTATGTCTTGGTGTAAATTTAGGGATCTCTAAAAATTTTCAGAACTCTACACAAATGACTCTCATAATCTTACATTATTTTAGAGTAAAAAAAGATGTACAACACAAATACTACCATGAATTAATCAATGTACACATTGAACATCTTTTTCATCAGTAGCATAATACATTTAGGATCATTTTTAGACCAAATTACATAAAATGGTACTCTTAATGTCCATACCTTCCCCATAAGGTGGTTATGGGATATCTGAATCATTTATTTTATGATGGTAATTAAGAAAATAAAATTCTTACATCCATTTCGACTTCAACCATTAAAACAGATTGAAAAACTGATCATTATGAAGAAACATATACTTTATCGTAATTGTGACTTGATCTATTTTTTAATAATAAATACCGATGAAATGGGTTCCGTCAGTTTTATTTAGGAAAAGCATAGACACCACCCAATGAGACACACTCAAGATAATGGAGACATTATTAAAAAATAATCTAATGTGAGAATTAATTAATTAGATTATTCTTGTTATATAAGGAAAGTGAGGATAATGATATGTTGCATTGAAGGGACCCCATTAATTGAAAAACCCACCTCTCATATAGGTGATAAGAGAAGAAATCATATTGAAACACATCATGATGTTTGATGACCACTAGAAGCAAATCTCCACACTAGGATTCATTTCCTAGGTCAAAGGAAAATATATCAACTTGACCTACTTTATACGAGGTGTTCTGACTCTAACAAATCTGAGTTCCCATTAACCCTCTAAAATGTTCCACACCCCATGTGAGGTATTATATGAGGCTTGTTGAAGACAAAAGTTTGTCCCTGCTTTATAGGTAAACAGTGAATGTATTCACCCAAACCCTATATGGATAGATTTGGTGGATACATTATTACAATGTCATAAGATATAAGGAATAAAATCACGATACACTGAATAATGGTTTACTATTGGAAACTAGATACATTTTTCAATCCCACATTACAATTGAAAATATAAAATACAAGAAATAATTTTCATTAAGAAAATAATTATTCCTTTGAGCATATCCCTTAAAATAAATTGTAATAAACATTATGACATTATATTGAATAGAAATATAATGATGGGGTGAGCTTGAATTCTAGGTGATGTTATGCGTGTAGTTAATTATATAATTAATAATTATGCGATAACAAATTTTGAATGGTAAATATCTATAAAAACATACAATTAACTCAATAACACAAACGTAAAGAATAATATTGTATAAATAAATGAGATATAACAATTCCATATATATAAAAATGATTATGTAATATATCCATGAATATCAAAATGGATCACATAATCACATGGACATAAATTACCAATCACATAATGACGAAATAAATAATACCTTGCATCATAAACATATATTCAAGGCCCCATAACGATACATCTTACATAAATACGTAAGGCCTCATCCAAGTACCCAATATAGTTTGTCTCTTGGAAAATATGGATTCAACAATGGTTAATATAGGGCCCTATCCATTACATACTAATTCCAATGCTTCCATTACATACGAAATTGGTGAGTCATAAATAATGAAATAATTTGTATCGAAAAACTATCATATTAAATGTTTATACTTTCCCCAATTAATAATCCTAATCAAAGAAAATATAGGGTAAGCTGAAGAATGAAATCAAAAGAGTATATCCCTAGTCAAACTAGTCATAAACCATATTGAAATATAATAAGGATGATATCATCACAATATATTCCAATTTTCATTTATAAATATAAATACCATTAATATTTCATTAAAAAATTATTGTGGAAAATTACCATATTACATTAAAAAAATAAAAAAATTTCAATTATAACAAGAAATAAATTCTAATTAAAAGAAACATAAATATACGGAAATGGTTATTTGAGGAAATTGGAGATCATGGGGGTACGAAATTCCATTCATGATGAGTATGTTAAATCAACAATTCTTACCCATTTTTTATAAAAGTAAAAAAGTACCTCATTTGTAAAATGGCGTGAAGATTACCTTTAATCCATTTTTTAAATCAAATAAATTGTTAAAAATGAATCTAAAAATCACTTAATAATATTATATAGATTTTATAAATATTTTTTAGAAAACATGTACATTGAAGTGAATAGATTTTCGATCTAAGATTATAAATAATTATATTTTACATATGAAATTATTCAGATCCCTCAAATTCATATAGATAAGATATTAGAAGGAAATAATTTAATTTATCAAAAATACTATATGAGAATAATATATATATTTCTATGATATAAGGATCAAATAATTCTCCTATAGTATTATTTTAAAAATCCAATCCAGAATATTGGCGAGATTGTGAAAAAACCATTTACCACTTTGGTATATTTTGAATCATAACCTTCATGAAAGAGATAAAATCAAATGAAAATTTTAATACTTTGAAGATAAATATATTCATGAAGAAATGTATCCATGGGTATTTATATAAATCAGATAAAGGAAATAATTTTTTAACATGGAATATGACTCAACGTAGTAAAACTAAGATGCGAAACCCTTACCTAACATATGATTTACTTTGAAGGTGTTTTAACATCGAGTGTAATAAATATAGAATTATTATACATATATTACATAAAAATAACCAAATATATCCTACCATATATTATTTACATATATATTGTTCTCATTAGTTTGATTAAAATTCATTATTAAGTTCATTGTTCTGGGTAATGACGACTTCATTTCTCTGGTATGTTCTGGTTCAATTGTTTTGGTACCACTACATTTATACTACTTATATAATCCCAATAATGTTGTTAATGATATAAGTATAATATATATTCAATATATATGTTTCTATAAAAATCTATAAATTTTAGAGATAGAGAAATTATTTACATCGTTCATGGTGTAGGTTGGTCCTACGTATGCATGAACATAATTTTCATTTTTTAACCACTGGAATGATTGAAAGGTAAAAAATAATTAAAATTTTCAGAATCATTATTATATTATATAAATCATTTTCAACAAAAAATACATCCTCATTTCCATCCATATTTAAATAAAATGAAAAATGAGTCCCGCCATTTTGTTGAGGCGATAGTCCAAACGTAATCCCGAGAGAAATTATTGTTTTCCAGTGGATTAGAAGGTAATAAGGTATGTGGGATATTATAATTCGATAAGTATGATTATTTCATAAATAGAATATATATATATATATAGATACTCAATCCATAATTATATCAATCCATGAGAGGTGGTGGTGGTAAAAAAATCAAATCGGTACTTGAAACGATAGTCCCCCAAACACATGATCAATGGTTTCATTTATAATTTACTAGACTAAGAGATGGATATGAATTATTCCATAAATATAATAATATATCATAAAATGGAAGATAATTTTTCTTCGATATTTTTATTATTAATACATTAGTCATGTTGGTAAGAGAAGACGTAAAAAAGATAAATATCATAGTGATGAAAATTACATTCTCATAGAAAAACTTTTTTGGATATGTTATTTAGGACACTAGGGTTGGCCTATTTGAAAAAATATATATTTCACATGAATATATATATTTTTTAATAATTTGGACTTTTTAGTCGATATAAATGGCTTAATTTGTGTGAATAAGTGAGGGGAGGAGGTGGCCATTTCTAATTTTGTGGTAGTTACATTTTTTAAATACCCAAAACAATTTAATAAAAGGAAGTCTGTCTCAACCATTATGCCACAAAAATTGAAAATATGGAAGGAAAGGTAAATAATTACATACCTGATAAAAATAAACATATTTTAGACATTTTATTAACCAATCCTCTATGATTACAAACATTGACCATTTTAGTTTTCACCAGGGAAAATTGATTTTTGTAATTATCTTAGGTAATTTATTTTTTATGAATAAAAATAAATAATGATTAATTTATTATATAGATCAATTATTGCAAATTTAACATTAATGTTTCAAATAAAATTCATATATGATTTGAAAATTAATTTTATCAGAGTTGCATGTAACATGAAAAACTCTATTTTAACCTTAACCATGCTAATTAGTCTTCACAATTTATTCTAATCAATGGGACAAAAAATAATATCATTGTATTACCTAATATTACTTATTTTTTACCCAAATATTAAATCCATTTTACAAAATTTAATTTAGATACGTGGAAGAGTTTAATTTAAAATTTAACCTCTAAGAATTATGAAAACACTAGCATCCAAAGAAAAAGTATTCTTAATTATGTAAGGTTTTTATATCACAATTCAGAAAAAAAATTGATTCCAATGGACAATGTAATAATATAATTTATCTAAGATTAATATTTAGATTTTTGAAAAATAAAATAGAGTTACCTAAATGATTTAAAACCTAAATAGGTTTACAAAAAAAATCAGTATTTTTCACTATTCATCGTAAAATTAATTTTTCATGAAAATTCTAAAAACATCACTCTATAATAAAATTAAATTTTTTATTAAAAAACAATGTTAATTTTTTAAAATAATCTTTATAAAAGAGTAAACAATTAATTTAATAATAAGTGATGAAAAATGCAATGTATTTATTTTAAAAAAATATAGTTTTAAGCATAAATTATAATTTATTCTTATTTCATTCATAGAGAACATATTATAAGATTGATATATAATTTATTAAACATATAATAACTAAATTTCATTAATATAATTTACCAATATTTAATAATTTAATTTATTAATATTTAAAATCATTATGTGCAGAAACACAATTATTGAGGGAAACCATACTTTTACTCTAAAATTAATATTATTTTAATATATAATAATTTGAAAACCAATAAATTTATTTTATAAATTTTAAAATAGAATAATTATCATAAGTTACATAGTACTACTCATACTCACCAATTCAACAGTTAGGTTATATTGGAAAACAACAATATGGTTCATTTAGAATCAGGGTTTCATGTACGATAATCTATAGAAGATATTATATTTATTTGGAATTAATATATTATATAATCTAGAGGTGTTACAGTGTGACACCATTAAATAAATTTTTTCATGGAAATATCTTATTAGTCATCAAGGGACTGACCTTTATTGAAAACCCAAATTGATAAGGGGTAATAAAAATTCTTTTAAAAAATGATAGTGGGAAACATAATGGTTACCTAAAATAAAACATATTCAGATTCCCAAATATGGGAAAAACTAGCAGGAAGTGAATATATATATATGGATGAGAAATATAATAACAATGGATTAACATAGATTGATAGGGAACATGGTCAATATAATGTTATCAATCGTAAAACCATTTATCCATGATGAGTTAAAAGACCATTAATTCATCGTAAATCAAGGAAATATGATAAGAATTTTATTTCAAGATCACTTTCTCAGAGTCGATGAACTCTATTACCATTAAAAATAAGAACAAAATGAAATATACTTTCATCACAAGAAGAATTTCATCCTTACCATTTTCATCAGACAATAAGTATTTAAGATGAAATTTTCATTCTTGAATCACTTTTACCGAATCAAAATATCCATAAATGAATCAAAAATTAATTCCCCTTATATATATATATTTAACAAAAAATTGATTAATTTGTAAAATCTCAAAAATAATACCCAATAATTATCTTAATCCATTCCATAATTCATTAACCATGAAAACAATACAAAATATGTCTCACCATATTCATTTAAAAAAATTTAGATGGATGGACACTAAATTTAAAAAAACATCATAACATTAGATTCCACAAACATCATAAAGTAAATTATAATGTAAGATACCAAATATAGGAATACATCGATCCCCACAAACACAAAATGAAAATTTTAACATCTAATTTATTTATAGATTAATAAGTTTACATATATATTAATATTTTTTAATTTAATATTTATTTTATTTTAAAGTGGACATTATGTACAATAGTGTACCCAACACACAACAATAGGTTTCTCTGAAATCATACGTTGCACACAACATGGAGTTATACAGAAAAATAATACAACAATAATATTATTATTTTAAATGGTAGTTAATGCCTAGCTATTATATTAGCATGATTGAATAGAATTAAATATATTATTATTTTACGTATTTTTTTAAGGTTTTTACATTATTCCAATAAATTTTAGAGTCTTATAATGAAAAAGAATCCAATTTTAAGCCTAAAATAGTTTATTACAATTAAAAGGTAGTTTTATTTCCCTTCTACTGTGAAGAATTTTTAAATATATTCTTCTTCACATGTATATGTTATATTTGAAAAAAAAACTTCTTCCATTGAACCGATATATCAATATTTCATCGGATAAATTTTAGGTAATTTTATGATAAATTTTAGTTTTGATGAATAGTGAAAATACAACATTTTAAGACAAATTTTCATTTTCATCTAATTTATTTATATTTGTATTATATCTTTTTATTGGTTTTAAAGTGTAATTTTATTAAATTTTTATAATTTAATAAAAAAAATTCATTGTAAATAACATCACATTTATATTGGAGATAAACACATGTCAATCGTTTGATAGTTTTTTTTTCATAAAACCCCGCTTTTATGTTTTGAGAATGAGTAATAATTTTAAATTAATTAATGAAAATTCTGTGTTATGAATATAGAAAATCAATTCCATATATGTAATAAAAAGGATCAAATTTTGTAAATAGTTACCTATTATTTTTGGAGATTATGTTTAGTAATTTTAGTAATTATTTTTATTTACCACTCTTTAAGGGAAAATTATGAAAATAAGGAATACCACAAAATTATAATATTTTAAAACTACCCTAAATCATGTCAAAATATTATTTTATGTGTCACTGGTTACCAAAAAAATGATTAGGCTGAACATATGGCATAAGGGAGTAACATGGATGTGAAAATGAAATGTTATAATAATTAGTTTTGAATAAAGGGAAATATAAAACAAGCATGTATCATTTAAATAACCTGTTTTAATATAGGGTTACATAACTGATATCATTGACTGTAAATAGTTATTAGAAAGAATAAAATATTTCCTACATCGTTGTATTTTATTTATACTTTTTATATGTAAATTTATTTGTGACACCATGATGATGCAGTGATTACATTATTATTGGATGATTCAAATACATGATATTATAAATATTATATTAAATATAATTTTAGAAATTTTTTGTTGTAATGTTTTTAGATGTCACTAAGATGTGAGGGGTGAGTCAATTCCTTAGTTTTGAAGGAATCATGTATTTATGGATTTAAAAAATCAATTCATAAATAGTGTCAATATTAACATATAAGGGTTTTTAAAACAAATACTATTTAATTAAATGTTATAATAGTACTAAAAAACTATGATTCATCCAAATGACATATATAATGTTAAAAATTTCATTAATGTTCATATTTTTATTCTATTGGAATATTATAGTCACTATAGTAACCATATATTATGAAGATACAAGAAGACATGGTAAGAGTTAATGTTTTTAACTAATTGTAAAAGTTAAAAGATATGGTCAATATTGTTCCCTAACCATGTATAAAACCTATTTTTGGAGTCTATATCAACCCATAATCATCATATACGTGAAATTTATAACTTCTTAACTACTATTATTGGAATATAATTTTATAATAAAATAATATTTCAAGACTTTGCTAATGTGAACCTCCTCCCTCGTATAAAAGTACACCACCTCTACCCACATTCTTAAACCTATAAAACGCATTGGCTCATCTAAAATCTACTAAATTAAGATCCCAACATCCCTAAATTCCTCCTAGAGGATAAAAATTGGACGAAATCCATACAATGGAGAACATTTGTGAAAATCAAAAGTAGATACATGAAAAGGGGGTTTTTCTTTTGTCACCCCTTTCAAAATTATTTTCTAAATCTACATACTCTAATAATTTAGTTTCCATAATAATGTAATAAATAATGTTTAATATAGATTTTAAGATGTTATTATAATTATGGTACAACCTTATACCTTTCTTATCCATCCTACAATTAAAAATATCACCATGTGTGCATACATACAACTTATTCTCTCTACATCGTGGTGTAATTTATTATTAAAAAAGAAAAAATTTGGATGGGTATAATTATGATTATAATGGGTGTAAATAATGGATATAACATGATAATTATTCTCTATAATTAATAAATCATCCAATTATATACCGTATAACCATTATGTGAAAGATATCATCGCAAGTGCATAGGTATGGCTTACATTCTCCACAATGCGATGTGATTCAGCCTATATGATCTTTATTAAACTACCATTATATACACGAAATTGAATGATTAAATATGATATATATATATATATTATATTTTCTATATTCTCATTTTATTCTTATTTACAACATACCTTTATTCTTTCCATAATGTAAAAATACGATAATGTTATTTGAGGAAGTGTGGACTATCACCCCTCAAAGTGATATGACTCGCTCAGACCATACATGGAATGAATAAAGGATGGAGTTAACTAAATTATGTAAAATATATAATATATATATAATATATTAATTAAAATATAACTATTAATCATTTATTTTTCATTGCATTAAAATGACATTGAAATGAATGTTATGTTCATGCATATGTACGATCTACCATCCCCATGAACATTGCATTTCATTTATTATCTACAAATGTTATAGATTATTATATATACATATATAATGGATATATATGATATTTAAATCATGAATAAAATTCTTTAAAAGATGTAATTTTGACCCCATGGACTATTTATGTCAAACAAGTTCATTTTCGACTCAAGTATCGAATATCGACAAAACGACCAATACGAACTTAAATTAATATTTAATTTTTTAACACATTGTAATGAGTGATATACTAGGAATAATAAAAATGAAAAGGGTTCAAAATAAATTGTAAATTAACTAAATTTAATTATTCATGAACTTAAATAATGAATAAGACAAGTCATATTTTAAGTAAGAGAATTTCTAATCTCAATTTCCACTCATTGGGTTTTACGCATAATTCATTGATTATATTATGCCAATATTATGTATGGAATCATGGTTTATTTATTTATGTTGTAATTTCAAATTCCTTTTTTCTAGATTTATATTTTATACACATAATCATCCCATTGATAAATTTTTACATCATGTATACAAACATTTTAAGTGAAATCTTATCACAATCATCATTTATTGAGTTAAATATCCATGAAATTGGTTTTAATTTTTCCTAAGTACGTTTGAATGAACTATTATTATTTTACACTAAATATCCACAAATATTGGGAGTATATTTAATTTTCATACAAATTTGTGTCATTTATTTTTCATTAATCAATTGGAATGTTCTTTATAAGAGACATCATCTCAATCTCCATTAATTGAGGCATATTTGGATTTATAAATGTCATTAATTTATATGTTGTATAATTATACAATTTTTTCATTCAATTTAATTTAATGGTTTTTAAAAAATATATTTTTTTTAAATAATTTTTCCTAACTAAAAAAGTAATGTTTCATTTTAGCGTATACGGTGAGAAAAAATTTTCTACCACCGCTAACATTATTTGATATTAGGATTCCTCTAGAATTTTTAATGTTTTTAAAAAGAAAATTAAATACCACATTCATTTTTAGGTATTTTCGAATTGAAAGTTGTTTTTGGAATTTATTGAATATATCAATATCTTGAAATGATGTCTTATTTTTGCAATGTGGAAATGTAGTTTTGTCCATTATTCGTGTGCATGTGATATGATTGTTTTATGGTTAATGGGTATTGTATATATATACATGTAGTTCTATAATTAACCATGGTCATGTGGTCCCTTGAATGTTCTCCAAAGAATTGGTTAATGTGGTAGACGTAGACATTAAGGTTTCCCGTAAGATATTTAGGTAATATACTCTGATGGGTTTTATAAACGTAACCATTAACGTTACTCCATATATAGCTCTGAAAGATACAATGTATATTAGTTTTATATTCCACACATTAGTTTTATGATTTATAATTTCTATGAGTTATTCATAAATCTTATTATTTCATGTGGTTTGTTAAAGAACGTAGGTATTGTGAGTAAAATAAAAGATTTCATTGATTTGTATGTATTCATGGAATAATGTTTTCTTTCCATATTTTATATCCCTTATTAATATTTTAATAACCATCCCATGTTTTTTAAATTTTTATCATTGGGTATAAAAAACGTTAAAAAGGAATAATTCTGGAAGATTTTAATAAAGAAAATAAGTATTGCTTTTAAGGTGTTTTATTATTGTTAAAAAAATGGATAGAGTAGAACTGTCTACATTGTAATATTTGATATGTAATGTAATATTTATGAACTAATTATCTAAAATTATAACCCTAAAAATATCTTCAATGTTAAATAGTGTTAATTATTGATAAAAACAATCCATATTATGTAATGTTTAAGGTCGTAGCCTAACAGTTGGTATCGGCGTTTGGTTTAGACAACTTTAGATGTTAGGTTGTTAATAAGAATAAGTGACATGTTTTGTATAACCACAATAATTATCAGATTAGAGAGATTCATAGTTATTTTAGATGAATGTAATGAGTTTGACATAACATGAAGAAGTATATCTTAGTGTTTACCCTCATCATAAGATAATATATAATGATTTTACTTATATACTCACAGTGACCTTTTGAGTTTTAGTAAATAAAGGGATCTAGTAGGAACCAATTTAATCATTGATGTGAATGAAAATGTGGATGTTTTCTGAATAACAAAACCAAATGAAATGGGAGATATAATAAGAACTCTTGTGGTTATTATTAACAAACTACCTGGTGTCATGATTGGCCACATGAAGCTTTGTGATTTTTCTAGGGCATCATATATTCGAGAAACAAATTACTATGGAAGTTTAGGTAATAATCAAAATCTAAGTACATTCAAAAACCTATGTGTTAAGAATAAGTAATGAACCCACGAGGATAATGTTTCCATGGTAAAAGAAGTTGTTATAAATGTGTCAATGATGGTCATAAAGTAATAACCTTCTATGAAAAAACGAAGTGTTCAGTTGACTCTAGTAAAAAGAATTATGTTATTTCTGAGTTATCAATTAATTGTATTTAATTTTGTGAGTATAGTCATTAGGAAAATAGTTTTCTAATGAAAAAGGTTCAGGAATATGATCAAAATACCCTAATAATATTTTTTAATAAATACCTAATGTTATTACAATTGAACATGATGAAACTGAAAATGACATATGAAAGGTATTGATTATTTCATGTTTCATGTTTTGAAATTATTAAATATTAGGACATGATTAAATATTATGTTTTTTGGAATGAAATATTATGGAATATATTGGATAAACATGGTTATGGGATCATGAAATTTTTTGGATGATTAAGATGTCAACATTTCAGAAATTTGAGAGTTATGTTTGATCTCTGTGTGATAAAAGGTTTAAGGGTGGGGCCTTACAAAAACATGGATTCGTCTAAAAAATATTTATCTCTTTATTCATTAAAAACATATTTTATCTAATATTTTACACAATATAAAAGAATGAATTATTCTCTCTCCAATATAAAAAAATGATTAAATCAATAAAAAAATTCATGGTATCTAATAGAATAGCATATATAGTTGATTATCATTATTATATCTCCATCGGTCACATATTAGGTTTTATATTCCATCAATCTTGTATTTTTCTAGAAGGTAAACATGAAAATGAATAGCTTTCAATGCTTATCAAAACCATTCAACATAAGCATTCAAATCCTTAAAACTAAAGCATTAAAATTCTTAGATATTTCATTATTCATATTACCAAAATATAAATTATAGAATATATCTACAACATAATTATTAAATAAAAATACAAAATAACTATATTCATTCATCTTCATTAATTGTATTATCATAATCTTGACCATGTTCCATTTTATTTTTATGAGTTATTTCCCTTAATACATATATATTTCATTTTAATAGTGCCTCGTATCCTTATTTTTTAAACATTGAATAATATAAGATTCTTTTGTAAACATTCATTCACATTTTTTATGTAATTTCCCTCTAAACTTGAAGAAAATATTATTTACATATTGAAACAACTGGGGTTTTTCTTTTAACAATTATCATAACTAGGAAAATACTTTTTTCCCATTTCCCCTTATGCAATTTTTTTAATAATCATATTTATTACTTTATTGTCATCAAATCTAGAAGAAATTGAGAATATTTTATTTTGTTGTTATAAAATAATATTATATCTTCGTATAATGAGAATATTTTGGAGACTAGTTCCCTTCATAGAAAAATCATTAACCAACCAATGAATTGGTCAATCATTCTCATCGTATTGAGTGTGTAATAAAAAATGTGTCTTGATTACCTTTTAAATATAGATTTATATATAGAAAAAATTTAAACCTAAATATTTATCTGATTGTGTAAATTCTTTTCCATAGCAGCTCATTAATCATGACTAAAATATTTATCCAATAAAATACCATTTCAATAATTAAATTCCATGCCAATTATTTCCTCCTCATCCTTGGTGTCTAGAATTAATGACTACCAATTATCTATATATTTTAATACAACAAAATATCATGCATACCATATCCCTTTTATTACTAAAAAAATTGAGAAATATCATCTACAAGTAACATACCTATTTCTTTACAAAAAATGGTTTATCAACCACATTTAATGATGGAGGGTGTTGATGCATTATTTTGTACAAAATTATTACACCATATTAGGTATTAGTTTTATTTCCAAAAATGGAAATTTTGTTAGTAATAACCTAATTTAGCTTCCCCAATATAGTTATATTAATATATACCCAGATGCTTCTATAGTTACAGCTTCATTATATTTACCAGGAGTGAAATCTCTACATAGATGATGTTCATTAGAAACATTCCCATTCCTTCTATGAGGTCCCATTTATGAAAAATTGCATACACTAGATTAGTTCATACCATTACAAAACATAATATATTATATTAAACTAGTGAAACTCATAGAATAAACTAAAAATTTTATACATACCTAATATCATAATAATAAAAATGGTATATTCTGGAACTTTTTCAAATTAGAAAAATATTTTGAAGTCCTTCATAATGGTTTGTAAATAATATTTTACTTATCCCAATCATATCCCTTGGGAGATTCAAATGAGAAGTGCAGTAAGGTCCATTTACATACATGATGTGACAATCGATTCTTCGCTCAATTCACCCTGTTTAGTTTTGTTACACAAATATATACTTATTCTTGATCCAAATCTATACCTAGAATCTAGAAAACGATTTATTTACTTGAAATCAAAAATATACGAATCTTAAAAAATCATTATAATTTAATCATATATATATAATTATCCTAAAATTCAAATATATAGTTATCTTCTCTAGTCATTTTTTCCTTAAATCTAGTATTCATGTGTTCTGCAAAACATATCAGATTCCCACTATAGAAATGCTAACCCTAATAGTTGAGTGTTTGTGGATAAATTATTACATTTGAACTAGAAATAAGAAATCATATCCCAAAGGATATTTTTTTACTGTCATGGTAAAAATATACATACCTGGATATCACAATAAAATTGAATACATAAAGTACATCATATAATTTTCAATGAGAACACCATTATTCCCATTAGAATATCCATACATATCAATTTTAATACACTTCTTTATATCTTGGGAAAAGTAAACATAAAAAGGGGTGGTCTCAGATGCTCACTGAGGGTATGCATACAATATAATCCATAATGAATAAATGATGAATAGTAATTATGGAATGTTTAATATCATAAGACAGATTCTAATTACTCAATAAATTGATCTTTCATTGTAATATAGCATGAATAAAAAATAATCAAATAATTATATATAAATAGTCACAAAATACTGAAACATATCCATGTATATAAAAAATAATAAAATGATGACATTAAAATTAATTAATAATCTATTATGGAGTTATTTCATAATGTCCTACATCATAAAATTATTTTCCACGACTCATTCCAATATATCATACATAAATTGGTAAGGGATTTTCCAAACACCCAACCCTATTTTCCCCATGAGACATACCAATGCAATGAGGGGTTGTTGTAAGACCCACCCATGACTAACTAAATCCAAGACATTCCTATTATGAAAGCGGTGAAACATAAATAATATAGATATTCATCTTAAAAAATAAATATACCAAATTTTAATACTTTCCCTTATCGATAAATAAATTAATAGAATATCCATAGAAATATGGTGAATGATATCAAATTAATATATCCCCACTCACACAGATCATTAAATTTTTGTGTAAATAATAAAGATTGTATAGTTACAAAAGATCCCAAATGGATAATTTTACAAATCATGGTTTTCTTCAATGATGAATAGAAATTCCATGAATATTTAATTTAAAAATTAATCAAGTAAATGCCAATTTCACATTTAAATTAACATTTAAAAGTTAAAAATGTATTTTATATTAAGAAAACCATGTTATTTCAATAGAATAATGGAATCTAGTAAAAGAATATTCAATGTAGTTTGTGGTTATGAGGGAGGTAAATTTCATTCATGAATAGTGTGTTGAATTAATGTTACCATTTTGATTTTCAATAAAAGACAAAAAGTACCTCATTCTGAAAACAAGAGAGATGCTCCTGGAAAAGGGTTTTTGAAATTTTATTCATTGATAAAATGAAATTTAATAATTTTATGGGAGTATTAAAAACCTTTTTGAAAACATTGTTTGAAAAAATAGACCTACAAGAGAAAATAAATTCATCCAAAGAGAGAAATAAGATCAATTTTAGATAAATAACATTAATTATATATATTGAGTTATTAATGAAAAAAATTAAAAGGAAAAAATATAATATATACAAATAACAATTATAGAAGAAAATATTTGGTTACTAAATAATGATAAAATAATTCCTCCATTTGATTCTTTAACATTGACAATCCTTAATAATGATGAGAATATAAAATAAAACCTTATCACTTTGGTAACATTTGAATCATATCCCAAAAGAAAATATACATTAAATAAAACATTTAACACTATGAAGTTAAATATATTCATGATAAAATGTATCATAAGGTCATTATATACATCACACAAAATAATTATATTTTCAATATGATATATGTCCCATGGAAGTAACAGTGTGATGAATAACCCTTACATTAGGTCCAATATACTTATTATGTGTTGAAAACTTCTATAATATAAAAATTTACATATTATAAATCTATTTCAGAACCATAATGATATATATCATACAACATATTATTTAAATATATCCTTTTATAAACCATTTATTACATTTTTTTATTAGAATCACTATTCCGGGTGATATAAGTAACATTTTTTCTAGTATGTTTTTCTTTGGTAGCATTAGTAATATCACATTAATAATGTTTCAAACATCTATAGAATGTTAATAAATATTTAAATATCATATTATATATATATATTTAATTAATTTACAGTAATCCATAAATATTTTAGGTAGAAAAAATATTTTGCAATGACATGGAGATAATAGGCAATAAGTACGCTGAAAAGTTGTATTAATTTTTTGATGGATGGGAAATAAGGAAATTTATAATGAACTAGTAAATAATTATTACTATATAAAATAAATTATATATGATATTAAAATCATTCCATACTAAAATCCAGGTCCAAATAAAATAAAAAAAAGACTCCAACCTATTTATGGAGGTAGTAGTCCTCACGCATAGAGATGTAATGTTATCAATCTCCAATTTATTAGAGGGTTAAATAGTATATGTGATATTTCATTTAAATATGTTTGATGTTTTCATAAATATCATATATATAAATTAAATCCATTAATATACCTAGTTGTGGGATGTGGTGGGGGAAAACAAATTACATCTATTTTCGAGGTAGTATTCCGCCTTACACATGATCAATAGTTTTGTTTCAAAACTAATGTAAGAAGAGATTGATATATGTTTTGAAATAACACAATAACATGGAATAATATTTTACATAATGGAAATATTATATCTGTACTATTAATACATGAATGAAGGTCGTAAGAGAATACGTATAAATGATATATCTTAGTGAAGAAAATTACATTTTCATAGAATAACCTCCTTTAGATATCTTATTAAGAATCATAGGGTTAGTATTACAGGAATAATGGTATCTATAAAACATGAATAATTTTTTTGGAGATATTTTAGTAGGGTTTGATAATTCTAAACAACTTATTGTGTGTGAATATTTGAGGGGAAGAGATTCCCTTTTATAATTGAGGTGGATTTGAATTTTTTTAAATTCCCAGAAATATTAAATAATGGGAATTCAATATCAATAAATTTTTGAAATAAATTAAAAAATTGAATTAGAGGGAATTTATGGTCGTTCAGAACCTCCACTATAATAAATTAATCATTTTCAAACCTGTTTTCCCCTTATCCTTTTTGTTTACTTTTACCATTTTAGTCTTCCACATGGTAAGTAGGATTGTTTTTTATATACCTAGGTAATTTATCCACAGAGAAATAAAATAAATGTTAATTATTATATAATTCATACCAAATAATTATAGATATCATCCAATTTATCAAATAAAAGTATTATCCATCTAAAAAATTAATTTTGACAGAGGTTCATATAACGCACCACACTCTGTTTTAACCATAATCATTGAAATTTATTTTTAATATCACTAATAAAAAGTATGGAAAAAATCAATTTTAACCTATTACCTAATTTTAATTATTATTTATTAAAATATTTAATGCATTTTATCGAATTCAATTTATAATTATTTAAAATTTGATTTCAATTTTAAACCACAAGTGTGTCACAAATTTGTTTTTCCAAAGGGAGATTTCTCTTAAGTATATTAATTATTTAGATAACAGTAAACAATAAATTTAGTATAGTGACCAAAATAATGATATAAATGAAATAAAAATATTTAAATCATTTTATATTAAAAAAATTTAAAATTAAATATGTTTTTCCATAAAATGTTACATTTTTAACTATACATCGAAAAATTCACATTTTAAAAAAATCTATAAATATCACCCTAAGATAATTTTTTGATATTTATATATAATATAATGACTATTTATTAAAATAAATTTTTTATAATTAGTAACATAAAATTTTAAAAATCGGGTGAAAAATACGACGAAGTCAACCTATAGAAAAATAGTGTTTTAAAAACCAAAATAAGATTTATTCTTATTCTATGCTTAGATAAAATATTAGATTAATGGTAATAATATTACCTAATATATATCATATTAATATTATTTAAATTATTTCTAAATAGTGATTAATTTAAATTTTAAGTTAATAACACATTTCCTACATAAAAATTTTTTTGCAGTAAAACATGTCTTTCTCTGAAATGACTTCTGTTTTCATTTATAATAATTTTATAATAAATATATATTCTTGAACGTTTAAAATAAATAATATTCATAATTTTTGTATTCCAAATAGTACCCAAAAATTTAATTGATTGATTATAATTTTATTCTATATTAGGGTTCATTTATAACCACGGTTGCATATACCACAATCTATTGAATTGATTAAATCTATTTTAAAATAAATTTATTCTCAAATATCAGGTTTTTATAGATTATACATGCCATGAATAAAATTTTATGAATTTATATCGAGGATAATATAATCCTAGAAGACTTTGATATCCAATTAATAGAATGCATAAGTGGAGAATCAAAGACACATACCTCTCTTAATTTTGATGGGTGTGTCAATATCATAAGCAAAAGACATAATATACATTGGATGTTTTAATAGATTCAAAAAGTTAGTACATGTAAAAAAGTGAGATTCATAAGTTTCAAATAGATAAGTCACTAAAAAAATCATATAGTGATGGTATATCTCGCAATCATGGGACTCCCCCTATCAACTTTCATTGAAGACTCATGCACAATGTGAAGAAGATTCATTCTAGTTAGCTCAGGCCTCAGCCCCATATATCATGAATCACCTCAACATGCTATAGTTCCTTTTTTATAATGATCCCACATCGTGGGGAAGAAAATATATTATATAACTTCTATTGTTGGAATGAGAGACCATAAGAACAACATATCTATCATTCATCTACATAAACCAACATTGAATGAAAAATCATTCCGTAAGGAAATGACATCAAGGTAATTTTCTAGATTATGTATAATTCCTAGTTGATGTATTATTTTAGGAACTGCAATGAGGCTCGAAAATCATAATCTTTAATGGAACTAGAATATCTATTGTTTGGTGTAAGAGAAAATCCCACCAACCATGATATTCCATCCAAGAAAAAATCATACATCAATGATATATCCCACAAATCTGTATAATTGGTGTGATTCATTCTAAAATATTGAAATTGGATGTCTATTTGAAGACCCATCTCAAATCATCAGGACTACAACTTCACATTCAATACCAACTCAAAGGAAATCTAAACAGGGTCAATGAATTTTTTTTTATATTTAGTCACCATCCTTTCACCTTGATGGAGGATGATAAATACAATTGAATTTGTGAAAACCATTGAATACAGATAAAAATTCTTAATAAAAAGAGCTATAATGACTTTACACTCTAATCATGCATGTTTCTTTTTCATAACTATCAAGTCCCACCATCCCATTTTGGGCCTTTATTTTTTTAAATGTATCATATTTCACCATTAATTAATCAATAATTTACAAGAACTCAAAAAGGAGATCACGCTTTTTCAAACATTCATAATCCTCAAGAGGAACATTAAATAAATGGAATGTGTTGGGTGTATTATAAAATAAATTTGGGAAAGATATCTAGTTTCATCCCTTCGAGGTCACACTAGTTGGACATTAATAGGAATGGGTGTCGTTACCTATCCTAATGTTGGGGATGTAATCACCACTATCTATATATTTTTCTAGTCAAATGGAGAATTCAATTGTCTTGGTTCACCAATATCTTCCTAATATGGCTCATTAAATATTATTCCCAAAGGAATAGTACAACATTAAATCATCCAGAAACATGGAAAACATCATAAAAGATACATAAATATTCACCTCAATTAAGATATATATAAATATCAATAATTCCAAATATGATTCAATCATTTCAGATTTCAGGATACATAGACCAGGTATCGATAATGAATAGTAGTAGATTATTTTATTCCATAAAATTTTTTTTCCAGAAAACCATGATGATGTATGCCTTCCCATAATGAGATATGGCTAGGAACATGATCATAAAATACACTTTATGTCTCGACAATCACGCCTCTTGTCTACTAGGACATAACGGACTATGTACCAAAATTAACAAGAGACACGCAATCTCACAACTATATATTCCATTTCATACACTCCAACATTAGTACCCTAATACAACAGTACCTAAATCGGAACTAAACAAAACCAAAGAGGGTTTTTGATTTCCCTGGGATGGTGAATAGTCTATGTCAAATTTCATAAAATGGAATGATTTTTTCATAAGTAAAATAAATATAACTAGATCAGTGGAAGTTAAAATAGTGAAAAGTAGAAATTCGAAACACTCCTCGAGAAGAAAAAACTCACAAAACAAGGTAATGATATTCGAAATGACACATAATCCAATAAATAACACAATATCCATATTAAAAATACATAGATGCTCAATTAAACTTTTATGCCACCACTCCACCAATAACCACCATAACCTATGGTCCCATAATTCGAACACACTAACAACCACATAATGGGACGTTCTCTTTTCCTAGACCTAAAATATTATAATCTATAAATGTAAAAAGTAAAATGTAGGGTATATTAAAAATATCCTTTTCAGATATCAACAAATGTCCCAAAATAAATTATATAAAAATTGAACAATTTATTCATAAATATAAATAAAAAATTTCTAAAAATAGTATTTTCACATTTTCCATTAAAACACTCTATAAAAACATGCGTATGGTTGATATATCAAAAATGGTATTAAATTAAATTTTTCATTAAATTTATGTCAATTTAAAAATAGATTGATAAACACTATCATGGAAAAAGAAATTCAAAAAAATCACCATGGCCATATTTACAGAGATTCATTAGTTTTTTGGTCTAGGATCCTCACACAAAAATATATATCATAATGTGTGCTCACATACCTAATGTTAAATCAATTAGGATCATATCAATTTCCACCAAATTATTGAAAATTATATTTATCTTGATATAGTTATATTTTATATTTTTAATCTGTTATTATGGTTTTAGATTGCTAGTGTTCTTGTTCAATTAAACCATTAACTACTCAGTCTCAAATGAGAGATACATAAATCTAGTAATGAATTATTTTGAAAATTAATTATCTCAAAAAATAATCATTAAATGTTCAAATTAACGATGTGTGTTTTCATATGACATTTCAAAACAAACACCAAATCATAAGTTTTTATCACATCAATTTCTTTCACATTCCCCTTTTGATTTAATCAAATTTTCTTTAACGAATCAAACTAAAATAATTTAATCAAACAAATTTTTATTTCAATAACTCATTTCTTAATATCCACGAAACATTTCAAATTACATTAAAAGGGTTTTCATTTAGAAAAACGCTCATTTTTAAATGAAGAATGAACTATTCAATATTAATTATCAAGAAAACAATTGAAATAAAATTTAATGACAATCATGATATCGTAGTATGGATGATTGAGAAAAGGATAATGAAGCCACCTAACATTAGTGACATGATCAATTAATAACAGAAAATGGGAACCTACAAGGTAGATTCAATGATAAATATGATCAAAGTTAAAATCATAGAATTCAAATTCATCAAATCAAGGATACAATACATCATCATTGTGAGGATTCATAACTATTAGAGAGGGTTAAAATATAAGTGTATATGAACTCTCAATTAAAAGCTTATTGACTTATAGGAGGGGAATAAATCATATCCATTGATAACTTTATCACATAATAAATGAGGTTAGAAGAAAAAAAATACTCTATAGAGAGCCAATAATTGCCAACGGGTAAAATTAATTTCAATTAAGATGAGATTATATTTTAAAGAGTTGGGGTTCAGGACATTAATTAAGATTTTAAAAGGATTAAAACCCCATAACATATTTTCTTAGGATATGTATCATGGTTAAAACAAATAGTATTCTTAACAATGTACCATTACTAGGCTTCTAGAGATAGATTCACAGTTTTGATACTTGTTTAAAAAAACCATCCACTAACCATGATGTCCCTCTAGGATACAAAAAATTGTTTATGGTTTGGGAACACTATTTTAAAACCCATATAAAAACCCTAATCTCCCCAAAATCCAATATTTCATAGTTCTAAGTGATGATACATTGATTTATCTAACCATGTACCACCGACTAGTTACTGAAAACAAGGAAGACTATTCCCTCATATGAACTGCATTGTTTTCCTGAACAAAGTTAAATCTATGAGCAGCCCCAACGTGACACGTTCTCTAATAAACTCATCAAATAACCTAAAATGATATTACAAAATATGAAATAACCAAAGAGATAAATAAATATTAATGAATTTAATGGGCTATTATAATTATTTAAATTATATTTATTTTATGAGAATGTAAATTATCATTTGATTTTAAATTTTTTACATCAAAAGGAAAATTTTAATATGTGTTTTTATGCCCTTCAAAGGATAAATGAGTTTTATTTATATCTAAATCCATTACTATCATTTTTTTTCTCATCCTATGTTTTCAAATATTTTTCATAGAAAATTTAAATATATATAAAATATATTAAGATCAATAGTGACACATATTTAATGATCCTAAAATATAATGAGTAATATATGAGTATAAATATTAGATCCAATTTTATTGGGAAAATGTACTCTATGTAAAAATCTCTTTTTTTGTTATTGTTTTACTAATACTCTAAACCTCTAAACCTAAATGAAATTAGGATCATATTAAATTGTATACAATGTTATAAATCATGAAATTATTGTTTCTTTAAAATAAATGATTTTATATACCTAGTTTCCTTTGAATTCAAATAACATAATCATTAATCTACATTACCATGATCATAATAAATAGAAATTCATGAACACTATGATGAATAGATAAATCGTATTTATGAAAAAAGTTTAATATTCAATAAATTAAACATCAAATAAATTTACAATGGAATCATAACTATATAATCCTTTTTGAATACTTCATGTACGAAGATCCCATCTTCTAATTATATACATATCACTCAATTAAATATCAAATGTAATTATATCCCAAACACAATCATCAGTCCCTCTATAGAGATCAAATAGATCCCTCAAACTATATTAATTATCTAATGTGCATCAATTTACATTAATAAATATAATCACAATAGGTAACATTTATCACCCATATTAGTTATATAATAGTACTAATATCTGACACATCATTAATGGATTAATTATATAATTAGTATTTTCTGGGTTTCTTTATTATTATTAGGGTAACATATTTTATTTATCATTTGGAGAATATAAAACTATTTTTAAATTTATTGGGTGGAAAATACTCCTCATATAAATTTAGATTTCAATTTGGTGAAATATTTTCCCCCTCTAAATGGAAATAAAAAAATTATATATATATATATATATTGTATTTTATTCATTAATTATATATTACATTGTTATTAGTTAAAAATATTTTTCAAATATTTAATCACTAAAATATTTTTAACCGTTATACTAATATTTTATGCATACATGAGTTTTAAACTAGTTTAAGGAATTTGAGAAGTATCCATTAATTCAATGCTATATTTAAAACATTATACTCATATTATATTTTAGGTGGATTTGTATTATTTACTACTTTTACATGAACTCCCTTGGAAATAAAATTTTCCATCAATAAAATAATAATTTTTTAGAAAAAATATTATAAATTTCAATGAAATAAAAAAGGTAAAAATGTGTCCCATAACCATTATTATGTGTAAAAAAAATTTCTTGGGGAAATATTCCCAACACGGGTAAACAATTAGTTATTTTATCTTCATTGAATATTTTTACATTGAGGGAAGACTCTTATTTTTCCGGTATATATATAGATATATATGTTTGTCTGTGTATGTGAATAATATGTATTTTAAATATATACATTAGTATCACTAATCTTTTAAATTGACACATAACTTTTACGATGTCCTTTTTCCAGTGATCTCATATTTGAATGATGATTCATGAGGATATTATAGATTTTTAAAATAAATTTCATAATTATTGACAATTAAACATAATGATACTCGCCCCTACTTTCGTAATTACCAATTTCTTGTATTATTACATTTAATTCACTTTTCTTGTGTGTCTACTGTACAATCTCACCTATGGTATCCTTTAACAATGAGAATCTTCAATATAAAATACATTTGTTTTTTAATTAATATCTGCACACATATTATAAAATGAATTTTTTCATAGTTTCCTCCTCATTTACATTATATATTATTCACTTCATTATGATAGGATGAATCTATTTTCCTAACCAAATCATTCTATTATAGTCCACATTTTATGGATCATCTATTTTTTTAAAATCAACTATTACTTCTTCTATAACATCTCGAATAGTATCATTAACTTTTCCTTTATAAATATATTTTATTAATATAATAGTTTACACTTATGACTCCATGGATCTTTGACCCTCCACCATTTGTTTTGTATAACACTCCACAATTTCTATTTTTAACTCTTATATATCTAAAATTTAATCCTTGAAACTACTTTTCTATTCAAGCATAATTTTCTTATTTAAATTTCATAATTTATACACCATAATATTATATTATAATGTCCCACAATTTAAATATATCTCATCACTATTTTCTATAATATAAATTATATTTCAATAAAATATTTATTCGGTGAAATTATTTTTGATCATGGTAGAACAAAACTCAATCTATGATTCTCTATTTGAAGATATTTTCCATTCATCACATATTTAAAAATATTATGGAAAAATTTGAAAAGAGTATTTTAACATTTATAAAAATATTAAGGAAATTTTAAGTTAAATTTATTAGAGTATAATATCTCAATTACTATAACTCTTATACAACATGACATCATGAACAAAATAAGTAAAACATTAAAATGAAAAATATTCATAATATTAATAATTGACATAATTGATGAAACTCATATAAATTTATGGATTCAATGTCTAAAAACTAAAAATACTTCTAGAGTGTAGGAGGGATAAATCATCAAGTGGTTCTATTTTAAAATTGTGGCATATTATAAGAGTATTTACTTTAAATATGATCATATATTGGATTCTAAGTATTATGAGACACTTTTATAGTTATTTCAATAATCATTCCAATTTTCTCAAGATAATGAATCTACACTCACACACATGGAAAAAAATTTAGATACATAAAAAGGGTTTTTCATGGTTTTGAGGTCACCCCATAATTCCATGCAAATATATTACATCACATTAAATTACTATGAAATATATCCCATAATAATATTTAGGTCACTTTAGTATTACATGTATAAATATTATGTTATTTTTTATAAATATTCTACATATCTCATAATAACACAAGACTTTAAACTTTAATGGGGGTTTTTCTTTGGAGACTAGATAGATAGTAAAATTATTTTATGAGATATCAATATTATAACTCATAATTATGACATCAAATAATACTCTTTTAACTAACATCCTTCAAAATAAATATCCTATAAACCATGCAAAATGTAAACAAAATAATGGTTTACCTCAGAAGCTCAGTAATGGAAAACATGAGTGATACCAATCAATGATCATAAGTTAGAATAAGATAACAATATGGGCAGTGAACAATATCCTGACATATAATGATTATAAAAACTATTTAAATTGTAATTAAAAATGATTCATAAAATAACTTCATTTTCATAAAAAAACACATAATTTATAAGAGTGTGGAATAATCAATAATCAATAAAAATCCAATTGAAAATATCACAAGAATAACACATGATTTTATCTCATGTAGATAAGAAAATAAAATCACAACCTTGTTAAAAAAATATGGTCTTTGATTTTCATTGTGGATAGATTCCCTTAATGAACATGGTTTACTCACCATTCCCACACATATTATCGCGTGATATAAAAATAATTACTCAATGCGTTTGAGGGATATATAATTATGAGAACACCCATAAAATAATTAAAAACATAAATATGTGTTCCAAAAGATCCTATAAACAATTATCATACCATTATATCATAATCCATGGAAAATAAAAGGATTCATATCATCTTATCATATCTTATTTATAATTAATCTAAATAAATGAAGTGGTTGGAATCAAAAAAACATTCATTATTTCATCATAACGTTAATAACCCCTTAAAATTTAATTATTTTCATGAAATATTACTAATAAAATCATCATAACATATATTCTATAAAATTGGATTCTATCATAAGATAATATAACAATTGAATAAAAAAACCTTAATGTATTTTTATATTGATGAAAACCCACAATTATAAAAGCATTTAAAATTCATTTTTGAAATATAGTGAAAATAACCTTTTCAATTTTCTAAAATTTAAATTTTAAAATTACTCGTAAAATATTAATATGGTTTTCTTTTTAAAACATTTTAAATTTATAAATGAGGCAACATGGGGGATAATTTAAATTATATTAAGAAAATCAATTCATTTCATAAATATTAAAATAAAACAATCCATTCACAATTTTTTAAAATTAAAACAGTGATTCATAGATATTTTTTTAATGGTTAATTATATTTATAATTATTTTTATTTATAGGTACTAAATATAACTTTTATAAATAATTTTTATATATATGAATAAATCCATTAAAAAAATTTGTGTTCTTGGACGTGGAGGATAAATATTCCAAACCCAAAAGAGAAAGAATATTGTAAGATATTTTAAAAAAATTATCTCGATCATTTTAATTACCAAATAGAAGACATTGTAATGAAACAAACCAAAATATAATTATAAAAGAATAAAATACATGTGTATAAAATTATATGTATCCAATAATTTACCTCAATGGAAATTTGACAGAAACAATCCATAAAATAAATGAGATTAGAACTTGAACCCTTACCTCAAGTACCGACATGATTCATATGCATTCAAACAACCTATATGATTTATATAGATTAATGGTAAATATATTACAAAAAATCACATATATGTTTAAATTACTACATATCATTCCCTTAAAATTTGCATTTACATTCTTATTAAAAATTTCTTATTAAATATCATTTTTTGGGTGAATAATAATATATTTGTATACATGTTTCGGTTTGATGGTTCTGGTCCCTAGGAATTATTTATGGTTTCATAATCTCTATAATAAAAATAATTAAATGAATATTATAATTATTCATTATATAATCTTTTATAATAATAAATATTGTTTTATAGGATTAAGTTAGGTGGTCTATGACTCATATCTCATGTCTCATTGTTTTATAAACAATCTTCATTATGTGTATGAAAATTTTATTAATCACTTCTAATTTAATTTATATTCCAACATGATAATAATCATACTTGTAATCTAAATACTTATTCATAGTTGTTCTTCATGTTCTTAGTGGTTGTGAACTATATGTCATTTAACCCTAGTCGAGATTTTTCATATTTTATGCCTTGTGGGTTTCTATGACTATATGAACCTATATTCGAATGTGAAATGACTTTTACATGATAATCATATGTGTTTTAATTTTGAGAATGAATTTTTAATGGACCTTGAATGTATAGTTTCCACTTTACCCTTTTAAGGAATGTGTTCTAACTAATTAATTAATTTTTATTATTAAATGGAAATTATATTATAGATTTCATTTGGAATAGTAAATTATAAATGAATTTCATATGGTTTTAAGTAATTAACCCTAATTTTCATGTTTATAAAAGGAAAATGAATTAAATAAAATAATTGATTATGGAATTAATGTACTAAATTGGTTCATGTCCTTTTATCCTTGTCAGATAGTATAAAATTAATGGGAATAAATTTTCTTATTAAATGGAATTATTATTATGTGGCCTAATAAAATAATGAATTATGTATATGGTTCCTATTGGATATGAATCTTTTAATCTTAAATATGAGTGTTAAGACATGAATTGGAATTGGATTCCTATGGGAATGCCTCGAGGACCTGGAGATAAATATTTTGATTCAACGAGTTAGCTTCCAAGAGTGATACCAACATTGAAACATGGTACTTGTCTACTAAGAATACAATAAATGACCTTATAGAATTCATTAAATATCTTACAGATATCAACAATCATTGTACACACTCCTTTGATCCATCTTGATATAATCGTACATGTGGCATCATGGATTCACTTCATTGTGTCCATTAATTAATATAATGTTTTACCAAGAATGAGAGCCATGGACTCTGTTAGTATCTATTATAGTGGAATTCCTTGGTTGATACCCCTGGGATTACACTTATACCTTCTATAGTCAGGATACATGTTATTAATAAGTTGGCTCATCCCTAGCGGTAAAGAATTCCTTAGTGATTACCAAGGATCCTCTTTTATTATTATTATCATTATATGATTCCTTGGTCATAAATTGGATCATCTTACATCACTTATTATAAAATAGAACATAATTAATTAAATTATTACATGTTCAATCACCAACTGAGGCTAAAATAAGGTATTGAGGTATTTATATTCTTGTACATTCATAAGAGTAATATATATACCTATATAATGATTCTATTAACATTCACAGAATAGATATTATAAAATTCATTGGTATTCTCTTAATAAGATTTATCTCACACCCTATCTGATCCACTGATGGTACTGAGGATGATTACACGTATAATTGTGTTTCAAGATGAATTATCCCACATTAGACACCTGATCCTTCACAAATTCCTGGGATTGGGAATGTTAGAAGATTACCAAGAAAATGGTTAGGTTGCTGGATTGTTTAGGTATTTTTTTTTATTTTTTTTTATTGTAGGAATTTATTACTCCCATTTATTCTTTTTTCCCATTTTTTAGAAAGACATGATGTGACGTGACATACATTCTCTTTTGTATAGGATTCTATTTCAACCGATTGATTATTATCTAGTACATGTGTATTGATACCATTACTCTACTACGGTGTGTTACTTTTCCTGTGGATATAGTGACTTTTTCCACTATTCATTTTATATACATATACATTATTTAATTTTCTATTATTACATATCCATTGTGTTTTTTATACCATGAGGGTGCAATCTCCCTTACAAATAGTCTACTCCCTCACTTCTAGTAGATAGCCTATAGCTTGTGGGGAGACAATCATGAGTCCATGAAGTAAATCGAGCATACAGAACCCTTGAGTGGCACCCAAGTGGGATTTGTCACATGCATAACACTACATACCTATAGAGGATCCATTAATGATTCGTTTGATGATGACATTAGATTGGATGATTGAATCGGTTCCATGAGATTCTTATTCACCGACAGTGTTCATGGATATCCCTAAATATGACAACATGACATAGTTATATGTCATATGTCCTTCCAATATCTAGGCATGATGTTGGATTTTTATGTTTTAAACAAGTATATTTATATTATTTCAAACATGGATCAATTCAATAAATAATCATTGACTTGTGAGTTGATGGTTGAATAATTGTTTGGTGGATTTATTTATTCATTATTGATTATTCGTCTTCATTTTTCTATTTTACAAAAATATAATGATGTAGAAACAAAAAATAAGGTCCCCTACACATGATTATAGATTATGGTTTTCTCCCATTTTTCATTTCATATTCATCTTATAAAATTATTTTGGCCCACATTTCAATGAATATCAGGTATTTGATTATAGCATGATCATTTTTGGAATAATAGATTCATACCATTTATCAAGTTCAAAATTGAAGGAGTTATAAAGGTTTAATAAAAAAGAAGACCATAGGTGGATCTGATTGGATTGTTGCTCCTCATTATTCCCATTTTGACATTCGGTGATAATAATTTTTCACGATGGAGTGATTTTCGAGATCATCAGATCCTGGATCATGAAGATTAGTAACTAAAAAAGTTGTATAACCCCTAATCCACAATTCCTAGCCAGATTTTTCATGGGGATATAGAATACAGATGATGTGGTGGAGGAACCATGGGTTTCTAGAAATTTCATGCTACAGAGCATGTAATCTAGAATTAGAAATAGTGTGGGCCATTGGATATGGAGAAATTATTTCAAGGAAAGTGATAAAGATCACGTATTTTGTGGTCCCAATCACATTTCATGTGACCTATAGCTTCTTTTTTGTGGTGTATCATAGAGTATAAATGGGTCATAGACGTGTAAATGGGATTAGACTTGTACATTAAAATAGAGAGGGAACATTGGCTAAGATGTGTACTATAACACGACTAGTTACAAACACAAGGCCACTTACATTGGCATGTTTGAGGTATATGATAATTATAAAATGATCACATGCATGTACAAGGGAAGGTATGGATTTAGTGGTACACATATTTTTACTACATATACATGTCATGATATTCCTGAGAGATGAATTGGATCCCGTCATATATATAATATTGAATAGGATTAGCAGTGTGAAAAACATAGTCATTTAATATTTTTGTATAGTGCACCATTAATTCCATAGAATGGGTTTATGATCCCTTCTATATATAACATAATTGAGAGAGTTTAGTGCATCCCCTATTGGGATCATGTGGGGTCCTATTTCATTCCTTCATCGGGTTCAATGTATTTTTTGTGACCAGAATGAATATGGTTTTGTTCTAATATCATGACGGTAGATCTAGCATGGGTTTTGGTGTCCCATAGTGTCATAGCTAATGATACCCTACCGGGATGATGAGATCCTATGAGATATTATGAGTACTTCTTAGGTGGGGATGAATGATCACAATATCTTGGATGAGGGACACCATTGAGGACATGTATCTGGGAGTTATTAATCTTGGAGTTAGAATTCCATAGAATGCTCATTTATAATCTCGTGTTTGGTGGTATTGGTTGAGAAAAATTGTGATCCATTTTATGTTATTTGTCTATTTGGGATTCATTTACAACTATACTAATCTTCATAACATTACACTCTATAATCTTTATACATAGTGATTTTGAAGTGTTATTCTTGGTATTGTTATAATCAACCCTACATGTGATACCTGCATGTTTCATATCAAAAATAAAATATATCCCTAATTATGGTTTCCTATGTATGATAATAATATGTCATGAAAAATATTTGAAAAAATGACCAAGGTGTTTTCTAGGTTGTTTTACTTGAAAATGGTCCCCACATTCTAAGAATTTTTTAATCTCTGCTATTTTTTATTATGCTTGAAATTTTACCCTTTTCCACATCCAAGAAATTTTTATACTCTAATGAGTTATATATATTATGGATTCATTTTCGTATTAGTTTGTTTTACATTCTTATCATTTTATGGGCTTGGATACCTATGCCTGTGTACATGTATATAATATTATCGCCTAAAATATAAAATTTATGCATACATGGTGATAGTATTCAACCTCTCGAAAATTGGAGACATGATTTGGGTAGTCACACTCCGCTTATTGCCGACTAGGAGAGACATCATTGGCCAGCTTATGAATGATTGGTATCAGAGTGGTGGTTCAAACATAGGCTTAAAGCGTAGATATTTCTATATAAATGAGATTGGTTCTGAATTTATAATAATAGTTCTAATGTGTTTCAATTTTTTTCTGGCTAGGGAGTCATGTGTTGGTGTAGTGGAAGACGTTTCCATTTGAAAGGACTCTAATAACCAGCTAGTTTTCTTTATACATGTTGGCACATGTTGCAGGTAAAATCATTGAAGAATATATAATACAGAATGGATTTTGGTTTCTATATCCTTCTTGTGTCAACTCCATGTATATACTCTTTGAAATTGGTATACCTTTTTTATTTCATGATTCTACCATAATGATAACCAACCATGATTCCATTGTGTGATTATGAGGCTGATTCGTTGAGTGATGAGGAGTAAATATAAGTTCATGTATAACAGGTAATACCCCTATGTTGTATTCCATTTATTCCACTACCCACTGAGAAACATATTGTTCTGAACATACCATATAAAGATTTAAATTGGATGTGTTCCTTCGTTTAGTTTTAGAGGTATCAACTGATCCATTTTCTGGGTGATCTAGACCCCCCAGCTTTCTGATGAATAGTTATAGGTAGTCACATGAGTTTTCATCCTCATGATGATGCCATCATATTAAATGGAAGTCCTTGTAATGAGTCTTATTTAGGCCTCTTCTAGGTGATGGTATATTCTTGTGACTCAATCACATGAAAAGGAATCTCTCTCCTTGTTAGACATCGAGCTTCTCTTTTGGATAGTGTACCATCCATCCATGTTGTGATTAGTATGAACATATGAACTTCTTTATCTATAACAGGGAAGTATGACCATAGAAGAAAATATTTCAAGGTCTAATTATTCCTTTTGATACTCCAATGATAATGGTAAATATATTTTATTCATGATGAAAACCTTAAACTAGGGATTATGCTAAGATATCATTAATGTTGCGATATCTCTTTTCATTCACACATATCTTGGAGTGTTGTAGAGGGATTATGTTATGGAAAATTTTTTACCAGAGAAAATATCAACTGTAGGTTCTGGTAGAGGGATCCCATGAGAAAATACCGTGGAAGATGGAAGCCAATGACAATATAATGGAATTATGGATTCCATAATTTTTATTAGATGATCCCATCCTAGAATATCTATGGTTCATGTATCTTAAGATAGTTTAATTCGTCCAAGGGAGAGGCAACGATTCTCATGAGACTTTCATAGATTTATTCATTGATATTTTTTAAACTGTTGTGCATGTGATAATAAGATATTTTAGGGACCACCTATGTAGATATAATGAAGATATCATGTATTTATATAGGGTGTAAGATGTAGCAATTAATTGGGTAGAGGAGATGTAGTTTTCAAATAGTTTCACATTTTACCACTAATACCCCCAAGTTATACAAGACAGTCTCAGGTAGCTAGTTCATATAAATGTAGATTGTGGTTGGAATGGGATTCATATGACCCTAAGAAGCCCTTCATTATAATAGGTACAAAAGGTGACTACTATAAATTATCTGTAAACTAATGGATATATCTAGGTGTAATTCATTTATAATATCATCTCTGTTTCAAGACAAAGAGGTTTTGGTTGAGCCCATGGATTGGACTTTATTAATTGATACTCTTACTAAATATAACTCTGTGACAACACCAATCTATGGATATTGTAACTTGAATCTAAGAAAGTAGATCTTTTTATTTGATCTTTATGTGGTAGTAATGTCGCCATATGAGGTCGTCATAGATATATTTTGGATATCCATTGTTCATTCCAATATTTACAATTTTAATTGAAGGATGTGATTTTGTAGTGATGATCGTATGATGATTTATATTATAGGTGAGATGGTAACCATGGTAGAGTAGAATGGCCTTATATATATTATGGTGTGATCAATTACTAACTCGTTGTCTTGAATGACTCACAGAGTTGTGGATTCTATGGGTACCAGTTTTCTGCAGAGGTGTGGGTATGAGGAAATCTTTCCTAAGGATGTGTCAGGATTACCTACACCATAAGAGACATGATTCAAAATTAAAATAACCCTAGAATGGAAATGATATTTGAAAGAGCATGTCAGATAACTTCCATCATTCTAAGAGAGATGACCCTAAAATTAGATGACTTGTAGAGGAAGAGATTTGTGAGAGATATTGTTTCTCCATGGGAATCCAATGTGTTGTTTGACAAGATGGTGGATTAGAGGTTGAGGATGTTTCAATAATTTTGGATCTTGAACCAAGTGACCACGATGAATATTCATCCACTGCTAATTATTTGTGGCCTTTTTGATTAATTGATAGGGGATTCATGGTTCTCAAAGATTGAACTTTGATCAGGCTATCTCCAACTATGTGTACGAGATGATAAAATATCAAAGATGACATTTAAATGTCACTACATTTTTTTATGAGTACTTGTATATATTTTTTGGTGTGATTAAAAACCCAATAGTGTTCAGTGACTCATGACCCATATCATTCATAATTTCTTCGACCAGTTTGGGTTGGTCTTCATTAATGACATCCTAGTGTAATCAATGTTTGAGTAGTATCACACATGAAACATGAAGACAGTTTTATATAATATTTATGGAAACCCTTCTATGGAAATATCTCAAACTGATAGTTCTAGATTCAAGATTTCCACAATCATGGAATCATCTTCTCAGATAATTATGTAGCATTGGACACATATATGGTCGGTGTAGTGGTTTCTTGGGATCCATAAAAGATAATAACATATGTACAGTACTTACTTTGGTTTGAATGACACAATAGGACATTTTTTCCCAATTTCCCCATGATATCAAAAAAAATAAAATAATTTAAACTAAAATGGAATGCCATTCATTTAAATGGTAATGTAAAAATAGGATTTTTATGTGTTATGATATATATTGAAGAGAGTGCAAATATTAATATTTCTAGTGGAGGGTGTCAAGTATGCAGTGTTATGTGAATCCTCATGGAATAGACCTTAATTTTCACCAATGTAGAGGTAGAATATATTTCCAAATGTTTTTAGTTGTTGGGACTGCAAGAGTAGAACTAAGAGTCCCACAATCCTAAGCTGGTAGCATTAGTATTCATCCTGAAGATGTAAAGACACTACCCTAATGGAAAGAGTTTTATCATCTACTCTGACAATAAGAGTATCAATTATATATTCTATTAGAATTATATTAACATTAAATAAATAATATTGATATAATTCCTCCAAGACTATGATTTTTTCATAGTCTATACTATTGGGATGAGGAATGGGCTTATAGTTTCTCTCACTAGTAAATCAAGTTCTCAGTTGTTGATTGATTATTTGGAATAGTTATCCTCATTGTAGTTGTCCTCATTGGATAGGGATAGTTTTTCATATCTTTAATTGATAGTTTTTACCCCCACCGAATTTATAATGTGTTATGGATGATCGGTATGGAGATATCAACTTCGATACCTTATGTACATAGATATTCCCTGAATGTGCACTTAATATATTTTGTAAATTTGAGGAGTATTTTATCCATTTCAAATGATTGGATATGGTAACACTAAAATTGTGTGTTGAGATGGTTAAAGAGTTTCACAACACCCCTTTTGTAGTTAATATTGGTGTGGCAAAGATTTAATGATACAAATGATGTCAATTTTTGTGGTGAAGAATAATGAATTTTTTAGAAGATTTTATCTTCTAATTACATAGTTGTTAGTAGGTGAAGGCTAAACACCGAGTTATAGCTAGTTTTTCTCTATAAAATGAGGTTCTAGAGTGGATGTGGGTTAGGATAGATATATAATTCATGACAGAGATACCATGTAGATCCAAAGTATATGATTCCATCTTGGTAATCATGGATGAAATCACCATGTGCGACCACTTCCCAGATAATTGAGGGAACTGTTTAACAGATTTCATAGGATTCAGATATGTGTAAGAGAATTTCTATCTCCATTGATTTACCTCAACGACCCTTTTAAACTGTGATTTTCTCTTCACAACCGAATTATAGAGAGGATTTTAGGATTCAGTTGGGTCTCAGCTGTGCTGGGAACTATGTTTGATCCCCATACTGAAAACTAAGAAATAGAGACTATCCCCATTCTAGGGGATATGCATAAGGATTACATGATACTCATTAGACATTGATTGGTGCATCAGCTACCCTAGGTGGTGTTTATCTATAATAGCAGATTTTATTCAACCATCACCAAGGTACCATTAGAGGCATTGTATGGGAGACCCTATAGGCCACCACTTGTTTGGATTGATCGAGGTGTTTTAGGAAATATTCTCCCATAGTCAGTGCAAGGTAAAAATGATAAGGATAAGATCATCCATGAGTGTATGTGGAGTACAAAGAGCCATCATAATTCCTAGAAGTACCAATGATGGAGGGATTTTCATTTAGAGGAGGGAGGACATGTTTTTTAAAGGTCTTATCAAATTGGGGATTATGAATTTTTGTTAGGGATGGGAAGATATATTTAAGATTCATTGGAACTTTCTATAGTTGTTGTAGATTCAACTAGGTGGTGTATCACTTGGATCCACAGCCATTGTTAAATCATGTGCATGATGTCTTCTACATGTCACAAATGATGAGGTATTCTCATCACCTATCACATGTTATTAATTGGGGTGAGCTAGACATCGATGATGGAGATACATTTAAAGAGTACATGGTGGAGATAAGGATCCACAAAAGTGGATCCTCTATGAGATATCAATTCATTTTGGGTGTATTCAGTGAAAGAATAGAAATATTTAATAGATAACCTATTAAGAGGATGCATAGTTGCAAGCTCAATAACCATATATTTTATGTAATGCTTTTTTACATTATAGACAACAATATCTATACTGTGGAGAATCCAATGTATTTTTTTCATTAAATGTTTTGAAATATATATATTAATATTTTTAGGCCTAGGATTTAAGATAGCGTGACATTTTATTCCCTAGTTTTCCCAAGTTTGACATTTGAAAAAATATATTAAACATATTATTATAACATGCACACAGTGTTATTGAAATAGTAGAATAACTCATGAATTGAGTCTTGGATCAAAAATAATATTCCCCTGTTGAGGTTAGAACATGTGTCTTATCCAAGTCGTTATATAACCATTTTCAACAATGTTTATTTTGAAATACTTATTATGATCTCTAAAAATAAATATTTTTTTAATTGGATTATTATATTTAGTTGAAGTAGAGGGCTTGGGACCAAATTTATAAATAACCATTTTGTGTAAATGATAATATTATCCATATAACCAGGAATCCGTTGAGAGGGTCCACTGGAGAGACAATGGTGGATGACATCATATTAAAGGATTGAATCAAAATCACATTGATTTTTTACGCGAAAAGAGTTCATGGATCTAACCAAAAAAATATATTGAAGATTAATTTTTTCATCAGGATTTGATTTGTACTGAATGCAGGAAATTTTATTTTTGCCCATTTTTTATCCCATGTTGAACGTGAAAATATTCAATAAAAAGGAATTTACTCTATCATCTATGGTTGAATTTTTGTTCATAATTGATTATTCCTCTTCATTTTCTTATTTTATGATAATAGATCATGTCTGAAAAAACAAATGAAAACATATATTTCTATTGTATGTGGTTTGTAGTTTCATTCCTAGTCTCATAAATTATTCATCATAATCAATTGCATTGACCCAATATTCAATAAATACTAGGTATTTGGTCTTTGCATGGCCATTAATTTGATTAACATATCCATACCATGGGGTCAGTTCATCATCAATGTGTGATGATGGGGGATGATTAGAGGAGGATCATATCATACCATTGTACCGCATTATTCCATGTTGGATGCAATGTGTTGATGATGAGGCTGAATGGAGTGATTTGAAAGAATACCAAAGCCCTAACCACTTTGATTGGAAAAGGAATGAGTCAACTAACCCTAGATCCTTGATTTTGGGACACATTTTCATCATTTATGGAACCAATATGTGATGTATAGTTGGAACAGTGGGGTTATAGAAAGATCTCAATACATGATTTCTATTCAGTAATTGGACAATGTCTAGGGACCTGATTGTGGAAATGGGATTTCAAAAAATGAGAAATGATCTCACACCATATGATCAATACCACATGTAATTTGAACTATAACTACTATAATTTCATGTATCATAGAGGATACAAGGGAATGGGATTAGTATAGTGGATAAGAAGTGTACTTTGACTCAACCAGAGTACACAGTCTGAGTTGTGTACTTGGACATCACCATATACCCAAACATGACTAGATAAATGTAGATGTTTTGGAACAGGATTGTTTGTAGAGGAAAATAGTCACTGATATTAGAAGTTATGAATTTAGTTATACATTCCATGTACATCCTCATATATTTCATAGAGCCCGTATTCCATTTATTGTAGACCATGTTCAGTTGATTGTGATACCTTGTTTCTTTATACATTCCATGTATATCCTCACATATTTCATAGAGCCCGTATTCCATTTATTATAGACCATGTTCCGTTGATTTTGATTCCTTGTTTCTTTCCCATGATGATATAACGTGGTATTATATCATTGAAAAATGATAGTGATCCCACATAAATATTCATTATTGGATAGAGTTTAGTTCATCCCCATGTTGGACTGGGGTGGGATCTTCTATCATTCTGTTGTGGAGTTCATGGTATTTGTGTGACCACCATGCACATGATGTTATTCCCATATCTAGTTGGAATATATAGTATGGATTGTGGTGTCCCCCAGTGGCCTAGGGTGTGATACCTTACATGGAATATGAGATCTTATGAGATCCAGTGAGTACTTCTTGGATTGTTCCCTGTTATCAGGACCTCTTAGATGGGCATCAATGGGGATGACATAAATCCTTGATTGAATATGCTTGGAGAGAGTGTAACCTATAATCATTTAGTATTATCTGGTGGAAACTAGTATTTGTTGAGATCACATTAGATCAATTTTATGTTATGAATGTATATGATTTTTATTTACCACTATATTACTATTATGATCCAACTACTCTTAATGCATTCATATTAGTAATTTTGGGGATGTCCTACTATATATATTGTTATAATCACCCATGAATGGTCTCTTCTGACATGCGTCTTATCTTATGTAGATGATAACCTATTTGGCAGTGTCCAAGGAGGACATAATGAAAGGTTGGGCTTGATATACCATAGGGTATTCTGGGTTGTTTCATTTGACTATGGTCCACACATTTTGAGAAGGTTGGGATCTATCTAGTTATTGGTTGGTATTGCATATGGGATTTTTATTTAATTTAGTACATTTTTAATACTCTGATGTGGAAGGAACATTTAGTATGAATTTTCTTGTCTCAATTCCCTTTAATTTCATAGTAATAAATTAGAATGTTGATGTTTTTAGGTTTAAAAGTATGTTCATATAATGCATCCCATGTGTGGGCTATGCCTATTTGGTGTGCGTTTTTATACATAGACCAATTGGATGATGGATTGGTGTAATCACACGTGGATTATCATTTTTAGGTGGGCCTTCGCAGTTTTGACAGAGAAATAACAAACAGACATACCAGGCATCCAGATACATTCTTCTCAATGCCTATTTTTCATGTTTCGCCATGAAAATACCCTTTTAGATATATTTTCAAATTTATAATTCAAGGATTTATAAATAATGATTAACAACATGAATGATCCAATCAATCCTTCTTTATGTACTATATTTACTAGACACATACTCAATTCATGACCTTACCATACTATCTCAACAATGGTTAAACTTAGGAACATTCACCACCATCTTGTATAGTTTCACATCCTCTTTTATTCCACTTTAGTTCAAAAAAGGATAGATTTTTTAATATTAATACTGCAGATATATAAATTTTCTATCAAAAATTTTCATGATATCAAGATCTATCCTCTGTAAATCCTTTATAATTGGTTATCAATCAATTCTCATCATGGAAATACTTGCATGATCCTTCCAGTTTATAGTATTAGCCACCTTATTGTACATACATGGGTGGTAATGTATTTAGTATTAAAAATCATTAATAATCTCAAACATTTTTATTTGGTTTATATTATACACTTTTTAAATTAATATATACTTTTTTATTTTTTATTTTTTATATATATCATACCATTCACCAAAAAGACACTTCCTTCATAATTTAAAGGGAAAAAATACAAATTACAACTCTAAATCTATTATATGGTACTTATAATCTTTGATATTAAATTTGGATGAGTAATATGATACAAAATTTTCATTTTGTAAAAAGAAAAATCATATTTCTATCCTTGATGAACAACTATAGATCCTAAAACCTTCTTCAAAGCATATTGTGTGAGTACATGGGCACTAAATAAATATTTTTCATCACCTTGAAAGTTTAATCACATTCATCTATTTAAAATAATTTTTATCTCTTTTATTTTATAATGGTTATTGTATTAGATATACATGATAAATCTCCCACAATATTTTGGTAGTTTCCATCAAGCCCAGAACATTATTGTTCTCGATCACTGTATATTCTTTGATATATTTATTATCAACTTCTATCTTTGAGGAATCCATGAATATACACATTTTGTACATATGACCAATGAAAGATACAACCATTAGCCAAAATACTTACCAGGTAAATTTTTCGTACAACATATACTTCCTACGATTCTTCAATAAAATCCACAAATGATCTCCATGATCATTATCTCACTTGATATAAATAAAAATAAGATATAAAAAGGATATTATATAAAAATAAAGGCAATCTATAAATACTATATTCACTATATATATGAAAATAAATAGAACATTAATTATTTGAAATTAAATTATAATAAATTAAGAATGTCCCTAAATCATAAAAATAGTCATTCTATAAATATCTCTTTTTTCACCTTCAATTGGAGATATACAGGAACAAGTTCAATAACGAAAATGTGATTACCTCTTTGTAGTAAGATCAAACAAGTCATAAATATGGGGTAAATGTGACATATTATTTATATATATTTTTATAAGATCCCAATAATCTAGGTAATGAATCATTAACCGAAATTTATTCTCAAAAAATTAACCAGTACACCATATGGTGACACAAAAATTAAGAGAATCAATTTTGTAGATTATCATCGAGTTACTTATTCAATTATTGTAACTTTGTTGGGAATATTCTATAAGGTTTTAATTAAATTTGTATAGAAAAAAGTATTATTTCTACATAAAACAAAACAATATTATTCAAATTAATATTAATAAATAAATAATGTAATAAATCACAATTTTCATAAAGAATCCATATCATAAATGTTGAGTTTTTCACTAATCATTTGAGATAAATTTACCACCTGAAAATGTACTATGACCCATAAAATGGATGTAATTTCCAATGGATGTTAATATTCCTCCCCATAATGGTAAATTATAATAGGTTTAGTGAAACTATAAAATATGACATCCCATCCTCAGTATTTAAAATCTGATATATATATATATATATATATAGATCCAATCTATGCCCAAAATAATCACTTGTTCTACTTATGGGAGAATTATATTTTTAAAAGGTTATATATTCACTAAAAAATATATAAGATAAGAGTTGTAGGATTAATATGTGATCATTGTAAAAATTTTGTTTTTTAATGTGAATCAACATATAACCACTGAGAAGATGAAACAATATAAACAATCTGAAAAATAAATTAGATTATAACATAATCTATTACCTCAAGTCCCCACTTATTAAATATGCATTCAAAACACATGTTTAATAAATATAGATTTATTATAAATAAATTTTATAACTATATACATTTATATATATATATATATATATATATATATCTACATATCATTTCATCCTAACTTCCAATTATTGTTTTGTTAAAAATTATTCATTAAAAATAATTAGTCAGGTGAAAATAGTTCTATTTTACTTGTATATTTTATTAAAAAAAATATTAGTTCTTTCACTATGTACACAATTAAATAATCTAAATAATATAAATAAATTAAGAAACTCAGGACAAGCACATACTATGAATAAGGGTTTTTTTGGTCTAAAATAGGTTGAGGCGGTGTTCTTAGAAAATATAAACCTGGTCATGGGAAGGTATGGAAGCATTCGTGGAACATACTCATAGAATAAATATGTTTATAGTGGGTGACACACATATTTTTTGTTGGTAAAAAACTTGGTGAGGATAATTTTCTAATTTAGTGGCACAATGTAAAATATAGTATTCATTATGGGACTCCGTTTAAGTCGGAATTATTACTTTATTTAGTATTATATGCATATAACACCAACTTTAAAACTAATTCATAATTTTGGTTGAATAATCTTATTTATATCTTTTTCATCCTCCCATCAAAACCCACTCTCAATGTATGAGTTATACATGATATTTCATATTGTAGTTGATGGAAAAACAATTGTAGGAACCCACCACAATAGGAAATATAGACCTATCATGAGTTATTAATTTCCATATGATGTTCACATAATAGGTGGACATACTATGAGTATTGATTTCCGAAATAGAAGTCATTACCCTTTCCTACCACATGACGATTTCCCAAGCTAATGTGATAGTTTTGAATTTACCATGATTATATATTTAAGATTATAAAAGTCTAAATTCTTGATATTATGAGTATAATTGATTTGAATTACTATAAGAATATTTTGATTAATTGCATGATATATGAGGAGTGTATTCAAGTTATTTAGAGTGGCAATATGTAATGATTGAATTCATATAATATTATTGATCATGATAAACCATCTAGTGAATTCCTTTACATTGGTTATAATGTGCTAGTTTCTACATGATATATCCAACTTCAAGATAGTTTATATTATAAATTGATCCGAAAAAATAACCATAGCACAAAAAAGAGTCATTCATAATGTCTTAATTGTATTATAATGTTTGTGGAAGATCCAATGAGTTCAAAATAATCCTTCTGATGATAATAGTTCTTATAAAATAATGAGGTGAGTTTTATATATAGTTACATACATGTTGTTCCACTCACATGAAAGTGAATCTACTATTAAGTAGAAAATATGTATTAATAGTGTAAAGACCTGAAAAATTCAAGGAAATGTTTCTCTTAATTTTCTTTGGGATTTTACAAGAACACAGTTTCTAGCGGCACCTGATTCCGAGGCTCGGTGTGCCTGGAATCGTTTACCGAAGTTTAGATCATGTATGTTCAGTGAATGAACGAGTGGGATTTCCTAACTTTTTATCTGCTGATCAGAATCGAAATCCAAGGGCACCGATGAAACCGCAGCGTTGGTAATTGCTTAAGAAGACCTTTGCTGGAGTTGCGTTTCCTCGGGAGGAGTTATTAAAAATTATGGAATTAAAAGTTAGGTAAAATAAATTGTGGGAAATTTATTTTATCAATGGTAGTTTAATTCTCTCATGGGAAGTTGTTGGTGGGGCCCACAACCACCCATCTTCACATATGAGGATATGAGGGCGGTGGGGCCCACACAATACCTCATCCTTCAAATTACCTACCTCCTCACCTCCCACATTAATTCATGCCACAAAACGACTAATTAATATGATAACATAAGATCAATTAATTAAGTATGTTAGGTTTTGAATTTTGTAATTTTGAAAAGCATGGCATGAGTAATAAAATAAGGCAACGCTTATTTCATTATTGTTGTTTGGTCGTGCAAGAGGAATTTGGAGAGGATTTTCTCTAAATCTTGAAGAACATATTCTTCGTCGTCAAAGAACGCTAAGAACACCGATACTTCAACGAAGACCTCCATCACCACAATGGGGAGTTCGTCGTACCGTCTTCTTCTTTCTCCACAACCGGTGAGAGCTGTCGTCCTCGAAGATCAATGACATGATGACAAAGATTATCTTCTCCATGAAGCCTTCTTCCGTGACGTTCTTTTCTGCGACAAATCAACAACGCTTGAGGTAGGGGTTGTTTGTTTTGTGTTCATGAATACTTTCATCAACGTTCTTCGTTGTCAAATTGGGCCGCATGTTATCGCAATAACGGGTGGAGGTAGGACCGCACGAACACGGCCGCCCCTCCTCCCCCCTTGGTTGTTTGGATTTGTTGTGGCAATAGTCAAGGCAACGCGGTGCCATTGCACTGCGTGGAAAAAATGAAGGATGGGTGAAGAAGTGCGGCGCCGTTGCGTCGTGCCGTTGAAGACGAACAAAGCTGCGGTGCCGCACCGGAGAACCTCGAAGAGGCTGCGGCCGAAGCGGGGCTGCGGGAAAGGGGCACGGTGCCACGCCGGAGAACCTAGAAGAGGCCACGGACGAAGCGGGGCTACGACAGAGGGGCAGGGCGCCGTCGCACCACGCTGATCGAACATGACCACGGCCTATGGCTGCGGTGGTGCGGGGAGCGGTGGCCGGAACCACCGGCCGGCAGAGCAGGAGGGCGGGACCGCGCTGGTCCCGTGGCGGCAGTAACCGGCCGACCGGAGCGGGCCAGCCGTTTTAGGGGGAGACTGGAAAATCGAAACCCCCGGCTGGAAGCAGGAGAGGCCCCCCATGTGGGGGCAGTGTTTTTCAATCAGGGGGGCAGTGCTCCCCCCCCAGGTCTGCTCAGCTCGGCACCGACCGAGCTGGCCGCACGGACCGCACACGCAAGCCAGGCCGGGCTGCCCAGTCCTAGCCAGGTCGTGCCCAGGCTGGGCAGGGCCGCGCCCAGGCCGGGCCATGCCCAAGCGGGGCGGACCCAGGGGGTCTCAGGCTGGGTCGGTCCGGGCCCAAAACCCCCATTTTCGGATCTCTTTCGGTCTTTTTCCCATAACATGGGCTACGGACCTCATATCGATGCACTGTTAGATGCGATGAAATCCCTGGATCGATTTGGTCATTTCAGTATATTACAATCATGGTTTCAAAGAACTTGGGTTCGTTCGGGTTGGTTCGAACACAAAACCAACCAGACCCTCGAGAGCGAAAACACTTATAACTTGAGCTCTGGACGTCCGTTTGATGTGCTGTTGACTTTTTTGGATTCTTCATAGTGAGACAGACCTTTTGGCTTACTATGCTCGAGATTTGGATGCATTTGGAGTACGTTCAGGTTGGTTTTGACTTAAAAACCAACCAGGCCCCTAGGACGAAAAAGCCAATAACTCTCAGACCGGGCGTCCGATTGACGCACCGTCTGTGAATTTGAGTTCTTGTTGATGATACAAAACTTTTGGATACATCAACTCCGGACTTCATGTCAGTTGATGTATCATCCCCTCATCTCGTGGAGCGGACCCTCCCCGAACGAGCTTGCCGTGTGCGAAAACCCTAGAGCTGGCTGCGACTGTGACGACGATGAAGACAGTATGTGAATCCTCCTTGGGTTCGACAACGACGACTACAACACTCAGCGATTCTCTGTGGATCAGTGCTTTCTGATCCTATGTGGATCAGATCCTGTGTGGGTCAGCGCTCAGCGGTTCAGTGTGGGCCAACGCATACCGATCTTGTGTGGGTCAGATCCTGTGTGGGTCATTGCGGGGGTTATTTACCTATCCATCATATGTGGGTCATTACGGGGGATAGTACCTATCGATCCTGTGTGGGTACGACAGCTTAGATGAATCAGTGGCTACATCTGATCATCTCTATCATCTTACGAAGAAGTATACCGGTGTGAGCTGAGTCTTGACTTTAAATCTTTATCTTCGATAAGATTGACTTAATATCACGTGTGGATTACGTTATGCTTTCCTGTGTGGATTGGGTCATGTTTTCCAGTGTGGACTGGGTTGTACTTGGGCTCGGATGTTGGAGCTGAACTGGAATTGATGACTTAGGTATATATATGGGCATATACCTCTGTAGTGTCGGATGGTACTTCGTGATTGTACCTTTCCATTTTTGTATTATCGTTTGTGGATTCTGGGAGACCTTAGGGGGTCTCAAGGTCCCTACTGAGTAGCTTATACTCACCCCTGAACAGGCTAGGCCTGCACTACGTTGTGTTGGATGAAGACGACAGATATCACTGATCATGGTGGAGGCTTATAGAGAAAGTCGGTACCTGGAGGTGGACCACTGGGTGGGACATACACGGAGCGGACGGCTGGACCCGTGGAGCTGAGGAGGCCATATATACCCACCCTTCAGGTGGGACATCTAGTGGACATCATGACGTTGTGGCTTTACTTTCAGTTGTTGTACATTATTTCTAGTTGTACTTTACTTTCAGTTTGGGTTTTTATTTTGGCCCACTTACCTTTCCGCACTCACTTTTGTATCCAGTTTTACTTAGTGTTTACTTCTGCTTTCTTACTCTGCGGTGTTTTTTTACTTTACAAAGGCAATGCCTTCCCTTTTTTGGGATTTTACACCTTGGTTCTAGTCTCCAGCCCCTGGCCTATGGGAGGCAGGCTTGGGGTAGTCACGACACGAGCCCCGAGGACGGGTCAGGACAAATTGGTATCAGAGGAGTTCAGTTCAACCGCAGAACTCAGTACTCTGATCTTTTTGTATGTGAAGAAATAGTTTTAAGAGTATTGAGTGTGGTTATCAGTCCAGGGAGTCTAGTGTCTATACAGCGGCCAACGTATCCATACACTAGGACCTTGATGTCTGATTTCTGACTTAGTGCACGAAAACATTGATTGCATGTGTGTTTAAAGTTTTCATTATGATTACTTTGTGTCAGCTCACTAGGTATATTGTCTTGACCGTGGCACACCTGTCTCTTTTTAGGATGCCCCCACGATGGCAGCCATCTAAAGTTCCGAGTTTTGTACGTGACGACAGCCCACCGAGCGACAATGCCTCGGTATAGGGCCCTATTACTACAGAGGCACTGACAGTACCACTACCTGCTGAGCCATCGATGCTACTAGCCCCAGCTGCTGATAGTGCACATTGCCTTAGTGCACTGCACGAGTTTCAGCGTCAGCGACCTCCCAGGTTCCGTGGGGATATAAACCCTCAGGCAGCCAAGGATCGGCTGGAGGTGGTTGTGTGAGATTTCCGGTTAGTGAGGACACCATCCGACCTCATGGTGATCCTCACAGCGAGCCTCCAGCATGAGGCAGCAGGCAGATGGTGAAGCTTGATTCTCCAGGTTCATGACGAGGCTTCTCTCCTCTGGATGAACTTTGAGAGCCTCTTCCCGTCAGAGTTCGTCCCAGCCACCCTCTGTGCGGTGCGCATCCAGGAGCTACTACAACTACGGTAGGGCAGCTTGACGGACGCCCAGTACGCGGCGAGATTTAATGATCTCTCGCACTATTCAACATACATGGTACGAGACCCATTATTCTGGGACCGAACCTTCGAGCAGGGATTGAGGCATGAGATCAGGGCATCACTGATCTCCCTTAGCATTCCGACATAGGAAGGGGTACTGGAGCAAGCCCTTCGCATTGAGAGCATTTCTGGTGAGCCTACACCAGCAGTGAGACCTACCGCAGGGCGGCACGTAGCAGAGTCTTCTGCAGCCGGAAGTAGAAAAATATCGCAGTGGTCCAAGCGGACCAGAACATCAGGCGAACGACCACAGGATACTGGCTCGGATGTGCGGGGCACACGCAGAATAACCAGTCTTATGAGTGGCAGACAGTGCTATGCATGCGGCGGGCAGGGACACATGGCTCGTGACTGCCCAACCCGTCATGTAGAGGGGAAACAGACTGTTGAGGGACCACCCAGGCAGAGGCAGAGGTTCGACCGTGGTGGTCCGCAGGGAGTAGGCGGACGAGGCTGAGGAGATGCTCGAGCGGCAGGTGGTGGACGACGTTTTGAGGCTATACCACCACCACCACCAGAAGGTCCACCCTGACCACAGGGGAGAGCACAACTTAAGGCAGCTGAAGAAAACGATCATGGAGCTCTGGAAGCGGGTGGAAAAGTGCGGGACTAGCTCCAGGCATGGAGTCCTTTTCCCTTAATGCCTCTATCTTCGTTTTATGTGTTGCTTTGTCTCCCTGTACTATGAGTCTCAATAATAAAAGACACAGGAAATAGTGACATTTTCTTTATTGCCTTTTGTATGTTAATACTAAGAAGTTCCGGTTAAAAACTGTTGACTTGACCCTCACATAAGAAATTTCTACTAGAGGAGACCCAATGACCACACACTGATGCCGACAGTGTGACTCAACCCTTGGGGGCGAGAGTAACGGTTGGATCTCTTAGTAGCAGTGTCGAGGCCTTACGACATCATCCATGGCATGAATTAACTGATCATGATAGGATTTACTGTATTAGGCAAGGAATGTGGTTCATCCAGGGGATGAAAGAATATTTCACTTTCTGGCAAAGGAGAAATCTATGGACCTTTGAAAAACATTAAGGAGGAAGGGGAAACCCTTCATGTGGTCAGAAAGATGTTAGTAGAGCTTCCAGAAGCTGAGACAGAGATTGACCAGCACACTTATCTTGAGGCCAACAGAAGAGGGTGTAGGGTACGTAGTTTACTGCGATGCATTAGGTATAAGACTCAGATGTGTCCTGATGCGTGAGAGGGCAGTGATCGCCTATGGATCATGTTAGTTGAGGCAGGTTGACCAGAACTACGCTACCCATGACCTGGAGTTAGCAATAGTGGTCTTCTCTCTGAGGATGTGGCGACACTACCTGATGGGCAAGCGCTTTAAAGTCTATTCTGACCACCAAGGTCTCAGGTACATCTTCTCACAGAAGGAACTGAACCTGAGACAGTGGCGATGGATCGAGTTCCTCCAGGACTATGACTTTGAGATAGTCTATACTCCTGGAAAGGGGAGCGTAGTAGCCTATGCTCTCAGCAGGAGTACGAGCATTCATCTATATGGGGAGGAGACAGAGCATCTAGCTGCTTTGTAGATATCCATCATGGATAGTGATGGAGCAGCATTTCTACAGTCACTCACAGTCACTCCTCCACTTCTTTAGCAGGTCAGAGAGGCACAGCGTGGGGATGTTGACTGTGAGACGCGGCATGCACAGATATCCTCAGGACCAGAACCTGATGGATTCTCTGTGGGAGGAGAGAACTTCATCCTTTTTAGAGGACGTTCCATGGTACCAGTTGCATTACGGGAGGAGGTGCTGAGGGAGTTCCACACTTCCCCTATAGCGGTACATCCAGAAGTGGAAAAGATGTACCAGGACCTTAGACGACAGCACTGGTGGCCGGGAATGAAGAAGGCCATAGCAGAGTTAGTTTCTCGATGCCTCACCTTCCAGCAGGTGAAGGCGGATCACCAGGTCCATACAGGCTTGGTACAACCCTTGGAGGTTCTAGAGTGGAAGTGGGATAGGATATCTATAGACTTCGTGATTGTACTTCCACGCACTTCTAGAGGTCACAACTCCATTTGGGTGATTGTCGACTGACTCAACAAGTCAGCCCACATCTTACCCAACAGAGAGCAGGGCTCAGTGGAGAGCTTGGGATGCCTCTACGTTCAGGAGATTGTATGGATTCTTGGTTTTCCATCATCTATCGTCTCCGATCGAGATGCTCTCTTTACTTCCTGGTTTTGGAAGGGATTGCAGGAGGAATTCAGGACCAGCTACGTCTGAGCATCTCCTTTCACCATTAGATGGATGGTCAGATGAAGAGGAACATTAAATCACTCGAGGACATGCTCCGCGCATGTGTCCTCGACTTTGGTCACAGATGGGAGGACCACCAATCCTTGGTGGAGTTCGCATACAACAACAGCTACCACTCCACCATCGGGATGGCACCATATGAGGCATTGTACGTCCGGCCCTGCAGATCACTTATGTGCTGGACAGACCCTGGGGAGTCAGCACTTGTTGGACCGGAGATGGTCCAGGCCACGATAGAGACAGTCCAGATCATCCAGAAGCCGATGAGGACAGCTCAGAGCCGACAGAAGTCTTATGCTGACAGGAGGCGGAGGACACTAGAGTTCGAGGTTGGCGACCACGTCTTCTTGCGGGTCTCAACACGATGTGGATTACGGAGATTGGACCGAGGTGGCAAGTTATCTACGTGCTTCATAAGACCATTCTAGGTCCTCAGCAGGGTAAGAGAGGTGGCTTAACGCTTGGTTCTACCACCTCAGTTGCACCGCGTGCACGACGTCTTTCACGTATCTTAGCTGAGGAGATACATGCATGACCCGACACATATCATCGACCACAGGTAGCTGGACATTGATGATGGGGCGATGTTTGCGGAGGTCCCAGTGGAGATCGAGGATCAACATGAGCGGGTCCAACGTGGATGGTCGATTCCTCTAGTGTGCATTAAATGGAAGCACGGGAACCTCCGGGAGAGCACTTGGGAGCGAGAGGCTCAGATGCGTGCACATTAACCACATTTGTTTCCCTAGTTTATGATGTATATTTACGTTGATGTAAAACCCTGAGGTGGGAGAAATGTAAAGACCTGTAAAATTCAAGGGAAATTTTTTCTTAATTTTTTTTTGGGATTTTACAAAATCGCGGTTTCTGACGACACCTGATTCCGAGGCCCGGTGTGCCCGGAATCATTTACCGATGTATAGCTCGTGTACATTCAGTGAACGAACGAGCGGGATTTCCTAACTTTTGATCGGGTGCTCGAAATCGTAATCCTAGGGCACCGATGAAACAGAAACGCCAGTAATTGCTTAAGAAGATCTTTACTAGAGTTGCGTTTGCTCGGGAGGAGTTGATAAAAATTAGGGAATTAAAAGTTAGGTAAAATAAATTATGTGCAATTTATTTTATCCATGGTAGTTTAATTCTCTCATGGGAAGTTGTTGGTGGGGTCCACAACCACCCATCATCCCATGTGAGGTTATGAGGGCAGTGGGGCACACACAAGCCCTCATCCCCCAAATTCCCTAACTCCTCACCTCCCACAATAATTCATGCCACTTATAGACTAATTAATATGATAAATTAAGATCAATTAATTAAGTATGTTAGGTTTTGAATTTTGTAATTTTGAAAAGCATGGCATGACTAATAAAATCAGGTAACATTTATTTTATTATTGTTGATTGGTTGTGCGAGAGTACTTTGGAGAGGATTTTCTCTAACACTTGAAGAACATATTCAACCTCATAGAAGAACGTGAAGAACACCGAGCCTTCGATGAAGAACTCCATCACCGCAATGGGGAGTTCATCGTACCATCTTCTTCCCTCTCCATAGTCAGTGAGAGACACCATCCTTGGAGATCAATGACACGACGCCAACGATTCTCTTCTTCGCGACGCTGACAAGCCTCCTTCAGTGACCCCTTCTTCCACGACGTTCTTTTCCACAACGAATCAACAACGCTTGAGGTAGGGGTTTTTTGTTTTGTGTTGGTGAATACTTTCATCGTTGTTCTTTGTTTTCAAATTGGGCTTCCTGTTATCACAATAACGGGAGGAGGTCGGACCGCACAAACCCGGCCGACCCTCCTCCCTACTTGGTTGTTTGGATTTGGTGCGACACGAGTAAAGGCAGCGCGGTGCCGTTGCACCACGCGGAAATAATGAAGGATGCATGAAGAAGCGTGACGTCGTCATGCCGTACCATTAGAGTCGAACAAAGCCGAGGTGCCGCTGCGCCATGCCGGAGAACCTAGATGAGGCTGTGGCTGGAGAGGGGCCGCAGCAGAGGGGCGTGGTGCCGTTGTCCCATTCTGATCGAACAAGACCGTAGCCTATGGCCGCGGTGGTGCGTGGAGCGGCGGCCGGAACCGCCGGCTGCCGGAGTAGGAGGGAGGGATTGCGCTGGTCCCATGTCAGCAGCAACCGGCCGGCCGGAGCGGGACGACCGTTTTAGGGGGAGACCGGGGGTTCGTAACCCCCGGCTGAAAGTAGGAGCGGCCCCCCAGGTGGGTGCCATGTTTGTTAATCAGGGGGGCAGTGCCCCCCCCCCCCTGTCCGCTCAGCTCGGCACCAGCCAATCTCGCCGAGGGGACCGCACGCGCGTGCCAGGCCGGGCTAGGCCGCGCCCAAGAGGGTCGGACCCGGACCAAGGTCAGTTTGACCCGGTTCGGGACGACCCAGGGGGTCTCGGGTCGGGTCGGTCCGGGCTCAAAACCCCCATTTTCGGACCTCTTTCCGTCTTTTTCCTATAACTTTGGCTACAGACCTCCGATCGACGCACCATCAGCTGTGATGTGATCCTTGAATCTAGACGGTCATTTTGATATATTACACTCAAGGATTCAGAGAACATGGGTTCGTTCGGGTTGGTTCGAACACGAAACCAACCAGGCCCTCGGAGCGGAAACACTTATAACTTGAGCTCTAGATGTTCGTTTGATGTGTCGTCGACTTTATTGGATTCCTCTTAGTGAGAAGGACCGTTTGGCTTACTCCGCTCAAGGTTTTTATGCAGTTGGAGTATGGTTGGGTTGGTTTTGACTTAAAAACCAACCGGGCCCCTGGGATGAAAAGGCCAATAACTCTCAGACCGGGCGTCCGATTGACGCACCGTCTGTGATGTTGAGTTCATGTTGATGATAGAGATCTTTTGGATACATCAACAACAGACTTTGTGTCAGTTGATGTATCTGCCCCTCAGCTCATGGAGCGGACCCTCCCCGAATGAGCTTACTATGTGCGGGAACCCTAGAGCTGGCTCCGATTACGACAACGATGAAGACAGTACGAGAATCCTCCGTGGGTTCGACAGCGACGACTACAGCACTCATCGATCCTCTGTGGATCAGTTCTTACCGATCTAGTGTGGATCAGATCCTATGTGGGTCAGCGCTCAGCAGTTCTGTGTGGGGCAGCACATACCGATCCTGTGTGGGTCAGATCTTTTGTGGGTCATTGCGGGGGTTAGTTACCTATCGCTCCCGTGTGGGTCATTGCGGGGGTTAGTACCTATCGATCATGTGTGGGTCTGATGGCTTAGATGAATCAGTGGATACATCTGATCATCTCTATCATCTTATGAAGATGTATACCTGTGTGACAGGAGTCTTGACATTCAATCTTTATCTTCGATAAGATTGACTTGATATCCTGTGTGGATTACGTTATGCTTTCCTGTGTGGATTGGGTTATGTTTTCCTGTGTGGAATGGATCGTATTTGGGCTCGGATGTTGGAGATGAGCTAGAATTGAGGAATTAGGTATATGTCTGGAAATATACCTAAGTAGTGTCTAATGTTACTTCATTATTTTATCTTTCCTTTTTAGATTATCCTTTGTGGATTCTGGGAGACCTTCGGGGGTCTTGGGGTCCCTACTGAGTAGCTTATACTAACCCCTGCACGGGCTATGCCCGCAGTACATTGTGTTGGATGCAGACGACGGACAATCTGGAGGCCTGTGGAGAAAGTTGGTACCTGGAGGTGGACCACAGGGCGGGACATACCCAGAGCGAACGGCTGGACCCGTGGAGCTGAGGAGGCGATCTGTAACCACTCTTCAGGTGGGACTTCTAGTGGACGGCAAGAAGTTGTGACTTTACTTTTAGTTGCTGTAATTTCTTTCCAGTTGTACTTTACTTTCAGTTTGGGTTTGTATTCTGGCCTACATACTTTTCTGCACTCACTTGTGTATCCAGTTTTACTTAGTGTTTACTTTTTCTTTCTTACTTTGTGGTGTTTGTTTACTTTAAAAAGTCAATGCCTTCCCCTATTTGTCGGTATTTTATGCCTTGGTGCTAGTCGCCAGCCCCTGCCTATGGGAGGCGGGCTTGGGGTAGTCACGGTACGAGCCCCGAGAAAGGGTCGTGACAAATAGTTGGTTTAATATTTTTATTTCATTCCACGATACCATGAAAGATATGAAAATGAGTATAATTTGAGAATACATGATACATCCAATTTTCATGGTTACTAAAACCCTAGAAGAGTATCATCAGTCACGTTTTGATTCATACCATGGCCAGTTTGGATAAAAATAAATAATGTGTGGAGAATCAGGTAGTTTACTTATTTACAAACTATTTGAATGAGTTATTTCAATGCATTTATGGTGAGACAAGTTTTATAGAAATGATAATGGAACGGGGAGATTCGAAATATACTACAATAGAATTAATATATTTATAAGATTCTAAGTGTGATGTCATAAAATTTAAATTAATTTCATGAATCTTATCATGATAATAGGAATATGTTAATAAAGGGAACATGGCATGATAATCATATTATATTCGTGAAAATGTATACACGATTAAATGAATATTATTATCATGGGCACAATAAAGAAAATGATAATTGTAGTTGAAAAAATAGAGTTTTTAACAATGATCCTGAAGTATAATTTCATGAATAAATTCCTATATCCTCTATGTGTCATGTATTTACTGATATCATATATGATCATGTTTTTTATATAACATTATCTGATATTTTCAGAGCTAAAAGTTATTCTCAATAATAGATTCCCTTTTTCAATATAGAAATGATAAACAAATAAAAAATTATAGTACCAGAACTTTTGAAATTTTCTTTGAGACATTATTTTGAAGAAAAAGAAGTATGAGTATCATACGTAAAACCATATCCAAAAAAACTTGTAAGATATTAAGAGAGGATTTGGGGGATGAAACATTTTGGAGAATATTTTATAATCTATAATGGCCAACATAACTCCTAGTGAAATATTTTTCTATTGAATGTGATAGAAAGAAATAATGGTGTTTTAGAATTTTTTATCTGTTATATGTGCAATGTAAGGATTTAAAATAACCCTTGAATAAGAAAAATAAGATGATAAAGAAGAAGTATATGATGCAGAATTTTATGAGCCACTAAGGAGAAATTAGATCATTTGGGTATCTTATATGATAGATAAAGAAGACATTTCTATGAAATTCATTATTTTATAAGCATGAGGCGAAGAATATAGATAAATTTAAACCTCTTTTGTATGGTTTATTCTATTAGTAACAAAGACATAATAGAATAAAGATTATCTTATATATATGATGACCATAAGAGATCAATTAATGAGGTAACTTGGTGAGAAGGTGATAAATATATATGAAGCTATGTTTTTTAGAGAACAAGTTTTAGATCCTTCATGAAATTATTCTATAAATAAATTTTTCTTATGTTGTGTTAAAGGAGAAATTTTTCCTTGGTGTAGACGGATCATGTGCTTTGTGGGTGATATACTAATCAGAATTAATTTAATTTTATTCATATATATATATGTTTTGATTTCATTGAATATGGGTGAATCAGGGTATATAAAATTATCATGGTTTGAATCTACAAGAAAATGTGTAGTTGGTGAGAAACGTAAATTTTCATTTTGTAAATTGGGTTTTTGTGAAACATAAGAATCGTTATACACAATAGGGATAAGTGATAGTGTGGGGAACACCTCCCATTATAATATATATCATATTATAGTGAACTGTCATTTATTATGGTTAACAAGAAATCAAGAAATATTTTATGAATTAGTTTTGAATAGTGTATAAATTCTATGTTCCTAATTGATAATGATACATACTTTCATATTGAACAGAGTTTCTATTTAAAATATTAAATAAATTCAATTTCACCAAGTGGAAAATAGGTTGTATTCCAAATGGGTTTAAATATAATTTTAAATTGTTAAATTTTTTGAATGCCTGATTTAACCCCTCCTCTAATGTTTCAACATAGATCCTATATGGAATTTCAATTCTCTTATACAAACCATATAATTGAAGATGATATATATTGTTATGTTTCATCTCTATATTCAATTACTGAAAAAGAATATGTATACATTTATAGAAAACCTCCTATATGTATTAGATATAAAATATAGTTGTTCTCTCAAAGGCCTTGCCACTTTTTTAATGTATATAATGTTATGTTGGTGAAGATTCAATCCTTCCCGAATAGTAATGATGTGAACTGGCTACGCCACATGTTCTACATCAATCTAATCACCATAAAGTCCATTTAACATCATTAGTATTCCTATGAGAATATACATGGTGTTGTCTTCCCATTTCCAAATAGGTATGTTTAATTGTTATATCATCACCTAACACTTTTAATTTTTATCCTTAATATGCCAATAATGTAGGAATAGGGTTATAAAGATCACAATATATCTTTTTATGTTTTCCCATCATAAATGATTTCTGATATCTGTATACATACTTTTGATTCTAGGATGGATATAAAATGACATGATAAATGAATCACCTATTATATACATATATAATTAGACTATTAAATGGATATATTTTTTATTCTTGAATATTATCATTCCAATATAATCATGGTTGATCTCTAGAACAATCTAAACCATTTTTCATTGTTTCAGATCCTCGTTCTACAACACAATAATAATGACATAGATGGATGGTTGGAAATTACTTTAAGCAATATAGTGTTTCTCTGCATTACTTATAATTAAAAATTTCATGTTTTAAAAATCATTTTGTATTGGTTATTTTTTAACACTCATAATGGTTTGTTAAGAATAATCCATCCAACTAAAATCATCATCCTCATCATCCTCATTTTTCATTGTTGTAATGTATTGAGAAGAATTTATATTTTATCAATTTAAACCATCTCATTTAGAACATATTAAAATATTTATTTTTGAATATATACATCAGTATTAAAATATCGGAATTTATATCAGTTGTTTCATTATAATGATAATTCCTTTCTACATTCATAGTAAAAATTACCACATCAAACACGATTAATTGTCTCAGGTAATCTTTCTCATTAATAATCAACTAAAATAATGTGTTCCCTACCACCATCTCATTTTTCATGATGAAACATCTCAGTTACATCATTTATTCTCAATGTATATCATATACCCTTCTATACTAAAATTTAGTGTATGAATAGGTGCACTAACTAACGTTCTCTTTTAGATCCTTTAAATTTTATATACATTCATCTCCCTAAAGAAACATAGGTCCATTTCTTATTAAATTGGATAATTTATTTTATAGTCATGATAAATTTATCACAAGTCACTAGATTATAATAAAAATCCAAGAAAAGTATTGATTATAGTCACTATGGACGGTATATTCTATTACTCGTTTACTTCAATTTTTAAGGATTCAATAATATAAACACATTATTGATTACATGTCTTTATAATCAGTATTATTTCCCTATAATTCATATTTTATTCTAAATTTCTAATATATTTTCTCGTACCTCTTAGTATTTTAAAAAACTCATCAATTATATTCATGCTTTTACATTCCTTTAGAATATTGTAAAATACCATCTAAAACAACTACCCCAATTTTCCAATGAAATATCTAAGTAATATATTCATAATAACCTTAATGATAATAAGGTTTTTTGTAAGTACACATGTCCCCACTATAAATCCATTGTGTCTATACATCCTACTAAAGGTTTTCTTTCGTATATTCTCCCTTTGAGCCTTATTTGATTACATAAAGATCAATATTCAATGATCAGAAAGTACTAAGTTCTAAAAATTTGTTGAATAAACTCATCAATACATAGTAGATGATACTTTCTCTTAATAGGACTCTTATTAACTTCTCAATGATAAATAAAAAGATACATTAATCAATAAATATTCTTATTAAAAGGAATAATTGAACCACTTGGTGAAACACTAGGGTGTATGAATACATTTTCTATATTCTCTTTATGACGTATCTTTAAATATTGTTTCTATATTGGGGACTTTATTTCGAGAGTCTTTGAACTAGGCGTACCATTAGGAATGGGTTATATTGAAAAAAACATCACAATTCAAGGGAAGACTATGAAACACATCATAAAATTCATTTCCGTATACACATATAATTGGATTAACTTCATTGTTTTGTTTTTGTCCGACATTTGAGAAACACATCCCTCATGAATAAGTAGTATGACCCATGTATTGGATGTAATTTCAATTGTATTCTATATTCATCCTTGAATTAATAGATTATCAATTGTTAATTCAAGATATTAAATATTACCTAACTTCATTGGAAGTTGATATTGTCTCTATATAAAGAGATCAAATCCATTTACAAAAATATTATAAAATTCAAATATATGTAAAAATATAAAAAATTTAAGATGAAATTTCCCACAAGGATTTATTAGAGAGTATTTACATACAAGATACAAAATCATCATAACATTTTGATTTTTTTAATATCTAGTTAATTTGGTGTTGATGTGATAACTTTAGAAAAATATTAAAACAAATATTTGGTAGATCCTATATTAGACAATACAGTTATAGATAATGTTTGGGTGATAAGATAACCTTTTTCCACTTCATTCTCATAAAAAGCATCTACATATTTGATCTCATCGGCCTTAACTTATTTACTTATGTAATAGATCAAGTGGATGAAAATTGTATTAATTAACATTTTATTGGTTCAAGGATTGGAATAATTTATACAATCATTGATATTTTAGAATTTAGAGTGTGGCATTAATAATATGTTTTTATCTTTTCATTCCTTTGAACTACTTCTTTATGTCCCTTAATCATTCATTTTCTAAAAGACCATATTTTCCCCACATTATTAATTTATCAATTAACATTAATAAAATTTCCTCCATTTTTCTTTCCACATTTTTAAAAAGAAATTAAATTTTATTTATTTCCCCTATAGTTTTAACAATTTTAATTTTTATAAAATCAATTTTTGTATTATTTCTTCAAAACCTCAAGAATAATGGGATTATCCTCTCTCTCTATTTATTGCATGAGTACAGAAGAACATATTTCTTTATAGCAATAAAATTATATTAAAAATAATTCTTTCCCAAAAACATGGTCATATGAATCTAATTTAGAGATAATTGTTTTATTTAGGGTTGATGATAAAAAAAGAACCACATATTGAGAATATGCTAAAATTTATCTCAAGGGTAATAATGCATTCATTGTAAATATGATTCAGTTCTTGAAATTACCTCTATATTATTTAGCAAATATTTAATTCAATGTATATGTTGTAAAAATTACCATTAAAAACATATAGCTTCATGGAGTTGATTTCCTCCTCTTGGATTTTATTATTTATAAGATTCTACAACTAGTCAACTTCTCCTTCCAAATGATTCATATCTAAGACAAACATTTTATGCTATGAGAATTATAGAAAAAATAATTTATCTATAGAATTCATCCACTACTAACAAATATGTGTATAATAGGGGCCACTAATGTTGGGTGTAAGTGGTTGTATGAAGGATATAATAACAAGTTTCTTCTTCATTGGTTCATTTGAGAGATCAAAATAGTTTACACAATAATTAATATACCGTGATTGTTGCATGATCAACATGAAGCGGGTTTTCAACCGATATACCATCCAATTTAGTTACTCATTAATACAATCACCTCAATTTTCATCACAGTAATATTTATATTCATTCTTAATAATGTTAAACAAAAACTAAAAAACCAAATAATGGTTTGAGTACAATGATTTGATAGTGAAAATAAACATATTATTGATAAATTCATTCCTATGATGTCGTAAAATATGAAACATTTCTACCAATTAAATAAGATCTATATTTTAGAATAAAATATGTTAAAGTTCTTTAGAATAGTTGATAATGATAATTTTTATTAACCAATGAATATCATCCATGGGATTATAGATATGTGGGTGTTATTAGGCCCACTAATCATGCTACGAGTGAATATAGAGTTGATATTCAACAATACCTTTTCAGGTTGATTATCTCTAGATGAATATGTACCATCTTTACTTACACTTTGTTGTATCCATATAGGGTTTTATTTTTAATGACTACATGATTCTAAAAAATTTATCAAAATTTCAGGATGTTATCAATTAAATTGACATATACATAGGGTTCTCACTACTGTTTACTAACCATAATCCCCCAAAATAACAATCATGTGTTCTAATATATGACTTATAACCATAAAGGTTTACTGACTCTAAATACAAGCTAAATACAAATCTTATTAATGAATAATAATATATTTTTTCCATAATTTTTTAATAACATGCTACCATTATAGATTTATCTAACATAATACCTATTTTTATAAGCTCTAGGAAAAGAAACATAAATAGGGAGTGCTCTGATTCTCATTAACAATAAACATGGGATATAGTAATTGAATATTATACATGAGTAAAAGATAATAATATTTTTAGCTGAACATGATCATATCATATTATATTCATACCCAAAAAGGCATAGAGAAAATATAATGAGTCATAGAATAAAAAAATCACAGAAAAAGACATGTGTCATAGGTCATAGGAAAAATAAACAATCATTTAGGATCCTTATAATCATATCATATGCATTAAATAAATGATTTTGGAATTTAAATTATAATAAAAATTCATGTACATGTTAAAGGCTATCTAAAAATACTATAATAGTATACAGAGTCCCATACAATATTAGGTTCAATCCCCATTAAATATACATAGTGTAGAGAGGCCCATATAGGATTGGTTTCACTCCCAAATACCTTAAATACTATCTCATGATTTATTAGTCATTACCTAACGCATTTTATTGTTGTATATTTCCAGACCCACATATCAAATATCGATAACCAGGAATTTCTATTTCATGAAAACATGAAAACATTCATATATAATCATTATATAACTATCCTAATGAAAAGAGATGTGTTTGATTGAAAATATCACATAACATTTCACAATTAATTTAGTGAATGTAGGTTGATGGTGGAATAAGAACATTACAACAAGGAAAATCAAAATTTGTTTAAATATATGAAAAACACAATTATATGAATAATGGATATATAAATTTGAAAAAAAATATCCCATTAAAATTAAAAATAATTTTTGTTTAAATTTTTTTTTGAAATCCCTTTTATAACATGGAATGGAAGATTAATTAAAATGAAAGACCATAGAGGTGAATGAATGTATTCAAATACTAATATAGTTGAAAAGTAATGATTATATCAAAAGTAAATGCGTTAAAAAAACATTAATTTAAAACATTTTAGTGAATTTACAAAATAAATTATTAAATTATTTAGTCTTGGATAACAACATCCATGAAGTGAATTTTGTCAAAAAGGATTAATATTTCAAACTAAAATTAAGAGGTTGGGTCTGTTTTTCCTATAAGACTAACTTTGGGTAAATTATTTACCTAGGGAAATGAAATTGATAAATATAATGTAAATCCTCAATAATTTCCATTAGAAATGATAATTATAGATAGTTTATAGGTAATTTTCACTCAATATTACCCCATATAGAAATTTATTCTTTGAAATTTTATTTTTCAAAACATGATTGGGTTGAAACCCTTACATTCTTCTCTAGACATTCACAAAAGGTCATTAAATTTATGTATAATAAAATTAAATATATCAATAAAATATTTTAGTTAAATATTTTTCTCCTTTTGAATTTCTATTCTTCCATTATAATCATTCACTACATAAGTATTATCTATTTAATTATAATATCCAACATCAAGTATTAGGAGTTCTAATATTTTATTCATGTGTTGTAATAGAGATAAAAAACACATTATTTGGAACAAAATTAATCATTACAATACTAAAATATGTATTTAAATAATTTTACAAAAATTATTTAAACATTCCAATTCTAATTTAAACCCAACTATGGTTATGATTCACAAGAGTGGGACACCTGATTAACTTGTATCAAGTAGTTTACCGATATTAATTCACTACTTTAAAGTTATTATTAATTTTTGGTTATTACTTTTATAATAATTATTTTTACATATATTACCCCTTAATGTCATATATATTTATCAAATATTTATTATAATAGTCCATGTATGGAAGTGAAGAAAAATTCAACATGTCCCTCATGTAGGCGATAGTATTCACATAAATATGAACTACACTTTCAATTTTTATAAAATAGAAGACAAATTATAAATTTATTTGATTTTTTTGAATAATAAAAATATTTTCGATATCCTCTTTATTTATTAAATAACATTTTTAAACCTTCAATGTAAAGACGTTATGAAAATCAAAATACATTTCCTCGTGGAGGAGGTTTTTAGTACGTACACATGTATAGAATTCTCAGTTTGTTAGGATGTAGAATGGGTAAAAACGGGTAATAAAATTATAACAAAAATTTTATTATGTTATAATTGAAAATAGTCTATATTTGAAGTTTAGAGATTGAAAAAGAATAATAAATGATTAGTAAATACATAGAGAGGTTTATCTTTCCCTTTTATTAACTCTTTGAAATGGAGGATTTATGGAATTTTCACGGATAAAAGGGCTGTAAAAGTTTTTATATGGCTACTGTGTAATTGAAAATGGAATTGGTGTAGGTGGAATTAGAAATTGGATTGACATTTTTGGGTTATTGGAAGTCACATTTTATAAGTTGGTAGAGTGACAATTTTTGAATAATATAAATTTAAAAATCATTATTCAGTAGCCAAGTTGATTTAATAATGTAATTTTATTGATCATGGTAAATTATAGTATATATTGAAAAAAAATACATTAGAAATTTTTTATTATTTTTTTACTTATATATTTTTCTAAATTTAATATTTATTATTTTTAATTTGGTAATTATTTTTTAATTATGTAATTTCCAGTTAATAACAAAAAAATATCATGGTAATTATTAAATATCTAACCTATTGATTCAAGTTATTAATCATTTTTAAAAGAATACTTATAATGTTTCTAAAGACTAATAATAATGTTAGTACACAAAACGTGTAAAATATATTCTTAAAAATGTGTATTGTTATTTTTTAAGATTACGATTATTATAAAATAGAAATTTTGTTGATTTATATGAAAATAATTATCTTATTATAAAAAAATAACAGTTTTTTGGATTTAAATAAATTAATAAACCCAATTCCACAGTTTGTATACTTAGTTAAACAAAACAAACCCAAAATTGTTTACTTATGTTAAAATATTAAATATGATTACAAAATGATTAGAATAGATTTTATAAATTGAAAATTGTATTATTAAATGGTTTATCTGGATTTGAAATATTTTTTTTAAAGTAATGTGTTTTTTAAAAGATTAAAATAAATATTTTATTACTATATTTCCCTAAAAGTGAGAGTAATTTCAAAATTTATATTTTTTTCACAATTCACCAAAAAATAAACTATGTTATAAAAATATATAAAATTAATTCTCAGATAATTATTTTTCGCTGAATTAAAAAATGGGGTTAATTTTTTTTAAAAAACATATAACATTTTAAAAATATTATTTTTAATGAATGATGTGTAAAGTAAAATTGTAAAAATGATTTTAAAAAACTCTTATGAAGACACAATTGATTTTCCTATTTATTATAAATTTTTTATTATAATACATATAATTTTTTATTGTAATAAATAATTATTCACTTAAGGTATATGTTCAAGAATTTCAAGCTCCCAAACATGTAGAATTTATTAAAAAGAAATATATTCTAAAAACGTAGGGTGTTACTATTTCTACTAATATGTGATGCATCTATGGTTTATGGGAATTCCTCATACTTATAAAAAATAAAATGATCAACCAATATAAAAACAATGTTAAAAGATACCTAATAGTGTTTGATGATTAATTTTACAAATGTATTTTGTGGGGAAACCTGAACTCACTATAGATTACTCACTATTTAATTACAAGAGTAGGTAGGTAAACATGAATGTGTAACCCTCCTGGATGAGATTTTCCATGTTTCTCAAATAATTTCATCTTCATCTGCAGTATAAATTAACTTCTTCATCATTGTACCATTCATTAGTGACCTTCTTCATCCATATTAACTATGGGTACTCTGATATAGATTTTTTATTTTCATTATATCTCCTTTGACACATTAATTATTCCTCCCATTACAGGGGAAAAAATATATTGAATACCTATTACTCGTATTTCATAGCCTCGTGTAAAATTTAATTTCACTTAGTCTTTTGGACCATACTCTAGAATTTAAATAATAGTTCGAAAAGAAAAAACTTTTAATAAAGGAATATATTTTGTTTCCCTTTTTATGTTCACTGACATTGTCTTACATATTTTCATTTTCTATAATTTTTCCCCAAAATAATTCTATCAATAATATATATTTCTTATTCATCCTAGTAATGAATTTGGATAATATTATTATCAAATGGAATTTATATAAAATATTTCATTAAGTGTCATTTTCCATAGAATGTATCTATTTAATTTCATTTACTGACATTTGTGATATAATTTTATTTATATAATCTATTTATTTTCCATATATTAATGATAATTTAAAATATTTTTTATCTATCTGAAATATAATATTCCCAAATATATATAATTATCACAATCCATGATTTCTAACCATCTATTGTTTTCATCAATTGTTCTTTATGACATACCATAACCATATATAATGATTTATATTTCCAACATGATATATATAATCATTTTGTATACAGATACCCTCCCATTATTATGATTTTAATTTGTTATTTTCTATTACCTATGGTTCATTACACCACCACCTATGATATCTAATTTATATATTCATCCTAAATCTATATTTCTACCATATATATCAATATAGCATAATTTATGTCAGTGATATCCCAATAAATATAATAAATATTTTTTATACTCCATATCATCATAGAAAATTATATTTATCATTTAATGAGTTTCTTCTTAAGATTATAATAGTAACTATAAGTATTATATTCATAATCACCGTTGTATTTAAATCATCATTACATCATTAATATTAGTAATTATGTCTTAAAACAGGTCAGATATTCTATTTGTAATGCATTCTTCTTCATATAACTATTATGTTTCATAATGAACCTTTTTTATTTATCTCCAATAGATCTTTTCAACTAAAAGCCAATACTAATCTTCTTGATAAAAATTAATTAATGATGCTTCCCTAAATTTCATGTAGTCGAAGACCATGAACGAATTGTAGTATTTGATCAAGTTTTATTTGTAAATATTTGATAACACCAAAAATTCCTGGTAGATTTATTATATAAAAGATTTTTAATGCACTAAATTTATTTTTATTCTTTGGATGATTACTTTCTACATATTATATTATATTTTTCTTGAAATATGAATATTGATGAAGTTAATCATATACTGTATTGTAGAAACATGATGGGGATGTCTATATTAGAATATGAATAGAAGAGAATCTTACTTATACTATATAATGACAATTGTGTGATAGTCAATCATATCTATGATGGTCCATGAATATTTTATATACTTTTTTTCATTAGATATCTCATTAAATATATATATGATAAATTAAATGGATAATTTTTATATTCAGGTCATTGATTTTATCATTCATTGACTTGATCTTAAAGAATTATTGGAGGGATATACAATGACATTTATTATAAAGAGAAATATATTTATGGATAACCTATGTGACAATCAGATATGTTTCCATCAGAATGATGATTTCTTACTAACTGGGTGATGGAGATCTCTTTAAAACAAAATATATCTTGTTGATGTTGTGAAATGATCCTTCAATTATAGTTGGTTGGGGATTCTACAATATTAATTCATTGTTAATAATACTATTAAATATTTTATATATTCATCTATTATTCTTTTTTTTATAATTACCATTACTAATTTTTTTTCAATGAAATGAATATTAACACACCACATGGACATACAAAAATATATTATAGATAAATATATAAATAAAATACCATGAGGATGTCCTAAAACATCATGATAATTCTTTAAGATCATTATTGATTTTAGTAATTAGTAAATAATAAGAGAAGGTGTATATTTGATGGATTAATTGAGCCGAAGGATATCTTATTGAAATGAAAATCAACTCATTTTTATAAATATAATCAATTAGAGGGACCTAATACTATATAGAAATGACATATATTAGTTATACTTGAAACTCAATAACGATACTGAGGATGTGTTGGTGATAAATTAATGTTGGTAATTTGTGTTGGTTAGTGGTGGTACAATGAAATGTGGTTTTAATAAGGATATTTATGACAATCTATTAATATAAATGATCATACTATAATATGTTTGTGTTATTTATACATTGGGATTAATTTATATAATGTGGAAATTAACATATCAATAATCATCAATCCTTCCGTGTTGATACTAATAGAAGAATTCATCATTCATGTATATGAGGATTGAATCACTAAGTTGTTATTATGATAGAGTAATTTTTTTTTAGATATTTTCTATCAAAGGATTATGTATATTGGCAAGGAGGATTACTCAAAAACATTACACGGAGCCATCTTTTCTAGATTATAAGCCACATGATTTTGGAACTGTACTATTAGAGGAGTAGGAATAATTTTCATCACAATAAAATATAGAACACTACAATATCATGATTCACATCCTAGTTGATTTTTTTTTTGATATTTTGGATTCTTATTGAAATAAAGAGTATGAATTAATATGTGTTAATTAAATACTAGTATATGAAAAATACCATACCACAACACTTTTCTCCCTATATAAATGTTGTCGAATATATTTTAGATTTAAAGGCGAGATATTAGAAATTATTTTAGATCAAATTTAACACTAAATCCTACAACCTAATTAAATGTATCACAATGAAAAGAAATAAATTAGTCCATGTTTTTTATGGCATGTATCTACATGTGTATTTCTAAAATATCGTTATATCATATTTCCTACCCTGTATAGATAAAATAGTAAATAAAAATGAGAAACATAAATAGTGGAAAAAATAACATTAAGTTGTGACTTAATGAAATATAATGTGTTGAAATATGTGGATATTTAGGATTAAATTTCTGATCTAGATTTCAATAAATATATAGATATATAATGTATAAAAATTAAATGATAATTATATTACGGTGTATTAGTGTATTTTTTTGGAGGAGCTCACCCAAGCATGACATTTGAGGATAAGATATTTAGAAACTCATTTTAGGATTATTGAGTATTTGAGATCCACCATATTAATTCAACCCTAAGGGAATGACATTGGTTCACACCATGATCATGTTTTAGAGACACTTTGAGAATACCTTGTAAGGATTACAATTGTTATTGAGATTTATTATTTTTACCCATTTAATTTGTGAATTTATTTTCATTTTTGTAAGAGATGATTTTTTTACCCCTACTATATTTATTGATTTAGTAACCAGGGATAACAATGTGTTTATGTGTATATGGATATGATAAATAAATATTCACTTATAATGTGTCCAAATTATGAAAAGATCGGATTAAACCTTATTGCACCAGTGTCATGTGTATTCTGTATCTCACTTCTCATTTTTATTGTCTTTTTATTATCATCACGTGATCTATGAACAAACTAATAATGTGGGAAATTAGTATGTAAATGAGAATAGGTGGATCCTTTTCCAATGGAATTTGACAAATAATTCACCGTACTATAAATGATAACATATCCCCCACAAAATTCATATTATGAATTTTCAGCTATTATTTTAAAATGTAGTTCAAAAAATATACTTTTATATATCACAAAAATGTTATCAAACTAATTTTAGCCATTAATATTTAAAACTATAAAGACATTCAAGGTAATGTATCTAAATACATCCATTCTTGATTATTGTTTTTTAAAATATTAATAATATTTTTTGTCTATGTATCTATTATAACGTTTTATCATTTTTATTTCACTATTAATTTAAGGATGGAATTTTAAAAAAATATTTGAGTTTATTGTGGTATTTTATTTTGATGATTTATTTTGAAATATCTATTTATGATGAAATATTTTTAAAAATTTATTATGTTGTAAATAAAAAAAGGTATAATTTTGTTTCTATAGTATGATATTCTATTTTAAAAAAACTTTAACAGTTTTCAAGGAATGTTCCTAATGGAGAAATAAAGTTTTTTCAAACATGGAGTTGAGAAATAAATATATATGTGACTAAAATATGTTATCAAATCGATGATTACCATAAAGGCATATCATTTTTTTACTTATGACAATACTATAGATCATGTGTATAAAAATAAGATTAGATAAAAAAATATTGTCAATTATCACATGGATTATTTATTTAGATCAAGGATATGTAAATATCTTGTATAAATATTTAACAAAAAATGAAGATGAATCAGTTTCCAACTGGTTTTTATTGATGACTTTCCATGTCATCTTTAAAGGATAATGAGAGGAAACTATGGAAGCCAATTTGAGTTTAATAGAATATATCTTCCATGTTAAATAACTAGGGAACTAAAACCACATGGATTCTAATGGATTGAATTTAAAACTTTTATATATAGAGGCTCATGAACTTTTCAATCTCATTTTATCGAAATAGTTTACTATAAAATTCCATGGGAAGGATGAAACATTTTAATTAGTCTCTAAAACCGAGATTAACTCCGAAAAAATGAATAAAATTACATATTAAATGAAAACCCTAAAATATTTTTATAGTTTAAAATTATGGTATATGTTCATAGTAATATTGATGTATTTCAAAACGGGGAAATAAAAAGAATATAAAAACAATTTTTGAATGGGTAAAGAAAAATGATATATCATCATTGAGAAGGCTTGTTCATTTCCTTCAAGAATAGTGGAATAACATAGGGTAATATTGGGAGATGAATTTGAATAATAAAGAACAGTAAATATCATATACAAGGGTTCATACATAATAATGATAAGCTATCAGAGACCTTTTTGGGAGGGAACTATGATGTTACTGAGAATAATTAATGAGGTGGAATGAAACCCCAAATATCTAATAGAAACACTTGTTTTCGAGATAAACCATAGATTCAATGCTTTCCCTATTTGTTTGGATTCTTAATCATTATATTATAAAAAATATTGGTATAACAATATATTATAATAAAACATGTATAAGTATAATTAATAGTGGTTTGATGAGAAAAAAGTAACAGTCAATCATGGTGTGTATAAGAATACATGAAAATATTTCAAAAAAAATGGATACCCCTCTAAAACATTTCTCACATTACTTATGAAGAAAATATATTTACATGGTCAACCTTATCCCTATATAAAGTTGTTAATTTTTATCAAAATTGTAGTTCTGTAACGATATGTGGGTCTCACCAAACAAATGTTGGAATAATGAGAAAAATAATGTGATTTGTAAATGAGTTTGAAAACATATCTTATAGTTCCGAATTAAGAATCCAATTTACTGAATAAATTTTGGGATTTTTAAGTTCATTCCAAAATTTAAAATCATAATGTAACATCGTTATGAATACACATATGGAAAGACCCTTTAGAAGCACATATAATTCCAATGGGATAAAATAAAACAATGTAATTGATGGAATAATCAAATTAGGAAAAAAATATGATATTGATGTGATCATTGAACTATATAGGGGATTTAACAAATATAGAACATATGTTGTGAAAATTTCTATAGTTAAATCAAGAAATATTTTAAATCCTAGTTTGTTCCATATAGGATAACATCAGCCTTTCAGAAATTGAGTTTTTATATAATTATCCCTCTTCCAATATTTGTTCTTCAAATACATTAAGTTGTTTTAGCATAAAATCCAGTTATTAATTAATAAGGGATGAAGGAGAAACTATTAATCGACTTAATAGAAGACTCAATGAGATCTTGATTAACAATGATCGTCTAGGAACTATAATCACTAGAACAAAACCATAATTAAATGTTCTCAGCATATTACCACCAAATTCGACTGGAATATTTGTAGCTATAAGGAAATATAACGAGGTAAATTATTTTTAGAGTAATATCTCATTGGAACTATTATGATATATTAATATGATATGGAAACTAAAAATGGGGATCCTATAATAATCCTAAAGGAAAATTCTTATTTGAAATCCTTTACATTAAAATATGAAAAAAAGAACTAAAGTGAAAACGTCCCAAAAACATTTGAGGAAGAAGACTACTAAAAAGATAAATTATATAAGGACATTTATCAATTTGAAATAATTTTCCAAAAAATAAATAATAAGAGACAAGGATTGAAAATACCATTCAACAAGAAACTAAATCATGGTGATAACTCTAATGTTTCGAGATGTTAAGAATTCAAAAATCTTCAACACATCAAACATGACAGTCTAATAATCAAAGATGAAATGATGTTAGAATAGATTTATTTTAAGAACAATTGTTATAATAAGTCAAATAAAGCAATAAATAAAACAATAAGTGATTATGAATATTATAGAGAATTCACATCATTAGAATTACAAGATGAATTTACAGATCCAAGTGACAATATATGATTTATATAATAATCATATGAGGTTAATTCTTACTAACCATTTAATAATTAATGACAAAATTAAAATATATCTTTAATATAATTGAATGAATAATGTACAATGTTAAAAATTAATTATGAAGAATTTAGGAAGAAACATAATTACTGTAAAAAATTCTTATAATAATGTTGTTAGTGATGAAGAAAAAATGAATAATCCCATTTTATAAATGAAACATATACTAGAAAATATGTTGTTTTGAATGATGAAAAAAATATTAAAAAACATAAAAAGGAATTTCATAATTTTTAAGATGCTTATTGTGTTTTTACTGATGTATAATTCTTTTTATACAAAATTCTTGGTCAAAATCATCCTAGAAAAGATAAATTTTGAAATTTTAGTAACGGTAAAAATTACAAACATTACATAAAATATTTTTTTCACTATTCAAAATATTAATATCTTCCTAAAGTTACTTGTTTTCATTGAGTTGAAAAAGGATATTATGAAAGTATTTATGATTTGAAAAATCCACAAACTATGGGAATTAAAAACGTTTTCGATTCCTAATAGTTTTCAAAACAAATTGAAATGTTTTTTTGGAGAATGGAAGCAAGTCTAGATGAATAAGTCATTGAGAGTTAAAATATACTTACCCAAAGGAATTTGGGTACCAATGAACTCTATTGTTCAATTTATTATTGTCAGAAATCATACGTATTAACAATAATAAAAATTGATTCATTGATAGTGGATTTTCAAGACATATGTATGGAAACTAGTGAATGTTTCATTTATTATCTAAATTAGATGGATGATACTTTCTATTTGGAGATAACTCAAAATAGAATATAGTTGGCATTAGATCAGTTGGAAACATATAGTCTATCCTTATTAACAATGTAATTTACATTGAAGGCATGAAAAATAACATAATAAGTATTTATCATTATTGTGATGATGGTTATTTTGTTGAATTTTTAATTATTTCTTTCTTAGTTTGTAAAGATAAATTCCCCAAATTTAAATCACCAAGAATAAAAAATATTTACACATTAGATCATAAATTTTTTTGTAGATAAAATATCAATTGTATAAATTATGAAGCTAATGAATAGTGGAGTTGGGATATGAAGCTTGGACATAACAATGTTAATTTCATGATAAAATTATCAAAAAATTGTTTGATTTCAGACATGGATGATCTTCGATTTAATATAAATAAGTTATGTGATGCATGCCAAATGTGAAAGCAAAAAAAGTCATCATTCATTTCAATTAAATATGATTATAACTATTGACCTACTACGCATATCCATATGGATATGTTTAGACCATCTAGAACAGCAGGTATGGTTTAATGACTTTTGTTATTATATTAGTTGATTATTTTTAAATATTTACATAGCTTCAATTTTTTTGACATTAATATGAATCTTGTTCTATGGTTATTAATTTATGTTAGTTTGAGAAAAATGAATAGGATTTTAAAATTCTATATTTAATAAGTGATTATGTTAGAGAGATTGAGAAACAAGAATTTAATTCTTACTACTCTAATCAAGGATTTAAGAAAAAAATATCTTTCCTCAGGACACCTCAATAGAATGTTGTTGTTGAAATGATAAATGGGGCTTCTCATGAAAATTCAAGGAATATGTTTTGTGAATATAACATTCCCTGTAATTTTAAAGATGAAGTTATTAACACAATGTGTTATATCATTAACCAAATTATGATAAGAACTTTCTAATGAAAACACCCTATGAGTTATGGAATAATTGAAAAACAAAGGTATTATACATAAAATTATTCGGATGTAAAGTTTACATCCCAAACACTAAGAATATTCTTGGAATGTTTACCCAAAGGCTAATGAATTTATATTTCTTTTATACTCTAATACTTATAAATCTTGAAGAGATTGCAATAAAATTTCAAGGATAGTAGAAGGATCCGCCAAAATGAAATTTGATGAATGTGATCCCTTCTGTAGAAACATTACTCATATTGATGATTAGAATGATTCAATCAAATATATGAGACCTAAAAAATTGTTTCATGATAACAAGGATGATTATTTGGAATTTGATTACAATAAACTGAATCCAATGAGGGAAGAAACTATATACCTAGAATGTGTATTGCCTAGATCACCTAGAAGCCTTAAAGCCCATCCTTTATAAATTATTATTCGAAACCTAGATGAATGAGTATTAACCATATATAATATAAGAAATTTAGTAAGATTATTTACCATTTTATCTCAATTAGAAACTAAATATGTAAAATAATCTTTATTATATGAATTTTTTTAGAAATCAATTAATAATAAAATAAATTATGAATGAATAAAGTCTGAGATTTTTTTGAAAGACCATTTACCCATCCTGTAATTGGAACAAAATGGGATTTTTGGAAAAATCTACATGACCATGGTGTAATAACTAAATATTAATCTTCATTGGTCATCAAAGGATATCACCAAGATAATGGAATAGATTATGGGAAAATGTTTCCACCGTAGCTGGAATTGAAACCCTTATAATTATTATATTGTTTGTATCCAATAATAATTTTAAATTTTAAAAGGTGGATGTAAAATCAATATTTTTAAAAGTATTTTTAATGGCAAATATTTATCTAGAATAACCTCCTTGTATTTAATATTCTCATTCCCAAAATTCTATTTTTAAACATACCAATGATCTATATGGACTTAAACAATTTACAAGGGTGTGGTATGAATGATTATGTTCTTATATACTATTAAATGGTTTTATATTATGAACAAAAAATCCTACCCTATTTAGGAAAACCTACCTTTTTCTACATTTTATTTGTAGAAATAAATCTAGACGATTTAATTTTTTTGTCAAAATATCAAAACCATTTCAATGGTTTTTCAAAACATATGCAAAAAAATTGAAATAAGTATAATTAGAGAACTAATCTCTTTTATAGGATTTCAATTTAATCAAATAGATTTCTAAAATAATTTAAATTAAATAAAATAATTCTTGATTTTTATAAAAATTTGGATTTGAGAACAGTAAGACTTACTCAACTCCTATTACTTCAAATCAAATCATGATCTGAATGAAAATAAAAAACCAATTAACAACATCTTGTATAGGGGAATAACTAGAAGTTTGTTATAAATTAATACAATTAGACTATCCATTATTTTTTTAGTATTTATTTTTGTAAGATTTTAATTTAATCCAAAATAATCAGATATAAATGTTGTTAAGAGTTTTTTACTATATTTAAATTGAACCATAAATCATTATCTTATTTTTTCAGGATCCTCTCATTTTAATTTAATTTCATAGTTGGATAATAGATTTTCAAGATGTTGATTATATAGGAAAATCACCTCACGAACCATTATTTTTCTATGAAAATATCACATGTCTTAGTCAAGTAAAAATAATCATTCTTAAGAACTATAAAATAATAAAGCTAATTATATTTCCACATGGAGTTCATGTTCATGGTTTTAATAGATGAAACACACCTTAATGGACTATTTATTTAATTTTATTCTTTTCCCAATATGGAACGATAAAACTAGTCTTATCAACATTTCAAAGAGTCCAATAAACCATTAACAAAAAAATAACATTTTATTCACTCATAATTTCTTAAGAGACCATGTATAAAATTAGGGGTGTCATTATACATTATTTTCACAAAAACAATTTGAGATATATTTAGTAAAGCCTTATATACTGAAGGATTTGAGTTTATTCAATCTCATTTAGGTGTGTTTAATTTTACAAAAAAATATATTTCATTTTATATATCTCTTATAGTATGTACGCTATTTAATTTGTTTAAGTGTCCCTTTTCATTTTCATTTTATGTAATAGTCACATCATAGAGTCCACGTCAATTATATTTAGTAATAATTACTCTATCATTACTAAATAACCCCTCATTTATGACAAAACTATGACATGAATTTTAGTATAAATCATTTCATGAAAAGACTCTCAAACCCTCTGAATCTTTTTTTCTATTCATTGGAACCATTTCTACCCAATATACCTCGACCTACCAATCCCTAAATATCTAAAAACCTTCAAAAACAATGTAAACTATTGTGGTTATCTAGTTTGATTAAAATTATAGAATATATCAAGAAAATTGTTGATTGTAATGATATCAATTTCAATGTTATGGAAAAAATGGATATGGTATTGAATATGAAAATAAATCGTCACGAATGGGAATACATTTTTGATCCATCGTGACACCCTTCATTTTTCTATTAGGAAACTGAGGAGTTATATGAGTCTAAAACTTTTTATTTTCGGTAAATATGAATACATAGTCACTGCAACAATCAACACAAAATGGATTCCCTTATCATCTGTAAAGCTCACTAAAATGTAGAAAGTTCATCATGAATATTATCTATTATTTGACAGCTAATATATTACCATAGATGATGTTAATCATGAATAGATCATGAAATCGGTCTTTATAACTACTATTGTGGAGAAAAAACAAGTAAATTCCCTATAAACAGAATGGATGTTACTGATCAATTTCTTTCATACTATGACTGTCCAAATAAATGTTGAGTTTGAGAAAAAGAAAAATTAAAATCATTTCGTTTATTTATCTATTTATTTTTGAAGAATATGTCAACATAGATCGATATATCATGATATATATATTCCTTATTTAAATTAAGTCCTTAAAAATTTATCATTATGGATGATTCCTTACACTAATATTTCAAAATGATGGTGTTTTGTTGGTTGATAATGATGCATCGTATTGTCAAGGATTTATGACTTTAAATAAATGTTTTTAGCAATTAGTGGTTGGAATTTGGATTTCTATGTTGAAATGTTTATTCCTAATAGTTTATTGACTGAAATGTACCATACTCGTATTTAGAGGGAGCATTCAAATATCGATGAAAGTCTAATATTTATATAAGAATCTTCTTATCATTCCGAGACTAGAAAATGGGTTGAAAGGAAGAAAAAGATATCAACTTGAGAAGGATGGTTAGTATACATATTCCTATAATATCACAACATTATGATCAATAATGAACACATCACATTGTTTCCCATCCACCAGTTCAAAATATAAATGAAAGGATATAAACAAAAATCACTATGATGTTTTCTAATGGTGAAGACAACACCATCTCTAAAAGGACAAAACATTATCTGCTTTTAGTCCCTTATAACTCTAATGGAATAAAATTACTAGCTATAGAAAGAACAATAAAATTAGATTTCAATGTGTCACATCAGAAGTATGATGCACCAAATTTTTCTGAAAATCAACTTCTTCAAAACAAGAGTACAGAACTTCACAGAAAAAGGGATACACCTATTCCCCAAGGTGCACAAAATAAAGAAGAAATGGTAATTAAGAGAACTATTTAATGATTTTCCTCTTATTTCTATATTATAAAAGATGAAATTTGTTAAATATACAGTCTATAAATAATCCTAATTTCATATATTCCCTCTAAGGACGAGTTTCAAGAAAATAATTTTTTTGTACAATCTGATTTAAAAATGGTCAGAACATCCTACAATTGGAATCATTCTCAGTTTATATATTCAGTCAATACTCATAGAAATGTCACAAACTGTTGAATCCATAATGGTAGCTATTGATTCAATTCAGTGTGAAATTTTTACAAAATTATCTTTTGAGGATTCACTGAAATTTATTGTTGATGAAGTTGGAAGACTTCTAGTTGTGATAAAATAATCTCTATGAAATGTTTATGTATCAAAACATGAGTTCATATCCATTATTAGTAAATGAATTTCAAAATATGAGAAAATATATTTTCACGTGAATAATGAAATAGGGTTCTTTATTACCGATTCAAGAATGATAACTAGATCTTTTTTTTAATAACTATGATGAAATTGAGAAAAAAATTGATTATCTTCATGAGGTTGTGATGAACATTGTCAACATAAGTCTCTCATATGATGATGACGTTTATATTGATTCTTCAATGGAATCCTCCAAAATATCTAATCACTCTAAATAAAAGTAAATTATGCCTATCATGGGTATGATATATAATCTGGTAGATGTTTTGAAGAACTTGAATCTAGTTATGCAATAAAAGGAGACTACTAAAAAATTATTGGAAATTTCTATCAATGGATCTGTAATGGATTTATAATTATTATATTATTATTTAAGAACGACTTAGTGAGAATAATAGATTCTTGGGTGTATTCCCTATTTCAAATTAAAGGTATTAGGCTACCCAGACCCTAAAGGTATTTATTGTTTACTATTTGTCTCTCAGTGCCTAAAAGAAAATTTTCATCCGTCCAAGGAACAACCTAGGGAACACAAAAGTTTTCCAATTGATATATATTCTTCCTGCCTTGAACCATCATTTAAACTATCTTTTATACTTGTAGATAACAATGATATGGGGAGAGAAAAAAAGATCCCACAATATTCAATCAACACCATTCTAGATTACTCGCAATGATTATGTTGATATTGTAGCTTATTTATTAATTTTAGGATATTTTATTGGTACAACATGTTATTATACCCTACCATTATCTTTGATAGCTCATGAAAAACCCCTCTCATTCAAGATAAAACATCCTCAAAATAATTTTTAGAAGTCCATTTGATACATATCTCTCAAGAAGGTCAAGAAATGCTTTTCCTCATGGTTTGGCCTTGATAAAAAACGTGAATTATTCCAACATCTTTATGGTGTTTTAAAAAATTTATTCATTTTAAAAATTTCCATCATTTCAAACATCTACATGAACTTACACTATCATTGTATCTTAGTTTTAACAACATGATTTTGTTTCTTTTACTGTTTTATACCATTTATGTGCTGTTTATAATCATTAGTTCTATAACTATAAAAATTTTATTTTTTTGAATTATAGTTTCTTTTCGCAATATATTTATTTATTATTTCTCTTCTTCTAATAGTTTGTTGTATTATATGAAAAAATATTTCTTCCAAAACATTTAATGATAATATATGTAAGTAACATGAATTTTTTCTTTATTATGTTCTTTTTGATATAAGTAAAAGTAGGAAAAGACAAGGAAAATAAAAAATTTCACATGTGTTGAAAATTTATTTCTTGTATCAAAAATTAACTCCAAAATAAATCCAAAAGATTCCATTGATCAAAATTTAAATTATATTTATGAATATTTTTTTGTTTAATCCAATGGGTTTTGTGATCATCAAAAAAGGGAGAATGTTGTAATCTGTATTTTTCTAATACATATCCACTCTATGTGTTTAGATGATTCAAAAATTCCATAAATTAATTTTGAAAAGTTTTGTTAGTGTTTCATATTGTATCCATATTTTTATTTATGCCCATATATTTAACTTACGCAAGCATATTATCTTATGAAGCTAAAGGAACATATTTATTTACTCCGAATTAAAAATTAGAATGTAAGACTTTGTGTTAAAAGAACATTATTATCCAGAATAAGTTGATGAAAAGTGAATGATATGTTAATAACACTTTATCTTATGCCGGAAAATTATCTTACGATTCACTGAAGAATGATTATATTGCGATGAAAAATTGTTTTATCTTATGGAAATGATATCTGACGATGATCATTATGATAATCCAATAATCTTTGAAGTTATTATTGTATAAAATGACATGATTATCTTTTTTAATATTAGGATAAGTAATTTCATACCATTTGATTACATCAAATAAATGTTATCTATTTATGGAAAGATATAACTGCACAATACGTACCACGGATAGAAATTTTCAGTGATTGAGAAAATATATGACATTACAGTCACAAAATAAATTCCACACTTTGAATAAATAGATACATACTCTATTTATCATAACTCATTTGGATCCCCGTATATATTATTCAAATGTTAGATTCATCCTTTCTCAAGTAAAACCTGCATACATAAGGAATAGTTTGAAACAACACATAAAGGTGCGTGTATGGAATCAATAAATGTGAAGAGATAAAAAATAAGGTTTTATATCTAATACTAGAGATATGTACATTTTGAAAATCTTTAATTCAAGTGTTATAAATATATATTTCATCAGATCCACATAAAATTATCCCAAGATAAGCCTGAAGCTTATATTTTCTCAAGACCAATATTCATCTACTGTTAGTTTCATCCTTGAAAATATGTGCCAAATCGGATTATCAAATCTCATATCATACTTATACTATGTTTTCACTATTCTGATGAGTGTGGTTGAGATCAAGGATCGGTATTTTAATGGATGATCATGGTTTAATACTCTTGGACCATTGAATTATGTGACAACTACATGTACTCAACTGGGAGCCCCTTGTAAATGGAATGTTAGCTTATGGTGTAGATGGTTGGTCGAGTAGAAAAGGGTATTTTTGTTCCCCAAACCTCTATAAACCACTATGTTCAATTTCTATTCTGAATTTTATACATTTACATTTCATACACTCTTAAGAAATAACGTTTGATGTACATACTTCAAAGTGGGTGGTATATATTTCAAATAATCATTTAGGAACTCAATTTACCCCCCCTATTGAGTAACTCAGTCAGTCATTATATTGGACAATAGGTCACATAAGTTTTATATGAAACATGTAGTCTAGATACAATTAATAATATATTATCTCACATTGATCCTTATATTAACAATCATTTTGATCTATAACTGATGCATACCATTGGTAGAATACATATTCCTCATATTTTATGATGTGTTTACCCCAAACCGTGTACCATAAGAATACCTTACAGACTTCATTTCCACTTCATTTAATGTACACAAACCACAAATCATGTAATTCATTATTTAATGAACATAGATGGAATATTGTGTATATTACAACTGTATGGGAAGTTCTCACCAATGCTCATAGATATCATGTACTCTAGAAAAATAATTAATGTTATTAAAATTTTATAATTTTCCAATTTCTCATTTTTTTAATTATGTTAAATTATCAATTAATAGATATATAGGATGAGAGGGAGTGATTTTATTGGGTAATAAGTGCCCCATTACATTAAATAACATCTTCTATAACAATTTACACTAATATTTTCCACTATATATAATCTGACACCATCATCAACACCTTTAATTACTTCTTATAAGATACATGTACATATATCCTTTATGATAAATGATTTGTGATGGTTCTTCGATATTTCCCTCTTAGAGAGTTTAATGTTGAAAAAACAACATACCAAGTATCTCTATGATCACTCTATAAATAATGTTACCCTTCAGGTGCCGACACTGACACCTAAATATTGTTTCTCCCACAAATATACTCCCTTATTTTTTTTGGAATGATTTTTTAATTATATACATATATATTATTATTTTTTCTGGATGTGGTTATTTTATTCTGGCAACTTCCTATTCAATTTCAATGATAATCTACTATATCTACATGATTCCATTCTGAAACCTACCATTTCAATTTCTATATAAATCAATTCATCATTACCCGGGTTCCATATCCTATAGAATATATAATTATACACCTTCATATTACACATGAGGGAACATGTGAAATGAAAAGAATTTGTTTGGGTACTCTTCTAACCAAACATCTTTTTTTGCCACAATACATAATAAGGACATCATTTTTCAATTAAAAATCAACTACTTGTTAGATTTTATCATATAATTAAAAAATTTAATTAAAAAATTTGATATTAGTTTAATTAACAAGATAACAATATATTTTTAACATGTGAATTATATATTTTTTCTAAGTACATATATAATATAAAGAAAAATCATTCAAAATTTTAATTTTAATTATTTCTGACTTAGGAATTTAATATCATTTATGTTATTTGAATAATAAAAAAATTACTTTTAAAATTATTCTCATATCATCTTAGAAGAAATTAATTATAAAATTTTCGGTTTTACAAATTGTAATTTTTCTATCAAAATTTATAACATTGTGAGTAATAGAGTCAAGTAATTTTCATAATTATTAATTTTAAAATATATTTTTAAAAAATATCTCGTGAAAAAGAAATTTTGTATAATAATTCATCACAAAATTATATTGATATCCTCTAAGAATATAATTGAACAACCCAAAATGATGTTATGACCTATAAAATCATTAACCCAATATTTGATTTTTCATAAATGTTGTTTTTTATGTATGTGGGAATATAATTTAAGGATATGTGTTGTTTTTAAATGAAATTAGAGGACGCATTACAATGTAAAAAAATACTAAGGATGGAATTAAGAAATAAGACTATGTTAATAGACTATGGAAACTGATTTTATGTGGAGTGGATCTGGGAGATTTTATACATCTTTTTAGGGAATTCAAAAAATTACATTATTTGATTAATGTAAACTATTACTATGATGTTGATTTTGGTTTTATGATTTATCAAATCCATATTAATGGTTGTACATGAAGGAAAAAATATGAGTAAGTGTGGGACATTATGATACAAGATGTTTATATATATTATTTAGGAGAGTTTGGAGGGAAAATTTTAAAATTATATTATATATGTGGTTTTTTGTTTTTGGAATACATCATTTTTATATTTGTTGGCTAAATTATAGGTTCTAATGGAAAAATTACATGATCTGAATGTGGTTGATTAAATAGTTATGAAGGCATATTTTATAATGAATAAGTATATTCCATTTACATTTATAGACAAATATTTCAGAATACAAGATAATACACCTGACCAAACACATAGAAAATAAATTTCATTTTGATGAGGTCAAAATATTTTTACGTAACTTTTATAAGATATAGTTGTAATATATAGAGTCTATATTATATTTTCCCTTCAACCACACAACATTTACTCTACTATCTAGTACAATATGTGATAATTTATGGCTTTGTTCATGAGGTACTTAAGAAACCATAATTTAAATTAAAAAGAAATGAATTTTTGAATTGACATGAAGGAATTTAATTTCATTCATTCCATGTAATTATTCATTCCTGTAAATTTAGTTATTCGTTTTCTTAAAACAAAAAATATTTCAAAAATTGGAAGATTTTATATTTCTCTCTACTGAATTATTACCTCGTGACAATTGTTGGTGATTTTTTCTTTATTATCCATTTTTTATTTGTATTCATCCCCCTCCTCTTAAACACTATTATATACATGGAGGGGATCTGTGTGAGTTCATTGTAAAAAATTAAAATTTCCCCTATTCTTGAGAGGAATTTGTATTCATGGAGGGGTAGTAATTGATAAAAGATGTATGTAGTAATAAAAATACAACTTTGTGTTTCTTATAATATTAAATTTTTTTATTTATAATACATTTATTGATTTCATTGTCATATAGTAAAATTAAGTTAACTGATATAATGAATCACATAATTGAGGAAGACCAAAGGGTGTACAATAATAAACCCAATGACCATAAGGCAAGCTCATTAGCTCCATTTTATGGTTTTGATAATTTTTTTAAAATGATTAATTTATTTAAGAAAAACTAATTTTTATTAATTAAAAAATATATTCATTTTTATCCATAAAATGGTTGCTTAATTAATTACTATAGAAATATAATTCCAATAATAATTATTTTTTTAAGTACCTTTTTTCTAAATGTTGTTTAAATTAAATTGTATCCCTAACATGTTCGTTTTTTGGGTTTTAATCCATTTTATTTTATTATATTTTTTTGACTACAACCAAAAAATTTAAAAAAAGTATGAATAATTTTAATAATTTAATGATATTATATCTCACAAAATATTATATTACATTAACTTAAATGTATAGTGTTATTTGTGATGATATACTAAAAAATTTATTTTTCAACCTCTTTATCATTTCCTATAAATAATATTAATAAAATACACCAATTTTAGATATATCAGTCTTATTATCATTTTTCCTAAGATGGGGTATTGAAAGATAGGAAATGTATTAACTCATATAAAATGTCAGGGTTAACCATATATATATCAATCAATCGTCATAAATGAGTATATGATGATTATGTGGAAATAAGATTATAATTTGATTGAAATGACTTAAAATATGATAATAATTACAAATAATATATTAACCATTTCATATTAAATCCTTGAATAGATCATTCAGAAAAAAAGTTTTATAAGTCAATAGTATTTTTCTATAATGACATAAGCATTATGATGTGGAATAATATTGTGTAATAAACATATGTAATAAAAATCGTGACTTATTTAAAGGTGAATATCCCAAACTGTCATCACACAATGTACATAATCCCTTAATGGATTTGTTTTTCTACCTCATTCCAGACATGTCAAATATTGAGATATAAATAATTACCTAGTGTAATAGAGGGATGTATAATTTGAGGAACACCCATCACATAGTGAGATGAGTCATTTATGGGTTTTGGTTTATACACCATATCCATAGATAGTATTTAATGAGATATATTGCTTTACCCAATTAATTAGAGGAATATAATGGAAAACCCCATCAAATAACTATTAACCATATGTAGGTATTCCATAATAAAATAAGATAATTCATCATTCCTTCATAGATTAATGGGGACATGGAAAAGAAATGGGTTTTTGGATAATTCCATTACAACATCATTATAAATCATCTATAGAAATAAGGTGGATGATATCATTAGATAATATCCCTAGTGAATGACAGTAATTAGATAATGATAATGAGATAGAGTAAAAATTATTTTATTACAACATTATAAAAATGATTTGAAAAAGAAGAATAAATAGCCACTTATTTTTGGAATGTTAAAAAAATGTAAAAATTATGTAACATTCAGAATATTTTTTTCATTGAATAAAAATTGAACCATGTAAATGAATCGGGATTAACAACAATAATTATAATATAAGTAAAATATATTCGTATCAAAATTTTAAAAACATTATTTTCACCCTTTAGAATTGAATGAAAATGTCTCATAGGAAAAATTATAAAAATAATCTTTTTCAAACACTTGTAAATATAGTAAAAGTATGATAAGATGAAATTTTGAAAAAATTTAAAAAAATATATTGAAATTACTAAAACATTATATATAATATGGACCAGGATGTGATTTTTTTGTTAATAGTATTATTTTTTAAAAAATAATTATTTATAATAAAACCTCATTCTACTTTTAAAATAAAAACACCCATTAAATAAACTATACGTGAAAGAATGTAACATATCCCGATAATAGATTTATTTAAGATACAATATTTCATTAAAGAATTATATAAACCATTAAACTGAAAAGAGATGTATAATTCAAAATATGTCTCAATGAAGGAAACTTGAGATGAAAAACACAAACCTTTGACTACCACGTAGTAGAAGCACTCTAATTTCAATTTATAGTAATTTTATAATTATTATTAAATTAAATAATAACATTATTTATAGTTAATTTACTTTATAATATCCATTTTAAATTCCTTATTTCCCATATATTAATTTTTTACTTTTAAAATTATTATCAGAGTGTTAACTATTCCATTTCACTAACATGATTTTGTTTGGTGGTTTCAGTTCATCATTCATGTTCTTAAGTCCATAAAATAGAGAATGGTCATTCTATATTAATAAATGTTTTTTATGTGGTTTTGGATTCAAATAATAATTTTAGGGAACTTATGTTTATAGATATAATGGAACACAGAGAAGTTCATATATTCGTGATTATTGAAATAACCAGTATAAAATTTCTAAGTAAATATACTTTGGAATATTACAACATTTAAATTATGAAAACATATAAAAATTATAATCATAAATTATTATCACTATTAATTAGGTTATATTATTCATTCATGAGATGAAAATAATATTAATTTTGATATAGATGTCAAAACCAACAAAAACAAGAACATTTAATAATAGTTGACTAAAAAAACATATTATTATATACTGATAATATAATATTTACATAATTATAATAGTTAAAAATCTATTTTTTAATTTCTAAATCCATCTCAAAATGTAGTAGATGAATAATATATATAATAATAATCCAGTAAAATATATAGATTATGTAGATAGATTAAATCTATTCTAAAAGGCCTCTTGGAAATGATGGTTTTCAAGATACTTATTATGAATACTAGTTCATGAACATGAGGAATAATTGTTGGTAGGATTAATTGTTGAGTGATTGAAGATTATTTTATTGGGAAGTTGTGTGTAGTGGTAGGGAGTACACATGGTAATTTTAAAGATGATATAAATGTAACATTTATAAGTACTCATATATTGAAAAAATAAATTTAGTCTTAATAAAAGTGTCACCAATATAGATTATATATTACAATAAGACAAGAAAGTTTTATAATTGAATCATATTACTAATTATAGATAAATTTATGTGATATTTAGACTCATTATATCATCATATAATCCCATTTAATAATTTTTAACCATTACGAAGGTTCCAAACATCTATAAGAGTATCTTTTTTTACCAAAAAACAATTTTAACTTGTAAACTAATTTGAATATTCATATTCCAAATAAGAAAAATATTTCACTAGATTCAATTTATATAGGTGCTGAAAATTTATTTTAATATATGTACACATAACCAAACAATCTATTTTCAAAAATAATTTAATTATATGAATGTATTTACATACATTTCTTATCACAAATTGATAAATTATTTATCTATATTTTTTTTGAATATAAATATAATTTATCAATTTTATTAAAAAATTATATAAATTCTGTAAAATTATTCTTTAATAAAAAAACATTATTAAATAAAAATAAGTTATTCAAATAAAATAATAACATTTATTAATAAATTATTGAAGTAGGAGTCATTATAATTAAATAAATATTTCATAGTTGTGGGTGATTTATTTTTATTTATAATTCAACTATTTTATTCAATACATTTTACAAGATTTATTAATTATAAGTGATTAATTCCTCTAATGTATATAATTCATAAGAATAGTTTCATTCAAATCGATTATAATTTCCCTTATTAATTAAAATGATATAATTTTACTAATTATGATCCATGAAATTTTCTTGTAATATATTTATTTTTTTTAAAATAAACCATTATTTCATTTAGACTGGATCTTTATCTATCAGAATGTAATAACCCTATATCTATTACCCAAGATCCATTTTTTTACTTTATTACATTGGAATATGACACAAGTGATCGCATCCTAAAGGAATAAATAGTTTACTAGACTTGGTAAACTATATACATTGCTAAATCCTACATTTGATTTTAACACACAAATTCCAAAATATTTTTTTACAATAATAAAATATTTACCAAGTGAATATCCATCAAAATCATTTATAGTACACAATTTGGATTCCTAGGAATGGAAATAAATACGAATGATATAAAATAATTTATAAGAGTTATGTACGGTGAAAGCTATTATGAATCTATAATCACAAATAATATATAATGGTAAATAATTAAAAAATAATTCATATAAGTAATGTGATGATTAAAATTTGAAATGAAATCATAAATATGTAAATACAAATAGCTATACCAATATACCATTAAAATAACATGATTATCAAGAATGGTTATGGCATAATCAATATTGAAAATGTATATAACTAAAAACACATTCCATTTGAATAACATGGAGATCATGAATTGACAAGGAATAATCAATATGGAAAGGTAAATAATAAATACTCATCCCATATAAATAGCTTGATTATCATGAATAAATAATTTATAATCAATATAGAGAGGTAAATGTCTAAACACACATGAAATTTGAATAATTTGATTATCATGAATGGGTAAGGAATAATCAATATGGAAAGGTAAATAATTTAACACACATTTCACCGAAATTACTTTACTATCACAGATAGATATAGAATAATTAATATGGAATTGTAAATAACTAAACCCGCATGCCATTTTTATAACTTGAGTACTATGAATATATAATTGATAGTTAATCTGGAAATTTGATTAACTGAATGAAAATTCTATTTACATAACATTATTATCATTATTAGATATGTTATATTCAATATAGAAAGTTAAATAACTATAAACAGATGACATTTAATCAATAAACTGAGAGTGAAAATTAATCTTGAGATAATATCATTGATAAAATATCATGGATAATAATAAATGAATTATTAATGAATTAAATTAATAATTATTAGAAATCAGGATCTCTAGATTCATGATACCACTATAATCAAGAACTTTCACATAATAGTTTAAATATGTTAGGTTGGTATACAGAAAAAACACATTAAACTAATGATAGAATATTGATTCATTTAATGATATATTTAATGCATCAGGAGACTATCTGTATGTGTTCCCCACCTATATCTCCATGTTTAATATGATTCCTATATTTCAAGTGTTATATTTAATTCTATAACCAATACTTTTTGTCAACAAATCTCCGTATCAAATGGGGAATACATATTAAAAATAATTTTCCAAGTTATTCATATAATATTTAAAGGAAAACCCATATTTAGAAATGATATATTTTGTAAGTAATATATATTTAAATAATAAATTAAATATATATATAGAAGAAATGTAATTTCAATTGAAAATATGAAAGTGAATATTTCAAGGGAAAGATAATGATTACAAAATTAAATAAGAAAGATAATATAAACAATTTCCAATGTAAAATGAATCATAAACAATTCAATAAAATAATAAAGATGGTGTTAATAAAAAAATATCACCAATGGATAATAAGTACATTAATATGTTGATGTTAGTGATGAATATTAGTACCATAAAAATTTCATTAACAATCTTTCTGAAGAAAATAATATTTTCACATGGAAAATTGTTTTTAAAAACCTATATTTTAAAAAAAGTTGATGAAAATAATTTTCATTTAAAATAACCATTGAGACATATGGATAATATATATAACATTTATTTGTTATGATGGAGATAAATTCATTAATATTCATTGATGTTAAATAATTTTATTTTTACTTTTTTGGTAAAATCCATAGAGACCATCTTTAGAAAATGAAATGAAAATTCCATTAAAAAATTAAAAAAAATTGAAAAAATTACTTAAAAATAAATTTTTTGTATTTTAAAAACATTTTTGAAGATGTTTTATGAAAAGATGGATTTTGGATGAAAATTGAATTTAATCTGAATAGAGAAAAAATTTGCATGGTATCAAAAACATTTCATAAGTCATTCTAAATACCGAAGATGAGAATATGATACAATTATTTGAAAATATGATAAATTAAAACAGTTGATAAAATGAAGTGTCCTTCACTATACATTTAACAATGAATTTCCTTTAATGTAAATTCGTGTATAAACAATCCAAATTAAAATGAGATTATGAAATAAACCCATAAATAGATAACAATGTTGAAGGGGAATTAATAAATGAATATATTATGTGTGTCATATTTAAATAAACATAAATCAAGTGGAAATAAAATATATTAAATTCAAAATTATTTACACACATAATCATAGAATGTTAAGGATATCGATGAAGTAATATAACACAATGAAAAAAATGAGTTAGGAAATTCCTTTGTACTTTGTATCATTTATTTTAAATCCCCCAGATGAAATAAATCAAATTAAAACATAAAATAACATGAAATATTATGGAATATTGATATTAATTTTAAAATGGTAATTATATAATCCATATAAAAATAAATTGGGTTCATAACATTAATATATTCTTCAATGAAGTGAAATTTAGAAGAAATACCTTACTTCATGCATGATTTGTTTGAAACATCATTAACCTTTCATGTAATGGTTTTTTGAAATTTATTAATTTATAAAAGAACCATATTCATATGTATAACAAAATATACGATCCTCTTGTAAAATTTTACCACTCTTTTGTTAATAATATTTAATTATTTTTATTGATTTATGTGATAATAACCTTCTTTTCTCATGTAAGTTTTGTTTTCATGAATGATATTTTCATATAATTATTATATGTATTCATCATATCATAAATATTATTAATGTTATGAATATGTAATTTACCCATTATAAGCAATTTTTTAATCATTTATTATTTTTATACCTAGAACATGAATCACATCACTTCATTGAGATAGTAGGTTTTGCGTACACACAAGTAAAGATATCGTTCCCTAAATGTGTGAAAGGGTAAGGAATTATGTTATATATAAATTTTAAGTAATAAATATAATTTAATTTATATCACATATACTAATTCAATATAAACTTATTACTTTCAATAAAAAGTATTAGTGAAAAATGAATCACATTATTTCCCGAGGCGGTAGTCCTCTCTACACATGAACGATATTCTCATATTTCAAATTTCATGAAAATTAAGAATTTATTCAAGATATAATAATTAAAAAGTATAATAATATAACAAATATTATATATATATATATATATTGAATACATCATTATATACATTTGTGAGATTTGTTTATGCAAAAAGAGTTTTATCGGTTCACGAGGAGGTAGTCTGTCGTACACAAGATCAATGATTTATTTTCAAATTTAATGGAGGATGTAATGTATAATGGTAATTAAAATAGAATAATATAAGTGTATGTTATATAATTTTTTTATGATTATCGCATGAGTGAATAATTTCGTAATGAGGTGGAAGAAGAGATAATATAAAAACAACTATTTTTGAATATTTACTCTTCTTCTGATAACCTCTATAGGTTTTCACCAAACCAATCATTGGATGTATTTTTTATAATACATACAGAAATAATATTTTTTGGGGTTTAATGATGCTTTTTTTGAATGTATTTCTTGAACCAAATATCTTTTGATGTGTGATGTGGGGAGGATAGGGTGTGGCCTTTTATAAGTGGGAAAGGGACACAAATGTAGTTTTCAAAAATAATCTATTACACCCACGTTTTTCTCATCAAAAAAATATCCAAAATGGGTAATTATTTACCCTTATAGGTCTTATGGTAAAACTAATTCGACCTATTTGGGTATTTAGAAGTTGGAAATCCATTTTAACCCTTATATTTTTAATTTAACCATTAGTAAATCAATTTTTAGCTTAACCGAGATAACTAATTTTTAATGATTCTAATACTAATAATGATCCAATATTATATTGAACTAAATAGATAATGTAATTTATTTTTATTCTATATATGGAAACAATTATTCCAAATACAATTCATATAAGTGACAGAATACATATTAAAATTATACTCATTGGCCCGATGAAAGAGTGGGCTTCCAGAGAGGAAATTCTCATATGGGTAAAAGGTTTTCATATAAAAATTCATCATTAAATTTCTTAAAATTTCCCAAATTTTTTATATTATAATATAACTTTTATAAGTTGAGTTTTAAATAAATTTTTAATACAATTTACCTTTGTAAATAATTTAATGGAAAATATGATTTTCAATAAAAATTGGTATTTTCACTAAACTACAAGAAATTTGTATTTTTGTAAAATTATAAAAAAACATAACAAAATAAAAATTTACAATATATATTTCAATAATTATGTCAGTTTTTTCAATTAAACAAAAAATATATTCAAAATTATATATATATAATATGTTATCAAAATCCAATGAAGCTATTTTTTTTATGAAAATACATGGTTATTACAATATAGCATTCGTAATAGTTTCGCTACTATTCATACCTGTTGATATAAATTCTAGATTATAATCGAATCATATATTACAGTTCATTTATAGTTGTGGTTTCATGTTCCCCAAGCTATCAAAGAAATAAAATTTTAAATAAAATAAATATAATAGAAGGTATCAGGTAATTAAATTCTAATATATGATAGGTGTTCTGTTTTATATAGTCCAAAAAAATCCAATATTCTTTTTTTTAACTTCAAGGTGTTACACAGAAGATATCAATGGCATTGGAATTATTTAATGGGGAATTAATACTAAAACCATACGGTGTTACAATCTACCATCATTAAAATAATTTAATCTTTGAAATATCTATACATTGAATAAATATGGTAAGGGTAATTTTATGTCATCACATTTTTTAAATACTTAATAGATTCTTTAAATATTTGATTCATCAATAGATCTTTTACCATGTCCATAGTATTGTTTTGTAATAATTTTACTCTATGATCCAAGATATCTTTCATTTGTTCCACATATTAAAGGTAATTATCTAATTGAGAAATTGCTAAATCCAATATAAATTAGGGATTTCCTATTTACTTACTAAAATAATACATATAGAACACATACTTCTCGTGATAATTTTATATAAGAAGTGTAAAATGATAAGCTATTATACATGTATGATCAAAGATATAAAAGGTTAAAATGAATACGGAGATTAACCGCCCCTTCATTCCAAACATCAAAAAAATGTTCTAAAGAGATATATAAAAGAACACATTATCAACCACTTCAATTTAAAATTCTCAATTATTATTTTATGACTGCTCTTATATTGACTTTATGCTTCTATAATTTATTATTTAATGGTTTGAACATTGTATATCATCTATGGGACAAGGATTGGTCCTAATAAAATCCTCTTTGTGACCTTACCCGTACATGCCGCAGTTGAGAATATCATCACTTATAGAGACTCATATCGTGCATTTTTTATTGTAGATGGGTAATTTTTTTATATAAGTATATGAATAGAGGAATTTATATTAATTAAATCATCCTTTGAAATATATATAGTAATTTATATGAATATCATCCCATTTATTAATGTTTATTTCAAAATTAACACTAGTTTTTTTATTATGGATCTCTCTAATATTTAGTTCCATATGAAATTCATACTTAATACTTCTCCAAAATATTTATGTGAAAAAATGGATCTCAGCAAAATATAATTCAGTCAGGTAATACATGAGTCCATAAAAAATATTTTTTATATATCATGAAATATTAATTGAGTGATAGATCCTCTGAGGTAGCGATGAATCATTATAATAATGTAAGGAGTTCCACCACTTCAATAATTTCATTGTTTTCTTTAGAAGTCATATGGATATTATCTATGGAATCCATGTCAATTTTCTCCCATTACAATATTTTTATATGAAATTGTTATATCATCATCATCATAGATTTTTTTTGTTTATCTTTTACATGTTGATGTACCCATGATCAAAACACAAACTCAAAAATATCCATTTTCATATTATCTTGAATGGATGTACAACTAGAGGACTCTATATATATTTTAGATCATAGGTTAAATAGGGAAGGATGATCTATGTTTATCATCTTGAAAATCCTTCTTAAAATATTGTTTTATTGTGAGAAATGTTTTTATATGTATTATAAGTCATACATTTTAAAAGTAAAATTCAAATATATTCTACACCTTTCTATATAGCTCTATAACTTAAACAAGATCCTCTATGATATTTACAAATATGTGTGGATGAGAAAAATTTTTAAATCATTTGATTTCATCTGTTAATTTATGATTTACATTTCCATCCTTATAATATCAATAATAATTATTCCCCATTCGATCATTTTTAATTATAGGGTAACATGATTATTTTTATATATAGTACCCACAACCTTGTTATCCTTCCCAATATGATAATGTATTACGAAATAATAATATTTCATACCTTTAGTTAATGTTGAACTCCTTTTATATGAAAATATATTTTTTTCTCTTGAGAGAAGTATATATATCACTCTCTTAAAAACATAGCTAATTATTCCAAATCATTAATGAAAAGGTAATTTCATCCAACTCAAGATCATTTGTGAGGTAAAGTTTCTCATGATTCTTTACTTGAAATGTTATATATTTAATTATAATTAAATTTATCATAAGGACACATTGTTTCCGACGCTTTCGTCGGGGCGCACACATCTGTCTGTGGAGGTCACGCAGCTATTTCCCCACATTCAAACATTCCAAAGGTGGGTGACATTTTTTCCATGTTCTGGGACTTTTTCTTTGTGATCGAAATGAGATGATGGGATGTCGGGTTTTCCTTCTGTGGATTCCTCCTTGGAAATAGTCACCTAATTTGGGTCCCCCTTAGAGATTAAGTTGTGGATCATGAATATCATTCTCAGGGCCATATCTTCATGGAAGTCGATTAATTACACTACTTATGTCATGACATTACAAGGGGTCCGGTCAAGGCTGCAACCTTCGGTCGGAGTAGACGGTAAAATCGGGCATGTCAGGGAATCTCCGGATGCATGGACATATGAGAACCTATATTCTTCCTCATAAGATGGCATCTCAGGGGTGCAAAACCTGAGGTATCCCACTTCAGTTGTGCGGTATCCTATGCTGGAGGCATGTCTTGGAGGTTTTCCTCAGCTTCCCAAGTTTAACATGGGGTATGCCACAATTTTAACAACTTTCAGAGATGATTACACCATATTTGGGTCCTATAAGGTTTTCTATAGGCATCTCATGTTTATCATGAGGTAGGCTGCATGTTTAAAGTCTTGCGAAGATAGAATGAGGGTGATTAGAATGTCACCTAGAGACGGATATGACTGGTAGATCCCTTGGAGGGTTCTCCAGAGGTGTTAACTGGGTAGAGGAATCAGAACACTCAATAAGAGAAGACCTAGGATGGTGTGTCCCATAAAGGGAATATTTCACACCGTGAAGGATGATCTGAACACCAATGTGGGTGGATCAGGGAGTGTGCCCCCAAGAATGGGGAAGCACCAAGGATTACCATTGGCTGGGATTGAACCTCATGGAGGTTTCCTACATACCCTATGTAGACGATAGGGATCGAATCCCATGTAGTTCGAAGGGGTGATGAATTGGGGAGTACACAAAGGAAAATGACCCAAAAACATGCTGGGGCTTATGCATGAATTGCGGCCCATGTACTGCTTGGAGCAGTGAAGAGGTCGGTAACATGATCCCACCAGGATGTGGCAGCCCACGTATGAATCAGGATGGATGATTAAAGTTTAAAAGATGGTAATGGAGAAAGATATGGGGTCATTATGAGGATGACAATGATTTTGGGATTAATCCTTGAAGAGGCTTCCGAGGTATCCTCGTGGCAGGAAATCAAATTCCATGTAGTTCATGTGACGACTGATTACTGCCGACTAGGGGGTTCCTTTGCTTACCGGTGGATGGGGTCATAATGTCTTACCACAAATTGAGGTCAAAATAGTGTAATGATGGATAGGTATGTCAATGACTTATCACTGAATGGGTCACAATGGATTACCACTGATTGAGGTCACAACGGCTTACCGCTGGATGAGGTCACATTGGCATAACACTGATTGAGGTCACAACGACTTACTTATGGATGTGGTCAAATCAATGTGAATGGGGACCTGGGGCCTAGATAGTTGTTGGGTCTTGAACCTCATGGAGGATTCCTCTGTACCTTTCCATGGAAAATATCAAAGGCCTCGTAGTTCAGGTTGGGTGTGGGGCTTATACTCTAGGCTACCCAATATGTTGGTGAAACGACATAAAGGGGGTCGGAGTTACCAATGTGTAGTGGGATTGAACCTCATGGGGGATTTCTACGTACCTTTCCATGGAAAAAATCAATGACCTCGTAGTTTAGGTTATGGGGGTGGGGCTTACACTCTAGGTAGCCCGAGGTGTTGGCGAAACAACGTGAAGGGGGTCAGAGTGACCAACGGGTATTGGGCTTGAACCTCGTGGAAGATTATTACATAACGTTCCTTGGAAAGGATCAAAGACCTCTTAGTTCAGGTTATAGGGGGGATTTGGTGGTTACAATCTGAGGTGGCCCATGGTGTCGTTGAACCGATGTGAAGGCGGTCAGAGAAACTAATGGATGGTGGGCATGAACCTCGTGGAGGCTTTCAACGTACTTTTCCTTCGCAAGGATCAAAGACCTCATAGTTCAGATAAAAATTGTGGGCTTGATCCTCAATGAGTATTCTTATGTACCCTGCCATGGAAATGATCCAAGACAACGTAGTTTGGATGGTGTGGTGCTTACACTCTAGGCTGCCTAGGGTGTTGGTGAACAGACATGAATGGGGTTGGAGCGACCAATTGGTGGTGGGATTGAACCTCACAAAGGCTTCCAACATACCTTCACATAGAAAGGATCAAAGTCCTCGTAGTTCAGGTGGTGTGGGGAATACACTTTTGGTTGCCCAAGGTGTTGGTGAAGGGACGTGAAGGGGGTCAGAGCGACCAATGGATGTTGGGCTTGAACCTCGGGAAGGATTCCTAGATACCTTGCCTTGGTAAGGATTAATGTCCATGTAGATTATAATTGGTTTGAGGCATACACTCTAGGATTCCCAAGGTGTTGGTGAACTGATGTGACCGGGTCATAGAGACTGATGGGTGGTGGGATTGAACCTCATGGAGGCTTCCTACGTACCTTGCATTTGAAAGCATCAAATACCTCGTCGTTTGTAATTGGGTTGGGGTTAACACTCTAGTTCTCTAAGGAGTATGTCATGGTTTGTGCTTTATCTATGCCCACTTGAGTCATGCTCTTTTTGAGAAACAAGAGGTAGCAGAGACCTGATGATCACGTCGCGAAGGGTGCGTCCGTGGGAAATGGAATGGTGAATGGGGCGTATGCAAAGAAGCTTCCCAGGAGCCTCTATGGAGCGCCAATGGTGAATGAGGCTAAAACAAGGGAGCTTCTCATGTGCCGTTAAGGAGAGGAAATAATGGATCTGGCTTATGCAAGGAAGCTGCATGTGTGCCCCTACAGAGCAACATTGGTGAATGGGGCTTCCACGAAGGAGTTGCCTGGGTACCACTATAGTGAGACAATGGTGAATGGGGCATATGCAAGGATGCTACTCCTAATATCTTCCACATGTCTAGAAATGAGGGAATCCCAACCCATTGGCGGGTTTATGCCTTCTTCATTGAGCTAGTGCATATGAGGGATAATTCCAAGGGCATTGGAATCAGTCTGAACAAAGTGAGATGAAAAGTGTAAATCACATGCCTGACATTCGGAATGCAATGAGGGTGACATGGTGATGTAGTATAACTATTGAAAGTGTCTGAAACACACCATCCATATCATGTTAGACTGAAATGGGGACAAACAAATGAGGGTCGATTGTTGACGCTGTTTGAAAAACAGGACCTGGCATGAAGTGTTGTCCAAAGCCTTATGAGGCGTTGGCCCAGGACGGTAAGTGAGCTGATGCGGCATGGGACTAGGCAATTAGATAGTCCCATTTGACATGGAATTTGATGATGATCTGAATGAAGGGCATGCAAAGCAGGAGGCAGAGTGATGTAATACTTGAATGGATTCCAATGCTCTTGAAATTACACCATTGTAATCAAGGTATTGGGCATCATATTCTTGGAGAATATGTCTTCTCATGTTTGGAGAAAGTGGAATCCTTTTTTTGGAACATAGGGAATACTATAGTTTATAGGTATGTAGATTGGACTGTTGGGATCCTATTAATGGAGCATAAGGCATCTTTTTTTGGAGCAAGAATCATCCTATTATTAGAAAAAAGAGTAAACCACAATTTATAGTCATGTAGAGAGGACTGTTGGAATCCTATGGTTGGAGCATATGGCATCTCATTTTTTGGAGCAAGAGGCATCCTATGTTTGGAACATAGGGTGTACTACATTTTATAGGCATTAAAATATGACTCTTGGCATCCTATGGTTGTATCATAAGACATTTCTTTTTGGGGAAAGAGGTATCCTAAAATTGGAAAATAGGGTACACTAGAGTTTATAGTCATATAGAATGGACAACTGGCATCTCATTAATGGAGAATACGGATTCTCTTATTTGGAGAAAGAGGCATCCTATGTTTATAACATAAGGATTACAATAATTTAAAGTAATTTAGATATGACTGTTGGAATCTTTTGCTTGACCCATAACGAATCTCTTGTTTGGAACAAGATGCATCCTATGTTTGGAACATAGGGCGTACTACAGCTTATAGTCATGAAGATAGGATTGTTAGTATCCTATGCATGGAGCATACGACATCTCCGGGTTGAAGCAAGAGGCATCCTATGATTGGAACATAGGGTACACAATAGTTTATTGTCATATAGAGAGGACTACTGGCATAAGGCGCCTAGAAATGGCTGGTGTTGTGTCCTATGTAAGGGAGGCCCTTTTTGGTTCAACATGGAATAGCAGCCAAGTGATAGGTTTTGGATGAGTTGTTTGAGGAATGGTTAGACTCATGGTACTTGAGGAATTGATGGGTAGAATATCAACTCACGGCATGGGAAATGAACCAAGAGGAATATATCGACTCATGGTGTTTCACGATGTGCAGAGGAGTATCAGAAATCATGGTATTCCACAGGTGAGAGGTGGGTGCGCATAAGGGCGCAATGGAAAATCCTGATGTTGCATCCTAAAAATCATGTGGTCTGACTCTCCATTATTCAATGGGGGTGAGTGGTGGTAACAAACGGACTGCGCCTGAGGGCCAGGACCACAGCCCTGCACTGACCACGATCAGGGGGTGCGGTGGCATAACCCCCAGGTACAGACCGGTGGGAATGAAGGTAGGATCCCTATAAAGGATAGGTCTTCGTGAAGTTCCTTCATGGAGCAAAGGGGCTCTTGTTACATGGGGTCTTGCGAAGCATGGACTCGTGGAGCAGGGACTCGTGAAGCATGGAATCGTAGAGAATGGACTCATGGAGAAGCATCACATATGAAGCTACTCGCGGAGAATGGAATCAAAGATCCGCATCGCAAAAGAAGCTGCTCGCAGAGAATGGGCTCGTAGAGCTGCATCGTGAAGGAAAGCGGATATCTGTGAACTGGGAGATCTGCCACCCAAGGGGAAGATTCACCATCAAGTTAATGGGGGTGAGCTGGGTATTTATAGGCAAGGGGTGCTACGAAGCAGAGCTCACTCATTTCAAATACAGTTCCTGTTCTATAGTGGGCTTGTCAATATCAAAGGGGTTCACAGAGGAGTCCCACCTCATTGCATCGCAGCGAGTTCGTGGACGTCAAAGGGGTTGGCGGAGAACCCCTCCTCCCTTCACGACATGTTCATGGAAATCAAAGGGGTTCATGGAGCATACCTCTCCATTGCTTTGTGGCGGTTTCATGAACGTCAAATGGGTTCGCAGAGAATCCCGCCTCCTTACTTCATGGAGGTACTCCGCGATTGCGGAGGGGGCTTCGTGAATGGGCTTCACGAACAAGTTTTCCATCCCCAGTTCAAATGTCTATAACTCCTAATCAGTAACTCCGTTCAGGCCCTACGACCAACCAAATTGAAGCTTTCAAAATGGGATATTAACTTGAATCACATATGGAAGCATTTGGAAAATTTTGGGGATGCATTTTCCTGTTCCAAAACACATCCAATTCCATTATTCAAAAAATCCCTATATATAGTAAAAACATCACAGTAGAAGAGTTGTGTATATACATGTATAATGACCAACATTTTCATATGCTCTATAAATATTTCATCACATACTTCTATATAGTGGAACTTGTGTCCCTTACTTATTAGCTAGTTTATAGTATTTAAAAATAGGGGTAATTTTCTCACAATGAATTGATAATACATGGATAAACAAACACTATTTGGAATATCTATCATAGTGGTTAGTCTTGGACATTATTAAATCACTATAATATTTTAAACATCCATAAATACACCCTCCCATATGATAACATGTCCAATGAAGGAAATATTTTTATACCCAATGTCACACTTTCTATGCAAGGAATATAATTTATCCTTTTATAATGTCTTTGAAATAGTCCTAAATTTCGAATCATGTTCTTAATTTGACTTAATTTTTTTGATAATATCATCTTTAAATACAATAATTATTTTTCCCAGGTAATATCTAATGCCCATATTAAATAGATTCATGGATATTATAGGGTAATTTTTATGCTTCTTGGGAATATGTATAATTTCATATGTTCTATATCATTTGTGGAATATTGTATTAGGTATATTATAACTCTAAACCTAAGAATCTTGTTTCCTATATTGAAGATCCACCTTTGATAAGTATTGTTCCCCTCATAGTTGATCATGTTGAAAATTATTACAAGGTATACAACACTTTTTATTGAAAATAATCTTGTTATTTTCAAATAATCAATTTAGAGATGCAATTAAATAAACATATTAGTCATGAAGATGACTATTGAATTCTATGGTAATTCACTTATGTGTATAAAATACTAGTCCATATTCTCTTGGAGTTTCTTTCTCAATTCCTATAAATCAATGGATGTGGCACATATAAGGTTTTTTAGTCTTCCATGAATTGATATTTGTTCATGATATGATTGAAAATATAAAATGTAATTTCCCAATCCAATAAATTGATATGGCCCCCATGTATATTGATGTAATCCATACCGAACGTCACATAAAATTTAGATAAAAAAGAATAATAATATTTGTAAGAAGTACATTCATAAAAACATACACTAGAGATGATTTATATACTTTGGATTCAATAATTATACCATTGAGATTTTTCAAAAATAATTCAGTTTCTAAATATTGGTATGGGGACATTATGATCATATAAAACATCGTAGAATAGATGAAATGGAAAAACTGTAATATAATATGAAATATGAAATGATTTAGGAGAAGAGATGTATAATTTTCATGTGTTCATTGTTGTGATACACTTCTACGGTTATAATTGCATACTTTTTCTCTTTCTCACTTAAATTTAGAGGTTATACATGATGGTTATCATCATAAAAACGTATATTATTGCACAAACAATTAAATGACTATACTCATAGAGCATTGGATCGTGCATCATGTTTTATGTTTATCTTTATTTTCATCAATGTAATTAATCTACCTTTCCATGTCTCATGGATATTCATGTTCTTAATTAATTTCTATTTCATATTGGATACATTTATGTTTTCCATTGGAAGATTTTCTACCATTCTCCATCACACAATTTTGGTAAAAAAGAATTCAAATAGTATTCCTTCTGTATTCCTTATTATTGTTATAGTTCCTTTAAATCTCTTTTTTATTCTTCATTTCCCTTATCATAGAGAATAATAGGAGTTTCAAATTTTATTTTCAACCCTCGGATTAAATGAAATAATTTAATCATAGATACTAATTTCCCTAATATAAAATGAATGTTAATGGATTTCTTTTAGCCCACTAATGGAATGATCACTTTTTATTTTAGGTTAAATCATAAATCCCAAATTTTATTATACAATTCATGTGATGTTTTACTCATAGTTGAAAATGGATTTATTAATAATTTCTTTTATCTGAAGGAATTATCTCTCTATATTAATGTGAATATTTCTGGTAATGTATTAATTGAAAAATAAATTTTTCAACTCCACAGTAATATTGATTAATTTTCAAAAACGTTCCTTGTGTTATTGATATGTTCGACCTATTAATAAGCTTCACCTTTTTAACAATACTAGACTAATACCTCATTCTCATGTTCTATGCACGTGGTAATGAAATGTATATTTTATATCAAACTAATCCACTATTAAGTTATTTTTGGGCTAGAATTCCAACTAAGGTAGGGTGAAAATTTCCCCTAGATGGACTCAATATTGATTTTTTCCGTTCATTGACAATTTAATTGTTTTTAATGGTACAAATTATTGATCATTTCTATTGATCGGAGTAGATTACTCAATATGAGGGGTGAATTGAGTATCTATAAAAATTTCCAGTAAAAATTGATTCTTAAAACTATTTTCCTAAAAGGATAAATACATCCCAGTTAATCAAGTTTATACTGTTATAAGCGTTTGACTATTTAATTAACATCATAGAAGATTGATTATTTCTTAGTAATCTTCATGTCAGTTAATAATATTACCTTTGAATATATTCTATTAAGAAAAGACAGTTATAACTTCTTTTAATGATTAACTATCAATGTGAATTTTGTGATATTTGAATTATACACTAATGTAGTAAAATAGAGAAGACTAAATAAAGCATCATAGTGGATATGAAACAAGTGGTTCAGTCAATAACTAAGACCTAATGCACTCTACTTGGTGATAAACATTATCCAATTAGTTTATATAAATAAACATGATCCAAAACCTAGATCGGGGTTTGCAATAGTACACAAGACTCTCTAGGTCACACAGGGACCTCTTCCATAGTTCATCATGGGAACAAACAACCCGGACAAACATAGACCTCTTTCACACTTTTCTGTGGGTATACAAATATAAAAAAGTTGTTTGAGTAAGAATATCTTGTATCTTTTAGTTTAATGTGGGAGACAGAGTGTGTTGTTATAAAGATAAGAAAATTGCTCAAAATATACTAAAATGATACACAATAGAGGAGAAATATTGAGATAGGTTTAGAAGTTCTATGAGTGTTAGTATTTGCAACTCTAGACTTTAGAGATGAAGCAGATACAGAAATCAAGTCCTTGTATGGAAAACAGAGTGTCACAAGTTAGATAGATTCGGATTTTGTTATTTGTGATGTTTGACAATGTGAAGATGTTCCTTATTCTAGGATTAAATTGAGCTTTGTGTGTTCACCAGAATCGTTGAGTTGCATGAGACAATTCATTCTGTAATAATTCTCAATGTGTATTATGTTTTCATGTACATGCTGACTAGCATGTTTTTATTTTCAAAATCATTCCATTGATCTTATTTTTCCTGGGCCACATTTATCTTTTATCATGGAGTGCAGGTGTTTGAGCCGATAAGTTACATGTATTCTGCACCTCATACCTCGTAATGTCAGATGACATGTCTAAAAAGAAATATTAATTATGTCAATTATTTTAAAATCTTTAAATATGACTATTAGAGATTAAATTGAATGATGATAAAACATATTACGAAATGGTGTCGTAGTATGTCATGGAAATGGAGTCTCCTTCACATGGTGTCAGGATTGGTCACAGTGTATTGTGGTCATGGTGTCTGTTTCACGGTGTCTCGATGTCATAGTGTCTTCTTCATGGTGACTTCTTCACGGTCTCTTGTTCACGGTGGCTGTTGTCACAGTGTCTCGATGTCACGATGTTTGGATTTCATGTTGTCTGAATTTCACGGTATCTAGACGTCGTAGTGTCTGGATTCCACGGTGTCTGGATGTTCATAGTGTTTGCTTGTCCACGATGTCTGCTTGTTCACGGTGTTTTCTTGTTGATGGTGTCTGGATGTCACGATGTCTGTATGTCACGGTGTATGGATTTTATGGTGTCTATATGTCATGGTGTCTGCTAGTTCATAGTGTCTTCTTGTTCACGGTGTGTCGCAATTAGGTAAATATCTATATTCAGATTTAATCAGTGATATTTATGGAATGAATTAAATGTAATTATTTGTCATAAAAATAATTATAAAGAGAATCAAAAGATAGTTTAATGTAACCAAACTGAGTGTATAGAACTTAAGTAATTTTGATAGCTTTTACTAATTAATTGTGCATTTGATGTGAGATATATTACATAGAGTTAACATGGATTATAGACTGAATAGGATTTGTGATCACTAAAACATGATTAATACATGATGATTCCAACAATCTCTCCCTTTTTTATCATCACAAATCATGTATATTTAGAGTGGATATTTGTTCTAACAACATTGTTATAATGTGCATATATCATATATAGAGTGAGTTCTCTCTTATTCTATATGTCTCCTATATTTCTCTTATATTTCTCCACCTTTTGGGATTATCAAAAAGTATCAAGATAATGAAAGACAAAAGAGACAAGAAAATGAAATAATGTATTAGATAAAAATAGGGGAATTACAAAAAGTAAAACAAAATTTACTAGATTCCCATAAAAAAGAGTAATCATTGTCCTTCTTCACTGGCTAGTATTCTCTATTCCTTTAGCAGAAGCAGTCAAAGAGGAATCCATTGGAGCGAAGGTAGAGGTAGAAGAAGGGAGTGAGTTGGATGATTGAGAAGGTAAAGGAATACATTCAAAGATAGAGGGAGCCAGAGTAGGTGCAAAAGAAGACCGTGGGAATTGTTGATCAAGGATCTCAGGCCTGATCTGACATAGTGCCTTACTGAAAGAGATAGAACTGGAGGCTAAGGCTGAGGGGAATATAGGCAAACCAAGCCTCTGAGGTGAAACTGTAGGAGCAATAATGGGTATACACTGTACACGAAGATAGGGCCTCGGAATCTTAATAAAACCTGCAATGATCTATCCACCCTATTGTAGAGCTTTCTCGATGTCATCCTTGTTTTCTATAAAATTGTCCAATAGAGGAGTGAACTCTGTGAGCTTTTGGGCTTGTGTCTTCAAAGCTTGAGTAACAGGATGAATCCTCAGATTTTCTACGAGATATTTGAAACGATTGGTCATGTCAGTATTTGCGAAAATTTGGTTGAGGTAGAAATCCACTTTCATGGAAATTTATTGTTGAGCATCATTAGAAATTTTGGAATGGATATGGAATAGATCATGATCTATGTCACTGTTCTGGATAACTATATATAGAGAATCTTTATTGAAACCACTAAGCATAGTCTGAAGTTCATCTTTGAACATTGTTCTGAGCAGGTCACTATATAAGGAATATTGAGATGATTGTCCATATGTCTTGGAAGCAGTGACATCTAAGGTGAGAGATTTCAGTTTATTTAGTACTTTTTTATGTCACCTCGTATACTCATCAGTGAGCTCATTAATATTTACCACAACCTCTAGCATTTATTTCACTATTTATTTGTTATTTTCTGTCACTTTATCAGCTATAGAAGCTAACTGAGGGTGAATCCAAGAGACAAAATTTTATGGGATTTGAAGAACAATAGGTTCCATAGGATGAGAAGCAAGCTTTGATATCAAATTCTTCACTTTCTACATGCCTTCAATCATACCACTTTGAGTCTTCACTTATTCACTAAGTATTCTATTTTCAACTCTCACATCCTGAATCTCATGAATCATTTTAGGTTGAATTTTCCAAATAACTTTTTACAACAACTGTGAGGCATCTCTCTCACATAGATTTTCAACATCATCTGGTTGGGAATTCATGAGTTTTTCAACTCCATCCAGAAGGGTAGATTCTAGTCCTTTTAGATCCACTTTACTTACCACGTATGGTTTTTCTGGTGAAGGTTCAAAGATAAGGATTGATACAGTGTCTGTTTATTTTTCAGGGGCCCGATTAGAGACAAATATCAATTAGAACAAAGAGGAATGATCAAGGCTTTTTACTGAGACTTTATAGAAGTCATTAACATCATAAATGTTGGGGAACTTATATTGAGTGTCCATAAGTCTTGAATCAATCAGGTTTGGTACTTCTAAAGATTACAGATTTGGGAGTTTCTCCCCCTCAACAGTTGCATCCTTCTCAGGACTGAGAGGCTTAGAGACTTGATCTATTTCCACAAATTCATATCTTTGTTCTTCACCCATTTATTTCCTATCCAACTGAATATCTAGCTCCAACCCTTCCTCAATTGAAGTAATGACTTCAGGAACATATTGTTCCTCTTGGGGTTCCTCAATGTCATCTTCTTGCATAACAAGTAATTCTTATTCTATACGATCTTTCATAGAATTATTTTTGGTTTCTTTGATAATAGATTCTGATTCAACTTCGAGTTGATCTTCTAGATTAACAACATCTTTAGAAGCAGGGACTTCCTTTTCACATACTACGTGATAGACAGGAGTACTGTCTTCCTTATAAGAAACAGTTTCCATAGGAGGCATATCAGCCTCTTCTTCTTCTTCTTCTTCTTCTTCTTCTTCTTCTTCTTCATACTCAACAAATTCGTCTGGTTCCAAACCAGGTTATGTAATATTTTTTTGTCTTGATTGATGTTCTACTGAATTTAAATTTTCATAATTCCTATCATGGTCTTCTAACCATGCATTTTTTCATGAATTCCAATTGATTTTCATCCTCTTGATAAGGAATTTTGAAATGAATAAATCACAATCTGTGATAACTTCTTCATTTGGTCTAACCATACCATTGTAATGAAGCATGGGTGAGATAGGCCAAGAATAAAATAGGTAGGTTAACTTGGATTTGGAGTCGATCATCTCACTCATATGGTGTATGAAATACATACAAAGGTTTCTCTTATGACAATTTTTCATAAGATGAATCAGAAACACATCCTGATATTTTAGTATACAAAATCAACTTTTATAGGGACAATCATGTTCTATATAAACTTATACAGAAGTATAGATTCTCCATCCAGTTCAGTAGCAATGGCTCTCCTCTTTGTTCCATTTTTCGTTATGATTTTTAGAGAATCTTCGAAAACAACAAATTCATTGGAAGGTGGAGGTCCTCTCTGTTAGTCCTCACAGATCCCTTTATGAATTATCCAGAAGAATTCATCCCATAACCTCGATGAGAATGATCATTTTTGGACATTTATCTAGCTTCTCACAACATAACCATCATCATAATCAAAATAGAACTAATCATACTGATAAAATTGAACCACAATATTATGGTAGATAGGTCTATCTTTCTCCGAAAACCATTAAATCTAGACTTTCTATTTTGAAACATTCAAAACCAGAGACTTACTCGACATATGCCACTCAAGGCATATCTCATTCTTTCGTACTACTACTCGGTTCACCAGATTTTGATTTAGAGGACCTTCATGTACCAACATAGGTTCAATCTTTGTCTTCATTGAGCTACATTTCTCAGGAGTTGATGATGAAGGGTGTTACATCTTGGGAATTTATTGAAGGATTGTGATAGAGAAGGAATGAAGGATTCAATAATGGTTACAAATTGTGTGAATAAAAGATTCCTTGATTTAAGGAAAAGTGACACTTCATTTATTTTATCATTTAGGAATACCAAACGTCGCAAATGTAAAAGCGTGGGATAATAAAATGTTGAAATGAGTAATTACCACAATAGAGTTTTTAATTTGTAAATAAAAATAATAAAAAATCTTTACGGTGAGATAGTGATTGATATTTACGGTTAGATAGTGATTGATCTTTACGGTGAGATAGTGATTGATCCTTATTGTGAAAGAGTGAGTGCTTCTTATAGTGAGATAGTGATTGATCCTTAAGGTGCGACAGTGATTGATCCTTACGGTGAGACAGTGATTGATAATTATGGTAAGATAGTGATTGTTCGACAGTAATCATGAAATACTAACTGTTGGACCGTATACATGAAACAGTAAGAAATAAAATAGTATGATATAAATCAATAATATATTTACTTCAGATTTATCATGCCTAATTCATGTATAATATAGTATATTCATTAAAAATTTAATGGATTGGTAAATATATCTGCAAGTTGATACTCAGTACCAATCAATTCCAATGTGATATCATCGTTTTGATAATGATCTCTCAAAAAGAGATGTCTTACATCAATATGATATTTCCTAGAATGTGAAACAGGAATTTTTTTAGATGTTAATAGGAATTGTATTGTTACAATTAATAGGTACATGCATGAATTGATGTTCATAATATAGTAATGTGTGTTTCAACCATAAGAATTTTACACAACAACTTCCAACAGCTATGTATTTAGCTTATACAATAGATAATGCAATAGAATTTTGTTTCTTACTACACCATGATACTAGAGACTTTCTTAAAAAGTTACATGTTCTAGAGGTCCATTTTCTATCTAACATACAAGCACCAAATTCAGGATCTGAATAACTAACTAAGTCAAATGATTGTCCTCTAGGATAGAATAGTCATAGGTTCGGTGTATGCTTGAGGTATTAGAAAATTCTCTTTAAAAATTTTAACTGAGAATCCTTATGATTTTCTTGAAAAAGAGCACACATATACACACTAAACATAATGTCTAGTCGACTAGTAGTTAAGTAGAATAATGTTCCAATCATTCCTCTATATCTGGTTTGATCAACAGATTTTCCATCTTCATTAAGATTTAACTTATAAGTTGTACTCACGGGATTTTCACTACTTTTAGTGCTATCCAATCGAAAATGTTTTATAATATCTTTACTTTATTTACATTGAGTTAATATTTTACCATCATTATTTGGAAAATATTTGATGTCCGAGACAAATTTTTAGTTCACCCATTAAACTCATTTCAAATTCATTTTACATCATTTTAGAAAAATCAATACATAAATAATTTCTTGACGATCCGAAGATAATGTCATATACATCGATTGGAATAACTAAAACAACATTAGAAATTCGTTTTATAAACATAGTTTGATAAGCTATTCCTTTTGTAAAACCTTTGTAAATATGAAATGTACTCAACCTATCATACCATGCTCTTGGTTCTTGTTTTAAACAATATAAGGCATTTGATAATTTAAAAATACGATTTGGAAAATGGGGGTTTGCAAATCCAGGTGTTGTTCAACAATGATATCTTTAGCTATATACACATTTAAGAATGCACTATTAATATCCATTTGATATAGTTTAAAATTAATATGTACAACATAAGTATGAAAGATTCTGATGGCTTCAAGTCTAGATACCGGTGCAAAGGTCTTCTCATAGTCAATTCATTCTTCCTGACTATAGCGTTGTGCAACCAATCTAGCCTTGTTTCTAACTATGTTACCAGCTTCATCTACATTATTTCTAAATAAAAATTGGTGCCTATGGTGAATGTTTCCTTATTTCTTTCAACAAGTTTCTAAACATGGCTCCTTTTGAACTAATTAAGTTCTTCTTTCATAGCAATCATACAAAATTCATCATTGATAGCATCATTAATGTTTTTAGGTACAAATTGTGAAAACAAGACTTAATGTTCTACCTAATTTCTAAGAGAAGATCTAGTTTGAATTCCATTGTATAGGTTTCCAACAACAACATCAAAAGGATGGTTTTTAAGAGTTCTAACAGCTCTAGAAAGGGAGGGAGTAATGATTTCAGGTTCATAAATTGGTTGAGGTTCATTGTTACTTGAGTCTAAGAAAAATCCACAACTAGATGTTTTCAAGGATTCTTTAAAAGTCCAGTTTGAGTATTTTGGATTAATTTTCAGATTTGATACATCATCCTCTAGGTTTTCATGAGTGGTTTTAGACTCATGCAGATCTACTTCATCAAATTTTTCCTAGACAGATTATTCTACACATTTAATTAGTTTATTGAACACTCTATAGGCATTACTGAAAAAGGAATATCATAAAAATATACCTTCATCACTCATGGATTCAAATTTGTCATGATTTTCATTATTATTAGGAATATATAATTTTCAACCAAAAACATTGAAGTAGTTAACATTGGGTTTTCGATTGTTCCATCATTTATAAGGAGTCATTTTATGAATAGGTTTGATCAATAGTCTATTGATTCTATATCATGATGTATTGACAAATTTAGTCCAAAAATAAATAGGTGGGCCATATTAACTAAACATTTTTCTTGAAATATCTTATAGGGTTCTTCTACTTATTTCAACCATTCCATTTTGTTGAGGTGTTCTGGGGGAAATGAAATTGTGACTATAACAATTTTTTGAGCAAAAGGATTCACAGACATTATTTTAATGTTCACATCCATGATCACATATTAAGGATTTAATTCTAATTCCACTATGATTATCCAGAGACTTGGAATATTGAGTAAAATAAGTGTCAGATTAACTTTTGGGAGCCATAAAGTATGTCAAAGTATATCTAGAAATGTCATCTACAATAACATAAACTGAGTGCTTCTAATTTAAACTATAAACTCTAGATGGTCCAAACAAATAAATGTAAACCAGTTCTAGATGTTGATAAGTTGACACTTATTTCATTGGATTGAAGGAAATGTTGTGTTATTTTCCCTTTTGACGGGGATTACACACTTTTTCAATTGGAAACTCAAGCATGGGTAATTCATTAACAAATCTCTTTCTAGTTAGATTTCTAAGGGAGTGAATATTATAGTGTCCTAGTCACCTATGTTATATCCAAGACTCTTTATGAAATACACTTAAACATGAAGCATTTTGAGAAGCTAAGAAATCTATGTTAACGGAGTAAAAATTTTCATTTCTTAATGCAGAAAATATTCATGCTTATTTAGAATTAAAGACATTGCAAGCATCATTTTCAAATCTAACATGAAATCCATCATCACATAATTTTGAGATACTAAGTATATTATATTTTAGACCATAAAAAAATAGTATTTAATAAATTTAAACTGATTTAGAGTTACCAATTTTGTCGAGGCCAATAATATATCCTTCGAGGCCAATAATATTTCCTTCACAATAATCACAAAATGTGACATATCCTCCATCTTTTTTTATTATGTTCTTGATGCATTAGTATTATCTTATCATGTGTATTTAACATCCACTGTCCAAGTAACATAATCTTTTACAAAAACACATTAAGAAGCTTTGCTACAAAATGATGAAGCAAAAATATATTTTTGTAAAAATATTTATTTGTGTCCAGTAATATTAGTAATGAGTTCTTTAGGAACCCAAATATTTCTCATAAAATTACTATAACCATTAAGTTAAGTATTTAAAAAATAAAATCTATTTGGTCCAGAAAAACATGAAATAATAGAAAGTGTATGATAAATTGAATTAGTTTTTTGGTGTCAAGAACTCAGAGTGAAACTATATATCCTAAATTTTGAATCAAAATTTATTCAATAAAAATTTATTTTTCTAGTTTGATAACCAAATCCAGTGTTATATTGCGGGGAAATTATGTTTTCTTAGCATTTGATTAGGTCTATTTATCCCATTGTTTATCTTTTCTAGGTCATTCTTCAATTTATCATTAGACATTTTTAATTCATTCTTCTCTTTGAGTAGTTGAGCATTTTTCTCTATTTCAGTTGTGAGTTCATATTTAACATTCACAGTAAGATAATATTGTTTCATAAATGATTTATATTTTTCTTTTAGATCATTGCATGTTTCATGAAGCATGTTACAGTATTCAAATAATTCTTCATTAGTCATATTTTCAGAGTCACTCCCTTCTCCAGAATATTATGAATTATGTATAAGAGAGTCCATAGTTACCACAGATGTGTTTGTCATAAAATACATATCGGCATTGTTAGCTAGTTCATCATGTTATGTTTTTTATTAGCTTGAACTATCCTCAGAATCACTCTAGGTTTCCTTCAAATCCTTTTTATACTTCTTATCCATCTACTCATATCTCTTTTTATACTTGAGCTTTGGACAGTTAGCCTTGATATGTCCTTTTAACATACATTTATAGTAGACAATCTCATCAGTCTTGTCTCTTTTCTTCCAATTTTTCTTCCAACTTATTGTCTGGTAATATTTCCCCTTGAAGTTAGGATTTGGAGAAATTTATTCTTCTTGTTAATTTTCTTACACCTTCGTGCTAATTGAGTCATCTACTTATCACTGTCACATGATTATTGGTTAATACTAGAACTTTCTACTGAACCTTCTGATTTCCCTTTTTAATTGTGTTTAGAGGTGGTGGTCTTTAATGCAACAGATTTCATTTTTGGTTCATCCTCCTCTTTCTTGTTGACTTTCAACTCTTCTCCATACATCATCAGTTTTCCAATGATTTCATTTATAGGTATCATAATGATGTCGCATGATTCTCTATTAGAGACAGAGGTTCCTCTCCATCTGTCACACATACATCTGATAATTATCATGATCTATTCCTTGGAAGTTACTTTCTTCCAAGATTAATCATTGTGTTCACAATATCATTAAACCTAAAATACATTTCAGTGTTAGGCTCATCAGGTTTCATTTTAATGTTATCATATTTAATATTATAAGTATTTTTTCTCATTTCTTTTACACTAGATGTTCTTTCATTTGAGAAATGAAGGGTATCCCAAAATTTCATGGCATATTTTACAGGTCGAAATTCTATTGATTTCTTCATCGCCTATGGAGCAGTATACATCATTCTTAGATTTGCAATTGTTATTGTAGGCTATTTTGACAGATTCATCCCATGCGATTCTATTAATAGCTGGAATCTTATACTCAAATATAATGGAAGACCAAATTTTCAATCCCATACTCTCTAAATGCATTTTCATTTTAGTTTTCCATTAAGAATATTTGGTTCCATTAGAGAATGGTGGTCTTTTGGTTGCAGCCCCATCCAATCTATTATCTATAATACAAAAATATTTTTGAGATAGCTAGAAATTTAGAATTAACATAAGTTTAAAGATCATCAAAGTAAAACTACAATCATAGTTGAATAAGGTTAAAAAAATTCTTAATAAATAACCTATGAAATTATTCTTTAAAATATTTACCTAAATGTTTAAAAACATCCCAGTTAATGAAGGTTATACTGTTATAAGAGTTTGACAGTTTAAACAACTTCTTAGAAGATTAATTTGTTCTTATTAATCATAATGTCAGTTATTAATATTACTTTTGAAATTATTATACTATGACTAGATAATTATAACTTCTTACCAAGATTAACTATCAAAGTGAATTTAATAGTATTTGAATTATATTATAATAGAGTAAAATAGAGAAGAGTAAATAAAGCAGCACAATGATTATGAAAAAAGTCGTTTAGTATCTGGTCGAAACCTAATCCACTCCACTTGGTGATCACATGCCACCAAATAGCTTATATAAATAAACTTGTTCCACACTCTGGATCAGGGATAACAGTAGTACACATGACTGTCATTGTCACACACAGACATCTTCCCTAGTTCTTAGTGGGAACAATAAACTAGGCCACACATGGACCTCTTACACACTTATCCATGGGTATAAAAATATGAAAAAGATGTTTGAGTAATGATATATTGTATTCTTTTGTTTAATACAGGAGATAGAGCGTGTTGTTATAAAGATACCCAGAAAGATAGAAAGTTAATAAAATGATAAAAAGTAGAGTAGAAATATTGATATAGGTTTAGAAGTCCTTTGCCTGTTATTATTTGCATCTTTGGACTTCTGAGATGAAGTAGATATAGAAATCAAGCCCTTGAATGGAAAACCGAGTGTCATAAGTTAAACAGATCCGGCATGTGTTCTTCGTGCTGTTTGACACTGCGATGATGTTCTCGATTATAGAATTCAATGGAGATTCATGTGTTCTCCAGAGGTATTGAGTTGCTTGAGACAATTAATTCTTTATTAATTCTCCAATTTTATTCTATTGTCATGCTCAGGCCCAACAACATTTTTTATTTTCATTATCGTGCCACACTTCATATTTTTTCTGGGACACATTACTCATTTATCTTAGAATTCACATGTTTGAGTCGATAGGTTTCATGTATTATACACCTCATACATCATACTTTCGGATGAAATGTATAGAAAGAAATATTAATTATGTCAGTGCATTTAAAATCTTCAAATATGACCATTAGATATTAAATTGAAAGAAGACAAAACATATTAAGAAACAGTGTCACAGTTTTTCATGGAAATAGTTTATCTTTTCGATAGTATCTGGATAGGTCATGGTGTCTTGTGGTCATGGTGTCTGGTTCATGGTGTCTAGATGTCACTGTGAATTGTTCACGGTGGCTTAATCACGTTGTCTTGTTTACAGTGTCTTGTTCTCGGTGTCTTGTCGTCATAGTGTCTGGTTCACGGTGTCTCGATATCACAGTGTCTAGATGTCACAGTGGCTAGATGTCAGAGTGTCTGGATTTCATGGTCTCTGTATGTTCATAGTGTCTTGTTGTTCATGTTTTTTGCTTTTTCATGGTGTCTGCTTGTTCACGGTGTCTGGATGTCATGGTGTCTAGATGTTAAAGTGTCTGGATGTCATGGTGTCTTCTTGTTCATGGTGTCTGCTTGTTCACGGTGTCTCACACATAGGAAAATATCTCTATTCAGACTTAATTAGTGATATTTATGGAATTAATTAAACATAATCATTCATTATAAAAATAATTATAAAGTGATTCAAAAGATATTGTATAATAACTAAACAGAGTTAATAAAAATAATGATATTTTGATAGCTTTAACTAAATAACTATGCATTTGATTTGAGATAGATTACATAGTTTTAACATGGTTTATAGACTAAATAGGATTAGTTATCATTAAAACATGATTAATTTAAGAGGACTATAACAATTTCTTAAATTAATTTTATTATAAAATTAGTGATATTTTTCATTCCATCTCCGATTTCATTTTATTGTACATAAGCAATATCATTACAAAAAAAAATATTTTAATCTATGTGTTCCCCTAATTATTCCCAATATGTTTGATAGATTTCTACACATGAAAACCAAACAAAAATAAAACCATGATATGTTTAGATAATGAAAATATAATCTGGTAATTAGTAGGAAAAAAACAGGAGTAGCGAGATTCCAAAATATATTTATTTAGATAATTATAAATATTATATTATAAAAATTTACATAATCTAATATTATTGTTATGGTCATATAGTTTCATGAGATAACAATTATTATGGAAAAATATGTATATTATTAATAAATGATGAATTTAATAAAAAATTATATTGATTGGTTATTCATATCATTTATAGTGTTTTATAGAAAATGTGAACTAGGATAAGTTGTATTTTTAAAAAGTTCAATAAAAATAGTCTCTCATTTTATATTATGACATCATTTAAAAGATAAAATTGAAATTTATAGAAACATTCATTCACAAAATAAAAATAATTTTTTGTATATATAATATCAAAATAATCATTTTTTAATTTTTTTTCTCTAAAATACATTATTTCATGGTATATAGTGAAACATAATGATTTTTTCAAACATCATACAATTTAAGAAATTATTAGTTGGAGGTTTTTGAATCATTTTTAGTATAAAAAATAATATAATGCTATTAAATGAAGAATTTGAAAATTATTTTTGGATTCCTACATTCAATGTATAACATTTTAAAAAATTTATTGATAGTTTTTGAATAATATTTTTCATATATATCATTAATTATTTTTTATAAAGGCGTAAAAGAAGGTAATTGATATATTTCACTATGAAGTAACTCTAAATTTATCAATAAAAATATTTATAATGTCTTTATAATAAATATCATGGATAATTTTTTCCAATACAAATATAATAATTTTAAACAAACGTTTCATAAAAAAGGGGGTTTAGGTGTTACGTTCACAATAATTTAGATTAATGTCCCTTAAAATAAGAATTTAATATAATGAATGGATTTTTGTTTTGTTATTTGGAAATATTAATTTTATTTGATATGTCTAATTTCATTATTAGTTATAAAATTGAGATTCGAAAGGGAATATTATGATTACCCCAATAGTAATGAAACAATTATTTAAGAAAAAATTATTAATATCGTGGATTTATTATGAAATAAATTAATATAAAACACATTAAATCATAAATATTATATGGTAGAAAAACACATAAAAATATATCAACACTTGATTAACTGACAATCGATGCTATATAAGATTAATAATCCATATTACTCAAATATCATTTTTATACACATTATATATTTTAATGGAAATGATAAATTTATAACATTTAGAACTCTAATTGGATTATTTATAGGTAATATTTTCTTCCAAAACACAAAAAATTGGTTATATAAGTTCTGTATTATTTCAAATAAAACATAAAATTTCCTTAGTTAAACACTAATTAACTATTTAATGTAAAAGTGTAAAAAGGAACAGGTGTTATGATAGATGAATGATTATTTCTCATCCCAATGTCATTCCAAACTCCATTATTTAAAAAAAAAATTGATCCACCGACATTGGAATAGTTTAATTTCATTATTAATAAATAAATTTCATTTCCATGCTTTTTTCATCACTAATACAAGGGGGTCCCATAGAACCATTCAGATATGTACATTACATTAGAAAATTCCTTAAATATCTTTTAATGTATCCTCATATAGAAGTACCTCACACTGTCTTTTTCTCTTGGATTGTTTATGTTAGCGTTAAACATTCAATTTCAATATGTCTTAATAGGAATTATCATTTATCCATCATAATTATTTTCTCTATATTATGGTTTTATTATCAATCTTATTCTTAAAAATATACTATATAAATAAAAATTTAAATAAATAAGTATCATTAGTGTACTAATATTTTATAATATTAATGGAATAACCATGATTTATTCCCCTGCACATACTATGAAAATTAAAATCTTCCTTAGTGTGTTGTGTGGACAACCACCTACACAAAGTAAGGACCTCCAATTTTTCATTACATTAATTCACATATTTTCAAAACGATGTTGTTGAAAAAAAATATGTTTAAAAAAACTGTGATTATAAAACTAAAAATTTTCATTTATTATATTTACCTCTCATTTATTTAGAAATGGAAACATTGATTGTGATTACATGTGTACTATCATCTCCATGAGAAATGAGTTTCAATTGTCATCACGAACCATTGTGTATGTAAAAAAATATTTCATATATAGTAATTTTATCTATAACACAATTATGACTATATATATTATAGATATATTTAAAGATATTATTCTATGATCAATATACATATGGTGTGAGAAGAAAATTCACAAGACAACCTCATGTGACTGACTTATGAAAAAAACTATGTTATAAGAAATAACATAATATTGATAAAGTTATATTGATTATTAAATATTTATTAATATGTTCCATAGATATATATCTTGGTAAGATGGTTTATTTATACAGGTATTTATTGTCTTGTTTAGAGCATATTCAGGAAACAAATAGGATATTCCATCTCAATTCCACTTCAACGAGACATGTTTAAATGTAATTTAAAAATATCTTATATTTTTTGGTTTATATATTGTATAGTAATATAGTTTGGAATAATCATTGATTTAATTACTTTAATTTAGAAATACATATAATTTTCAAGCCTCTGATGATTGTTTCTTCAAAATTTACTACATCAATAAGGGTTTCATCTCAATATTTTATTATTTGAGAAATTTTATATTTTACCCACCAGTTTTCATTTATATGGTGTGCATCTTTATAAATGTATTTATAATGGAATCATTTATTTTTATTCTTGGTTTTTGAACTTAAACATTATGATTTATCTTTTCTCAAGTGGTTTTAATTTTTTTTCTTATTATATATGGGTTCCATATCAATAAATATTCATGGATTCATGCAGTGATGTTATATACTAATATTCATCAATATGGAGTATATACTAACCCCAATATTTATACTGTAATTAATTATTTTTGATATTGAAAATTTAAATTTCATTCATTATATTCCTTTATATGGAAAAGGATTTCTTCCCTAAAATATTAGTGTCTTTCCTTGAACAATCTGATTTCGAGAGTTATATTTCATCCATTGAACTGATTCCTTCATTGCACGTGACATACACTCGATCTCTCATGGGTGAATTTTTTTTATACATTTATTTATTAATAATTATTTTCCTCATTTTGAAAAATGAATCTATCTTAAAAATAATTACCATTCATTTAAATATTATTTCCCTTCTATGTCCAAAATCAACATTCCCTCGAATTGTTTTCTTTTTAATTTGATACATAATTATGTTTCATTTTATGTTATATTCATATTTACCATATTCTATTAAGAAAATTATGTTTTTATTTATTATTATAGGACGTGCAATTTCAAAATAGTTATTTTTAAATATAAAACGCTCCTTTCACACCTCCTCCATTACTTGTTAGTTACACATTCTTTTTATTTTTATTCATTTTTATGTCATATTCAACTTCTGTATCTATTATATCATTATATATATCTCTATATAATACCAAATAGTTTAATATCTTCTAATTTATTAGGTTATATAATTTTTCATTTCCCATCAAAATTTACACATTTTATAAAACAAAACATAAATGAAGCTTCTTTTTTTATCTCATGTCAAACATCACGAATGTTAAATTTTTTTAATCATTGACTAGATTCTAATAACCCCCAATATTTTATACATAAACTACATTTTCCCCAAACAATAATAGTAAATTATATGTAATTTCATTTTAGTAAAATATCCATTACATAATTTAAAATTATCCCCCAAGTGGCTTACATTCATTCATTATTTTTGAAATCTTATGATATTTTATATGAATTAGAACTCAAGGTTTGAGTCTGGTATTTATTTTTAAATAATTACTGTCAAATATGAATGAATTAATTATTATCTTGGTAAAAATATAGATTTTTCATCTAATTTGTCCTTGAAATTAGAATTATGAAACACATGTTGTTCTCATGGTGTTGATAATGCTTATAATTTATTTACAGTATATTTTCTTCATGTGTCATGAATATATATGGTTTTAATTATTTTATGGGTGGGATTGGAATTATACATCCCTCTAATTAATTTTGTAATGTTTTCATCTCAAGTGATACCATGTAAAATTCATGGGAATTTATCCTATAAAGACTTTATTAACTGATGGGAGAGAAAAAATTTATATCCCTGTAATGTATTTTGAGAATATTTATATCTCATACATTGTTATTTAATGGATTTTGTATAGAACCTAACCAACCATGGGACAATTTCATAAATGTTTATAGGAATGGGGAGTGATTTCAATCCACTATAGTATTTTTTTCAACATTATTCAGATAGTTTTAGGAGTTACACTTGACTTTTGTTTATGATGAATTATCATATGTTATTTCCACATATACCATGATTTAATGAACTTATTATTTTATTTAATTATTAAATTTAATCATGCATATAATCATACTCAATATTATATCATGTTCTTCCACTTTACTATGATTGAATTATTTACTACCATATTTATTACCTTGTTGAAATTTCTATCACACCAATTTTCTTAATTTATTTTTCTTAGGAAGTCATATATAGTTTTTGATAAATTAGATGTAAGTATAACTATGTAGAGGTTTATATAAATTTAATTTTTCTTTCTATTTATGTTGATGTATTTTTCGGTCAAATATTTCTATGATACTAAACATTTAGATCCTTTGAATGCACAATTGGGAGAATATGTATGAAGTGATTAAATAATTTATGATAAATTATTATGTTACTATAGTTGGTATAAGTTTCATGACTATTAATTTTTGGAGACAATGATGATAGAACCATAGTGAAAACCCTTATGGTAAAGTCTATGTTTATTGTAATGATAATGTGAAGTCTAATTGATATGTCTATGTATAAGATACCATCTTTGAATATCTTTTAAAAGTATCAATTGTGTTGTTTTCATAGAAATACATCCTTTTATAGATAATACAAGTGTTTGTAGGATCTGAAGTAGTTATACCTATGGGTAATAACCCCAAAAGGGGTGAGTAGGTTAATAAGTCAAAAATATCGTGGGGAATGAAAAAGATGCATAATTTTATACCTTTTTTCACAATCAAGGTCGCTATTATTCAGTAAATTAAATTCTCTTAAAAATGAATATGAATTATTGATTTATTAGAATCATTGAGAGACTAGGTTGGTAAGTATAGGAGAATATAACTAAAGGTAAACTAGTATGAATCTTTAATGATATAGGTCGAACCAAGGATGATATAATTAGAACTAATAATGATATTGTTTAAAATGTGAATGATATAGGTAAAAATATTTATATAGATTAATATAAAATAATGATAAGCTAATATGATTTTACTACAAAGTAATAAATATTCAGGATAAATTTCCATTTGGTTATCTTGGATAATACTCTGATAATGATAACTTATCCTCACTCACATTGACCAATTTTTGGGTTTAGTGTTGGATGAGTCCAAATAGCACCAAGTTAATACTAGGTGTGAGGTAAAAGGATATGATTAAATCAATGAAGAACCCAATCAAATTAGGGATAGAATAATAAAACATATTATTATGCTAAATCATCTATTGAAAAATATAATTAAATAATTGGCCTAGTTTAAATCATAATCCCCTCAAAGAGGAGAAGACTATAAACAAATAGAAATTCATGGAATAATGATGATGACCGATGGAATATTAAATAACTGTTGTGACCAAAATTATAGATGAAACACCAATTAAATTACATAATAGGGTTAGGGTGTTGTTGTAAATATGGTATCATAAGCCATAAATATTTTCAATGATTAAATGATTAAAAATGGACTAAATTATAAACTAAGGTATAGACTAATGATCTTACCACTCATCAATGTTTTGAATGAAATGAGAGTGGTCTTTAGGAAAAATTATTCCCTAATCCCGGACTGTCCATGGTAATAGGCATCAATGTACCCCTAAATCATAAGAACCACTCTACTAATGATATTATGTAATGAATGATGTGGGTAAAAAGTAATATCCTCCTCTCATTTAGATTTGTTGGTATTGTGATCTATTATATAAAATCATGAAAGCATAGTGATTTATCTAATAATATCAAACCATCACCTCAATTATTATTTTTACCAATGAAAACATTTTTCTATATTTATAGTGTATCCCAAGTCAACATTTTGGATAATATTATTATTTTAAATATTATTATTCTAACATTACATTAGTTTAATGGGATTTTATAAATGAATTTTTTTTCTCTCTTTAGTGGTGGAATATATTGTAATAAAAAATAACTTTTTAAATCATCCTTTGATGATATATGTAAGAATAATAATATAAACCCTCTGAAAAAATTATAATACTTGACTTGATATAGAATATTCATATGCTCTTGGTTCTAATAGTTGGAGAAAACATAATATAAAGGTCAACCCTATTTTATGAAGAAAGAATTGTTTTTGAATTTTTTCGGATTATATATCTCTATATATTATTCCCTATTTATTATTTGTCATATAAATACCATTAGATAATTTAATTAGTAGTAATAATTAAAATTATAAGGATACAATTTATTTACTTAGGGATAATTTAATAAACGAAGATTTTAATATATGTTTTTCTATAATTATGTAAAATATGTTTGATATATTGCTCCAACAATGACATCAGACCAAATAAAACCATAATATTCTTAGATCTTTAAAAATTAACCTTGTAAATATTTTTTATAAATAATAGTCCCCAGATAATAAAATTTTATATTATATATATTTCTAATGGATATTTTATTCATATTTAAAAAAATTGTTTTTTAGAATTAATATTTTTATTTGTTTTTGTTTTGATAAATTGAAACCGATAATATTATTACTAAATGATGATTATAATAAAATTTGAAATTAATTGATTAATAATATATTTTATAGTGTTTTATAGAAATTATTAATAAGATAACTTTGATTTAATATACTTTTTTCCTATTAAAACATTTTATCAACATATTTTATGATATTATTTAAATATAGAAAAAGAAAAATATAGAAACGTAATTTTAAAAAAAATTATTTTTTCAATTATTATTTTCAAAATAAGCATTGGGTAAATATTTGGGTTTTTCAAAAATAAATCATTTTTAGGTAAATTCTGAAACATATAATTTTTGCCAATAATGTCAATTTTTGAACATTATGACTTAATTTTTTTAAAATAGATTTTATGAAAAAAAATAATGTTAAATTAATAATTTTCAAATATTTTTTTTTGGATTCTTAAAATCAATGTATAATAATTTTTTAAAATTAGTAATATTTTATAATAAATATTTGTCATTTGTCTATTCAATTAATTATGATTAATGGAAACAATTGTGTTATATATTTCTTTAAATATTAAATAACTTTTATTTTATTAATAATATTAGTTTTAATATAATTATAATCAATTATGATGATAAATTTTCCAAAAAATTAACATTATGATTAAAAATATACCTTTCTTACAATTGAGTTTTTACACGATAGATACAATAATGTAAAAATTAGCTTCCATAAAGAGAGAATGACCATATGATAAAATTATTAATATATTTGAGATAATAATTTCATTGTTATTTAATATGTCTAATTTTAGTATCGGGAAAAAAATTAGATTATTGGGATTAGTGAAAATTACCACGATAATGGGGAAAATTTTATTAAAATAGTATTGTATTTGTAATATAGAATTAATATCATATAAATTAAAATAAAATTGTATTATATAATTAATGTTGTGAGATTAAAAAACACATAAATAAATTTATTAATACTCATTTCATTGGTATTCAACAAAAAATAAGATTAATATTCCATAATTGTTAATAGTAAATTTTATAATAAAATAGTTTCTATACACATCAACTGTTTAAATTTAAATGTTAGTTTTATAATATTTTGAAATTGAAATATATTAAATATAAGTTCAAATCAGTTACATAACATCCATTTTATAGATGTTTTATTTTATAATTTTAATAAAAAATGAAAAATTGCTTAATTTCCATGTAGTTTAATTGTTTAAAATCAATAGTGTAAAAATGATAATTCTTTATGGTATAAACCCAATAAAATGTTTAAAAATAGTGCAAAAATACATGGATGTATCATTCACGTCCCAAATTCAAACTAAAATATATAATTTTGTATTATTGGAACTATTAAACTTGGAATAATTCCATGAAATTATTAAAGTATTATGGGAGTTCCCAAAAGAACTATTTTCCTCCCATATAATCAGGGGTCACTAATACCCTTTGAAAAATGAAACTAACTTAATAAATTTAATTTTATATCTACCCAAATATCCTCTTTGATATGAAGCTCAAATCTTCATAAGCCTTTTTTCGATCTATATTAGCCTAAGATAATTAATTTCAAAGAGTTTTTAATAGTTGATTACGTCTCCAATGTAAGTATTATCACTCACTAATACTTTTCTTATTTATATTAAACATAAAACTATATTATATGCATAATTATGAAATTAATTAGGTACAATTATTATAAACATAAGTAATTATATAAATGGAACAACCATTATTTATTCCACTCCATCCACAATGAATAATAAAAGCTTTGTCACTGTGTTGTGCGTTCTACTATATCCAAATAGTAGTGCCTTTAATTTTTTATCACTTATTATCATGTATACTAAAAAAATGTAATGGGTAAATAAATATTATATATATAATATAAATTTTATTATAAAATTTTAAATTATCAGTTACCTTATTTACATCATATATTTTTTAAATACGGAACATTAATCATGAATATGTGTAAACAACCACCTCCCTGAACAACGAGTTTCATTTTTCATCACCCCAAATAATGAATAGATTTACAATTATTATATATATATATATATTATGTCCCCAAAATTATTATTAATATTAATGCTAATAAGAACTTATTTTACAATTCATTTGAACATGTTGAACACACATAAGTGTTTCAGGAAAATAGACAGAACAACCTCATGTAACTGATTTAGGGAAGAATGATATATAATAATTAGATAACATATGATAGTTTAAGGTAAATTTAATATAAAATATATACTAATAATTTCATTTGATATAAATATATGTAATGAACTTATTTAAATTATTTAAGATGTTAAGAGAATGTGTAAAGCACTTCCAAATAGGTGTTAAGGGGTTTCATCTAAATTTATCTTCCTTGAGATGAGTTTTAATGTTGTAGAACTTTTTATTATTTTTATGTTGTATAAACTATAATTGAATGTGTTCATGGAAAAATAAATTATTTAATTCATAAGTTTTTTAGAACCATATCATTTTCATGCGTCAAATGACTTTTGTTTCATAAATTATTAATGTCGTAGGGGTTTTATCTCAATTTCTTTTTATTTGAGACACATTATATTTTCTCATTTTTTAATAGAATTTTTTTTATTCTAAACACTATATTTATAACAACATTAATTATATTTATTCATGTTATTTTGACATCAAATATTTATTTTTATCAATGAAGCAATTTTTATTGGATTGTATCTTTAGCCATAAGGGTTCTATATCAATTTACCTTAATTAATGCTTATTAGATATTATGAACCAATATTCATTTTTCAGTTTATCCACTAACATGAAGATTTATAATCTCTTAAATTTTTATTTATATTGGAAATTTCAATCCCATTTATATTCTATATTACTGTGGGAAAATATTTATGTCTTTCATAAATCAATTTGATATCACTAGTTATAATGATTTTAATTGAGAATAATATAAAATTTAATATATTATATGCTATTTATATATATTAGGTCATCATTTTTTCATTTATTTATTTCATTCAGGTGTGTCATACTCCTTTTTTAAAGTACAACTACTTAAAGAAAAATTATCATCAATTTAAATGAAGGTTTCCCATCCATGTCTATATTATTAAATCCAATTAATTATAATAATTTTAATTGGAACCCTATTTATATTTTATATCATGTGAAAATAATATTTACCTTTTTTAATTTTAAAAATTATTATTTAGTATCATTACATAATATGAATGAATTTAACAATGATGTTTAAAAATATAAAAAATTTATTTTTCATAAGTCTTTTATGAATTTTTATTTAATCATTACATTTATTTTCATAAATATTATGCCATATTATTCTCATATAAATATTTTAATTTTATATATATATCACTACACTATATACCTTGTCAAATTTACTTATTTATGTGGTTAAACACATTTTTATTCTGATAAAAAATAACTACTTTTTAGTAAAACTAAGTTGTGGGAATATTCCTATTTTTGATCACATTTCACGTATCACCCATGTTAAAAATTATTTAACAATTAATAGGTTTTAAAAATCCAATATTATATATATAACCCTATTAGACAAATTCAAAATTTATGGGAAATCATATTCTCATATATTATTTAAAAATATCCTTTACATATTTCATAATATTTCACCCAAGTGGTTCACATTCACTCATTCTTCATAAGATCATTTTAATGAATGAATTATATTAGAAATCCATGCTAAATACCAAATATAATTTTTGAATTATTAATGTTTAAAATGAATTTATTTTATCATCTCTTCGTAATACTTTTGTTTTAGCCATCTATTATACAAAGAAATCAGAATTGTGAAGAACATTTTTTCTTATGGGTTTGGTCATAGTTGTGATTTATGTATAGTATGTTTTCCAAAGGATTCATTCATTTATATTATTTTCATTATGTTAATGGTAGTCCCAAAATTATATATCCCTCTAATGAATTGGGTAATGTTTTAATACCTTGGGGTTCAATGTTTGGTTCATTAGTAGTTAACCCAATAAATCTATGTTATGTGTCAAGTGGGATCAAAATTATATTGCCCCACTACATTGGGAAATTATTTATATATCATAAGATGTTTTGTAATGTGTTACAGAGTAAAAGAATCCACCATTGGATTTTTCCACAATGCTTATGTGAACTGGTATTGAATTAAATCCTCCATTAAAATTTCTTTACTTTATAATGATGGTCTTTAGATTGACCCTTACCTTATGGTTTTAATGAAATTTCTTATATTGTTTACACATATTGAATGATTCAATGAACATATTTTTCATTTCAATTTCCATGTTTTTAGGCTTAAAATCACTATCTACATGATATCATTTTTTCCCTATTAACTACCATGTCATTCTTTTCTACCATCTTAATTCCCTTACATGGACTTCAAGACCACCCTACTCTTTATGTGTTTTACCTTGGATGTCATATGTAGTTTTAGAAGGTTTTTATGTTAGGGGAACTATGTGGAGTTTCCAATAAAGATGATTTTTTAATGTTTAAAATGATGTTTTTTATGTTTAATCATCATTAAAAACTATATATCTTGATCAAGGGAATTTTTTATTGGAAAATCGTTTATTAAATAATGAAATAAAATATTTTTAAGAATTATGTCACTATAGTTGGAATCATATAATGTTAATGTTGTTTTTGGATGGTGGGTTGATAAAACATAGTGAAAACCCATGGGATTAGTCTATGGGATACGTCTATGTATATGATAAGAGCCTTATATTTTCTTAAAGTATATATTTTGGTAGTATCCTAGAAATAAATCCTTCTCTAGATACTAAATGTGGGTTCATTCTATGAAACAAATTTATTTAGTTGTAATAAGCTTGAAAATAGGGCGTTGTGTATTAATGGAATAATCACAGAGTGCATAAGAATAGGTATTAAATATATACATGGTTTGACACACCTATTGGATACTATTTGGTTAATAATTTTCTCTTTAATAACCATTATGAAGGATTGGTTTAATAGTTACATTGATGGACTAGGTTATGAAGTATAAGATAACCCAACCTAAGGTAAATTTCAATAAATATTGAATGATATTAGTCTAAAAAAGATGGAATAATTTTATATATGAATCATATATGTTAAATTTTGAATGATATAAGTTAAAAGAATATTGATATAGATTATAGTAAAATAATATAAGTTGAAGATTATGCCATTAGAAATTGGTAAATTTTATGGTTAATATTTCTCTTTGTATATCGAGGATAATTAACTTATAATGATAAATTTTCATTACAAAAATTAAACCCTATTATTCTTATTGTTGTAGGGATATAGGAATAACAAAGATAACCCTCTGTGTGAGGGACATTATAAATATTAACTCAAATAAATACCCATCGCAGCAGGAGTATGAATGTCAAACCCTATGACTATTTCAAAACAGTTAGTATGAAATATGATTAAGCATATGATCATAGTTTAAATTATAACCCCGAAAAATAATATAATGTTGGAGACACATTGAAATAATATCAATGAAGATGATTAAGGAAAAACATCTGACCACATATGAATCAAAAATGATGCAAGAATCACAATTGAAATTTATTGGAGAAATATGATGAATATGATAGAGTTTGATATCAAGATTAGCAATTATGAAAAGATTCAAAATGAAAAAATATGATAGTATGGTATATACTAGTTCTCATACCACTCTTGAATGTTTCAAATGCATAATGTTAGGGAATTATAAAAATTTATTCTATAACCCAAGATTACTAGGACTAATAGGAATCAATGACATCTGCAATCATAGGAACAACACTAATATTGATAGTACGTCATGATATCAGTGGGTAAAAGGCATACTCTCCATCCAATTTAGATTTGTGGGAACTAGAATCGATTATTCCCAATCGGGTATGTGCACGATATTTAAGTATAATAAATCACCACCATAATTATTTTACTTTTAAATAAAAATTTTATTTATATGAATATTTTATCCCAATTCAAGTTTTAGAAAAATAATCTTCTTGAAAATATTATTATTCTCCTTCTAAAAATGTTTAATGTGGTTTTGGACATGTAGGGGTTATATCCTCACGGTGGATGAATTTTTTGGAATAATAAGATAATGTTTCATATCAACCTATGATAGTATACGAAATGATATTACCAAACACCCTCTAGAAAAAGATTATATAATGTGGTTATTGATGTTGATTAATGATTTAACCTTGGCTCAAATGGGTGGAGAAGAAACTAAATATGATGGTCAAGGCTATTCAAAAAAGGCATGTTTTTGAGTTGGTAGGGAGGATATCTATCTTGAAATGTTTCCCAAATTCATATTTATCATATAGATACCCATAAATAACATTTCTTTTATGTAATAATTAATTTTTTAGGGAAAAAATTATTTAATTATGGATAGTGTAATGACCCAATATTTCAATATATGTTTTCCACTAATTTGGTCAATTATGTTCAATATCTTGATCTACATGTAACAAAGAAACAAAACAAAACAACGATATATTTAATTTGTTAAAACATGGCCATGAAATTATTAGGTATGAATCATTGTTACTAGATTATAAAATAAATTATGTAATATATTTATAATTTTTATTTTATACAAATGTTCTTAAATCATTATTATGTTTAAGAATCAATTTTTTATGTGTTTTACTTCTTATTTAATAAAGATAACTATATTATTTATAAATAAAAATTTAAATAATAATAAATATAATTTTTTTTTGATAATTATATTAGTGTATTTTAAAAATTTTGAATAAGAACCACTATGTGGAGCTCAGTCCATGGGGGTATTGACTAATGCTCTCTCATATGGTGCCTTCTTCACTCGAGGCGTGATCATAATTGATTTTCAGGTATCAACACAAAGTACAGTCATGAAACCTATATTAATTTGACTTATATGGTATTTTATCATTATGATATGTAGTCATTGTAACAAAATGGAATTATATGAGTCGTATTCAACTATGAATTTTTTTTCCGTCATGCTCGGAAACATTGTCATTTTTTAATATATAGTCAATGGTTATATAGATCATGTTGTCCATTCCTCTCATCCTACAAGACAACTGAATTATTTTTCAGTAGGGAATTATTTTATAGATTATGTGGTGTTTTTCGGAGGTATATGGTTAATGACCATAAGTTTCATAATGTAGTGCGGAGAATCTAGACATTTGAATAAATGGTTGTTTTGGTCCTGAATTACAATATTTGGTGAAATTGGTGTGGGGATGTATGGTGTATTCTTGAAAGTTAAGGGTGATCCTAGATGGGGATGACGGGGGTGGAAAATTGGGTTGATGGTGGGGGATGTGTGGTGTCAGGTGACGGTTTTTTTCACATGATTACTATATTTTCTGTGGCTATTAGAAAAACTATCCATATTCCTTAAGATTGAGGGGTATTATGCTATTATGTTGTTCTCTCTTCCCTTGATATTCCAGGACAATGTTGTATTGAATTCATTATTTCGTTTCCATTGATATTTTTTGGTAATATACCTGTGTTCCATTTTTTATTTTGGTAATTCTTCCATATAATGGGTTCTATTCATGTTATAAAGGGTTTTCTTTTTCTTTGTAACTAATAAAGTGGTTTTACCCTAATCAGTTTAAAAAATAACTAGTAATCAAAAAGATATTTCATATAAAAAATTTTCTCATTATATAATATTATTTTTTTTTCATGATAAAATATTAAAATATATAACTTAAATTATCAATAAATAATATTTTTTTAATTTAAAATATCGTTATTATCTTAGTATTGTTTTTTGGGATTGTTCTAAAATAAAAAAATTCTCTAAATATTGAGACATTTTTATTTTTTCAAATACCATCAATTTTTTATCATTAAGAGAAGATTTTTTTAAATCATTTATACTATAAAAAATATATATTATTAATTTAAATGGATTTTTTGGAAATACTATGATGTATTCATAAAATCATCATATATTATTTTAGAAAATTTAGTAATATTTTATCAAATCATTCCTTCTTTTATTTCATTAATTAAGAATGAACATTGAGTAAAATTAGGTTAAATATTTTCTTTCTCCATCAAATAAATATTATTTAATAAATTTTAATCTATTAAATTTCATTATAATCAGTTACAGTGAATTTTTTACCTTATACATAAACATTACGCTTACAAATTCACTTTTAATAATAAATGGTTTTTACATGTTACATACCTGAACGTTAAGATAAATTTTCATACACATAGAAAGGTAACATGATTAAATAAATATTATTTCTGAGATAATTATTTGAATATTTTTTATTATGGTTTTTTTAATGATTATGAAGAAATTTTTAATTATTTTGAATAATTTTATTAATCATTATAATGGTGAAACAATTATTTTAAAATATTCTTAAAATAAAATCATCGAATTTAAATAAAATCGATTAAAATAAAATGATTGAAATAATAAATAATAATTTTTTTGAACACATAAATAAATATATTGATACTCATTTAATTGAAAATAAATACTAAAAAACAATAAGAGTCCATAATGGTGAAATGAAATTTTTATAATAAAATCATATTTCTAGACATTACCTCATTCAATTTAAAATTAAATATTAATGTATTTAGAAATAAAATTATGAAAAATGGTGTTTTAATTTACAGCCATATAAATTTAATTTTTTATATGTCTTATGTTATATTTTTTATAACCTAAAAATTTACTTATTTAAAAATTACTTCTCAAGTTCTAAATTATAATAGTAATATTTAAAAGTAAAATTTATAATTCTTATTTTTTTAACTATTATTAATTCCTTACAATATACTATGAAAAAGAAAAGCATCCTTAGTGTGAAAACTACCACCTACACAAAGTAACATCATCTAGATTCTTATCTACACCATTAGTAGTTATAGAAAATGATAAAATGGATGAATAAATATGATATATATATAATATAAATATGAATAAAATTAAAAATTAACATATAATTTTATTATAAACCATTCATTGAAAAATGGAAACATTAATAATGTATATTTGTGAACTATCACCTCCAAAAGAAATGTGTTTCATTAGTAATCACACCCTATCATAGTTATATTAGAATATATTTTTAAAATATAAAAATTATTTCCATAACATTATAATGATTATATTTTTTATATTTTTTGTCAATTACATAAACCACGATAAGCAGACAAAATAATTTTGGTTAAATTAACATAACAACATCAAGTAAATGAAAAAGGTGAGAAAAATATATTAAAAATAAATATCATTAATTGTTAAAAGAATAATAATAGGAAATATATATTACTAATTTCATTGGAAATATATTTCATGATAATAATTTAATTACTCACAATTTTGTGTTAAAATTCATGTTACTTTTAAAAAAGAGCTAAGGATTTTCATCTCAGTTTCTCTTTATTGAGTCATATTTTATTGTTATCCACAAATATATTATTTCTATAGAGTATATAAAATAAAATATATTTTTTGTAATATATGTTATATAATTTATTTTATTTTATGAACCATATTACTTTAAATATTTCATTTAATTTTTATTTATAAATTACAAATTTTTAATGGAATTTTGTCAAAAAAAATCACTGAGAAAAATTTTATTTTACACATATATTTTCTTTTAAATATTGTGTATATTTCTCATTGGATTTCTAATAGGAGGATTTATCTTTATTCAATGTATTTTTCCATAAAAATAAATTTTTATCCCTCTCATTGGTTTTTAATATGTTTGTAACTTTAAGTTGTAAGGTTTCCATCATGATCACCCTTCCTTAACACATTAAATTATATTATGTCCATGGTAAAATCCAGCCCACAATATCCATCTAATCAAATTCAAAACTATCATTCTAATAAAAGAAAGTTAATTACTCATCCCCAAAGGTTTATTACTAGAATATTTTCAAAAATGGAACATTATATGAAATAGTTTTTCCTAATAATTATTGTAAACTAGAAAATATTAATACAATAAAAAAATGACATGTCATGTCTATATGTCGGATGCCCATGAAGAAATAAAAATCTTGGAATGAATAAAAAATCAATAAAATATGAAATAATTAAATATAAATGAATCCAAAAACCTCACTTACCACCACAATATCCCTATCCTAATTTATAAAGATTCCAAAACAATTACTATCCTCTAAAACTGCAATATCTTAATACCACCACCTATATAAAGTAGTAAAAGCCCTATTTACAATGAAAATAATTTAATGTAGGAATTACCTAACATTATATAAAAATAAAGTAATGTCATAAAATATTATGTAATTCTCACATTCGCTAAACTGTTAAAATAAAACTAATATCAAAAGGATCAACATTCTCAAGAGTTTATTGGAATCAAACCCAAGAACATGCACCTAAAATTATATATAGGTGTCAGTACAAAAATAATCATTAAGGTACCACAACCCTATGAATAAATTGAAAACCCTCAGAATAATATTTTATAGAATACTAGTTTGAAAATGATGTATCAAGTAGGTTTTCCACATAATTCATAAAAACCCAAATTTATATTTTAAAAGATTTAGAATTTTTATAAAATAAAAATATGGATGGTTAAAATTTTTAATTTATAATATAAAACTAAAGAACAAAACTAATATTTATTCCCATTTTCCCATAATATCATGAAACTATAATTTTCATACACTATTTCAAGGGAAACCCATTACTTTAAAACACATAATGAAAAAACCAAAAACATTTGTTGTTCTAAATAAAATATTCAAACAAATAAAAAAATAAATATTTTTAATGAAATCCCAACACACTAAAAGAGATTCACAAACCAGAGGATGGAACCCAAAAACAATAAAAAATAGACAATGAGTAGTGATATTTGAAAAAACTAATCATTGGGAATACAATTAAATAAAAAATGAATTACAAAAGATTTCAAAAGGACCATATAGTCATCATAATAATCCAAATGCACTAGAAATAAAACCCCAAAATAGGTGAAATGTAACCTAGTTCAAAACTATAGAACCAATTAACATCCCAAATAGTCCTATCAAACTACCGATTATAACATCCTTGCCACACATTATTCATAGGGAACAAGTGTATTGTTGTCTCTCAATTGTAGTATTACATGGAACCTATAGTGGGGTGTCCAAATCTGACTTATAAAATATGAATATATATAAATAATTTCCTAGTATTAGGGCATGACACACCTTTTCTTATACCCATCTAATTTTTTATAGGTTGTGCCTCCCCACAAAACCGACATTCACACTGGGGTTTTACCTCACACTGGTCAATTACCATGTCCTATTACTACCATGATAATTCATTCATGTAGATAAGAGATTATGAAACCGATGAATCATATACAAATATCTCAAATATTACACATACATCACATTTCCTAACAAGCTGCAGTCATAAACAAACATTCACGCATAAGAATCAAAACTTTTATATTAATACAATGAATCCCAAATAGAGTTATATGCCAAAAAGGGAAACATAAATAAATGGGTTTCATTATGGTCTGACCCATTTATAAATCCATTTAATGGTCCCAAACAATCATATATAAAATATCACTCAAGACTTTTTACCGGATTCTACAATTCTAAATTTATTTGAAGTCTCTTTTTTAATAATAATTTAAATTCAATCATTAAAAAATGTGATATAGACATGAAATATATTTCCCCAAAATTCTATTTTGAAACCCATTTGGAATAAAAATCCTTTAAAATACAAAATACGACACCCTTCATTGTAGGACACTTCGAAATCCCAATCTTTCAATGATATCCACTTTTAAAATCAGTCACGCCCTATTAAAAAATATAACCAAAATTAAACATGATTTAAAAATAACTATTTTTTTTAAATTTGAAAAATAATTTAATAAACCCTTTCATGTAATCCATGTTCATAAAAATTCATTAAAACACTGGATAGTTTACCAAACCGATCAAAAAATTCTAGGTTACTATAAATTCAAAAAAACATCAAAAACCGTTCAAATAAATTTTCAATTTATATATCAGAATTATCACATCGACAATGAATATGGCCAAATACCATGACAATATCAAAAGACAATCAAACATCTCTTGTTCAAACTATGATATAAAAAATTACTTATAATTGTGTAAGAAGAAAATTTAAAGTGCACTGAGTAATTTATAACATGTAATAAAAGAAGGTTCCATAGACATTACAACCTAAAAAGCCGTAATCAATCCATGGGAAAATAAAAATAATCGATACACTTCACCATCAATGGAATCTAATGAAATTCATTAGAAGGGGACCTAGAAAACACCCATTGTACAACCTAACAAAGAAGAAATTCCAAAAAAAATAACGTCAACCATTTGACTTAGGGTTAATCTCTGATATATGGGATATGGGAGTGAGAAAAAACTATAATAATCAAGGAGGATGATAGGGTATAATATTCCTTGATGGACTGAACATTATTCCTCATGAAATCCGGGTGGAAACACTATAACAGATGTGGTCATAAGGTGGATAGGTGTGCGGAAAAGGAATGGGCATCCTGGGTGTTTCACGTGAAGGAGATGAGAGGTGAATTTAAGTGAGTGTTTAGTTTTTTGGGTCATAATTAAATAAATTTAAATAAATAGGAATTGCTTTACCAAAATCCATAAAAACTGCATGGTTTGTATAATTTTACACAAATAGTGCATGATCCTCTACTAAGCCCAAAACAAAACAAATGGCACAATGATTCTTATGACCAAACAAGGTATATCATAACTAGAATCAATTGTTCCAATGGAACAATCCACTAAATAGCCCCCCCCCATATTTTCATCATGTGTACTCCTAACTATTTACAACACATAAATACTAAAAAAAAATTAAAAAATATAAAACAAAAGTTTATGAAATCAAAAAAATTTCATATACAATAACTAATTAATTTATATGAGTTAATTTCTTACAAAATGTCATAGTGGGTGTTCTAAAATACCCACCATACTAATTTATACCCCCGGAAAGTCTTAGTATAATAGAAAATTGAAAATAAATATAATTCTATGAAAAATTCTATAAAAACCAAAATCGTCAACCTATCATTATTCCTCCACTAAAACTAAAAAAAATCAATAGTCAATTATCAAGGAGACATAAAAATTAAATAGATATTTAACATCTATATTCTTTGCTTTAAGAAATGAAATAAATAGAGGAACAACCAACAAATCTTTTCACAAAAATGTGAAATTCATCCAACAACCACATTCTTGAAATCTCAAAATGGAATTCACCTAAATCCACATTCAAAATCCCACCACAATTAATTTCTTCACATCTACTCAGAGAGAAACACATTATGAAATAACCCAGTGGTTCAAAAACTATATCACATTAAACATGGAATCCATAAGAGGATCTCACAATGATAAACATTTATTAAGAATAAATAAAATTGATCTAACATTAGTGGCAAAACTGAAAAATGAGGGTGTTTAGAACCAAATCTAGAGAATAACTTCACAGAGAAACACCGAATGAAAACATTTATATTTGTAATTATAATCTAAACCCAAAAAAATACTCCCTTATCATCCAATAATTCACCCTAGGCCATGACTATGCCTATTTAGACCTTCTTATATAGTCCCATGGTCTACACTACAGAAGTGTAACAATAACCACAACAATAATGTATCAAAAATCCTCAAAAGGATAACCTCCTCTAATGAGAAAAAAGTAATATTCCAAGAAAAAATAGACCATGGATTCTAATATATAAAACTACTAAATTATCAATGATCATAAATCCCAAAATAGGAATTCATCCAATTGATATGAAACAAAACACACAAACGTTACTTCAAATGATGACCACTCATCCCTCAAACAAAAAAACACATCTAATCCAAAATGAAAAAATGTCCCAAACTGTAAATCCTTCAAAAAATTACAATAAAAATCAAATCCATCCTAATATATACAAAAAACCAGTGCATAAAATTTCTAAAACACGAGTCCTAGTAATCTAAAAAGGAGTAAGTAGGGAATCACTATGTCACATACACCCACAAATAAACACACTAAAAAAGAAAAAATATGTAACACCCCATTACCTTCTTTTATGTACCTTTCTCTCTCTTTATTCATTTAAATTTTTATTTGGGGTGAATTTTACGACATTTTAGGGATTATATATTTTATCACATGAAGTGAAATAAATTCTAAGGATGTTTGTTTTTCTGAATTTGTGGAGTCTTGGTTTAAATGTGTAAATGAACTTTAGGTTAGTTTTGTATGGGGGAACATCTGATCCTAAGATACATTTGAAAGTTATTCTAAAAACACATTTTTAAAAATAATATTCTTCAAAAGCCATAATCACTAAGAGTTTTTTATATTGTATATGGTATTATACTATAGAAGACTAACTTATTCCCTAAATTCATCAGCTGGTATTTTTAAACTAAGGTGATTCCATTTTCATTGTATGTGAAATGTCAATACATTTAAAAAGTAATCATATAATATATATTGTAAATTCATCATTCCTATAAAGATCTTTTCACTACATCTAGATATTTATTATTTGTTTGTTAATCCCCTCTATCTCAACAGTTACTAGGAGTTATTTTAGGAGATTTTTTATCATCCAGATGTCTCTGTTTCTGTAACACCCCAAGCTTCCACGGTACGTTTCCCTTCGAATAATGCGATAGCGTGTGTTGTACGCAACCTCGAGTTCTAACACACACCACAACTAATTAAACTAGCCGTTGTGAATAGTAATACCTACTTTTTGAAATCATATATATTTTATATTTCAAAATGGACTTCATTTTTGGATTCGGAATATTGAAATTAGCCTAGGCTGAAATTTTGGTACTTTTCGGATAACTTTTATATTTTGATGAATAGTGAAAATTACTAAATTTTAATTAAAAACAACTTTTTTAATCAAAATAATTAATGGTGATAAATTTTGAATTTGAGTGGTTTTAAAGTATATTTAGAATATATTTTTACCATTTAATATAATGTTGGTCATTGGACATAATTTTACAATTAAACCGAACATAAATAAGTGTCAATCTTTTGATAGTTATTACCTCTTAAAAACACGTTTTTCGTTTTGACAACGGGAATTAATTTTAAATAAATTCTGCCACTTCTGTGTTTTGAATTTAGAAAAATGGATTCCATATTTGGAATCAGGATGTCCAAATTTTGTAAATAGGTAACTTTTATTTTTAGACATTTTGAATAATTACTGTGGTAAATATTTTATTTACCATGGTTAAGGGTAAATCCGGTAAATAAGGGTTAAAAAATAATATTATAATAATACAAAATTACCCTAAAACGTGTCCTAACCTTATTGGTGGACACATACCCGACCATGAGCATCCTTGGGTAAATTTGGGGACCCCTTGGATCCACTTGTATGTGGTAGGGACACTTTAGATTAATAAAGTTAAAATAAAAATAAAAATGGCATAAGCTTACATCTTTTAGAAGAACAATTTTTACATTGGGTTATACATGTTGGATTTTCGATTATAAATATTAATTAGAAAGCTAAAAATATTTCCTACATAATGATATTTTATTTATAATTTTTAGACATCAAATAATTTAAATTATTAATGACACAATAATGATGCAATGTTTACCTCATTAATAAATCATTTAAATAAATAAGATTATAATGATTAAAATATTATCTAAAACCTGTCCAATTCTTATTTGTTGATGTTATTTAGAATATGAGTCATCTTATCTTCGACCTCAATGATTTTTGGACCATTATAAACCGAATATAACTATATTATAAATTAATACTTTCACTCTTTCCTAAAGAGCCCCTCTTCTCCCTTATAAAAGGAGACCACTTCTACTCATTCCTCACACCTCTCAAGCCACTTGGCTCGTCCAAACTCTGCCCAAATAAGCTCCCCACATCCCTCTCCTCCTCCTTGAAGATTCCCCTTAGGCAGAAAGCATTTCAAGAAGTCCTTTGGTTCCAACCAAAGTGAGTTACCTAAATTAAAGGTAACGATTTCTCTTAAATTATTTTCATTTATTTTGCTTCTCCAACACCCAAACTCTTTTTATTTCCTTTCTTTTGTAACAACACCAGTATCCACAATATACTAGGATGTTGTTATAAGAAGGATTAAAACTACACATACACACAACTCCATCTAATGGATGATGAACATAATGTTTCTGTGGATGGCAAACTAACGCCTCACGAAACGATGATTGTTCAAATACATCTTACCGCCTCTCATGGTGGCCATTATGATGGCACTGTAATTAAATATGATATTAATGATATATATTTTATATATAAGCTTCTTTAATTCCATTTTATTTCATATCCTTATTCGTTTCATGTTGTATATACATACGATAATTTCATTTGAGGAAGTGCGGACTACCGCCCCCTTAAAATGATATGACTCGTTCATACCACACATGGAACGTATAAAGGATGGTGTTAATGAACTTAAGTAACATATATAAAATATTATATTATACTGGAATAATAATATACCTATGTATCATTTGGATTCAATTCTTTTAAAATGAAAAATTAAATGGAAGTAGCGTTCGTGCGTACGTGCGGACTACCGTCTCCACGAACGCGATGAGATTCATTGTCCATCATATCCATTAAAATATAATTATAATTTGATGATTTAAAAATATTATCTAAGGACTTTATATCATTCTGGATATGAATAATATACATCCCATTAATAACGAATATGGCTCACATAACAAAGAATATAAACTAAAATGAACCCGTTAACACCCGAAATGACGATAATTCTAAGGTATTATTAACAAATCAATGTTAAAAGATCATATATGATATCATATTAAAGTAAATGATTCTTGTATTATTCAATAACAATTATTTCACCATTATACAGGAGGTAAACCTACCATCGACCAAGGAAAAATTACAAAGTAAGGGATTCTCTTATCTCACTTTCAATTCCGTGAGATTTCCATTGTTCGCCACTAAATTATTGAAAGTGGTGTATTGTGTACTGCCATTTGATATATATTACCATGATTGTCTTTATATTCATGTTATTCTGTAAATCATTTGGTGGTTATTAACTTTTGGCCATACAACTCAGTTGATTAACATGGTAAGGGATTTTCTTATCTCACTTTCAATTCCGTGAGATTTCCATTGTTCACCACTTAATTATTGCATGTGGTGTATGTGTACTGAACATGATTGTATTCATTGTGTAATATACTTTAATTTATGGGTATTTACATCATCAGGGTATGATACTTCTTTCATGGGTGTATGTTTCGTAAGTTAACTAATCGATAAGGGAATTTGAATTTCAATTTCCACTCATTTGGCTTTACGCATATTTCATTGATTATATTACCCCAAGATTATGTGTGGAATCACTATTCATTTGATTATGTCATAATTTCCACTCCCCTTCCTGTGGATATAAGTTTGATACACATAATCACTCCATTGATAATTCTCATGTCATTGATATGAATTTGATAAGAGTGATTTTAACTCATTCTCCATTTGTTGAGTTAAACATCCAATTCGTTGGTATTGTTTTTACAAGAATATGTGTGAATATCCTTTGATTGATTTACACTGAATATCCAATCATATTTAGTGTATTTATATTTGTCACACATAATTATGTCGTTGATTTATCCTTAACCTAAGGATACAACCTTTATGAGAGATTTCATCTCAATTTACATTCCATTGAGACTTCTTTGTTGATATACACCAAATCACTTTTATGTGGTGTATATAATGTACTTTGAAAGAGTATATCATGAATCCCTTTATTCTCATGATATTACAAAGTTTTGATTACCACAATTATTTGTATTCAAGTTTCTCTTTTGGTTGGAACCTCTAACCAAAATACCATTTTAAAATGTTTTAAAGACTTATTCTTCTATATCTTGCTCATTAATGTCCATGTTTTAAAAATGGTTTTAAGGATTTATTTATATGGACATTAAAGTTTTAAAATTAAAACTCCTTTTAAAAGTTTCAAAGTGGTATGGGACACTTTGATTCAAAAATTAATTTTTAAATGGCTTCTTGACAAATAGTGTGACTTTTAAATGATTTCAAGAAAAGGGGGATATTTCCCTCAAAATGTTTTGATGATTATTTTCATCTATGTCAACATCCTTCATTATTCATGATTGAGGTTAATGTGATACAATACAATCTTCCATATTGTATCAAATGAGTTATGATTGACTGTGGATGTTCTATTTTTATACCATTCATGGTTTGTGGTTAAAGTATTGACATTTCGTATGCTAGTTTTAATACGAATGTTTATTTTATGTTTAAACCTATTCATATGAGGAATGCATTGGACTTAATAAGTGATGGGTGGAGCCCGCTATAGCTCCTCGATGCATCGGTAGGTCTCATGAGACAAACTAGTGTCTTGGCACAAGGCCTTGGCAAAATCTTATTTGTAGTCTTGGCACGAGGCCTTGGCTATGTGGTTATGATAGTCTGGCATTATGCATTCCATCATTATGAAAGTGGTTATTGATATCGCATGTGATCATTCGACCAGTAGAATATCCATGTGAGTAAGTAAATGGCATTATTTCATTTTACCTTTGCCATTTTATGCTGAAGTTCAAGTTTAAAAGGCTTTTGTTTTAGTTATAAATTGCCTTAAGTGTTTATGCTTATTTATGAAAGCTTCTGCTATAATGTTATCCTTACTGAGCATCTGAGCTCACCCCTTTTAATGTTTTATTTTTCCAGGATTATGAAGAAGTAATTTATGAATGACCTGCAGGGATAGTATGAGGGGATATGAAGACAAGATGTTTTTTTTATGGTGTAATGTAAAAATTTATGGATGTATCTACTTATTCCAAGGCTACTAAACTAATCGGTCTTTCGTGACTTGATCTTTATCGTGATCATGCCAATGTTATGTAATAATGCACCGACTCTAGGTAACTAGGGTCGGGGTGTTACAGTTGGTATCAGAGGAAGTTTAGTACAAACCATGGAAGCTAGATTTAGATAAACTCTGATTAGAGCACGTAGACCTAAGATGAACTTTGAGGATTAGTATAAAAGAACTTCCTAGAATTTTGGTATTGTAGAGATTTTGTGAGTTTTCCGAGCAATACATCCCTGTCTGGATACGAGCAGGTAGAGGCGGCTCTGGCACAGATGTACCTAGGGATAAAACCCGAAAACACCGATTTGAGCTAGACTCGAACGGGAACTGGTGCACGACAACGGGCCTTGCTGCACTCTTGGTTACGACACTCCCGGGGGCTATGCTTAGGATAATTTACATTTTCTTTACAAACCAATTTAAGTAATATATACATAAGATGAGAGTAAATGACCTTGGTTAATCCTAATATGTTTCAAATTGAGAATATGGTGACATTTTAATCCCTAAATGATTTTACGACTACTATTACTCACACAATGCTTTCTGGTTTTAGTCAATGGCTGGATTCCAAGGAAGTCATAGTGACTTTGAGAATGATGTACAAGGTGGGAACGGTGGTGGCAATGAGCAACAAAATGGAATGTTGATAGGCGTAAAAGATATCGTCTTTATGCCAAATCAGTTTTCCAAAAATATGATCAACAACATATATATTAACCAACTCCCAGACTCAACAAGGAAGAGAAAGGTGATAAATGATAAGAGCTCCAGCAATGGAGACCATGGAGAAAAGAACCCTCAATTTTCATCATGCAGGAAATGTGGAAAGAGACACCAAGGAAAGTGTCTCAATGGGACAACGAAATGTTTTACGTGCGGTAAGGAAGGACATAAAGTGAAGAATTGCCGAAGAAAAATGAAGAGTACTATGGAAGAAGATAAAAATGGTCCCAAGAGTCCATTTACAGTCATTTTCCATAAATGTAGGGGACCTGGCCATTACCCGAGTGAATGTCCTATTCTATAGGATATTTTCTTGGTCAAAGAAGAAGCTATGTAGAAATAAATGGTTGGAGAAAAATTAGCACTACTTGTTGATGGGTTTACTTTGGAATAATTTTCTCTTGTATTTGTAACCCCGCAGTTTGCCATGTGAGAATGATATTTGAGGAAGAATTGTCTCTTCTCTTGTGGATAGGTATAAATAACCATTTGGTTTTATATGATCATTGGGGTTTGAGAAAATGATTAGTTATTATAATTTGGGATGAAAATGAAAAGTATGATATAACATTTATGGTTAAATTATGTTATTTTGAGTAATTTCTCTCATTTTGGTAATATTATAAAATATAGTTTTTGAAAAAGGACAACACGTAGACCGTGTGACAACCCGTCGCGTCGGACAAAGTTGTGGGAATCGAAACCACAACCAAAGTGCGATTGGGATTTATCGCCTACCACTGGACTACGTGAAGTCCCTAGTTAGTGTGACTATTTTTTTTTGTTAAATGATTTTATTGATCAATAATAAGATGATTTGGGTTCTTATGTCTTATCAAATGAATACCCTTGGTATAGGAAAATGATTTGGTGATTAAGTGATAAATGTTATTTTGGAAGATGTTCGCTTTTTTGGGAACACTATATGCCCAAGGAAAATAGAATACAATGGGGTTTCATTTGTAGAGTAATGGTGGATTTTTATCTACGTTTTTATTGTTGATTTATAGTGATTTGGGTTATTTATGGAAATGATTAACCTATAACAGAGAATATGTGATAATGTTAATTACTTTTAAGTATGTGACTTTAAGAGTATTTGATGTCATTTGGAGATACAATGTAACATGGGAGACTACATAATCAAATTCTTCTATGTTTTGGGTTTCAATATTAGTTTGGATTATATTAAAGGATTTTAAGGACAATTGGTTATTGAATGGTATCTATTTAACTTTGGGGTATTGTTGGTTTAATTTTAGAAATTAAGATTAGTGCAATGAATATCCTTTTGGGGGATCATTAGATCATTCACTAACCATTTTGGTTTTGATTAATCTTCAAAGACAATGTAAATATATGGTTTATCCTGCATGGATCATGTGATTCTATAGAAGTTTATTCTAGCTCTTCCAGTGTGACCAAGTCTTCTTGAATACTCATCGTTTAAAAAAAAATTGAGTTAGTGGTGGAAATTTTTTAAAGAATGAAAATCTACTTAAAATGTAAGTATATCTCATAATGTTCTTAGTCAATATCATAAATGAATTCCTCTTCCTTATGTAATGTAACTTAAAAAAAATGTTGTCCGTTTACTTTCCTACTAGGAGACTAATGGTCGTTTGTCCCAACACAAGTTTGTGGTTTTCTCATTGTTAACTTTCTCCTAATCATGATTTCTATCCCTCTCCATCAGAACATAACACTTAGTTTATCATCCATATCCATGTTTTCTTACATGGAATCCTAGTATGGGTTATCTTGGATGACCCTTATACCTCTCTTTCTTTCTTTTAAAGTGATAGTTTTATTGACTCTTTTTCCGATGTGGGACTTTCCCTTATATTCCCAAGAAAAATTTTAAAAATTGCGAGGACGCAATTTATTGAAGGAGGGGAGAATGTAACACCCCAAGCTTCCACGGTACGTTTCCCTTCGAATAATGCGATAGCGTGTGTTGTACGCAACCTCGAGTTCTAACACACACCACAACTAATTAAACTAGCCGTTGTGAATAGTAATACCTACTTTTTGAAATCATATAATGGAATTCATTTTTGGATTCGGAATATTGAAATTAGCCTAGGCTGAAATTTTGGTACTTTTCGGATAACTTTTATATTTTGATGAATAGTGAAAATTACTAAATTTTAATTAAAAACAACTTTTTTAATCAAAATAATTAATGGTGATAAATTGTGAATTTGAGTGGTTTTAAAGTATATTTAGAATATATTTTTACCATTTAATATAATGTTGGTCATTGGACATAATTTTACAATTAAACCGAACATAAACAAGTGTCAATCTTTTGATAGTTATTACCTCTTAAAAACACGCTTTTTGTTTTGACAGCGGGAATTAATTTTAAATTAATTTATGCCACTTCTGTGTTTTGAATTTAGAAAAATGGATTCCATATTTGGAATCAGGATGTCCAAATTGTGTAAATAGGTAACTTTTATTTTTAGACATTTTGAATAATTACTGTGGTAAATATTTTATTTACCATGGTTAAGGGTAAATCCGGTAAATAAGGGTTAAAAAATAATATTATAATAATACAAAATTACCCTAAAACGTGTCCTAACCTTATTGGTGGACACATAACCGACCATGAGCATCCTTGGGTCAATTTGGGGACCCCTTGGAGCCACTTGTATGTGGTAGGGACACTTTATATTAATAAAGTTAAAATAAAAATAAAAATGGCATAAGCTTACATCTTTTAGAAAAACAATTTTTACATAGGGTTATACATGTTGGATTTTCGATTATAAATATTAATTAGAAAGCTAAAAAGCTTTCCTACATGATAATATTTTATTTATAATTTTTAGACATCAAATAATTTAAATTATTAATGACACAATAATGATGCAATGTTTACCTCATTAATAAATCATTTAAATAAATAAGATTATAATGATTAAAATATTATCTAAAACCTGTCCAATTCTTATTGGTTGATGTTATTTAGAATATGAGTCATCTTATCTTCGACCTCAATGATTTTTGGACCATTATAAACCGAATATAACTATATTATAAAGTAATACTTTCACTCTTTCCTAAAGATCCCCTCTTCTCCCTTATAAAAGGAGACCACTTCTACTCATTCCTCACACCTCTCAAGCCACTTGGCTCGTCCAAACTCTGCCCAACTAAGCTCCCCACATCCCTCTCCTCCTCCTTGAAGCTTCCCCTTAGGCATAAAGCATTTCAAGAAGTCCTTTGGTTCCAACCAAAGTGAGTTACCTAAATTAAAGGTAACGATTTCTCTTAAATTATTTTCATTTATTTTGCTTCTCCAACCCCCAAACTCTTTTTATTTCCTTTCTTTTGTAACAACACCAGTATCCACAATATACTAGGATGTTGTTATAAGAAGTATTAAAACTACACATACACACAACTCCATCTAATGGATGATGAACATAATGTTTCTGTGGATGGCAAACTAACGCCTCACGAAACGATGATTGTTCAAATACATCTTACCGCCTATCATGGTGGCCATTATGATGGCACTGTAATTAAATATGATATTAATGATATATATTTTATATATAAGCTTCTGTAATTCCATTTTATTTCATATCCTTATTCGTTCCATGTTGTATATACATACGATAATTTCATTTGAGGAAGTGCGGACTACCGCCCCCTTAAAATGATATGACTCGTTCATACCACACATGGAACGTATAAAGGATGGTGTTAATGAACTTAAGTAACATATATAAAATATTATATTATACTGGAATAATAATATACCTATGTATCATTTGGATTCAATTCTTTTAAAATGAAAAATTAAATGGAAGTAGCGTTCGTGCGTACGTGCGGACTACCGTCTCCACGAACGCGATGAGATTCATTGTCCATCATATCCATTCAAGTATAATTATAATTTGATGATTTAAAAATAGTATCTAAGGACTTTATATCATTCTGGATATGAATAATATACATCCCATTAATAACGAATATGGCTCACATAACAAAGAATATAAAGTAAAATGAACCTGTTAACACCCGAAATGACGATAATTCTAAGGTATTATTAACAAATCAATGTTAAAAGATCATATATGATATCATATTAAAGTAAATGATTCTTGTATTATTCAATAACAATTATTTCACCATTATATAGGAGGTAAACCTACCATCGACCAAGGAAAAATTACAAAGTAAGGGATTCTCTTATCTCACTTTCAATTCTGTGAGATTTCCATTGTTCGCCACTAAATTATTGAAAGTGGTGTATTGTGTACTGCCATTTGATATATATTACCATGATTGTCTTTATATTCATGTTATTCTGTAAATCATTTGGTGGTTATTAACTTTTGGCCATACAACTCAGTTGATTAACATGGTAAGGGATTTTCTTATCTCACTTTCAATTCCGTGAGATTTCCATTGTTCACCACTTAATTATTGCATGTGGTGTATGTGTACTGAACATGATTGTATTCATTGTGTAATATACTTTAATTTATGGGTATTTACTTCATCAGGGTATGATACTTCTTTCATGGGTGTATGTTTCGTAAGTTACCTAATCGATAAGGGAATTTGAATTTCAATTTCCACTCATTTGGCTTTACGCATATTTCATTGATTATATTACCCCAAGATTATGTGTGGAATCACTATTCATTTGATTATGTCATAATTTCCACTCCCCTTCCTGTGGATATAAGTTTGATACACATAATCACTCCATTGATAATTCTCATGTCATTGATATGAATTTGATAAGAGTAATTTTAACTCATTCTCCATTTGTTGAGTTAAACATCCAATTCATTGGTATTGTTTTTACAAAAATATGTGTGAATATCCTTTGATTGATTTACACTGAATATCCAATCATATTTAGTGTATTTATATTTGTCACACATAATTATGTCGTTGATTTATCCTTAACCTAAGGATACAACCTTTATGAGAGATTTCATCTCAATTTACATTCCATTGAGACTTCTTTGTTGATATACACCAAATCACTTTTATGTGGTGTATATAATGTACTTTGACATAGTATATCATGAATCCCTTTATTCTCATGATATTACAAAGTTTTGATTACCACAATTATTTGTATTCAAGTGTCTCTTTTGGTTGGAACCTCTAACCAAAATACCATTTTAAAATGTTTTAGAGATTTATTCTTCTATATCTTGCTCATTAATGTCCATGTTTTAAAAATGGTTTTAAGGATTTATTTATATGGACATTAAAGTTTTAAAATTAAAACTCCTTTTAAAAGTTTCAAAGTGGTATGGGACACTTTGATTCAAAAATCAATTTTTAAATCGCTTCTTGACAAATAGTGTGACTTTTAAATGATTTCAAGAAAAGGGGGATATTTCCCTCAAAATGTTTTGATGATTATTTTCATCTATGTCAACATCTTTCATTATTCATGATTGAGGTTAATGTGATACAATACAATCTTCCATATTGTATCAAATGAGTTATGTTTGACTGTGGATGTTCTATTTTTATACCATTCATGGTTTGTGGTTAAAGTATTGACATTTCATATGCTAGTTTTAATACGAATGTTTATTTTATGCTTAAACCTATTCATATGAGGAATGCATTGGACTTAATAAGTGACGGGTGGAGCCCGCTATAGCTCCTCGGTGCATCGGTAGGTCTCATGAGACAAACTAGTGTCTTGGCACAAGGCCTTGGAAAAATCTTATTTGTAGTCTTGGCACGAGGCCTTGGCTATGTGGTTATGATAGTCTGGCATTATGCATTCCATCATTATGAAAGTGGTTATTGATATCGCATGTGATCATTCGACCAGTAGAATATCCATGTGAGTAAGTAAATGGCATTATTTCATTTTACCTTTGCCATTTTATGCTGAAGTTCAAGTTTAAAAGGCTTTTGTTTTAGTTATAAATTGCCTTAAGTTTTTATGCTTATTTATGAAAGCTTCTGCTATAATGTTATCCTTACTGAGCATCTGAGCTCACCCCTTTTAATGTTTTATTTTTCCAGGATTATGAAGAAGTAATTTATGAATGACCTGCAGGGATAGTATGAGGGGATATGAAGACAAGATGTTTTTTTTATGATGTAATGTAAAAATTTATGGATGTATCTAGTTATTCCAAGGCTACTAAACTAATCGGTCTTTCGTGACCTGATCTTTCTCGTGATCATGCCAATGTTATGTAATAATGCACCGACTCTAGGTAACTAGGGTCGGGGTGTTACAGTTTCGTGTTTGATCTCAGGAGAGATTCCTTGCCTTTGTTTTATCCTACTCTCCAGAACCCCACTTTGTAAGTGATGTGATCTCATGATTTATGATGAAATATGTATTGATATTGATTTTTTATATCTATTTTTTCATTTTTGATCATTTTCCAATATTTTATTATTAGAATTCCTAGTGAGGGATCTGATCGTGTGATCCGTTGATTTAAAGGTAATTGGTTCCAAATGATTTTTTTCATACAATTAATACCCTATATTCTATTATTGGTTTTAAATGATTTTATAAATGATTTAAAAACCTTATAACCATAACTTTCTTTTTTTGTGATTTTGATAGGTCAGGGAGTTTGTGTAAACCCCCATTTTCAATAGAATTCAAAAATGGGTGTATTTTGGAAAAAAGGATGACATGATTAGAAACTAGATTTGATGAAAGGCTTGAACATTAATTTATTAAAAAATGAATAAATTAAATGATGGTTTTGGAAATTCATGAATTTTTAAAGTTGTTTTTTTTGGATTTTAAATTAAAAGGCACATTGAAAATTGAAATTATGAAATTGAATGATTTATTTATTTTCACAATAATAATTGATTGATTGTTTGGAGAACATGTTATGTGAAGTACTTTTTGGGTAAATAGTAAAATAATTAAAAACCTTTAACTAACTAAAAATAGATTGACAATGTCTACTATAACTAGAAGAGTGTGACATGATTCCCCATAGTTGGATCACTTATTGGTGTGTAGACCACCCAGAATGAGTTCCCCTATTGGGGTGTATATTGATTGTGTTTACACAAAAATATTGACCTATAATCATTGGGAAATGTGTTGGGAACATATTACATGGAAATAACAAACCCCAGGGATTTTTTGCATGATGAAACATTTGGTTACGTAATTATGAATCCCATGATTATCAAAGATCTTATTCATGCCAATTACATAATATGACTATTTATAAAATAAACTTATTTAAAACAAAATTCTCAAATATATCACATCTTTTATATTGAATGAATATTTTCTAAAAGTGTAAAAATTTTATTCAATTAATTTTTTTTATAAAAAAATAAAATAATATATAGTTTTTTGTTATTTAATTTATTATGGAACAATTTGTGATACCCTATAGGTATTTATAGCTCACAAACTACCTTTGGCTTTGGGAGTTTTTATATCTTCTTGTTATATGTTCATGATAAGGGAAAGAATCTCTTGTATGAGGTGGATATTCTTGATCTGTTGGACCTTGGAGTGATGATGATGACAACGTGAGATGTGATTCGGTTGTTTCGTATGGGTTTTTTGTGAACTTTAACTGGATTGATGTTTTTATATATTGATTATGTTTCTTTTGGTATTATTATTATTCCATTGGGAAATATTCTACCTATTTTGTCTAAGTAATTTCATCCATTATAGTGATGAGTATAAATAATTTTATCTTTTGTCTCCCTTTTTCCGTGAAAAAACTACTCCTACTTGAAATATACATAATTATATGTTCTAGTTAACAATCCAAATGGATTATGAATTTCCTCCATGGCATGTTATAGAAAGACCAAATATTAGATTTATAGGGTATCTAGAAGGGTTCATGAAAATTTTCAATAAAAGGTTTAGTTTGTAAATCATTACAAAATGTTATAATGTGGTAGGATAGTATTGGTAGATAAGAGGTATTATTGATGGGAAATATGATGTATTTAAGGGATAGTACATAGATATCTCTCATCGTAATGAGCATTAATTCAGCATTGGATTTTGTGAATAGTTTTTTTGAAGAAATATTATCAACCAATCTATAGTACATTCCCTATATTAAATTATAGTATCTTTCAAATCCAATTCATGAATTATTTTTTATTGAATTAATTTTACATTAACACTTTTTCAGTGTTTTATTTTTGTATAATTTATTATTATTTTTGAGTTTATTATTGATGTTATGTCAAATAATTATTCAAATAAGTATTTTGAATATGATTTATGAAGAATATTATGGGGAACCATAGTAGAACAATCCTGTAGTGGACCAGAATATTATTAGGATAGTAGATCACATTGTTTAAGCTCCGGGACAAGTAGTTTCGCCCATTCTCATGTTTTCCATATTTATGTAAACTCAAAGGAATGAATCACGATATCAGGCTCAAGAGTTCAATTTTTATAATATATTAGAATTCCATTGATCAAATAATCTTCATGATTCAAGGGATTAGATGAAAAATATCAATATAACCTTTTAGTTCTTGTAAATTCATGATTCAATAAAGGTAATGTGTCACAAATGTATAATAGAATGACCTAGTAATAGTAGGTGGGATTTTATTGTGATAATGAAAATGCAAGATGTCATGGATTATATGTAAATTAGAGTCCATTACACTAATATAAACAACCTATAGATTATGGTCTTGGTGAATTACATGGAGTTTCTCAACCTCTAGCAGGGTGGTAGTACAATTGTGTAGTATGTGATCCATTTAACAAATATTGTTTAGTTTTCTTTTGATGTGGTGAATAATGTGATTCTAATGGAACAAATATTTGATATTGGACTTCATTATGATATTTAATAATAAAATTTTATTCCAAAACTCACATATTATGTTGTAGTATTAGATAGCGTTGATTGATAAGCCTGATATGGCTGGTATGTCAAGGGTGATGGGAGTACCTTTTTCACCTAGTGTCTGTTATGTTAGTACCTTAAAATGGAATATAAATCATGATGATACCCATGATGGTTCTAGAAATTATTTTTCTCATATAACTCTTGTAGTTTCTAGAAGAAACCCATTAACATACTTCTTATTTGGAATGGTTGGGATCTTTAGGATAATTTGTACTAAGGAACCAACAATAATTATTTCATGTGGATACTCATGATACCTTATAAAGTATGTTCACTACTCTTATCCTCACTATGGAACTCAATAATCCACTCCAAAAAATACTACATTGAAATTAGATGAATCAAGAACTAATGGGTTCTAGCCATATTTATACAATACAAAGATTCTTCACATAGTTTAAGAGTATCCAAAGGATGCTGATGTGGGTCTATCTACTCTAAGAGGTACCATAATTGTTTATTTAGTTACTTATTTATTTTACAATAGTACACCTCACTAACTTATATCAAAATTTATTGTGAACATAATCAATATTCCCATTGATATTATTTCATATTTGAGGGATATTATTATTCCCCTCATAGTGAAAAGATTAAAGGTTCTTTGATGTCCATCTTTTGTTTTCTATATAGAAGGGATTGAAATTGCATATAGTTTTTTGATTAATGACATGAATCCACAAGAAATAATTTTTTACATGGATTAGATGATCTCTAAATATTATCAATTTGGTTTTTATATTCGAAAAATATCCATTATTATTACTATTGTGTTCAACAATGTCTTTTAAGGAGAGTGGGACCCAATATGGCGTAGATACAAACCAATTTTTCTAGATATAGTTTGGATAATATTAGTTTTTTATATTGATTTCATGTAGGGATCTGAGGGTGATGACCTTCCTTTAGTTTTAATTGATATTCCTAAAATTTTCCACATTCATTCCTCTGATTTATCCATGTTAGGAGAGGTGTGGAATTCAATTGATTTAAAAATTGTTAATCAACACGTGTATATTCCTTCCAACCATATGGAACCAGATTAATTGAATGTATTGACATCTCTTTTTAATAAACTAGTATAAAATGTATTATAAACTAGTGTGTGTAATCTTATGTTGCACTTATTCTACTTTCAAACAGAATCAATAAAACACATCTCCTATGTGTTGATTACTAGAAACTCAATCAAGTTAAATTAATGAACTTATATCTTTTAAAAATGATCTATGATAATTTTAACCATTTGAATGGGGAAATTTGGTTTTGAAATATTGATCATAAATAATGTTGTCACCAATTTGAGATTAAAGTAGTCTTATATTAAAAAAATTTCCATCAAGAGTTTGTATTTCCATTATGAGTATCCCTTTATTGAATTTAGTCTATCCAATTCTCCTCTAATTTTTTGGATTTAATCAATAAGACATTTCATGAGTATCTTTACTCCCTTATAGTAGTATATTAAAAATAGTTATTAGTTTACTATTATATTGAGATGGAACAAGTGCATTATTTTTTGTAGTTGTGGCTATTCTAAGGAATCAATCTCTCTATTATAGGATTAAGAAATGTTATTTAATGGCTCATAATGTGAATATATAGGGACACCCAGTCTCACAACATTGTAATTCTGTTTGAACATGAGAAGGTAGAATCCATTATGACATTGGAGAAATTGCATAATATTTTCAAAATTATAAGCTTTTTTGGTATGGAGGGATATTATCATAGTTCAATAAAAGAATTATTAGTGTAGGATTATATAATGACTACTTTCAATAGAAAAAGATTGATGTTTTTTAGAAAAAAAAAGTCAGAGTAATTTTGTTGATCAGAAATCTCTTTTTTACTTCTGCATTGATATTAAATCATCTAGGGGTCTGATAGGGATTTGTGGTATTTTGTGAGGAAAATTTCTAGGTTTAGTTTGGGTTCTTATGTAGGGTGATCATGTGGTGTGATGTGGTTCTAGAAATCATAGGTCAAACAAGAAAAATTATCTAACCCCTGATCTCGAACTCGTAACAATGTTACATTATCTTAAGATTTGGCTGCATTGCCTTTTAAAATATAAATTTGTAAATTCATTATATCCACAAAATTATATATAATATAATCTATTAAAAATTTCAGAATCATAGATAGTGGAATTGGGTGGAGTATGTACAGAATTATTTTTTAAATTCTTTACAAACAAGTTATGGTAAATGATATTGTTGATTCCTTTAGCCAAAAACATCAAAAAAATACCATGAATGAATCATCAGAAGAGTATGATCTAATGAAAAAAAATTTGTAGTTGAATTTATGAGTCTCATAGAATAATACTGAGGTTATTTGGACAAGAAATTAGTTTAACTCATCTCTTCATAGAATCACACTTCAAGAATAACAAGTTAAGGTTGAATTATATGTCATTAGGGACTCTCGTTATTGTGGGAGAACATCAGTGAGTTTTTAGTCACTTCTAAGGGTATCCAATGTTTATATAATTGTTTTTTTTTTCTCTTATGCTAAGGGATATGATGTTATGGTTGATTTTAATTATTCCATGTTGGAGGTGCACTTTGGTACCACAATGAAGTTCTATTTATATAGAAACCATTTGGGTTCCCGAGTTTGATATGAGAAATTAATGACATTGTATCCCATTATTACACATTCCAAAATGTAACATATTATCACTAGATACCTTCATGTTTCCTCTTTACACATACATTACTAACTAAGAAGTTGGATTAGTTTTCTAGGTATATTTTCATTTGGTTACCATGTACCCACCGAATGAATAATATTATTTGGGTTGTGATATACCATCTAACAAAATCGAATCACTTTATATCCATTCAACATACAATAAATGTTGAGGAAATATTATGTATCTATGGGAGGTATATTTTTAGGATTCACGGAGTTCATTATTTTATATTATCTAATAAAGATCCACATTTTATTTCCCATTTTTGGAGAGGCCTCTAGCTGGTTTTGGGATCCAAGGTATTTTTACCATGGAATATAATAGAGTTAATATTTTCATTATTAATAATATGTTTTTAAATAATTTAATCCATCAAAATTATTCAATTGGAGTATATTTACATTATTTATGTGTTTTTGGATTATTTTGGGATTAAATGCCAAATTGGTGTAATTCTGTATAATTTTCAGTTTTTTGGGAGCACATATTTTTCAATAATACCTTTTATATTATTGATCCAATTGAAGTGAAAATTCTGTTGGAGGCTTCACATGCTCATGAGATTCAATTTTTCTTTCTGGACCAAGACCCACTTCGAAACCCAATGGAATATAAAAATAAATCAAGTGGAGTGGGTGAAACTATTTTCGGCGGCCCAAAAAAGTAATGGTCATTGATTCAGCCATATATTTATATACAACTTTCTAATGACTCAAATATTTCGAGCATCCATAGCCAACTTCATTACAAAGATTTTATAAGAAGTTACATCAATGAGTTTCGGCCATCTGGTGGGCATAATAGAGGAAATCATCAGGAGGACAGATTATAGAGGATCAAAATTTATGTTCTAGTATTTCTTTTTTTGATCTTCTTAGCATTTTATTGAATTATTCTTCGAATTTCAACTATGATACCCTTACCATTGTGTGGTATATCATCTAAGTGATTGGGGAGGGGTTGGTTTAACCTTTTTTAATTCATGAGTTCTTCTACATAATGTTTTAATATCCTCTTTTCTCTTCTTCTAATTGGTTTCAATTTCATAAAATTGTTTTTATTATAAAAAACTATTGTATCTGATTTTCAATTTTGTTGTTTATTTATATTTGGTAAATTATAAAAATCTCTATACACTAGGTTTTGGTTTATATATGATGGAATATACTAGGACTTAGTGGTGAAGTACATGGTGATCACTGGTATGTGTGTGAGGAGTAGTAAATTTTCTTGATTTCTTGGTATAAACAAGACCCAATTGGGAATTGAATAAGATAATTGGGGGTATTCTCTACAACTATATTACACATTTTTAGGAGAGTAGAAAAATATTATGTTTTATTAAGTTTTATTCTCACATTTTTATTTGACCAAGGGAGTGAGGAGAAACGATTGTAGATTATCACTCCTAATGACTTATTAGAAGAGAAATGGGTAATGTGAACTGTGATAAAATTAGAATTGGAAAACTGACCATATCCTAATCACCATTTCATATTAATGATTTACATAACATCAATTTTTAATTTGTTTTAAAATTTTCACTTAATTCCATTACATTATTTAGTTTCTGTATTTTTTTTCCAAATAAAACATGTTCAAGAACAACATCACTTCTTTCTCTTATTTTTTTTGACAAACACTATTGTTGAGAACCTCTATCTAGATAAAACCTAGGTAACCCACTATAATACATTTTAAAATGGGTTATATTTTTTCCCCACCCCATGTCAAGCACGTGTCAAAACATGGAACCATTTTCAGGAAGGTGGTGCCATCATTTTTTTCCTTTTCTTATATTTCTTAACAAGAAGTAAAAACCTGGAACCTTTCCCCATAGATCCAGAAATTGAAAGAACCCCATTGAATATATTTAGAAACCTGAATTTTCAATCTGAATTTGAGGAAATTTATCTTTTAGACACATGTAAAAATTCAATTATTCACACTGAATTGGACATCATGGCAGAAAATCAAAACCAACCACTTAGAGACCTTTGTGAACCACAATTTCTTTATCAAAACATTCAACATGGCATTCCAGTGTTACAAAACGATTTTGAAATCAAACCTAACATGATTACTTTTCTTCCAATGTTTCATGGTTTGGATGGTGAAGATAAAAAAAACAAACTAAAGAGTTCACACACATTTTCTCAACATTCAGACCCCGTGGAGTTTCTAAGGAGCAGGTAATATGGAAGGCATTTCCATTTTCATTGGATGGGGATACAAAATAATGGTCGTATGTTATACAACCAGGAGACATGCATGACAGGAATAACCTGGTAAGATGTTTTATGCAAAGATTATTCCCCACCTTTTGAATAATATTCATTTGAATGGAAATCTACGCCATACATCAATCATTTTATGAAACCCTTTATGAGTACAGGGAGATATTTAAGAAGTTTTGTGACATTTTACCAAATCAAGCCATTGAGGAACATAACTTTCTTGTATTCATTAATCAAGGAATAATGGAAAATGATAGAAACCTTTTTTATGCATCATCTGGAGGTGAATTGACTAATAAGTTACCAGAAGAAGCCAAGGGCTTCATTGAGAAGATTTCCTAGAATTTGCTACAGTTTGGAACAAGAGGTATTCATGAGGTACACACTTCTCATCCATCAAACTTACTAGAAACTAGTATTGAATAGATAACAAATTTGGTGAGGTAGATTCCCTTGAAGCATGTTAGTGACCAACAAGGGTCTGCTACGGTGTGTGGTTTACGATCATCACATGATCATTTCACTGACAACTATTCTGAAATACATGGAATGGAAAAATATGCGGCAGCCTTTCATCCAATAAAGATAAAAAAATCAAGGGTGGAGATATCCTAACCAAGTAGAATATGGGTTTAGAAAATAGAAAAATGATGGTAGACCCCCATACCAAAACCATTTTCAAAACCATCCACAATTCCAGAATCAATTCGAGAACCCACCACCATTCAAAAAAAAGTAGTATTATAACTATCCTTCTTACCAAAAACCCACCACTTTCCAAAGACCCTATGAGAGACCATCTACCAGTGCACAACTCCAATTCGAAACCAACAACATAAATTTTTGTTTGAGGGGTTTAAGGACACCGTTGATGATTTCTCCAATAAGTTTGAAAGTCTGATGGACTTTATGACCAAAAAACCAGGTAAACTCCCATCCCAAACAATACCAAACCCAAATGATAATATTAGAATGAAAACAACATGATTTTGAAAATAAATACCACCACAAGCCACCATTGAGCCTAAAACAATACCACCTGGGATATGGGAGAATGAAGATGGAAATGATGAAAATTTTACGAAAATGCATCGTGATGAAGATAATAATGAGTAGGAGGATAGGTATAGGCCAAGGAAGAAGAAACAAGAATAACCATTTAAAAGGAAACAAATGTAGGAGAAAGATACTCCCCCACCAGTTCTATCAAGGATGATAGAATCAATGAGGTTGAAAGAAGAGGAACTGCAAAGAGAAATTCTAGACAACTAACAGAATGTGGAAATAAACATACCTCTACTTGATGAACTCAAAAAAATTCCATTGTATGCTAAATTTAATAAAAATATTTCCACCAAGAGTAGGAGACTTCAAGGGAATGAGAGGATCAATTTTGGAAGAAGTGTCTTAGACCTTATCACACCACAATTACAAACCAAATGTCAAGATCCTGGGATATTTTCTATTCCATACACCATTAGTTCATTAAAATTATCTAATGAAATATGTGATTTAGGTGAATAAATTAATTAATTGACTCAATCACTATATAATTATTTTTAGATGGGAGATTTTAAGCCCAAGATAATGGTGGTTCTTATTTTAAACAGATCAATAGTTTTCCCAGCAGGTGTTTTGGAGGTTCTCCCAGTAAATGTCAATGATATTTTATTCCATGTCGACTTTTATGTATTTAATATAGAATATGATAGGATCCCATCACACAGAACCGTCATTTTGGGGAGAACATTCTTGAAGACAACCAAAACCATCATCAATTTCTATGAAGGGACACTTATGAAGGAGTTTGGTGACAACACATTACACTTTAATATTTTTGAATCCATGAGGAACCCATCCGATGATAATTCACTCCTCGCACTCTCCCATAAGGATTATATAGAACCAATTGAATAATCAAGTATGTTTCATGAATTCTTATCATTAGGAGAGAATGTTTCCATAAAAAATACCACTGAATATATGGATTCCCAAAGCACTAGAGATTCTGATTTCTTGTTGGAAGAAGATGTAAAATATGATTTCATTGATTACTTTCTAAATGATGACGAAGATGATATAATTTCTTATGTGCAGGATGTCAAAAATTTGGAAGTGGGAACCAAAATTTAGTTTCATCCCTTGAGAATCCCCCTGATCTGGAATTACAACCACTCCCCACTGAATTCAAATATGTTTACCTTTTGGAGGGATATAAATTACCATTAATAATAGCTAATCATCTATATGAAACTCCAGAAAAATCACTTATTGATATTTTGATAGATAAAGATAAAGAAATAGGGTGGATCTTAGATGTTATCCCCAGAATAAACCCCAAAACCTTCTTGCATCAAATTTCACTTGAGGGAGATTCCAATCCTATCAGACAACCCCAAAGGAGACTAAACCCCACCTTGATGGTGGTTGTGAAAAATGATATTGTGAAGATATTAAAAGGTGGGATCATCTATCCCACATCATATTTACAATGGGCTAGGCCCATCCATGTAGTCCCAAAGAAAACTGGCCGAACTATTGTGAGGAATGAAAAGAATGAATTAATCACTATAAGAATTAGAATTAGCTGGAAAGTGTGCATATATATTAGGAAGTTGAATCTGGTCACTTGAAAAGAAAATTTTCTTATCCCTTTATTTGACTATATGCTAGATAGATTGGTATGGAGAACTAATTATTTCTTTTTAGATGGATTTTCAGGTTATTTTCAGAAACCCATTTCTCTTGAGGGTCAACAGAAGACCACCTGTACTTGCCTTTTCGGTACTTTTGCATACCAAAATATACCATTTTGATTGTGTAATGCTCTATGTACATTTCATAGGTGTATTGTATGTATATTTTTGGATCACATTGAATATTTCATGGAGAGTTTCTTGGATGATATACTAGTTTTTGGAAATTATTTTGACCATTCTTTGAAAAATATTGAAAAAATATGGAAAACATTCATTGAAAATAACATTGTTTTGAATTTTGAAAAGTGTAATTTTACAATTGAGAGAGGAATTGTTGTGACGACCCAGAAAGTCATCAATCAAAATTCCTACTGGTCTATTTAAATGCTTGTAATGGTTATATACAAAGTATTCAGTTAATTGGTTTTATGTTATATATTTTAAAATACCGTTATGAATTGTGACTATTACTAATATTGTCATTGAGCAATGTGGACATTATTGGAATAAATATAGGTCTTTAACAAATCCAATTTACTCAGAAGAAGGAAGTGATGGCCTCATCTAGTAGACCTGACCCATATGAAGTCCATTTGATGGAGCTCCGAAAGGATGTGGCATCATTGGTCTTCACTCTTGTCCAAGCCAAAGCTGATCTGAAACATGTTATGCTTGAGAAGAACCGACTATAAGAGAAGTGGAAGTTAATAGAGATTACCACACAAATGATGTTATCTGAGCTACACCAAGAGTCTGTCCCCATCACACACATTACCCTTCGGTCTTATGCAGGTTTTATTGGAGGTTATGTAATGAGACCCTATCACTATGACTATATTCATTATTCTTGATTAGGGAATATACATTCTTTTTATTGTTACTTAGAAAATTGTTTTTTAAAGCACAAATAGTATTTTTAGTTAATATTCAACTAAGAAATATATATTGATTAATTGATTTACTTTTGAGATAAATAATACCTTAATAAAATAATATTATTATTATTAAATTAATTTTTATTAAATATTAATTATCATATAATTTTGAGAATGCAATTGTAATTTTTATTAAGGCTTGAATGTTGTTTTTGTAAAAACCCATAACATTTTTATAAATTTCAGTTTTTAATTTAAATGTAAAAAAACACATATTTAGAAAATTAATTATATAAAATGAATATTATTCTTCTAATTAGAATGTCAAAATTATCCAATCGTGAGTCTTTCATAAATTTCTGAGATAGTCAAATTTTTTGGTAAAAGTTAAATACTGTTTAAATAGATAATGTGTTTAATGTCATTAAAATGACCCAATAGTGATGTAATAATATAATATATACCATTTTTTTAACTAATATATGTTTTAACATTAAAATAATCTAATATTGGGTATGTGGTTTATTTTAGAATGCTTTAGTGGACCCATTAAGGTTTGTAAAACATTTTGTCTTTTTTAAATTGGTTTCCTTGAGGGGGTGACTCACCTCTATATAAGAAACCATATTATTTTAAGATGTTAGGCCATATTACTTATAAAATATATTATTCCACTTCCCCTTGGACAAAATCATTGGAAAACACCATGGGCTGGTTTTTTTAATAGTTTAATGTGTGGTGTCCCAAACCTAAAAAATAAAAAAAGTTCTCTCTTTTCCTATATAAACCCACACAAGATCCCACATCCTCTTCACTCAAATAATTTGGAGTTCATCCAACCTCTTCCATACTTTATTTATAATCCTCCAAAGGTGTCCCAATCTCCCAATTAGCCTCTCCCAAGCCTTTGGGATCACACTACCATGTTATGGATTCATTCCTTTCTCTTTTTATCCAAGCTTCTTAATATTATAATGCTATTTTATTTTAAATTATAAATATTAGGGTATGATTTTTCACATACCCTGTACTATCCTCTTTATTTTTGAATGATGAGATACCCCTTTCCCGCTCATCGATGCCTTCAATGTATACTCATTACCATGATGAAATTCTATACGGAATTTCACTCTCCTCATTTACATTCAAGTAATTATTTTTTATCATGAATCTAATTCCATTAAAATTATTGGGAAATTTTTCTATATTACCCACTTAATATCCATATCATATACATTTGATGATACAACCCTTTTTCTCATTATCCATTTTTATTAAATCTTTTGTCATGCTGTTACGCTGCTGAAATTACTACGCGATTTTCCAATACAAAGTCATTTTGTAGTGAATATCATGCCCATTTCTCTATAAAGGTTATTCAAAATTATGAAAATTTACTTATTCATTAAATAATTTCATGTATGAATTCCACACACCATTATCATGGAATTAATGATGATTTTTAATGAATACATGTTTTATGATCTATGTAGAACACTTATGCATGAAATGAAATCATTATGAAGGGTGTTCCCTAATAGCGCTCCAATGCATTGGGTAAAGTATATTTTCATGATACGTCATGTGCAATGAGTGTTCAATCATGCTAATTCAAGTGAAACGAGGGTTTACTCATGCTTCATGTGCAATGAGGGTTTAATCATGCTCCATGTGCAATGATCCATGGCTCTTTCAAATTCCTTGTGAAGTGTAGTTTCCACATTTCAATGTTATTATTATCATGCTTTATAATGTCTTTATGTTCATGTTTCTCTTTTGATCGATTGATATGCATATTTCTTAACATGTATGGTAATATTCATGTTATTCCTTTTTTACTCCCATACCGGGCTTTATATCTCACCCCGTTCATATACATGTCCTCAGGTTATCCGATGCAATGCTAATACGAGGGAATGAAGTGCTAATGTAAAGGATGTTTCCAATAAGATGTTTCGATCTATGTTTTATGTTGTTATGTAATGTTCTTAAGCCCCAAATACAACTATACCACTATATCATATTGGTTGTATCAAGTGAAGGTTTTATGTAAGAAATCATGTATATGTATGAAATAAACTTTAGGGTTAATATAGTTGGTATTAGAGGATAGGGTAAGTTCTTTATTGGGATTAGGATTTGAAAACCCTAATGAAGCCATAGGGATAAGACAATGTATAATGAAAATATTGCAATATTTTTGTGAGTATTGAGTAAGTGTTTTATCAAGAAAATACAACCATGTCTGGATACAGGTAGGTAGATGCGGCCCTGGCACAGATGTACCTAGGGGTGAAAACCCCGACATGGAGTATCCAGATACATGAAAATAGGCCTTTCTACACTCTTGGTTATGAAACTCCTGGGGATATTCATTGGTAAATTTAAATTCTTAGTATGAACTATTGTTCTGAGAATAAAAAAAATCCCCTAAGAATATATGATAGAAAGTAGATCATGAATAACATAGATTGAACCCTATAGATTAACATGTTTAAGAAATAAAAGATATTTATAAGTCTTTTTTTCCTCGGATTACGCTTTATGTGTTACCCCTAACTATTTTTTTATTCTATCCAATGGCTGGTAATAGGAGGACTCGGGCTAACAACCGATTTGAAGACCAATGTGATGATTGTTCTAATGAGATGCCCAATTCGATGGGAGTGGTAATTGAAAACATGGTCGTGATACTCTCACTGTTAACTCTAGCATTGAATAGAAACTTGGGTCAATAGGAATGTTAAACCCCCCCCAGAAAGAATTAGTCGCTATCGAGATCTTCATGAGACTAAGGCCTCTTACTTCTAAGGGATCATTGCAGCCCTCAATAACCAAAAAATGGATCAACTCCACTGAAAAGATCCTCTCCATCCTTAAATGTTCCGAATAAGGGAAGGTTCTTCTCGATGCTTATCATATAGCGGGTGAAGCCGATCAGTGGTGGACATTAATAAAAAATACTAAGCCTATGGAGGAGATTGAGGGAAATGAATGGAAGGGTTTTTGGATAATGTTTTTTGATAAATAATTTATGCATATCCTCCTGATTATGATGGAAAGGGACTTCCTTTCCCTCATGTAGAAAGACGATGAATCTATTGGATAATATGAGGAAAACATCACAAGGCTTGTACGATATGCTTCCGGATTTGTCGTTACCCCCGAATGCAAGGTTGTATAATTCAATGGTGGGATGAAACCTATCCTGTAAAAATCCATGGAAATCCATGACGTCAATATCTAGGAGGAAATTATCCGATGTGCCTCAAGGTTGAAATAGAGATCAGAGAACCTCCGGGATATCGTGGGGATAAGAAGCGTATGGTTGACTTTAATTTTGGCAGTCTAATGGATAAATCGATTTGTGCTATGAAAATCCAGCACCCCACTTTTCAATGGTGCATAATTAAGCACCCCAAAAATTTCCTGAAGGGAACGGGGAAATGCTTTGGGTGTGGAAGAGAAGAGTACCTATACATTAATTGCAGACATGAAAAACATGCGGCTTCAATAGAGGAGAGGAATGCTCCATTCAACTCTCAATGCATTATTCATTGTTTCAACTGCAAAGATCCAGGGCATCATGCAAATCAGTACTCTAATCCACAATTTTTCTGAGGTAACTAACAACCTCCATGGCAGTATGGTTGATCTGTTACCATCACTACTGTCAAAGTGAACCCTGAAAATGAAGTGGTGATATGAACTATAGTTATTCATTCAAGTTTAGATAACGTAATTCTTTATTCATCTTATATTCATTATTTTATATCATAAATGCTTAGTAGAAGAATAACACCACCACAAAACATAGAGGTAATGTTTTCGGTGAGTACAGAAAATAGGGAAATCATTTCATCCCCTGAATATATATCATCTACTATCTTAATCAGTGGATTGAACTTCTCGGAAAACCTCGACATACTCCCTCTAGTGGAATTTTAGGAATATTTTGGCATGAATTGGCTTTCCTTATATAGGGGAAACATAAATTTTCATGAGAGGTAAATCATTCTCCATTTAGAGAATTGACCCACGATTCTGTACAAGTGCAGGGAGGAAGATGAATCTTCATTAGCTCAATCATCTCAAGCGTGGATATTGCTGCCCTATGAGCAAGTGTATATGGCTCCGATGACTGAGTCTATTGAGGCTTCCATCTTTGAAGATAAGCCTATTGTGGGGGAATTCGATGATGTGTTTCTAGATAAATATTCATGTATTCCTCCAAGTAGAGATGTTGAATTCTCAATTGATCTTATTCCAAGGGCATTGCCAACATCCAAGACTCCTTATATAATGGATACATTGGAGCTTAAGAAGCTCATGAAAAAACTACAGGAGAATCTGTATAAAGGGTTTATATGCCCATGTGCATCACCATGGGGTTCACTAGTCCTCTTCGTCAAGAAGAAGGATGGTTCAATGCACCATTGCATTGATTATCGTTAACTTAAAAAAAGCATGATAATGAACAAGTATCCTCTCCCATGAATTGATGACTTGTTCGATCAACGGTGTTCATAACAATAATTCTTCAAGGTGGACATGTGGTCAGGATATTATCAAGTAAGGGTAAAGAATGAAGATATCCCCAATACTTCTTTTATTACATGATACATGCACTATGAATTCATACTAAAGCCTTCTAGACTCACTATTGCTCCAGAAATATTCATGTACTTGATAAATAGAGGCTTTATAGAATACTGTGACAGATTTCTGGTAGTCTTTATATATGATATTCTTATATTATACAAAACCATGGAGGATCTTGAGGAGAATCTAAGAACAGTACTAGAGACCTTGAGAAAAGATAATATCTATGAAATGTACATAAAATGTGAGTTCTGGTTGAAGTAGGTCGCTTTCATGGGCCATCTCATCACAAGCAATGCGATATCTATGGATCCCTCCAAGACAATTGCAACAGAGGGATTGCTGAGGCCAACATCGGTAATGGATATCCGTAGATTCTTGGGGTTATTAGGATATTATCGACGATTTGTGAGAAATTTATCATGATTGTACAACCTTCTTACCAAGCTAACTGGGAAGGGAGTATTGTTTTCTTTGAGTGATGAATGTAAAAAAAAGCTTTAAGGAGTTGAAAATGAGGCTTATCATTGTGCTCGTTCTCACTTTTCAAATAAGTGGAGAACATTCTGTGGTATTCGGTGATGCTTCGAAGAAGCGCTTGGGATGTTTGTTGATGAAAAGTAACAAATTAAATCCCTATGATTCAAGTAAATTGAATGTTCATGAGTAGAATTATCCAACACATGATCTGAATTTGGATTCAATGATCTTCAATTTCAAAATTTGGTGTGATTATCTCTTTAGGGAGAAGTATTAAATATATATGGACCTAAAAAGCATCATGTATATATTCACAAAGAAAGAGTTGACAATGCGCCAATGAAGATGGTTAGAACTGATAAAAGACTATGGCTGCTCAATCCGTTACCATGGTGGAAAAGTTAACATAGTGGTAGATACTCTAAGTAGAAAGGACCCAATAATTCTATCATTGATGTGAATTGAGAAGGTTCCAATATTCAAATATTTAATGAAGATGGACATGAGAATGATAAATGAGGGACCATCATCAATAATTTCACAAATGATTTCTCAACCATCTGTTTTGGATATGTTTATGGATTATCAAAATAATGATGTGGGAATTTAGAATAAAGTGGAAGCTATCAGAAAAGAAAAATCGATCGTTTCCAATGTTAATGAAGAACTAATTTTGATATTTTGGAAGAGTATTTCTGTTCCATCATTTTCAGAGCTGAAGAAGAATATTTTGGATGATGCACATAGTTTGAATTTATCTGTTCAACCAAGAATGACGAAGATGTATCAAGATATCCGAGAGCATTATTGGTGGGATAATATGAAGAACGATATCATTGAGTATACATCAAATATCCTGGTGTGTTAGCAAGTGAAGTCAGAGAGGCATAATTCTAAGGGGATGATCCATCCATTGCCCATACCAGCATGGAAATGGGAGAACATCACCATGGACTTTTTCACTAGAATTATAAAGATATTGAAAGGGAACAAGGAACTATTGGTTGTTGTGGATTGTCATAAAAATTCAGCAAACTTCATTGATGTTCAGGAGGATCTCCCATTGTTTCAACTAGTACATATATACCTTAATGAAGTAGTAAGGATGCATGGAGTACCACTATCTATTGTATCCGATTGCGATCCAAGATTCACCTATATTTTTTAGAAGAGTCTTCAACATGCTCAAGATACTGAACAGAACTTCAGTACGACCTATCAATCTCAAAATGATGTCCAATCAAATCTAACTATTCAGACATTGGAAGATGTGATAAGATCATGTCAAATGGATTTTAAAGGAGGATGGGATAAACATCTTCCTAAAGTTTAATTCTTCTGTAATAACAGTTTCTACTCGAGCATCTGAATGGAACCTTATGAATCTCTATTTGGGAATAGGTGCAGAACACTGACATGTTGGGATGACATCTGTAAACGTAAGCTACTAGGACATGAATGGTCGATGAAATGGTGGAGAAGGTGAAAACCATTCATCAGCATATCACGGATTCCCAAAGTCGACAAAAGAGTTATACAGATAATCGTCGATGAGACCTTGAGTTTAAAATTTGATACATGGTATTATTACACATATCTCTATGGAATATGGTCATGAGGTTTGGAAAGAAGGGTAAGTTATGTCCTATGTACATTGGAACCTTCGAGATTCTTGATCTTTTCAGGGTTGTGGCCTATCGACTAGAACTTCCACTTACCATGGCCAAAGTACATGATGTCTTTCATGTATCCCTCTTAAGAAAGTACATACCGGACCCTTCACATGTACTCCCATCAGAGGTAGTACATCTTGAGGGTGTTCTTTCTTACGAGGGGAAACTAGTGAAGAAATTATATATTAGAGATAGTTATATGAAATAAGACAATGCCCCTCATGAAAGTGTTGGAGAGAAACCACAGGATTGTAGAAGCAACATGGGAATTGGAGGAAGGGATGAAGAAAATTTACCCACATCTGTTTTAGTGTGAGAAAGTAATATTTTTGGGGAGAAATTTCTTAATGGGGGAGTTTGCAATGACCCAAAAATTCATCAATGAAATTCATCTTGGTCTATTTAAATATCTTCTTATGCTTATGTAAAATGTATGCACATATTTGGATTTATGTTTTGAATTTTAAAATATCATTATGAATTGTGACCTTTGCTAATATAGCTATTGAAAAATGATCACATTATTTGTATAAATATAGAGCTTTAAAAATCTAATTTAATCAGACTAAAGAAGCAATATTCTCATCCAATAGACTTTCCCTGTATGAATCCCATTTGTCGGTGCTCAGAAAAAAGATGGCTTCATTGGGCTTTGCTCTTAACCAATATAAGGACAATTTTGGACACGTTATGCTTGAGCGGAACCAACTATGTGAGAATTGGATGTTAATAGATATTACCAAAAATGCGATGTTATTTGAGACACCCCAAGAGTCTATCACCATCACACAACTTACCCTTTAGTCTAATGTGGGTGTTATAAGGGGTTATGTAATGAGACCATAGCACTATTACTACATACATTATTCCTGTATAGATAATATACATTATTTTTATTGTTCTTTTTAAATTGTTTTTTAAAGAACAAATAGTATTTTTAGTTAATATTCAACTATGAAATCTATTTTTCTTGAATTAAAGGATTTTTTAATTAAATATTATTTTAATAAAATATTATTATTATTATTAAATTACCTTATATTAAATATAAATTATTGTATAAATTAATGAATTCAATTTTTATTTTTATTATGGTTTGAGAGATGTTTTTGTCAAAACCCATGAATTTTAGATAAATGTCAGTTTTTATATTAAATGTAAAAATCCACATATTTAGAAAATTATTTACTGAAAATGAATATTATTTTTGGAAAGAGGATGTCCTAGTTATCCAATGGTGAATTTTTCAAAAAAAATTGAGACAACCGAATTTTTGGGTAAAAATTAAATACCGTTTAAATATATTATGTGTTTTATGACATCATAATGACCCAACAGTGATGCAATAAAATACAATAAACATTAATTTCGGCCTATATATGTTTTTCCATTAAAATATTGTCATTTTGGGTTTGTTTTATTAATTTTACAGAGCTTTAGTAGACCCTTCAAGGCTTATAAAATATTTTGTCTTTTTAAATTGTTTTCCTTGATAGTTTGACTCACCTTCAAATAAGCAAGCCAATTATTGTAAGAAGTTAGGCCATTTTTGTCACGACCCGCCCTCGGGGTCCGTGCCGTGACTACCCCAAGCCCGCCTTCCATAGGCCAGGGGCTGGCGACTAGCACCAAGGCGTAAATCCCGGTAAAAAGGGAAGGCATTGCCTTTGAAAAGTAAACACACACCACAGAGTAAACAAGCGGAAAGTAAACACTAAGCAAACAGAGTACGACTGAAAGTGCGGAAATGTAAATGGGCCAGAATACAAACCCAAACTGAAAGTAAAGTACAACTCGAAAAGGGAAAAACAGCAACTGAAAAGTAAAGCCGCTACTCCGAGCTGTCCACTGGAAATCCCACCTGAAGGGTGGGTACAGATAGCTCCTCTGCTCCATGGGTCCCGCCGTCCGCTCCGAGCACGTCCCGCCCAGTGGTCCACCTCCGGGTACCGTCCCGCTCTGCAAGCCTCAGCTAAGGTCAACGCTGTCCGTCGTCTGCAACCAACACAACGAAGTGCGGGCAAAGCCCGTGCAGGGGTGAGTATAAGCTACTCAGTAGGGACCCCGAGACCCCTGAAGGTCTCTCAAATCCACAAAGGATAAACCACGAAGAAAAGTACAATCACGAAGTAACAACCGACACTGCTTAGGTATATGCCCATACATATACCTAAGTCATCAATTAAAATACACTCCAACCTCCGAGCCCAAGTACAACTCAGTCCACGCAGGAAAGTATACGTATTCCACATAGGAAAGCAAAAAATAATCCACACAGGATTGCACAACACAATCCACACAGGAAAACAACAGGATTCAGCTCACACAGGTATACTTCTTCAAGGACGATAAAGATGATCACTGATCCATCTAAGTCGTCGGACCCACGAAGGATCGATAGGTAACTAACCCCCGCAGAAGACCCACACAGGATCGGGCTCACACAGAACCTGTAGGCGCTGGCTCACACAGAACCGCTGAGCGCAAGGACCCACACAGGATCGGGCTCACACAGAACCTGTAGCACTGATCCACGTAGGATCGCTGAGTGCTGTAGTCGTCGTCGTCGAATCCACACAGGATCTCTGTACTGTCGTCGTCCAATCCACACAGGATCTCTGTACTGTACTGTCGTCGTCAAATCCACACAGGATCTCTGTACTGTCGTCGTCAAATCCACACAGGATCTCTGTACTATCGTCGTCCAATCCACACAGGATCTCTGTACTGTCGTCGTCAAATCCACACAGGATCTCTGTACTGTACTGTCGTCGTCGCAGTCACAGTAGCAGTCGTAGCAGTAGAACAGTCGCAGCCAGCACTAGGGTTCCCGCACACAGCAAGCTCGTACGGAGGGTCCGCTCCACGAGCCGAGAGGCTGATACATCAACTGTCACGAAGACCGAAGTTGATGTATCCAAAAGTTCCGTATCGCCAACAGGAACTCAACGCAACAGACGGCGCGTCGATCGGACGCCCGGTCTGAGAGTTATTGGCATTTTCGTCTCCGGGGCCCGGTTGGTTTTTAAGGCAAAACCAACCCGACCATACTCCACCTGCGTCCAAACCTCGGGCGGAGTATGCCAAAAGATCCGTCTCACTAAGAGGAACACTACGCGACTGACGGCACGTCAATCGGACGTCCGTAGCTCAAGATATGAGCGTTTCCGCTCCGAAGGCCCGGTTGGTTTCGTGAACGAACCAACCCGGCCGAACTCAAAGTAAACCGAAACCTTGAGTGCGATATACCGAAACGACCGTCTCGATCCAAGGATCGCGTTGCCGCAGACGGTTCGTCATTCGGAGGTCCGAGGCTCAAGTTATGAGCCAAGAACCAAATCTGGTCCGAAACGGGGGGTCCGGGTCCGGGCCGACCCGGCCCGACCCCCCCCCTCTGGACGGCGCGGCGGCCGGCGGCGGCGGACGGCGGCGGCGGACGGCGGCGGACGGCGGCGGCGGCTGGCCGCGTGGCGGCGGCGGCGGGCCGCGCTGGCGGCGGCGGCGGGCCACGCGGGCGGCGGCGGGCGCCGCACGGGGTGGTCACGCGGGGGGCTTGATTGCCCCCGCGTTTTTCTTCAAGCGGCACGGCTCAAGGCCGTGCCTTTTCCAAAAAAACGGCCCCCGCAAATGGGGGCCGGCTTGATAAAACCGGGGGGCTGTTGCCCCCCCCTCTTAATTGAACCGCCCCCCCCTCATTGAGAGGGGGGTTTATTGAACCGGCCGGGGGTTTTATTCCCCCGGTTTTTAAGATATCCGGCCGGCCAGCTGGCCGGCCGGTTTTTACCAACGGGACCGGAATTTCCGGTCCCGCCCTCGACTTCCGACGCCGGCGGCCCGGCCGCCGGTCTCCTCTTCCGCCGCGGCCCGGAACCGGCCGCGGTCTCCTCGTCCCGCCGCGGCCCGGAACCGGCCGCGGCGTTCGTCGTCCGGCGCGGTGCGACGGCACCGCGCCCCATTCGCCGTGCCATGAATCCTCCCAACGCGGCGCGACGGCGTCGCGTTCTTGAAGTCTCTCCTCGGCGAAGCGCGACGGTGTTGCGGAAAAATTATAAGCATGTTCATCCGCGTGGTGCGACGGCACCACGCCTCTTGCTTCCACCCGCATGAATAAAACGAGAACTAAGGAGGGGGGGTTCGGCCGTGTTCATGCGGTCCGACCCCCCTCACGTTAAAAATAATAACATAACTAAGAATATCCAAAAGCCTCACGTTTAGTCATGCTAAAATCCACGATTCAAGAAAGGAATAAAATAATCAATAAATAACATCCCCTACCTCGGGTTTAAGATTCAAAGGTTCGGCTACGCTCCGCGGAAGACGGCGTCGCGGAGGTCGGGTGTCGCGGAAGCCGTTCGTCAAATCCGATGACGAAGGGATGCGTTCGAAGAGACACGTCGTTGGCGGATCTTCGTTTGTCGACGAAGAAGGTCCGATGAGGGGGCGACGTTCCCTTTTTTTAAGACACCGAGGACGAAGAAGAGAGGCGTCGTTCTTCGTCGGAGTTTGAGAGATCTTCGTTCTTCGTCAGAGCTTGAAGATGAAGAGGAGCTCTCAAAAAGTTTTCAAGGGAATAAACAACAACCCTTAAACAAATAAGATTGCATCTTATTTTATTAACACATAACTCAAAAGAATTTCAAATGTTTGAAATTCAAAAGAGTTTAACTCCCCAAAATTAAATTAAGTAACTTAAGTCATAAAAGAGGGGGGTTAAGTATGTTGAGAGAATTTGAAAAGAAAAGGGGTTCGTGTGGGCCCCACCACACTTAATCCTCCCAAGGGAGGTTAAGTGGGTGTGGGTCCCACTTCCAACCACCTTTGATAGGTTTTTAAATAAGTTAAAATAAAATTTGTATTACAGAACTTTTATTTAACTTAACTGAAAAACCCCAAAACGTAACTCTCAACCCGCAACAAACGTAACTCCCGAAAAGGTCTCATTAAGCGAATATCGGCGCTGCGAGTTCATCGGTGCCCTCGGATTTCAATTCCGAGCACCGGATCAAAAGTTAGGAATTCCCGCTCGTTCGTTCACTGAACGTACCCGAGCCAAACTTCGGAAATTAATTCCGGGCACTCCGGGCCTCGGAATCAGGTGCCGTCTGAAACCGCGCTCTTGTAAAATTCTAAAGAAAATTAAGAAAAAATTTTCCTTGAATTTTACGGGTCTTTACATTACTCCCACCTCAGGGCTTTACGTCCCCGTAAAGCTACATCAAAAACTAGGGAAACAAAAAGAGGATACTGAGCACGCATCTGAGCCTCCCGCTCCCGTGTGCTCTCCTGGAGATTCCCGTGCCGCCATCTGTTGCGCACAAGAGGAATCGATCGTCCATGTAGGACCCGCTCCTGGATGACATGGACCTTCTCTGTCGTGGCCTGGACCATCCCATGTCCCACAAGTGCTGCAAGATTTCTTCTTTGCCGACAAGAGAAATCTGGTCTCATCCCCTGGATGAACCACATTCTTTGCCTAAAACAGTCAATCCTAACATGGATGATACCAATCCATACTAAGGATGACGTCGTAAGGCCTCGACGCTACTACTAAGAGATTTAACCGTTACTCTCGCCTCCAAGGGTTGAGTCACACTGTCGGCATCAGTGTGTGGTAACTGGGCCTCCTCCAGTAGATGTCTCACAAGTGAGGGTCAAGTCAACAGCCAAAACTGGAACCTCTTAGTAACATTACGGTAGAGGACAGGAACGAAAACATCACAAGGTATGCGTCTTTTATTATTGCAGCTCGTAATACAAGACGCTACACAAAAGCAACAAGGAACCAGAAGTACAAGGATGTAACCACTAGTTCTGCTCCTGTCCATCGGCTCCCAGAGCTCCATGATCGAAGGCCTCGGCTGCCTGAAGCTGAGCTCTCCCCTGCGGTCGGGGTGGGCCTCCTGGTGGTGGTGGTGGTAGAGCCTCAAAGCGTCGTCCACCACCTGCTGTTCGGCCAGCTCCTCTGCCTCGTCCGCCTCCTTCCTGCAGACCGCCACGGTCGAACCTCTGCCTCTGCCTAGGTGGTTCCTCAACCGTCTGCTGCTCCTCCGCATGGCGGGTCGGGCAGTCACGAGCCATGTGGCCTCGCCCGCCGCATGCATAGCACTGTCTTCCACTCGAAAGACTGGCTCCGCGTTGTGTGCCCTGCACTGCTGAGCCAGTGCCCTGAGGTCTGGTCTGTCTGGACCCCTGAGTCATTCGTCGACTGCCAGCTGCAGATGACTCTGCCACGTGCCGCCCTGCGGTGGGTCGCTGTGCTGGTGTAGACTCAGCAAGGAAGCTCTCGATCAGAAGATCCCGCTCCAGTACTCCTGTCTGAGTCGGTATGCTGAGGGAGATCAGCGATGCCCTGATCTCGTGTCTCAAACCCTGCTCGAAGGTCCGGGCCCGGAAGAATGGATCCCGTACCATGTCGGTCGAGTAGCGCGAGAGATCGGTAAATCTCGCCGAGTACTGAGCGACCGTCATGCTGCCCTGCCGCAGCTGTAGAAGCTCCTGGATACGCACCGCACGAAGGGTGGCTGGGACGAACTCCGAGCGGAAGATGCTCTCAAAGTCCGTCCAAAGAAGAGATGTCTCATCGTGTACCTGGAGCATCAAGCTCCACCATCGTCCTGCTGCTGCGTGTAGTAGGCTCGCAGCGAGGATCACCATGAGGTCTGCTGGTGTCCTCACTAGCCTAAACACTCGAACCACTGCCTCCAGCCAGTCCTCTGCTGCCTGGGGATCCGTCTCCCCGCGAAACCTGGGCGGTCGCTGGCGCTGAAACTCATGCAGTGCGCTGAGGCGACATGCATCGTCAGCGGCTGCTGCTGGAAGCATCGGGGGATCGGCGGGTAAAGCTACTGCCGGTGCCACTGCTGACAAAGGGCCCTGCACCGAAGCCTCGTCGCTCGGTGGGCTGTCGTCACGTTCGATTCTCGGAACCCTAGCTGGCTGCCGTCGTGGGGCCATCCTGAAAGAAACAACGTAACACGATCAAACGATTATACCTGGTGAGCTGGCACAAGTAATCACAAGGAAAACTTGAGACTTTCATAAGCAGATCAGTATACCCGGTGAGCTGACACAAGTAATCTCAAAGAAAACTTGAAACACACACGCAATCAATGTTTTCGTGCATTAAGTCGGAAATCAGAAGTCAGGGTCCTGGTGTACGGATACGTCGGCCGCCGCACCAACACTGGACTCCCTGGACTGATAACCACACTCAATACTCTAAACATTATTGCTTCACATAGAAAAGATCAGAGTTCGCGGTAGAACCGAACTCCTCTGATACCAATTTGTCACGACCCGCCCTCGGGGTCCGTGCCGTGACTACCCCAAGCCCGCCTTCCATAGGCCAGGGGCTGGCGACTAGCACCAAGGCGTAAATCCCGGTAAAAAGGGAAGGCATTGCCTTTGAAAAGTAAACACACACCACAGAGTAAACAAGCGGAAAGTAAACACTAAGCAAACAGAGTACGACTGAAAGTGCGGAAATGTAAATGGGCCAGAATACAAACCCAAACTGAAAGTAAAGTACAACTCGAAAAGGGAAAAACAGCAACTGAAAAGTAAAGCCGCTACTCCGAGCTGTCCACTGGAAATCCCACCTGAAGGGTGGGTACAGATAGCTCCTCTGCTCCACGGGTCCCGCCGTCCGCTCCGAGCACGTCCCGCCCAGTGGTCCACCTCCGGGTACCGTCCCGCTCTGCAAGCCTCAGCTAAGGTCAACGCTGTCCGTCGTCTGCAACCAACACAACGAAGTGCGGGCAAAGCCCGTGCAGGGGTGAGTATAAGATACTCAGTAGGGACCCCGAGACCCCTGAAGGTCTCTCAAATCCACAAAGGATAAACCACGAAGAAAATTACAATCACGAAGTAACAACCGACACTGCTTAGGTATATGCCCATACATATACCTAAGTCATCAATTAAAATACACTCCAACCTCCGAGCCCAAGTACAACTCAGTCCACGCAGGAAAGTATACGTATTCCACATAGGAAAGCAAAAAATAATCCACACAGGATTGCACAACACAATCCACACAGGAAAACAACAGGATTCAGCTCACACAGGTATACTTCTTCAAGGACGATAAAGATGATCACTGATCCATCTAAGTCGTCGGACCCACGAAGGATCGATAGGTAACTAACCCCCGCAGAAGACCCACACAGGATCGGGCTCACACAGAACCTGTAGGCGCTGGCTCACACAGAACCGCTGAGCGCAAGGACCCACACAGGATCGGGCTCACACAGAACCTGTAGCACTGATCCACGTAGGATCGCTGAGTGCTGTAGTCGTCGTCGTCGAATCCACACAGGATCTCTGTACTGTCGTCGTCCAATCCACACAGGATCTCTGTACTGTACTGTCGTCGTCAAATCCACACAGGATCTCTGTACTGTCGTCGTCAAATCCACACAGGATCTCTGTACTATCGTCGTCCAATCCACACAGGATCTCTGTACTGTCGTCGTCAAATCCACACAGGATCTCTGTACTGTACTGTCGTCGTCGCAGTCACAGTAGCAGTCGTAGCAGTAGAACAGTCGCAGCCAGCACTAGGGTTCCCGCACACAGCAAGCTCGTACGGAGGGTCCGCTCCACGAGCCGAGAGGCTGATACATCAACTGTCACGAAGACCGAAGTTGATGTATCCAAAAGTTCCGTATCGCCAACAGGAACTCAACGCAACAGACGGCGCGTCGATCGGACGCCCGGTCTGAGAGTTATTGGCATTTTCGTCTCCGGGGCCCGGTTGGTTTTTAAGGCAAAACCAACCCGACCATACTCCACCTGCGTCCAAACCTCGGGCGGAGTATGCCAAAAGATCCGTCTCACTAAGAGGAACACTACGCGACTGACGGCACGTCAATCGGACGTCCGTAGCTCAAGATATGAGCGTTTCCGCTCCGAAGGCCCGGTTGGTTTCGTGAACGAACCAACCCGGCCGAACTCAAAGTAACCCGAAACCTTGAGTGCGATATACCGAAACGACCGTCTCGATCCAAGGATCGCGTTGCCGCAGACGGTTCGTCATTCGGAGGTCCGAGGCTCAAGTTATGAGCCAAGAACCGAATCTGGTCCGAAACGGGGGGTCCGGGTCCGGGCCGACCCGGCCCGACCCCCCCCCTCTGGACGGCGCGGCGGCCGGCGGCGGCGGACGGCGGCGGCGGACGGCGGCGGAAGGCGGCGGCGGCTGGCCGCGTGGCGGCGGCGGCGGGCCGCGCTGGCGGCGGCGGCGGGCCGCGCTGGCGGCGGCGGGCGCCGCACGGGGTGGTCACGCGGGGGGCTTGATTGCCCCCGCGTTTTTCTTCAAGCGGCACGGCTCAAGGCCGTGCCTTTTCCAAAAAAAACGGCCCCCGCAAATGGGGGCCGGCTTGATAAAACCGGGGGGCTGTTGCCCCCCCCTCTTAATTGAACCGCCCCCCCTCATTGAGAGGGGGGTTTATTGAACCGGCCGGGGGTTTTATTCCCCCGGTTTTTAAGATATCCGGCCGGCCAGCTGGCCGGCCGGTTTTTACCAACGGGACCGGAATTTCCGGTCCCGCCCTCGACTTCCGACGCCGGCGGCCCGGCCGCCGGTCTCCTCTTCCGCCGCGGCCCGGAACCGGCTGCGGTCTCCTCGTCCCGCCGCGGCCCGGAACCGGCCGCGGCGTTCGTCGTCCGGCGCGGTGCGACGGCACCGCACCCCTTTCGCCGTGCCATGAATCCTCCCAACGCGGCGCGACGGCGTCGCGTTCTTGAAGTCTCTCCTCGGCGAAGCGCGACGGTGTTGCGGAAAAATTATAAGCATGTTCATCCGCGTGGTGCGACGGCACCACGCCTCTTGCTTCCACCCGCATGAATAAAACGAGAACTAAGGAGGGGGGGTTCGGCCGTGTTCATGCGGTCCGACCCACCTCACGTTAAAAATAATAACATAACTAAGAATATCCAAAAGCCTCACGTTTAGTCATGCTAAAATCCACGATTCAAGAAAGGAATAAAATAATCAATAAATAACATCCCCTACCTCGGGTTTAAGATTCAAAGGTTCGGCTACGCTCCGCGGAAGACGGCGTCGCGGAGGTCGGGTGTCGCGGAAGCCGTTCGTCAAATCCGATGACGAAGGGATGCGTTCGAAGAGACACGTCGTTGGCGGATCTTCGTTTGTCGACGAAGAAGGTCCGATGAGGGGGCGACGTTCCCTTTTTTTAAGACACCGAGGACGAAGAAGAGAGGCGTCGTTCTTCGTCGGAGTTTGAGAGATCTTCGTTCTTCGTCAGAGCTTGAAGATGAAGAGGAGCTCTCAAAAAGTTTTCAAGGGAATAAACAACAACCCTTAAACAAATAATATTGCATCTTATTTTATTAACACATAACTCAAAAGAATTTCAAATGTTTGAAATTCAAAAGAGTTTAACTCCCCAAAATTAAATTAAGTAACTTAAGTCATAAAAGAGGGGGGTTAAGTATGTTGAGAGAATTTGAAAAGAAAAGGGGTTCGTGTGGGCCCCACCACACTTAATCCTCCCAAGGGAGGTTAAGTGGGTGTGGGTCCCACTTCCAACCACCTTTGATAGGTTTTTAAATAAGTTAAAATAAAATTTGTATTACACAACTTTTATTTAACTTAACTGAAAAACCCCAAAACGTAACTCTCAACCCGCAACAAACGCAACTCCCGAAAAGGTCTCATTAAGCGAATATCGGCGCTGCGAGTTCATCGGTGCCCTCGGATTTCAATTCCGAGCACCGGATCAAAAGTTAGGAATTCCCGCTCGTTCGTTCACTGAACGTACCCGAGCCAAACTTCGGAAATTAATTCCGGGCACTCCGGGCCTCGGAATCAGGTGCCGTCTGAAACCGCGCTCTTGTAAAATTCTAAAGAAAATTAAGAAAAAATTTTCCTTGAATTTTACGGGTCTTTACAATTTTCCTTAAAAAATTATTGTTTTACACTCCCCTTTGAAAAATACATGGGTTGTTTTGTGTTTTGGGATAGTTTAATGTGTGGTGTACCAAACCTAAATAATAAATAATTCCCTCTCCTTTCTTATATAAACGCAGTCAATCTCCCACATCCTCTTCACTCAAAGATTTTGGAGTTCGTCCAACCTCTTTCCCCCTCTACCTAGATTCCTCCCAACTCTTCCCCAATCTCCCACGAAGCCTCTCTCAAGTCCCTCCCAAGCCTTTCGGATCTCACTTCCAAGTAAGGGATTCATTCCTTTTTTTCCAAGTTTCTTAATATTGTTATGATGTTTTCGTTTCAATTATAATTTTTGGGGTATGATTTTTCTCCCCCCCTATAATATATTATTTATGTTTGAATTATGATATATTCCTTTCTCTCTCATCAATTACTTCCATGTATACCCATTACCATGCCTAAATTCTATAGGGAATTTCTCTCTCCTTATTTACATTATAGTAATTCATTTGTATCATGAATCTATATTACATTAAAATTTTTTGGACATGTTTCTATTTTACCCCCTTACTTTCCATTTTATGTAAATATTATGAGACACCCCTTTCTCTCTCATTATGCATTTTTATGAATTCTTATGTCATGTTGTCATGCTGTAAAAATATTTTTTTGATTTTCCCATCCAAACTCATTGTGTAGTGAATACCATGCGTATTTCTCTATCATGGGTATTCACTATTATGAACATTTACTAATTTTATAAATATTTTCATGTATAAATTCAACACTCCTCGATCATGGAATAAATTTTGATATTTAATGAATACATGTTTTATGATCTATGTGACACACTTATGCATGAAATTAAGTGATTACAAATGGTGTGCCCTAATAGTGCTACATTGCATGGGGTAAAATATAGTATCATGATACATCATGTGAAATGAGTTTTGACTCATGCTAATTCAAGTTCAATGAGGGTTTACTCTTGCTTCATGTGCAATGAGGGTTTATCATGATCCGTGTGCAATGAGCCTTGGCTCATGCTAATTCAATGTTAAGTGTTTTTGGCACATTTCCATGTTATTATTATCATTATTTATCAGGACAATATGTTCATGTTTCTATTGTACTCTATTAATATTCTAATTTCCAAAAATGTATTGTAATATTTAGGTTATTCATTATTTACCCACATACTAGGATTTAGAGCTTACCCTTTTCCTATGCACGTCGTCAGGTTATCCCTCACAATGCAATGTACGAGGTAATGTAGTGGTCATATAAAGATGTTTTAAATAAGATATTGTGTTTTATGTTTAAAGTGGTATGTGATGTTCCAATTCCCTAAGTACACTGTACCTATTGATCTTCTATGTTGTATCATATAAAGGTTTTATGTAATAAATAATGTTAAATTCTGAAATAAAGAGAAGGGTTGTTATAATTTTCCTTGAGCATGACATTTCACAGAATGTAATAGAAGTTGACAAACCAAAAATTGAATTGATAAATTCTTTTCCTTACCCTACTTGTGTGAAACATGTTATATCATTTTTAGGACATGAATAATTCAACTGGAGGTTAATCAAAGATTTCAGTACGACTTCTCTCCCTCTCACTAGATTAATTTTGAATGCTACTGATTATTGACTTCTATGGTTCATGTAGGGAAGCATTTGAAGAGTTAAAAAGAGATTTATTATGCCACCAGTAATGCATCCACACAATTGGGAAGAACCATTCGAGCTACATTGTGATGCTACAAACTAAGCAGTTAGAGTAGACCTTTCTCAGAGAATTGAGGTCAGGCCACAAGTCATTGTATATGTCTCAAAAACCATAGATGTGGCCCAAATAAAAAAAAAAGTGTTTTTAGTAGTTTTTTATATATATAAATATTTAGATCATATCTACTTGGGACTAATGTCATTGTGTTTTCTGATCATGCAGCTCTTAGGTACATCATGAAAAAAGATGAAGCAAAACCATGGCTTGTGAGATGGATGCTATTACTACATGAGTTCAACATTGAAATCAATGATAAGAAAGGATCTGAGAACCATATGTCAGACCACTTTGGTAGACTACCCAAAACTGCTGAATTTGAAATCCCAGACAGAGAACTACTAAATTATCACCATCTAAGAGGGAAATTGTACTAGATTAAAAGAGAAGTACCTTGGTATGATGTAAAGGTAAATTAAATAGTTAAATCTGACATTCCATCTAATTTAAATTCTCACCAAATTCACAATTTGAAAGCTGAATCTATATATTAAATATTGGATGATCCATTTCATTGGAATATTTGTAGTGAACAAGTGATACGAAGATGTTGGCTTGAAATTGAAATTGATTTTTCCATTACATTTTTCACACTTTAGCTTGTGTAGGACACTGTGGACCACAAAGGACATCAAGGAAGGTATTAGAATCTGGATGTTATTGGCCAACACTTAAAATATTCTCATTAATTTTGAAGATGGTGTGAAAAATGTCAGTTTACAAAAAATATTTCAAAGAGACAAGAAAAACACCAAAGGACACATAATTTTTGTGAAATTTTATAGGTTTGGGGTATAGATTTTATGGGACCTTTCCAAATTTCATTTGGAAATTCTTATTTTATGCTTTCTGTTGATTATGTTTCCAAATTGGTGGATGAAAAATCTAGTAGGTCTAACAATTATAAAGTTGTTTGTGATTTTTTAAGGGCGAACAAATTTGGTATGTTTTTAGTTCCCACATAAATCATTAGTGATTAGGGGACTCACTTTTGAAATAGGTTAATGGATTCTTTGTTGAAAAAGTATAGGGTGAATCATAAAACATCAACTCCATATCATCCACAGACTAATGGGAAGGTTGAAGTTTCCAATAGGGAAATCAAAGGAATTTTGGAGAAAACTATTAATTGAAATTGGAAGGATTGGAGACAAAGTTTAGAAGACACATAATTGGATTACAGGAAAGCCTAAAAACCCCCAATTGGAATGGGTTTATATAGGATGATTTTTGGGAAAATCTGTCGCCTACCTATGGAATTGGAACACATGGAATATTGGGTTGTGAGGAAGATTAATCTGGATCTTGAATGTGCTAGAAAAGATTGAATATTGTATTTACATGTTCTTGAAGAAATTAGAATAGAATCTCTATAAATTTCCATGAATTTGAAAGAGAGAATAAGAGTGGTTAATGATAAGCTTATCCAACCCAAATACTTTCATCCTGGAGCCAAAGTGTTGTTATTTAATTCTAGACTCTAGGTGGTTCCAGGTAAACTTCATTCCCAGTGGGAAGTTCCATTTATAGTTACTCATGTATAATCTTTTGGTGCATGGAAAATTTTGAAGTATGGAGAATATGAGCCATTCACAATTAATATACATAGGCTAAAGAAATTCCATGGGACCATTCCATCAGATCAAGTGAAGGATATCGTACTCCTCCAAACTATTTATAAATAAATCACACATGGTTGTACCTCTTTTTTACTCATTTTTTTTTGTTGGGATTCATTTTTAAAATCCTATTACATGTTAAATGTATTTGATTGCAATGTAGACATTGAATCATTTAATTATTTGGGAGGGAACCATTGTAGTTTAGTATTTTTATTTATTTTTTGTCTTCCAATTTTCACCTACATTCCAAAAAATATGAAATTTTGTGGGTTTCTTTTTCAAGTTCTGTGTGTTTTTGAACCCTTAGAGCAGAAATGATTATCTTTAATATATTTTAAACCCATTTCCTGGAGTGAAACAATTTATTCTCTAAAATTGATCATCAATGAATGACAGAAATGTATTTCTTTCAAGTTTAATTTGTTGGTAATTTCTTGAATAGTAATCTGATATTTAAATCCCATGCCACATATCACTGTCTTTATATTTGAATTCACATTCCCATGAGGCTTATAAACCTATTGTTTTCATATTCTTTACATTCAACTAACTTCTTGAGAGAACCAAACAATGCTTGATTTAACCATAATTCGATTTATTCTTATCAAAACCTGAGGGTTTGAGGTATATGTGTTTTAAAAGATTGAGGAATTTCATTGGTTCTAAAGCTACCTTTTCAATTAAATACATTTTTATAATGGCCTATTTGAACATTTAATCATTGAATATATTATATTACATGAACATCCTATTAATTTAGCCACACTACAAGCCAATATTTCGTATCCAACCTGCTCTTGAAGTGAAATTGCCTGATATATTTGAAATTATGTGTAGGGGAAAGCTATCTTATGATGTGATACATTATTGGGTGAAACTTTGTGTTGAAATCAAATATTGAATACATTATTTTTCTACTGAAAAAAATCATTCTATTAAATTTTTTTGCCTTTTCATAAGCTTTCATGATGAGAGAAGGTATGCCTTTCTAGAGCATCTAAATGATAAAGAAATTAGTGCCTTTTCAGGAGCCTTCAAGACATATTTTGTTCGAGAAGATTGAAATATTTGATACTGAAATGATGAACTACGTGAACATTCCATGATATTTCATGATGAAATAGCTTATTTTCTACTATGTGGAGTAAAGAGGGGACTATACTTTTCTGAAAATTAGAGTAATGTAATTTATCTTCAAAAACATCCAATCCCTCTTCATTCAGCATCAAAACATTCACATCTAAATCCTACCAACCTAAAGCAACATAACAACCTTGACATGTCCCCATGATAAAAAAAATGTCTTTGAATCACATTGGAGGGTGATTTAGGAATTTATCAAGCCTATGGCGGCCCTTGTTTGAGTTTGTATGAGAAAAACATTTATAAAAAATTGAAATTAGTGTGATGAGAGATAATGAAAGTTAAGTAAGTGTTTTATATGAATGGGAGGATACATGAAGAGGAAATATATTGAATGATTTGAAATAATGTACCTGAAATAATAGATTTTTAGGAAGCATGATATAAATTGTTTCTTGTTGTCAACTTGGTGGATCTCATGGGTATGGGTTCTGAATTTGCAGTTATTTTATTTTGATTCTAACTTGTCCAGGATTCCAAGTGATAAGAGTGGGATTTGATAAAGTTAATAATTTAATTATTATTAATATATATTCAAATGATGTAATACATTCAAATTATTCAATTTCAGTATATTTACATCATTTATTTGTTTTTTGTGTATTTTTGGCTTAAAGGTGAAAATGAGGTAATTCTGTAAAATCGAATGTTTTTGGAAGCTTTTGTTTTTTGGGTATAACATTTATATTATTGATACAATATAAGTTAATCATTTTTTGTATGAATCCTATGATCATGGGATTCCGTTTTTTCTTCTGGACCAAAATCTAATTTGAAACCAAATGGTACATAAAAATCAATCATGTGTAGTGGGGGAAACAATTTTTGGAGGCCAGAAAACGTAATGTTCATTGATTTGGCCATATATTTCTTTAAACCTAACCGAAGGCTCTTAAATTATGAGAGTCGATATACATCTTCATTACACACATTTTATAAGAAGTGGCATTTATGTGTTTCAGCCGTTTGGTGGGCATAATTGACAAAAATGTCTTGAGGATAGATTTCGGAGAATCAAAATTTTTGTTCTTGTTTTTCTTTTTTTTGTCCTTCTTTGCTTTGTAATGACTTCATATTCCCAATTCAACTCGGTTACCCTGACCATGGTGGGGTAGATCTTATGAGTCATTAGGGATGGGTAGGTTTACCATTTTTTAATTATTGAGTTCTTACACTTAATGATTTAATATCCTCTTTTCTCTTCTACGAATCAGTTTCAATTTCTTAAAACAATTTTTATTATCATGTATGATTGTATTTGATTTTATATTCTAATATTTATTTATATTTGTCCAATTATCAATATATGTCTCCATTAGGTTATGGTTTATATATGATGGATTGGACCAGGGCTTTGTGGTGAAGTACTCTGTGATCACCAGTACGTGTGTGAGGAGTAGTGAATGTTCTTGATTGATTGAGATAAACAAGGATTGATTGGGAATTGCCTAAAATAATTGCGGTTATTCCCTACATATATATTACACGTCGAAAGGAGATTATTCCAATATGAGGTTTTAGTATGGTTTATCCACACATTATTATTTGAACAAAGGAGTGAGGATAAATGATTATGGATTCTCACTCTTAACGACATAGCAGAATAGAAGAGGGTAAATTAAACTGGGATAAAATTACAATTATAAAACTGACCCTAACCTAATCTCCATTTCATATGACTGATTTAAATCATATCATTTGTAAAAAAAATATAAAACAGTCACTTAATTTCATTACTTTATTTAGTTTATTTCTTATATTTTCCAAACCAAACAAGTTCAAAAACAACATCACTTCTTTCTATTATTTTAAGGGAAAACACTATTTTTGATAACACATCTCTGCATACAACCTAGGTAACCAAAAATAATACATTTAAACATAGATTATATATGTTTTTTCCACACCCCATGAGAGGAATGTGTCAAAATATCATCCGTATATAGATGTCTAGAAATAACGAGCTATATCGATTTTTGAACACATGATACATGCATGTGTTCAAGACATTGGTGGAGCTTAAGATGTTTATTGGGGATCAGTTATATTTTACTAAATCAATAATTATTGTCTTAATATTAAAATTACGCTTTTTTGGGCATTTTATTGATGACCATGTGAATCTCCATGTTTTTGTTAGATTTTGTAAAAAATTATTTGGTTAGACCAAGTTTGGTTCAACAGAAGATAATGAAGATTCTTCCAATTCTTCATAGAATATTATTGGCTTCAAACTATTATAAATCATATGCTAATAATTTTCAATGACCATTTTAATTTTCAGTTGGTGAACATGTGTTATTTCTAGTATCAGCATGGTTAGGTCACCGACATCATCAGAAATTTTGAAATCATTCACCTAGGTTTGTGTTCCATTTTTGGTTAGTTGATTGTGGAGAGAATTTGGCATATAAATTTTACCTTTCACCATAGCTAACGTTAATACAAATCAATTTTCATGTATCTAAAACTCAATTGTATGTGTCTAACCCTCCTAGTGTCCTGAGTTTGGTTGAACCTTATGTTGATCCCAATTTATCAGTGAATGTGTATCCATTCTGGATAATTTTTTATGAGATAAATGTTCATCATGGGAAGATGATACCATTGGTCAATGTTTTGTAAAATAATGGTGTGGATTCACGTGAGACATGGGAATATAAAGACATTATTAGATATAAGGTCCCTAATGTCATAGATATGGAATACTTTTGAAATGATTTATGTAGACATGATGTTTTAATGGTGTGAAGGTTGTAACATCCCATTACATTATTTCACATATCTCTCCCTCTATTTCCTTATTTTTGTTTCTTATTGTAGGCTTAATTAGGTCCTTGTGAGGGTATAGATAATTTTTTTAAAAATATGAATTTATGTTTGAGGATGTCTATTTATTTTAATTATTGGATTTCGGAAGTTAATTATTCAATGGCTGTTAGGGTAGTTTTGTAGGGGTACTGCAGATCACTAGATAAAAAACTAATTTATATAATAATACCATGTTGTGTGAAATATTTTTTTTGTGGTAAAAATCAATGTGAATGTATTATGGTGTAGATATAATTACCATAGAAAATATTAAATTATGCCATAAATTCATGAATAGGTATTTTTAATTAGTGGTCTCTTCTTTTTCAATATGTGTGAAATATTAATCAATTTTCATCAAAAAAATTTCATTTATGACATAAATGCCTCCTAAAAGATGGGGTTTTTTCACTACAACTTTAAATGTTTTCTTTGGTCGTGAAACCTCATCTCCCACTCCCTATGGTGACTCTGATTGATTATGGGTGATTCCCTTACTTCTAAACTTCTTGGTTTGTCATTTGGTATCTCATGAGTTTCTCTTATGTTGTTTTCAACTTCTCTTCATTACCCCTCTTCCGAAGCGATGTTATGTCATTATTGTCGATGAAATCTGATACGATCATGATGTTTTTTCGTCTTTTTTCCCATGTTGATGTTCTTCAACTCTATGTTTTCCTTCCCAATGAGGGTGTTGATCGTTTGATCCATGGGTTTAAACGTTGGTGGTTCCATATGAATTTTTCATAAAATTGAAAACCTATGTTTCTAGATTAATTTGAAATGACTTAATAAATTATTTACAAACCCTCAAATATAATTGGGCGGATGTGTTATTTTGAATGGTCATAGAGTTTGTGAAAACCCCAAAATTCAATTCAATTAGAATGTGTGTATGATTTTGGGGAAATGATGTAATGATTTGAAAATTGATATGATGTTGTTGTTGAAAATTTATTCTTATGAAAAATTCATAAATAAAAACATTATTTTAAAAATTCTTGAATATGATAAAAACCTATGTTTTTTTTAAAATAAAATGGAATGCTATGAATTAAAATTGGAAAATTGAATGATTGATTTATTTCCCCATTTTTTATTCATTAATTATTTTAATCACATGTTATCATGTTAAATTATTGGGTAAGTGGGATATGAACTCTATTACTCAGACTCCCAAGATATGTATTGATGAAGAGAACACTAACATAAAAATGGCAACAAGATTTCTGATAATGAGTTATATAATAAGTGTAGACGTCCCATATTGTGATCCCCAATTTTGTTATTAGTTTTTTATGTATGTGCACTTATCTTGAATCATGATCATTATGAGATGTTTGGGGATCCTATTACCATAAACTCAATTATTGTATGGAATTTGTATGAGTTTCAATGTGTAATGAATTTAGAAAACATTCCATTTATTATTTAAATTATTTATTAAATCCAAAAAAATTATACAACTATTTGTATAAAATGATCTTTTGGGACTATTTTATTAAATATCATCAATTTTATATATTGAAAACATGTATTCTAAAAATGTTTCAAGGTAATACCATTCATTATTTAATTTAAAATTTAAAATCATATATAGTTTAATTTTTTATGTTATTATGAACACATTATTTGATCCTATGGAAATTTAAAAGTTCACTCCAAACCATTTCAACAGGGAATTTGTAGATTTTATTATCCATAGTTTGATAAAAGTTAAATTTACATCTTATAGGATTGGATGTTCTTGAACCTTTAGAAAATGAAGTGATGATAGTTACTAGTGTAGATATGATATACATGTTTAATAAGAGATTTTGAGACCATTTAATAGCTTGATGTTTTCATATTTGCATGGTGCTTCCATTGAGATGTTCATACTTTGGTTCAGTACTATTTTTAATATTTTACCCTGATACTTTCTCTGATTTGAATTTTGAGCATAATGAAATATATCATTTATCCCATGCTATTTGGTGGAATAATCGTTCAGACTTGAATGTGATGTGATTCTATGTTCTAGCCTCTAACCATAGGTATCGTTAATTCCATCAAATCCATGATAGATATATCATGGGAATCATTGAACAATGGTATCTAGGCTACATTATTACATATAACTTTTCACTCCATTTCGAGGATGAGTAGTGATAAACATAAGGATGAAGATCCCATAAAACAAACAATCTGTGTTGATAGTATACCACTCTTAGTGGGGTGGGGGGATTTTATAAAACAATCTATTTCATATACCCTTACATGGAAATGTCTTTTATATCATACCAAACTATCTAAAAATATAAGGGTTAAATCAATACATAATAATATTATAAAATTATATTTTTTTCAAAATATTATTTCGAAACTGAAGGCACCATTAAATTGGCCTTTCATTTTGTAGAACCCAAATGGAAATCATTTTAAAAAATTCAAACTGCAAGACATAATTGACAATTTAATTAAAAATAATTCCAATAACATTTTCAAAAAAATACCACTCGTTTAAATGCTAAAAATCCACTATTTTTTTCAATGTGAAATACAAACATTCTACTTTGAAATTGTTTTCAAATAATATTCCATTTTATAATAAGATTTCAGAGTGTAAAATCACAAACGTGTCATAAAAAAAATTTGAATTCACTATCTTCCCATAAAATTGGAAATCCATATTTTTAAAAACTACGTGAACTTGATTGAAATATCAATGAAACCTAAAACATTTTCAAAATTCAATATGAAGTTAATTATTTCAAAACTTTTCATTAAACTAACCAAATTTTAATAACAATCACTAAGGCCATGATGTATAGCTAGAAAATAAATTTCTTAATAAATATATTTTTATCACACACAAAATGAATTTAACATCTCATATAGAATAGAATAACTAATGTCATAACATAGTCAATAACCTAAATTTCATCCAAATATTCCAACATATCACAAGATCCACCATGACTCTTATTTCACTACCCAACACATAGAAAATCAATGTTTCAGGTGGTTTAAATAGAAAATAATGAATCAATTGGAGAATTTCTATAAATTCCACATGATTGACAGTCATATTCTAATCATGAAATGTTTCTTAGAGAATGTCCATAATAAAATATTTGGTTATTTCATGGTCTATCAATCTGTATGAAATAGCATCACATCATTAAATTGTTATTTTTAACCAACCAAAGACATCACATATAACCACCATAGAAACTCAACTATACTAAATATGGATTAAAACATAATCATTGATAAATCTATAAAAACTTCAAGATCATGATTCAAATCCCACATCCCAAAAAAACATGAGGCTCAATGAAGGAATGATCTGAAAATAATCTATCTATAAAAATCTCACGAGATCAAATGAAAAATTATTACATGATCTTAACCTGAATCCCAAAATACTGAAAGGGATTCACAATGGATTTAGTTATTATCAACAAAGAACACACTCCATCTTATACAACCTGTAATGAACCCACCAGTACCGTGTATCTAATATTTTCTCGAATCAGCGACCTATTGTCCCAATGGGTGTTCCAAATCACCACAAGTTATATACAAGTGCATAGGAATAAAAATAACACACAAGGGAGTTGTTTCAACTGAGAATTAGAGTAAATGGAATAGTAGTAATATAATTAATATTTGGAATAAATCTTCTGTATGTTGGAATTTAACACCAATAACATTGGAAAAAAGAAATAATTAATAGAATATGATATTACTAAACAACAATGAACACCAAAAACATCCCTCACCATACGGGTTTCCCTCCCCAATAAGGAAAATACATAAACTAGATGTTTATTATAGATGACAGAAATATTATTACTTCTCCAATCATAGAATGAATTCATATCCTAATATTGTAATTAAAATCATTTAATGGAAATCTTACTATGTATTCTATGAAATTGATGGTGGATCCTAGCAAATCATGTAATAGGAACACTAACTAAATGTACTAAAATAAGTCTAAACTCATAATTATCAATGATCTAATGTGTTTCTAGGAAATTTATCTTGGAACATGCAGATGAAATAATGTATAAGTATGAGCCAAATATCACATAATAAGAAATGACTACCAACCGAATTAATGGAAACCCCTTATAAAAAAGTTGTTAAAACAATAGTTTGAAAATAATATTTTAATTATGTTTTCAAATTATTTATAAAACTAAACCAGAACCACACTTTTAAAACAAAATCAATTTTATAAAAAAATCATATATAGGAACGCATTTTAAATTAAAACATGAATTATAGGAAAAAACCAAAACAATTTCTCCCATTTCCAATGTTTAATGAAAATCTAATTTTCCAAGATAGTTTCATGGAAAATTAATTTATTTAAAACTCTAAAATAGATTCCTAAAAAAATTAAATTTCAAATACTAAATTCAAAAGATTATAAAAAAATTAATTTGAATTTAATACAAACACACTCAAGGTGATTCATTAATCACATGAAGGCAACCAAAATCAGGGAAACACAGAAAAAAAGTGGTTCAATTATAATCAAATTATCTTGCAGAATAAAATTGAATCGTAAATTATTTTCCCTAATTTTTTCCAATGAATATTGAGTCATGGGAAGCTTCCCTCGGATCCAGTTACAATAAGCCCAAATTGGCGACAAGATATCTTTTTTGATAGTACTAAACCTATCTACAACATCAAGAGTCCCACCAAACTATCATTGATAACATCTCTGGGATTTATAGTTACTAAGGGGACAAGGGTGTCAACATTACTCAGAATTTTTAACCCATGATAACAATAGTGGCATATGCATATGTCATCATTCACATGGGAAAATATAAAATCAAAAAAAATAATTATGTCCTTCCACTCATTTAGGATTAAATATTTGATTGTGGCTTGGCACACTTCCTTCGAAAACCTACTGAAAAACTAGATTTTCCCTCATATAGGTCATCTTTCATATAATATTACGCCATGAAATGTCACGAAATGTGGTGAGAAATTAAGAAACATATGCATAAAATATAAACCACTTTAAAATCACACATTCCTCACCACACAAACCACTCAAACCCACCAGGCCGAAATAAACATCCAAGAATAAGTATAAAAATATTTCAATCAACACTAAGAATCCCCAATGTGGTTAAAAAATAATGGACCATAGTAAACACACGGGGAATCAAGGGGGAATCATACCATTATAAAAACATATAATGGGTCAAACGAGTTATTAAAAAACACCAGTCAGGATGTTGAGCCACATACACCATTTCAAAGGACACTCGAAATCTCATTTCAATTACAAATTTTAAAAAAATTAAAAAGATGGTGAAATTCAAATTGATATCCACTTCCACTTAATAATATTTTGAAACTCATTTGTAATTATATATTCCAAGAATCCATTGAAAGATAAATAAATACACCATTCTTTTATGATCTCTAATAAAACCAAAAAAATCCATGAAATCCAATTTTAAAATAAATTGCACCGAATTTATATAAATGAACCATCATTCATTAGTCTTCAAAAAAATTTAAATTCCATTTTAAAATCCTGAAAAATAATTTGTTGAGAATTTTATATAACAATTACATCCATTCCATGTAATTAAATTATATTAAATCCACCTAAAACCAAGAATTCATGCTTTGAATTTTAAATCCTGTAAAACATATTTTTTTTTAAAAGGATTAGAACGGTCCATACAAGTGTTTTCATGATCATTTTTCATAATGAAATGGTCATTCAAAGATCAAATGATAGTGAAACATAAATTGTTTCAATTATGGCATAAAAACTTCTCAAAACATTACAATAACTAATTTAAAATTGATTATGAAATTTTTAACATGAAATTAATGGGAATACATAGAAAATCTTACCTCAAAAGAAGGAATAAATCTTTAATGAGCTGAAAAAATGAAACACTAAACGTTCCGTGGTGGTTGAGAAAATTTGCAATTATGTTACCCAAAATACCCATCACACACCCTAACATGGAACAAATTCTAAAACATTTGTTCAAACCTTTAACCTAGGTTTTGGGAGATAAATAGGGGAAATGGGAGAGAGAGAAACTCTTGATAAAATAAAGATAATGGTATAAGAGACCTTACCAAGATAGATTGACCATGAATCCTGAATAAATCCTGGTTGAATTACGACTATATAAGGAAGCTACATAGGGGAGAGGTAAGAAACAATGTAGTGGGTTGGGTCGCCAGGGTGTTTAATGCAAGCAAGTAGAGGGGTGGGGTGAGGTGAGATTTTAATTTTTATGGAATTTTATTACATAATAAAATAATGATTTTTTTTAATTATTCTAAAATTATAGTGTATGGCCTCGTGGTTTTTTGACCCACATGTTTGTGTACCTCGAAAAATAATACCTCACACAGTTACTCATATGACCCTCCACGGTCTAGCGTACCGTGAAACAACCATTATAATGGTACTATGACCTAAACAGGCCCCCACTAAAGGTTTATACGGGTTTACTCCTAAATTTATGAATCTTGTGAACCATGTACATAATTCAAATAAATTTAAAACTCAAGCACACTATTTTAGAAAAATTAAATTGGCTGAATTTAATTAATTTAATTAAGTAATTCCTGTCAGAGTGACATGGTTGGTGTCATAACACCAATCCTAATGTTTCTAGTGTATCTATTGACACCATTATTTCTAATAAAATTAATTATTATGGATCATAAAAACATTCCATCCATTCACAATATTCATTTTTTTGGTAAACAAAATAGGTCTTATCTAAAATATAAGTGTCATTAATAACTCAATCTAATTTTTTAGTCATAATTTTTAATTGATATTTTTATTTCACTTACTATATAAATAACTATTTAAATATTGGGAAATAATTTATTATCCATTAATTAGATACGGGAGAGTTATAATCATCTATGAAAATAAAATTATTTTAAGAATAATTCTCATTCTTTTAAATGAAGGTTTTCCCTCATTCTATATAATTTTATTTCACTTCACTGTTCCCCTTTTAAATTTGAAACATATTTTATTTTTATCTCATGTGAAATTACTATTTTCATTTATATGTACAAAAATAATTTTTCATTATCTTAATTAAAAATGTTGGATTTCAAAAACGGTGATTTAAAATATAAATATCGATCTTCTGTAAATCCATTATGAATTGCTAATTATGAATTCACATTATTATTATCAAATTTTATTACATATTCATAACATGTACCTATTATATTATTTATATATTCCCCTGACATAAATTACTACTTGAATATAATTTTCATTTATGTTCTTACCGATGTTTTTAATTCCCTACTAAAGTTTTATTTTTTATGTAAACCAGATTTAAGGTTACATTATTATATCTTAAATATTGTCAAGAATCTACCCATAATATATTTTTAAACCATTATTGGTTTCCGAAAATAAACAATATTTTATATATTAGACTATTGGTTATTATTTGGTATTATATAAAATGATATTATAATTACTTCATTAAAATGATAAATTACTTATTACATAAATATTCACCCATGTATTTCACTTTAATTATGTATTCATTTGAACATTATAATCAATACTATATATAAAAACACCATCTTCCAGTCCTAAGCTTATTAATATATATGATTGTTTAAAATTATTTAATTCGGTTTTATCCAACAAATACTTTTTTAGACATATTTTATACCTTGAAATCAGAATTATTAAACCCAATCACTTTTCACTAGCATGATCACTATTACATATTATGTATGGTTTCATCTCCATGTATGTTATTAATATTAATTATTTTAATTATGTAATGGTAAGTCCAAAATTATATATCCCTAAAATTAATTGGTTATTGTTTTTATCTGATGAGATACAAATTTTAGTGTACGTATAGTTATCCTCATAAAACTATGTTATTCGATGAGTTGACAATGAATTATATGTCCCCTCATTATATTGTGTAAGGAATTATATCCCATGAGATGTTATTTAAGGTATTATGGAGTGAACCTAATATTCAATGGTACTTTTTCCACCATGATTGTAGGAAATGATGGTGAGCCATTATAATGACCTAAACATTTTTAATGATTATTTTTTACTAAAAATGTGTTCTTCATGCACAGAAAAACAATATCTCCTTAATAAAGAAGTGAGCATAAATTTATATGTGACCTATTGGTTTTAGAACATCATATTAGCAAAGGAAAATTTTATCTTGTTGTCAATATGATCAATGGGAACTATACTCTTTATAATAATTTTAACATTATCATTAGAATTTATAAGTAAAATGTTGATAGATAAAAAATGAAACAAAAAGAAGATTCGATGGAGTCAACTAGTATTCATTCCATTTGAATCCCATCAATCAGAACTTGTGAGGGGGTATCATAATTTTTCTTCTATCTTGAATAATTGTAAGACAAGCTTCAACAAGTGATACTGGAATAAAATATCTTATATCAGAAGATCAAGCTAAAGGTGATTACAACTTGGTCGATGTTAGCCACGGAACCCTACGAAACTACCTACATTGAACACCATACTCTTAGACAGTATACATGTATAATAAGGGGTTATGTTTTGAGGCTCCAACTACATAAAAGTGTAACTCTATTTTATTACTGCAATTATTTCACAATCAATGATATTTGAATACTAATTTTTTAAAATAAATTTAAATAGAATTTGATAAATTTATTTTTTAGGCATAAATTTCACCTTTCATAAAATATATAATTATTATAAAAAATTGAGGAATTATTAATAATTATTATTTTAATGGAATTTTATTGTTGAAAAACTATTATTTAAAAATAAATAATAAATATTTTTTATTTCAAGTGTTAGAAATTTTACTAAGCATTTTCCATCTATAACTGTTATTGATAAATATTTATTTTTATATTTAAAAGTTAAAATTATCATATTTATAGAATTATTATGATATAATAAATGAATTTTTAAAATATAGAAATAATGGTTAGCGTAAAATAATAATATTTTTTTAAATTATTTTGCTTTTTTCTGAATAGTAAAAATACATTTTGAGTTTTTTGGTAAGTTTAATGAAATCATAATTATTTATTATTTATTTAATAATTAGTTAACCATAATAAAACTCAAAAATTGAGTTATTTTAATAATATAAATTATTCTAATATATTAAAATAATTTTAGAAATATATAAATAACTTTTTCAATTTTAAAATATAATCTTTAACATAAAATTGTTATTTTTTTGAAATGTTACTTTTCCATGAAAATATAAATATATAAAATTTTAGTCACCTATTTTGGTAAAAAAATTAATAAAATATTATATATGTGTCCAATTATATTGGAAAATACCATGGGAAATATAATTTTTTTTCATTAACCACTACCTAGGGGTCTAATGCCTTTATTTGAAAATCAATAAACATATCCCCTACTTTTTCTATAAATACCCACCCATTTATATAAGTAATTTTACTCCCATTTAATCGTCCATGATGTTATGATATTTTTACCTCCAAAATAGTCATCCCATGGTTTACTCAATCCCCCAAGGTCCCAATATTCATTTTTTAGAGTTACACATAATGGTAAGAGAAAACTCAACTTCTCTTTATTCAATTCAAGTTCTTTTTTATGTTTAATGTATTTCCACTTTCCATAGCTTATTTTTATATGGATTTTATTCATTACCTAAATACCAAATTATGTTTTTTGAATTTTATAATTATGTCCCAACTTCTTTTACCCTTTTATAAACCACATTTTATACTTGTTACTTTGTTAATTTTACTTTTCAAAATTTCTCTCTTTTATAAGAAAAATACCATTTTTTTAATATGTAAACAACATTATTTTCAAGGGGTGTTTTAAAATATATAAAAATTATTTATTTTATTCAATTAATTACATAAATTGAACCCCCAATCCCTTTTTATGGGATATAAATGTCATAATGATCTTTTTCATTAAGAACATCATAAAACACCATGATTTCGATACAAAACCTATTTCTTTTATTTTCAATAGATTATTTATGAAACACTTGATTATGAATTAAGTGAATAAAATTAATTAATACATATTATGGTTGAACCTTTATAGAACTACAATATACTGGATAATGAATTTAATCTCTAGAGATGACATGTTTTATGATACCTTGGTTAGTAACAGTCATAATTTTTATGACATCTTAGAAACAAACCATGGTGATATTCTTATGAATGTATCATTTAAATTTTGAATCCATATTTCTATGTTATGATTCATATTATTATTATTATTATGATAATTTTTCTCAATCCATTATGATATCCCTATTGTTATTATTATTAGTTCTCATGATCACATGTATACTATTTCCATGATTTCCTTAAATGGGCATTATTCTCACACATTCCATTGATGTATGTCCCCATGTTATGAGATACTGTAATTGGACATAGGATGAACTTATTAACAATCCCATCAAGTTGATAAGAATAATTTTTAAGTTTTCATCTATTATGCACCTTGTTTTTATGAAACTATACATTAAAAGATCCATTGTTTTGTGTAATGTAATGAAAATTGTATATATTAAGAAATTGGGATTCCATAGTATGCATCAATGGAAGGTTTAGTTACATGTAGAAATTATTATTTTTAAAAACTATGAATAACCTATTTAAAAGGTTGAAATATTAGAAAACATCATGTTATTTTGGTAGAGTATTAATTAAGTGGTTTCTAATTATTGAATTCCATTTCATCACCTGAACAAGAGGACATGATTCTAGAATAGATGTACCTAGGGGTAACTACTCTAAATGGTTGTATCAGTTCTAACCCAGTGTATCTAGGTACATGAAAATGGGACATACTGGGAGCCTGGTTTAGCACACTTGGGTTATATGTTTTGTTAATCACAAGATTTTTATGAACTATTCTGATGGATTTATAAAAAATAGTAATTATGATTAAAGAAGGACATATTTAATCATGATGTTTTTAGACAGACAATTTATTTATATATATAATATTATAATATGAAACTTGTTTCTCACTATGGATGTCTTCTTATATAAAATATGGTAAATAAGAGGAATCATGTAAATAGTGGGTGCAATGGACCAAGAAATGACAGACCTTCAATGTAATATAGAATGAAAACTTCATCAGGATGATGAGTCAATGTACTCGAGTTATGAGAAATAACATAAATCAAGATGAGTGAAAAGATTCTCATTAAAGGGGAAAACATTCCATTGAGTCCTTTATGCATCAATGATCACCTTCATTCATTTGATCTACCAACCCATTTGATTTCTGAACAATGGATAAACTCTATAGAAAATATCTTTTCAATACTCATTTGTTCATAGTACAGTAATGTCAGCATGGCTACGTACTGCATAGAAGGATAATATTATTAGTGGTTCACACATATTAAAATCCCAAAGCCTGGTAGGGAGACTGAAGATATTTATTTGAATTATTTCAAGTGAACATTTTCAAAAAACATTTCCCTCATTCTATGGGAATAAAAATAGAGAAGGAATTCCTAGAGGTGAAGTAGAAGGATAGTGAATCTATGGGAATATATGAGATGAAATTTAAAATAGTTTCACACATTACCCTTATATTTTTCATCAATTCTAACAAAAAGGATGGTAGGTTCTTTGGTGGATGAAGACCCCATATAAGAAATATTATAACCAATTCATACTATGACAGCTATAACGAGATAGTGCAAAGTGCAATGAATGATTTACTGGTGTTTAGTGAGATTTAGTGGTCCCTTAAGTCAAATTAAAATAAGTGAAAAATGTAAAAAATCAGATGGAGTAACATTGAACATAGAACTAAAAGAATGATAGTGAGGCATTCCACATGAAACAAATGAGGGAAGTAGCATTCGAGGAACTGCAAGAATGGGAGTGATAAATTTTAAATGTTTTGAAGATATGACCATATTTCTAAAAACTATCATCATGAGGTGAATCCTTAAATTCAAAAAAATAATGAAAAGTGGAAGATAGTGTAGTCCACACTAGAAGATCAATGCTTCAAGTGTGGGAAGCACGGGCAGTTTTCCAATCACTACCCAAATACAACATTAATTGAGTGGAATCACCATCAACCTCATCATAGTCCAAGGGAGAAAGTTTCGATCTTAGTTCTATCACAATAGTTTAAATTGAATCTCCTAATGATGTGGTTAAAGGTAATCTATATATTCTCTCAAATCTAGATAATACCTTATTTTATTCTAGTTATATACATTTCTACATTTCCTCCAGGTTTGCAAAGAAAATAGAATCAATGCATAAAATTGTAGAATTGGAGTTATCATTCAAGACTCTAGGAGGGATTATACATGAATTAGATTTTTTTAGATACTCTAGTATTCACATTGGAGGGTGAAATATCATCATTAGTCTAGTAGTCATTCCCATACTAGAATTTAAAATTATACTAGGAATGGACTGGCTCTCAAAGTATAATCCTAAGATCAACTATAGAGTAATGGAAATCATAGTAGCCTTGAATAAAAAACCATCTGTTATCATTAAAGGAGATATAAATTAACCTGAGATTTTTTTGAAGCACCTACCATAGCCTTATTTATTGTAATTATTGGATATGTATAATAATTAATTGAAATTATATGAATATAAAATCTCTCGATCATTCAAGAATACATTGACATATTTCCAGAGGAGTTACTTTGACCTCGCCAAAAAATAGAGGTATAGTTCCCCATTGAACTTAGTTCTAGATCCATGATGATATAAATGACCCTATATGTAATGGAAAATATAGAGCTGGAAGAAATAAAGAAAAAACTCTACGATCATTTTCAGAAGGTGTTTATCTGACTGTGTGTGTCTCTTTCAGGAGAACCTGTTCTCTTTGTGAAGAATAAGTATAGATCAATGCTGTTATTCAATGATTATAGAGATCTTAATGGGATCATAGTGAAAAACACACACCCTCTACTATGGATTGATGATTTATTTTATAGGCATCATGGGCCTCAGTTACTCTCTAATATTGATCTATGATCTTGTTATCATCAATTTATGTTAAAGAAATAAGATATTATACAGACCACCTTACAATCAAGGTATGGTCATTTTTTGTTTTTCTTCATTCCTTTTTTATTGACTAATTATTCTTCTATTTTAATTTATTTAATGGATATAGTCATTAAATAAAATGTTGACATATTATTAGTAGATTTTATTGATGATATTTCGATATATTTTCAAAGTCGTGAGGACCGTGAGGATCATATAAGGGTTATACTGGAAACTCTATGGAATGATAGGGTATTTGCAAAGTTCATCAAATGTGAATTATAGTTCCAATTTTTTTCAAGGGGCACATTGTTACCAATGAAAAAATATTAGTTGACACTACCATGAAAAAGTTTGTAGAGGAGTGGCCTCATCCTAAAAAAGTAACTGAGGTTTTAGTTTCCTTGGCCGAGCAGGATAAGATAGGAGGTTTCTAAAAAACATTTCATGAAATTCAAATACACTATCCAAGATAACATGAAAATGTGTAATGTTTATCTAGACATAGGAGTGTGAAGATAGTTTCCAAAAACTAATGAATAGATTGGTTACTACATCGAGGTTAACTCTACCATCTATTAGAGGAGGATTCATTGTATTTAAAAATGCATCGTTGAAATGGATTGTGTGAATACTTATGAATATTGATAAGGTGATTGCTTATTCATAACGAAAATTAAATCCTCATGAGAAGAATTATCCTACATAGGACCAAGAACTAGCTGTAGTTGTTTTTTTCATTGAAGATGTGTAGGAACTCTTTTTAGTGGGAGAAATGAGATATATACATAGACAACCAAATATTGAAGTATAATTGAACATGATAAAGTTGATGTGTTTAGATATTCTCAATGACTATGACTATTCATTTCATTATCATCTCGGAAGTGAAAACAAATTCATCGGTGCATTATGTAGGAAAGACCTTGTTGTGTCAGGAATAATGGGGATTCAAGGAGATCTTTTGGTAAAAGACCTAGTAAAAATGTATATGGGAATATTAAGAGAATTGGAATCATCAACCGTATAACAAATGATTTCTCAACCATCAATACAAGAAAACATCAACAATGATCAAGGATAATATCCTTAATATCAGAAGTAGATAGAGGTTGTAAGGAATGGGAAGTTTCCTGAGTTCCATATCAACCTAGAAGTCATATTAAAATTTCATACAATGCTATGTGTTCCATCTATTTCAGAAATAAAGGAGTATCTTATGGATGAATCTCATAGCTCTACATTCTATATGAATCCTATAATAAGTAAAATATATTGGAATCATTGTGATCATTATTGGTGGCATAAAATGGAGAAAGAGATTTCTTACTAAACTTCAAGGTCCCTTTTGTTGTAATAGTTGAAGGTAGAGTGGAATCATCCTAAAGGGGTATTACAACCATTATCTATATAAAAATTAAAGTTTCATAATATCTGTATGTATTTGGTCATTCGTCTCCCAAGAATATAAAAAAGAAACAATGTGATTTTGGTTATAGAGGATCAACTCACCAAGACTATCCATTTCATCACTATTCAGGATGATTTATCTCCTGATCAAATTTCCATGATATATGTAACTTATGTGGTGATATTTCATAGACATACACTATCTAATATTTATGATCATGATCCATTGATCACATAAATATTATAGAGAATTCCTCAACATCATATGAATACTGAATTAAATTTTAGTACGACCAATAACCCTCAAAAAGATGACCAATATGAAAAGACTATTTATTAAATTGTTGACATGAAGATAACATGCATAATCTAATTTGAAGGTGGATGGTATCAACATGTCCCTTTAGTTGAGTTATCATACAATAATATCTTCCGTTCGATTAATCAAATGGAACCATATGAATCTCTATATGGGAAGTGATGTAGAACTCCAACTAGTTGGGATGATGTCGGTGAGATAAGGATTCATTGGCCTGATCTTGTTCAAGAGATTACATAAATGGTTTATTCCATCCAACATCTTATAAAAGCACCTTAGAGTTGGAATAAAAGTTATGTTGAAAACAATTGAAGGGAATTGGATTTTGATGTTGGAAATATGGCATTTCTTAAAATTTTACCATGGATTATAGTCATGTGTTTGGGGAAGAATAGGAATCATAGACTTAGGTATGTTGGCCCCAATGAAATCCTTGATCGCATAGGATCATCATAATATAGTCTAGGACATCCACCGAACCTAATCCAATTTCATTATGTTTTCCACATTTCTTTCTTGAGAATGTACATAACTGAAGCATAACATATACTAAATCCTTAGTTTATACAACAAGAATATGAACTCTCATTTGAGGAGTATCATATTGATTTCTTGTACTATAGAGACAAGGTTCTACATAACATGACTAACCACCTTGTCAAAGTGTTGTATTGGTACCCCAAATATGATTAAACAATGTGTGAACTTGTGGACACCATAATGTAGAAGTTCCTACTCATTTTCACAATTGACAGAATGAGTTGTTATTTTGGGAATGAAATTTCTTAAGGTAGGAATAATGTAAGGATATATACTTTTTTAAATATACAGGTTTCCTAAAAATGTGTGTTTTATTAACAAAAGAAATTATATCACTTTAATAAGGAAGTGAATAGAAATTGAAATATAACATTTTGGATTTTGACCATTATATGAGTAGGGGATAATTATGATCATTGATCTATAAAACCATTGGGAACTATAATATTGATAATAATATTGATGTCATCATTATAGTTTATAAGTAAACATTCAATAATGGAAAATTGATACAGAAGAAGAGTTGATGGAAAAAACAAATAGAGTTGTTCCATTTGATTCCCATCTGTCAGAACATGGGAAGGATGTATCATCACTATAATTTTCTCTAAACCAAGAACATCGTCGAGCTTCAACCAGTGAATATTAACGAAAATCACATATGGGAGAAGTTCAACCTAGTGGAGATTAACACTCATGCAATGTTAGTTGAGGAACCCCTCACAAAAATACAATCATTTCACACTATTTCTAAGTGAGTACGATGGTGTAATAAGGGGTAATGTTTTGAGGTGATGTCTACATAAAATTATAATTCCTATGTATAAAAAAACCATGAAATTCTATTTCAAGAATAGTATTTCTTAATAAATTTAGATGGAATATGATAAATTTATTTTTCAAATTAAAATTTTACTTTTAATAAAAGATATAATTATTTCAATAAACAAAGGTATTAAGAATAATTCTGATTTTAATGAAATTTTATCATTAAAAAAATTTATTTAAAAATAAATGATAAAATAATGTTTTTTAATGTGTCAAAAAAATTACTATTCATTTATTATCCTAAATTATTTTTAATAAATACGTATTTTATATTTAAAAGTTGAAATTATCAAATTTGGGGAATTATTTTGATAAAATAAAAATAATTTTTGAAATCATCATGTGTAAATTGGGTTAGGGTGAATTTATGATAATTTTTAAAAATATTTTTTTTCATGTGAATAGTAAAAATACATTTTGATTTTTTCTATAAGTTTCATGAAATCGTAATTATTTTATATTGATGTGATAATTATTTTACTATAATCCAAGATTCAAATTATGTTATTTATTAATATCATGTAATTTAATTTATTTTAATCAATTTCCAAATATATAATGTACTTTCCAAATTTTAAAATGGTATCTTTGACATAAAAAATGATATTTTATGGAAAATTACTATTTCATTTAAAAATAAGTAATAAAAATTATGGTATAATATTTTAGGATAAAATTAAAAAAATGATTCAAGTGTCCAATAACATGGTAAATCCATTGGTTTTGTGTTTACCACTACCTATGTGTCTAATGCCTTTATTTGTAAATTAATAATCAAATCTTGAACTTTTGTATAAATACCCACACATTTCCCCATTTCATTTCAATCACATTTAAAAATATATGATTAATTTATTTCTTTACCTTCCAATGAGTCATCAATCATCCCAGGTCACTATATTTGAGTTTTAGGAGTTACTCATCAAGGTATTGTAAATCTCAACTTCTGTTTTCTTTTTAAGTTCCCTTTTTTGTGTAGTGTCTTTAAAATTTTAAAATATTTTCTTAATTATATTATATTTATTCCCATAATGTGTAATTATATTTTAAAAATTGGATACTTTTTTCTTGTCTCCTTTTATCCTTTTATAATACCTTGTTGTATATATGTTACGCTGCTGATTTTACTTCTCAATATTTCTCTCTTATCAATTAAAAATTAATTTTTTTCTTTTTCTTAATAACCAAACCTATTTAATTTTTAGTGGTATTAAAAAATATTTAAATATTAAATATTTTATTCGGTTAATGTCACAAATAAAAACCTCATTCAATTTAATTGGGTTATAAATGAAAAAATGATCTTTTTCTTAAAGAACTTTTCAAAACACCATGATTTTGATCATAGTTATTTTTATTTTATACACCAAGGGTAATATATCAAAATTTTGATTATTATTTATTTTTATCATAGTAATCAATAAATATTAATAGTTAAACTTTATAGTCCTCTAATTCATTGGGTAAATAATTTAATCTCAGGATATAAACTATTTTACATTACCTTGGTTAATATCCTTGGTAACTTTATGACACCTTAGTGAAATACCATGGCCATATAATTAAGAAAATCTGATTTAAATGTTTTATCCACATTTAAAAGTTATGATTAATGTTATTATTATTATGATATTCTCCTTTCTAATTCTTTCATGATATTCCTCTTGATCTTAATTATAATTATCAAGATCACATGTATATTGTTTCCTTTTCTTTCCCTTACTAGGACATATTCTCATGATTTTCTTTTATATATGTCCCTAGTTTATGAGACGTAATAATTTTTATTTGGATGAACATATGAAGAATCTCTTCATGTGTATTAGAATAATTTTTTATGCCTTCCAAAATTTTATACCTTGATTCCAAGAATAAACCCTTAAAATATCCTCTATTTTTTACAATGTAATAAAATTTTTATGTAGTAAAAAGCTATGATTTTATATCCTAATTGAGCATGGGAATTTTTCCAAGATATGATGATGATCTTGGATGTGACTCAAAATAATGTTTTTTTGTATCATGTGTTATTAACACATATTCACTAATATTTCCTTCTTGTAATTTAATTTCCAATTTCAATGATTAAATTATAATATTAATTCTTTATAAGATGTCATGTTTTTCTTCTTGACTCTCAAGTCAAGATTTACTGCAATGATTATACCATTGTCTTTCAAGCACACCATTTTCCTAAGGTATTTCCCTATGTTGCCCAATGTATTTTTAGATGATTTTTTTATATAGGAGCTCTATTTGGTAATTTGAATAAATGTTATGTTTTTTTATGTTATGTTTTATATTTCAATATATCAAATACACAATACCTCTATATCATGGAAATGTATTTTTAGAAAAATATATATTAAATTATGAAAGAAAATATGTTTATGGATTGAGTCAATATAGTCATTCTATTTCACATCACATTTTTTATCAACATAAACCCTCCTTGTTCTATCCGTTGACTAAAACCAAAAACTTCAGTGTGAGAATCATGAAATAATTAGTGTCTGAAATAAAATCAATATAAAAAAAATCCTAGGATGTCTTAAATTATGACACATTCATTTAAACCAATGAAATTTTTTGTTCATCTTACATCACAATTGTTATTTTAGGTTTTCCCTCATTATACCTCATAATTTAATCTCTAAAAATATTTAACCACTACTTCCATATCAATCGAGATGACCTAAAGAAATTCATGATTTATTAAAAAAAATTATAATTTTAACATTTTATTTCCCAAAAAATATCAAAATATTTAGACATAACGGATTACTATCATTGTTTAATAGTTTAATAAAAACATGTATTTCATTAAATGCAACATTTATCATAAGTGATATTTGTATGAGATGACCATTTTACAAATATCAGTCTTATTTTTATTTTTTATAACCTATGGATTAGAATTATATAATATGGGTAAGATCAAATTATTAGTAAGGTTTAACATGGGTGTACTAAAAAAGATCATATATAAGAATAATACTAGAATTTGGGTATGATAATTTCATTAGAGTGAAATGAAATATCATAGTAGAATCATGCCTAATAATAAATTAATAATACATTGTCATTTAATGAAAAATGACATTTTCTGTAATCATGAGTTATAATGATATAATCATTATCACTCATATATCATTGGACCAAGTTATGTCTTATGATTGTGGAATAAAGAGAAGTTCATAAAATCATTCAATTTGTCATGTTTCATAACCAAGTCTATATTCTTAATAAGTGTAAGCATGGATGATATTGATCAATGATCAGAAGTGATCATAAGATGTGAATGTGTTTATGAGTATAAAATTAGAGTAAAATGACCTAAAATAGGGGAATCATCACCAATAATTCATGAATTTTAATTCATTAAATCATGGAATAATTATTTTTAGTGTAAACATGGTTTATAAGTAAAAAATCTTGATCTGTGATATTATAGTCATCATGATATGTCATAAGAATATTGGATAAACAGGTGAATAAATCATTCCTTATGTCAAGTGGCATAAATAAGACCCTCATCACATGGTGAAAAGAGTACCTTATGTGATTGGGGTTTTTCCCAAAACCCAAATTTTCACCTCATTAGATATGTGTTTTTGACCAAATAATGGGGGTGATTTATAATTATGGTCCAACTTGTCATGTAGAGAACAGAGTCCCTAGGGGTTTGGGGTCACTACCCATTCACTTACATGTTACCCCATGAGATATTTATATTTACACACACATTATAATTATTTATAGGACCCTACCATCACATAAAAGTAAAAACTAGATAAATATTTCACATGAATTTAACAACATTATTCATTTCATCATAACATAATGAATCCATTGAAAATAAATGCGTTTTATAATAATTTCTTCAAAACGTCATCACATGAAATATAGAGTAAGTAGGTGGATTGAATAATTGTATAATATCACTAGTGAATTATAATAATCAGGAAATCATGTTGATATAGTTGAAAAATACTTTTATAAAATAATTAGTGATATATTTCTGAAAAAAATAAAAAATATACTTTTTTATTGCATAAAATTCAAAGAAATATTATTATGTTTTATATTCAAAACACTTGTAAACATATAAATTAATATCATTTATGAATAATGATCATTATGGTTGGATATTGATATCACATAGAAAATTTCCAAAATAACATTAATTTCACACTTGAGTAAAGAGTGTAAAAAATAACCCATACCGAAAATGTTAAAATGATTCCATTTAAAACCATTATAAATAAATTCCAAAATAGTTTTAAAAATTCCTAATAAATATATTAAATATTATTAAGAACATTTTTAAATAAGTATAAATATAATTGATATGGAAGATAAAGAGTTGGGTAAATGACTTAAAAATATTTTAAATAATTAAATAAAAAATTAGCTTATTTCTTTTTTGAAATCAAAACCACTATGACAGAAATTACATGATAAAGAACATAAAATAACATGAGTATAAATATATTCACAATATAGTATTTCAAATAGGATGTATATAAACCCTATAAATAAAACTAGATACATAATTCGAAACATCTCTCAAAGAAGAATATTTTCGACAAGAAACCCTTAATTTTGGATTTCACATTGATTGAAGTGCACTAAATTCCCTATATAATTTTTAAGCTTATTATTAATACTAATAAGAACTATTTTCTTATTTATTTTATTTTATAAAATTCATTTATGGTTTCTTGTTACCAATATGTCAAATCATTGTTGTTAAAATTATTATGTGGGGGTTAACTATTCAGTTTCACGTAATACATCACATTAACAGTTCTAATACTTCTTATTATTTGGTCTATAAAATCCAAAATATTCATTCAAAATTAATAAATGTGTTTGATATTGTCCAATATTACCATATCCATTGCATGGAAATTGTGTTTATGTATTTCTTAGAACAGTTAATATTTCCATATTTCATTGATAATATAAATAAAAAATAATAATTAATAAGTGAGTATACCTTAAAATATTATCATTATATAATTATGAAAACATATGAAAATAGTTATTATTTTGTATTGTTACCATCACTTATTTTTTAATAATAATTAATGAGACAAACATTATAAGAATTTTCATATAGATAGTAAAACTAATCAAAATAATAACAAGATAAAATAGTTTAATGAGTAAGGTAATGTTATTGTATATTGGAAATTTATCCTTTAAAAAGAATAATATTTACAATGAATATTTTTTTCAATATTTTCTAAATATAGTGTTTCAAAATAATCATTTAAATAAGGGGTTTATGACTTTTCATGGGACCAAATGTTTCTAAACATAATAGAGGTATATGAGTGAGGTAGTTTGTTAGTGGATGTAAGATAAATTAGATGTAAAAGTTTTTTTTGTGGTGGAAGTTGTGGACCTTTACTTGTTAAAAGCATAGAACTTTATTAAATAATCATTTATGAAAATAAAATCAAATTGATACTAAAGTAATTTAGATACAAAATTTCCAAATTTTAATTCTGGGAAAATGGGTGTTAATAAACCACACATATAATCATTTAGAGATAATTTTTTATGATATTTGAATAACTTATCGATTTATTTAACCCATTTAAACCATTTTACCCTTACCTCATGTCCCACTTGACCCGTTCATTCCACAATCTCCTTAATAATAAACTAATGTTAACTTCTACTTGCATAAGAAATTTTTTCATGTTTTTTCCATTTATATAACTTATTACCGTTTAATAAACATTATGCAATCATTTAAGCTAATAATGGTCATTATGTCGATATTTGATACTTGAGTCAAAACTGGACATGTTATATTTACAAGATTCCCATGTGTTAAAAAGTTCATTATTACCAGAATGATATTCATGATTTATATATCATATATTTCATATATATCTAGTATATATATATATATATAATAGTATATAACATTTGGAGATAAGAAATGAAATGCACCGTTAATGGAGACGGTAAGCCGTACGTACACAAGATAGATACATTCATTTCTATTTCATTTTTAATGGAATGATAATGTAATGATAAATATTTATATTATAAATCCTATAAAATATCATATAAAATTTAATTATCTCCATCCTTTATATGTTCCATGTATGGCATGAATGAGTCATATCCCTTTGAGGGGGCGGTAGTTCGCAATTCCTCAAATGAAATAATCGCATTTACCCACTATGGAAACCATAAAGGTATTCTATAAATGAAAAATACATAACAATAGAAAAATATGAATATAATATATATCACATATAAATATAGTTCCATATTAATGGCCACCATAAGAGGTTGTATGAGAAGAATGAATAATCATCCTTTCGTTAGGCTGTAGTTCGCCGTCCACACTAATAGTATGTTCTCTACCCATTAGATGGACGTGTGTGTAAGTGTAGTTAGAATAATTCCCATAAAAACCTAGAATATTTCAGATACTAGTGTTTTTAGTTAATAATGGAATAAAAAGAGTTTAGGTCGTTGGATAATTAAAACAAAACAAAAGACCTTAAGAGATTACATTACCTTTAAATCGGGTATCTCTCTTTAGTTTGAACCAAAAGGTTTAATAGAATTTCCTTATGCATATGGGAATGCATCTAGGAGGAGGTGAGGAATGTTGGGAGAATAATTGGGAAGAAGTTGGACGATCCAAGTGGCTTCACATGTGTGCGTAATGGGTTAGAAGTGAGAGATTTTGATAAGGGGGTGGAGGGGAACTTTAGGAAAGTTTAAAAATATTATTCTATTTTATAATGATGTTCTATTTTAAATGGCCCAAAACATATTGAAGTCGAATATTAGATGCCTAATATTAGAAATAAAATCATCCAATAAGAATTTGACATGTTTTGGATATTATTTTAACCTTTATAATCATATTTATTTAAATAATACTTTAATGAGGTAAACACTTCGTCGTTATTGTGTCATAAATATTTTTATTTATCTGAGGTCTAAAAATTATAAATATATATCATGATGTAGGCAATATTTTTAGATTACAAATTAATATTTATATTTTAATAGATATCTTATATAACCCCACGTAATAATTGATTTAATAAAAGATATATGTTGGTGTCATTCTTGTCTTTACTTTTAATTAATTTATATAAAGCGTCATTATCACTCCCAAGTGGCTCCATGGGCCCCAAAATAGACCCAATGATGCCAACGGTCCGAAACTTATCGACCAATTGGATTAGGACACATGTTAGGATAATTTCATATTATTATAATAGTATTTGTTTAAACTTATTTACTGGATTAACACTTTAACCATGGTAAATAAAATATTTATTGAAGTAAATATTCATAATGTCTAAAAAGAAAAGTTATATATTTAAAAAATATGTACATCCTGATTAATAATATGGTATCAATTTTTCAAAATTCAAAACACAAAATCGGCAGCAATTAATTTAAAAGTAATTCCCTCTATCAAAACAGAAAGCGTCTTTTTAAGAAATTATAACTATCTAAAGATTGACAATTGTTTATTGCAAATTTCAAAGTGAAATTACATCCAATGAAAAACATTGGATTAAATGGTAAAAACAAAATATAATTTCACTTTTAAACCAATTAAAAAGATAATCTATCCTTATACATAAAATATATTAAAAGTCAGTTTTTAATTAAAATACACTATTTTTTACTATTCATTAAAAAATGAATTTTATTAGAAAAATTCCAAAAATTCCCCCAAAGTAAATTTTGATGACTTAATTCCTAAGAAGAATATTATTTTGTCAAATGGAAAATATAAAATTTACCAATAAAATATTTAACTAGGTTTTTCCATCAAAAAGTAGTAAATTGACATTTTAATGAATATTACATTATTTATGCTTTAAATCAGATTCTTTCTTATTTTAAGTCTATAAAATTTATTGGGTAAATGTAATAACATTTTAAAAAATGTATATTCACATTTTAGTTAGTTCTGTAAATTCTCACCAACACAATGGCTTGTCGTTAACTACCTTTTAAAATAATATTATATTATTATTATTTTTCAATATGACTCATCATTGTGTACAACATAAGATTTCAGAGAAACCCATTGTTGCATAATGGGTACATCATCAAACATAGAATATAATTTAAAATAAAATTAATATTTAATTCATAAATTTTGATAAAGATGAAAATTTTATATTCTTTATTTACATTTTATGTTACATCCTTCCCCCTTTTTGAAATCGCATCCTCACAATTTTAAAATTGGGCTTGGAAACACCCCTAAAAGTCTCACATCGGAAAAAGAGTCAATAAAAATATAACTTTACTGGAAATAAAGAAATGTACAAGCATCACTCAATATAACCAATACTAGGATTCCACCAAAACATGGATATAGAGTAGAAACAAAGTGACATGTTCTGATAGAGAGTGATAGGACACATGATTAGGAGAATGTTAATAACTAGAAAATCAAAAACATGTAATGGGTTAAACTGTCTTTGATTCCCCAGTAAGAATCATTAATGGAAATTGTTTTTTATCTTAATTTAATTTTCATAAAGTGGAATAACTTATTTATGAGATTAACTAAAAATATAAGGAAACATACTTACTTGTCATATAGACTATCATCCATTACTAAATTTCTACCGCAAACTCATCAATCCTCCAAATGACGAGTTTTCTATATGACTTTGTCACACCTGAAGAACTAGGATGAACATTTAGAGTGTCACATATTCTACAAAAGATGAAATATATATTTCCCCCATATTTAGATATGAACCAAAACCAAAAAGGTTAGTACATGATTATATAATAACCAAAAGGATAATCATTTATTAAAATAAATACTACTCTAAATCTCCAAAATTGAATAAACAATACCCAAAGTTCAAAAAATACCATTCAATATAAAATTATAATTAAAATCCTTCAATATAATCCAAACTAATATTTAAACCCAAAACTCAGAAGAATTTGATTACATAGTCTTCCACGTTACATTGTATCTCCAAATAACATCGACGACTCTGAAAGTCCCATAATGAAATGTAATTTACCTAATCCCATATTCTCTATGATAGGTAATTTATTTCCATAAATAAACCAAATATCAAAAAATAGAAAATAAAATCATATATAAAAATACACAATTACTTCTTAAATGAAATCTCTTATTATTCTATTTTCCTTAGGTGTATAGTGTTCCCAATAGAGCGAAAGTCTTCCAGAATAACATTTATCACAAAATAACTAAATTATTTTCCTAAACTAGGGATATCCATTTGTTAAGACATGTAATCCCAAATCAACTTATTATTTATCAATAAAATATTTTAACTAAAATAATTATTCACACTGACTATGGACTTCATATAGTCCAGTGGTAGGCGATAAATCTCAATCGCACTTTCGTTGTGGTTTCGATTCCCGCATCATTGTCCGACGTGACTGGTTTTCACATGGTTTGCCTATTTTCCTTTTTCAAAAACTATATTTTATTACATTTTCAATGTGAGATAAATTCCTCAAAATAACCATAACATAAGTTAACCAAAAATGTTATCTCATACCTCTCATTTTCATCCAAAAAATTAATAACTTGTAATTGCCTCAAATTCAAGGATCATATAAAACCAAATGGTTGTTTATAACTATATCCACAAAAGAAAAGATAATTCTTCCTCAAATATCATTTTCACATAACAAAATATGGTGTTTCATATACAAAGGAAATTTTTTCCAATGTAATCCCATCAACAAAGAGCCCTAATGCCTTTAAACATTTTATCAACCCATTAATTATACATAGGTCCATCCATGACCTAGAGGTTATTCTATAGAATAAGGCAATGTATTGGGTAATTCCCAAGTCCCCTATATTTATGGAAAATGACTGCAAATGGATTCTCGAGATGGGTTAGAACATGCTGCTCCTTCCTTGGCAGGTCACTTGGGAGGTGGCTGATTGGAGGGATGGCTTGCCCTCGGGAGGGACCATACTTGCATGGGGTCGCTGAGTGGCTCTCCCTTGGAGTGAGCGGCGTTGTTTTTTCTTGGATGAGGTGATTACTTCTTTTGTTTGTTTATGTTTGGGTCTGCTGTACTTTTGGTTTCCCACTTCCTTCCTTAAAGTGGCCTTATTAAAAAAATAATAATTTTCAGGCAGGATCATATTTTTGTACAACTTATTCTTTATAAAAACGATATCTTTTACATCGATCAACATTCAATTTCATTATTCATTTAGATCACCATTCCCTCCTTGTACATAATCTTCAATATTAATAGTACTTTCATGGAATCCATCCATTGATCAAAACCAAATAACATTGTGAGAGTAACAATAGTCAAAAAATCATTTAGAGATTATCATGACACATTATTTTCAATCTGAAACACCTTAGGATTAACCAAGGTTATTTATTTTCATATTATATTAAAATCCTTCAAATAAGTTTGTAAAGAAAATGTGAAATATCCTAATCATATCCCCCAGGATGTGTCGTAACCAAGAGTGTAGTGAGGCCCAATGTCGTGCCGTAGTTCCCATTCGAGTCTATCTCAATGCGGAGTTTTTGGGATTTAACCCTAGGTACATCTGTGCCAGAGCTACCTCTACCTGGTCATATCTAGATAAGGATGTATTTTTGAAAAATACACAAAATCTCAACATTACAAATATTCTAGGAAGTTCTTCTATACTAATCCTAAATGTCTATCTTAGGGTAATGTTCTCTCATTAAAGTTTTTCTAAACCTAGATTCCATGATTTATACTAAACTTCTTCTGATACCAACTATAACACCTCGATACTAGTTACCTAGAGTCATTGTATTATTACATATCATTGGCATGATCAAAAGAGATAAAGTCTCGAATGACCGATTAGTTTCTTTTCATTAGGAGTACTAGATACATAAATAAGTTTTACATTACATCTTTAAAAAATGAAAAACAACATTGTGTGCCCTTTGAAAACACTCATATCCATTAGCTTATCCCTATAGTTTAATCAATATATTCTTATTCTCTTCTTGGGAATAATAAAATAGGTAATGTTGTGAGCTCAGATTCTTAGTAAGGATAACAATATAGCGGAAACATTCATAAATATTCATAAACATTTAAGGCAACGTATAAGACAAAAACACAAACCTTTTGAACTTAAATTTCACCATAATATGGAAAATATAATTAAAATAATTCCATTTACATATACACATGGTTATTATACTAGTAAAATAATCACATGTAATATCAATTGCTAATTTAATAATGATGGAATGCTTAATGTCGAACATCATAAGAACATAGTCTAGGACTTGTTCCAAAACTAAAAATAAGATTTTGTCAAGGCCATGTTCCAAGACACTAGTTTGTCTCATGAGACCTACTGATTCATCAAGGAGCTATAGCGAGCTCCACCCGTAACATACTAAGTCTAATAAAATCCCTCACATGAAAAGGCTAAAACATAACATAATCATTCATATTAAAACTATAATACGAAATGTTACTATTTTAACCATAACCCATGAATGGTATAAAAATAGCACATCCACAGTCAAGCATAACTCCTTGTATACAATAGGGAATATTGTATTATAATAAGTCAACATCAATGAAGATTAATGATGGATATTGACATAGATTATAATTATCAGTAAAACTATTTGAGAGAAATATCCCATTTTTCATGAAAACATTTAAAAGTCTCACTATTTATCAAGAATCTATTAAAAATATACTAATTTAATATACTTTTCCCATACCACATTGAATCATTTAAAATGAATTTTAATTTTAAACAAATCTTGGGAATATAAATAAATCCTTTAAACCATTTTTAAAACATAGACATTAATGATAATGATTTAGAAGAATAAATCATTAAAACATTTAATATGATATTTTAGTTAGAGTTCCTAACCAAATGAGAGATGTTTGAATAAAAATAATTGAAGTAATTAAGAAATTATAATATCATAAAAATAAAAGGGATTCATGATATGATTTGTCAAGTACAGTATATACACCATATAAAAGTGAATTGGTGCATAACAACGAATAAGTCTCAATAGAATGTAAATTAAGATGAAAACCATTATAAATAATGTATCCTTAGGTTAAGGATAAATAAATAACATAAATATATGTGGAAAATATAAATAAAATTAATATGATTGTATATTTAGTGTAAATAAATCCATGTAAATTCTCAAAAACTCTTATAACAATAAATCTTATGACTTGGATGTTTAACTCAATGAATGGAAATTGATCTATGATTACTCTTATCAAGTTTATATAGATGACTTGAGAATTTATCATTATAGTGATTCTGTGTATCAAAAGTATATCCATGCGAAGGGGAGTGGAAATTACAACATAAATATATAAATAGTGATTTCACTCCTATTCTTGGATTAAAATAATCAATGAAGATTGCGTAAAACACAATGAGTGGAGATCGAAATTAGAAATTACCTTAGCGATTTGGTAACATGCGAAACTTACACCCCACAAAAGAGTAATCATAAAATGAAGTTGTAAATACCTGAAAATTAAAGTATATTACTCAAGTAATACAATCATGGTCAGTGGATACACCAAGGAAAAGGAAATAGTGTCAATATAGCATGAATCTCATGGGAATAAGAAGTGAGATGAAAACCACTTAGCACGTTGTAATAAATTTAGTTGTATGACCAAAAGTTAATAAATACCAAATTAATCACATAATACCATGTATATAAATAGAATCTTGATTATATATATCAAATGTTAGTACACAATAGACCAAATGCAATAAATATGTGGTTAAAATGGAAATCTCACGGAATTAAACATGAGATAAGAAACCCTTTACAATGTTCTAATCAATTTAGTCGTATGAACAAATGATAATAACCACCAAATGAATCACAGAATACCATAAATATAAATAGAATCAGGATATTATATATCAAATGGTAGTACAAGATACACCACTTGTAATAAATAAGTGGTGAGCTATGAAAATCTCATGGAACTAAAAGTGAGATATGAAACCCCTTACCTCGTGTCCAACTTGACCCATTCATTCTTCAATCTCCTAAATAATAATCTAATGTTAATTTATACTTTCTTAAGAACATTTTTTAAGTTTATTTTTCCTTTTATATCACTTATTACCATTTTAAAACATTATGCAATCATTTATGTTAGCAAGGGTTATCTTGTCGATACTTGGTACTTGAGTCAAAAATGAACTTGTTATATTTACAAGTTTTCCATGTGGTCAAAATTTCGTTATATACAGAATGATATTCATGACTTAAATATCATATATAGCATATATATATAGTATATATATATATATATATATGTATTTATAATAGTGAATAACATTAGGAGATAAGAAATGAAATTCACAGTTCATGGAGATGGTAAGTCGTACGTACGCATGAATGCTACTTTCATTTGTATTTTATATGTAAGGGAATGAATATTTATTGATAAATAGGTATATTATAATGCCTTTATAATATAATATATAATTTAATTATCTCCATCCTTTATACACTCCACGTATGGCATTAACGAGTCACATCATTTTGAGGGGGAGGTAGTTCGCACTTCCTCAAATGAAATTATCGTATTTACCCACTATGGAAACCATAATGGTATTCTATAAATGAAAAATAAAGAAGCATAGAAAAATAATAATTTTATTATATATTATATATAAATATAGTTCTATATTAATTTCCACCATAAGAGGTGGTTGGAGAAGATTTAACAGTCATCATTTTGTGAGGCAACAGTTCACCATCCACAGAAATAATATGTTCTTTACCAATTAGATGAAGGTGTGTGTAATTGTAGTTAAACTAATTCTAATAACAACAAACTAGTATATTGAGGACACTTTGTTGTTATAAAATAATGGAATAAAAATATATTATGGGGTTGTAGAAATAAAATAAAACAAAATAACTAAAGAGAATCCATTACCTTTAAATAGGGTATCGTCCTTTGGTTTGAACAAAAATGTTTAATTGAATTTCCTTCTGTATATGGGAAGGCTTATAGGTGGAGAATAGGGATTGAGTGAGCATAATTGGCTAGAGTTTTGTCGATCCAATGGACTTGAGAAGTGTGAGGAATGGGTTATAAGTGAGGACTTTTTATAAGGGGAGGAAGGGATCTTTAGGAATGTTTAAAAATTTTATTTTATTATGTAACGATTTTTAGTTTCTAAATGACCAAAACATATTTAAGGTGAATTTAAGATGCCTCATGTTTAATACAAATATGGTATATTTTTTATTTACCTGGGATGTTACATATTTAATTGTTCTGATGTTGTTTATTAAATATGATTCATCTAGTTATTGTTATTTTTACTCCTCTATGATTCAATATAATAATGTTTTTAGGGTCTCTACACTATATCACTTCTAATTCTTACTATTAGTTATAAACCTATGGAATACGATAAGGGGTGCATGTGGCTTGATGACCTACTAGTTTGGGTACTATTATTAAGTTTGATGGGATGGGATGTTACAACTTAAGGGATATTTATAAATATTTTTATAATTATTTTTTATGATATTTTTAATGATTTTTATATATTTAAATGTCTTTTTATGGCTCTTATATTACCATGATATTGTGTTTTAATAATATCATACACATTCCTACACTGGATAAATTATATTCCTGTAAGGTGGAGTGTTTATAAAAACAAATTTAATTCTATTAGGTTAATTATTCTATAGTGTATTTAAAAATCTATCTGTGTTCATGTGGTACACATATATTTAGATATAATTATTTTATTGGTGGTTCTGGAATTATATATCCCTCTAAAGAATTAGGTAAATATCCATATCTCAAGAGATTCCATATACACGACTAGGGGTACGCCCAATCCAATAATTTAATTGTATTGGGGAGTGAGACCAATCCTATTTTTTATTAGAATACTTATACTACATGTTGATATTCATGGTAGTGATCCTATAAATAAGAAATTATTTTTTTTGATTTTCAATACTCTACATTCTTATGTGACAATTCTACAATGCTAGAATCCATTATTATGCTTGTGAGAATATTGATATTTATATCATGATTCTACATTTCTATTAATCATTTCAAATGTCTTTTCTAAATACTTTTTTACATAATTATTATTTATTATCAATGTTTTATGATGTATTATTTCTATATGTTATGTTATAATAGTTTATCATGTTTCCATACCCACATGTTTATCTTATAATTACGATCATCAGTTGATATATCTTATGTTCATCACTTATTGGGCACTTGAGCGCAGGCTTTCATTTTTATACATTCCTTATGAAATAATGTAGATTATTATGTATGTTGTGTTTAGAAGGGTATCATGTGGGATAATAATTAATGGGATATGTTGAAGTATGTTTTTATAATATGTTTATTATGTAGTTGTTATCTAAATAAAATAACCATATATGTTTAGAAGTGTGATTTATTTATGGATGAAATTAATATTCTTATAAAATGATGTAATATGTGTGCATGATATATTTGGGTTATCATTGTTGGTATTAGAGTGAGGTTTAGTTAATTTTAGGGATTATGTTATGATGACAATGAGGTTAATACTTAAATAAGACTATATTGTACCTAAAGTGTTATTGAATGATCTTAAAGGGTGGTATGTTGAAACTATTATATTATAGGTTGAAATGAAGGATTCTTAAGTAAGGATATTGTTGAATTTATTTTGATTATCAAATGATGTTTTACACTGAGTGTTATTATTTTATACTTATATTAATAATTTTTGTTTTATAAACAGATTGAGGACTTAACCATGAAATGGGGGATTATATGTATGTGCATTATTGAAAATCTATTATTTATTACTAGTTGTATTTAATCTTTTAAGTCATGAAAATTCACTAATAAAATAAATTAATATATTTAATGATTAGATATTAAATTATCTATTAAATCACTTAATTATATGATTATTGAATATGATGTCTATAACTACTCCCTAATAGATTTTTGTGGGAATTTTCACCAAAAAAAAAACAAATTATTCGTCCACTAGTAAAATTTTATATGATATTTGGCATGGATTATATCCATATTTATTGGGTCAACATTAATTTTTAGGATAGGGAAATCACATTTTTTTTCAAAAATCAATCCATGACCCTCATCCAATTAGATGATTACTGTGAACTCCCAAAACAATATATTTTCCTCGTATATGTATTGAATTTTTATAATGATCAATATTTAGCTCAAATGTTTTTTAAAAATCTAAATATTCGATATATGTTTTTTATTCGTATATAATGTGACATATTTAGATGAGTTTCCAAGTCATTCCTTATAACGTGAGGTTTATTTTTCAATATAAATCGTACAAAGTGAGATATTTATATCAATGAATCTATATAAAATAGAATTCTTGAATTAAATTAATAAATATGAGTCTCCAAAGCAATAACGTTATGGGTTTTATAGGAATATGAACATAACCATAGGGACCACCAATCCAATTTCTTAACAAGAATAGTGGATCAATGTATATCATTATTGATTAACATGAACATAACATGGTCATGATTGGGAAAACGTATCCTATAACGCATATTTATGAAATTTTTATTCTATTACAAGGGGCTCAATGCATCCAAATGACTGACGTTTGATCTGGGTATAATAAATTATGTGTGAAAAGGGAGGGTATACCAAATACAAAATTTTATATAGGATATGAACCATTTTAAATCATAATGATGAATTTCGATCTCACAACGTCCATCATTATCATCATTTATTTGATTAATATATTCTATATTGGTTACCATGATAAATTTGTTGTTTTATTTATAGATGATATTTTTATATATTACAAAATTAATGAAGATCATGAATATCATTTTATTATTGTTCTGATGATTTTTAGAAAGGGCAATCTATATTTTTTAAATTTTTAAAAGTCATTTTAGCTGTAGAATGTATCTTTTATAGTAATATAATCACTAGATAGGGTATATTTTTGGGTCCTTTAAAAATATATTTATGATTAATTAATGGACAAAACCAACATCATTAAAATAGATTAATTGTTTTTATCTATCGGAAGGATAATGTTGACACTTTTTGAGAAATTTCTTCAGATTGTAAAACTGACTAACCATGTAAATCCATAAGGAATTCATGTTACCCTAAGTTTATGAGTGTGAAAAAATATCAATGATCCTATTATAATGTTGTTCAACCATCCTATACTCACACTACCCTATTTTAATGTAGGGTTTGAGATATAATGTGATGTGTCAATGAAGGGATAGAGATTTGTCTACCTATAAAAAGAATTGGTCAAAGATTATTCCAAGCCATAAATAAAGGAACATGGGGAAAATTACCTAGTTCGTGAATTAATTATAGAGGTCGTAATATATTCATTGTTGATTCGAAGGTATTATCGCAATTGTGAAAAGTGTGAAATATATGTAGATAACATGAACATAATGTATATATTCACACATAGGGAGTTAAATATGGGTCAATGGGGATGGTTGAAGTTGATATAGGATGAATACATCGCAAAACAATACCACATTAAAAAGTAAAACATAGTAGATAATTCCTTGAGAGGGGATTATCATGATACCATATACATGATGAGGATGTAAAGATACCCAAAACTCCTGGATTTGAAATGGGTGATACTTAGAATCTTATGGAAAGGAGAGAAATAATATCATTCCCAAATAACTGATCCGCCATAAAAAGTGATGATAAAGGAGGTGTATATTGAATATAAATAAGTATAGAAGAAGTTAAATACAATTATAAAACTAAAACATGAAAATGTTGGAATAATTATATTTATAACATGAATATATGTTACTTAAATACTATAATTAAAAAATTAGATATTGGATAATGTACACAACCTATCATTATCTATCTATCATAAATAAACATATATTTATAGCAATATTTTTAGGAATTTATGGTTTAAAAATTAATAGGGTTATATGATGTACAAATATCGATGATTAGTATGCTATCATGTTATGGAATAATTATAAAACTATATAGAGATGAGGAAACTATTACTCCTAGCTCAATAGATGTCACAGAACATCACAATATGTTTGATTATATTTATTTTAAAAATCATATATAGCCGATAAATTCATTTAGCTTATAGTGGATCACCTTATAATGTTGAAATATTTCTTTAATATCAATAATATTTCTAATTAAATCAAACAGAATTATATACATAGAGGAAGTTGTAATTCTATTTGGAGTACCCTTGTCAATTTTACATGATTAGTATTTTAGGATTAAATAAACTTTATAGATTTAACCTAAACAATTATTTGATAAATAACTAATCATGAACACTTCTTATCATCCATAGAACAATTATCAATGCTTAAGGAAAATTCAAAATTTAGATGATATGATGATATATTTGATGATTGATTTCATAAGAGGTCAGGATTAACCCCACCCCTTAGTATAGTTATTATATAATAAAAGATTACAATATAATCTTTACTTGAATCCATAAAAGTATATTTATGTAAAAAATATCCACCCTAAAAAATTATGGAATTATGTCAAATAGAGTGTGATTTTTGGAATGGTTAATTCTGAATAGATATTAGATAATATTAAAATTATTCTGCAACAAATTTAAACATCCCAAATTCAATAGAAGGGTAACATTGAAAATTATTTGTATGATTTAGAGTATGAAGTCACAATATAAATTATATATTTTTTTTCTTGATAATCCATATATTAACTATGTTGGGAAGGAACCATTACATGACCTGCATGTCCTTAGGAATAAATTTTATAATTACAAGTCATGGATTACAATAAGTGCAATTCCCTTACTTTTTTATTTGATACCACTATATAAGAATATCCACACACCACTGCCTCATTAATTATCATTCAATCTATGCACCTAAGATTTGTAACATATTTATTACACTAAGTATTACTACCCAAGAAGATAAAATTCCTTCCATATTAATCCTTCACCCTATGACAAATTTTCTATTGCTGGTGATTGTTATTACTCAGATTCATAATCATGATATATATCTATTACAGTAGACTAGATTGACTCCATGGACCAAAGGAAATGTGTTTTTAAGGCTCAATGGTGTCTCAAATGACCTATTTCCAAAAGGACTTGGGGCCAATAGGCCTAATACTTTTTCCTAAATTCCAAATTTAAGAAAATAGTTTTATTTTTATAGTACCGCCCCATTAATTCTATAATATATTTGTAAATAAACTACCACCAAAATTTTATCCCACGACTCTCACATAAGGAATGTTGATCCCCAGTTTCAATATAGACTTTTAAATCCCCAATTTTGTGGGATCATATATTATAACATTGTACATCAACTAAAACTCTTTGATGTTCGTGATTTTAAACATGTACCATTTTTAAATAATTATATACATAATCTATAAAATTTACTAAACTGAGAGTTTGTAAAATTAGAACATAATATCTCTTAGGAGGAACAACCATAAGATATTTTTCATCATAGATATAAAGTATTATGAATAATTTCCTCTATCAACAATTATGTTCTATAGAGGAATCATATGTTACAGGAAGAAATTTGGGAACCTAAAGAAATATTGAGACAAAAATACCATTATTATTCATTATAGTAAATAAATTTATTAGTGAAGTTATTTTATAGTGGTATAACATATTGATTCTTTATTTTAGTATATCCCTCCTGTTAAATATATCGCATGTGTTTGATACATTTTGATACATGAAAAATCAAATTAAAATGAAAAATATCTTATTTCCTTATGGTAGAATGTTACAATACAAAAATGAATACATTACATGTTAAAAATGTGAAAAATAAATCTTAATATTACTCATTCAATAAAACTAGAAATAAATAAAAATATTAATTGGTTAAAATTATTATAATCATAATATTTTCTTTTAAGATCATACCAAATATAATATATTTAGATATAATATAACACATTATAAACAGATGTCTATATAATGGAAAATAAGAATATAGATGTATTGTTATAGAAATTATATAATTAGATGTATTGTTATTGATATGTTTTCAATTTATTTATTAGAATGTAACATGATCATTTTATATATTTCCATGGGTTATAGAATTATTGAACATAATTAAATTTGATATATATCCATTGAATATATATTCTTTGGATATAACTGAATCCAATAGGTAAATTTATGTTATGTAATATATTATTATTATTTTTAAAAATTTAATTCACATATGTTAAATAATTATAGAATTATAAAAGGTAAAAAATAATTAAAACATTTTATTATAAAATTATTTATTTTTATTTGTTATATAAACATATCACTATTGTTATATTAAATTATAATTTTACGGGATTAAAATATTTTTAGATATTATTATAACGATTAATTGATAAAATTGGAAGTCTTGGAGATATATAATTAATTATAATTGGAATTGATTAATATCATTAAATGTTAAAAAATATATTTATAAAGAATCCTTTTCATGAGTGTTGTGTATTTATTTCAAAATTTATTAAACTGGTCACTTTTAAAGAATGGTTTTAAAATAATTTAATATTTTATTTTATTAAAAAATATATTAAAAGTAATTTATTTGTTAATTGATTTTAAATAAGTTGAATAATTTATTATTTATATAATTTTCATTAAATTTTAATAATTATATATCTATAATTTAAAAAATAATATTCACATATTTTTAAATTTAATTTGAGTAAATAGATTCCAAATTTGGAATTATAATGTTAAAATTATTTAAAAGGGTCAATTTAATTTTTTTGGAAAAACTAATTTTTTATGTTTAAAAATAATGTTAATATGATAAAGGTAAAATATGGTAAAATAAATAATGTATGAGTTAAATCCATGAAATATCTCTAAAATTATATTTAAATTTTATTTATAATGGAATTCATGACCTTTACAAATTTTATTTCCAGTTTGGACCATCATTTCATGCCAATTGACAACCATATACCTTATGCACAATGTATATGAGGAAATTAATCTAAAAAGATACCAATAATAGGATCATTACCAAACATCTAAATAACATTATATTATAAAATATATATATATATATATATCAAGTTTCCAAAATTTACATTTTTAAACCCATAATACACTTTTTGATGCCTATTTTTCCATAATAGAATACCGAATCCTTCATTCCATATGAAAGTGTTTAGAGGATGAATGAATCCATATATATTTTGAGTTATTCACCATGTTTTTCAATTACATTATCATTTAAAACTTCTTATAAATATTATTCTCCATAGCTATTCTGTCATACTAGCTTCATTATTATTCATGGAAAATTATTTTTCCACTATACAACTATATACTTCTACTTTTTTTATAATTTAATTTTATTTGTATTTTTTCAACTACCAACATAACTATACTATAAAAAAATAATTATATTTATTATAGGTTAGTATCAAGAAATCAGTAGTAGTTAATTTTATACTAATTAGTAATTTATGTTTTTATTATATTTTTGGAAGGGTGACTGAAAAATTAATGATTATTATAAAACAAATAATTCTTACTAATGAGTTACCTGAAATATAGTCATCTTGAATTCTATTCTCATGATCCATAACCATAAATTAAATAAAAATATCATAGGATTGAATAAATAATTTAAATACAATGATTAATCTACCTTGACCATTCTTTTAATGTTGAACTTATTATCAACGGAAATGAATCTAAATCGCTATTGTGAAAAATATAAGAACAAATCAAATTTACTAGAATCCGCTAATGAACATAAAAAAATATAAAATAAATTTCTAACAATTGAATAAAATTGATGATAATAAAAGCTAGTATTTAAGAATAATGTTCTTAAATGTGTTATTAAATAATATATCTTTTTTATAGATGAGGATTGATCATATTTATATAACTCAGGAGTAATTTTAAGGGGTTTTAACTCTATTTCTATCCATTGAGACATGTTCATTGATCAACACCTATATAATTTTTTATTTCTATATACAACCCCATTTATATATTTTTTTTAAATATATCATTAAATTAATGTTATTTATAATTTCATCTCATTCTCCCTCTTACAATGTATTTTTAATTGAATGTTACTGATGGGGAACTGGTTTATTTAATAAAATATCAATGAAATAAATATTATCAAGGTTTTAATCCTTATAAAGGTAAATTTAATTTAATTTATAACTAAAATAAAATTTATTTTCTCAATAATGGTTATTTATATTATGCACAATTTTTTTTTAAATTTTAACCCTATTTAGTTCCCATTTTATTGAAAAGTATATTTCTATGTTGAGGAACTAGTATCTCTCACTTTTAGTCAGTATTATTTCTCCACATGTTCCATGTATTTTAAATTTGATTTTATGGATTCTTCTGTTCCTACATTAATGACTTCTTAGGGTCATTTTTTGTATTTCCCTTTCATTTAAAAATGTGTGAAAAATACTTTAGTATTTTATATATTGATATATTATCCCATTACATTCTTCAGCTTTCATTATGATTCATCATTTATTTATTTTTATTAAAATCAATGTAATTATTTATTTTATTTCATATTCTTTTTTATAAAACTATTAATTAATAAACTATTTTCTTTTAAAGAAACTATTTATATGAATTGTTGATGATTTTTATTCATGTTGTGTAAAATATTTATATGATTATTATAAAATAAATCATCTATGTTAATTCTATTTAATATTTATTATCTGACACTGTGGAAATGATTTAATGATACCAACCTCCTTATTTCTCAAGATGGGTTATGGTTATGTAATATGGAAATTTTAAGAAGACCAATTTCATTGTCATTGGTTAATTATGACTGGGTTGATTTATGAATACATTTATGTACTTGTGGAATGATTCTGTATAGTTTTAATTATGTGATGGGTTAGAAAAAAAATTAATATACCTTTAATTTAATGGGAAAATCATTATATCACATGATATGACATGTATGAAACTGAGGAATAAACCCAATATACAATGTTTTTGTGACTATGGAGAAAACACAAACCCCTATGTTAAGAGACTCTATAAACTATGTGATATTGGTCCTCGAATTGAGCCTATATATTAAATTTTTTTATAAAAAATGAAAATTATACACACTTTTAACACATTTCATTATTATTCCACGTCCATTTTTTATGTTTCCATGAATTATGATAGTTTTCTCAGGATTCCACATTCTATTTTATTATTTTTAATGTTTGGAAAAGACCATTTATAATGTTTTAGGATTAATGATCTATGCTTTATTGGTTTTTATTTATTTATGTTATATTTATTTACCTTGATTGTGTCCTCAAGCCCACATGTTCATCTCATGATAACATAAGATAATCAATTGGTACCTCATTCGTTAACCCCTTAATGATTATCAAAGCTCACCATTCCATTGATTTTCACACCCATCATAATATATAAGAGTATATTTTATTATATGTCTTGAAAGTTATCATGTGTGAATATTAGTTTATAAATATACAGAATAATATTTTTGAAATAAGATTATTATGTATCAATTCTCAAAATAATGTATTTATCTAAGATATGGGGTGTGATTTCTTATGATAAGTGAATAGTGGTATTTTAAAATTATTTTATATGTAAGTAATTTATGTGTTGGATCATCACAATTTAATATGGGTGAACATTTAAAAGAGAAACTATAATTGAAAAATATCATGGAGTATATTGTTGAAATTTGTGGGAGGTTTTATTCATCTATCCACACAACCAATAAGTGTCTCATTGTTATACTGAGTAATTACATCTAAATTATAGTTCAAAATATATCTTGAATATAAACAATATAAACATGAACTGCTGGATGAGGTTGTATAAAAATCTAAAAATAGATAAAATTATTGGATATTTGATAATAGTTTAAAATCATATATATCCTTTAATAAAAGTTTTTTTAAAGATATAAACATCTATTAAGGAGGAATTTTCAATTAAAAAATTGACTGAAAACTAAATCCTAAAGGATTTGGATACACAATGATTTGGAAGAATAAATCTAGTGATGATATATTATTATATTGTTTCTACAAAAATGAATTGATTGTTTCTGAAAATTGCGATAATGGGAATAAGGTGATATTCCAAAAGACTGTATATTTAATTATGTAGATGAAATATGTATCAAATTTGATGATGGAACATTTAATAAGTGGTATTTTATTTTAAATTTAAAACTAATGAAATGGTTTTTACATGATCAAAAAGGTGGAAAATTAATTATGTCGTAAAAGGCTTAGTTGTTTTATGAAAATGAGCATGAATTGAATTAAAACCCATAATTCCATGAAAAACTATCAAAGATGAATCAAAAGAGGATCAATATTATTAAAATTTGTAACAAAATGAAAATGGTAAATAAGAACCAGAAGATGGTGGAGATTGGAATGAATAAACCTCTTGAGTTTGTGAACTCAGATGATTGTGGTCAAATGATCATGGAGGTTACTAATAAAGACAAGTACTTCCTAAATTTTATAATTTTCTATAATTGTGAGTTTGGGTAATTTTATTCCTAAAATGTGATAAGTATTTTTTTTCAAATTCATACGTTTTGAGAGAATATCTGAATATTAAGTGGAATGTTCCATCAAAATATTCTTGTTTGATAATGGATATGAATACAACAATGGCTAATTTGAAGAATATCATATAATGTATGTGATATAAAATGAGAATGGTGCACCATGTGTACCCTAAAAAATATAGTAGCTATGAAAGAAGAATCATATTTTGGTAGATATATGTTTAATAATTCTATCATATAATGTAACCTCAGTGCTCATTTAGATAGATTCCACAACCATGGAAATCTATATTCTCTACCAGTGTGTATGTTGACTAAATTTCGGCAATAAAAAATATGATTTATTACTAATTATTAACAAAAACTAAAAAAGAATAAAATTATAAATAAAAAATTTTATATTAAGGTGAATTGGAAAAAAAATAGTGTTATTGATAGAGATGGTGAAGCTACATTTATATGATACACACACAGTAGCATAATTTATAAGTGTTTTAATAAGATTCTGCGGAAAATAATTTATGGATTTTATGAGAGTGTTTTGGAAAATAAAAAAAATCATTAACATCAATATATATTATTGATAATGATTATAATTTACATGTATAAAATGTTGGAAAATATAGGAGTATTTTGGATATTTAAAAATATCACTAAAACTCTCAACAAAATTTTAAATTATCTAACAATGAAGAAACCCTAAAGAATAGTGAAGCTATGTTAAAATTAAGTGATAAGTATATAGAACCTAATATCATATTTGGATAAAATATAAAATGTATTCAATACCAAAGGAGATTAGTGAATTATAGTCATATCATCTTTCATTTACATGTTTATCCAAATAGTATTAAATATCATTATAAGAAGTGGAAGAGAAAGTTATGAGTGAAGTGAAGCCTAATAAAATTAATTAAAATATAACTTGGGAGTTAGTATTATGTCTTAAATATATGAATGTTATAAGGATAATGTGGACTCTCAATAATAATTTCAATTAAAATTATGAGATAGTATAGAAACATTCTCATATAATTTATAGATTGTAATCTCAAATTGAGAGTATTTACATTTACTATACTTTCTCACTAGTCACAAAGACTAAAGTGATCATAATATTTCATGTGATTTGTGATCAAAATAATAATAATTTTTTAGATATGTAAGTCAAGTAATAATTTATGAATGGATATATTATGTAAGAATTCTACATTTAACACCTTGAAGTAAATGTCCATGATGGTGAATGTTATGTCATGTATTTGGAAAATATGGAATTTTCTAGACTCAAGAAGGAACCCCATCTATAGTTTTCTGGTATTTTAATTATTTTATAGATAACAAAATTGTATCAGTGAAGTATAGACTCATTTATTAATGTTAATGGAGATGGAACAACCCCAGTCATTCAGATTTTGTGAATTGAAAACATAAATTTTTCCATAAAAATGTGGAAAATAGTGAGGGAATTGATACAAAAATGAATAATCACATTAATATTTATATAATATAAGTGATGATATTTTTCATTGGTTTTCATGTCATAAATAAAATTATTTTTATTTATACATAAGAAATTAAATTATGCATGTGAGATTATTTTAAAAAATCATGATGGAATCATGACATGTACCCATTTTTATTGAGGATAGAACTATGATGTCCATTTATGTGGAGGGAATGATGAAATATCATACATAGTTTTTATGTATTTCTTATAGACTATGTCATTTTTGTCAGGAATCATATCCTTGGTGAATAGAACAACCTCTAACTATGTATTTATGATGGAGTATTACCTTTCAATGACATTACCCTTTGACACATGCTCTAAGGGATCACCCAAGTCATTATTGATATACCTGGTCAATTTGATACCAAGGGAATAACTTCATAGGGATAACACACAAACATGCATTCATTTCATCCCAGAAAATAATACATAGAATTTTTTACGTAGTGAGTATTTCCTTCATTAGTTTTCATGGATCCCATACATCAATAAACACCCTCGGATTCATGTAATATCCCCCAAAACCCTAAAATTAAACCTAAAACATTATTACAGGGTTTTAGAAAAGGACACCCAGAAGAAACATAAGAAGAAGGGACCATCATGTGAGTCCCACCTCATAGAATGGACCCACAATATCAATTCATAACCACCCTAGTGTAGAGGGAATGAACCCCTAACTTAACATCATCCTAGAGTAGATAATGTGGTCATGGAATAACAGACCATACTTTAAGGAGCTCATGACATTACTCTCTACCACCAAGACCCAACACACAACATTCACACCAAACATCACCCCATTATTCCCTCACCATTCTATGATCATATTTATGGATTAAAATTCCTTAAAAATATGGAATTATTAATATATACTTATCCATTCCTCATACAATGTATCTTCTTAGTAATGAAATGATGTAATCCTTCATAGCTTCAATTATAACACGGTACCTTAATGACATAACATGACCCTCAGTCACCCACTCATCCATTCACTGATTCCCAATAACCAATATGTGATAACATACTACAATATAATCACAACATTAGACCTCCATCAACGATCTAAATCCATGTCCTTTGAAATAACTAACTCTTTGTCATTCCTAATTTCATCATGATGTGTAAAATTAAATTAATATTTAATATTTAATGCAGCGTGAAATTTAGTGAGTTTTAAATAATTACCATGGAAGGGATTCACATCCCCATGAATCATTTTTAGTTGTCTTAACTGATCTACTTTAGCCACAAGTCTCACATATTTACCTCATACTTCTATGTATCTTTTTATATTATAATATTTTTCCATAATAAATATATATGAGTCGTTGTTTTCCTACACATCACCTTCTTCCAATTATCCACTATACAAACATAGTGGTCCCTAGATGTTGTTTCAACAACTATTTTTATATTATCACTAATGACCATGTCTTTGGGGATATGAATCATGCATTCAAAGAAACAACACTTGAAACACATAATTAATACTACAATTTCATGGAGTAAAAACCAACCAATAATCCAGAAATAGAATTTTCATCACAATATTCAATGGATAGAGAAAAAGTGACATGTGATTTACCTACCTCTTAAAACATTGATTCCCTAATTGAAGTGATACACACAATAATAATCTTTATTACATGGTGAAATCTATTTTTCTTTCATATAGTTATTATATGACAGTTGTGTTTTCTGAGTAGAAAACAACCACCCTTTCCCAATTCAAAAAATAATTGTTATTAAAACTATCAAAATTATACTAAGACATAACATGATATTAAAAAATCTTGAATTAAATCCCATAGAATATTCTCACATATATATATTATCTACTAAAATATCTAAAAAATCTGTATGTAATGCACAATACACAACTTTATATAAGAATCCTTTTACTTTGGGTGCCCGAACTACAATCTCGATGTGAATATAACATTATGATATAATTAAATTATTGTGGGTACACCATGCATCCACACTCTCACATGACCATATAGATTTTAAAATTCATGCACTAATACAGTCTCTAAAATATTTAAGATGGTTTGAACATTCAATAGATTAAAAACTACCTCCAATACAATATCATGGAATCTCAGTATCATTAGCAGCCTCATGAAAACATCCTTGGTCACATCCTCATATTTCAATATTGAAATTGAAATTGGTTAATGTAACCCACGAGTTCAGTAGTTCTAATCCATTATCCAATGATTTTTAAGGTAGAATGTGAAAACCCCTAAAATTTTCTTATTTATACTTAACAAATAGAAACAATTCCTGATCGAATTATACATCTTGGTCGACCTTTGATGGACCATCCATTTTGAGGCATGGGAATACCTCATCAACTCCTCTCTTGTGATGGTAGAAACCACCACACTTATATGTACGAAAAAAATGTCATCCCCATCTTCCAAGCATTTCTGGGATGGATCATCTATTATGACCACTACACGTATCACTAGACAATCATAATAACACTTTAGGGTAGTGATTTCTCAATCCACCAATGTAGATGTATTGGAAAATGGGGAATAGTTCACAACCTCTTGGCTCTATAACAGATCCATATTCAATTCATCAATAAATATAATTAGTATCTAATATTGATGAGAAGTCCAAACATTATTCTCTTGAGTATTCATATTTAGAGTATCCGTGATGAAACTCCAATTTCTAGTGACATATACCATCTCAAAATTGTATTTATAGACCCATTCAACCCAATTCCACTATTATGGTTTGATGTACAATTGTAATAAAATATATTGAAACGTATTTTGTTTAGTGAATATGAAATAAAACTCACCAATAAGGTAATAAAACTGAAACATTATATAATTAACCACCACAAAAATATCTAAATCTCATTCATGGTAGTTCTAATCTTGTGGTCATAGCTAATGATACCTATACAAGATTAAGTAATCGACTTAAATCAAATGATATCACAGTCTGAATAATTATGTACAATAAAAAATGGTATAATTGATCCCTAGATCAGATAGAATCAGAATTAGACTAGATATCAAGTTCATTGTATACTGTTTGAATGTATCTTCACACCAACTACTTCAATAAAGCATCACTCCCTTTTTCCATTCCATTCATGGGAATTGATAATGAAAAATTATAGAAATAAATTTATATAATTAAAATAAAAACAAAATCAATATCTAAATATTGAAAACATTATTATGTCATACCCAATACAAAATAACTTCCACATTCTATGGTTCAATTTAAATTCTAGTCTTTCAGATAAAATTCCCAAGTAAATTTACCTCATGAATCAACATTTTACATAATTTATACTTAGGATAATACTGGTATATATGAAGTGTACTAAATAACATTTTACCTAAATGAAATCCTCACATATGTGAATATACAAATATTTCAAACTTGAACACCATAGTAAAAGAGTCATGGTGGTTATTAAGATCAGCTTCCTAAAATCATTGACAACCACTATAAAATTCTCCAAGATTAACAAAATTTCAGGATTCTTATATAACACATACCTTCTCTAAAACATTACCTTTGTTGAATCATCTAACCTAAAGCAAACAAATAGTACACTTACCATAGGTCAGTCTTGGAGAACCATTTGGATCCACTCAAATGATAAAACATATAATCAATCATTGAGTTTGGATACCAATTAATCATCATAACCAGATTAAATTTCTCATTTTCCATAAGAAATATCAGTCTTCTGTCTAAGATCATGAGGAAAAAATTGTTAGAATCCAAATTAGAGGTACTAAGAAAAATTGAACCATTTTACTTTAGGGAAGTGATATAAAAATTTTATCTCCCTAATATAAGTAAGTTACATATAATAAGAAGGAATCAATATTTGATATTTACCTAACATCTGATCTATCATGAACACAATCTCCCTCTAAGGATACAATCTAATGAATTCAGTTAGAATGAAAAACTAAAAATTTCCCACTACTTGTGGAATATATCTAGAACATAAACCCAACACACTTTAAGGAACGTACCCTCCACCAATGGTATAATACCTCTTGTCTAACCAAATTGATGTCCCACTCTTCCTGTATTTATATGCCACTATCCCATTAGTAGAAAACCATCTCTTATAGTGGTTATAAAAAACCCACATATCAAGTAACAATGAATGTGAACCTAATAGCACATTGGACATACAAAATGAATGATTTATTTAAATCTGATCATATTTATTACAAGTAATATCAATGATATAAATATCTTTAAAACACCATGACACATTTAGGGAACCAATATCATGATCCAACCACTTTTAAAGTGGGCGATCGTGACAAAAAATCACAAGGGGAAACTATATATTAAACCCCAACATTGATTGAACTTTCCTTTAAATATTAGATTATGGAAACTTCTATAAATTAATGAAACTAATAGTATCTGAAAAATTTATAACATTCCATTGGTAAATTAGGAATCCATTTTTCCATTATCCATAAACTATTCTAAATAATATATCACTTCTACCTCTAATTTGTAGCTGTAAATTTGAAATCCATGGCCTTCCTAATGAACTAGCCATTAAGGAATTTGTGGCTACTTATTCTTTGAGATAATCATCCAACTCCATAACCCATCCCCCATAATGTAACGATGCTTTTTGTATAACTTCCTCCTAACCAAGATCTTAAATCATACGTATTCTATGAACCTCTAACTAAATATATCTAAGATTTCATTGTATAAAATTTTTCATCATTCTCAATCTTTCTGAATGCATGGAATTACATTAGGATACTCATAAATGTGAAAAAATATATTCTCATTCTACCTTCAATGATAGCACATTTGGTAAACTCATCCAATTAACTGATCCAAAGAACCCCTTCTATGGCTAGACTATCTATTACTACCCTAGTGAATATCATCAAACCTCCTCTTCCAATCACTAGTTGAGGCATCAAGAACCATGCTCAAAATTACATCACCCTACCCATATTAATTAAATAATTCATGTTAAACACCTTGAACTTATATGTGTCCTATAGTAGAAAAAACTCAAATCTTGTAGCCATCTAGTACTCATTCTAATTAAAGAATGGGAAAAATATTATCAACTTCCCAATGGAAGTATAATAGTCATTTATATACATCATTTCCTACCTTATCTCCATAAACTCCTATAATTGGCCCTTCCTCATTAACTTATATAATAACACATCAAAATAAAAATACTTGGAAGGCCTCCAAGGACAGACCCTCATAACTCGTGGAATTTCCCATCACACAACACCATCGCCTACTAATTCCCTTATGTATATAAGTGTATAACTTCACCATCTACTCATTAGGTTTCTACAATATCTATAATATCCCATCTATGATCTAAATCTAATCCTATGAATCTTATGCAATTTCCGTATTCTTGGAAAATATAGGGTTTCAAATAAGAAAACATAATAATAGTCTTCCATTTTATTCTTACATTACTATGGAACCATTCTTCCCAATAGTTCTAGATGGAAAATATAGAAACCCTTTACTTTTACACATATCATTACTTGATTTTAATCATATAAAATAATTATATTACAATCAATGTATCATAATGTCATGTTTCATGAAAGAGTAGGTACCTAAAACATAAAATATGGAACTAAATATAACATTTCCATATTTAGTAATCATAAAGATACCATAACCTCAAATTTTCTCATAGATATTCATAGGATCACATGGGGATAACATGAACAAAGGGATGAGCTAAATATCCCCGTAAGGGAATAAAAATATGGATAAATCTTTAGAACATGGATTAGAAGAAATAAAATAATGATATAAAAAGGCATGGAACAAATGGAATCATAACATATGATCCTAGGATCATATAAACATGGATTTATAATAATGTGGAAGAAATATAAAACATGAAGTTACCATGATTCAAGGAACATTGAACATAGAGGACCACAATTCAAGGTTAACCACGATGACTATTACAGATGGTTGCAAGAGTCAAGGCTAACCTCCATGATTGTTGCACATAACGAATCATGAGACTCAAAATAACCCAATGAATTGTAGTTCTATCTTTTTTCACCCATTATAACATGTTTATGAATATTATTTACACATATATAATCATACATATTCATTCATACATATACATAAGGTTTCTCATGGAAGGAAATGGGTATCATAATCATGTCATAATGCATAAAAGAAAGGTGTTTCATACAAGTGACCATGAAAGAAAGGAATTTGAAGGTAACTGGACATTTCTAATGTAAAACAGGAATATATCATGATACATTTTTTCAACCATAAGTGAAAACTTGTATAAAGAGTATTTATTAAATTTTAGCATTAAAACATTTTAGTGTTGTTTTAAGGAAACTACAAAAGAAAATATTAAATATAAAAATGTATTTTTTTTTTATATAAAACCAAAAGTGAAACAAAAATGTTTTCATACTATAAATAATGATTTTATAAAAAAAATCATGGCTTAAAATAGATGATCCACTTCACTTGAAATTGGGTAATAATTTGAGATGTTCCCACAAAACGGGTTGTTTTTCGTGAAGTATTGAGTAAGGAATTATTGAAAACATGTATATCATCAAAGAGAATGATGAATAGATCTTAATAAATGATTTATGAGAAAATAAAATGAATTTATAAGATGTTTCTAAAAATAATTTATAACTACATTTGGGTAAATATAAAGATATAGAAACCCTAATGAATAATGGAGGATCAGGTATAATCCCTTACCATTAGTCCAAAGGTGTTCTTCATTTGACCTTATTGACCATAATAATAAATTTATATTAATTAATTAAAATGTACCAAACCAATTATTCTTTTAATTGATTTATTATAACCTTATAATGTTTGTTCATGACCTTTTTGAGGGGTTAAGGTTCGAATTTCATTGTTTGGGAGCATTTGATTCCTTGGTTTTCATGATCGGTTTACTTATATATATGTACGGATAAACATGTAAAATGAGAATGGTTGTCCAGAATTGATGTTATTTTTTATTATTGAACATAAAAATGATTACATGGTTATAAAATTCATTTATTATTTGGAGTGAATATAAATCCTTATATAAAACGTTTTTTGGGAAAAAATCTCTCAAGGTATCATTGATGCATTTTTGAGGTGATTGAGTTTATTGAGAAAGTGGACATGGGTGTTGTGATTGTTGACAGATCAAGCCATGACATAAAAATTTGTTGATAAATGGGATTTCATAAAGTCATGTCGAGTTCAAGGTATGTAGTTAACGGTCCATGTTTGATTCAATAACATCGACAATGGAATGGATGATCTGGAGGCGGTACAAAAAGTACAGATACAAGGTGGCGCCGTTTTCCAGTGTTTTCCATATTTTTCTGTTGGAAAATTGAAAAATTAAGAAAAGTGGTTTTTGGAAAAGGGACATGCGTTCCGTGTACTTGAAGGAGAAGAAACTTGTGCACCTAATATTTTTCAAGATCAGAACATGAAAATAGGGAAAAGGGAGAAGGGTGCCCATGTTTTATGTTGGGTCGTGCAAGTGACTTGCGCGACATAGACTTGCATGATGAATGTTGCGCACCGAGGAGATACTTTCACACCGCCACATAGGGTTTCCAAATGCCAATAAATAGAGGTTTTCCCCTCCTTATTCAGTGATGTGTTCAACACTTTGAAAAATCAGATCTCCCATCGCACATATGTGGTGGTCATGCAAGTGTGGTGTGGTCGCACAAGTAGATGTTGTGCACCAAGTGATAGTTGCACGCCTGAGGTGGTATAGGCGAGGAACGAAGTGATTCATGAATTTTTGGAGTAGCAGAAGGTTGTGTCGTGCAAGTGGTTGAGGCAGACTTGCGCGCCAGTTTGGACTTGTGTACCGAGACTTGCATGCTAGCTTAGAAAGGGGCGCCATGAAATGTTGATTCACGATAGAGATTCAGGGCTGCGTGAAAGCTGGAAGATTGGCCGATACCTTCGGTGAAAAGTGAGATTCATCTATGGGTGAAAGGTGGACTTCAACAGAACATATACATACAATAGAGTATGTATTCATTAGTGATTATGAAGAGACCTATATGTCTATAAACATTGAGTGGATCCTTTTTAGAGTAGTGAGCAACGGAAGAGGAAGAAGGTGATCCTCTCCCCCAGCAGTGAGCCATAGAGAGAGATACAGGGAGTGGCCCATGGGAAAGTAGTGAGCTGAACCTAAAAATTGTAAAGGCACTGAGCTTGGGAATATAAGTGATTTATCCCGAACCTTGTAAGAAGCAGTGTGCTTATAGTGGATTTTGTATATCGGCACATTGTCGGTGTATGCTGCTTGGGTGTAGCCCAGTAAGGGTGAACCAAGTAAAAATTGTTGCGTCCTATGAAAGATTTACTTTCTGTTTATATAGTGCAACATTAAAGAGAGAGAAGAGTGTTTTTCTTAACATAAAAACAAGGTTAGAATGGGATTTTATTTTAAATTAGTCATACCCTGATTCACCCCCTCTCAGGGTATTCATCCTTGTGGACCTAAAAAATTATATTAGAGTGAAAGGTTGATATTAGTTCTTCCCTAAATGGAGGTCACTAATCATAAAGGGATTCCTATATTTGATGGATGTAATTTTTAGATATGGAAGAATCGAATGCAACACTATTTTTGATCTTTAGGAATGGTTGTGTTTTCAGCAGCTATGAATGGCATCTCAGCTGACATCAATATTGGAGCATTATCAGAAGTTGAAAGAAGGGAGATAGATGCTGACACGATGGGTATTAATGCATTAGGTGGATCCCTTTCAAATGCTATCTATACAAAGGTGATGTCATGAACAACAAAACATGCTATTTGGGAAAAGCATTTTAATATATATGAAGGGGATACAAAATTCTGAGTGGAAAAGATGCATGTTCTTTGGAACAAGTTTGAAGGTCAATGAATGAGCTAGAATGAATTTGATGATGCATTATTAATAGGGTAAATGTTTTTTGGAAGACATGCGGGGTCTTGGAGAAGTCATCGAACATATAAAGATCGTGAAGTATATCTTGAGGAAACTACCACGTTGGTTCAATCCAAAAGTTTCAGTTTTGGAAGATAAAGACCTGAAGGAGCTGAAAATGGATAACTTGCACAACACCCTTTTTGCATTTGAAATGAGTAATGACGATAACGATGATGTGGAAAAGTAAAAGTCCAAAAAAGTGGGATTCAAGGCCATGAAAAAGCTCAATATTGAATATTCTCAAGAAGAAGAAGAAAAATAGGAGGTGATGTCATTCCTTTCTTCAAATATGTAAAGATGAAAAGGAATGTTTAAAGGGAAACTTCCACTAGCATGATTTCGATGTTGAACGGTTGGTCATCGTGAGGCAAGGTTCCCCAAAAAGTTTCAAGAAAATGATAACGATGATTCTGAATATGAAATTCCCATGAAGAAGTCTTCAACATTTGTGAAAGGGATGAAACAATTAAAGAGAAACTTCCTCAAGAATAAGAATCGTCTTTCTTGTGAATTTTAAATTTTAGATGAGTCTAAGGTTGAAGAGGTGAAAGAGATATAAAATTACACAAATGGTAGTGAAAATACTATGGTGGCAGTCGTCGGTAGTTCTCATGAGAAGATTGAAACCAAAGGTGATGATGAAGAAGAAGAAGATGAAGGGAGAAAAGATATGCCAGATGAGTTAGAGGTTGCTCTTGAAAAGATAGAAGTTTAGAGTTCCAAAACAAAGAAAGCTAACAAAGTTGTTCATGATGCCAAAAACTATATCCAGCATCAGGAAGGAGAGATGTGTGAGTTGATGGACGAAATTGAGAATCTCAAGTTATCAACACCAGAGAACTCAGAATCAGTTAGTGAGTATAATCTCAAGATTGATGAATAGAAAAGAGAGATCGATGGCTTGAATTGAAAAGTGAAAGATCAAGTCAAGTGTATCGAAGAGATTGAAGAAGAAGTGGTCAGTCTGGGACAAAAAATGATGGATCTAGAAACACTCTGGACCATTAATGTGATATCAAAAAATCAGGTCATTCAGAAGATAGAAAAGATGAAAGAGGAGGCCGGTTGTTCAGTAGGAAAGAAGTAGCAATTGAGCTCAGATGTTAAGGCTGATTTTGGGATTGATCAGAAACAAAAATCTGTGAAAACGGAAGTCATAGCACAAGAACCCATCCTAAAATTGAAGGATGATCTGGGAACAATGAAAATCATAATATTCAGAGATCTCAAGGTAAAACTTGTAGTGTAGAAGTGACACGAAAGAAGTATCCTTACATTGGGTGATATTTCTGTGGAAATATGGGACACTCGCGAAATGTGTGTTCCATAGCCAAGAGATACCAAAGGGAACAAGAACAATAGTGGAATCCAAACAGAGCTCTATATTATAGAACATTCTTTTATGTTCTTTGTTTTTTGTGTGGGGGATTTGGGAACATGTCTAGATATTTCACATCAATCATACAAAGGAAAATGCCAAAGAAAAACTCGAGCAGTCGGAAGCAGCAAGTTAGGGAATTGTCAAGTGATCTGAAAACACAAAATCGATTTGCAACTCTATAGGAAGAATCTACTCCATCACACTCTAAGGAAGATCATATTCTCAAAACCACACTGAGTGTGAAGTCGAAGACATGGATCAATAAGAAAAAAGATGAGAAGGCAGTAGTTACAGAAATTGCCCTTAAAGCATTAGATCATTTAGGAGTATGGATCCATGAAAGTGGTCCCACATCCCATATGATAGGGAACAAGGATCTTATTACAGGAATAAAAAATGACAAAGAAATAGTTTTCCTGTTTGGGAATGATGAAGGGATGAAGATTGTTGGTTTCAGAACGCCTAAATTTGGGGGAAAAGAAATGAGACATGATGATGTCTTGGTAGTGGAGGGTCTTAGTCATAACATTCTATGTGTCAATCAACTATGTGACTCTGTGCACTCTATCCAATTTACCAAAGAGATATTTGTTGTGAAAGGAAAAGATATAGCAGTTGTTCTATAGGGAAAAAGGACAAATGGAAATCATTACATTGTAAGTGGGAAAGAGGATACATTCCTTTTATCCAGAGAAGAAGAAAACTAGTTGTGGCGTAAGTGACATGGTTATATATTCCAACCATCCATGGAAGATCTGGTAAAGTGTGATGCTTCTAGAGACCATCCCAAACTATCACGTGATTTTACTCATACATGTGATGCTTTCCAACAAGGGAAGATAATCAAAAAAACATACAATCCAAAGGAACATAAATCAACCAGAGTGCTCAAATTGGTGCATGCTGATGTAAGTGGACCTATCTCACCACGTTCTATATATGGGAAAAGGTACTATGTCCTGTTCAGTGATGATTATAGAATAGTGGCCTAGATATTTTTCATTACCCATAATACATAGGTGTTCAGTTGCATAAAGTAGTATTGGAGGGTATAAGAAAGGATGCATGGGCATAAAATTCTAAAGTTTTGTACTATTAATGGTACAAAATTCACAAACAGTCAAGTTGAAGATTATCTTGAGAAACATGAGATAAGGCATCAAGTTTCAGCAGTGAGTACTCCCCAACAGAATAGAGTGGTTGAGAGGAGAAATCGAATCATCAACAATATGGCCAAAACAATGCTTATTGAAAAGGACCTACCAGAGAAATTTTTGAAGGTAGCAGTTTTGACATCATTCTATATTTTGAACAGGTCTCTCTTCTGTCTGATGGAAGGGAAGACTCCGTATAAAATGTCGTACGGAAAGAATCCAATGTTGAAATACTTTAGAATATTTAGAAGTAAGTGTTTCAATCTCAACAAAGAAAATTCCAGGAAGTTTGAGTCACGAGGAGATGAGGGGATATTCCCTAGCTACTCAGGGAAAAGAAAAACATATAAATGCTTCCTCAAAAGGCTGGGAAAAATTGTTGAGAGAAATAATGTCACTATAGTTGAAAATTAACAGAATACTCAATGACCTAGTGAACAGTTTCTGGATTAATGTGATTAAGACGTAAGCAAAACAGGGGGAGTAGAAGTGGAATAAGATGACTCAGAAGAAGATATGGATGATTAGAAAGAGGAAACAAAATCTGAATCTATTAAGAAGCCAAAGAGTCGAGATGGAATTGATGGGAAAATATCATTGTGGATCAGACAGTTCCACTTCATACACGAAGAATGAAATAATCATAGCAAACATCGTTTTTATCTCAGGTGGAGCCGAAATGTTTTTCCAATTCTTCTGAAGATGAGTACTAGGTTAAGGCTATGAATCAAGAATTAGACCAGATTGAGAAGAATCATACGTGGGAGATTGTTTCGAGACCAACATATAATAATGTCATCAGGAATAAATGGGTCTATCACAACAAGATGACTGAAGATGGTGCAGTGGTATGAAACAAAGAACAACTACTGTGAAAATGATACTCCCATATAGAGGGAAAAGATGTTTATGAGACACTTACACTGGTTGCATGGTTGGAGACAATCAGATTATTTCAATCCATTACAGTGCAACAGATGTTCAAAGTGTTCTAGATGGATGTCAAATCTCCATTCTTTAATGGGGTTCAGGAGGAGGAAGATTATATTGAGCAGCTAGATGGTTTTCTCATTCATGAGGATGAAAAGAAGGTTTTTAGACTGAAGAAGGCCCTGTATGGGCTAAAACAAGCACCAAGAGCATGGTACTCAAGGCTTGATCAGTACATGAAGAAGCTTGGTTTCCAGCGTGGGGGAGTTGATTACAATCTCTATTTTAGTAATAATAATAATCAAAGGATGATGGTGTTGGTTTATGTCGATGACATAATATTTGGTGAATCAGATGAAGCTCAGTGAAGATAGTTTTTCCAAGTTCATGAAAAATTAGTTTGAAATGTCAATGATTAGAGAGCTAACATTTTTTCCAGGTCTACAGGTGACACATGGAATGGAACATTCATTTCTCATTCTAAATATTCCAAAGAGGTTTTAAGAAGGTTTGGAATGGATAATTGCAAGGAGATGAAGAATCCGGTTGCTACCCAGCTTAAATTATCAAAAGATGAGGATGTCTAGGCAGTTAATATCACAGAATACAGGAAAATTACTGGATGTTTTTCTTGCAATTGACAGCAACAAGGCCTGACATTGATTTCACCACATGCCAAGAAGTGTGATATCAGAGTAATCCCATGGAAATCCACATGATTGTAGTAAAAATAACACTTCGATATATCAAGGGAATGGAGGTCTTAGGATTGAAATATAATGAAAAATATCAGATAGTGTTTTCGGGATATACTTATGCCGATTGGGCCAGTTCAGTGGATGACAAGAAATCAACTTATGGAGGTGCATTCTATCATGGTGGACTTTGTATTTCTTGGTTAAGCAAGAAGAAGGATTGCATTTCATTAAGCACAGTAGAAGCTGAGTATATTGCATCCACTCAAGCTTGCATATAGTTATTATGGATGAAGCAGTAGCCTCAATATATGGGAGTTGAAGTGAAGTCTCTGATCCAAATCCAATGTGATAACTCAGGTTCTATCAATCTTAGAAAAAATATCGTCCATCATTCTAGGAAAAATAACATTGAGATAAAGTATCATTTTATCCAGGAGATGGTTGAGCAGGGAATCGTGAGGTTGGAGTATGTTCCTACTGAGGTACATGTGTATAAACTATGAGTGGATATTTTCCAGAGTAGTGAGAAAAGGAAGAGGAAGATGGTGATCCTCTACACCGGTAGTGATCCAGAGAGAGAGAGAGAGAGAGAGACAGGGAGTGACCCATGGGAAAGTAGTGAGGTGAACCTAAACATTGTAAAGGAAGTAAGACTGGGAATAGAAGTGATCTACCCTGAAACTTGTAAACATTAGTGTTCTTATAGTGGATTTGGTACATCGGCACATTGTAGGTGTATGCTCCTTGGACGTATCCCAGTGAGGGTGAACAAAATATAAATTTTTGTGTCATGTGCATGATTTAAATTCTGTTTATATTGTGCAACATGAAAAAGAGGGAAGAGTGTTTTTCATAACAGCAAATCAAGATTAGAACGGGCTTTAATTTTAAATTAGTCATACCTTGATTCACCCCCCTCTTAGGGTATTTAGCCTTGTGGACCTAACAACTTTAATAATAATAGTTTTTTTATTGGTGATTTTTGATCACATGGAGAATATTTTTATTTAAAAATTATTATAATGTGTAAAAAATATTTCGGAAAAATAAATAAGATATAATACATATATTAAAGCTAGTTCAATAATAAAAATGGATTCATGACTAGAATTTATGACGGTAATAGAAATTTAAAACCCATCATCATTGAAAGTGATTAATTAACACATCCCAGATAGTGTTTTCATATCTTGTATAAAAGTAGGGGAAAAGAGCGATTCTGATGAATTAATCCATTAGAATATCAATATAATAGTAAATTTAAACTACTTGAGTTATCATAACATTTGGATTAAAGAAGGGGAGGAAAGAAAAAGAAAGGAACTTGAATGAAGATAAATGATATGAATAGGGTGGTTGGCCTCTTCAATTTAACTTTCTTGAGAACCTATTTAGAGGTTATGATTTGATCTTATGAATAGACCCAGTGATTTTGGACATGGATAAGGGTTTATAATGATATTTTAGAAGAATTTAGGCATGGAATATGGCTTGAGATGAGTGAAGATAAGAGGGGTGATGCTTGTTGTTGTTGTGGAAGAGATGAGGGTTTTATCAATATTATAATATTATTTTTATTATTTCTTCCAAAAAATAAATAGTATTTATTATTGTGATTGAAAATAGTAATATGTTAATGTTATTTTGAACCCAAGCTAACTAAAGTCCCCATGACTAGAAAAATAATGTATTTAACTTATAATTTATAAATACAAAAAATTATCATATTTTACTAATCATAAAAATTAATGAATTTCAAAAAAAATCAAAAATTCACTCCAATCATTTTTCAATGTGTAGATTTCATCAATGAACTACATTTTATGAATATAATTTTATATATTTGTGAAATTTAATTTTTAATTAAAATATAAAATTAATTGAAAATTACAAATTTTAAAATTAAACCTATTTTTCTAACACTTTGAAAAATTAATTAAGGTCTCTTAAAATTATCATATAATCAAAATTCATCAAAATATAAATTTAAGAATACATTTTATGAAAATAAACTATCTTTTAAAATATTAAATTATTCATAAAATTGTAATTAAATATACATGACTCGCCATGATATAATTATATCACATTGCCACTTAAAAGATGGATACATTTTATTTATTATTTCATTTTTAAGGTTACTTATTCACATAGAACAACTCATAATGTTCATATTACTATTAACAATGGTAACATTACTATTCATAAGGCTCAGTTACTATTAATCAAAAATTATGTTTGTCGTATCGGACTCCAAACATCATACTGATGGAAACTATGTATATCACATTTTTGAAATTCAACTAACCGAAGTGAAAATATTATGTTTAAAGGACACATCATACTTATTAGTTAATTGTGTTGTGAGTTCATGTGATTATAATATATGACATAAATATAAGAAGGTAATTTTCATTGATTAAACATTAGGTCATTACATTATTTCCCACTTTTAAAATTTTACCCACGAATTTCATTTTAAATTATAAGAAAAAAATTTGGTGTCGGTACTTTTCATTAATTGCTTACTCTAGTTCCCATATTTCCACTTCATAATTATGGTTCTACTATAGTACTTTGACCAGGGGAGTAGTCTTGTTGCATATAAAATTATCTATAGGATCCAAGATATTCCCTGGATTCTCCTCATTAGAAATATCATTCTCCAACTGTACCACCTTTTAAGACAATACATGTGAAGTATCTATTATAGACATAATTAAGAGGGATACATGGAATACATTGTTTACTTTAGACATGGTAGGTAGAAGTGTTAGTCAATAGGACACAGCTCGGACCCGATCAAGAATCTCTTTGTGTTCGATGTACTTGGGACGTAGCTTTCAATTATTCCAAAGCCCCATGACCTTATTCCATGTAGATATGAAGAGGAATACCATATATGCATCTTCAAACTCAGGGTCTCATCAATGATTGTCATCATAACCCTTTTGTCGACTTTGGTATGACTTGATGTGATGCTGAATGGTTTTCACCCTCACCATGATTTCATTAACCATTTCATGTCATAGCATCTTACACTCACCAACTTCATCGGAACATGCCAATGTTAAACACCTTTTCCCATAAAAGGCTTAATATGGTTTCATTCAGATGATGTATTGTAAACATTCTTTATATGAGAATTCGACTAGTGGAAGATGTAGGTCCCATCCACCTTTGATGTCTACAGAAAAAACTCTCATAATGTATTTTGGTGTCTGAATGGTTCTCTAAAATTGGCCATCAATTTGAGGATGATAGGATGTATTGAAGTTCAATTCAGTCCTTTGACCATGATGCATACTTTTCTAGAACATAAAGGAGAATATAGGATCTATATAACATACAATAGATAGTGATACTCCATTCATCCTTACTAATTACATGATATATATATATTATAGTTGATCCAATGGAAATTCCTCTCAAATTGTGATAAAGTGAGCTGTCTTTGAATGACGATCCCCAATGAGCCATATATCATTGTTCATTCTATATGTCCATTGAATTCTAGTTACAAAGTCCATGGTGATGTTCTCTCACTTCAATGTTGTATGTGTAGTGGTTGCATCATCCCTTTGGCCATCTATATTTCATCTTTCACTTGTTTACATACTAGGAACTTTGATGTATATTAAGCAATCTTCTTCTTCATTTTTCCCACCAAAATATCTCTTGGAGATCTCGATACATATTTGTGATCCCTGGGTTAATAGAGAAGCTTAAGCTATGTACGTCATTAAAAAGAATCTTATTTATCTTCGGATCTTATGGTACACATATTCATGACCCATATCATACAAATCTATCCATAACAATCTTGAGCATAGAGGATTATCCCTTTCTAATAGCTTTTAGCCTTTTTTGAATTTCTACTTATTTTCTTTGAGAATTTTTTATTTTATCCATGGTGGATGGCTAATAAATCATTTGATAAAGGATTTATGATTTTCCTCACTTAATTAATCTCATGTTTATCCTATGAAAATCTAATAAGATTGGATCCTTTTCAATTCTCATCATTGATAAGGACACATTATCCTTTCTACTTGGAGCATCTGTCACCTTATTTTTCTTACTAGGATGATAGTGGATTGAGCAGTCATAATCCTTGATAAAATCTACCCATATTCACTAACGCATATTTAAGTCTATCAGTGTTAATATATATTTTAGACTCTTGTGATCTGTGAATATCTCAAACTTCTCCCATATAGATAGTACCACCAGATTTTCAATGCAAATATCACAACACCATTCTCCAGATCAAGTGTGGGATAGTTTTTATAATGATTTTTCAGTTTCTGTAAGGTTTAGGATACCAATTTATCATTTTTCATCAGTAAAAAGCCTAATTATTTATTTAAAGCATCACTTTACACCACAAATACTTCTTCACTTTTTGGGAGTGTGAGTACTGCTGTATAGATAAGCCTTTTTTGAACTCCTTAACGATTTCCTCACATTCTTGAGTCTAGAAAAACATCGCCCACCGCCATGATATCTTGTTCATTGGGTATGAAGGTTGTAAGAAATTCTCCACAAATCATCGGTAATACCCAGCTAGAACAAGGAAGCTATGGATCTCTATTACAGATGTAGGACTAGGTCACTCTTCAATTTCCTTTTTCATTGAAGGGTCTACATATATCCATTTTCTTGTGATAACATGCCCCAAAAAAGATACTTCATCCCTCTATAACTCACATAAACAATAAATTGTATAATGTTTCTCCCTTTTAAAATTCATCAACATAGTATTCAAATACTCCACATGTTCCTCCTTTATCTATGAGTATATCAGAATATCATCGATAAAAGTACCAAAACATTTTCAAGGTAATATATTCAAAATATATTCATTAAATCCATGAATAATAACAGAGTATTAGTATGTATGAAGGGAATCACAATGAACACATAGTGTCTATACATTATTCGAAAGGATGTTTTGAGAATATCTTCCTTTTTCACCTTTAATTGGTGATATCCTCACGGAAGGTCCACCTTAGAGAAATAACTAGCCACATGAAATGATTGAACAAGTCAGCTATCTATGGAAGGGGATTCTAGTTATTTATCTTGATTTTATTGAGATCATGATAATCAATGCCTGTAAACACTGATAAATCCCATTTCAAGATGAAGAGGACAAGTGCACCCCATGGTTATGAACTGAGGCGTATAGACCCCTTCATTAGACTCTCTTGTAACCACATATTTAACTGTTCTAGATCTATAGTGGAAATTCTATAAGGTGTATTTGATATAGGCAGAGATCCATCCAGATATTCAATTGAGAACGCAAGCTCTCTATTGTGTGGAAGACTAATCAATTCTTTAGGGAATACATCAATGTAATCCCTCATTATGGGAATATCATTGAGAAGTATCATCTCCATTGTCTAAATCATTTGTGATAAACATGATTTATCAAAAATAATTAATATTCACAATTGAGATAATGATTCTATAAGAGATACATCTTCATCCTTATACTTGTAATGAATTAAGGGATTCTTCATGATGTGAATTGTGATATCCCTTTCTCGAATGTTGATGTTGGATTTGTATAATGATCACCAATTAATGCACAATATAATATCAAACTACACTAAAGGAAGTATGATGAGATTTACTGGGAGGTTTAGTCCAAAATCAAAAACCAGGGAGGAGTTATTTTCAATCGTTGTATTAATTTCCCCATTTTCTTATCTCACATATAACTCAATCTAAAAATTTTGATGCATTGATTGAATAGTTATACTAAACATGAATGATATAAAATAATGCATAAACCAGAACCAAATAGTACGTTTTTTATTCTTGAAAAAATAATTATCGTCCATAACAAATTATCATTGTCTGGCTCAACCTCAATATTACGGATAGCATAATCCCTTCCTTGTTTCCTTGGAGGTTGTTGTTGATTTCCTGCAACAACCCTTGTCTTAGGGAAATTGTTCCCATAAAGCACATGTTACTTTTAGTTGAAACACTTCACTACTGGATGAGTCTTGATTTGAACCTTCCTTTATTCATCCACCTTATTGGGATTATTTATATCCCTTCAATAGTTTTTATCTAGATGTCCCAATCTTCTACATTTGAAGAAATTTATAGTTCACTTTAGATTGTTTCCAGGATGCTTCTTCCCACAATTTTTACATATGGGATGTTCAATCATCTTTCCATCATGGGATTTATTTGTAAAAACACCCATATTAGAATGCATTTTTAACTTTTTTTCACCGATCCCATGAGACCATTGAGTTTCCCTAATCTCCATTTAAAACTGGAAGGAAAAATGGAAAATCTTATCATAACAGTAAAATTTGTGAATCACAACACTTTTGTGTAGACATACCTTTAGTCCACTAAAGAAGTGATTCACCTTGCTTTTGGTGTTCATGAATAAATTGGAGGCGTATCTTGAATGCATTATGATGTTTTCTTCATATTCCATGATGGACTCATATTCCTTCTACTTAAGTCCAAGGAACTCTATTTCCATATTTAGATGGAGTGTTTGGGGATAATATTTACTGGAAAAAATCATCTTGATTTCCTCATAATACATGGAATCAATTTTCCTCCTGGGACTTTTTATTCATGATTAGTTTCCACCACTGATCAGCTTCCCCATAAAAATAATAGACCGCAAGTATGAATTTCTTTTATTCTAATAATTGAATGATAGAGAATATATTTTCAACGGATTTATTTTATGTTTCTCTGATGAGAGAATCTAAAGAAGCACTAAAAAGGGAGGATATTTCCACATGAAGGATTCTACAACAACATTCTACTTACATGGAGTAGGAGGGGATTCCACATGATCTATGTCATTATTGATGACTTAGGCCAACTAAGAAAATACTGTCATGATGTTTTGAGCACCTGTTCCCATAATATTATCCATATCATTAGAGAAATCTTCACATCCTTTATCACATTGATTGTTGGCAGGTGTTATTCTATTTCCTACAATTAACAATAAATAACATACAATTAGAGGACTTCAATACACATCTATTAAGCATTAAATGAATCATTAAACATAAATGTGTTTCCCTAGGTTTCAATCCCAGTTACCCATTATAGGTATCTTCACATTTATTCTTATGGGAAATTTTTTCCCTTAATAATAGTTTGTAATATGTATATAAATTTACCAAAATTATCCTATAGGAGTTTCAAACTAGGAGGGAAGCTAGGATTATTTTCGTGCACTAGTTTCTATTCTTGTATAGTTTAAAGAAATGTTTTTGGGGTTTAACCCTAGATACATCTATGACAGATCCACATACACTTGTTTATATCCAAGAAGGTATGTATTTTATTGATAAAACACCTACTCTTTACTTATAAAAATTTAGGGTAGTTTTCATATACTTAGTCTCATTACTAATGTTCATACTAATGTGATATATTCTAAATCTCAAAAAATAACTAGACCATCCTCTGATACAAGATATAGAAACCCTATCCTTTTACACATATCATTACATGATTTTATGAATAATAAGACATAATATTACATGAAAGGGATCATGATATCTAGTATGTTTGAAGACTAGATACATAAAACATAAAAGATGGGATAAAATATAATATTTATTTATTTAGTCTTCATAAATATCCATTAACTTCCATTGTGCTCATACATCATTATAAAATAACCTAGGCATAACATGAACAATGGGTTGAGCTAAAAAGCCCAGTAACCTAATAAATATAAGGATAAATCATTGGTACATGGGTTATAAGGAATGCTACAATGACATAAAAAGGAAATGAACTTATGGAATCATAAAAATAAACAAGGGATCATATAAACATCGATTAATAGTAATTTTGAAGAAACCTAAAACATGAATTTAGCACGATTCACGGCTCGTTTAACATAGAAGAGCACAGGTCAAGGTTGACCACCAAGAGTGTTGCACAAGGTAGCATGATTCAAGGCTAACCTCCAATACCGTTGAACATAACACCTCTTGATACTCAAATTTACCAAATGCATTAGAGCACTATCTTGGTGCACCCATCATAACATGTTCATGAATATGATTTCCACATATAGAATCATACATAATCCATCATAAATAATCCTTAGTGTACCCATGGAATTAAATGGGTATCATAATCATGTAACAAAGTATAATAGATGGGTGTATCATACAAGTGTCCGTGAAATAATGGAATTAGAACAAAAATGTACAATAATTAGGTGGAATGGGAATATATCATGGAAAGTGATGTCAAATAGAAGTGACAACATGTTTGGACATCATTTAAGAAAATTTATCATTATGACATATTAGTCCGGTTTTATGGAAAATACTAATGATCATTCTAAATAGAAATGGGAATTGTTTATTATATTAAAACATAAGTAAACTAATAATTTTTTAATACTATAAAGAATGATTTTATAAACAAAATTGTGTATTAATATACATGATATATTTCATATGAAATTTTGTAAGAATTTTAAAATTTCCATTAAAATGAGTGTGTTTTTTGAAGAATTATTGAGGAGGGAACCATTTAAAAACAAGTATATTCTTCAAATAGAATAATGAATAGATCCTGATACATGATTTTGGAACATATAATAATAATTTATTAGATTTTCATAAAAATAGTATACAGCTTCATTATGTAAAAAGAAATATAGAGTAACACGAATGAATAATGGAGGTTTAGGTAGAATCACTTACTTTAAGTATGAAGGTGTTCTTCACTTTATATTATTGACATTAATAAAAAAATAAAATTAATTAATTAATATTTATAGAAGATATTATTTATTTTATTGATTTATTATAACATTACTAATATCATTCATGGCCTTTTTTATGGGTTAGGAGGTTCGATTTCATAGTTTGGGAGCGTTTGATTCCTTTGTTTTCATGATCTACATACTTATATACATGTATGGATAAACATGTAAGATAATAATGGTTGTATATAATTGATTTTATATGTTATTATTGATAATAAATATGATTATATTTTTCTAAAATTCATTCAGTTATTTAGTTTGAATATGAATCATTATATAAACCTTAAATGATAACCGTTTTGGTTAATTGGTGGTTTTTGATCACATCAAGAACACTTTGATTTATAAATTAATATCATGTGTAAAAATGATTCCCGAACCTTAAATCAGATATAATACATAAATTGAAGTATGTTTCTACCATAAAAATGGTTTCATTTCCATAATTGAAGATGACAATAGAAATTTAATAGTTTTCATCCTTAAATGTGATAAATTAACACAACATAGATGGGTTTTCATTTATAGTGTAAAACGATGGGGAAAGGGGAGATGATGATGAATTATTCCATTATCATAAAAAAATTATTGTACATGTGTGGTACCAGAGTTATCATAACATTTAAAATAATGGAGGTGAGGAAAGAAAAATAATGAAAGGAACTTGAAAGAAAATAAAAGAAATGAAAAAGAGGAGTTGACCTCTTGAATATAACTTCCTTGAGAACCTCTAAAGGGGTGATTGTGTTATCTTTTTAAGAGACCAAGAGATTTTGGACATGGGATAAGAGATTAGGGAGAAATTTGAGTAAAATTTTGACAAGGCAACAGGCATGAGAGGAGTGAAGAGAATAGAGGATGAGGGTGGTTTTTATATTGGAGGATATGAGGGTTTTCTCAATATTTTATTCATTATTTAATTATTTTGCTCAAGAAAAGAAATATTATTGTTTCTTGAGATATAAAATAGTACTGTGTGAATGTCAGTTCTAACCCAAGGTGCTTACATCATCTATGAATTAATAAATATATTATCTAACATATATTGTATATATTCAAAAAATTACTATATTTTACAATTCACAAAAAATTAACATTTTTCATAGAAATATCATAAAAATTCAACAATCCTTTTTCCAAAATATAGAAATAAAAAATGAACTCCATTTTATGAAAATAATATTTTATGTACGTGAAACATAATTTTTAATAAAAAACTTATTTTAATTGAAAAATAAAAATTTTACAATTAAAACATCTTTTCTAACACATTGAAAAATTAATTATGGTATCTTTAAATTATCATATAATAATAAGTATTAAAATACGTATTTATGAATATGTTTTATGAAAATAAGATATCATTTAAATTATTATATTAGTCATAAAATTGTAATTAAGTATACATGAATCACTATTATATAATTATATCTTGTTGTCATATATATGATGGATTAATTTTATGTATACATTCATTAGTATGTTTAATTAATCACTATGAAGATAAAATATTAATAAGGGTCATATTAATTTTCATAATGGTATCATTACTTTTTATACAGGTTAGTTACTATTCACCAAAAATTATGGTTATCTTATCTGACTCCAAACATCTTACTGATCGTAACTGTGTATGTCAAATATTTGAAATTTAAATCACAAAAGACACAATATTATGTTTAATTGTCACATAGTACTTAGTAGTTCATTGTGTTGTGATTTCATGTGATTATACTTTATAAAATAATTATAGAAATATAATTTCCATTGATTAAACTTTGGGTCATTATAGAAACCCCCAATATGAAGAAAATAATCTATTATAACCTAAATGAAAGGATATGGATCTTGATGAAATTCACCATTAGAAAAATATAGTGATAAAATACAAGAATCACAAAATATGGGATAATTATATATCACATTATAGATTTTCACCTTGAGACATTATATAGGAAAAATTATTTTATATTCAAAAACAATTACTCAAAAATTTATTTTAATATATTAAATCAAATAAAAATTAAACAATTAATTTTTTTAAATGCACAAAAAACCCATGTAAACATGACATAAGGTTCTACCCCAAACCACCCTACTCATAAAATCATACCACGTATACCTTCACATTGGTCATAGACATATAGAACCAAGTCATAACCATTCTTATATTAGATTAATTAGATGCAACAAATAATTTACATAAAAAATGATGAATATATAATTATTGGATTTGAATAATTTTAAACTTATAAACACAATTATGAACTAATCATATTTAATGTGGACCTATTTTACACGAAATGATGATAAAATTCACCCACTCTTTCCTGATAGGGAAATAGAAAAATTCATAAACCAAAACAATGTAATTTTAAATCAAGAAAAATAAGAAACCCAAATATAACACCCAATAAATGAAATCTCACTACTTTAGAAACAAAAAGATCTAATTAAGATCATGTATATGTTCTACAATGTTTGAAATAAGAAATAATATAAAAGTATCTCTAATACCATTTTTAATTCCCCATCATGGATCACTATGATTAAGATTGTGATCCCCACAACCTCAGTCACCCCTTCATATATAAAAGGGCCTTATAAATAGTTTCATGTCTTGATTCATACATTTGGGATACTATTCCATATATATAAACAATCATACAACAATAAACATACCAAAATTAATAAAATGAAATTAAATGATAAATATAAACATAGTGAAAGCCAATAGAAAAAAATATTCATGAAATATCAAATGGGATACTTCGACTAGAACATCAATGTTAAAAGTATCCACTTCTATATATAATAAAAATAAATTATAATTATAATAAAAAAATAATAATTGACTTACAACATGAAAATATCCCCTATTACATCACATTAACAATATAAATCAATATAAAACTCTACATGTTTAGCCACTATCCATGGGGCCCATTTGCATAGATGGATCCTTAAAAACTGTATCTCCTTGAAAACTTGGACATTAATATATGGAATTATTAAAAATTCCATGTATGATACCAGTTATAAATATTTATAATTAGAGAAACAATTATATTAGGGTTATGGATGGATAGAACTAAAATAATATTAATATAAGACTCTATTCTGATAGTGTGTGCGAATAAGACTTCCATGAGCCCCATGAATACCTACATAGACTCCATGCAAAAAATTGTATTTTATATAATATTTATATTCCAAAGTAAGAAAAAAAACTATTACATATAGTACAACCCCATATATAATTTCACGTCATATCCCAATTAATGAGCTTGAACAATCCCCTATTTCTAAGGGGGGATAACACATTAGTTTATAAATAATACCCGCGTAGTCAGGGAAGATCACATAATATTTCCCAAACCATAACCTTTTATATAGGGGTGGTCACACATTAGTTCATGAAATATCCCCTTACACAAGGGTAATAAAACAGTAGTTCTAAATATATCACATAACATGTAGTAAAAAATCAAAACAACTATTCAACACTAACCCTTATGACTATCTATAGTTAACAACTCATGCTTTCCCATATATCAACATTCACAAATCCAACACATTCACAAGTTATGTGAATCATCTTCAATACCCATTTACCAATCTAGTAATTTATCACAATCTAATTCATGCCCCAATAGCTCACTCTAGGACAAATTCACTAAGGATGATATCCCAGCCTCTAGCCATAAAATTTGGAAGTATAATGTTATTTCAAAGAACATATCCTATAATTTCCCCTCTAAGGGATCAATCATTTCATAAGTCCTCTAAAAAGTCACATTAATACCAATAGAATAGCTTCATGCGGTTAACATACACACATTCATGCATGTCAAGAAAAATAACTATATACAAAAGCTATAAGAAGGAAATGACATCACACATCTTGCATGATGGACCACACATATAATAATTTCGATCTAATTTGATACCAATAAAATGTAACTTTAAAATATTATAAAAAACATCTTGATATATGTTTTCTAAATTTAAATTAAAAATAATATATGGAGAAGGGATCTATAGTATAGATAGTCGTAATCATGCAAAAAGAATATATATGAAATGAATATAGGTTCAAAAAATCCATAAAATATGGATATAGTTATTATATAATCATGTAAGGGTGAAAAATTCATCACGGTCACACAAGGGTTGGGTGTGAAGGATTGGGAAGAGATAAATGGGTCCATGGGGGAATTTACCAATCCACCATTAAAAACCTCCAACATGTTTAGCCATTGGATGATCATAATGGTGAAACCATGAAACCTTTACATGATTCTAGTGTCATGGAGTGTTTCCTATGTTACACATCATCACAACCACCTAGAATATGGACTAACTCTCCTTAGTAGAAACCAACACATTGTGAATAGGGTGGTCATGTTATGGTGGCCCATCCATTAGGTGCATCATAGTATGACTCACTTCCATTATGCCATGCCACATTTCCTTTGACTCTAAATTCATGTCATTTTCAATCCATGAAACCCTCAATAATAAAGTATAACATATAAGTACTATATATCATTACGTTTTGAAAATTATAAAAGTATACATTCACATGTCTCATCTAATGGGACCCATAGGTCACAGTGTTTCCTCCTCCTTCGAATAATTTGTCATGATATGGTGTCTCAAGGCCATGAAGTGTTTATGGGTTAACTATCCTATCATTCTATGACCCTTAGTCATCATATAATGAAATCCTACTATTTTAAAATTTCATCTACACACTACCTCAAACACACCAAATCATGATCCATGTAAACTACTAACAACAAAAAAATAAAAAATTCATCACGAAGAATAAAATAAAATTAAAATATATAACATGAAACACCATTAAATCCAATGGGTTTTATAGTTTATTCCTGAGGTTGGAGTGTCCCAATGTTTTACATAATGAAAAAATGTCCATGGATTTGTTCATGCATCATTAATATTGGCAATAGATTATTATTTTTTTGACAAAATTCAAATCATGATGTTAAGGAGTACATTTTAACTGTGAATTATATTTGACACAAAATCCTGAAACAACAACTTTTGTTGTTTTTGCATAACTATGTATCTAATAAATACTCAGGAATTAATTGTTCTAAAAACATAATCAACATCAATTGACTTATTTATGTATTTTTGAAAAGTATGATTATCATTCTACAATCCATATCATTATACCACAACCAAGGACACTATGTTTCAATAGGCTATTCATAGAAGTTTCATAATGTATTGGAGTTTATAAGGTGCCTCATCCACACTATATAGTGTCAATATACATTGTAAGAAGAATAAAAGGGAAATATTAAAATATAAGGTAATCAATTTTATGATTTATCATGTCTAGCCTACATTGGATAGTTGAGAGTTCCAAAACCCTTGTTATAATGTTATCATAAGAAAAACAACAAGCCATAATGAAATGGTGGTTAATGATACTATAAAATCATTTAAATTTTTTTCATATAGCTTTGATCTCATGGGTATTTCATAATATATTTTATTATAGAATGATGATTTATAAATCAATAAATAAATATGTTTCTCATAAAATTAGTGTCTATGATTGAGGAGTGTTTCAAAACAACCATAAGGGAGATGAATAAACATTACATGGATAATTATAAGGCAGTTCTCAATATCAATTTATGATCATAATAATATAGGATACATAATCTAAATTCTAAATGTACATAATAAAAAACAAACAAAAAAAATTGTTTTTCCTCATCATTATACCTTATTGTTAGATTTTAGGTCAATATTTCAGCTTCTTTACTCATTATAATTGATAATAATATAAGAATGTAGTCAGTTGGATCACAAAAATTACACATTTCATTATTAATCGAGTATTTAAATTATATATTTCACACTTGTATAATTTATATTCCTTGTCACTCATCCCTTCATCATTTCATCCTATCTATTTTTGATATAATTTACACTCACCAGTGTATTTGTTTTGATAAAGCATTTTATTTATTTACATGGAATGAATGAATACGAGTACTTTCTCTAATTTTTATCAATGAAATGAAACAATTTTATATAAGGAAGAGAAGTTATCATTTATTAAAATAGAAATACTTTTATAATTCTACAATAAAGAATCTAAGTAGTTGTCCTTAAAAATGATCATTATTGAGTTTTCATGTAGAATAAAGAATTATATAGGCTCTCGCTGGAACGACGATCGTGGTTTTCTATGTATGAAAAATTTAACACACCCATATTATAAAATATTTCAATTTGTTCGATAGTATATGTGACATGAAATTATGAATGTAATTAATGCATCAAATATATTTCGTAAAATATAATATCTTTGATGACTTGCAGAATATGCCACACCGATTCTAAATTAACTATAATGTAGTATTCCATTATAAACTAGCCATTAAATATATGGATATTAATATTAAAAACAAAACTATTAAATCTATTTTTATCAATTTATTTTAAAGAAAATAATAATTATTTAATTAAAAAATATATTTTTTCTGAAAAAACATTCTTTTTCCTAATATATAGTATAATCACAGTTTACATAAATAATTTATAATTAATTCATAAGTCTATCCAAAAATTTATTTGATAAAATGTACATAAATTTTTATATCATTATCTAAAAAATATCTTATGTCAAATTATGTTGATTTTTCTAAAATGTTTCACTTCCCGATGAATGGTGAAAAATACTAAATTTTGATTGAAATCATCAATCCTCTTTAGAATATTTAAAAAGATTAATTATATTTTAATTTTTTTAATGAATAAATAGTTGAAATATATATATTAATGGAATTTAGTTCATTGAATTCATTTTCATTTTTGAATTTTGATATATCATCATTGTAAACATTGGAATATTCTAAATTTAAAAACCGTCTTTTTCGTCGCATATGCGGGATTAATTTTAAATAAATATTTTCCACTTATTTGAGAGGAATTTGTAATTTTTTTAATCTTTTTAATAACAGTAATATATGGAATCTAATAACATCGACTTATTTTTTTACCATAATTAATTTTAAACCAATATAATATATTTACCCTGGGTATGGCGAAAATTGTTTTTTTGGGGTTAAACTAAAATTATAAGGGTCAAAATGACCTAAAACCAGACCAAAAACGTATTTAATAGAAATATTAAAACATATAATGAATAATTATATATAATAATCTATTTTTAACCCTTGTTTAATGTAGAAAATGTTGGTACAACGTTTTCTTTTAAAAAATAACAATTTTCCCACTCACCTAACTTATAAAAGGCCACCCATCTTATCTATTATTCACTCATTAAAAGACTTTTTAAGACAAAATATATCAAAAGGACTTAATGAAACCCTTTATATCATTTTATAGTCCACATTTTGGTTATAAATCCAACCATTTATTTTTTAGAGAAAAGCTAAGGAGGTTATGTAATTAAGAGGTAATGTTATTCATCTAAAGTTTTTATATTATTTATTCTTTCACATTCTTATATTATTATTAAACCATAATGATATAACTAAATAAGTATAATCCATTTAATTATATATTTTTATGTTCTTTTCATGACATATAATCATCCCCACTTTTGTCTAATGGGTTATGAAATCATCATTCATGTGTCCAATGGAATATCGACTCACGAACCAATGTCATTCGTTTTTTCCACTTCTACCTATTATGGCTCGGAATGAAAATAGATATAAAATATATATGATAAAAATAACATAATTATACCCATGAAGTATTTTTATAATATATACCATTTTAAATTACATTTTTAGGGGATATGATAACATCGATCATATGTACCGCATACTACCACCTCGTGAAGCAATGTGATTTTTTAGTAACCCATTACATGGATGGTAAGTATAATTTTAATGAATATATATGTTTTATAAAATAAATAATAATTATATTAATTGCATATTTATATTTATTAAAATATATTATATCATTTTCTTCCCTACGTTTTCACTCACTGATGGATGATACATCATACATGTACGAGTGGACTACCGCCTTCCGGAAACATTGTTACTCTATTTTGACCACCAAAACACATGGATGGCATATAAATGAATATTTAATGAAATAATATTTTAGTTATGATATTTTTACATATCATTAAAGATGAAATATTACTTAATTCCATTCAAAAATGGTCAATTAAAATTTGAAATGTTACTCATTCAAATGTACGGCCTACTATCTAAAAGATCATTATATAATTCATTTCCCAAACCAACTTTATGGATTGGTATTAAAAGTATAAATTATATATAAATATGATAAATATTTTAGGATTAATATTCTGTAGGTGATGGAATTATATAATATGGGAAAGAACATGTTATTTTTGGATAAAACATTCAAATGAAAATAATGAAATTACACCCGAAACAATGAAAATAATTATTAATTATTAATAAATAAGTGATAAGATTTATAAAATGATAATATATAATATTATAAATACTATTATGGTATATTTAAAAGTAAAAAACATGTTTAAAACCACTATACATGATGTTAAATCACATTTATCTAAAATGAACCATGAATAAAGGGACTTCATCTCAATTTCCTTTCATTAGGGATTATAGTAATATTATACTTCTAATTTGTTTTTATGGGTTTTATACTAACCCAATGAAATGTAATTTCATAATTAATTCATAATAATTCATTTCAAACATTTTGTAATGGGAGCGTAAAGTGAACCATTTGAAAATAAATAAGAAATTTTCATTTTGAATTATTCTATAATAATGTTAAAGACCATTTGAAATAAATTTATGAAAAAATTAATTTTTAGGAAAAAATAAGTTTGAAATAATTTTAGAAAACCGCGTTATTTAAGAAAGGGATTCATGATCTATATAAATATATAAGATAAGTATCACTTACAAATAACAGTATTATTTTTTCTTTAATAAATAATATCTAAAATTGAAATTCAAGATTTAAAAATAATTCATAACTAAAGGAGAATAAAATATACATGCTTCATGATAATAAAATCATATTATTTCCCCTAGAGACCTTCAAAAAAACCACCTTGAAAAGAATTTTTTTTAACATGAAACCTTGACTACTTTGATATCTTTTTTATTGTAATCACCATGAAAGAATAATTTCAATTGACAAATTGAATGAAATTATCGTAAGGATATTCATGTTATAAAATTTAAACATGGTTGTATATGAAATTTAAAAATTAGTATTGGTGAATATAAAAAATATATTTACCATATAAGAATAATTTGAGACAAATAACCTTTACAATGTTTAATCCATTGAATTGAGAATTCATCAATTGATCGATTATTTATAAATACTGCACATCAAAAAAAAATGTGTAAATACAAAATAAAAAAATTTAGAGATAAATTAACACATGATAAAAAATAAAAAATATAATTAAGATGATTGATTCCCCACTAAATGGATGTTTTGTTATTAAAACCTTTACAATATGCTAACTTTCATGTCAAATCAACTAGAAAAAGATAATTTAAATTTAACAATAAAAAATCATGAACTATTATGTATTAATGATATATAATGTAAAAGTTGAATAACAGGAATCCTAAATATAAATTAATTACAAATATCTAAAATATTCAATAATGAATGAAAATTTAGATTAAATCCCGTACCTAGAGTCTGAATCATCACATATGTTCTTTATATTCATAAATAATAAACTTATGATAATTATATACTTTAATAAGTAAAATTTTTATGTTTATTATTAATTTTAACTTATTCATTAACATTATAAATTAAATTATATAAACAATTATGTTCATGTCGTATGTTTTGATGATATTCGGGTTATATGTCCAAAAGGGAATCGATAGGTTGAACGTGGCCAAAAAGATCATTATTACATCATATACCGAATTATATTCCTTAATTATTTATAATATTTAAACATAAAATGTTATTTTAAGACCAATATTTAAGGATGGTTATGAATAGTTTACTATGTTACTATCATGGAGATGATAAGTTGTATGTACACAAGTGTAATATTTCTATTTCTTCATTGACCATTATGGAATGATCGTATGTATAATTTAATAATTATAGAATTATAATTATACCATAAATAACATATTATTTATTTACATATTCACACACATATATATACATATATATTTCATTCATTTTTTCTATTATAATTGAATTATATCACATCGTGGAGGTGGTTGTCTATGCATACACATGAATACAGTAATCATTTTTTGGTTATAGGAAATGAAATAATATAAATGATATACTATCATTCCATAATAATAAAAAAATTCAGGAATATTATATATATATATATATATATATTAAATATATAATTATAACCATTTGTGTGAGATGGTGAGGGGAAATAAATTACATCGGTTCCCAATGCGATGGTCCTCCCTACACACTATCAATTGACTCCTTTCCCATTTGATGGTGGTTGGATATGGATGTAGTTTATTCCATTAACATAATAATGTCTCAATATATTTTTGGTAATTATGTTATTATATAACCATGGGTAATTAACAATTGATGGATGTTGTAGATGAAATTAAACAAAAAATCTTCTTCGAGAACTATAACTATTTATCGACCAATATATTTCGGATTACTCTAGATTTGACTATAAGTATATTTTTTGATAAAAATATTCCATCTATAATGAATTTATGGATTTAAGAAAATTATATGGCTAGGTATTGGCTAAAATTGGCTTTTTAATTGTGATGAGTTGAGAAGAAGATGATCATTTTATAAGAGAGGGGAGGGGCACTCTAGGAATTCCTTAAAATATTAAATTAATATAAATTAATATTTGTGTCCCAATTAGTAAAAAATTAATATCCTAAAAGTAAGTTTATTATTTGTTTATTTAATCACATATAATAATATTTGGACATCTTTTGGATCAAATTATTACCATTATATTTTTTAATTCACCTTTAACCACTTTTTGATAATTATCGTGATAATAATTGTTTTACTATACATGGTTCAATATAGTTTCTATAAAACAAATTGGGGAAAAAGTGACCTTGGAATATATATTCTTCCACATAATAATAAATTTTCATAAAATACGATTTTTTTATTTTTAATTCTTCTAATAAAATATAATTTATTATAAAATAACTCCAAATGTAAATATTTTTACTTTTCATATAATTTTCATTTTGAAACTAAAATAAAACAATGGAATTTGAATCCAATGAATCCAAAGATATATAATATTTTTTGATTTAAAAATCCATGTGAATATTTTATTTTTTAAAATCATATTATTTGTAACATTTCTAAAATCCATTATTTGTTTCTATTAATTGAATAATTAAAGAATCAATGTTCCAAAGGAATTTAATGTACATATTTCTTTAATAAAATTTAAAAAATAATAACCATGATAAAAAATATTTCATATTTATAATATATAAATAAACATGAATATATCCCTTATTTATAAACGTTTATTAAATATTACATTAATTAATAACAAGAGTGTGACATTTTTTGAACATATATTCACTTAAAAATTATAAATTTCAAAATCATTTCCAAATTTTAAAAAGGAATATATATTTAAAATTTATTTATTCATGGAAGATATATATTTATATAATACAATTTAATAATGTTTTTCATTTTTAGGCCATATCATTTATTTTTTAACATTAATTTCCTTATTTACCCTTTATAGTGGTAAAAATAGTTCCAAGGATGGTAATCAAAATTACAAAAAAAAAATAAATGTATTATATTTACTAAAATTAAACCTTATAATTACAAATTTGGAATATTCATTTTTAAATATTCAAAACATTATGGTGGGGAATTTTAGTTAGGATTAAAATAAATAAACCCAAGAAAAAACTAGTTTTTATAAAAATTTCATTTTAGTATAGGAACGATTTTATAATAAATTAATGTATTAAATTAATTTAAAGCATTATACGTTTATTAGATTTAATTAAATTTTACTAATTATGTTTCCAAACATATCCAAAATAAAATTTTACTTTTAAAATACTATAAATTTTTTTAATAAAAATCAGTATTTTCACCATTCATTGAAAATTCAATATTTCAAAAAGATTCTAAAAATTTTACCCAAATATAAATTTGTTATGATTATTTTTTTAAAAACTATATATTATATCATTAAAATTTATAAATCCTTTAGTAACAAATTATAAAATTTCCTCACATAAAGAAATATAAAACATTTTTGAATAATAAAAAACCTTTTTAATAAATTGAGTTATTAATAATTAATATTGAATAAATACATTATTAATTAGTAGTTTAATTATATATATTTCATTATATAGTTATTCTAATGGATAACAATTATTTTAATATCTATGTTGTAAGGGGAATGTTTAAATAATAGTATTATGTGGTTCTTGTAGGCTTGCTAGTGCTTATCTTGTAGGGTATCAAACAATGTCTTCTATTAAATTATAGGTAAATTAAATTTCATCCATCCAATCACTATCATATATAAATTTTATTATGAAACTGATATTATAATTTTAACCAGCACAATATCAATCACAATCTCAACATATCTCTTGTGTGGAATCCTTGACAATTCCTCATGAAAGAAATTGTGATAATAATCCAAAAAAAGATGAATGAATAGATATTTCATCCCCTCAAAATCTCTCAAAGATAAACTCATAAATATGTTTGGATAAAATCTATATGTGGGTGATATTGACCTAAATAACATACAAAAAAATACTACTCTAAGAAAATGATGTTAAAATAACATCATTTAAATTTGAAATCAATGTGTTCTCTATAATTATTGTGCCATTCCATCCCATCAATCACATAAAATATAAGTATTTAAATCAACAAAAAAATCCTAGTAATAGTCATAATATCTCACCACTCTATCATGTCTAACTCATCAATAAATGCCATTAAATAATCCAAAAAATGCATATCGATAGTCCGCATTCCCATTTTACAATATTTGATAATACCAATATCCATTACATATAGAGAGAGAAAATGTATGTGAAACACTAGAATCAAACAAAAATGATTCCAATTTTTATTATACAAATATCATACCACATATGACCAATAACCCCTCACCCTTATCATGTATTCATTTATCTACTAATAATTATTTCCCTAATCTTAATCATGTGATCTTTCCTTCAGCTATATCTACGCCCTATGGGGTATTGCATAAATATGTTTGATGACCTTAGTCGTGGGTCCAACATCATCCTTCATGATCATATTGATTAGAAAATTCCCAACTACCAATATCAAGATTCATATAAGAAAACACTCTCTATCTAGGTTCCTATCCATAACCTCTCCCCCTACTTAATTAAGGAGAAATCCTATAAAACCATTATTGATGCCCCATATTACTGTAAGAGTGGTACTCAATTTATGGTGGGTGAAATAAATTCTGATGTTCACAATCATTCCCAACTAGTAACATAGGATATGAATCTTCCCTCAAGGAAAAAGTGAATACCCAGAACATTTATAGCCAAACCTATCACTACTGTAGAAAAAATTGATCAACCTTGCTTCTAAATTCATGGAGACCCACTCCTGGTCCAACTGAAATATGTAAACTAACTCAAGGAATTTTAGTCTAATATATTTCTTTCTACATTGAGGTTGTATTTATAATTTTTTATGAAATAACCCAACCAAAAAAATAAATATTAATGATACTAGACTGACATGTGACAATAGGCATTACTCATTGTACATCAGAGGATTCCGAATATCAATGAGGATCTATGATGAAACCATGGGGTGATTTTAAACTATTTTATAGAAAACTATGAAATCTAGAAAAATAAATCAATAATCACTCATCCCAATATAAAAATTATAATGGACAAAATCCATCCATTTCATGACTAAGAGTAACTATGTAATGACCCACTTACTCTCATTGTCTTTTGAATATAATGAATAATTACTAGGCTTCAAGTGACATCCCCAAGATGCCAAAGGCTAGAAATAAATGATAAAGGGTTTTAATTGCAATTGGGGGATGATTTAACCTTTTGAAAATAAACCACTATCAAATTTACCATAACCAAAGAACCACTTTATGATTCATGAAAAAAATAAGAAAAATAAATCATCATATTTATAACAAAACCATGCCAAAAGTGTACAATTGTGGAACAAAACAACTATCATTATAAATATTGGAATAAGACTAAAACAACTCCAAAACAACAATAGGACTCCATTCTCCACATTTTTCATGCTCCAATCACCAAATAAACCATGTATCAAAATATGGTGCTAAATACATGTGGTACTTTGCATTTTCCCATGTCTTGGAATATAACATCTACAAAATCATCATAGTCCCAAATAAAAGGTGAGTATATAGCTTCGTAGGATTTTCCTCAATGAATTACAAACTCATTCCACTATGATTGAAAAGTTAGAAACATTTATATAAAACAGTTTATATTAAACAATTTCCTAAAATAGTTTATAATAAAATATAATAAGTTTTCAAAACCTTTTATCCCAAAATGTAAAATAAGTGTTATGTTCATCCCTTATCCAGAAAGTTATAATTCTTAAAAAAAAACAAAATATCATTAAAACCATTTCTTTTTTACATTTTGGCATAACCAATCCATTCTATTTATTAACACATTCAACCATGCATGCTTCCTTTTGACAGTTTCATACACATGAGCGGTCTCTAATCAATCTACCATGTTGTCACATGATAATTATACCCCATGTTCCATTACACCTTTGGAACCTATCACAAGGTCATATTCCAACCAAGCCTCGTGAATTTGATTTACAAAAACACCACTATTATTCCAAAACCATTTAAAATAACTACTCCATAAAAATCATTCATTTATTGAAACCCCTTTAAACAAGCCAATACCAAACATCAATTTCAACTCAATAAAAATTTAATTTTACTAAAACCTCTTTTTATAAAATCCATTTACCATTAACCCCTATGAATTCCATTTTATAATTTTCATTTTATAATCAAGAATCAAACACTTTAATTAAAATACCCACTTTTACTAATTTTCCACAACCATCAACAAAGAGGATTTATAATAATAATAATGGATTTAATTTCCAATCAAATCCACAAGAAGAAATAAATTGGAAACCATGACCTTCAGTTCTACTAATAAGAGTTGAGAGTGAAGCCACCTACCTCAAAGGATTGATGAAAACTGAAGACAGACAAAGAACACCCAGCATGCCAGATTGATTCTCCCTGAAACCACCTTATATATATTATCCTACCAACAATAAGACCAAATAACATAATATTTGGAAGTTACAATCTTATATCTAACTATAATAGATGTAGATATAAGATATTGAGAGGATATACGAAATAGATCTATAAAATTGACCATGAGTAATGAAGAATGATCACATACATCAAGAATCCAGCTTAAAATCAACAAGTGAAGCCATAAGATTTCATTTGGATTGATGTTAGAACATTATATGGAATTATATGAAGAAAAATCATGAGTTAGAGTATGTTTGATGAAATAATATTGTATTAAAGGCAAGGTCGACTTATATCCAGTTTTTAAGTAGGAGGTTTTTAACACGTGCACTGTTAGGCCACACAGTAATGAAAATTAAGCAATTACCATGCCTTAGGTACTACGTCAAAGATCACCCTCCATATCCTCCTTGCATGGTCTCCATAACCTTGAAAAACCCATGTCAAAGATACTATCCGTATACTACAACTTCACATGGTTTCTGCAAGGCTTTCCGCACGGTTTGGAAAAACGATGTGCATATCGTGGGCCTTCCCTTGACCCAAAAAAAAACTATCAACAAGTTCTCAAAAAATTCACAAAATCCACCAATATACTTTATAAATAGAAAAAAACAACATAAGTGTTACATACTAGAAATCGGGGGTACTACATTCTCCACACCATTGGTCTTTCTGTCCCTAGAAAGTAGAAAACCATCACTACCCTTAAAGAGTTCTGGCCATTTCCCATTTATTTTCATCTTGAATTACCATGACTCTACTGAAATCTGACCATGTTTCCCTAAAACTCACAATAGACCAAATTTTATCCATTAAATACATTCTCTTTCTTATGAAAAATCTAAATGGGGATATGTACCAACGAAGCATCTAACTCTAGTTCAATGTGATCTCACCTGATCACATGGTCAGAATCATCTTGATACTTTTTCTACTGAGATATGTGAAACACATGTTGCGCCAAACTGAACCATGGTGATAATGCCAACCGATATTCCACCACTCCAACCCATTACAGTATCACAAAAGGGACAATAAAATGAGGTGATATCATTCCCTTCTTCTTGAAATAATGATGTAAAAACCTTGGAGACATCCTCAAAAACACATGATCACCCACTACGAATGACAAAGGTCAATGGTGATGATCCACATATTATTTTTGACAACTCTATGACATTTACATCCATTTACTGATCAACTAAAAATTCTTTCTCATTTCATGGGCAGGGCTTGGCCCAACTATTGATGTATCACCTTTTTCCACCCAACACAGTGTATAACAACAAGGATAACCATACAATGAATCAAAAGGAGACATATGTATTGAGTTCTGATAGCTATTATTATATGAGAAATTTTATAAGGTTATATATTACCCTTACGAGACACCAAAATCCATTACACAAGACCACAAATTTTCATCCAAAATCTATGTAGTGATTTTAGATTGGCCATCTGTCTGAGGTTGTTACGATGTAATCATAGTCAACGAATCCAATGGAATTTCTATAATGATATCCAGAAACTAGATATAATCTATGTATCTCTATCTAAGACTATCGAAATAGGTTCGCCATGTACGTTTACCACTTATTGGATATATATTTTGGATATATCCTCCACTATATGAATTTCACCCATAGGGATGAAATTGGCCAACATCGTATGTTGATCCACTGTGACCCATATGGCATTGGGTTTATGAACAACTCTTGGGAAATTTGTAACAAAAGTCACCATTATCTACTCAAAATACTATATTGGAATAAGTAAGGACTACAATATACCAATTATTTTAAGATGTTATGCCTTGACTTTCCTACAAGTTAAACTCTTTGAAATAAACACATCCACTTTCATTTTAATTCCACACAACCAAAACTATTCCATCAACACCATATACATATTCTGTTTTCCTGGATGTACAACCGAACTCAAATTGGGGTATGCCTGAAGAAGTTGCTCCTGAAAATCCATACACACAACCATTCAATCTCTGAACCAAATAACTGAACTCCCATCACGTTTACATCTCTCATTGGTCTCCCATTCATATAGTTTTGAACTCATAACATGGAATTCAACATTAGATATTTCTTTCGATTTTACCATCTTTAACATATTAAGAATTAAAAAACTGAAAATAAAACATTAACATCACATTGTTATTCACATTCCACATGCATGTCATCTTGGACCGACATCAACCACCACTCATCTGAATATTTATTTTTGAACTGTACATATGACATTATTCTTATTGCATTGGCCACTGAATTGACTTTTCCCGGTGTATAAATTATATCAAATTGAAATATCTGGAGATACTCCATCTATATCCTTTTCCTTATATTCAAATCCAATTGTGATAAAATATGTTTCAAGATCTTATGATCTGTGGACACAAGAAATTTATAACCAAAGAGGTAGTGATTCCAAGTCTTCAAATAATTGAAAATCATAGCAAACTTGAAGTCTTGTGTTGTAAAATTCATTAAATGAAATTCCAACTACCTTGAACCATAAGAAACCGTGTGATCTCCTTTCATGAAAATGCATCTGAACCCAGATCCTGAAGCATCAAATTACAACACATACCCCTATATTAATTCTGGAAAAATCAATATAGGTGATGATGTATGATGAACTTTAGTTGTTGGAATATATTTTGGAATTATTCAGTCCATTGTAATGGAAAATTATTCTTTTCAAAATACATCATCAAGGAAAGCTAGTCATGAGAATTCATGCACATAGAATCAGTAATAACCATCTATACCAAGAAAACATTATATCTCAAAGAAATTTTGTGGTGGTTTCCAAGAGAAAACAACTTATATCTTCTCTAGATCCATATAAATTCATCTTTATGAAATGATAAGGCCAATAAGAAATATATTTTAAATAAAAAAATCACATTATGATTGTTTGGAATTTAAACACTAGTATATCAAGATTTCTAAACTTTTCTCTAAGTGCTTTTGATGACTAGCCCCTGTGTTTGAGTACACCAATATGTCATCCAAAAACACCAAAAAAAAATTTGATATCTCTGAAATAACTGTTTCATTATTTCCATAAATATAGTTGGTGCATTCATGATACTAAAAGTCATTAGTAGATATTCATAGTGTCCATATCTAAATCTGAAAGATGTTTTTAGAATATCCTTTTACCAAACATGAAATTGATGATATCTTAATCAAAGGTAAATTTTTTAGAACCACTATTCTCCCCTTCATTGATCAAAATGACCATCAATAGATGGATGTGGATATCTATTCCTTATCATAACTTGGTTAATCTTATAATAATTGAAACCTAGTCTAAGAGTTCCATCTTATGTCTTTACAAATTAGACCGGTGCTACCCATGGAGAGGTACATGGAGGAATGAATCCTTTGCGTTATAGTATCTTTAATTTCACTTAAACTCACCTTCATTCTATTGGATTCATTCTATAAGTCTAAAGGGAAATATTAACGGTCCCCAGAAGAAGATAAATTGTAAACTCCACTTCCCTTAAAGGTTTAAACCCTGACAAGTTATTAGGAAATAAATATGGGAATTGATCCACAACTACTAGAAAAATTGTATCCTCAATCACTTATGTTGATTTCAAATTCAACCCCCATAACTTGTAAGAGATTTTGCCTCCTACAAGTGCCAACATGCCTGTTGCACCCATCTTTATAGGCCTTTGTCCTCTAAAGAGACATTGTATGTCATCCTCAATTATGAAACTGACTGTTATGATATGGCGGTCGATATGAGCATTAAAATTTGTTAATCAATCCATACCCAGGATTACATAATAGAAATACATCTCCAACATCGAGAAGTCCCATTTCAGCTCAACTCCATTAACAATAATAGAACATGCTCTATAAAAAAGGCTCTATATTCATTTTCCCTAAGAGGAGTGTGATGTTTTATTATAAAGTGAATTATCTCATGTTTTAAATATATCATATCAAAAAAACAAGATTAAATGAATGAAATTAGATGCACTAGTATCAAATAAAACTTGCATAAGGGTATAATTCAGTAGAATCGTACCACTCACTGTAGATGTTCTTTCCTGATCATCTACAATCATCTGCTCATCTCAAAACAATCACCTCATCACTACACTTATCTCTGTATTTCCTTGCTTAGATTGACTTTGATAAGGAGTCATGTTGTTCCTAGAATCCCCATGTCTAGCTCTACATTGTTTATGATAATGATTCTGCATTCCCTATCAGGTAGAAGCATACAATGGCTATGACACCTAAGAAGTGTATCAAGCACCTAACCTCAGAGCACTATGGAAGTAGTTCTTAAAATTTCCTATCTTGCTACAAATGTGACATGATCTTAGTTGTTCTATACACTCTGGATTCATGTGGTCAAAGGATATACTTTGGAAACATCCTTCTTGGCTCTTTGGTGGTGGAAGAAGGTTTACTAATTCTCCCATCAGATTTTGCATCCCACCCCCAACATGGAAATAGGTGTCCCTCAACCACTTTCTCCCATAATTATATTTATACCATTTCCTATAAGTATCATCATACATACTCATCACATCTATCTTGAGATATCACATCCAACCACTATCGCTATGTTCACTATCTCTATATAATCTGTAATACAGAGAATCACAATCTTAGAATGAATCTTTTAACATAGCCCTGATATGAATATGTGTGCCTTCAAGGATGCACTATCTTTATCCTATGGTGAAAATCACACTGAATTCATGAATTTGTCATCATAATCTATGATAGAGAGATTATCATACTTTATTCTGAAGATGTCCATCATTCTCTAGGTCTTGAACTCGAGAGGATATAATTGTTTATTAAACGATTCCATACAATAATCCCAACAAAGAAATTGTTCTAATTTATCCTACACCGCCAAATCCCACCACCAATGTGGGACATCCTTGAGCATTAATGTCACCATATTTTCTTTTATATATGATGGTGTGCTGATGAAATCAAATATAATATTAATCTTCTTCAGTCACACCTCTTATTTTTCAGTTCCAAATCACCCTGTATTATGTGTGTATTCTTCTTCATGAATTGTATGTAATGATCCACAAGCCTTGGAATATCCATCCTCCTCATGTCCATAGCTAGGAATGCTTGAAAGATACTCTAAACCAGTGCTTGGTTCACCTGTGGCTCAGGTGCAACAACATTCTCCACAACTTCTTCAGGCTTGTTTCTACGATGACAACTAGATTCCATTTTCTAAACAATCAACAAACACTATAAGTATCACTCTCTAGAAACTGAAGGCTTAGAATTTTAAATTTTTTCACATTAACTCTCATTTAATTTTATTACAAAACAAACTCTTCAATGTTCGACTATTTTTGTAAAAAATATATTCAGGATTTTGAAATTTAAACTATTTTAAAAATGCATCAACCATGCTCTTTTCAAAATCATTCAGTTGAATAAAATTACAACATTTTAAAAAAATTCCATTGTATTACAAAATCAATAATCATTACCCAAAATGAAACATAAAATCCAAGTGGGAAGTCATTTCTCTACAATGCATTTCATGCTCATCTCATTGGATAAACCAATGATAATTAGATTCCATATCCTATAAGGGTCTCAAACACACTTATGTACCCAACTACATGTTAACTTCAACTTCAGTATAAAAATGTCAGTTATGTCATATTATGCTCTAAATTTCTTGTCCTGACAATGTTACTCCATTCTAAAATCATAAAACACAGAATTGAAAAGGATGACCCTTAACTCCACGATGAATAAATACTAATCACTACTTATTCCATAAGGGAAGGAACAAGTTGATACCATGCATCTCAAAGAATCCTTTTGATCGAACAAACTGATACCATTTGTAATGAATCAGTTATTCTATTTTGAATAAGAATTCAATGAATCATTACTATTCCTTAAACTACATACCCAAGACACCAATTGAAGAAATAAAATGAGGAGGATTTCAATTGAATGTGGGAGAAAATATTCCAATTTATCAATAAACCACTAACCAAACATCCATAACCAAACAACCACTATATTATTCATGATAAAAACAAGACACTCATCCATCATCATTATAAAAAAAAACCCACAGCAAAGTGTACTACATTGGAACAAAGAAACTATCAATGTAAATATTGTAATTTGACTACATAAACTCTAAAACAACCACAAGACTCTATTCTCCAAAATCATGAAGCTCCAATAACCAAACAAGCCAAGTATCATGAAGTGGTTCTCAATACATGTGAAACATTATCTTTTCCCATGTCTAGATAGATATAATCGCCAAAATAACTGAGGTTCCAAATAAGGGGTGAGTATAAAACTCTGTATGATTTCTCCAATGACTTCCCTACTCATTCCATTAGTATAGAAATGTTATCGACATTTATATAAAACAGTTTATATAAAACAATTTCCAAAAACAAAATATAACTAAATATAAACAAGTTACAAACCCAATTATAACCAAATTTAAACAAATGCTATGGTCAGTAATTTTCCATAAAGTTATAATTCTATATAAACTAACAAATAAATCATTAAAACCATCTATAATTCACATTATGGTATAACAATTCTATCTGACTAATTAAAACATTCAACCATGCAAGTTTCATTATGACAGTTCCATACTCATGAGCAGTCTCTCATCGATCTTCCATGTCATCACATGATAATTTTACCCCTTGTGACATTACACCTTTAGCACTAAGTACAATGTCATATTCAACTGATCCTCATAAAAGTGATCTACACAAACACCACTGTTAATCCAAAACCATTTCAAATAACCATTTCAAACCATTTTAGTAAAACTATTTTTTCATTGAAACTCGTTTAAACAAATCAATTCCAAACACCCATTTTAAAATCATTATTTTAAAATCAAGAATCAACCACATTAATTAAAAGAACAAATTTTTCAGATTTCCCACAACCTGCACCAGAGGGGGTTTCTAACTATAATAAATATTCAAATTCACCATCAAATAAAAATGAATAAATTGATTTGAAACCATTAAATTCATTTATACTATGAGGAGTCAAGATTTAATCCACCTACTTCAAAGGATTGCTAAAAAATGAAGACAGGTAGAGAATTATCCTGAAACTGAGTTGATTCCCATCAATCCACCTTAGAACTCTTCTCCTACAAAAAAGACCAAAGACCATAATATTTTTCATTAACTATATTATATATACCCATGAAGGTTGTATATATAAAAAATGATTGGAGAGGAGGCTTATATTTAAGTAGATATAAAAAAATGGTCAAGAACAATAACGAACGACCACATACCTCAAGAATCCAACTTCAAATCACAAAGGGAAACCTTATGATTGCCTCAGGATCGATTGGATAATCTTCTCTAGACATAAGAGAAGAAAAATCATGATTTATATACGGATTGAAGGAAAAATGAGTGGATTAAAGGAAAATCTGACCAAGATCCACTTTTTATGGAGGTGGTTTTTAACCCGTGGATGGTTAGGCCGCACAGTTAAGAAAACCGTGCACTAAACATGAATTATATACTACCTTATATATCTCGCCACGTGGCCTACTCTTATATCCTACCTAACCATGCACGCACTAGGCTGAATATTCTATCTAGAAATATTAACTTTTCATAGTTTCTACCGCACTTTTCGCACAATTTGAACAAACAATGCGCATCCCATGTTCCTTCCCTTTAGACCCAAAAACACTCCTAAAGATATATTAAATCCCCCAACATTAACCCTTATACTTTATAAAAATATAATCAAAATTTAAGGGTTATAATAAAAAAATATGTGCTACTACAAACTCACAAACCAAAATCAATTAAACAGTGAGATATCTAAAAGGAATAGTTGTTAGGGAGAAACTTACTAGATATCTCTTGAGAGGATCATATACAATAAAGAAAATAAATCAAAAAAATATTTAATGAATACCATAGGGTATTTACCCTCATTTTAGTCTCTCTACTGACTCTATACATGTTAACATTTTCAAAAATCCAATACCAAAATATGGCCTTGATAGTTCAAATAATAAAGATATCTAGTTGTGTACAAATATTCTAGCGCAGCTTGAGTGGTGTGTATGTATAACTCAGTAGGATAACACAAATAATTACCCTATCATATTATACATGTACTATAAAAGAACAAATTTTCATGATATAAATTTAATGTGTAATAAAATAAGGCATATTTGAAACTTGATTTTTGTGGTGAAACATAGGAATTACCATATATGATTCAGAAATGGTTTGTTCTAAGTCTATAAATATTATATATCAATACCAAGGGATTTCATGACACCAACCTATAATACTATATAGAGGGCTAAAATGGTATCCACCTATAATATCATCTCAAATCATCAATACCAATGGTTGAAATGGATCTGTCCCTTGATACCAACTCAGGAAATCAACAACAAGAGTCAAAATAGTTCCCAACCTTAGTACAATCTCACATAACTAATAAATAGAATATGGAATAGGGTGAACCCATGTAATAATATGATATCATTAATTTCTATTGTTCAGAATGAATCATGCTCTAGGTACCATCTCATGAGTTCAATACCTATGGGTTACAATGGTACACACCCTTCGAACCATCACATATCATATAAAATATGATTCATAATTGAACTCTCCCATAAAACCACTTGTATGTGAAGGAATACATGCATCTCAACTCATCATTCATCCATACCAATGTTATCATGGATTCCTAATCCAATTATCCATCCGGTGATAATTATCATGGAGCCTAACTCATAATGGTCACATAAAAAATGTATAGTAATATTTACTAGCACCAACACATACCTATGATGATTGGAATGTTTTTATCGAGTCCCACAAATCAATTTTCATCAAATCCTTCACATGCATTTTTGTAATGGTTCTAGACCCATGATTCCAATATATCTCACAACCATGGTTCAAATGAATTCCAAAACCATTACATCATCCAAAAATGTTGTTCATATATTGAAATTGACATAATGTAAATAATTTCATATTTACAAATGTAAAAAGTAAGATATATCATTATCCCACATTTTAAAATGGTCATGTGGGTTGGAAATTAACCCAATCCTAATATATATTTCGTAGGATGGGGTCTCAAACTGACAACCCCTTGTACTTAGTTTTCGTTAAAGGATACCACTATCTTAGCATAATCCACTTCTCCCTTAGTTTTTGGAATAATAAAAAGGAACCTACATTGTCAATAAATTCATATCATATGTAAGGCTTCCCACATTGATTCCCTATGTATAGATAAAGAATCTTTGGTTATGAAAAATCACTCAATGGGAATGATGTAACTTTAAATAACCACACTCATATCACTATCTACAAAATGTCATAGAATACATGATATTGGTGAAACACATAAGGGATGTCATTTCATCTATTACACTTCAAAGGTCCCACTAGTTTAGTCCTCCAAAAGCCAACCTATATGTAATTAAATGTATAAAGTATACTATCCCATAACTTATGTTCCAATGAGGGACGAACATTCAGCCTACACAATTATCAACATGCCAAGAGGTTATAAGGTATCTCAAGGTTCTACAGGGAATAACCAAATTTAACAATCTCAAATAGTGCCATCCATTATACAATGAAGTATACAACACATAAACAAAAAATTAGGATTTAATTATCTATAGTCTATCCCCTCTTGGGTACACATGTCAAACAACTCATACATTGGATCATAATCACAACCATGGATTGTTGATTCATTAACTCTATATGACAATAGGGTCCATTATGGCCCATATATCATACATCTATCATATGGTTCATGGGGAAAATAAATTAATATAAGGTTCATAACACATTAGTGGATAGACCGCATATAAAACTTCCCTGAATAGAATCTAAAAACCATTGAGTGATTTTTTAGGATTGTGTACTTTGAACTAATTCTATTTGGTTTTTTCAAAGTCAAACTAACATCATCAACCATGATCGAAAAGCCATTCTTCTTCAATATGATCCTCATCCCCAAGGAATATCAACTTTAGTTAGTTATAAAAAATAATATCTAATTAATATTTTAATGAAATAGTAATTTATTATTTAAATTTGTAGGCATGAAAAAGGAAAAAAACATTATGTGGTCTTCCATGGCCATATCATCAAGCAGTAGTTTAAAAATCACTCATAATAGAACCCCAAGACAATTATTGAAAAAATACCCAACCTCGAGAATCAAAACATCAATTAATTGCATCCCAATTTGATATAAATGTCAAAATTAATTAATTTAGAATCATATATTAAGTGAAAGTAAAATAACACAATTTTTCATGCTTTCATGAACACAATTATCTATCCTATGAAAATTAACAAACATTCAAGGTGAATCCACCATGTAATATTTAAATAATTACTTGAAACCTAGGTGAGATATTCAAGAAACAATGGTAAACATGGGTGAATAAGAACCTATGAATATGGAATTAATTATATACAAAATAACCCTAAAAAAATTATAATCTATGAATATTCATAGAGAATCAAATGAGGAAGGAGGGAAGGAACCAACTGTATTTCCTACTTCCTAACCATTATTTCCATAAAATGATTAGTGGGGTAGAAATGGAATATATGGGGTTTCCATTGTTTTTAAAATAGGAAGGAAAGTAAATTTTGTAAGGAACCAAGGGTTTTATGAAAAAAAATTCATCACCTAGGTTTGTAATATTTAATGACCCATTGATCTATGAAATAATTATTATCCCTAGTTTTATAATATGACACAAAATAAGGTTCCACAATTGGAGCCAAACCTTAATGTATCTCATCATCCCTGCGTCCTACACACCCTTCATCTTTTAATGCTTCAGTTGTGGTGTGATGATTAACTATCACACCTCCCTCACGGTGTTCCACCTCCCACTACAACATGAGACTTTCCCAAAGACTACACATTACAGTGTGATATCCCTGTTTGTAGTGTTATCTCCCAATACTCTACATAAAATATTTCATGAAATCATCGGATGGTTTTAATTCCCTAAATCCATTTGATAATTCAACACCATGATTATCCTAGCACTATTTCGTTCAAACCATGATTTATGTTATACCCCAACCACTATGAGATGATCCTTCCACTATGAACACCATTGATTTTGTAAACCCAATCCCTCAAGTTGACCTTTATGGAATAACATACATGATACAATGTCACCAGCCACCTACAAAAATATTTTTGATCTCACCCAACCCTAACAGCATCCTGATCTATTCATATAAAACCCTATTTATGGAATAACCATAATATATTATACTACCAATATCCCCTATCATTAGGAAATTAATATAATGCGGCTGGATTATGATGTGTCCAACAACCCTCATAGAAAAACCCTTTTCCATTAAAAAAATTAAATATCACATATCACACACCATTCAATATATCCCTAGTAGCATCATGATTTATAGTCTATAATATAAAACTATATCATGTCCTACTAAAATTATTAAAACACACACTTGATCAGTCAATCTACCTCCTAGCCCCAAACACATCAAAGAACATGTCCTAGAGAATCCCCAACTCATTTAATTACGACCTAAAACCAAATTCTAAAAAAATCAACCTATTTTGGGGATTAAATTTTAAATTTCCCTTGATTTTATAGTCATATAATTATAAGGGTTGTTACAAAATCCCCAAGATATAAGGTTCCCCCGACCCACCCTCGCGGATCTATTACATGAAATAACAACATGATACATGTGCATTGATTCCATGTTAGTTGAGATAAACATAACCCACATATATTTTACAAAATTTAAAAAATTTAAACATTTTATATCACAGATACACATAATCTCAAATCCCAATGGTTTAATATCTTTGGATATTATCTATATTATCATATTATTCTGTAATAAGTCTTCAAATTTAATAAAAATTATCAACCCATGTTAACTTTATGTAAAAATCATACATAATATTATTCTCCAGAACATGGGGAATATAGAAACAATAAAAGGGTTGATATTTGATGTCCCATAACGGTAATAAAAAATAAGTATTTTGGAATAATATAAACCATGTCATGAACAAACCTGGGTACCCTGATAACGCAATTACCGAGTCAACTCATGCATAGCAGTAACGAAATTTCTGATCCCCACAGGTCGGAGAATAGCACCTCGCATCATAATACAAGAAAGTCGGAATAATTTTTTTATTAACAATGCAGAAGAATAACAAAACCAGATAATATGAATATCAAAGAAAGACAACTTGGAGTAAATTACCTGAATAAAACAGGGAATAAAGACCCCCAAACAGCAGAACCCATGTAACTAAAACATGGAAAACAACCCCAGGGTCCCTATGGATAAAATCACCATGTCCCAAGCTCAACAGTTGGATCCACCTATATGATATCCCTTCCCATGGCTGGAATCTAGAATAATAAAGTCTAAAAACACCTGATGGTGAGAGTATAGTGAGAACATAAGCCTTGTAGGATTCCACTAATGATTCCATAACATATTCCAAATATAGATTATCCAAATAAAGGAATTAAATTTTCATAATTAAATGGGATTGGAAATTTAAAAGCATATTTAAACAAAACATGCTATATAGTTTTAAAATGATGGGAAATACTTTTAAAGCACAATCTTTACTTTATAAGATGTAGAATGTTTCTAAAACAATACCTTAAATATAATATTTACACAAAACAGCTTATGTATATATAGAAAATACATGTAATGAAGTATTAAAACACTGGAATACATTTATATCACATATATAATTAAACCAGAGAAAAAAGTGGACATCTACCAAACGGTATGATAGTATTAACCAAAAATAAGATTCCATACACTCTAAGTGATGAAAAAAATGAGTATACTCACATCCCCCTAAAACTGGTCTGAGGAGACCCATCACCCTCGCATTGCGGATATGACCCACCAGATGTATATTTTAGAACATTGTAATAGTGTTGAGTGTATCCAAATAACTCACCAACTACATAATGTTGGCATGTTCTCTTACACGATGAGATATTTATTCTAACAATACTTAAAATAAAATATATCCCATTCATCCAATTTAAAAATTTTAATTTCTTTCTGTTTAAAACCAAAATAGGATTGCCTAAAAAAACATTCCTTTTTCATAAGAATGAACCATTGGGTTTCAATCAAATCATTTTTAATACATTTTCACATGTTTTAAATACATTCAAAACAAATTCCACGCTTTTCATAATAAAATTCAACAATTTAATAGAAAATATTTCCATAAAAATCCACACTTTAAAATCAATAATTTAAATCATCCAATTTTCATAAACACACACCAATTCAATGGAATTGTGGGTTTCGAAATATTTGTGCCAAAATATTTTCAAATCACCCAATAAATTGGAAATGAGATTTTTTTCAATTTAATTGATATCAAGTTTGATAAATTTAATTTAAATATAAAATTGAAATAGATAGATCAATTTATAAATAATCATTTTGGATAATCAGGATGGATCCACCTACCTTATTACTAAACTCAATTCTCGCAACGTCAGCTGTCAATGAGAACGAAGGGGTATAAGGTCTCAAAACTCAACCTAGAATCAATATTTGAAAATATAGAGAAAAAATCAATCAACATTAGGATGATCCATAGAATTACCAAAAGTGGATAAAGAGAGATAGGCAAATAATGATGAAAAACACTTACCTGGATATCACCTGCCAAAGAAATGATGATAAATTTTCAAAATAATGGATCCGGAAGAGTTCGAGTGATCTGAGAATAAATGGGGAAGGGTTTGGGATAAGGGGGAGGAAACTGGAAAAGAGGTTGAGCCAAAACCCAAGTGCCTTGTTCCTTTCCAAAGCACCTATAGGGGTATTACATGATGTGTAATCCATTACACATAATTAAATACCTATGTAACACACTCATGGGAAGAAAATGTGTTTATATGAAATAGATTCTGACACTAGAGTAAAGGGAGTGATCTGTCACTTATTCACGACATGAAGTCATGGTTCATGATGTGAAAACCTTCACAGTGTGAATTCCTCTTTCATAACTAGTACCCTGCGAAAACTTACACATCGTGTAATACCGGCTCACAATGTCTAATTCACTGGAATCATACAACTAAAAAAGCATAGAGATAATCCAACTAAACTATGACCTCACCATTAAATAATCCCCTCAAATCAAACTCATCCCTACTCCATTAATGAAAGGGGAAAACCGCGAAAAGTTTAATGATGTACCTGTCAGTTAGTTAATGGGATGTTACAAACTCCACACTATAACAACTTTATATCCCCATATAGCATATGAAGATGCTTCCAAGTCAATGAGATGAGTATACATCACTCTCATGGGTGACTTACATTCCCACATATCATGACTATCAAAACCAAGATGACATAATAAAAAAATAAAATTATCATCTTCCCACGATGTATGTTAGCCTCAGAATCAACTATACTTATTGAATGCTATGTAAAAGATAAATTTGGCTTAATACCATGATCAATATATCTCAAAATGTTAGACGGATTAGATAGATACTTTCTCCTATTTTCTATATAGAACACATTATGTACTAATGTCATCTATGGTGGTAGTTCTAAATTGTAAGAAAGTTTCCCCACATTATCAACAACCTAGAAATGTCCTACAATATAAAGAGCAAGATACCCTTTCCTCCCAAGCCATCAATGACCCAACTAGGGTGAAACCATTGAGAATACATGGTCACCGATTTCAATCACCAATGATCTATGATTATTATCATAATAATACTTATACATCTGGTGTTGTCAACATCCTACGATGAATAAACTCAATTTTAGTTGTCATCTAATGCACAAAAAATGGTCCTCCAATGGAAATATCACCAATCTCATACCAAAAAATGACTATTTACAAGTATAACCATACAAGGCCTTAAAAGGGTGAATTCTGATCATATAATAGTAAATATTGTTGTATGAGAACCCAGCCTTTCTCAAGTGACCATATCATGACAATCCAAAACCGATAACACAAGTGCAAAGAATATCTTCAATATTCTTAATAGCTCTCTCTGTATGGGCATTCGACTGTGGATGGTAGGTTATGCTCAAAAGAACCTGAGATCCTAATTCCCCTTAAAATCCTCTCATAAAAGAGAAGTAAACTGAGGATCCCTATTAGAGACTATAAAATAAGTAACTCTAAAAAATGATAATTCTCTTTCACATAGAAATTTACCAACTCCTCAATTTTTGGTTGTATCACGAATTGGCATAAAGAGAGCAAACATGGTCAGTCTGTTGTTCAAACCCCATATCACATTCTTCTTTCTCTGGATATGAGGTAACCCAACCAAAAACACCAAAGAAACGTCATCCCACTTCAAAGTAGAGACAAGAAGTCGTTGAACCAACGCCGAAGGATTATGGTGCTCATCTTTCTTCTGTTGACACATATAACAATGGGAAACATACTCAGTAATGCCTTGTCTCATACATAGCCACCAGATCTTTTATTTCAACTCGTAGAACTTCATTGTGGTTCCTGTTTTCACATACCACTATGAATTTTGGAAATTCCCCATTAGATCGTTTCTTGCTACGAACAGAATAATGTAATTGTTCTGGTAACATAGAACACCCTCCTTGGATAATGACCACTAGTCCACTATCTCCACACCAGAAAGAGAGTCACTAATTCTATTGAATTCATCATTAATCCATTTTTTCGGGAGAATTTTCTCAAGATGATAAGATGTTAACTGAATGTAGGCTAAAAATATCATCCAATTCCTCCTAAAATCTGATAAGAAACTCTGAAAAAGAGCAATAAAACTCCAATATTCGAAAGAATATTTCAAATACATGGTTGGAAGTTTCCTCCTCAACTCATAAGCAATGAAATTTATATTCCTCAGGGTATAGGCAATGTCAAAGTCGAACGACTGTAGGTACTCCACCCATTACCTCTAGAGAAAGTTCAAATATCTTTTAGAGAAGATGTAACTCAAGATTTTTTAGTGTAAAAACAAGGTATACCATTCTACATAATTGTAATGCCACCTACTCTTAAGTACATGAATCACAAATATAAGTTATAGTTCATGGGTTGGAAAATTCTTATCATGTGGCCTAACCTGATGAGATCCATAACAAAATACATGGTCTTCCTACATAAGAAGGCAACCCAATCGTGATCCCGATGCATCCCAAAAGACTACATAGACCATCCTAACCTCAGGAAGAGTAACCACTGGCATAGTAATCAAAATAAGTTTAATCTCGACAAAAGAATTCAGAAATTTTTCAACCCAGGAAAAATTTACCCCCTTCTGATTCATAATATTCATAAGAGAATACAACATTGATAAGTAATTTATAAACAATTGGTAAAATCCAAAGAATCCCAAGAAGCTTCAAATATCGAAGAGATTACATGGTTGTTCCCAATTTATAACATCTTTTCCCTTATCAAGATCACCTGATATACAATGTTTATATAGCACATGTCTTTATAAATTTTACTTCCGATATCATGAAATCACACTTCAAAATCATGGGATAAAGTCAGTGACTTCTCTGTAGACCTAAAAATCTTCTTAATATGTTGCACCTGATCCTCTTCATATTTAGAGTAAATAAGGATTTATCTACAATTGATACCAAAAAAGTTATCTAGATACTCATGGAAAATCTAGGTTAGAAAAACCATGAAAACTATAGGAGAATTTTTCTGAACAAAGGTCATACAAAGGATCTCATAATGGTTGTCTCTTCTACTAAAGGTAGATTTCTTAATGCCATATTCTTTTAACCTTACCTAATGGTAACTATATCAAAGGTCAATCCTTGAAAAACACGTCGCGCCTTTAAATTGATCAAAAAGATCAAAAATCAATGGAATGATATACTTGTTCTTTACCAAAACTTGATTGATCTTTCTATAATCAACACATAAGTGAATGGAACCATTTGACTTCATAGTGAAGAGAAATTGTGATGTCCAAGGTGACACACTGGGGCTTATAAAGACTTTATCAATAAGATCATCCAACTGGGTCTTCAACTCTTTTAGTATAGCTGGTTCCATGGAGTAAGAGGGTATTGAAATTGGTGGATCACCATGCATTAAGTCACTAGAAAACTAGACCTCACTGTCTAGTGGAAAACAAGGGAAATAAAAAAGTAAGCACTGTAACAACCCGAGATTTTATGAAAAATAATATTTTTAATTTTATTGATGTATTGTGTTGTATGCTACACCAAAAGGATCTTTCACTACACAAATCCCTGACTTGGCTTGCATTACACACAATCGCGACATTCCATTATAGCATGTGTAATACACAATACCAAGTTTCACTAAACGAGATATTATTATAATATTATTATGAACTTTCCGTTATGAATAGAAATACCCACTTTTTTAAATTTAATTTTTCAAAATGGACTTCATTTTTGGATTCAGATTATCGAAATTAGCCTAGGTTAAAGTTTTGGTATTTTTTTGAAAACTTTCAATTTTTGATGAATAGTGAAAACACTGGGTTACTATTTAAAAACCAGCTTTTAAATTAAATCATTATTTATTGTATTTAAATATATTCTAGGTTAAAATTGATACATAGTACCTATATAAGTTAAATTCAATTCATTAGAGTCATTTTATAATAATTTTAGATATATAAAAATTTTATTGAACTTTTCACCGTCTTTTACCCACATCCTATGAGAATTTGGAAATTCACATAAAACAAAATTTTACTGCTTCTCTGAGTGGAATTTCAAAAATCCGAGAGACACGGTTAATATCAAGGAAGAAAATGTGGTCCAATGAGATGAAAATAATTTTTAGTGAATAATAACCTTTTACTTTTATTTACCACGGACTACTGGAATTAAGACTTTTCCTAACACTTGCATACCAACGGTTCAAAGAAACGGTTGGTATAGGTAGTCTTTCCCAACGGTTTCACCAAACCATTCTGAAAGATGTTTTAAAATTCTATTTTCCCAACTGTTTGATGAAACCGTTCGGAAAGAGTTTCTTTTCCCAACGGTTTCATCAAACTGTTGGGTAAGATGGGTAAAAACATCCATTTCCCAATGGTTCCATTAAACCGCTGGGAATGATTGACTTTCCTCAACAGTTTTTAAATCCCGTTGGAAAAAAAATTCCCTAAATTAGACAAAAGCCTCCCCATGATTCCAGAACCATTCTGCTAATCTCCAGAAGCTCTCTAGAAGCGATTCCTTCACAGAAACCCTTGAGAAGCCCCACCTTTTCCATCGGATCAACTGCTTCCAGGTTACACTCCTTCAATCTTTTATTAAGAATATAGTTCCTCCCCTTATCAATCATATCCTTCTATTATCAAGGATTTGGTTATTCCCAATTTTTTGGGTTTTGGTAAAATTTTATGATTCACTAATGCATGAATTGTGTACTCAAATCACTACATCAGTTTATGTCCAATTAATGTTTTCATTACACATTTATATTTATAAGGGAATGGTGTTTATTGAGCTCTAATTTTAATAATTTATATTTTTTTTAATCTCAATGCTTTAAATATTACATCTTCATGTAAATAAACACATAAGAAATTGTTTGTAATATTTATTGATATCATTTCATGAAAATCACTCCTTTCATTAAGATCATATCAAACATGAAGATCTTGTTCATCTTAATTTCATTACACTATGTGTATTACATAACAAGTATGTATCATGTTTCTATCGAAATCTATATATATATAAAATGACACACTGTTCACTTATCCTTTATATAATAGAACATATAGAGTATCTTCTTGAATGTTGCAATATAGTATGTGGTCCCTAATTATTACTTCTTCATTCTTCGAGAATCTAATTAATTGAATGTCAAATTCGAAATATTTGTGAATATATGTTTTTTTTAATATAACCATTAATCATTCTGCCTTAGACATCATACATGTGTTATTCAATCACCTTTTTAAAACACAATGACCATTTTCACTGATTTGGGGTTCCTCAAAATGCATGGGAAAATAAAAAAAATGCACGTATTGAATCGTGTTTCCCATATGGTTGCATTGATACATGTTCATCTCGAAAATCATGACTGTGTGGTTCAAATATCATGAGGACCATGAGATTATTATTTTTCACACAAATGAAGTTGTTTTCTGCAACTATGTGTTTTTGTTTTTACTTTTGATTTGGCCGAAAGGGGAGCTTTGTGGTCATTAATCATGGTTATGGGTGGTCATTTAGGATGTAAGATAGTGAGACATCATTTTACTTGATATATCCAATATTATTAATGATTTATGTTCAATTTGACTATCATTAACAAGTGATGTTGTTTAATAAGTTGTTATTAATGGTTGTAGTAATGACAATATGGACCCCCAGACACCCCTCAGAAAGCTACTCGGACAGCCCCCCGGATAGCCCCCCACCCTCCTCCATGGACCCTGGACAACCCCCCGGGCAGCCCCCAGACACCCCCTGAACAGCCCTCGGACAGCCCCCAGACAGCCCCCCAAACAGCCCCCAGACAACCCCCACCCTCATCCCTGGACCCTAGAGAGCCCCCCAGACACCCCCCGGATAGCCCCCACCCTCCTCCCTGGACCCCAATCAGCCCCCCAGATAGCCCCCGAACTGCCCCCAGATATCCCCTCGGACACCCCCCGGACACCCCCCCAGACACCCCCCGGACAACCCCCACACCCTCCTCCCTGGACCCCGGACAGGCCCCCGGACACCCCCCAGACAGCCCCCCGGATAGTCCCCCCAACCTCCTCCTTGGTGCCCAGACAACCCCCTAGACATGCCCCCATACAGCACCAGCCAGCCCCCCGAACACCCATCGGGACCACTCAAACTGTCTCTCTTTTGTTCAAAATGGACTAAATTTTAAGTGAAATCAAAAATTGACATACAGGAAACTAACCAAATGCCTTCGGATTATGTTGAAACTTTAGGAAAATTATCCATGGGTCATATGGAACGTGTAGGAGTCAACGTCTCCTCAATACGAGGTGTTGTGTGTCTGACACCAAAGAAACTGTCTCTCTTTTGTTTAAAATGGACAATATTTTACGTACATACGCCAAACCAACCAAACGCCTACGGATTCTGTTGAAATTTAGTAAAATGATCCATTTTTCATATGTGAAATGTACGAGTCATCCTTGCCACAAACCGAGCCGTGGTGTGGCTGCGACCACTCAAATTGCCTCACTTTTCTTCAAAATGGACTAAATTTTAAGTGAAATCAAAAACTGACATACGAGAAACTGACCAAACGCATTCAGATTCTATTGAAAATATAGGAAAACGATCCATGGGTCATATGTGATGTGTATGAGTCAACCCAGTCTCAATACGAGGTACCATGGTGTCGGGACCACCCAAACTACCTATCGTTTGTTCCAAATGGACAATATTTTATGTACATACGCCAAACCGATCAAACGGATTCTGATTGTGTTGAAACATTAGGAAAATGATCCATGGAATATATGTGAAATGTACGAGTAAACCTTGCCTCAATCAGAGGCCTGGTGTGGCCGACACCACTCAAATTGACTCTTTTTTTTAAATGTACTTAATTTTAAGTGAAAACAACAACTGTCATACGGAAAACTGACCAAACACCTACGGATTCTGTTGAAAATTTAGGACAACGATCCATGGGTCATATGTGATGTGTACGAGTCAACACCACCTTAATCAGAGGAACCGTGAGGCCAGGACCACCTAAATTGCCTCTCTTTTGTTGAAAATGGACTAAATTGTAAGTGAAATCAACAACTGTCATACGGGAAACTGACCAAACGCCTTCCAATTCTATTGAAACCTTTGGAAAATGATCCATGGGTCATATGTGATGTGTTAGAGTCAATACCGCCTCAATCTGAGGCGCGGTGTGGTCGACAACCACCCAAACTATCTCTCTTATGTTAAAAATGGACAATATTTTATGTACATACGCCAGACTGATCAAACGGATTCTGATTGTGTTTAAACATTAGGAAAACGATCCATGGCTTATATGTGATGTGTACGAGTCAACCCTACCTCCATCTGAGGCCCAGTGTGGCCGAAACCACTCAAAGTGTCTCTATTTTGTTTAAAATGGACTTAATTTTAAGTGAAGACAACAACTGACATACTCCAAACCAACTAAACGCCTACGGAATCTATTGAAACGTTAGGAAAATAATCCATGGGTCATATGTGATATGTACGAGTCAAACATGCCTCAATCTGAGCCGTGGTGTGGCCGGGCCCACTCAAACTGTCTCTCTTTTATTCAAAATGAACTAAATTGTAAGTGAAATCTACAACTGACGTAAGAGAAACCTAAAAAACGCCTTCAGATTATGTTGACACATTAGGAAAATTATTCATTGGTCATATGTGATTTTTACGAGTCAACCTCGCCTCAATCCGAGGTTCCGTTTGGACGGGACCACCCAAAATTCCTCTCTTTTGTTCAAAATGGACAATATTTTACGTACATACGCCAAACTGATCAAACGGATTCTGATTGTGTTGAAACATTATGAAAATGAATCATTTCTCATATGTGACGTGTATGAGTTAGCCCCGCCTCAATCTGAGGCCCGGTGTGGCCGACACCACTCAAAGTGGCTCTCATTTGTTTAAAATGGACTTAATTTTAAGTGAAAACAACAACTGACATACATCAAACCAAACAAAAACCTTCTGATTCTATTGAAAGTTTAGTAAAATGATCCATGGGTCATATTTGACATGTACGAGTCAACCTCGTCTCAATCTGAGCTGCGGTGTGGCCGAGACCACTGAAACTGTCTCTCTTTTGTTTAAAATGGACATAATTTTAAGTGAAAACAACAACTGACATATGCCAAACCAACCAAATGACTTATGATTCTATTTAACCCTTAGGAAAATGATTCATGGGACATATGTGATGTGTACGAGTCAACCCCACCTCAATCCGAGTTGCGGTGTGACCGGGACCACTCAAATTTTCTCTCTTTTGTTCAAATGGACAAAATTGTAACTGAAATCAACAACTGGCATATGGGAAATAGAACAAAAGCATTCAGATTCTGTTTAAACTTTAGGAAAATGATCCATGGGTCTTATGCGACGTGTAAAATTCAACTGCGCCTCAATTTGAGGCACTGTGGGGCTGGGACCACCCAAACTGCATCTCTTTTGTTCCAAATGGACAATATTTTACGTACATAGGCCAAACCGATCAAACGGATTCTGATTGTGATGAAACATTAGGAAAATGATCCATGGCATATATTTGACGTGTATGAGTAATCCTCACCTCAATATGAGGCTCAGTGTGTCCGACACCACTCAAAATGGCACTTTTTTTTAAAAATGTACTTAATTTTAAGTGAAAACAACAATTCACATACTGAAAACCAACCAAACACCTACAGATTCTTTTGAAACTTTAGGAAAACTATCCATGGGTCATATGTGACGTGTAAAAGTCGACCCCGTCTCAATCGGAGGCCTGGTGTGGCCGACACCACTCAATATGCCTCTGTTTTGTTTAAAATGGACTTAATTTTAAGTGAAAACAACAACGGACATACGCCAAACCAACCAAACGCCTTCAGATTCTTTTAAAACATTAGTAAAACGATCCATGGGTCATATTTGATGTGTACGAGTCAACCCCGTCTCAATATGAGCCATGGTGTGGCTGGGAACACTAAAACTATCTCTCTTTTGTTCAAAATGGACTAAATTGTTAGTGATATAAAAAAATAACATACGAGAAACCTACCAAACATATTCAGATTATATTGACACTATAGGAAAACGAACCATGGGTCATATGTGATGTGTACGAGTCAACCCTGCCTCAATCCAAGGCGCCGTGTGGCCGGTACCACCCAAACTGCCTCTCTTTTGTTCAAAATGGACAATATTTTACGTACATATGCCAAACCGATCAAACAAGTTCTGATTATGTTGAAACTTTAGGAAAATGATCCATGGATCATATGTGACATGTACGAGTCAACCCCGCCTCAATCTAAGGCCCGGTGTGGCTGACACCACTCATAGTGCCTTTATTTTGTTTAAAATGAAATTAATTTTTAGTGAAAACAACAACTGACATAAGCCAAACCGACCAAACACCTTCGGATTCTATTGAAACATTAGGAAAACGTTCCATGGGTTATATGTGACATGTAAGAGTCAACCCTCCCTCAATATGATCCGCGATGTGGCTAGGACCACTCAAACTATCTCTCTTTTGTTGAAAATGGACTAAATTGTAAGTGAAATCAACAACTTTCATACGGGAAATCAACCAAACGCCTTCGGATTCTATTGAAACTTTAGTAAAATGATCTATTGGTCATATTTGATGTGTACGAGTCAATCCCACTCAATCTGAGGTTTGGTGTGGCTGACACCACCCAAACTGTCTCTATTATGTTAAAAATGGACAATAGTTTACGTACATATGCTAAACTGATCAAACAGATTCTGATTGTATTGAAAATTTAGGAAATTGATCCATGGATCATATGTGACGTGTACGAGTAAACCCCGCCTCAATCCTAGGCCTAGTGTGGCTGAAACCACTCAAAGTGCCTCTCTTTTGTTTAAAAGTGACTTAATTTTAAGTGAAAACAACAACTGACATAAGCCAAACCGACCAAACGCCTTCAGATTCTGCTGAAACTTTATGAAAACGATCCACGGGACATATGTGACATGTACGAGTCATCCTTGACTAAATCCGAGCTATGGTGTGGCTGGGACCGCTCAAACTGTATCTCTTTTGTTCAAAATGGACTAAATTGTAAGTGATATCAACAACTGAAATACGAGAAACCGACCAAACGCCTTCATATTCTATTGAAACATTAGAAAAACGATGCATGGGTCATATTTGATGTGTACAAGTAAATCGCGCCTCAATCTGAGGCACCGCGGGGCCGGGACCAGCCAAACTGCCTCTCTTTTGTTCCAAATGGACAATATTTTATGTACATATGCCAAACTGATCAAACAGATTCTCATTGTATTGAATCATTAGGACAATGATCCATGGATCATATGTGTCATGTACGAGTCAACCCCGCCTCAATCTGAGGCCCGGTGTGGTAGACACCCCTCAAAGTGCATCTTTTTTTTTAAAATGTACAAAATTTTAAGTGAAAACAACAACTATCATACGGAAAACTAGCCAAACACCTACGGATTCTATTGAAACTTTAGGACAATGATCCATGGCTCATATGTGATGTTTACGAGTCAACCCCGCCTCAATCCGAGCCGCGGTGTGGCTGGAACCACTAAAATTGTCTCTCTTTTGTTGAAAATGGGCTAAATTGTAAGTGAAATCAACAACTATCATACGGGAAACTGACCAAACACTTTCTGATTCTATTGAAATTTTTTTAAAACGATACATGGGTCATTTATGATGTGTAAGAGTCAATCGCGCCTCAATCCGAGGTTGGGTGTGGCTGACACCACCCAAACTATCACTCTTATGTTAAAAATGGTCAATATTTTATGTTCATACGCCAAATAGATCAAACAGATTCTGATTGTGTTGAAACATTAGGACAATTATCCATAGCTCATATGTGACATGTATGAGTCACCCTGCCTCAATATGAGGCATGGTGTGGCCGAAACCACTCAAAGAGTCTCTCTATTATTGAAAATGGACTTAATTTTAAGTGAAAACAACAACTGACATACGCAAAAACAACCAAACACCTTTGTATTATCTTGAAACTTTAGGAAAATGATCCATGGATCATATTTGACGTGTACAAGTCAACTCTGCCTCAATCCGAGCTATGGTGTGGCCGGGACCTCTCAATCTATCTCTCTTTTGTTCAAAATGGACTAAATTGTAAGTGATATCAACAACTGACATACGGGAAACAGACCAACCATCTTCGGATTCTATTTAAATATTAGGAAAACGATCAATGGGTCATATGTGAGGTGTACAAGTCAACCCCTCCTCAATTCGAGTCAATGTAGGGCCGGGACCACCCAAACTGCCTCTCTTTTGTTCAAAATGGACAATATTTTACGTACATATGCCAAACCAATCAAACAGATTCTGATTGTGTTGAAACATTAGTAAAATGATTCATGGATCATATGTGACATGTACCTATCAACCCCGCCTCAATCCAAGGCCTGATGTGGCACTTATGGAGTCACAAGTGATGAGACTCCTAAGAAAATACCTTTTCACCATATATTAGAAAATTGGTTGTCATATGAAGATTGAAATGGGTGTAAATAATATTTGAGTTATTGAAACTCTTATTCAACTATACTAGATGATTGTTGTCATATGAAGATTCAAATGGGGAATTATTCACCATGTCTCTAATCAAAGAGGTGGGGTTCTTTTTTGTTGTTTTAAGTTTGTCACTGTTTTAAGTGCTGTTTTTTATGCAGGTGTATGCACTGGAGGGGCTACTGGAGGGGCTACAATGCAACAATTCTGGAAATACACAATACCAATGGTTTACAACCATTTCTATACTTTGAGAAAGAATTATACCAACGGTTCAATAAACCGTTGGTAAAAAAACTATCCCTACAGTTACAAACCGTTGGTATAGTATTTTTTATTGAACATATGCCAACGATTTCATTGAAATCGTTGGAAAAAAAACTATATCAACGGTTGTAAAACGTTGGTATAATATCAAAATCATAGAATTCCCAATGGTTCTAAACCGTTGGGTAAACCTATACCAACGGTTCAACAAGAACCGTTGGCAAATCAATACATAGAGCGGGCTATTCCAACGATTTAGTTCAAACCGTTAGTATAGATCTTTCTCCACGCCTTACTTCCCTACGGTTTGGAAAACCATTGGTATAGAATATTCCAACGATTTTCTAGCCTATACAAATGGTTTAGAACCGTTGGTATATCCTCCATTTCTAGTAGTGACGGTTAAATGTAAATAGGGTAATTCAGGGTAAAAATGATATTATTATTACCCTAACACATGTCCTAATTCTATGGGATAAGAGTAATTCGACCAAAAACAACCTTAGGAATAAAATATGACCATTTAGGCCCACTTGGATAAGATTAGGACATTTAATATTAATTTATTTAAAGAAGGGTTAAAATAGATGAAATCAAAGTTTAATAAGTAAATCATTTTTAATATGGGGTTATACATAATATAAATTCAACTATAATTATTCATTAGAAATATATAAATACTCCCTACATAATAGTATTTTATTTGTAATTTTTAGACATTAAATAATTTATTTTATTTATGACACAATGATGATGCAGTAATTATCTTAGTAATGAAATATTGACATAATTGATATTATAAATACCCAAAAAATGTAATTTGAGACTTTTTATAAATTACACTTATTTTATAGGTTAATATGACATATTAGTATTGATTTAATTATCATTTTTAGAACAAATAATGCTTTTATATTTTTCACAAAAATCAATTACCAAATAGTGTCTAAATTGACATAAAATAGTTTTTGAAACAAATATTATATTATTAATTGTTATTATATTCCTAAGAATATAAGGTTCAGCCAAGATACCTATATCATTATAGGTGTATCATTAATGGACCACTTTTCGGTCTCATGGATGTATGTGGTAAGTTTATTTCCTATATAACAAAAAAATAAAAAGTGACATGGTAAATGTCAATCTAATTAACTAAGAGTTAAAACTAAAAGATAAGGTTCATATATGGACCCAAACCTATTTAAAATATATTTTTTGAGATAATTTCGACCCATCCCCACCTTAAATTCGAAATAAATCAATTTTGAGCTATTAAAAACCGAATATGACTTTATTATATAATAATATTTTATGTTTTTCTAAAGGTGCCCCTCTCCTCCCTTATAAAAAGGGCACCCCTTCCATCTTCCCTTCACACCCTTTTGATCCTTGAATCGTGGCCAACCCCGGACCATTTCTCTTCTCTACTTACCTAGAAACATTCTGGATGTTCTGGTCTTCTCAAACGACCATCTCTACTTCCTAAAGAGAAGGCTTAATGGAGGAGCGTCGAAGAAGAGGTAATCTCTTCTTCCGATGTTCTCAAGTTTATTTCTTCTTCAACGTCTTCTTATTTAGTTGTATCATTATAATGTAATAACATCAGTATTAATTACATACTGATATGTTATTATAAATATGAAACAACCCTATTTCATCTTCTATTCATCCTATGGAAAACGAAATCACCGTGCGTGCGTACGTACGGAATACCGCCTCCACGTCGTGGTGTAATCTGTTTTCGACCACCACCTTACATGGATGGGTATAATGGTGTAAATAGATAACTATATATGATTATTGTAATGTGATATTTATTATGAAATATTATACATACACTTCAATACAACTCCATGATCCTGGGAATGGTATCATCGCTCGTGCGCACATACGGACTACCCTCTCCACGACGCGATGAGATTCATTCTACTTGTTAACCATTCAAGAATGATAATAATGTATATATAATAAGTCATCAAGAAATATATAACATAATAATGATACTGGATATATATATATGTATGGCATATACTTAATTCCATTCAATTCAATAAGGAAATGAAAACATCGTTCACGCGTACGTACGGCCTACCGTCTCCATGAACAGTGTATTTCATTCCATTTATCGATAAATAATATATATATATATATTATATAAATCAAGTTTTATATTCTTTAATTAAGTAAATCGGGATATAAATAATAATATCAAGAACAACAAGTCTAAACATGTATGATAAATAAAACGATTTTACCCACAATGCTGCTTTAAAATTAAATTTACAAAAGAACGGGTAATATAAAGTCACAAGTGAACCATTTATGAAATCATAACAATGAATATGATGCTGTAATAAGTCAGTGAAATTATTTAAATAATTATACAGGAGTATAGGATACATACGAAGCATATTGGACCTAAGGTAAGGGATAATTATCCTAATCTCATTATTATCCGAGATTGTTTATTCGTAAGTATTTACTGGGAGTTATGTTTATTATCCATGTCCATATGTTCTCAAAATGTTTTCATAAAATGTTTACGTTCCTTCCATGTATGTTTAAAGACATATTTACCATTTTCTTACTTTTTCCACATCGTATGGAAGGAATCTTTCTTTTGATTACCATACGAGTTATTTTTTGACTTTTCTGACAAAAGTAAAATGAGAATTTTATTTTTAACTTATACGGTGTGATCTGATTTTTAAAGTTTCATAACGCCTCATTTTCATGAAGCTTACTATACAATATTTCATGATTATTTTCAATATATCCTATTTATTTTAAAATTTCATGGAATTTTGTGAAATGAAATTGATTTTTAAGAAGAAATGATATTTTCCTCAATATTTTATTTCAAGTGTTTTATCAAAAATATTTTCCATCTAAAATGACATTATTTAATATGTTTATGTTTCAAGTATAATATCTCCATTATATACATGGTTTTATTCTTCTTATGATGGAATTATATCCATTTTTATGGATTATGTTAGGATTTCATGATGTTTATGAATCCCATTCTATTACATGGGCTATGCTATGATGTATGATTTATGAATTTTGGCACACGAATGAATGATTTCATTGGGAGATTGGTGGGACCTATTTCTCCCTCCAATGCATTGGGTATATATTTATATCTCATGATATAGACATGGATAGAATAGTAAGTTAATCTGGTTCAGTGATACAAGACTGGAACGAGGAGTGAACTCGATTCAGAAAGGGACTTTACCACTATGATGGTCTTGGCAGCAATGCCTTGGCTAATATGGAAAACATAACAAGTTATAAATGGTTTCCCTAATTACATGATTTATACCCATTCTATTTTATCACGATTGATGTTCCTTTATGATATATGCCTTACGTACTTCCAATATTCATGTCATTGCTCAAGATTTTGATGTTTAGATTTTATGTTCAAGATTTTTCATTTAAATTTTTTTGGATTGTTTTGTGTTCTCTATGCTTACCCTTACTGAGCATTTCAGCTCACCCTTTTTATATTTTCTTTTCCCTATGATATAAAGAAAGGTTTTATGTAAGAAAACAAAATGGGAACATTTTTATGGGAGAAGTTGAAGATCTTTCACCATGATTAGAAGATTAAATTCCGAGTTTCCAAAGACAATAAACTATTACGGTCCGTATGTGTCTGTGTTTTTTATGTATTAATTATTCCACAAAAGTAATGTAATGTCCATGTACATCAAGCTCTGAGTTTCTACAGTTGGTATCATAGGAAAGGTTTAGTCACCCTTTGGAAACTAGGATGCGAGAACATTAGTGAGATCACTAGAGATATTTCTAAGGTATGTCTAGGGATGTCCCTAAGGTTAAGTATAAGTATAGGTTATAGTCCTAGAATTATGCTAACGATCTTAGAATTTAACCTAAGATTTTATATATTGAAGGTAATACCTCTTGATTATGATTTTGGCCTCTCACACTATTCTTTTTGGGTTTTAGAAAATGGCTGTGAATGGGAAGATTCACGATAATAGAGGATATAATGGGCCATGGAATGTTATTCTTCATGAGAAACCGAATGAAATTGGATCTGGAGGTCCACATATCATTATTATGCCTAATCAGAAATCTCATAATATGATCAATAATCCCAACATTGGTATGTTTCCCGACTCAGCTAATAAGAGAAAGATGGAGTTTCCGGATGATCATAGTGGAAGGAAAGTTCAATTTCTATCATGTAATTCATGTGGGAAGAGGCATCAAGGAGAATGTTTCAAATGAACTGGAAGATACATTGGATGTGGAAAAGAAGGACACAAATCCAGTAAGAGGAAAGGAAAAGGTTCAGTTAACACCATGGATAAGGATAATGGTATTTCTACGACATCAACAATGATTAGATGTTTTAAATGTCGAATGTATGGGCATTATGCAAACCAATTCCCTAAGGGAAAATCTCCTGAAGAGAATCAGCATGGTCATATGGGTAGTATTTATGTGGATGATGGTGATGCGACTACAAATGATATATGAGATGAAAGAAGTGTTGACGCTTGGTCAATGGTTTTAAAAGGTATGGGAATGATTGAATGTTTATCAGGAGTTATGTTGTATAGGTAATTTAATGGTACTATGGAATAAAGAATCATCTATGGATTGTTACACTATTTTTTAACTAAAGTATTTGAAAGTATATGTGGAAAGGTATTTGTAACCATGAAAGGTTATTAAGATATTTTTGAAAAGAAGATGATATTCATATAATGAATGGATAAGGTGGAAATAATATGTTTGATTGTATTCATTAGCTCATGATTGTTATAAGGACTAAGTGATATCATGGTTTGAGTATACATAAATTTGGGATTTTGGTATGTGGAAAGAGTTAACTTTTGATAGCAATCATGTTTTCACTAAGGTTCAATGGTTATTCATTTTTCAATAGAATACATGATTAAGGCCTTCAAATGTTTGGAATGTGACCAAAAAGTCACATCTTATGATGTATGGGGATCAATGATGGTATTAACATGCTTGTTATATGAACTCTCTGGTAATCATTTTCACTATAATATGAGATTGGATAGCAGTATATTGGATAAGCCTAAAGATTGGAATATATTATGTTGGACATAAGTTAGTATTGTTTAAGGTTAGAACATTTTCGATATTATAGATGGAACGTTATAATAATGTAGTTTTAGAAAATGGACAACCTACAGGATGGGCGGAACCTGTCGCGTCGGACAAGGCTGTGGGAATCGAACCCACAACTAAAGTTCTAGAGGCCTTTATTTCCTACCACTGGCCTACAGGAAGTCCCAATTTTGTAGAAACCGGTTTTATTATATTAAACAGTATGATATATGAAGTATAAGTCCATTTTAGGAACCATATATGATTAATCTCACTATAGATGGACTAATGTATTTTTGTTAACTTTTTCTATCCTTTTGTTTGAGACAGAAGGAATGGCCCTTCATTCTATCACATGATCTTCTAACACTTCATTAATCACAAATTCAACTTCATTTATTTAAGATATGAATTGGAAATTGTCCAAGAAATGACCAGTGGTGAGACTGTACCAAAATAAAGAAAGTATTTCTTCTAATTCAAATTTCATCAACTTTAGGGAAATGATCTTGAAAAAAAATGTTTTCATAGTGCCCTTATATCCGATAAATCAGATGGTACCTTAGATCATCAAAAATCTATGTCTTTTCAATTGTTGGATTTTTCATATCCATGTTCTCTACCGCTCTCCATCATAACTTGACGGTTAGATTTCTCTTCCATATCCATATTTTCACATATGTTCTCCTATGTGGAAACCCAGTGATTAGTAAATTTGGGTATCCATTACGTTTCATACTTTAGTTTTTAAAGATTGGTTTTGGTATTCCTTTTTACAATGTGGGTTTCTATTAAAGAAACTTTCGAGTAGTAAACCATTTATAACCCCGACGAATTTCGAGGGAGAAATTAATTTTACGGGGGTAGAATGTAACACCCCGAGATTTTATGAAAAATATTCTTTTTAATTTGATTGATGTCTTGTTTTTTACGCTACACCAAAAGGATCTTGGACTATATGCATCGCTGACTAGGCTTTTATTACACGCAATCGTGACCTTCCATGATAGCGTGTGTAGTACGCAATACAAAGTTTCACTAAACGAGATATTATTATAATATTATTATGAACTAGCCGTTATGAATAGTAATACCCTCTTTTTGAAATTTTATTTTTCAAAATGGACTTCATTTTTGGATTCAAAATATCTAAATTAACCTAGGGTGATTTTTTGGTATTTTTCTGAAAACTTTCAATTTTTGATGAATAGTGAAAACACTAGGTTAATATTTAAAAACCGACTTTTATTTAAATAATTATTTATTTTATTTAAATTTATTTTAGGTCAAAATTGATACATAATACCTATATAAGTTCAATTTAATTCATTGTAGTCATTTTATAATAATTTTAGATATATAAAAATTTTATTGAACTTTTCACCGTCTTTTACCCACCTCCTAGGAGAATTTGGAAATTCACATGAAACATTATTTTACTACTCATGTGAGTGGAATTTCGAAAATCTAAGAGACATGATTAATATCAAAGACTAAAATGTGGTTCGATGAGATGAAAATAATTTTTGGTGAATAGTACATTTTTACTTTTATTTACCACTGTTAAAAGTAAATAGGGTAATTAAGGGAAAATATGATATTATTATTACCCTAACACATTTCATAATTCTACTGGATAAGGGTAATTCGACAAAACACAACCTTATTAATAATATATGACCATTTAGGTCCACTAGGTTTAGATTAGGACATTTATTACTAATTTATTTAAAGAAGGGTTAAAATAGTTAAAATCAAAGTTTAATACCTAATTCATTTTTAATATAGGTTTATACATAAGATAAATTCTACTATAAATATTCATTAGAAATATAAAAATATTTCCTATATAATCGTATTTTATTTATAATTTTTAGACATTAAATAATTTAATTTATTTATGACACAATGATGATGTGGTAATTATCTTATTAATGAAATATTAAAATAAATGATGTTATAAATACCCAAATAAATGTAATTTTAGACTTTTTTTGAAATCCACTAATTTTATAGGTTCGTATGACATGTTAGTATTGATTTAATTAACTTTTTTCGAACTAATAATTCTTTTATGATTTTCAAAAAAATAAATTACCAAAGAGTGTGTAAATTGACATATAATAGTATTTAAAAAAATATTATATTATTAATTTTTATTATATTCATAAAAATATAAGGATCATCCAAGATACTTATATCATGATTGGTTTATCATTAATGGACCACTTGGGGTGTCTTGGATGTATGTGGTAAGTTTATTATCTATATAATAAAGTAATACAAAGTGACATGGTAAATGTCAATCTAATTAACTAAGAGTTAAAACAAAAAGATAATGTTAATATAATGAAACAAACCAGTATAAAATCTATTGGTTGATAGGATTCCGAACCATCCCCACCTTAGCTTATAAATAAATCAATTTCTAGATATTAAAAACCGAATATGACTTTATTATAAAATAATATTTTATGTTTTTCAAAAGGTGCCCCTCTCATCCCTTATAAAATGGGCACCCCTTCTCACATCCCTTCACACCCTTTTGATCCTTGAAGATCCCTCAACCCCTGCACATTTCTCCTCTCCACATCCCTAGAAACATTCTGGAGGTTCTGGTCTTCTCAAAAGACCAACTCTACTTCCTTAAGAGAAGGCTTAAAGGAGGTGCGTCGAAGAAGAGGTAATCTCTTCTTCCAATTCTCTCAAGTTTATTTCTTCTTTAAATTATTCTTCATTAGTTGTCTAATTATAAAGTAATATCATAAGTATTACTTATATACTAATATGTTATTATAAATATTAAAAAACCCTGTTTCACCTACTATCCATCCTACAGAAAATGAAATCACCGTGCAGGCGTACGTACATAATACCGTCTCCACGTCGTGGTGTAATCTGTTTTCAACCACCAACTTAATTGGATGGGTATAATGGTGTAAATAGAAAACTATATATGATTATTTTAATATGATATTGATTCTGAAATATTATACATACACTTCAATAATCCTCCATGATCGTGGGAATGATATCATCGCTCGTGCTTACGTACGGACTACCGTCTCTACGACACGATGAGATTTATTCTCCATGTTAACCATTCATGAATGATTATAAAGTATATATAATAAGTAATAATGAAATATATGACATAATAATTATACTTTATTTATGTATATATATATATATGTATTTCATATACTTAATTCAATTCGATTCAATAAGGAAACGAAAACATTGTTCATGTGTACGTACAACCTACCATCTCCATGAACGATGTATTTCATTCTATTTACCGATCTGTCATATATATATGTATATATATTATATATAAATCATGGTTTACATTATGGAAATAAGTAAATCAGTATATAAGTAATTATATCATGAAAAAAAATTCTAAACATGTACGATAAATAAAATGATTTTACCCAAAACACTGCTTTAACATGGAATTTACAAAAGAACGGGTAATATAAAGTCATCAGTGAACCATTTATGACATCATAACAATTAATATGATTCTATAATAAGTAAATGACATTATTTAAATCATTATACAGGTGGTTTGGATACGTATGAAGAATATCAGACCTAAGGTAAGGGATAATTATTCCAATCTCATTCTTACCGAAGATTGCTTATTCGTAAGTATTTACTAGGGGTTATGTTTATTAACCAGGTCCATATGTTCTCAAAATGTCTTCATAAAATTTTTACATTCCTTCCATTTATGTCTAAATATATTTTTACCCTTTTCTTACTTTTACAACATTGTATGGAAGGAATATTCATTTGGTTTACCATACGAGTTACTTTTTGACCTTTCCATCAAAAGTACAAAGAGAATGTTATTTTTAACTTATATGGCGTGAAAGGATTTTTATGGTTTCATAACTCCTCATTTTCATGAAGCTTCCTATACAATATTTCAAGAATATTTTCAAAAAAACCCATTTCTTTTAAAATTTTATAGCCTTTTGTGAAAATAAAATGATTTTGAAGATGAAAGGATATTTTCATCAAGATTTTATTTCATGTGTTTTATCAAAAATATTTTCCATCTAAAATGATATTATTTAATATGTTTGTGTTTCTAGTATAATGTCTCCATTATTTAAATGGTTTGATTCTTCTTATGAAGAAAAGATATCCATTTTTTATGGATTATGTTATGATGACATGATGTTTAAGAGTCCCATTCTATTTCATGGGTTATGCTATGATGTATGATTTATGATTTTGTGCACACGAAAGAATGATTTCATTATGAGATGGGTGGGACCTATATCTCTCTCTAATGAATTGAGTAAATATTTATATCTCATGAGATAGACATGGATGTAACGGTAAGTTAATATGGTTCAGTGATACAGGACTGGAACGAGGAGTGAACTCGATTCAGAAATGGACATTGTCCACTAAGATGGTCTTGGTAGCAATGCCTTGGCTAATATGGAAATCATAACAAGTTCTGAATGGTTGCTACAATTACATGATTTATTACCATTCTATTTTATCAAGATTGATGTTCCATTATGATATATTCCTTACATACTTCCATGATTTATGTCATTGCTCAAGATTTTGATGTTTAGATTTTTTGTTCAAGATTTTCCATTCAAATGTTTATGGATTATTTTATGTTCTCTGTGATTTACCTTACTGAGCATTTGAGCTCACCCTTTTTATGTTTTCTTTTCCCCAGAATATAAAGAATGGTTTTAGGAAAGAAAACAAAAGGGGAAGATCTTTATGGGAGACGTTTAAGATCTTTCACCATGATTAGAAGATTAAATTCTGAGTTTCCAAAGACACTAAACTATTACGGTCCTTGTGTGTCTGTGTTTATTATGTATTAAGTATTCTTAAAAAGTAATGTAATTTCCATGTATGTCAAGCTCTGGGTCTCTATAGTTGTTATCAGAGGAAAGGTATAGTCAACATTTGGAAACTAGGATGGGAGAACTTTAGTGATATCCCTAGAGATATTTCTAAGGTATGTCTAGGGATGTCCCTACGGTTAAGTATAAGTATAGGTTTTAGTCTTAGAATTATGGTAACGATCTTAGAATTTAACCTAAGATGTTTGATATTGATGGTAATCCCCCTTGATTATGATTTTTTCCTCTCACACTATTCTTTTTGGGTTTTAGAAAATGGCTGGGAACAAGAAGATTCACGATAATAGAGGATATGATGGACAATGGAATGATATTATTCATGAGAAACCGAATGAAAATGGATCCGGAGGTCCACATATCGTTATTATGCCTAATCAGCAATCTCATAATATGATCAATAATCTCATGTTAGGTAAGTTTCCCGACTCAGCTAATAAGAGAAAGATAGAGTTTCATGATTACCATAGAGGAAGGAAAGTTCAATTTCTATCATGTAAATCATGTCGGAAGAGGCATCAAGGAGATTGTTTCAAAGGAACTGAAAGATGCTTTGACTGTGGAAAAGAAGGACACAAATCCAGTAAGTGCAAAGGAAAAGGTTCAGTTAACACCATGGATAAGGATAATGGTATTTCTGCGACATCAACAATGATAAATGTTTTAAATGTGAAATGTATGGGCATTTTGCAAACCAATTCCCTAAGGGAAAATATCATGAAGAGAATTATCATGGTCATATGGGTAGTATTTATGTGGATGATGATGAGGCGACTAAAAATGATATATGAGATGAAAGAAGTGTTGAAGCCTGGTCAATGGGTTAAGAAGGTAGTGGAATGATTGTATGTTTATCAAGAGTTATGTTGTATAGGTAATTTAATGGTACTATGGAATAAAGAAAATTCTAAGGATTGTTACACTACTGTTTTTCCTAAATTATTTGAAAGTATATGTTGAATGGTACCAGTAACCATGAAAGTTTATTCATATATTTTTGGAAAGAAGATGATATGCACATAATGAATGGATAAAGAGGAAATAATATGTTTGATAGTATTCATGAGCTCGTGATTGTTATAAGGACTAAGTGATATAATGGATTGAGAATACAAAATTTTTGGATTTTGGTATGTGGAAATAGTTAACTTTTGACAGCACTCATGTTTCCACTAATGTTCAATGGGTATTCATTTTTCAAGAGAATACATGATTAAGGCCTTCGAATGTTTAGAATGTGTCCAAAAAGACACATCTTATGATGTGTGGGGATCGACGATGGTATTAACATGCTTGTTATATAAACTCTCTGGTAATAGTTTTCACTATAATATGAGATTGGATAGCAATATTTTGGATAAGCCTAAAGATTGGAATGGATTATATTGGACATAAGGTAGTATTGTTTAAGGCTAGAACATTTTTGATATTATGGATGGAAAGTTATAATAATTTAGTTTTAGAAATAAGACAACCTGCAGGATGGGAGACAACCCGTCGTGTCGGACAAGGCTTTGGGAATTGAACCCACAAATGAAGTACGGCATGCCTTTATTTCCTACCACTGGTCTACATGAAGTCCTTGTTTAGTAGAAACCAGTTTTATTATATTACGCAGTATGATATATGATATATAATTCCATTTTAGGAACCATATATGATTAATCTCACTATAGATGGAATAATGTATTTTCGATTACTTTTTCTAACCTTTTGTTTGAGACAGATGGAATGACCAATCATTCTATCACATGATCTGATAACACTTCAAGAATGAAAAATTCAACTTCATTTCTTTAAGAGATGAAGTTGAAATTGTCCATGGAACCACCAACGGTGAGACTGTACGAAGATCAAGAAAGTATTTCATCTAATTCCAATTTCATCATCTTTAGGGAAATGATCTTGAAATCCAAAAATGTTGTCCTAGTGCCCTTATATCCGATGAATCAGATGGTACCTTAGATCATCAAAAATCAATGGCTTTGTGATTTTTGGCTTTTTCATAGCCATGTTCTCTACCACTCTCCATCAGAACATGACGGTTAGATATCTCTTCCATATACATATTTTCACCTATGTTCTCCTATGTGGAAACCCAGTGATTAGTAAATTTGGGTAACCATTACATGTCATACTTTAGTTTTTAATGATTGGATTTCGTATTACTTTTTACGATGTGGGTTTCTATTAATGAAACTTTTGAGTAGTAAACCATTTATAACACCGACGAATTTTGAGGGCGAAATAAATTTTAAGGGGGGTAGAATGTAACACCCCAATATTTTATGAAAAATATTATTTTTAATTTTATTGATTTCTTGAGTTTTATGGTACACCAAAAGGATCTTGCACTACACGCATCCCTGACTTGGCTTTCAATACACGCAATCACGAACTTCCACGATAGCGTGTGTAGTACGCAATACCATGTTTCACTAAACGAGATATTATTATAATATTATTATGAATTAGCCATTATGAATAGTAATACACACTTTTTGAAATTTTATTTTTCAAAATGGACTTCATTTTTGGATTTTGAAGATCGAAATTAGCATAGGGTGAATTTTTGATATTTTTCTGAAAACTTTCAATTTTTGATGAATAGTTAAATCACATGGTTATACTATTTAAAAACCGGCTTTTTATTTAAATAAATAATTAGTTTATTTTATTTTATTTTATGTCAAAATTGATAAATAATAGCTATATAAGTTCAATTTAATTTATTGGAGTCATTTTATAATAATTTTAGATATATAAAAATGTTATTGAACTTTTCACCGTCTTTTACCCACCACCTAGGAGAATTTAGAAATTCACATAAACCATAATTTTACTGCTTCTGTGAGTGGAATTTCTAAAATCCGAGAGACAAAGTTAATATCTAAGACTAAAATGTGGTTCAATTAGATGACAATAATATTTTGTGAATATTAACTTTTTACGTTTATTTACCACGGTTAAAAGTAAATAGGGCAATTAAGGGTAAATATGGTATTATTATTACCCTAACACATGTCATAATTCTATTGGATAAGTTTAATTCAACCAAAACAACCTTAGGAATAAATTATGACCATTTAGGTCCACTAGGATTAGATTAGGACATTTATTATTAATTTATTTAAAGAAGGGTTAAAATAGTTAAAATCAAAGTTTAATAAATATTTAATTTTTAATATAGGTTTATACATAAGATAAATTCTACTATAAATATTCATTATAAATATAAAAATATTTCCTAAATAATGGTATATTATTTATAATTTTTATACATTAATTAATTTAATTTATTTATGACACAATGATGATGTAGTAATTATCATATTAATGAAATATTAACATAATTGATGTTATAAATACCCAAATAAATGTAGTTTGAGACTTTTTATGAATTACACTAATTTTATAGTTTAATATGAAATGTTAGTATTGATTTAATTATATTTTTTCGAACTAATCATGCTTTGATGATTTTCACAAAAATCAATTACCAAATAGTGTCTAAATTGACATAAAATAGTTTTTAAAACAAATATTATATTATTAATTTTTATTATATTCCTAAAAATCTACGGTTATACCAAGAAACTTATATCAGGATAGGTGTATCATTAATGGACCACTTGGGGGTAGCTTGGATGTATGTGGTATGTTTATTAACTATATAATAAAAAAATACAAAGTGACATGGTAAATGTCAATCTAATTAACTAAGAGTTAAAACTAAAAGATAAGTTTAATATAATGATGCAAACCCGTTTAAAATATATTGTAAGAGAGGATTTTGACCCATACCCACCTTATCTCCTATTTAAATCAATTAGGATCTATTAAAAACTGAATATGACATTATTATAAAATAATATTTTATGTTTTTCAAAAGGTTCCCCTCTCATCCCTTATAAAAAGGGAACCCCTTCCCTCTTCCCTTCACACCCTTTTGAGCCTTGAAGCTCTGAAAACCCCTTCCCATTTCTCTTCTCCACTTCCCTAGAAACATTTTGGAGGTTCTGGTCTTCCCAAAAGACCAACTCTACTTCCTTAAGAGAAGGCTTAAAGGAGGTGCATCAAAGAAGTGCTAATCTCTTCTTTCGATTATCTCAAGTTTATTTCTTCTTCATCTTCATGTTCTTTAGTTGTCTCATTATAAAGTAATAACATCAGTATTACTTATATAATGATATGTTATTATAAATATGAAACAACACTATTTCTTGTCCAATCCATCCTACGGAAAACAAAATCACCGCGCGTGCGTACGTACGGAATACCGTCTCCACGCCGTGGTGTAATCTATTTTCGACCACCACCTTACCTGGTTGGGTAAAATGGTGTTAATATATAACTATATATGATTATTGTAATGTGATTTTTATTCTGAAATATTATACATAAACTTCAATACACCTCCACGATCATGGGAATGGTATCATCGCTCGTGCGTACGTACGGACTACCGTCTCCACGATGCGATGAGATTCATTCTCCATGTTAACCATTCATGAATGATTATAAAGTATATATAATAAGTAATCATGAAATATATGAAATAATAATGATACTGGATTTATGTACATATATATGTATTTCATATACTTAATTTCATTCAATTCAATAAGGAAACGAAAACAACATTCAAGCGTACATAAATCCTACTGTCTCCCTGAACGGTGTATTTCATTCCATTTATCAATCTATCATATATATATATATATATATGTATATATATTATATATAAATTTTTTTTTACATTCTAAAAATATGAAAATCAGGATGTAAGTAATAATATCAAGAACAAAAAGTCCAAACACGTACAATAAATAAAACAATTTTACCCAAAATGCTATTTTAACATAGAATTTACAAAAGAACGGGTAATATAAAGTCATAAGTGAACCATTTTGGACATCATAACAAGGAATATGATTGTCCAATTAGTCAATGACATTATTTAAATCATTATACAGGAGGTTTGGAAATTTACGAAGCATATCAGACCTAAGGTAAGGGATAATTATTCCAATCTTATTCTTATCCGAGATTGTTTATTTGTAAGTACTTACTGGGGATTATGTTTATTATCCATGTCCATATATTCTCAAAATATTTTGATAAAATGTTTAATTTCCTTACATGTATGTTTAAAGACATTTTTACCCTTTTATTACTTTCACCACATTGTATAGAAGGATTCTTTCTTTTGTTTACCATACGTGTTACTTTTTGACTTTTCTGACAAAAGTACAAAGAGAATGTTATTTTTAACTTATACGGAATGAACAGATTTTTACGGCTTCATAAAGCCTCATTTTGTTGAAGCATCATATACAAGATTTCATGATTATTTTCAACAAAACCCTTTTCTTTTTAAATTTCATGGCATTTTGTGAAATGAAAATGATTTTGATGAAGAAAGGATGTTTTCCTCAAGATTTTATTTCAAGTGTTTTATCAAAAATATTTCCCATATAAAATGATATTATTTAATATGTTTATGTTTCAAGTATAATGAATCCATTATTTACATGGTTTGATTCTTCTTATGATGAAATGTTGTCCATTTTTTATGGATTATGTTATGATGGCATGATGTTTAAGAATCCCATTGTATTACATGGGTTATACTATGATGTATGATTTATGATTTTGTGGAACACGAAAGAATGATTTCATTATGAGATGGGTGGGACCTATATCTCTCTCCACTGCATTGGGTAAAGATTTATATCTCATGATATAGACATGGATGGAATGGTAAGTTAATCCAGTTCAGTGATACAGGACTAGAAGGAGGTGTGAACTCGATTCAGAAAGGGGATTTGTCCACTAAGATGGTCTTGGCAGCAATGCCTTGGCTACTATGGAAATCATAACAAGTGCTGAATGGTAGCCACAATTACATGATTTATTCCCATGCTATTTTGTCAAGATTGATGTTCCTTTATGATATATTCCTTACGTACTTCCATGATTTATTTATTTTCTCATGATTTTGATGTTTAGATTTTATGTTCAAGATTTTTCATTCAAATGTTTATGGATTGTTTTATGTTCTCTATTATTACCCTTACTAAGTATTTGATCTCACCCTTTTTATGTTTTCTTTTCCCCAGGATATAATGAAATGTTTTATGTAAGAAAAAAAAAGATAAAGATCTTTATGGTAGAATTTTATGATCTTTCACCATGATTATAATATTAAATTTCTAGTTTCCAAAGACACTAAACTATTACGGTCCTTGTGTGTCTGTGTTTGTTATGTATTAAGTATTCCGCAAAAGTAATGTAATGCCCATGTACGTCAAACTCCTGGTCTCTACATGCACACCAGGAAACTTGATGATGAGTGGAGGAAGATCACTACTCATTTAATCCCACTCCATATAAAACCCAATCATTGATATCACTTTACCCAACTCTGCATGAGAGGGTCTGATTCTAATCAAACTTGGGTCCCATTCTCCTTGATAGTCAAGGGGCACTACACTGGGTGTTGTATGCTAGAATCTTCAAAGATAAAAATATGTTTGGGATTTATTAGAAATGGAATATCTATTCTGAATATGACATCAAGGGATTTCATGTCGAGAACATTAAAACTATAAGAAAGCTTGACATCTGAAAGAGAAAAGACAAAAACAAACTACAAAGACCATGATCTCTCTTCATACAAAGGGGTGTAGTAATATAAATTGCACAATATAGTTTTTCTATAAGAATATTGTGTATATTAACAATACATGTTGAAATAAATGATTGATACTCATTATTATCAAATAGAGCATTCACTAATTAATATGATATAATTATGTTACCCATTATGGTCGTTGGACCCATGTTTTTTTTAATATATAGAATCTTCCACTACGTAAAAAAGCTTCAATATGGATGCCTATTTCTAGAACGATTTTTTATATGAATTATATGATTACCCCACAGTTTTATGAGAATTTAATGATCAAGTTCCACTACATGGAGTAGAGAAGTGATGGAAGAATCTATGTAAATTTCATGAATGTCCACAGGTGCAAGAGTTCAGGGGTGCCTTAGTGCAAACCCTCTTAGAATGATATGGATTTCCACACTAATAGCAAACCAACGAAATTACTCTGGGTGATGTAAGAGGTTTGGATTGACCCTGATTTCAAGAAGTTAGGTGAGAATCCTTATGCTTCAATTATACATTGGAGGAATCAACACCGCCATTAATAGGAAATGAAACATTCATTGAACATGACATGCTAGCTTGGTCCATCTCAACCATCATCACCCTATCTAGTACATCAGCATTACTAGGATGCTTTAGCCAGAAAATATGATAACTGATTTCTGATCAAAGTCCCAACTCAAACCTTCGAGCCTTCAGTCCCTCATTAGATACAATCTCAATAGAAAACTGCACTAAATTAAGAAAACTATTTGCATACTCAGTCACAGTTCTGCCAGCCTACACAAGCTTCAGAAACTCCACAATCTTATCCAACACCATTCAATCTAGATATAATTGATTGGTGAAAAGAACCTTGATGTCCCTCCACTCTTTTCTCTAATGTTTCATTACTATTACCATCATGTCTCACCCTCTCTTACTTTTTCTCTACATCATGATGCTGCCACACCTCACCTTGATCATATTTGGTGTCTCTAGGAAATCAAGAAAACATTTTATCATGCTCAACTATTCCTAAAAATATTGAGTATTAGTGTAGACTTTAAAAACTAGTGGATTCTTATGAAGAAACTATTAGAAATAATTTCAAATAACATCCTACAGTGGATCCATAACTAATGCATGAATGGGGACTGGAGGTGGTGCTTGTATGAGAGCATGGATAGCATGCACACCCACCTCAACTAAATTTGGGTCAACTGGACGATTCTCTCATTGTGGTTTAGCATTTGATTCTTCTTGTATCCGAATTTCATGTCCTTTTAGAGGCATGATGCTACACAACAACTACAACAGAAAATATTTAGGCAATTATTAAATAGATCAATGAGGGAAATATAATCCAATAATATTTTAAATCCACACTATCCAAAACAAGTATGGAAAAGACCATAACTAGGCTACAAGACGTATTTCCCTAACTATACCTCAAAAAATCCTAATTTTAATGAGAGTTTTCCATGCACTCAACTACAACTACCTTATATATTTCACAACAACAATACTCAAATGAATACTGCCATCAAGGTAAGGTTCTAAACAACCTCCATCTAATACCAAATTGTCATGAACTAGCCTAGGTACACTAGTAACATGATAATAATGTCGGACCTAAAATATCCTGAAGGAAGTTCTGGATCCCCATGGGTCAGAGATTTTCACATGGCATCATTAAACATGCATGTGGGAATGATTTTTCCACTAAAAATATGGAAGAAAATGAAAATAAGACAGTTTTCATATTAAATAAAATCCATAGGGGTTAAAGTTCCAGAATACAATAAGGAATAAAGTTCCCAAAAAACTACAACCCAAGTACCAAAAACAAGGAATAAAAAGCCAATAAACCTAATGATCGAACTCACTAGGTCCCAAGCTCAACAGCTAGATCGACCTTTAAGATATCTTGTACCTTTTCATGAACCTGGATGAGTAAATTCTATAAACACCTGAAGGTAAATGTATTGTTTTAGACTAATACTATTATGATTCCCCTAATGATTGCATAACAGATACCAAATATATATTACCCAAATAAAGGCTTTCAATTTTCAAAAATTGAATGTTTTAGAAATTTAAAAACCATTTAAACAAAATATGTTATACAGTTTCAAAATGATTGAAAGTACATTTAAATCAAATGATTTACATTATAATGGATGGAATGTTTCTAAAACAATGTCTTATATAATATAGTTACATAAAATAATTTATGTAAATCCAATAAATGCATATAAATCAGTTTTACAACATTTTCATACATTTATATCTCATATATAAATAAATAATATAGGAACATGGCCATCTTCAAAAAAGTACAATAATATTATCCAACTATAGGATTCCACACTCTCTAAGAGATCATATAAAAATGAGTGTACCCACATCCCCTTAACACTGTCTATAGGTGACTCTTCACCCTCCCATATCGGAGATGTGACCCACCACAAGCATGTTTTTGAACATTGTAATAGCGTAGAGTGTATCCAAATAACCCACCAACTACATCAAAATTTTTGATTTCTTAAATAATGGGATATTTATTTTAAGAATACATAAAATGAAATATATCCAATTCTTCCAATTCAAAAATTTTAATTTCATTCCATTTAAAACTAAAATAGGATTTAATAAAAAAAACTTTTTATTTGGTTAACATGATACCACTACGATTCTATCATGTCATTTTTAAACAATTTTCACAAGTTTTAAATACATTCAAAACTAATTCAATCCTTTTCAAAATTAAATTAAAATTTTTAATTAAAAACGTTTCCATCAAATCAACAATTTAAATTCAAAATTTTGAATCATCCAATTTCTATAAACCTACACCAATTCCATGGAATTAGGGGTTTTACAAATTTTTAGGATAAAACCATTTCAAATAAATCGATTATCTAGAAATGTTTTTTATCAATATCATTTAAAGAATGTTTAAGAAATACCATTTAAATAAAAATTTTAAATAAATAAATCGATTTTAGAATATTAAATTTTCCTAATTAGGATAGAACCTCCTACCTTTTTCCCTAAACCCAACAGTCGCAACTACACCCATCAACAAGAATGAATTCCTAGAAGAGCATGAAACTCAACCAAGATGTGAGATACAACATCATGGAGAAAATATCCATCAACATTAGGATGATCCTTAGAAATCCCAAAAGAGGAGAAAGAGAGATAGATGAAGAATGATGAAGAACACTTACCCAAATATCATCTATTAATGTAATGATAATTAAATAACCAACAGAATGGATCTAAAATAGATGTAAGGATTCAATAATAACTGTTGAAGGATTCAGATCAAGGGAGAGGAATCCAAAGAAGAGGATGAGAGAAAATATAATGATACAAATACTTTTATATGCGCCTAATGGGGTATTACACGACGTGTAATACATTACACATCATGAAATCCCTATGTAATGTAGTTTCAGGAAGAAAATGAGTCACTCGGAATTAATGTTTGACATGTCAGTCAAAGGAGTGATCTATAACTTTTTCATGACATGTTATCATCATTCATGATGTGAAACCCTTCACAGTGTGAATTTCTCTTTCACGACTTGTACCCTCCAACAACTTACATGTCATGTAACCCTAGTTTAGGATGTGTAATTTCGTAGTACCCTATAGATAAAAAAATAAAGAATGTAAGAGACCAAGAAAACTACTAATTCACCACTAATTAATATTCTCATGTGAAACTCAACCCTACTCAATTAATTAATGGGAAAACCACAACAAGGTTAAACATGTACTTATCAGTTTGGTAAAGAGATGTTACAAAACATGAGTAATAAGAGTGTGGAAAAAATATTAGATAATAATATGTCATGAAAACATAACATATACATATTATTGTTTCATATAAACAAAAAATCATTTCATTATGAAAAAATATTACAAAATCTATTTTTATATGCAACTTTGTTATTATTTCTACTTGTATTCATGTCCACGAAAAAAACATATTAGAAAATCTAACCATAATCATTTTCATACATGAAATATTGAACAATTTTATCCACAATAACATCCATGTATAATATATTGAATAAATAAATATATAAAAATTCAAATATAATCATTCCAATAAAGTTTATCCAGAATCATGTCCATGCACAAACTTTTAAACATAGATATCTGTAATAATTTCAAGAGAATGACATTTAAAAAAGTATAACTACTATATTGTGAACACGTAAACTTGTGAAAAATATCTCCATAATCATTTCCACACATAAAAACATTATATCTCAATATAAAAAACATTTCATAAATCATTAGAGGGGTGTAAATAACTGAACTATCATTAAATGTTAAACCATACATATGAAAACATTAATAATTATATCCACGTAAAATTAACTCATGGTAAAGGGTTAGTTTTAATGAAAACGTCCTTATGAAATTATTATAATCCATTTGAATAAATATGGCTGATTATATCAGTATATCATATCCATATTAAAAAATTGAAAAAATTAATGGATATTGAATAAAATCTACAAAATTTATAATGGTGTTAGAAAAATGATTTAATGAAATGATGAACTATCCATTCCTTTCGAAAACAATTCTTTTAAATTAAAATATACACAAAAAATGTGAATATAATCTTCTTTTTAAAACCATGATAACATGGATAAGAATTTACATAAAGAAGATAAAATATAATGATGTGAAAAAAATTTCATGTCTTAATAAATAAAAAAAGACTCTTTTTAGACATTTATAAAGGATTTGAAGTTAAATAGAAAAATAACCATAACATGTTTGAAAATATTGCATTCATTATTTCGTATAGATAGTCAAATTAAATTAAAAATTCCATTAAGAAGTCATTTAAGTAGTGATAATATCTTCTAAAAACCATAAAAATAATATAAACATCATGCAGAAATATTTGTAACTAAAAATAGAGACAAGGTTGACTCTATTTATAAACATTATTTTGGCCGAATTATGAAAAAAAATAGGTGAAATGGTAAAAATATTTTTAAGAACCAAAAACATTACAAATAGAAGGACATATAAGGGTTTTAAAATAGAATGAAAATTTACCACAAATAGATGTTTATAAATATAAAATATTCAAATGAAATTAATATTGGAAATAATCCCTAAAAAAATTTGTAAAATTTTAATCAAAATCCCATGAAAAAATTCTCACGATATGTATTTATAAATTAAATTAATTAAAAAAAGAGTATAATACATTAATTAGGTTGTGTAAACAGAACATAAATAATGAATATGATGAATATACAACATATATAAATTATATAAAATTTAGTTGAGCAAACCCTTAACTTTATTATTAACTTTATTTGATGTTTTTTAACCTTTTAAATGTGTTCTATCATTCTCAACATGGGTTCCTTAAGAATGATGAATTTAGGTTTACATCATAGAACTAAAGGAAACCAAATGTCTGTAGATATAAAATAGAGAAAAAAATGGTATGAGTGGTTCGGGATGGTAGAGGAGGGGTTTTTTTAATAATTGGGTCTTGAGTAGAATTTCCAAAAAATTCCCATTTTATAAGGTGTACATTTTTTATTTTAAATGGAATGTGGAAAGAATTTAGAAAAATAATTATGATGGTATTTCTATATATTAATAAATCCTTAATATTTACATTTAGTGATATTAATTTTGATAATTTATGGATTTAACACAATGTTTAACCCCTTTTCATAGAATTTTACCCTTACAACCATAACATAATTATTACCCAAAAAAATTATTTTTATTAATAAACATGAATTTTTCCATTTCAAAAGTATTGAAATGATAATTATAAATTTGGAATCCATTTAATTTAATTCAATTTAAAGAAAATTAGAAATGTAACATTGAAATAAAAATTCAAAATATTAAGAAATTCTTTTTTTAAAGAAAATTTATTCTAAATCCATAAGTAATCTAAATCATATTTCATTTAAAAAACCATTTAAATGATTGGTAATATATTTTTTATAAATTGACGAAATTTTTTTGAATAATCCTTTTAATATAATGTATAATTTATTAAGATAAAAATATATAATACTTAAAAAAAATTCTTATAAAAATATAACTTTTAAAAATTAAAATATTTTATCTTAAATTATAACTAATTTATATAAAATGTATGAAATAATATTTATTTTTCTCATATATATGGAATAGATTTCATTAAATTTATAACTCCAAATATGATATATTATTTTTTTATTTAAACTTTATAATAAAAACAATGTTTTTGATCAATAAATTTTTTTCAATTAATTATAACATTAGTATTACATTTAGTTACCTAATTATCTAGTGGATGATGTTAATTTATATTCATAAAATTTCCTTGGATATTACTAAAATCAATGTTTTAAATTAAAAAAATTAAACAAATCATTATAAATCATAAAATTGTATCGTTATAATTAATCGTATTTCACAAATGAATTTGAATATTTGAATTCTATTCCAAATTCATTATCTTTTTCCTAATTTTTTTATTTATATAGAAAATGTATATTTTTAGAATCTAAAGAAAAATTTATTATTTTAACCTCATACTAGGAATTCAAAAAATCAAACATGATAATTTTTATAATACTTGATAACCATATATCACTTTTATAATTGTCATGAAGTGGTTATGTTTCCTACAATAACTTTTATAAATTAATTTCATGAAAAATTCATAATAAATACTTCTCATTTGCTTAATTTTTATCTTCATTTTACAACATCATTTCTCCATTCATTATTTTTTTTTATTTTAGGATTTATTTTAGTAATGATGATTCTCAAGGGTGAAAATTATCCAAGTGATTTTTTTTGTTTTAAAATTTAAATTATTTTTTAATTATCATACCCATTATGTTTATGTAATTTTTTAGTATTTAATCATATATGGTTTATAATATATGGTTTAATATTTTTATTTTTAAAATTTACATTATGATGGTATAAAATATTGTCTGTCTGATTCAAATCATATTTGTCTTACTTCATAATTTTAATGAAATGTTATTATAGAATAGTACTTTTAATAATGATTGATAAATAATCATTTAGGGATATAAAATGTGTCCAAAAAACCCATGTTGTTACATTATCCAACATTTAATAAGATAATACCTTGAAATTTTATTTATATTACCTGAATAAATGTAGTTTTGGGTATCCTTATGATAGGAAAGATTCATAATAAAATTTTTAATGAGATATTGATATAACTATAATAAGTAATACTAGGAAAGATATACATTCCCTAATAATTTTAATATCCCCAAATTTGAGTTCCAACCTAATAATTTGAAATAAAGACCCCCACAGAGTTTGGTATAAAGGCTCATATAGTGGAAGTAATTCCCATCCCAATTTTATCTTGATCATTTTACATATAAATGATCCTTGATTAATTATAGATAAAAAATTGATATCTTTATTTCATAAATTAATGTTAGATCTATATATAAATAGCTAGTAATTTCTCCAAATCACATTAAATTTGACTAATGGGTGAGTAACAAGATTCTTATGAATAATTTTCCCATAAACTTCTATCAGAGAATAGAATTAGATTAGGGATTCCATTATTAACCAACTATGTTTTTAACCAATAATTCCAAATGTAATCATTATATTTTTTAATTTTACATGATTATAAAAAACCTATATATAAAGGATTTGGTAGATCCAATATCTTATAATAAATTTTTAGTTCTAGGGTTGATGATGATTATACCTTATACAACATTAATCTCATTGACCACTACAACAATAGTGACTTTTTTAGGTAACCATTGTCATATGGATTGGGTGATTTTTATATTGACTTCCATCATTAACTAATTCATTTTATGACATGATTGCGTAATTTACACAATCCTAAAAATTAATGAAATAGTATGTGTATTTTGTATTTGTAATATCATTCCTTTCATTATTTATATCTTTTATAAATTTAGTTTATTGATAAACATTTCTCTTGGAAATTAACAATTTTCATGTTCCATTGACCCAATTTCCACATGATTCTTCCCACATCCTCACCATATAGAAATATTGATTGACCTTCCTCAATGGGTATTATCATATAAAATTCCTTAAAACCCCATTTTTCTCTTAATTTACCCCAAATTTTTAGATTAAATAGATTATATAATCTACAATTATCTCTTGATATAAAATTTAAAAATATATTCATAGATACTAATTTTATTTATTGAAAATTTATAATAAAGAAAACATGTTGTGTTATTAAGTAAAATTAAAATTTTTTAATGTCAATGATTAAACCAAAAGTGATCGATGAAAGTCTTGTGAGGTATTATTCATTTATAAGATGTATTCATCATTATTTTTCATCAAATGAAGGAATTATAGTTGTATTTTAATGTGTACATTTTGGGAAAATTATTTTTTTAAAAATACCTTCTTAAACTCCACTCATTTTGTGTAGTTGATTTATTCATAAATCATAATTTTTATTATCAAAATACCCCAAAGGAATTATTCAAAATCCAACCAAATGATATCTATAAATTATTTTACATACATTGAGAATTAAATAACATAAATACATTTTATTTTATTTTGATACTATACTCCAACATTAGCATATTGAATGATCTGCTTAAGGTTGGTTGTCCATGATTTATGAAAGTATCAATACCGTTTTTTCACCTACTTCTATAAAATCTGGGATATCATCTAGAATAATGTTATTATTTATAACCTTAGATAAAATTACAATGAATATTTCAACACCTCTTTTCCAATATAATTTCCCATTAAGATTTTTATTTCATTATTTATCGCATCTATTATTAATTTAGTGACTTTGAGTTAAAGACGATACTTTAACCAATTATGGTAAATGTTAATATTAAGGAAAAATAATTTGGGAATTAAATTATATGATAAGGTAATAAAATCCAAATAAGTTTTATATTGTAAAAACATCATTTCATCCTATTCAATTTTTTTCTCATCCTATTTCAATAATGATTCATCATAATTTTTTATGTTCTATCCTCTTATTCCTCAAAACATAATCCACCAGAATAACATAAACCTTCTTTGATACAAACTAATTTCCCCCAGACACATAGAACTACATCCTAAGCATGAAATAAAATGTTTAAACATTTTATTTCAACCCATGTGAAATAAATTAGGCATAAACACATTTATTTTTTATAATTTCCATAATTTAATCATTTCATCTCCCAATTCAAAAAGTTGTAAAACTAAAAGGTATGGTGTCATTATATTTACTAATGTGATCATATTACTTGATAATAAGTATTACTATTTTCGTATAAAATTATCCTCATGTGTTGTCCTTATAGAAATATCATCCATAATACTTTCATATTTAACATGTATAGTGGAGACATAAGAAATGGGTATGATATGATGCACTATATGGGAAAACATAATAGATATCAATAAAATATCATTAGTGATCATAAGATTAACATATGGCTATTAGAACTTAATGAAGGATCATGATAAAAACAAAAGAAGATCATACTATAGAAAACATAGATTATAAATCATGATTCATAGCATAAATATTTTTTTATAACATAAGACTTGAGTAAATGTGTCCTGGGAAGAGGACCCAATAATCATAATCTATGAAAACATAACATAGGAATAATAATGTGAAATATACATAATTATATAAAATTTTATACTAAAAAACATATCTTACCCAAATAATTTCAATATACAATTTTTAAACATATCTAGTTGTAACCATGTCCATGCACAAACTTATAAACAATGATATAGGTAATAATTTTGAAAAATAAAAATGTGAACAAAGCTATCCATAGAAATTTATACACAAAAACATATAAAAATAAATACAAAATAATTTTAACACATAAACATTTTAAAAAGGTTATCCTAAATCTGGTTAATGAAAAATATTGGGAAAATGAAATGGAAAATATTTTCCACAAAAATGAGAAAATATATATCCACATGAATGTCTAAGACCAATCATCAAAAAAAATATACACACAATCATGATCATGTAAAATATCATTATCTCATTAGGTATAAAACATTACTTATTGATTTGGATAGGTATAATAGACCAATTTTCAATCATATCTCAATTATACTTTTGGAAAGATATAAGTTTCATTTAATCTTTCAGAAGATATTAATATAATATATCCTAATAAAAAATGTGTATTTTAAAATATAGTGAAAAATTATTTTTCATAGAAAAATATCCATTTAAACATCAAGGGTTCCCAATACTATTTCATATATTTTAATAATTAAAGGTGTGTTAATCAATTTATTTTTAAATTTATTTATTATTTACAATAATTCTTTAATATTGATCAATTTATTTTATTATTATTATAAAAACACACATTACGTAAATACACAATTTTTTAAAAAATATCCAATTTACATATTTTTGAAAAAATAATTCACCTCTAACAAATTTATAGTCAATAAAGGAATAATTATTCCTTTAATTATATTTATCGAAATTATATTTCATCAAATTCAATACTCCTAATATTATAAGTTTCCATCTCATATAATAACTTAAAATAAAACTATTGATTCTAAATGAGATCTATTAGTCCTTGAATTATTAAATAACTATTTATTATTATCATTCATATATTTTATGACATTAATTTATATATGTATTAGTTATGTGGATTTTACCAATACATTTTAATGACATCATTCATTAAATGAAATAAATCAAGCATTAATAAATCATTCAAAAAAATATTTTCTCGATAATACATGGTATTTCTATAAATGATTTAGTGTCTTTTAATTCTATTACAAAATCATTTATTTCATTTGAAATAAATTATTTATTGTTAAAATTTAGATTTATAGAATAAAAACAAAATTTTTGCATGTTTACCACAGAAGTTTAACTCTAAAAGAGTAATGTGTTTCCTAGTATAATACCTAATACCCAATTACCCCATTTATAAAAGACATATAATTCTATATTACCTACATTACATCCTTAAAATTAATCCTATTCTAACAGGAAAATGAATATTTCATAGTCCCCTAGTTTAAATGATTTTATAATGTTCGTTCGCCATTCATGATTTTCTTTATCAGTATTGGGTTTTTATATTATTAATAATTCCCAAGGGTGATGATGATCCAAATGATTTCCATGTTTTAAAATTTTATTCTTTTTTTTAATTGAAATAATCAAATTTTAAGGGATTTAATCATCAATAGTTTTTGATATACAATGTTACATATGCTTTATGTAACTTTCCTTTATGAGTGATTAATTTTTTAGATTGATTCATATCTTTCATGACTTGTTTCTTACTCATGTTATAAAATTTTAGTTGAAAATAAAAGAATTATAATTATTGATAGAATAATCGATTAAGGATAACAAATGTGTTCAAAAACATGAGGTGTAAAATATTCTATTATAAATATTTGTTAATAATCCCCCTAAGTCACCCAAATTCTATTCCACTAACCATTTATATTCATTCTCACATAATACCCAAGCAAGATCTACTACCCAAAACCATGGGAGCCTCACCTAAAGTCCTTAAAATTGATAGTTAATATCTAAAAAACATGTTCCAAACATTCTATAAAATACCATTCTTAATGAAACCTTAAATTAATTAGTATTTACTCATCTACATAGAGAATTACTGAAAACCTAATGTCCCATGCACCATTTTATCAACTAGATCCAACAACTGGACAAAACATCCTAATTCAATATTGCATTCATGACATTCCAATTAACTGAGAAACTCTAAACTATTAAAATTAAAAACAAAATCCACATAACCAATACAATACACAAAAAAAGATACTGAAATCACCTATATAATATGTTTGTATTTTTGTTAAACTAACATCTTACAGACCTTGTCACCCTACAAGATCATTTGAAAAAATCAAAACCAATGCTTCAACATGACCATTAAAAATAATTAATAGCTAAAAAATAAAAAAATTATTCATTACCCTAATGGAAACTTTTTATCTCCCCATGATTTTACAATATATATTTTCAAAATAAATTTAATCACTTTTATTAATTGTGGTACACACAACCCCAATTCTAAATGAATAGTAATATAGTATACAATTATATCAAAGAAAATAAATTAGTGATTTTGAATATGATTGAATAAATAAAAAAATTAATATTATTTATAGTTAGATTATTAAATTCATCTTTTCTTGATTTGAAACAAATAAAATTACAACAATTTTAAGGAACAAATTTTTTTTCTAAAAAAATTATAATAAATTATTATGTCCCATTTTATTCACATTGATTAAAATTAATTTTTAACTATTTGGGATATAATAATATTAATTTCATTTCCTGAATTTTAAAATTTATCATTGGTTGAATTTCATAAATGTTTCATAAATGATTTATTTTTTATAGATGATGAAAAATAAATATTTTAATTAGAAATTGTCTTTTCAATTAAATAATTTATTAGGATATAGGTTTTTAATATTTTTAAAAGAAAAATTATTTCAATAATAATATTATTATTCCAATTTATATATTTTAAATAAACTTCTGGTTGATGTTTTATTTTTAATCTTTATATACTTAAGAAATCATTTTCATTGCAAAAACTACATTCACATCACTCAATCATGTTTAATTTTAAATAAAAATATTCCACTTCATTAAATTGAAATTTATTAAATGTTTTAAATATTATGAATAATAATAATTATTATTATTAATATTTCCATCTTAATTTTGGTTCTAATGAAGAGTAATGATAGTAAAAAACTAATAATTATGGTTAAGGTTAAAATAGGGCGTTGCACGTTACATTCATTTGTGTTATAATTAATTTTCCATAAACATTGGAATATTATTGTATATATATTAATTAATATTTATTATGATTGGATTGTGACCATAAATTTTCTAAAATCCATTATTTTTCAATTATTAATGTACTTTCGTGGATATTGACTTCCCATTAATGACTAGTTTTGGGTATTGAAAAAAATTCCACTCATGCTAAACTGTAAAATATCACCTCCTCCCCTCACTTATTCCAACATATAAGTCAATTAAAAATGACTAAAAAATTTTAATATATATCCCCAACATCATTATATACATTCCAAATCATATTTCATTCTAAAATGAGAATTTCTAGTGTCTTTAATGAGATATGCAATGGATGGTTTCCAATTTGAAGGTAATTATATTCACTAAGATCATTATTTTTTACATATTCTCTTACCACCATCAATAATTTCAAAGCAATACCAATATAATAAAACAAATATATAACATATAATTTATTTTATTATTTTTATTTCATAACCTATATCCACCTCCCCTTCCTCGAAATGGGATATAAAAATGTCAATCATGTGGACAATAGACTACCTCTTCACAAACCGATGTAATTCGTTTTCCATACCCAATTCTCAAATATGGATATAATGATGGATTTTATTTATATAAAATATATTTATGAAATAAATAATTTTTTAAATTATATTAGGACATATACATTATTACCATCAAGTCCACTTGAAAAGGATAACTTCACTCGGGCATATGTGTGGACTATCACCTCCGCAAAGCAATGTGATTCATTTTTCATTTTATTTTAAAAAGGATTGTAATAATTATGGATTATAATAACATATTGTATTTATATTGAATAATAATTATTCAATAAAGTGGATGTATTATTTGAAATTATTTCATTTCACCGGTAAAAATTTTAAAACAGCTTTCATTTGTAAGTATGGTCCACCACAACCATGAACAGTGTATCTCATTAGTCTATCTCAAGAATTTGTGGAAAATTATAAATAATAATATAATGAACATTATTTATATTTACTTGAATTTTAAAAATATATATATTGTGTAACAATGCTCAATGTATAATGACATAGACTACCAAACCAAAACATTCATGAAAAATTAAGCAGTTTTTAACCAAGACCGTGATTTTGACAATGAATTGTTAATAAAGAGACAATAAAATATTATAATTAAATAATATATGTAATGATACATATGATTATTATTATGTAATATAGTTATAATAAATAAATACTTACTATATATGGGTTAATAATATATACAATGTAAGTCGGGCCTGAGTTAAGTGTTTCTCGTCTCACTTTTACTTCTATGATACATATGTGATATTCACAATTTATAACATTGGTGTAATGTATACACCTTCCCATTGATATTTTATATTTTGAATATATATATATATATATATTCATGGTATTTAGTGTTTCATTTTATGTCATTAATTTTATGGATTTTTTTATTCAAATGTTTCTTAAAGTGGTGAGGGTTTATTAACAATCTCATCACTATTCAATATTGTTTATATTTAAGTCTCTAATAGATAAATTATATGATATTTATATCTAAAACCCAATATATTTTCTTATACTATTATTTTTTCAAAAAATATATTTATTTTCAAATAAAATCCTATCATTAATGACCCAATAGATGGAAGGAATGTTTTTTAGTAATATCATCTTCATTTCTCTCTTAAGCCAAAAAATATTTCTCTATCATGTATCCGTATTATATTTTTTCCAAAAAAGTTTTTAATATTCCATTATGATTGCTAATATTAAATTTTAACCATGTTTTATGTTTTTAAATTCATTCTTACTATCAATTTAAAAACATGGTACTTTTTATTTTAAAAAAAATGTGGAAGAAATATTTGTTTTTACCAAATTGATTTGAATAGTATTTCCCACCGTTATGTTCGCTCAATGAATTGAATATTCATTTAAAAAATTCAAAAAATATATTTAAATAATTTTTTTCCCAAAAATTCTGTATATTTTTAGTTTTTAAAATATTTTTTTAATTTGGTAGGGGTATTTTCGTAATGAATTTTTTATTTACATTTTTATGGTATTTCAATTTATCAACAACAATAACCCTTATTTTAGTTATGATCTATTGGGGATACATTGTAATAATACAATCAATATTATTTTTCTGGAGGTTTTATTATTAGTTTGAATATGTATTTAGTATTTTCAAAGCATTATACACATTACTCTATAGGTTTTATAGTAATGTTTATTGATTTGGGAAATAATTAACATATTGTATTAAAGTTTTTCATTTTCAATTTTTTTATGTTTCTCTACTTTAATATGAGGAATGAATTAGACATCATATATGACTGGGAGGGTTTTCTATATCCCCAAAATGAATTAACAGTTTTCATGAGATGAATTATATTTGGTATTTTGACAAGGAATTACATATTTTTTATTGTTGTATTGGAATAAAGGATTGAATGTATTTTTATAATGCCTAAAAATATGAATTACCTAATTATGATATCTGTTATTGATGTGCATGTGTTTATTTGATTAGTTATGATATCCATAGATAAATTCCAACCTCTTGTGATTAATTATATGGAATTATTTTATCAATGTTATTCCTAAAATATTATTCTTCTTGCCCACATAATTTAATAAATGGAATGTGTTTTCAAGTAGTTTCCTTACCATATTAATTATTCCTTATTTATTCATGATATCGTTTTCTTTATGAATAACTTTAGTGATCATCCAATATTACCCATTTATTTGGTTTCCTTTACCCATGTTTATAATATTTGAATTATTATTTATATATAGTGATTTTCTGAAAGGAATAATAGTGTTCTCACAGAAAATTCTACATTTTATTTTATTTTTTCTATTATAATGTGATATTCATGTATGTGTGTACATTTCCCATACTATTAAACAATTTGGACCTTTATTTTTTGATTCCCTATATCATATTCAAATGTAATAACAAAATCATCGATCCTAGGTTACTAGTCTTGATGTATTTATATTCAGTATCAAGGGAATGTATTAGAGACCAAAAAAAATATATTTATTAAAACATATATTCGAGAACATAACCATATGAATAACTTTGGTGATAATTTATGGATATAATAACATCCTAATGTGTTGGTACGGTAGAGATCATGTGTATTTCTTTGAAATATATTATTCGTTGGATACAAAAAGTGGATGTGGCTCCAGAATAGTTATTTCTAAATGCAATAACTTAGAATATAGTGCATTGAGATTTTAATCAATTGTTATATGGTGCATGAAAATAGGCCTTACTGTACATCTAATTTGACATTCCCAAGGTATATTCTATGGATAATTCACATTTCCATTACAAAATATTATAAAGGAGGTTAAAATATTTTTATAATGTGAATATTTTCCCAAAATACCATGTTTAGGATTATGATATTATCTATGCATAAATTTTTATATTTATGAAAAGTATTTCACTAATTATTTCATCATACATTATGTTTCATAATGAAAAGATATAATATATAATATTACTTTTTTAGAAATGAACATATAATAAAGGAATAAGAACCATATAAATTCATAGAATCCATGCAGGTATTCCCCCCATGAGAATGATAATGAAGCCGGAGATAGATCTGGGGGTGAAGTTTTGTCTGAACAAATTATAACCATATTGGGGTAGCTAACATAGGTTATAATTTATAACATTTCTTGTATCTATCATCTTACCAATCCAAAATTCTTGGTAATAATGTTATATAACTTCATTCTTCGGAAAAATTTATCATATAATGGGACTACAAATCTTTTTTAGCTGATAAATTGATATGTTCCTTAGAAAATATATTTCTCACCATAGGATGTAATGAAAGGGATATAGTTATCATTTTAGTTTATCATCTCTCAATAGATGGATATAAATGGTGTATATTAATTCAAAACACTAAGTGAAAATAAGAACAATCAAAGAATTAGTTGAGAAATTTTAAGGAAATATTCTAGAAAAAATATTTTCCATATTTGAAACGAGTGGATATGGAGATAAAATACCTAGTTACAATTCAAAATAAAGTTGTAAAATGTTTCTAAGAATGAATCCATGTTTACATGGGTATAACATAATATTTGTACTATTATTGTAATCCATATATGAATATAGAATGTTATATTTTTTGGATTAACACAATCAAATTAAGGGAGTTAGTCCACCAACCATACTAATCATACAAAGATATAGAATCTTTTCTTCTCAAGATGGAGATACAACTGTACAAGTATTCTAGATTCTATAGACAGAAAGACTAGAAAATGGTGTTTAACCACTCTAGTGAATAAAATATGTAATATGGGAAGAGTGTATGAGTTTAATTTCTAGCTATTAATAAATGTGGAATGTAATATCATGGAAGATACAGAGTAATTATGGGAGACTCCTACAAGTGTTGAGATAAAGGATACAAATATCAGGATTCCAATGGTATGAAACAAGTTCCAATGTGAAGTGATTAAACATTCAGGAGATAGGGAACTATGAAATTGATTTTTTCCTGAGGGAATAAAAATTTCTCTATAAATTTCCAATGGATAAATGACAGGCCCATGTGATCACAACAATTGAGGTACTAGTTCTTAATTATTTTTCAATGGTACTTTAATTATAACCTAAAATTTAGGTAATGGTATTTTGGATCATTAATCACATTAATATCCTCCAGTTTTTCCAACAAAATTAGATACTTCCCTTGAACATTTATAAGTTATTAATCATTCAAGACACCTATTTGAAGTCTCTCAACAACAATTATGTGTCAATCGGTTCCTATTTGGACAAAAAAATGTACCCTATAATACAATTTAATTATTATTCTTATTGTTTATTTTGATATAATACCTTCTATGTATTTTATTTTAAATTATGATCCCAAAATATAGTACAATTATAACTAAATCATGATTGGTGATGAAGATGTGGAATTATTTATCATTATAGGGGTGAAATCATCAACAAATTCATGTCTAGATCCACCCATTGTAACACTTTTGAATGTGATCATTGTGGAAGAGTAAAATAAAAAAAAAATTATAGAATATATAATATTCAAATTGTGTTTATAAAACATTTACATGAATAAATTGATTTATTTATTGAGTAATTTATAATGCATCCACCAAAGTGTGATGTTGAGTTTTCTCTTAATTTAATACTTGATGCAAGACAAATATAAAATAATCCTCGTAGAATGGACACAGTGGAATTAGTGTTGTTGATTAAATAACTATAGGAGTTGTGTGATAAGAGATTTATACTTCATAGTATTTCTTCTTGGGGATATCACATTTTTTTATGAATAATGATAGATATGTGTGGTTGGGCATTAATTATTTCAAAATCTATACTATTAAAATAAAGAAAAAATAATATCTACCTCACATTGTTGACTTATTTGATATGCTTTGTATAGTTCAATATTTTATGAAGATTAACCATGATTTAGGGAATTGTAAATTACATGAAATTAAGGATGATATTTTTAATAATGTATTCTATTTGAGGTATAGACATTATGAGTTTCCAAAAAATCCATTCGTATTGACTAATTCACCCTATAGTGTTATGGAATCAATGAACATAGTATTCAATTAATATTTTGATGATTTGTTTTTGGTGGTTATTGGTGATTACTTCATAGTTTATAAGATATATGTGGACTATGACAATCACTTGTGAATCATTCGTAATAATCTTATAAGAAAAAATATATATTGTAAATTTCAATTATGTGACTTCTAGCTCCATGAAGCTTCTTTTCTTTATCATATTATCTCTAAATATGGGATCATAGTTGATAAAATGAAGACTAAATAAATTCCATGAAAGGCCTACACCAATGAACATAACTAAGGTATGTAGTTTCCTTATTTTTTTAGATAACTATTGAAAATTTATTAAACAATTCTGATTGGAAATCCCATTAAGGATGCTTACTCGTAAAAGGGTGAAGTTCACATGGAAAACGGAATGAGGGGACTGTTTTGAATACCTGATGATGATATTGGGGAATACTATGAATTTTTATCAACCATCATGAATTGATAGATTTGTTATATATTTTTATTCATCGAGGAAGGTATTTGGTTGTGTCCATAAATAGAATTTTAATTTTATTTTCCATGCATTATAAAATTTAATGATTAATGAAAAAAACTATCTAACTTATAAACTTATGTTAGAAGCCATCCTATTTTTTAGGAATATATGGGGACATTGTGTCTATGGTGAATTATGTGATATATGCATAGATCATAGGAGTATTAAATACATATTTTTATAGAATGATATAAAAATAATGAAAATCTTTTATCTTAATCTATTCAATGATTTCGATTAAATAATAAACTACCACCCATAAAACGAAAATATGGAAGTAGATGCAGTGATCGGGAAGGATGGTGGATTTATGACTAAAATGAGGATATGTAGTGATCTTATGATCATTGATCTAATAAATATAGATATGAAAATTATTAATGAAGTGGTGAAATCAACCATTTTTCAAATAACTTCTAAAAAGTATATCTTGCAAAAGATAAAAAATCAACCTAATGATAAGAGTTTTAAAAATAAATTTATAGACATTAATGATGAAAAACTGGCAGGCATCATTTCTGAAGTTTTTATTATGAAATTTTGAAAGATACTATTTGATAAATCAATAACTAAACTTAAAATGGAATTGTTGGATGAATATCAAAGCTCAAATATCATTATACACCATGGTAAAACAATGGAATATAGATATTTGATAGAAAATTTTTGGAGGGACAATACGATGTAGGAAATTTCTATCTTTTTGTCATGATGTTTGGATTTTCAACATGTAAAGGCTTACAGATAGCATCCTTTAAAGAACTCGTAACCTCTTCCAATTCCTATTTAGAAATGGGATGACATTACTATGGACATTTTCACGAGAGTAGCATATACTCCTAAAAATAATGATAAAATATGTGTTATTATGAGTTCTCTTAAAGAATAATCACATTTACTAATATAGAAGAATATTTTCTTATTGAGTTCCTTACATGGATCTATACTAATTATGTTGTAAGACATCCTGGTTCAATTATTTCAACAATGTTTTATTATGATCTATGGCTTACATTGAAATTATGGAAAAATATTTAGAAGGATCTTAATATTGAACTTAATTTAAGAACTTATTTTCACCCTCAAACTGATGGATAACCCTAATGTACTATTATTGTTTAAGAAGACATTTTGAGGCAAATATCAATTTATTTTCAATGTGTACTGGATTAATATTTAGCTTTTTTTATAGTTATCCTTTAAACATTCCTTCCGTTAAAGTATTCAAATGGAAGAATATGAAGCATTATATGATAGGAGGTGTAATGATCTATCTTTTAGGGATCAGTTTGGTGAATGGAATCTTTTTAGGCAAGATTTTGGGGATATGACAATGAAAAATGTAAAAACAATTCAATCCCATTTCAAATAATCTAATATTAGTAAAGAGAGATGTCCTAACAACCATAGGAATGACTTTGAATGTTATGTGAGAGACCACATGTTCTTGAATATATCTCCATGGAAGTGTGTAATATGATTCATTAAGAAAGGGAATCTAAGCCCCAGGTACATCACAAACATTCCAATCGTAGTAAAAATTGGAGTTATAGCATATAACTTTTAAATTCCATTAAGTCACTATAAATTACATTATGTGTTCTCTATATCTTTTTTAAGGGAGTAAATTTCTATGAATATTAAATTTATCACTTAAGGGGGAATAGAATTGTAAGATGATCTATCATAATATGAAGAGACTATCTAGATTATGGAAACTAGAGAACAAGTGATGAGGAATTACATGACCTGACACGTAGTACATTGTGAAAATAGTGAGATATAAGAGGCCATGTGAGAACCTGAATAAATTATGTTGATTAACTACCCACAATTTTTTTTTTGAAAAGGTGACATTCTGGAAATTATGTGGATGCAATTTTATGGATGGAGGAATGTAACACTCTTAGAATTTACAATATATTACTTTTTAAAATAAATTTAATATCTCATATATCTTTTTTTCACCAACATGGTTGACTCTCCTCTTTGGGTTGTGATGGAGCTTGTTATTCCATCCTATTCAGATGAGATGGATCAGCTTTTTATGGGTGTTCTCTTCACTTGAAAATTGAAGATCTCGACGAATTGGAGTATGATTGGAGTTACTACTCTTTTGGATGGATGTGATTGCTTACTGAAAGGCATGACATCTCATGAATCTTGAATGTGGTGTGGTTTTTTCTTTTTTGAAATAACATCATTTATCACTATGATTTTTTTGTTGACGTTACTGTAAGATCATTACACCTCGAACATGTACTATAAAACTTTTGATTTAATTAACATCTTTGGAGAATGAATTGGGTGGCTAGTTCATCTTTCTATTTTTCTAAAAACCTATTTTGAGTATGTTAATTACTATTTACCATTCATTTTTTCCATCCATCATGAAATGGGAAAAGCCTTCATGTATACTAGTGACCTACAACATCCATAACTGGTGTAGCTCATTTTTAAAATCTATAAATTTTACGAAGTATTATAAATTTATATATAATTAATTTATATGATATTTATGAAAATTTTAACATACTTTTGATGATGAAACCATGCACATTTTGAAAATGATGAAACTAATAAACCCAAACATATAGAAAAATCGAAGCAGTTACTACCAAAAATAATTATTAATAAATATGAGATAAAATATTATAATTAAATAATATGTATTATGAAACTTATGATTATAGTTAAATGATATATCTACAAAATATATATATTTATTAAATAGTGAGTTTGAATAAATATGAGGTAAGTTGGACCTAAGGTAAGTGTTTGTCATCTCACATTTACTTTTTTGAGACATATGCGATATTAAAAAATGATTTATTTTGTGTGGTATATATAATTCCCATTTTATATATTATGTAATAAATTTCTTCATATTCAAGGTACGTAATGTTTCATTTATTATTATTAATCTCATTGGGGTTACGATTCCTATGTTTCCATATTGGTAAGGGGTTATTTCAAAATCACATTGTAATTCATGAATATTTTTCATAAAGACTATCCAATAAGATTTATTTGAAAATTATATCTTAAAACCCATACATTTTGTGTCCTATGGTTATTACTAAAAATGAAACATTTCCAATTCAATTTCACCCCTTTAATCACTGAATTTATTGAAAGAATGTGTTTATGTAATATCATATTTAGTTGTCTCTTCAGTTGGAAATCCATTCTACTTCATGTCCATGTTTTATATAATAATTTGTAGATATGTTTATACTATTTTCCAATAATTTTTAAATGTTATATTTAGATATATTTTTTATTTTTACAAACATTTGAACAGGAAATTTCATATTATTTTCCCAAAAATATACTTTTTAATTTTACCAATAATGTAAAAAAAATATTTCTTTTGATGTAACCAGCATTTATAACCACAATAATAAGTGCTCATTCCATTGATGCTTTATTTAAAAGTTTCCATTATTCATTTGAAATAATGAGTTTTTCTAATATTTATAACATTTTTATTCTTTATAATTCATTTCAAATGAGAAAAGTGTATTTTAATCAAGAATTTTTTTAATGACATTTTTATATTATTTCTATTCATCATCGACAACCAGCCTCGCATCACATATGACCCAATTGGAATATGTCGTAATGATACCATCCTTATTTTTTATTATGATGTTATTTTGATAAAATTCAGCATATTACATTGGATGGTTTATGATTATGATTATTTATTGAAGAAAATATTAACATTCAAAATGATCATTTTTCAATATTAATGGTTATGTTATTTATGTTTTATCCATTTAAAATTAGGATAGAATTGGCCTTAATAGGTGATCAGAGGGTATCCCTAAACCCCTCAATTCATCATTAGGTCTCAAGAGACAATATAGGTTGGGTATTTTTCTAAGGCCTTTCCCATTAATAAAATATGTACCGAAAAAGGCCCTAAAGTTAGGTTTATGATGTCTGGAATTATTTATTCCCTAAATATTACATTAGTTATTAATATCCATGTGAATAATTGATCAATTGTGATATCAATGCATAAGTTTCAAGCTAATATAATTATTTATATGAAATTATTTGATCATCCTTTATCCCTTCCATGTACTTCTTCATGATTAAATTGTTGGGTAAATGTTATTTATCATTAGATAATTACCCTGAAATTTTTTTTGTGAATTATTTATTAATGATATATTAAATATTATGTATGCCCTTATAGAGCATCTAATATCACAAATTTATAATGTTTCTATTCCAAGGAGTCATGGAAAGTTTAATGTGATTGATAAGAATTGATATTACCAAGGGAATAATGGTGTTATAAAATAAAATACAATGATTTTTGTTATGTTCTGTATTATTATTTGATATTTGAGAATGTGACTTCTTTAACAAGAATATTAAACTATTCGTCCCTTTGGGATTTAATTCTGTGTAACTATTTCCAATGTAATAATGCAACCAATGAACCTTAGTAACCCGATTTGGGTCATTTACATCGATACCGACATCTTAGTGATTACTTGTTATTGTACATAACACCACCACTTGTATCCATTCACTGTCACCAAAATATTCACCACAATAGGTTGGTTCCACTAACACATCAGCCTCAACATTTACCTAAAACCACCCAAAATAACTATACTAGGATCATAATATCAATTTCCCCACAAAAAATAGTTTCCATTATAAATGTTCAACATGAACTGTCCATTCAAATACAACCCATCTGTCAAATAATTTCACTCAAAAGCCCCACATATTACTTGAATATGTCCAAATGGAAATCCCTAGTCTACGGATGAAATATATTTTGGATCCCTATTAAACCACACCCCTACATAAATAATAATCCATTATTATAACACCTGGTCTCAAAGATTTTTACTCAATGTCCAGGGAATGTATCATTACCACCCAACTCTTATTTTACATCTCATTACAAGCCCCAACTATTTACAATAGAAACAAATAATCATATTGGTTACCAAATAAATATATTTAAGTAATTCTAATTTTTTATTATTCATCATGTCCAGGTACCTAATCCCTTCGAATTTCACATAACCCAATATTCATGTAACTTACGTCCACGTATCCTAAATGGTTCACAACTCAACCCAGATACGGGATCACTTTTAAGACATCAACAAAATATTCCTGACCACTTCTCCATTCCAACATCACACTATTAATATCATATCGTAGATACAAACCATAGTAAAATGAATCTTTTTTACAGTTCAACTACACCTAACCATATATAATGAATCCATTTCTTTAGTCAAATCATGGCACAATATCAAGGGACACCAAATATACCCTTTCCGCATAATATTATTATTTTAAATACCCTAATATTTTAGTATTAATTTTCATTTAAATAAATTCTGGGTTTATTTCTTTTTATCACATGAAACTCCAACCAAAATTTAAACCATTACACATTTTGTTATGTGAAAATAATAAAATTTTAAAGTATTTTTTACTAATTTTATGTTGAATTAGAGGGACTTAAGACAAGTAAAAACATTTTTTGATCTATGGGTATTGTAAAATAATGGGGTATATTTAAAATAAATTCATTGATAAAATTTAATAAGTACAACTACACAACAAACATGATCTTTTTATTCATTAAAATAATTTTTTTTCTAAAAAATGGATTTCATGCACAATGAATTTTTATATTATAGAATTAACTATGTTAGGGTCATATAATTATAAAATATATTATTTTGATAGATGCAAATTAATTTAAATTCTAATTAATAGTAAATTAGAATATTAAATATTAATATTTTAAAATTAATTTTCCTATATAATGATTTTTTTTATATATTCTATAGTTTCTTTAAAAAATTTGAGAAAGTTATTACTTATATACTGATATATTTATTATTATTTATGGAATAATAATTAAATATATTTGACAAAATTACTTAGAAATTAAAAACATAGACTTTCAAACATATGAACTACAACCTCTATGAATAACGTGTTATATTTTTTTAATCACCACCATATATGGTATATTAAAAAATATTTTTTAATAAAATATTATAATATTTATATGAATATAAGTATTCTACAAAAAGAAATAAATTTCATACCTTTATCTCATTATATTGAAAATTAAAGCAACGTCTGTGTGAGTGTGCAGACTACAAACTCTATAAGTTAATTTATTTTTTTCATCCCTCTAGATTTTTATTATTTTTATAATATTTTTAAAATATGATTAAAATTATTAAAATCCCCCAAATAAATTTATTATGGATATGTAATAATGATATTTTCTAATTAAACACATTCATAAGAATACCCACCCATCCCATATAGCATGACCCAGTTTTTGTCATTTTATCCACATAAATGATCAATGTTATTCATTTATATCATGGATGACTATAGAAACATATATACATGTATTATTAGTCATTAATGATGGAATAATGTTTTAATTGAGGTTTTTTAAATGGTATATAAATATTTTACCTTTTGTTAATAAAAAAAATTTCTCCTTAAAATTTATCAGAATAATCTTGTCATTAATTCCATTTTAGTAAAAATAAAATAAAAAATTTAAGGAATAAAATTATAAAATTTAAAATATATATAAATTATATACCAAAGTACCTTATATAATCTAAGAATCATGTACCTGGTGTAAATAAAAAAATAAACATTGTTATTTTGAAGCCTGTGAAAAACAATAAAAATCACTAACATTTGACAATGAATATAAATTATAAATCCATTATAAATGCATAATAAATGATTATAATTGAAATGTTTATATTTTAAAATATATTAAAAATGTTGTAAAATATTTTATTAACATGGTTATTTATTTTAAAAATGATGTCCAATAACTTTCCTGTAAATAAAGTGTTAAGGTAAGGGTTTCGTTTTAACTCGAATTCATTGAGAAGTGTTTTTATAATTAAATTGACTTATTTTTTTATGGTGTATATGATCCCTCTTTTAAGTAATATGTCCTAAATATCCCATTATTCATTGTATTTAAAAATTAATTTCACTTTCTCTTACAAGTTGTTTTCAATGAAATTTTAAAAAGGCACAATTTTTTCTTATACCACAGTTATTTATTTTTGACTTATACCATATTATGAATCCAAATTTATTAAGCTATTTCTTGAGTTAATTTTTTTATAATATAGAATTATTATGAAACCAACTTCATTTCATTGGGTTTTCATGATATGGTATATGATTTCTTTTGTGTTTCCACAAGTGTATGGATTATCATTATATTGGAGGAGGATATATATATATATATATATATTGTAAATTCATTGGTTAAGACTTTAAATGTCATACGATTTGTATATGCAAGGTAAATTATGTTTACTCAAATGTTTGGGAGGAAGTGTGTGGATAACGATGGTGATGTATACATTGGAAAAATTAATTTATCTCATAATCATGTTTGAACGTTTTATAATCATGAAGGTGATGCATATTTTAGTAACGTTAGGTTTTCTCTCAAGTGTTTGTGTAAGTGTGAGACACAAGAAGGATTTTAATAAATTGGAAAAATTATTTTTTCCCATAAGGGTGGCTTAAATTGCATGAATTTTAAAGGATATGTATCCATGGGAATAATTATCCTATTTTGAAAGAATGGAAACAACTATATGACTCGTTGATGGTGATGTAAACGTGACTTCTAAAATGGTGTCTTATAAGAATGGGTACTGGTATGTAACTCATAAAAGATATTCTACCATATGATCATATCTATAAAAAAAATTCATTTTAAATCCATGTTTTAAATTCATGATAAATTTCTAAATCATATGGAATTCAATATACTCTATGCCCATTTTATTATCTCATGTCACATAACTCTTCACCCTAGAATTTATTTGTCAATTTTAGATTTTATGTCCTTCTATCATGAATTATGAACAACCCCGATTTTCCAATGTACCTTTTAATAATATATTTCTCCCATGTTCATGTTTACTCATATATTTATGATTTAGGTGTGAAGACATATTTCTATTCATTTACTATACTGATAAATTATTCTCATCCCATTAATTTTTTTCAATTACACATGTCATGATGTTTAGTATATCTTATGAGATTTAATGTTAATTGGAAATATATTGATGGTTTTCTTGGGTTATCTCAAATTGTATCAAAACTAGTTTGTAAAAAATAGTACTAAATCTTAGAGATCTGTTCTAGGTTATTAAAATTGTTATAAACTTTATTTAGTTATTTTTAGGATTATTAGATTTTTGGTAATTATGAATAGATAAATTTAGTAATAGCAATAGGGATAAATTTATCATTAGAATAACATCCTGAAATGTTAGTAAACTTGATATTATGTGGTTTCCTAGAAAAAAATCACTATATAGATATAAAGATAATAATTCACGCTCTATAATACATTCACCTAGGGGTAATAACCCTAAAAATTATTTCTGTGTTGTAACATTATCTTCACTTGTTGTCTGAAAAATAGACCAATTTTGACAAATTTTTTGGCACTCCTATGTGATATTATTAAGTTAATTTTATTTTTCTTTACTCAATGTTATAATTTTTTATCAATGAATTTTATTATATAAGATATAACTCATTATATTGGAATATATAATATGAATATGGCCTTTTATAACTTATATTGGATCCTAGAGATTCATTTTTTTGGTTATGAACATCATATATTAGTTACTTCATCAATTTTTATATTTTCATTTCATATATTTGTTTATCAAAGTATTATCACAAGAAAACATCCAATTATTTATGTGATTTATATTGTAAGAGTAAGTAAGTTTAATAAAGGATGTGATGTGAAATATGGTGATTTACCCAATGAGAAACCAAATGCATTGAGAGATAGTGTTGAAGATGTTATAATTATGAAAACCAAATAATCATGAGTAAATATAGAAAACCTAAACATTAACAGTCTCATAAACTCACCAAATAAGAGAACTATGGAGTTTCACATAATATTAGGTTAATATAACCATATATGAATGAATATTAAACTTATTTAATGTTAAGAATGTGGATAGAAGAACCCAGGCGAACATCTCAATGAACAAAAAATGATTCTACTATGGAAGGAATTTGAATTTGAAATCATTATTGTTGAAGATATTAGAAGAGATCATAAAATATAATGGAGTGAATAAGGAATGAAAATTATTTACCAACCACATATATTTGATTCAATTTAAATGTTTTTGGTAAATATGAAAATCGATTTCCCAAATATAAGGGCAAATAAGGATAAAATACAACTTTATCTTGCTAAACCATTTGAAGAAGGTGGAGTCTGTACAGTGACTTCTACTGAAGTGTATTATGATAGTTAGGATAATATTATCATATAATTTATTTTCTATAAATTTTTATTTTGATTCTATGAATCTCTTCAAATATTGGGATTTTTCTAAGATCATGAAATCACCACCTAGACGATCTGGCTATTAGAGAAAACTTATATTCATATATGTTTTGTATCCCAATTTGATGGTAATGGGAAATTTCTATAAATAAGTCATATTATTCTTACTTTATAAGAATTTTATGTGATTTTGGATATAGATTGTATATATTATCATAGACATGATGTTAAAAATCAATATAAGGAAATCATATTTCAAATTTGACTCCATACTATGGTCATCTGTTAATTCAGTTATTACAATGATCTATCTCAAAAAAATAATAGGCTTCATGACACCCAATATTGAGTAATGTTTAGTTGAAATGAATAGTGTAATACTCAATATTAGAGATAATAATATTCAATTAAAAAAATATTAATGATATGTTTCTAATTCTTATATTATTCTATAAATTAAATATTGATTCATTTCATTCATTTATGTACCCTTATATATTTTCATTAACGAGTGATAATATAATTTTATAGGGAGTTATTTTTTTTATTGGGAGTGAATTTAATTCATTGAGTTTTTTATAATATGTTACCTTTAAATAAATACAATTTTGAATATCTTTTATCACACACAACACAAAACTAAAATTATATAATGATATATTTTATTAAGGGAAAATAATTTGAATTAAAAATTGAATTTCATTATTGTGCGGAAGAATTTAAATAATTATAAGAAGTGTTTTTTTTCAAAATATGTTTATAATGAAAAGGATATATTAATTTTTATTTTAATTTCATCTATAATATTCAATTAATAATACTAATTAACTGAAAGAATAATTGTTTTAACAATTAATCTTTTTATAAAATTGGATTTTTATGAAATATGATTTTTTTATTTAATGGAAATAATTATATTGTGGTAAAATGATGAAATATAAATTAGTTATATAGAATAAAGTTAATTTATTAATTTATTAATATTAAAAAATTTATAATAGTTAATATTTGTAAAGACAATTACTTATAAATTTGGTTTCAGATTTTGTTTTATATTTCCTTTTAACTGTTATATTCCAACATTTTTTAATATCAATTTGAAAAAAATTATTTTATTGTTTAATCCATGAAAATGACTTAAATTGATATTTAACTTTTTTGCGAAAATATTTATTATAAGGGGAATAATAAATTTTTTTTGATTTATAAATATTGGTACTTTTATGAAATCATTAAGATATAATCACAACATATATCTTATGTATCATTTTTTCTTGAGAAAATGTATTTTATAAGTATTTTTATTTAATTAAAAATAATATTTTTTGTTTATTTAAAAATATTATTTTTATTTTAAAAACAATTATTTTTCATCATAAAACATAAGTTATATTTATCCTAAAAGTGTTTTTATGCATTACACATTTCTTATTTTGAAATTTATTTTTATCACAAAAAAATTAATATAATAATTTTTTTTGATAATTTTAATATGAATATCAAAATTACATAATATGTTTAATTTTTGATTGGTCAATAAAACATATTGGTGAGGATAAAAAAGAATTATCAGGGTAAATGATAATTTTGGTAAAAGGTAAAAACTGAGGTGAATAAGCCTATTATCATTTCCAAAATTTCTATAAATATATGGTTTATATTATTAACAAGAAATATTGTTCCCCTCTCTATTATTAGATCTATTTTTACCTTAATTGATGATTTCAAAATTTATATTTCAATTAAATTTTTTACTCTCCTTATAAAAGGAGACATCCACTTCTAATTTGAGGACACTATAATGTCAAATTTCTCTTAATACCCTTCAATTTTAACATCACCTTGAGCCCCGTAATACTTTTAATATTCTCCTATCACATTAAAAATCCATATCTCTTATATTTCTAAGAATCACTTCATGTGAAATTTCATGTTCTGAACATAATTAGAAATCTATCTATAATCATTTTCATTATCAATGATTCCACTAAAAACCTATTTTACCAATTATAAAATTATTAAGAAAAATTAATAATACAATAATAATTTTTATGTAAAAAAATTACGTACATTTCACACTTTTTCCATAGAAAAATGAACTCATCATCATCTATATATGCCAACTACCACCACTATAAATGAAGTGTTATTTTTATCATCACATCCTTATATGGAAAGTTCATAAAGGGTAATAAATTAAATATTGTGATATATATATCATGATTATGAAGTTTTTTAATGATAATTTATTTAATAACCTTCACCTACTCTATAAAAATAAAAACATTAATCATTTGTATGTGAATACTATCGTCCATAATAATTATAGAATTTCTTTTTAAATCACTCTTTTATTTTATTTTCTATATAATTTACATAAAATACTATTCTCTAACATTAAAATATCTAGATAATATCATTAAACTTTATTAATAATGATAGTATGCCAATGTAAATATATTATTAACCATACCCACCTATAGATTATTAAACATTCTAGTTTGGGTCATTTTTGCCACAAACATTAACACAAATATAAATTCTCATCATGGAAAGAAATCGATATATATTGATATATATTAGAAAATAATGGGAAAATAATCTATTTTATAATCCAACAATAGTTATATTATTATTTTACTTGTTATTTGAAAAACAAATTTTCCTCATTAAAAAATATTGAGATAAACTCATTACAAATTCCATATTCATGAAAATTAAATAAATAATTATTGATGTAAAATTAGAAATTTATAAATCATAAGAAATATTTTCACTACCACATATAATATATAAATTAAGGGCATTGTATCAATGTATTGGAATCAGAATTTAAATTTTAAATAACGTGTTAATCAATCATAATCTCCATCATCTAGTAATATAAATATAATATAGATAAAAAATGTATTAAAAAATATTATAATTGAAGAGTATATTGGGTAAAATAATTGATTAATTATATAAAAAGGATTATATATTTTTAATGGTTGAATAAACATTTATTTCACTTTGTAAACATTTTTTTTCACCAATATGTCTGTGATTTTTTTTACGTAAGGATAATGATCTTTTAAAGAAAAACATCCGAGAGAAGGATTATCACAGAAAAGGAATTTTGGGAGTGTAACATCCCGGTTCCAGAAGTCACCCAGAGACGCCCCATATCTGGTTGGTCAAAAGGCCTCAAGCAAATCTCCTCGAATGCCAGAGGCTACCGACTAGCAGAGAGGGCCTTGGGTGTGATAGTGGGGAAGGTATGCCATCATTGGCAGAGTACACATCGTAAATATATAATATATACAATATAGGAAGAAGTAAATATCCAATAATAGTAAACATCAGAATATTGTAATAATAAACAAATGGAGCATACATATATATAAGAAATGATGTAGATACATATGTCTTTGAAAGAAGCCAAACTATTCATAATGTTGGGAATATAAATAGTGCTAATCCAAAGTACAAAAATAAAGATAAACAACTCCTCAGCATCACAGGCCTAAGTTTGGTCCCATTCTCCCCAGCTCCACATAAATCAAGTACCAGAAGGAGAAGGGAGATTTCCCTTATCTATACCTGAAACAATATAATCTATTTGGGCCCAAAAGCAGGACCCAAACATGGTGTGAGACTAAATCCCAATAGGTAACCACTCATATATCTATGCCTAACAATCAGTGAATATAAGGCAGATAAAAGTATAGAAATCAGTAAACAGGGAAGTAATAATCAATAAACAATCAACATTATCAAATCAATCAATAGTGAAACAAACTGCTAAACCTAAAACAGGTAACTCTCTGGGAAGTACTCATGACCATCCCCTAAGGTCCTACCTAAAAGGTACAAGCAACCCTATTGGAAGCACACTCAGTCTAACCCCTCTGGTTCTGTATATGAATATTATATGACTCTTTGAGAAAGTGTTCATAGTCAATCCCCTTATAGTTAAATGTAAATAAAGTCTCTCTGAGTAAGCTCACATAGTCCATTCCCTCTCTAGTCTAGGGTAGTCAAGGACTCTCTAAGGAAGCTCACCCTTTCAATTCCATTTATAGCCACATGGTCTAGGAATATATGAGGAAGTTCACTTAGTCAAATCCACTTATAGACCAAGTCAATCATAGACTCTCTAAGGAAGCACTCACCATCAATTCCCCTTATAGTCAAAAGAGTTCAGGATTAAAAATCAATGACTCTCTGAGGAAGCTCACTTGGTCAATCCCCTGCTAGTCTAAAGCAATCAAGAAATCTCTGAGGATGCTAACACATACAATTCTCCTTATATTCCCAAGTGGATCTAGGATCTCTAAGGATGCTCACTTGTTCAATATCCATTATATCATAAGTGCTAAATGACTCTATGAGGAAGGTCACCCGGTCAATTCCGCTTATAGTATAATACACTAGGTTCTCAGGGCCCTATGTAGGTCAACGGGCATTGCACTATAATATGGCCTATGTAAACCTACAAATCTACTTGTCTAACAGTCTACAACATATCAAGCATGTCATAATACAAACTCTCTATCCTATTGCAATAGGCCTGGAAAATAGGCGATTCTTTTAAAGGCTAAATAGGACTAAACGGTCATAAACAGAACATGCTTGGGACAAACACATCCAAAACATAGTAATAAACCCTATTCATAACCAAATATCCTCTACACAGGAATACATGCTTGGTAGGAAAACAACAGGGGTGAAACAGTAAACACGTAATACCCTGTTCAAGGGTATTGGTGTAATTTTCACATAATACTGAAAGACATTGAATGAAAAGGCACAATCCAACTACCTTGGGGTTAGGATATAACTCTATGTGAACCTAAAAGATTGAATGTTCTTAGAACATCGTAGATATATGAAAACATCTAAAACATTCCACCCAAGATATCTCACGAGAATGTAAAATCATGAAATGAGTTTCCCATAGAAGAGATAACTCACTGATGTGATTCCAACACAATCAACGATGTTCAAATCGGGGGGCTGACAGAGTCTCAGGGTCTCTTCGAAGATCTGCGGTCGTATGGACTCTCACAGACAAATGAGACCTAGAAGATAAGTGTTATGTCCATCAGACGGGACCCCGATGTGTTTAATGAATAAAATAAAATAAATGGTGTGTACTTTCTATTTCCTTACTCCACATTAGGTGGCCTCAATGACACTCCCACACGGCCGTGTTTGTGGCTACTAAATGGCAAGCATAGATCCTGCTGTGGAAAAGAAGTACATAGTGTGTACTCATAATGTACACGACATGTACTTTGAAAATTTAAAGAATTCCCTCTTTTTCTCAAAAAAAAACCAGAAAAAGAAAAACAAATCTGAAAATAAGATCTGGGTTCCTAAAAACTTACTCATTTAAAGAAAATCATCCCTGAATTTTCTAAGTTCTGCGTAGAAGAAGAAACCCCGAACAGTTCCCGCCACTGTGCTTGTATATCGGCCTCCCTCTCCCAAGTCTATTCCTTCACCTGGTCGTGCTTCCATAACACTCGTACCAGAGGAATAGACCGGCCAGGGAGATCCTTTGTACTGTGATCCACAATCTGGATAAGATTCTCTTCAAATGATGCATCCACTTCAAGCTCAACCTTCTCAGGTTGATAGACATGAGATGGATCATAAAAGTAACGTCGAAGCTGAGAAACGTGGAAGATGTCATTCATAACATGGTACCTCTGAGGTAACTACAACTGATATACAATCGACCCAACTCTCTCCAACACCTCAAATGTCCCGACGTACCTTCTTTAAAGATTACCCAATCTCTTAATCATCTTCTGTTTCATCCTCGGTGTGAAACGCATGAAAACCTAATCCCTGGACACGAACTCTAGAGGTCGGCTCTACTGATCAGCATAAGACTTCTGTCGAGACTGTACGGTAGCCATCCTTTTCTAAATCATCTCTATCTGCTCTATGGTATACTGAACAAGACAAGATCCCAAAACAGCTACCTCACCTGCCTCCCGTTAAACATAAGGGTGATCGGCATGGCCTACCATACAAATCCTCATAATCTTTCATATGAATAGTTTCATGAAAACTATTGTTATAGGAAAACTCCACAAGATGTATATGCTTCTCCCAAGAACCTCCAAAATCCAGAATGCATGCTCAGAGTATGTCTTCAAGCACCTGAATCATACACTCAGACTAGCCATCCGTCTTGGGGTGGAAAGTTGTACTGAAATGTTCCTTTGTACCCAAAGCCTTCAGAAGCCATGCCAGACCTGAGAAGTAAAATGTGCATCCTGGTCTGAAAAAATGGTGTGTGGATCTCCCTGAAGACATACAATCTCACGGATGTACAACTATCCTAGCTCATCAACATCAAAGGTCTACTTGATTTGAAAGAAGTGAGAAACATTCGCGAGTCCATGAATAACAACCCAAACTGTGCCATTCCCTTAAGGTGACCTCGACAAACCTGTCACGAAGTCCATCGCGACGTCATTCCACTTCCACTCAGGAATGGGTAACTACTGTAAAAGCTCTTCTGGTTGCGGATGCTCTACCTTAATCTACTGACAAGTGGAACACCTCATGAAGAAACCAGCAATGTCCCACTTCATACTTGGACACCAATACCGATGGCGTAGATCACGATACATCATGGTGACGCCAGGATGAAATTCCCAAACTGAGGAATGGAAATCCTGCATCAACTCCTAACACATGTCTACTTGTACCAATACACACCCCAGGAAACGCATGATCTCATCCTCACCTATGGTCCATATAGGAATAGGTTCCTCTCCTAATACACTCTCCCTTAGGTGTAGGACTTCAGAATCTGATAGTTTCCTTATTCGTAATCGATCTAGAAGAATAGAGGTAACATATACAAAAGAAAAAAAACATCTACCACTGACTTTCTTGCACCTCCAAATTCATCTTAGAGAACAGAGCCATAAGCAGCCCCTCACTATTGGCCTCTTGAACTGCCTGTATCTGAGTCCTTCTTCTCAACGTATCAGCAATTGCATTTCCTTTCCCAAGTATATAGGCAAGCTCAATGTAAAAGGACATTAGGTACTCAACCAACCTACGTTTTCTCAAATTCAGATCACGCTGAGGGAAGATATACATGAGACTCTTTTGGTCGGTGAAAACTACCAATTTCTCTCCTAGAAGATATTGTCTCTAATAGCGTAGGGAATGAAAAACTGCTGGTAACTCCAGATTGTGCATCAGGTAATTCTTCTCATGTGGCCTTATATGACGAGACCCGTACACAACGACTCCATCTACCTACATAAGCACAGCTCCCAGCCCGATACCTGATGCATCACAGTAAATAGTATAGCTCTTTCCTGGATCTGGAAAGACTAATATCACTGATAAATTCAACCTTCATTTAAGCTCCAGAAAGGCTGACTCACAAGAATCTGACCATATGAACTTCACACCCTTTTTGGTCTGACAAGTCAGCGGTGCTGCTAAGTTGGAAAATTTCTGTATGAAACATCTTTCGTATCTTCCCAACCATAGAAAACTCCACACCTCAAAGAATTTATTCGGATGCTCCCAGGAAACTAAAACTCTCATTTTCTCTGGGTCTACTGATACTCCTTCCTCTGAGATAACATGACCCAAGATGTGAATATGATCCATCCTAAACTGTCACTTTGAGAGCATAGCATATAACTGATGATCCCTCAGTGTACTCTAAATGATCTCAAGATGGTTAGCATGGCCGTGTTGAGTGTGAGAGTACACCAAAATTCCATACACGAATAACACCATTAAATAATCCATGTATGGATGGAAATCTCAGTTCATTAGTGCCATGAACACTATTGGCACGTTCGTGAGACTGAACGACCTAACCAAATACTCGTATAGAACATACCTGCTCTCGAAAGATGTAAGAGGTATATCAGATGGTCAAACATGTAATTGATGATAACTGGGCCTCAATTCAAACTTCGAGAACACCCGAGCTCCGAAAATATGATCAAATATATCATCAATCCTCAGAAAGGGATATCTGTTCATGACCGTCAACTGGTTCAACATCTGATAGTCTACACAAAACCAGACGGTGTCGTCTCCCTTCTTCGCAAACAGGACAGGTGAACCCCAAGAAGATGTACTAGCTCAGATGAAACCCTTTGCCTACAACTCCTCCAACTGCATCTTGAACTCCTGCAACTCAGGTGTAGCCATCCTATAAGGAGGAATAGACACTTTTTCCACTCTTGGAAAAATATCAATCCAAAAGTCTATCTCTTGCTCTGGAGGTAACCCTAAAAATTCTCCTGGAAATACATATCTGAAACGATCTAACAAAGGAGGAAAGTCTAGCTATAAATTCCACTGGTCATCCAGATAAATACTAGAAATCTGGGCTATAACTCCTCCAAACCCATGATGCTCTGGACTCGCTCTGCTCTCTTGGAAATCCCATTCACACCTATGAAGAAAAGATCCACCCTTTAGTCATATAAAACTCACCCTATGACGATAACAGTCAACGACTGCCTGGATTGGAACTAACCAGTCCATCCCAAGAATGACATCATAGCATGTCATCTCTAGGACATAGAGGACCCACAAAAAGTGACATCCATCAACCTGTAGAGAGAACACTCTACACTAACGTACACTAGCCATTCTAGTCACCAACTGAGTTTCTAGTGTCAAGATATCATCAAAAAAATGATGTAGAGCCCAAAGCTCTCCAAGATAGAAACAGATATAAAGCTATGGGAATCCCTTGTATCAAAAAGAGGAGAAACTAAAACTGAGGCTACTAAGATCGTACCTTGAACTGTAGAGGGTATGGGATCCTGCTTATGCTGGGTCTGCTCTGCTTCAAATGTCTGGCCTATACTACGGCCCTGTAACTCTACCTGACCACTCTGAGCTCATCCACTATGATGTCACTGAAAACCGGGTGAATGGATACAATGGCCACGACCTACACCTCATCCTAAATGGCCTGAAGAACTCCCATTCCCAGACCTATGGGAAACTGGTGGTGCTGCTCCTAAATGAGGAGTCATAGAAGAACCGATGTCACCAGCTTCTAGTGAGATGAACTGAAAAAAATGGTGAAGGTGACCCATATTTCTACAAGATCGGCACTCTATTGGGTCTCTTGGGCATGATGGCCTCATATTCCCACTTCTCCCACACTAGTAGCAAACCACCTAGATACCGAAAGATGAATTCTGCCTGCTCTGATCATTTCATGTAGCCTCCTTGCGTCACTTCCTTCTATCAGATAGAAGAGCACTAACTATGGTTACCAAATTTCCCTAGATCGTAGCCCCAGAATTCTTCAGATTGCACTCCGTGATCAGTGCTTGGTTGACGATAGAAGATATCGAAGTCACCCTGATGATGTTCAACTATGAATGGATGTTGTGCCTCAGACCATCCTCAAGCTTCCCTATAAGGAACTAATCATAACCTCCTTGAATAGGTGTGAAATTATACAACTTTATGAAGCGAGAGGAATACTCCATAACAGTAAGAGTACTTTTCTCTAGACTCATGAACTCTGAGGCTCGATCGGCCATCATGGTCTCCAGATGGAACTAATCATAGAAGATGTGCCAAAAATCAACCCAAGCCATATTTTGCTAGCAGCCCGCCTATGAGATCATATCTAACCACCTCATTGAAGAGTCTCAGAGAATATTGGTAGGGAGATTCACCCTATTTTATGGAGGTATCTCTAGATTCACAAAAACCATCAGCATTGCCTCTATCCATGAATCTGCATCCTGGGGTCCTCCATCCCATGAGAAAGTGGGAGGATGATGCTGCTGGAAGACCCAAGTCAAATTAGCCATCGACGGGGCAGGAGGCGGTGATCCCTGAAAGGCCTGCATCATCTTCAGAAATCCCTCCTTGAACTGTGCATCAACAGACATGTCAGGTAAAACAGCTAGTGCCAAGGCTGCACATCATGAGGATCTGCAAGTAGTCCCTGGTCGGCCATGTCCAGTGTCTAATCACCGCCTGGAAATTGGCGCAGAACTGGAGGATATCTCGGTGACATAAATTTGCAAGCTCAAGCGCACCCCTTAGATCAATATTATCAGGGACTAAAAACAAGTAGTGTAATAAGACAACAAGAGAAAGAAAAAATTCTAGTTTTACAAACATGACTACACACCATGAACATTTCCTACACGGCATGTTACTGGAAGTCATATACTTGGGTGTGTACTCCTGCCTAAATTGGTCGTGTAACACCACAGACACACAAAGTATTTGTCCTGACACATGACATGTTTTTGAATCCTATTTCCCTGCTTGAGTCATTCTACACTGTTAAGCCACACGACTCTCCTAAGGCAATACTACACGTCGTCTAAAATTCCTACATGTTGTGTACTAGGAAAGCATCACTTGGTCTGTGTTGTTAGTAACATGGTATGGCACACGGCTCACACTACATGGCATGTTCTAGATGAAAAAGGCATGTATGTGAAAGGATAACACCGACCCTTGTTGTTCATGACATTGTTAGGTACCTGGGTCAGACTAGACGGTGTGTTCTAGGCGGACCCGGTGTGTACAAGAATGGGTAACACAAACATTTGTAGTTCACGACATGTCTGGGTACATTGGTCATACTACACGATGTTTTTAGATAGCAGGAATCTTGTATTAGACACAACTCATCCAACCTGTGTTGTTAGTGATAGGGGTTGGCATGGGGTCGACACTACACGGTGTGTATGGACAATACACAGTGTGTTCGCTGTTGGTTTTCCCCATCCCATGTCTCTGCCCACATGGCTATGACACAGTTAGATACTACACGGTGTGTACATAAAGTACATGATTTTTAAATAAGAAAAACAGTTTCTTCCCCAACAGAAGAAGGCATGGCGTGTCCTTAACGATACACGACATGTATTCTGAGTTTTTTCAGATTTTAAATCTCATAAACTACTCTGAATCCCATAAAACACTGAATCAATCATTGAATGTTCCAAATTACGATCTGTGAGGGCCCATACTCCTTGCGAATCAATTTTTGGAATCTTTTTCACATTATAACATGGTAAACAAGGCAATGATCCACCAAATTCCAGTCCATGAGGTCACATGACACCTCAAGATCCAAAGTTTGGCATTCATTAAAGCAAACCACTATGCAAACAATACCCTATAAAAAATTAGGTATTTCTATCAAGGCAACTATAACAACATCAAGCATATTTTACAAATCATCTATCATAACAACATGAAATATCTAATTCTTCCCAGATGGCATGGAAAAAATGCATGACATGTGATTTCTATCAAGTGGATATATGATGCATGAGATGGAATACCCTCATCTCATCGGGTTTCAACAGAAATAGAACCTCAAACATATCAACAACAACAACACAAACCATGTGAAACAATCATGGTGAAATAAAATCAACTATAATAATTGTAAAAATGGAAAATTTAAAATTTAACAAGGTAGATTGGATTTGCCATGTACATGAGTTAGCTACTCCTGAGCACAAAAAAATTACCAAGTACCTATTCCATCTTATCCCTGACTAAGGCTCTAATCAGAGTGTCCAAAGAAAAGAAATCCTCTGACACCACTTTGTAACGTCCCATTTCTGGTAGCCACCCAGAGGCACCCCGTACCCAGTTAGTCACATGGCCTCAGGCATATTTCACCAAACTCCAGAGATTGCTGACTAGAAACGGGGGCCTTGTGTGTGATAGTGGGGAAGCTATGCCATCATTGGCAGAGTACACATCTGAAGCAAACAATACATACAATAGCCGAATTAGTAAATATCCAACAATATAATACAACAGAAGACTAGAATAATAAAAAAAATACCACACATACACACACACACACACACACACACACGCCCATTTATATATATATATGAAATGATTCATGATACATATGTCTAGGATAGAATCCAAAAAAGTCACAATGCTGGAAATACAAATAGTACTAACCCAAAGTACAAAAAGAATGATAAACAGCTCCTCACTATCGTAAGCCAATGATTGGTCCCGTTCTCCCCAGCTCCACAAAAATCATGTACTTGAAGTAGAAGGGTGCTTTCCCTTATCTATACCTGCAACAATATAATATGTTTGGGCACAAAATCATAAACCAAATAGGGTGTGATACTAAATCCTAGTAGGAAACCACCTAAAGATCTGTGCCTAACAATCAGTGGATATATGGAAGGTAAAAGTATAGAAATCTGTAAAAAGGAAAGTACTAAGTAGTAAAAAATCCACAGTTTCAAATCAAGAAATTGTGAAACAAACAGCTAAACCTCAAACAGGTAATCCTCTGGGAATTAATCACGGCCATTCCCTCTGGTCCTACATAAAAAGTACAAGAAACCCTATGGGCAGCACACTATGTCTAACAACTCTGGTTTTGCATATGAATATAATAAGACTCTCTGAGGAAGAGCTCATAGTCAATCCCCTTACAGTCAAAGGTCAACCAAGACTCTCTCAGGATACTCACAGAGTCTATTCTCCATATAGACTAGGGTAGTCAAGGACTCTCTGAGGAAGCTCACCTGGTCAACTCCCCTTATAGCCTTAAGGTCTAGGACTCTCTAAGATAGCTCATCGGTCAATTCCCCTTATATACCTAGTCATTCATAGACTCTCTGAGGAAGCACTCACCGTCAATTCCCCTTATAGTCTAAATAGTTCAAGATTAAAAATCAATGACTCTCTAAAGAAGCTCACTCGGTCAATCCCCCTATAGTCTAATGCAATCAAGGACTCTCTAAGGAAGATCACTCATTAAATTCTCCTTATAGACCCATGTTATTCTAGGTTTTCTAAGGATGCCCACTCGGTCAAACCCCCTTATAGCCTATGTGCTCAAAGGCTCTTTGAGGATGCTCAGCCGGTCAATTCCCCTTATTGTCTACTATACCAGGTTCTCACGGCCCTACGTAGGTCAACGAGCATAGCAGTGTAATATGGCCAAAGTAAACCTGTAGAAATACTTGGCTAATAGTCAAAAACATATCAAGCATGTCAGAATATAAACTCTCTATCCTATAGCAATAGTCATGGAAAATAGGCAAAGCAGCCAAAGGTTAAACAAGACTAAACGGTCGTAAACAGAACGTGCATGGGAAAAACACATCCAAAGCATAAGAATCAACCCTATTCATATCCATATATCCTCTACACAGGTATACAAGAATTGTAGGAAAAAAACAGGGGTAAAACAGTAAACACGCAACACTCCGTTCAAGGGTATTGGTGAAATTTTCACATAATACTCAAAGACTTCAAAAAAAAGGCATAAACCACCTACCATGGGGTTAAGAGATCGCTATATGTGATCCTCGAAGAATGAATATTCATATAATTCTGTAGATCTAAGAAAATGTCTAAAACATTCAACCCATGATATCTCATGAGAAAATGGAAATCATGAAACAATGTTCCAGTAAAGGAGACATCTCACTGATGTGATTCCAACACAATCAATGGTGTTCGAATCGGAAGACAGATAGAGGCTCGGGGCTCGTCAAAGATCTGTGGCCGTACAGACTCTCTCAGACAAATGTGACCTAGATGATATGTGTTCTTTCAATCATACGTGACCCCAATGTGTTTAATGAAAAAAACAAAATACACGACATGTACTTTTGGAGTACACGACGTGTACTTTCTATTTCTGTACTCCACATTAGGTAGCCTCCAAGTCACTCCCACACGGCCTTTTGTGTGGATACTACATGGCCAGCACATAGACTGCTGCGATAAGGAATTACACAGTGTGTACTCATAATGTAAATGGTGTGTACTGAGAAAATTTCCATAATTTCCACTTTTTCTCAGAAAAGACCAGTAACGGAAAAACATGCCTGAAAAGAAGATCTGGGTTCTTATAAGAAGAAGAATTATAAATACAATAATTTTTATAAAGACAATATTCTTGAATATGTGTGTTTATATGGAAGTATTTTCATAAGAACAAATGTAAAGATGAGAATTTTTAGAATGAAAATATCCCAAAAGTCTGCTGATGTAGCAGATGGTTTTTCAAAAGTAGAAAAGTTGGATGGTTATAAAACTAACGATCATTATATTGGATGAAACTCGTTAGGATAATACTTAATATATACTAAATAATTTGATGAATATAGAGGTACCACTCATTCATAAAAAGATGTGATGCAATATATTATGTTCATCCAAAGAAGAGTTCATCGGTTGGATGATGTAAATGAAGTAAATGATGTATATGAATTTTTTTTCAAAATATGAAACTTGAATTAACTATTATCATATTGGTGAGAAAATTTATGTATAAAAATATAGGTTTAAAATAAATAATTACATACCTTCATTATTAAAAATATATAAGTTGGAATACCAAAGTGTCCAAAAATCCGATGTATAAGAAGATTATGTGGAGAACAACATTCAAATAATATGCATTTTCAGCATCAAGAGATATTTCACTTATTAATTTTGGATTAACATTAAATTTTTGAAAATCCTACTAATTTGGAATATGTTTATCTAGATTATCAATTATCAATATTCATGAAATATTGTAAAAAATTATATCCAATATTTGAATATATTTTTTTAATTATAAGTTAACATTGTATTGTGCAACCATTCGATTTTACTCTAAATTTTCAATAATATTTTAATGTCTTAAAATAGATATAAAAATGTAAAAAATTTGTTGATTTAAAATTTCATTTATCTATAATTTGTTCATTAGGAAATTCAATATATAAAAAGGTGAGCTTCTTCTGGTGTGGTAACTCATTTTTTGGGATTAATGACTAAACAATTACATCAAATGCGACTGAATATACTTATATAAAAATTTATAAGGGTCAAATAATAATTATTTTCCCATAAATCCTTCTGTTTAGAATATAGTTCAATATTAATTATGAAATTATTGTTGAGAGACTAAAATTATAACTTCTGTTAAATAATGTTATCAATGAATTATTTAAGAGAGAGTTCATTTTTAGTAGCTTATGGAATTATAATATTATGATAGCATATAAGAAAAAGGAAAAAATCTAACATGAGGGAACAAGTCCAATTTTATGTTTCATGAAATATGGTTTGGGACTATATTACCCTTATTTAATTCATTTATATTATATAATGGATATTCATGGATTGATGGGAGTATACATGACTTAGAATATATACACATATTGAGACCAAACCATGTATAAACATTTCTTCCTTGCATTATTGTATTTATCATTGTATAAAATTTAGGTAGAGTAATAATTTTGAGAGTATTGAATGATTAACAAGTTATTCAGATCAATGTCATGAGGATGGAAATTTTAAATATTTACCGTAGATTTAAACCCCTTTTCTCGTTGTTACATGAATTATTCGTAACATCAATTTGTATTAGAGGTGTTTCCCTATATATGGTACTCATATAATTTATCATGGATAATATAAACATATTCAATAATAGATTTATTCTAACTATTTAAAAAATATATATAATGGCCTAATAAATAGATGGATACCCAACAATCATTTGATTTCCCTACAGGTGATTGATGTTTCCATTGTATTATTTCTAGAAATTGAAAATTATTCTCTTCTAATAGTTACTATCAAAAAGAATCTATTTGCTGATAGAAAATAATATAATATTATTTAAATTTCCTATTATTAAATTTTTTATATGTGGGTTTTGGGTATCAAAATAGGGTGTAAATGGAAAAAATATGAAAGAAACTATAAATTAAATGTAAGGAAGAATTATTCAAATCAATATAAGTAATTTTAAGGATATTTGGATGGTATAAGAAGAAACTATCGAAGATTAATTCACCCAAGTAAATTAAATTGTTAGAAAATTAAGACGATTCAAAGATGTTTTTGAAGATTCAACTATTGTGGAAAAAAATATGAGGAACTTTGAAAATATATTTGTGTTAAAATGACATACATTAAAATACATAGATAATTTATCAATTGATAAAAAATATAAAAAAAAAATTTGTGTAAAAAATGAGGAAATTAATAAAATTCAAAAACAATATTAATGAGAATATAGATTAAGAATCCACAACAATGATATAAAGGAATGATCCAAAAGACGAGGTAATGGGCTATAGTGAATCAGAAGATAATAAAGATGAAGATGAAAATAATAAAATGATTATATCCCTTATCTATAAGAATATCTAAAAAATAATAAGCCTGTAAAAATGAAAAATGTCACTAATAGTTTTTGGGTGTGGTGAAATCAAACATTATACAACAAAATATCCATATAATGAAAAAGCTGAATAATAATATGATAATTATTTAGAAGAAAAATATCAATGAAAGATGTCAGGTAATACATTTAAAGAAGTAAAAAAATTCATCAGATGTAATAAATGGTTCAATGGGATTAACAATATATGTATTTGGAACAAAAATAAAATACCATGCAACTAATTACAACAATTCATTAGAAAATATATCTATAGAGATGTCTAAAACTATAATGTATCAAGTTGAAAAAAGAAATACAGCTCATCCAGTAATTATAATATAGTATCGAAACTTATATGGAATGTTTTTTGAGATCAAAACATGATTCATTTAATCATTAAAATATGAATTGCAAGAGAAAGAATAATTTTATAAAGAAGAAAAGTGAAAATAAGACTGATGGAAGATAAGTAATACTTAATAAGATATATGGATATATAAAGTAAATAAAAAATGTCAAGATGAAAATTTGAGAAAAAGGGAAAATTTTTAAATCCCATAATGAAATTTTTTTAATGAAGAATATTAATTTATAAAAAATAAATATTTTTGACTGATGAAAATACATAAAATAAATTGAATGATAATTTGAAAAAAGTCATAGAGGTTGAGACATAAACATGTCAAGAATTTAAAAGAACACATAGAAAAATACACTTAAGTTTAGATCCACTAAATTTCAAGGTTGATATAATTTTATTAACAATGAATATTTATGAACCACGAACAAGATATCATGGGTTGTAATTGTTTTGTAAAATTTATCCAATTAATTGAGGTTGAAAACCATTTCCAAAAGAATGATTCCCACACCAAGTGAAAATCAGTGTTGTAACATTCATTGAATCATAAAAAATGTGTCCAAGGAAAATCCATATATATATATATAAATAAGTTCTTGGTTTGGTAGATATTATTTGTTTTTTTTATATTCATATACAAAGAATATAATTATTGGCATAACATGTCTCTCACAAGGAGTATATAAGAGGATAAATAATGGAAAAAAAGGAACATTATAAATATAATGGAATATAAAAATTAAAAAACATCATAAGTTAATAATATATTAAGGAAATGTATATTTGACTAGTTGGATGAAATTTTTTAGAGTTTGGATGAATCAGGTCACTATGTTTATGACTGAAAGACAACACAATCAAAGAATGTTTATTTTTACGAGAAAAAAAATGTTGTGAAATTTAATATTTGAGAAAATTATTTCATTATAAGGATTTTTTGAAAGATAAAATAGGGAATAATCCATGGATAAATGAAAATAGTTGTCCTTAATGATTTATAGGTGATATGAAAATCATTAAAAACATAAAATTATGTGATGTAATAGAAATAACTTTTTTAAAGGTTTGTTATTTAAAAATAAATGGAATAATTATAGTTTAATTTGAAGGTATGAAGTAAAATTCAAGTAATCTTTTACTTTTTTGTTTACATAAACACATATTTATATGTGTTATCCAACTCTATGATGATATAAATGATGTAATATAAATATAATATTCATATATCATATGAATTTTTAAATATTTAAAAGTTTTTAATAAATTAAAATGAACCACTAGTTATTTGTTTAAGATTAGTGTTCAAATAAATTGTTTTTTTAAGTAATAAGGGTGAAAATATTATATAGAACTAGATAATTTTCCATAATAACCTAAATTCATGACCAAAATTAAAAATGAGGATGTTGAAAGAGATTTATGTCCAATGAAGAATAATTGAGATGTTATTTTAATAAGTGTGTAGAAATGAATGATGGTTAGTGGAAGTCTTGTGAAAGCTTAAATTTAATCAACCAGAATAAAGGTGATCGTTAATTTAGATCTATATATAGAGATGATATATTTATCATTTTAGGTGAAATTTATATTATTAAAGTAATCTCTGATTTCTATCACATGAATAATGAATGTTTAATGAAATGATGTTGACCACTTTAGAATTATTCAAAAAAATGGAATGGATGTTCAGATGTAATTATGTGTATATATTTTAATGTTGAGAAATAAAAATGGAAATTATAAAAATGTTACCCTTTCAATTCATATAAATATAAACATAGAATTAAACACCTTTTATAGTCCCCCCTACACTGATTAAAAATTTGATGCCTGGTTTGGAAAAATAAAAGTCTTGTTGATATGGGAAGAAACATGCTCACTTAATATTAGGTATCATTGTTCATCTATAGATAAGCTATTACTATAGCTGTATATGTTCAAAAATAGATATTCGTATTGACTGAAAAAACAAATCCCTGTGAGAAATTCTATAAGATGAAACCTATATTGAAAAACATTATGGTATTTGAGATTCCTTTTATAACGAAGATAAAAAATCTGGATTTTGTAAATTATGTTGAAAAATAGAATAAAGGTATTTACATGGAATACTCGCCCAATGGACTAATTTATAGATGTTTCCATAAAAAGATACACATGTAGGTTTATTTAATTGATGTAATATTCATTAAAATTCCTTCCACCTAAATAAAATATATCCAGAATGATATGGATGAATTAATGAAAGATGGATGGTAACATTTGGAGAAGTGAATTGGAAAGAACATCACTATAAAAATAACCATTTACATGTACATTATGATTAGACTAGTGATGAGGATAGTAAGACTAAATGAAAAACACCTTAATTCTCAATATTAAAATGGTAATTTGAAAATGATAATATCATCGAACATTAGGAAGCTATAGTTTAGAATGGATATAGATTGAGGTTTAAAAATAAGATGTCACTTACCACACAAGTTAAAAGACAATCATTTTTGAATTTAGTTAAGTAAAAAAATAGTAAAATATTATAGTATATGATTTGGATTAAATATTAAAAAAGTACATATTGAAGATGATTACTCAATTTGAAAAAAGGATTATTATCATTTCATAATTTATGTCTATAAATTAACAAAATATAAAGGTGGAAATTTTGAGAAATAAATATTGCTTATTATAAAAATATCATTATTTTGTTGAATGTATTTTTTTAGCTACTTTTTATCCTATTATATAGCTTGAAACTATAGAAATGTTTTATTATTATTATATATCATCAAAATTATATAGTCTATCATTGGGATATATGTTTTCATTCATAAATAGATAAATTGAAGAATATTTTTATGTTTGAGAAAATCAATGGGTTCATATTTGATAAAGATAAAACCATAGTGTTTAAATTGAAGAATGATTCAAACTAGTGGAAACATGGACTTCATTCAAAGTATTTAAAGCATGATTATTTCTTAGAGAAGTTGAAATATTATAAATAAAATTGAAATATAATCCTATATATGAATAAAATGTGTTGAGTTACCCCAATTGTCATTTTTTACATTGATTATATCAAATCTATTGGTGGTGGGGATAAATATTGTAATGAATTTATTGAAAATAAGTATTTGAACATTGAGATATCAATTCCTATATAGTTGAATTTAATTTTGGAAAAAAATTTATATATAATGGGATATATATATTTCATTCACAATAAAAGTATACCTAAAAATTATGAAATAGTTGGGATGGAATATTCAATAGAAGTAAGGACACCCATTACAGTTGGTGTGAAAACAATCAAATTTTAAATTGGAAAAATTGTAATCTTAATGGAATTTCAAATGTTAAATGACTGTTTCATTTTTCATTCCACATCAATAATAGACAATGTATATTCTTGTCATTATATAAATGTTATCAGAACTATCTTAAGGATTCACAATTTAATGTAGTATAAACAACATGAATGCTATTAATAGAACATAAAATTATAGTCTGACGTATAGATGGAGTAATAATTTTAACATAAATTATTTCACTAATAATGCTAATTAATGAGATTACAATGATTGAAAATTAATATTAAGAGAAACATTATTTTTGGTAGAATGTAGCATGATATGGCATTGTGAAAGACATTGGTAAGTATCGTTTAGTATAATAGAATAAGAAAATTTTACTTCCACCCATGCATGTATAATAATTATGTGGATGAATTTCCAACTCGATGATTTGAGTGTGATTGTTGCAAATATGATAAAAATTATTTATGATAATCAATGTGGATATCATCTATATAAAATTCCTAGTTAACATTCCAAATCAAGGTACATTAATATTAAATTTAATTTCACCATGGGAAGAGTTTCAACATTAAATGTAAATCTTGGATATATTTCAATAAAATATCAAATTGATAATGAAATGACAAATTTTATGCCAAAGGAAATATTTTTGAAATTAAGGATAAAACTAATTTTTCTACCTCCACTACTGACAAATGAATGTTATTAAGTGTACCCATATTTTTTTGTATTATGTTATCAAAGGGTGAGAATATGTATATCTATATACTTTTTAATTATAGAATCTAATCCTATTGTTATCATAGAAAGGGGAAGTAAGGTTTACTGATGTCTCAATTTTCGATGATGAGTTAGGGATCTAGAAGTTACAATTCCAAAATATGATTGATTTGGAGTATTTCAACATAACGCGAAAACATTTATTATTACCAAGGGATGTAATTCCCTTAAAATCATTTCTTAATATGGTAGTGGGGTGTCATACTATCTCATTAAGATAATAAATATGGTTTTATTGAAGAGTTAGATATTTTTTATTTGTAGTGTTTCAAATAAATATAAATTTTAACATAGAATATCCTTTATATTGGTATTATAATCATACTGTATTAATTTAAAATAAAATTTTAGTGAATTTTTTTTTATGTTTTCAATAATGAGAAGAACATTACAAAGGATATACTTATTGATGAATTCTACAAAAATGGATGGATTTTCATGAGATTTAATGCAATGTATATAATTATTAAAATGGAAATATTATAGAATATGTTATATGAAAAAAATGTTATTTTATAAGTATAAATATAAATATACGAATTTATGGAAATATAATATTCCATAATAAGGTTGGTGGTGTGCATTGTTTTCTGAAATAAAAAAAGTAATATTAGTGTATAACTAAATTTATTAATATCAATAGAAGAACATGTGAATCAGAAAAATCTAAAAAAATATTATTATAAGATGATACAAATAATATCCTTTTATACTAATGTTTTTGGAAATATTTTATGTTCATCATATTGGGTGTTCATGATAATTATAGTGTAACTGATGTGAATGAATCCTATTTTTTTTGAATTATATGAATCAGAATATTATTTATTTGAAGGTAGATTAAACTGACTGATAAAATTAAATGAAGAAATAGAATAATTGAATTTTTGTGTTCCTACAATGTTGTGTGAAAAAACACTTTAATTGAGTAAATTCAGAGGCATAACTAGAGGTTGCATATAACAAAGTTAAAAATATAATTATTTTATACGTTATAGGATCTTCTGAAAGAATATTCAAGGTAAACCATATATTATTTTATAGATAAATAATTGTGATGATGATGAGATATAAAATAATTTCTCAACATTCATGATGTATATTGGTTTATTCTAGGTTAGATTGTAGGATCATTTTGGAATTTTAGAATTTGTTCAGCAATATTTACATATTTCTAGAATTAATATTTCATATATATCCTATTTGTTTGGAATATGGCTGATTATATAAATAAGTGAGTTCCTTCTATGTTGGTTTTTGAGTGTTTTATATTATTTAGTGGTGAAATTTTATAGTCGAGAATGAAAAATCATCTTCAAAATATTTGAATGGATTAACAAGACATTCCATTTTAAAATTTTTAGGCTGAATAGATAGTCCCATATTCTATAAGTAGGTAGTGTTGATATATAGAATGTATGTATTCTTTTCACTTAATTATAAGATGAATTATTATTGAATGAGATCATTTTATGTAGCATACTGTGTTCAAATTCTTTCTTAGATAAAAATAATAATAAAAAATTTTAATGGATGGTAACTATTAATATTTCTTATTGGGGGACAGAACAAGATTGATTGGAGTTAGAAAATCTATATTAACTTGTTCTATAGTTTTTATATTAATTTATTGATGGTATTTCACATGGTGAGGATAAGGTACCCACATTTGGACTGATCCTTGTAATAGAATATTTTACTTTCATTATTTACGTTATCATTGTATGTGTGTGTGTGGTAGAGTTATAATGATAATAGAATCAAACATTAATAATATTTATAGGTTAATTTTATGATGAAGGAAATTAAAAATGTTGACCATTGATACACCTCCCCAATTAGTATTCCATGCATTCTTTGGAACATCAATGTTTAATAGACATGTAATTTAAGAACATTCAGGGAATTTAAGAATTAAGTAAATCGATCCACCTTAGTTTTAGTTCATTGAAAAATGTTTCTTATTTTATACCTTCAATATATTATATGGTTTATATTATCCATATTTTATTTATTATTTCATGAATATCTTATTATTCAAATTATATAATGTTTTATTTCATTTTTTCACTTTCAGGAGGTTTTAAATCGTATTTTATAAATGTTTTTTAATATAAATCTATTATATTGGGCATATGATATTTTTAACTCTTATTTAAATTTTTTTAATTCATATAATACAACATTTTAAAATTATATAATGTTTCTAGTTATATTCAAGTCATTTAATGTCCCATAACAATTTTTCCCTTTCAAGAGTATTCAATTTAAATGATACTAAATCTGTAAGAGTTTCATTCACCATTATAAGAAATCTTACTTATGAAGCCTTCATTAAATGTTTAAAAATATATTTCCAAATGATTAAACACTTGATAATATTGATAAAAAAAATATTTTTCCCAATTTTAAATGTTTTATATAGGAATGGAATTATATATTTTAAAATTTATTTTGATGGATTTTGTTATTTAATAAGAATTATTCAGTGTCTTTATGTCTTTTTATAGGATGTTTTTGAAGAAATATTTAGTTTATAATTATTTTTTATGAAACCCCTTTATTATTTTTAATTTAATTTTTTTATATTTTTTTATCAAACATGTTGTATTTCTTTTTGATGAAAACATTTTAATGGATGTTTCAAGAAATTCTTAAAGGGATAGTCTTTTTTAATCTTAAAATCTATATTTTTCTAAATAAACCTCATATCATCTTCAAGGATACATTATTTTCATTTATTTTAACGATGTGATTTGAAATGGTTTTTAGGTTAATTTCATGAAAAATATTTTTAATTGTGACTCAAAACATCATATTTTTACAAAAACTATAAAAAAAATTTGGAACACATTTTTATGGTTCAAAATTAATTTTCATACTCATATCCAAAATATCTCTCTTCCATGGATAAATATTTTTTTGGTCACACTATAATATACATTTTTAATTTCTTTTTTTAGGTGGGAAATTTGGGGGTTTTTCTAATCTTATTGTTGAGATAATTTTGGGGGTTACTATTAAAAATGAGATGAAACCCATTTTGTTACCATGAATTATTAATTATATGTTGTATGATTGATTTTTTGTGGAACACATGTTTTTGTATTATCATTATGAGATGTGTGTGGTAATAAATATCTATTAAATTAATTAGTTAAAAGGATAAATCTCATGATAGATATATATACATACCAGTGTGTGTGTGTGTGTGTGTGTGTGTGTTTGAGTGAAATTAATTGTGCTAATAAGCCTTGGTTCTAGATTGTGACTCATGATGTTTATGTATATATAGGAAACATTTTTCTTACTCACAACTGTTGGAGAATTTGTGTGACTTAATAATGAGGTATATATGTGTCTAAATATATGTTTTATCAGAAGAATATGAGAAAGTGTGTGAATCATTGATGTTATGTATATATGCATACAATTATTTTTTCTCTCAAGAATGGGTGAAATGGTGTGTATCATGAAGGCGATTCATATGAGGGTAAAATTATATAATCTTAAAATATTGGGATAAAGTACATGAATCATGAATTTGATGTATATGTGGGTAAAATTAAGTTATATTGAAATATTTGGTGCAATTATGTGACTCAAAAACGTTATTTTTTCATTTATTAATGTTTTTATTAAAATTTTTGGTTATGTTAATTTTTAAAGATATGTACATTTCAATGTTACCTTCCAATTATTATCCTCCATGTATCAAGTTTAGTATCGAATGATTAAATACAATTTTTCAATGGAATATGATTTTTTAATATAACATCACATGTCTTTCTATCAGGTGTCACACCAGTATATTTATTGTATATTTATTTTAGATGAAATCTAATATCAGCAATATCTTATGATAAGCTCCACACTGAGTTTAAAGGAATTGTGATACTCTATTAAAATATTATTTTCTAAAGATTACAATTATAACCTAAAAATAATGATGGAATGTTTGAATATGACTATATAAATTATAAAAATTTTATGTTTAACATATGTTTATTTCTTATTTATTGATTAGAAATAAATATTTATTTCATTTGAATAATGAAAAAAAATATTTTCAACATTTTTATGTTTTCTAAAAATAAATTTCAACAAATATTAACAGTATGTTTAAAATAAATTATTAAATTTATTTTAAAAAACGAAATTTATTTTTTTAATCATCATTTAAAAATTATCTTAAACTTATTTTTTAAAAAATTTCTAAAAAGATATATGTTTTGATTAATAGTGAAAATAGTATCTTTTATTCAAATCTTAATTTTTGTTTAATGATTTTATAATTTTTATATTTAAATAATTTTTTTTTCAATTAATAATAGTTAAATTATATTTTAATTAATCATATTTATTTTATTTATTATGAAATACATGATCAATTTTGATATAAAATTCCTTATACTTTTGAAAATGTTTCCTTTGGTTAATTGTTTCACCATTGCATCTGTGTGTTTTATTTTAAAGAATATTATACCAAATATGGGATGTGATTATGATATAAAGGTTTCAATATTTTTAACTATCATCACTAATATTATTTAATTACTTTAAATTATTATTTTAAGAATAATGAATAATGTAAACGGTAAAAATTATTTATTATGGTTAACATAAAGATGGGTTCATATAGGGGATAAACTAAGAATAAAAGGGATAAAAATAAACAAAAAAAATTTCCAATACTTATTTTATAGACTTATATACACCTTATATATTACATTGTTATTTAATATTTCATTTTGGATTCTTTTGGAATGTGAAAAGAATGAGTATAATTCATTATTTTCAAAAAAAATCCTAAGAGGGTCCTCTCCCACACTTATAAATGGGAAACCATATCCTCTCAACATAACACTTTTAATGATAATTGTTTCAGAAAAAACTACCGAAATAACATTATTAGTACCCTCTTAAAACCCCATATCGAATGGTTTGATCAAAAATCCAACCGAGAAAGGATTGGCGTGAAATCCTCTGGAGTTTTTTCAATAAAGAGGTAACATTATTAAATGATCAGTTTTTTATTTATTATTCAATTCATTCAAATATTATTACGTATTTATTATATAATTAAAAAATTTCTTTCAAAATATAAATATTTCATTATTTTAATGTAAAAACCCATATTTATCCTCTATTATATAAAATGGGAAATGAAATGGTTGATCTTTTTACAACGGACTACTGCCTCAAGAATAGTTGTAATTCTTTTTACATCACCACATCTCAAAAATTGATATAATTATGGATTTAAATATTATATAATATATCTAAAAAATTATTTTACTTTTAGAGTCATCATATCACATATAACTTCTTAAATGCTATTTCGTGGGAGATATGATAATGTCGATCGTATGTACTGCAGATTACTGCCTCGCGAAGCGTTGTGATTTAGTTTTTAATAGCACAATACGTGGAATATAATTAAGTAAATATTTAATTAATATATATGATATATGTTAAATGACATTTATTTTTTAAAAATAATATCTCATCCACATACTTTCCCTTTCACTCATTAAAGAAACGATAATGTCGCTTCTACGTTCGTACTACATAACATCTCCATCAAACGATGTGATCCATTTTCCATGTTAAAATTAAAAACATATAAATATATATATAATTAAAAAATATATTTATTAAATTAATAACATTTTTTAAAATCTATAACACTAATTTTTTTTCTTGATCTGAATGTTTAATGACAAAAAAAATGTATGAGAAAACAAGGCAATTACACCTAAAACAATAGTGATAAGGATATATTGTTTATGAATGGGTGAAAAAATGTAATAAAAGCCTTTTATATTTTATTGTAGATATTAATATGTTAATTTTATAAGTTATTAAGGTGTTAAAATCAAATCAACATTATTTTATGGTGGACAAAACAAAACTGAAGTGTGAGGTAAGGGATTTCAGCTCAATTTCATCTCAAATAAGGCTTATATGGTATTATAAACTTATTTATTTTCAGGTTGTGTATATACTAACCAATTGAGATATTATACATGTATATATACATATTCATGATGATTTTTAATACAATTCATGTTATTCATTCCAAATGAATTTTTAAATTTAAATTTTGTCTTATTTCACTTCTAATCATTTATATTTTTTTCATTATCCAAGTCTTCCAAATTGTTTTAGAAATGTAAATTTATTTACCAATATTATTAATTAAATAGATTTTTTGTTAACCTTTAAAAAAATTCATAAAGTGTATAATTATACTATTTTCCAAAAGGAACATTTTCACATATATTTACAAATGGATGATTTATCTTAACTTTTATAGGGAAAATAAAATTCCAAGCTACAATATCCCTTTTACAAAATTTAGCTACCTATTTAAATTTTAAACTATTTTAAAAATGAAAATTATATTATGAAATATTTTTTTAATATTTCTCTATCATTCCCATTAATATTCCAAAATACATGAACATACCTCAAACTATATATATCTACTCATTGATTTATTCATGATTTACATTCTAATGAAACATTTGTATTATTACAATCATTATTCAATGGACATTAGAGTATTATTATATATCCATTTTATTTGTATCATGGATATGATAATTTCCTTAACTGTATACCATTTCTATATATGGTGTTTTATTATGAATGTTATTTTTATTGATGTGGGAAAATATTTCTAAATATTTATAATTTACACAATACAAATATTTATTGATAAGGTGTGTAATTATTAAATCTATCTGATCATTCAATATCTGAGGAATGCAATGGACATTTATTGATGGGTGGTGCCCGAAGTTATATAAGCCCTCAATTCATCATTATTTCTCATAAGAAAAAACATTTTTCTAAATTTTATGGTTGTTATTACCCATATTTTTAAACAATCTTGTGAAAGGTCTTGATAGTAGAGGTATCATGATAGATGAGATCACAAATTACAATATTAATTATTTCCCTCATTGATAATTCAATTATTAATATTATACCTATTATTTTTTTGTTGGTATTATCCGTAGAGGTATTTCATTCTCATGATATTTGTTAAATTTAATGTGTATTCATATATTTATCATTCTATATTCATTAAAACTTATTTTATATTAAAGTTAAACAATAAATGTATTATGTTTTCAGTTTTTTATTATTCTATATTTATTATTACATCTCAATTCATGATGAATTACACATTGTATAATCATTACTGAGAATTTTAGATCAATCAAATTTTGTTTCCTTTCCCTATGATATGATGAAAAATTCATTAAATGGGTTTTTAGGATGTTGATATTTTTATTTTTTATATTTTATGTATTATTACTAATGTAAAATGGGTGTCTTTTTTGTATCTAGATCATATATACTACTAATCTAATCATTACAACATTATGAAATACTTTGTATTTTATGCCAATGTAATAAAATAACAACTAGATAAATGTTAATATGGACCAGTTATTTACAGCTATTATTAATGAATTCTTAGTATAAAACATGGGAATTATATTTAATAAAATATAGATTTTGTTATATAACCCCATCATGGGAATTGAGGGTATGTATAATTTAATGAAAATATAAAGATTCTTTTTTTAATGAATAATTTATCTGGTTTCCCTAGAAATATCTGCATGTTTGGATAAATAAATTGCATGTGATTCTAGCATAGATGTACCATTGTCTAATAACTATAAATATGGTGTGTTAGGATTTAGTTGATTATTACCTAGTTCTAAAAAATGTGTTACACTGAACACTTGGTTTGAAACTATAGGGGGCATATTTTGAATAATTTAAATTTTATTTATAAAACAATAATAAATATATGATATTATTCCAACATAAACCATGTTTACAATTCATTGATTAACAATTAATAATTTTTATATCTATGTTAATTGTTATAATAGAGTTATAATTATACATTATGATTTAAAATTCATGATTTTATCGGATAATATAGTATATTCCATTTTTTATAAATTACACATAGAATAAATAAGGGTATCAGTACTTAGAAAAAATATAGAGACTTCCATATTATGATAGCGAATATAATTCTTATTTTAACCAAGATAATCATTGGTATATTTGGGAAGATTAATTAGGTTATGGAAAATAATATTTTTTAATGGATACACTTATTATTCCATAGTATTATTATACTTTGTTTGATCACTTCATGCGATAGGACCTCCAACATTTAGTGGGGCTACTAATCCTTTGGTAGGTGAGAAATGGAGTAATACTCATTAAAATATATTTATGGAAATGGGATGTGATGAAAATGAATGGTTTATAATGGATGTATACTATATCAGGAGACATGGTGATCATTGTTGTGGATAAATCTAGAATACTAGAGGGGAATAAGAAATATAACATACAAAATGGAGAGTCTTTAAGGATAAATACTTTGTTAAGTATTTCCCTCATGGGAAACCAATTAAAATAAATGGAATTTTGATTATCCTAAAGAAAAATTATTATAAATGTGTTGTAGAGTATGAGGAATTAATTTGAAGACAATACCGGAAAGATAAAAATTGCACATGACATATGGTATAGAAGACTAGTCATTTATTTAAAGGGATAATTCCAAGTCTCTAAAGAGATAATGTTTCTCAAAAAAATTAGTCATTTGATTAAATAGTATAATGTGCCATCATAATGGAGATAAAATTTATTATATCCTATATACCTAAATGTAATCCAGAGAAGAATTTATCATTTGAACACTAAGAATAAGGGACAAAAATTAATAATGTATATGATCATGGAACAATTTACATCACATGAATATTGTGGATAAAAACATCCAAGAGAATGCATTATGGGCATGGGATTTTGTTACAGATGTGGTGATAATGGTTGTCTGTCTAGTGAATTCAAGGGGAAGAAAAACATTAATGATGAATAGTTCTTTAGATACAAGGAAATGGGGACATATTCACACCAATTAGCTAATTTTCAATGTAACATACCATTGAAGATGAAAACTATAGAAGGATAAGTTTATGTGATTACTAATGTTAAGGTGGAGTTACATAATGACATGTTTGAAGATACTTTAATCATATATTCAAATATAGAAAATGTTAAATTTTATTATGGATTCCTTCACCCATTTATATATTCAAATTTTTTCAAAGAATATTACCAATATTTCAGCACATTAAGTAGGGATTTATCAGTTCGAAAACCTAGAATATTTCTCATTGAAAATAGGATGTGTCAGGAAGTGCCCTTACAAAACAACTAGTGGATGTCTCAATTGAAAAAGGATTATTTAAGAAGTACCCATTATGAAACATTAACATTCCCTATTAGTGGAAAATATTTTCATATAGGTGGATGAATTTGATATAATCCTTGGTATGGATTGGATTTAAAAGTATGAATTAAAAAAATAATAGGTGAAAGAAGTTACCATATTTTATGAATAAGTGAAATTACTTGTCACTAGAGTGGATAAGGTATTTATTCACATTAATTTAGTGCTTTTGTATCCATTTTTTACTTCATTAATAATAAATATTGATCCATGGGGTCATTGCTTGACTATCTAGAAATAAATGCTATTATAATAATTAATTATTAACGCATGTCTCACATTGATGACATATTAAATAAAATTCATTGAGATAATTTTTTTCCAAAGATTGAACAAAATTCTAAGTATCATAAATTGTCATTGAAGAGAGAATATATTTTAAATAAATTATTTATAAAGGGGTTTAGACATTATATGTTTACATTAATTCTATTCAAATTGAATAATACACCCTCTCTCTTTATGGATCAAATCAATACAATATTCAAAAAATATATGGATAAAATTAATTTTATATTCATCAATGATATCTTTTGTATTTGAAAATTCAATGAGGATCAAGATAATTACTTGTGAATCCTTCTTGAGACAAATCAAATAGAAGGGTTACATTAAAATTTTATAAATTCTAAATTCTCGATCAATTAATTTTTTTTCTTGAACATATTATCTGTATTGATGGGATCTTATTTTATCCTAAAAATACAATGGCAGAACAATAATTTCATATACCAATGAACAACACCATTTTATGAATTTTTATTGGTTTCGAATATTATTATCTGTGATTTGATAAAATGTTTTCTGGTTTGGCTAATCCATTACCCAAGATTTCACATAATGGAGTTAAGTTTATATTGAAAAAAAATGATAAGAATTTTTTGAATAATTATAGAAGAACATTGGTCAATGATCTATTTCTCAATTTTCCATCAAGATGTGTTGGATTTTGGTTATATAGGGATGTATCAACGAAGTGGCCTAGTTGTATCCTTATGAAAATAAAAATGTCATTTCTTATTATTATTTTCTAAATTTTCATGAAAAGTGATATACAACCCATGATCTTGAGTCGAAAAATATAATAATTTTTTTAATATAAGGATACATTATCTCAATGGTGAAATGTATGAGATATGGAAAAATCTGAAGATCCTAAAAAAAATATTTTCACATAAAGTGTATAATATTTGGAAGAGGAGATATCCTGAGATAATCAATTGGTATGAATATATAATATAGTTCTACAAAAGGAAGGAAAAACAGGATGAGTATTCATGAAAGAGGAATGTTGATGGAGTTATGAGAAAAATTATGATTGTGATAGATCCTATGTTTATAGATCTAGTAGATGTATATATATGGGAATTATTATAGAAGGGGATAAATCGGTACATTTTCAAATTATTTTGAATACATCATTTTTTGAAAAGGAAAAATATTATCAATATGATGATTAGAACTTTAGGAAGATAATTAAAGACATAAATTATGGAAAATTAGAAGACTTCCTTTGTGAATATGGTATTTTAGAATTTTTAAACAAACTATACATTCTATATATACATTTTTTAAGAGGTAATTATTGGGTGATTCTCATAGATTTAATTTCTCTACAAACCCGTGTAGCACTATGATGTATAAGGATTTAAGGGATCATTTTTTGTGAGATAAAATGAAGTGGGATATTGTTGATTATGTATCAAGATTATTATTTTTGAAATATGTGATGGAAACGATAAGTAACCCTAGAGGATACATGATACCTTTTCATATTTATACTAGTTTATTGGATAAAATTACTATAGTGTTTTTCACTTGATTACTAAAGAATCCTAGATGGAATGATACAATATAGGTTATTATTGATGACCACAAAAAATTTAAACATTTCATATATATATATAAGAAGTTGTTTAACTCATTAGTGGTTTTTATGAATCTATATAAATGAATTTTTAGGACTTTATGTCACACCACTTTAAATTTTGTCTAATAGTTATCCCTAATTTACATCCAAAGTATGGACGACTAATTAGAAGGATCTTTATACCGAGATTCACTTGAGTTATTACTACCATCACCAAACAGATGGAAATTCTGAATGAATTATTTAAAATTTAGAATACATGATGAGGTCATACTCTCTTTTGTTCAACGTTTATTGGATCATTATTTTCCTTTCGTTATGTTTTCTTATAATAATTGTTTTCATTAAAGTCTTATAATAGTGACATATAAATCATTATATAGAAAGTTATGGCTTACCCAAAATTAATTAGGTGACTCTAATGAAAGAATTATTTTAAAAAAACAACTATTGGATACAATGGAAATGGTAAATAATATTTATACTTCATATTAAGGAAGTTCCATGAGGAAATAATATTTTTTCTATTAATATAAAGTAATATTTAGAATTTCAATTGGTAGATCTTGTTTACTTGAATGTATCTTCATATAAGATTGTTATATGGTTTGATAAGAAAGGTAAATAGAACCATATGTACATTAGGACCTTTGAAATCCACTAAATTTTTAGAGAAATGGCTTACCAATTAGTAATTACAGCAAGTATCTCAAAATTACATGATGTGTTTTATATATCATTATTAAAGAAGAAAATTCAAGACCCAAAAAAAGTTCCCACATCTGAGAAAATTGAATTTCAACATGATCTATCTTACTATGAATTGCATGTCCATGTTATTGATGCTAGAGGTAAAGTATTGATAAATCATATGACTTTTCTAGTAAATGCTCATTGGAGAAATCCTAAAATAGGGGATGAAAAATAGAAACCATAGGTGACTATGAAGAGGTACCAACCTAATTTTTAAGGTGAATATGTAGGAAATTTTGACGGTGAACATTTTTTATGAGATTATAATGTATCACACTGAGACTTTACGATATGTTTATTTTATAATAATTCGATTTTATTAGATAGCTTGCGATACAGGAATCACCGAGTATAAACAAAACGATATACTCTATTAAATTTTTTTATTTAAAAGTGATTTTTATAGCCTAGAAATTATTTTAGATGTTATGAATAAAACTAAATATATTATGTAAAATATGTGGTTTACATAAATTTATTGGTTTTATATTTAATAAATGTTAAATAATAATCTTGTGAAAAAAAATCTGAATTTTTTCCTAAATAGTGATTTCACCACTTTTTTCACAATTATTTTAAGACTAATTAGAATATATATTTGTAAAAATTGAATTTTTTAAAATCATAGTTTCTTGATTATCATAATTTCAATTATTTATGATTCTCTAAATATAATTGTTTTTCAATAAATTGTAAAAATATAGATTCTTATTGAAAACGAAATTTCTATTTGAAAAAATCCATGTTAAATTTCCTTTTAATTTTTTTTGAAGGAAATATTAGTTATATTATATTATAATTAATTTAAAAAAGGTCATTGGAATCAATTATATGATCAATGTTTACATTAAACAGTTTATACTATTGAAAACATTTTCTTTGGAAATTTTTTTTGTCATCACATCAAATGGTTTTATTTTAAATTAAATTATACCACTTTTTGAGTTGAATTTGATAAAATAAAATAATTATTTGGATTAAAAATAATTAATTCTTTAAAAATTACTTAAATTAATTTATTAAAATAATTATTTGTGAAAATAGTAAAAATTAATTATCACATCTACGGTAAAAAAACAAGTTTATCTAGTGGTTAAACTAATAAGATAAGTGTTTAAATGAAACAAAACATATCCAATTGTTATTTTATGGATATATTTCATCCTTATGTAATCCAAGGTTTGATAATTGTTATTTATATCCTTGTTTCATGTGAAAAAACGTGGCGTCGTTTATTATTTTATAAAATTCTAGTATGTCCTCTCCCATGTCTATTACCCTCCACCACTCTCTTGACTTATTAAAACATAAAAACCCAATTTAATCACCCAATAATATAGAAAATACATTATTTACTTCCCTATTAACATCATTAGGTTATTTTTTATCAATAATAATTCATAGGAATACTTTTATTGAGAACCAAAATAGGTCAATTGATGTAGATGTATATTTCATAAATGAGTATATTTATTTTTCTTCCTCTTTCGCCTCTATAATAATATTATTCAATAATGATGATATAATAAAACTATTGTAATAAAAATAATAATGCATTATTATTACAATTTAATTACTAATATCCATCTACTATTGTATAAAATGGAAAATTAAATAGGCAATTGTGTTTATAGTGGACTAATGCCTCACAAAAAGATGTAATTTTTGTTCCTTCATCACTTATCACAAGTTCATATAATAATGGATTTAAAGTATATATATGGTATTTATAAAATTATTATAATATTTTAATAATGATATAATATATTACTTCCTTCTTTCTATTCTGTGTTAGATATGATTATGTTGCTCATTTGTATAGTGGGTTACCGTCTCAGGAAGCGATTCAATCCGTTTTTCACTAACACATATAATGGATGGTTATAAGTGATAAATTTAATTAACATATGTTATATATATAATGATACTTTTTGTGAAAATTAATATATAATCAACCTTTTTACCTTTTCACTTTTTATGTAAATGATAAAATCATTCATGAATATATACAAACAACCGTCTCCATTAATTGATGTTATTCATTCTCCATATTCAAATAAAAAAGTGATTATAAAAATATATGTAATGAAAAAATTATATTTATACCATTAATATCATTATGGATATGATAAAAAATATTATACTAAACAACAAGAACTTTTATTTTAAAACATGCAGGAGAAAGAAATGAAATTGACAAATAAAGCAATAATTAGAATGTAAGATTGTCAGTTTAACATGTAATAAGATGTTAGAAAAAGAAAATATATGATACTGTAAATATAAATTTTGTTATTTTATAATTTCATTATTTTCCCAAAACCACTATATAGGAGGTTAAATAGATTTAAATTAGTGGGAAGTGTGAGGTAAGATATTTCATCTCGATTTACACTTCCAATAAATCTTATTTGGTAACATGAACCAATGCATTTTAATATGGTGTATATTCTACAAAATTGATTCACTTAACAAGGTTATATAATTATTCATGATGAATAATTATTTAATTCAATTTATTCCTTCAATATTAATGTCTAAAATAAAATTCTTTCATAGTTTTCTTTGAATCAATTATATTTTACTTCAATATCCTTATCTTCGAAATTGTTTCACAAATGTCAATTTATTTACCAAAATGATATATTAATGAAATTTTATAATATACATGAATTTTAAAAAAGTATTATAAAAGTTATCCTTATACTATATTCTAAATTGGACGTTTTTTACCTTCTCTATAAAAGGAATGTTTCTCTAAAAATATATTATGATAGCAGACTTCCCATATACCAAAACTGTTTTGAAAAATTATGATTCATCTATATGTTTCAGAGGATTTATAAATAAAACAATTTCATGGAAATATTATTTTAATATTTAACTTTGGTTCTCTTTATTCTTCCCAATGACATTAATTTTCTCAATATCTAAATTATATCTCATTTATTTTGTGTTTTATTAATTCTCTTATAATATTTAATTTATTGAAAAAAATTTTCATTGGACAATTAATTTATCTTAAATATCTATATTTTTTATATCAGGGATATGAATGTTTCCTAAATGGTATACCATTTGTAAATATAGTGTTTTTTTATAAATTTTAATTGATTTACTGATGAAAATATTGAAATATCTGTATCCTTTACTCAATGTAGATATTCATTTGATAAGGAATGTAATTAAAAATAAAAATTTGGAATTTAATGAAGGATAAATGCATTGGAAATGTAGTTACAGATGGTACATTAAATTTTATATCCCCTTGATACTTCAAAAACATTCAAGAGTCAAATTAGTTACACAAATTAAATGGGATTTTCCCATAGTTTTAAGCATTCTTATAAAAGGTCTTGATGGTTTTTGTATCATGATGTCTGATATCTTTGAGTTTAATATTTTGAAATTTCATCATTTAGAATTCAGTTATTATTATTATATTTGATATTATCACATTAAAATTATACATTTAGGTATTTCATTCCCAATTTATTTATTAAATGTCATTTTTCAGTTATTTACCCATTCAATTTGATTTTTTCTTATTTCATGTTCATGTTCTTGATTTAATGGCATATTTTTTCAGTTATTTACCTTTCCATATTTATTATATATTATGTAATCATGATATATTTCACTATATGTATCCTTTAATAATCATTTTAGCATCCCCCTATATTATTTTATTTTCTTATTATATGAATAAAGTATATTTGAATGAGTTTCAAGGATTCCAAACATTTTCTATTGTTATTTTCATTTTATTATTCCCAATGTAAATTGTGTATCATATATATGTATGGTTCTTTAAAACTACTAAACTGATCGGTCATTCTGGGTGGGATATTTTCTTCGTTTTCCAATATATTAAAATACCCAATGGTTTTAGGCCACTAGAGTTGGTGTCTTTATATTATGAGTTATAAAATGTATTGTTGTTCAATGTCATTTTGAATAAGATATTTATCCTATTCCCATATTTTCTTATATACAAATGATCTCTCCCTTTATGACCAGTTGGATTTTTTTTCATTTACATAGTATATGATCCCACCAATTTCCAATGTCTCTATTCCAAATATTTTAATGATTATTATAACTCAGGACATACCTATAATGGGATCGTGTATGGTACAATTATGGGGAAATGATCACAAGTATTGTAAAATATGTTTTTTATGTAGATAATCCTAAATGACAATAAACATTTATAGTTATTGGGATTCTATGAAATTTTTCATTGATATAATGTTTATTTGAAATATATGAAAGGTTCTTGTTGGTCATCTCAAATGTTATCGCGGATAGTTTATACAAAATGATTTTTTAGCATTCGATTTGAGAGTGGAGGTCTGTTACACCTCATTATACCATCGTGAATACATAGTCAGAACTAAAGTGTGATTTTTCATATAATTTAAACGGAACCCCATGCCCATTTTCTATACATTTATGGAAAAAAGGAGTCCAAGTCCCCACTTCAATAAACATTCACCTTCAAGGGTCTACCCCAAAATAGATCTGAATGTACCAAAAATGGGCATTCCAAAATAACTAATAAAAAAATATAATATGTTCACACATAAAACCACCATAAATATTTACAGGTGTTTTTATTGAAAATGATTCATTTTTATCTATCCCCCAGACTATTTTAACAAAATATTATTTAATTTTATATATAAAAATAAATTTGGTCAATGTTTTATTGATTTCAATGAATTATTAGTGAATTCTCATGCTTTAGAATTTTAATATGGAAATGTTGATTATTTTATCTATAAAGATTCATCATTAAATCTAATGGGATGTGTTTTTTTATAAATATCATGTAATTTTTATTTTTTCTTTCAATTAACACCTCATGAGGAAAATTAAACTACACATGACCCTGAACTGATGGTTATATCGATTTCTATAAAAATTTATAGAAATCATGTATATGTATTAAAGTATGAAATAAATACTAATTATAACATCATGAGGTGTAAATTATATGATAAATATTCGATTATAAAATATTACAAATGCACAATTGTTCACAATCAAGGAATGGAAAAATTGAGAGTACATAATGCTATGATATGGAAAGAAAATTTTAAGTTAAATATTATATTTCTAGAACATTATGCATTTCATACTAATTTATTTGATGATGGAATAGAAATTTTTCATGTGGTAACTGCCAATAGTTTGATTAAGTTTCCTTCTTCATAAACTTCATCAGACAAGTTTAAGTAAGCTTTGAAGAAAGATATTGTTTTATAGTAAAACTCACAATTGGATAATAATGATTATTTCCTGAATTATATATTGAAAAGGACGTTGTTTTGATATTAAAAAAATGTTATATTTTTCTTGGGACCCATATTTAAGGAAATAATTATTGAGTGAGGCTCATAGTTCTCTATTTTCTATTCATATTTGCAGTAAAAAAATGTACAGAGACATTCGTGAACATTTCTGGAGGAAGGTAAAGAAGAATCAAATTGTTGATTTTATTATGAAATGTTATAAATTAAAATAGGATAATACCAAATGAAAATTACTTAAGGTGATCCATAATCATTTTCTAGATCTAGAATGGAAATATTTTAATAAATCTATGGATTCTGCAGTTGAATTTCTGAAGAAATACTGGTGAAATAATGTGATATGGCTAATTATTGATCGTTTTAATAAATATATTCATTTTATTTTGTTTCAGTATAATATGTGTTTGGATAAAGTTTATATAATTTATGTTCAAGAGATAATTAAATTTCATTTTTTCCCCTATCTATTTCCCAAATTAAACAAACACCATTTCAGGTTAACATAAGATTCATTAACCCTCAAAGAAATAACCTTCATATCTCACATATCACCTTAAATCCAACCAATATTCCATGTATATAATCCACAACCAACTATGAATAACTGATTTTAAATCATTCATTCATTATGGAAAATATAATTTCAAAACATCCCACACACTATACAAGTTATTTAAAAAATCACCCTCTTGTATAAAGCAAAGGAAAAAAATCTATAATCCAACCCTGATAATGGAAAACTGCTACCGTTTTCAACCCACATCATTTCTCAGGAGGCATAGAATCTTGGGAAATGTTTAAATGAATCATAGATAAAACCACTATGAGTCACATAACATAAATTATTGTCTCTAACTATTAGTATGTTCGCCAACCATGTAAATAATCCATGTCAGACCTATTAAAAATCAAACACCACTAACACTATTACAATCTCAACAATTGAGTAACATGAAGGCCTAATAGGATACCCAATTGTACCCTTAACTATATATCATCAATATAGTTCAATGAATATACCTATATATTACATATATTAAGTAATCAATCTATATAGGCTAACCCCTCTCTGAGGTCACCATTGAATATCATAGATTATATCAAACCACAATGAGGAAAACTCCCTTGATACCCCTTTATATCACTTGAATAACCAATATCTAGAGAATCATCTCAACATCATTGGGAACTATCACCAATAATATAAATAAGACCCAAATTGGTTTCATGTCATGGAGAAATAACCAAACACAATCTCTTATACAAATATTCAAAACACATACTACAAAAATAGATTGATGGAATTAATTGTCATTATGAATACATAAAACATACTACCTACTCTAGGATCAACGTTGTATCCACATAATATAAAAATAAAATAACCCATTGATTATTTATATCAAAAAAAATATTATAAAAATGTAATAGTTATGTATAATTTTACTCGTAAGTATTTTTAAAAAACTGAAAAAGTTATTTTTGAAACGTTAAATTATATAAATGTGTTTTCTTTTCTAGAACCATAATCACAATCACACATAAAAATCCACGTGTATTTTAGACCTATGTACTTAATAAAATGAATGAATACCCAATATATATCTACCCTAATATAAGAAGAGAAAGTCTTAATTTGAATCAAATATTCGTATTGTGTTATAATCATCCCAACTGTAATATCAAAAACCCAAAATAGTGATATCAACTTCATCGTTTCATGGAATATATATTACAGAGGTGTTAAGTAGGATCAAAAAAAAATCTCCATCAAATTTCATGACCATTTATATTTTTTATATAATATATCAAAAATAGTAAAATAATAGAAACAAGACTTGGATACCCCGTTGTTACATTTCTACCAAGATCAGTCAGTTCAAACAATATCAATGCACCACATGACATTAGTCATGACACCCCTTATTCTAGGGGCATCCGACTAGAACTGATGGTATATTATGATACAATTGTAAAAAAATACACTATGGTATAGATAAATCTAAAACATAGTGTATTTAATAATAAATATGTTATATAAATAGAAAAAGTAAAAAAAACAACATTTCACATAACAAAAAATGAAAATATTAAACCATAATCTGTACATAAATATGAAATTCTAATAAAACATTATTTTTGAAGAGAAAATATTTATCAATATATAACCCATTAATAATAAAATAAATATAAAATATCTACCACCATGTATGGAATTCCATCCCAGTCCAATCTCATAATAAAATCCATGATATCCAGTTCAACAATATAACATCAAGATGATTCTGTACGTATGCAGAAACTCATGAGATCACCTTGCATATAATTGTAACATGAAAACCCATAAACTGTGTGAGTGTTACTTATTATTCCACACTCAATAGTTCAAATAAAATATATAGAATAAATATTTTATAAAACATATAACATCAAATATAAAATAAAACTTAATAAAAAAACTCATTATCGATCCTCGAGTTTTGTGTTGATTCGTAGAAATGACTACACATACCATGTTTAGTTCTAATGTTGATTCATAGCTCTTCACACATCAATAAAAATGGTTTTTTATCTCACAACCATAACAAAATATGAAGGATTAAATAATTCCCAAGCATAAAAGTGTCTCGAATAATCAAAAATGAGGGTTCGAATGGTTCCCACCCTTCACACCACATCATATCATCAATACAATGGGTGGGAATGGTACCCTTCCTTGGTAAAATCCCACTCAATAAATAACAGGGTTTGGAATGTCTACTAAACATGGTTCCATATCTCTGGCACCCAAATAAATAATAATATATATATATTTAAATAAATTCAATCCCATTGATATTATTCTATGAAAATAACATTGATTTTCAAAGGAAACATGATACAATATAAAAATAATGATATTTAAGCATAACTGTTATAACCTAGATATAAAAACAAAATTTTTGAATATGAAAAAATAAATTTTGAAACTTATTTTTTACACAAGTATAATATAAATTTAATATTTTTTATTGATTTTAAATAATATAATAATAATTTGAATGAAAAATAAATGTATTCTAAAAATATCTTTATTTCTAAAAAATCATTCAATTTCACTTTTGTTGAATAATTTATAATTAAAATTTTCAGATTTAGAAAATTCGTTTAAAAAACATTATTTTAAAAATATAAATTTAAAATTTATATTAGGGTAGTTTTTTGGGATTTTTTGAATGTTTTTTGGTTTTTTAATGAAAATATGTATTTCTATTAAAAATACCATTTTGTATAAAGAATTTACAAAATCTATTTTATATAAATTATGTTTTATTTATAAAATTAATTCATTAATATATAAATTAATCCATTTTTTGTCAAATTAACTGATTTCATATATGTTTCTCATATAATTTTTTTTCAAATATTCAATGTCCTTTTTGGAAACAAATTTTTTGACACATCGGCATGTATAATTTTAAATTACAATATGTAAATTTTGTGACGTGAATATGAAAAAATGGATTCTATATTTGGAATTAGTATAATTTAAATTATATAGTATGTATATCATAATATTTGACCATAATTAATAGTGAAAGAAATAAAAATTATTTAACATAGTTATGGTAAAAATGGGATTATCTATGGTTAAACTAAAACAATATGGGTAAGAAATGACTGAAAAAAATCTCTAATTTCAATTTTTAGGTCATAATTAAAAATTATTTCTTATAAGTATTGAAAAGGGTCCACTTTTATCTTTTTGGAATGAGAAAAATGTTGTTGAAAATCATTATTTTCTATAATTAAATGGGTGTCCTCTTCCCCAATTATAGAAGAAAATCACATCTACTATATTTTGAAAAATTAAAAAAAAACATTATTTTAGATAATACATTAACAAATAAATTCATTAATTTCTTCCCCTAATCCAAAAATCCTTGGATTGGTTAGTAATCTAACCTAGAAATGATTTTTGTGGGAACCATAAAAAGATTTTCAAAGAAGTGGTAAAGACCTTAACTGAGGTATTTTTTTATTACACCTCTATAAAACCATTCCAAAACATGAACATATAATACCCCTAATATATTGTATATAACTATATTTAATTTTTTTATGGTAATTACGTAAAATTATCTCATCCACTCTAAAATGGGAAACCAAACAATTGATTCTATCTATGTAAGACTACCTCCTCACAGAACGATGTAATTTTTTTTCATCACTGCTTCTCATATATGGATATAATGTTGTATATGATATTTACATAGAATATTAATGATATATTCCTACATTTTTAATTAGAATATAATATATACCATATTAATTTCAATTTCATTACGCGTGTGATGACATCATTCGTGTGTACGGAGGAGTATTGCCTTCCAAAGTGATGTGGTTTTTTTCACATACACATTAGATATATTTTAATAAGGAATAATTATATATATATATATATTATTCATAAAATATTAATCATAATTTTCATTTAATATATCATATACTTTCAAGCCTTATCATACACTGAATAAATTATAACTTTGTTCATGTGTACAACCAATTACTACCACATGAGGTGATGTGATTCATTTTTATTACCGCTTCATAATGATGGTATGTTTAAAGCTATTTAAAAAATCATATAATATTAAGGATATAATTATTATCCTTGAAATATATAATAACACTCACCTTCCTTCCATCTTGATCTTTAAGAAATGGAAACGTTACTCTTGTATACAAATGACCTCTCACCTCAAGTATTTTTATGTAGTTAATTTTTCATAAAAATATTTCATGGATGTTTTATAAAGTATAATTTATTTATAAAAATTATAGTTAGTTAATGGATACAATTTTATAAATGTTAAATTATTAATATATGTGACCACTATTAACATACCATTGTAATTTTGGCCATATGAGCCGTCTATCGTTAAAATATATGATGAGAAATTAATTGATTATGTAATTGAATATTGCATGGTAAAAATAAAAATTAACGGAACATTAAACCTGATAATCATTATTATGAAAGTAAATAATTTCTGTAATTTTACAATTCAGGACAATAATGAATGAATGTGAAAAAGAAGGCTTGAGGTAAGGGATCTCACTAATCCTCCCTTTCCTTCAGGCTATGAACATTCTCTATCTAACCCACATTTTCACTCTCTTAATGTTATGTAATTATGATAATGTATATATGTATCTCACATATATAAATATCTTATTAGAACTTCATTTTATTGGATAACACATTCCTTAATATCATTTCTCAAATTACATTTTTTTGAAATTTCCTTTGCTTATGAAATTAAATCAGATTATGCAATCCATTATCATTCCGTGGGAAATTATTTTGTTATCCCTTATGATTGATTCCTTTATATGGAACACATATATCTTGAACATGTCATGGTGTTTTCACCTAGACATCACACTAATTCAATGGGTAAATATTTAGTCTCCTGATATGAAAGGTATGGTTTCAGGGTGTAAATCTAATGATTAATAGGACATTGTTTACAATAAAATACATTCAATGTAGTTAGCCTTGACCAATGATTGTGTCACGTTATATAATGTTTTAAAATGTTCTATATTTCCATGATTTTCTAATCCCATGTTCTTTATAATAATATTCCATAAATTACTCATGAGACTTCTCCTTTGTGATGTCAAGATAAACCTTTGAACCCTATGTTATATTTTTTTATCATGTGTATTCCATTACTAGGATTTTTAGTTCACCCATTTCATTTTGTATTCCCTATGTTATCTCATTCATTTTAAGGTTCAAAAATGGACTATAGGTGGTAAATATGGAGAATGAAATAATTAATAATTACATTATATATTATGAAACTCTTCTTGCAAAGATATTATTCCATTAAAATCCATATATTTTAGTTACAGTATATCAATGTTTATAAATTATGTAATAATATGTGTAAAGGTATTAGGACTCTATAGTTGGTATTTGATGAAATGTTTACTTATATTTGGAACTAGGATGTCATTTCATTATTCTAAAAATTAGGAAGAATTATTAGAAAAATACAACGTATAAAAGAATATCCTGGAATCTTGGTGAAGCATAGAGTGAGTGGTTGGCAAGAAAATACATCCATATCTAGATACTAAGAGTTTATGCATATCTAGCATAGAAAACCATTGGGGTAAAACCATGAAAAGAGAGCATTATGTTGGACTAATTCTTCACTTGGTTCATGATAATTGGCCCTTCTGCACACTTTGTTTGACACACTCATGGGATATTTTTTTGAAATTCACTAACTCTTTACGAACCATTATGATGGAGATAAAAAAATTATTAGGTTGGAAATAATAATTGAAAAATTACTATGGATAATGTAATGCCGCAAAACTCTCAGGTCCATTATTTTTCTGAATTACGGTGTTTGAGGTGTTTTGGGAGGTTAAGGTGACTTATCCCAAATATTTTTCCAAAATTATAGTTCTTTGAATAGTTCCATCAATGAGACAGATGTGAACAGTTCCATTACAGAGACTGACATATACATTGCCATCGGTGAGACCGATGTGAACCATGGATCATTGAGACACATGTGAATAGTTCCATCAGTGAGACCCATGTGAAACCTGCCATCGGTGAGACCGATGTGAACCGTGAATTAGTCAGACTAATATGAACCTTGCATTGGTATGATCGGTGTGAAAAGTGCCACCAGTGAGACTGATATGAAGAGTTCCATCGGTGAGACTGATATGGAGAGCTCAATCAGTGATACATATGTCAACTATTCCATCGGTGAGACTTATGTGAACCGTGCATCGGTGTCACTGATGTGAATAGTGCCATTGATGAGACTATTTTGAGTAGTTCTATTAGTGAGACCAATGTGAATGGTTCCATTGATTTGACCGATGTGAACCATTCATCGGTGAGACCGATGTAAGCCTTTCCATCCGTGAGACTAATGTGAATAGTTCCATCCTTGAGAACGATGTGAATAGTTCCATCGGCGATACCGATTGAACCATGCATTGGTGACACAAATGTGAATAGTTCCAATATTGATATATTTTGTTAACACTGTTTCCTGGTTCGGTAGGTGTACATTGTTTCATTCTTCCTACAGGTTCACCCCTTTGACATTTTACGTAACATAAATTTAATTTGAGGAATTTTAATTTATTTAATCACAATTTAAATCACATAAATCTTACATTAATTTTCTTAATGCTCAGGTTTCATTTACTTGGTCAGACCACATGGTTTAATGTGATCTTCTTTTAATAGAAAATCCTGCATATCATAAATCGATGCTCCCTAAAATCTTCTAAAGGGACAAGATATCTTCCTCAAATTTTCTACCTTATTGTTCTCTAGTGTGAGACACTTGAACCATTACGTCTTCCCATAAAAGTGGTGTGATATGACTTTAATCCATGGATTGTTCCCCCGTTAGGTTTCTTCCCACTACATGTGCACCCCCTGTTTTGGTGCAAGCAGTGAGTGTCGATCAGTAATTGATAGAATGTATGATTTACCACTATTATTGTGGTTTAATCAATACTTCTTCCCATGTTTCTCATTTCCATGTTTTGGAATGTGATCCCCATTCCGCTAATAGAGTTTATTTGGTGTCGGTTAGTGCAGACGTTTCATGGATTCCTCAGGTAGATGCAGTTGTCATGGGAGAGGAGATCGTAATCTGTTGGGTGGATCACTCTCTAATAAAGAACGTAAAGAACCATTTGAGGTAGGGGATGCATTTCTTATATATTCTTTTACATGCAATCATAGATTTATCCATATTTAGCCACTATATCACATTGTAATTGAAATAATAAATCTTTGAACATGATAAATAAAATGATATCGATCATTTGTTATTGCCTCTTGTTTTTCTTGAGAGTGTGATATCTATGATTTCCATGTTTAGATTTTCGTTCTTAATGGAAATTGGTAATGAACATAAACTAAGATTAATTTTAATTATTTTTCTATGATAAAGAAGGATTAAAATGAATATGGTGATTTTTGTTGTAATTTGATGTTAATCAAATTGATGTAGTAAGCATACTTAATTATTTCTGATAGATTATTTTTTAGGTTTCCCATAGTTGGGAACTAATATTAATAAAATGGTTAATTAATGATTTAGTAAATAATTTTTGTTTGATAAATGATAATTCTTCATAGGGTTTTTAGTTACCTCCTTGCTTTTAATGTCCTAGAGCCATATATTTGGAGTTGTGAGAGCTCATTTTGTGTGAATGAATAATGCCTTGTTTATGGGATAAGATCCCTGTTGATATCCTGATTTTACCCTGCTGCTTGTTTTGTGATGTGATCCTGGATGGTTTTTATGATATGTGGGGGCAGGGAGGTCCATTGGTTGCGACAGGAGCCGACAGCTACAGTAGCGAGATGTATCGATTTATACATATGTGTGTCGAAGAGGATAGTGGAGATGATGAAATGGGTTGGATGTGAATGTTTGATTGATTGTTGAATCTCGATTGTGGTTTATCTTCTTCAGTTTACCCACATCTCAATGAAGATTTATTTTCTTACTCTCTATCTTAAAGGGGTGATGCCCTACATGGTATTCCACATGCTCTCCATGTTTATCTTCTCGAGGGAGGATGGCTTTACGCTCTTACAATAGGTGGAAAAGACTCAACTGGTAGTTCACCAACTAAATATATTGACCCACATGTGTTGGTAGCTTAAAATCATTTTCTAGAATTCCTAAGAATATTGGAAACAAATAATTCTGTAAATAAATTATTGAAAAATATATATTAACCCATGGGTTTGGAACTTGTTGGGATGCAATGATGAGGTTGTAATTTAAATAAACAATTAACATTGGTCGTGATGCTAATGAAATATAATGTGGAACTATTAATGGTTAGTTAATGATTAAAAAATTAACTAACGTAATTTGAAATTGATAAAAAGATAAGAGTTAATCTAATGTAGATCTTTTAATGGTTATGTGCTTATAGGGTACCAAGTATTAGAAGTGGCAGTGTGGAGTTCGAGAGACACTAGCTGCATTTTAGTCTGAGATAAGGATTTTCCCATAGTGTGGTTGTGAGATTTATTATATCATGTCCTTTTTGAGTTTCTATATGTTACCTCACTATTTCAGTTAGGTAAATTGACACCTCAGGTATTCTGAGCCCTAGGGGTGTTTTCTCCATCATTCCAATGGGAGGATGGATGGCTGACCACCCCCTTTGGCCCTGCTCTATACTCTTGGTAGTAACTTGTGCTAGTAAGAACAATGGTCATTTTTTCCCGTGTATGTGTGTACAATGATGTAATGGGATGTGTTTATTCACACACATATATTATATGTATAGTTTCCTATAAATTACTATAGGTGTAATGTGTATAGGCTGTGATTGGTTGAGGATCCTTACTCGGTGTGTGGGCTATAATGGCTTTATTTTTAATACCTCATGTATGATACACATTATGTGAGAAATGGTGGATCATGGAAACTACCTAGTAAAATTTGTTACATGGATCTGGTGGTTGTTATGCATGAGGAGCACATTGTGGGGCTTTTCCCAGGTGTCTGTGGGCATGCCATTTTGGAGAGAGTTACTTAGAAAGTGCGATGTTGGTGTAGGGAGGAAAACCAGTGTGGAAGTGGTAGAAGGATAACCTTGATATTTATTATTATATTATATACCATTGTATGAGATACTTGGGGAGAGTATAAATGGTGATGCGGGGAACATAGGATACCTATTTAGGTTGAGAGATAGTATCACTTGTCATCCACTATGCTTTAGTATTCTTTTGTTACTTTTGAATGAGAGGATCCAGGGAGGGTCCTTCTGAGTATACTGTTATACTCAACCTACATATATATAATCTATTTTTAGGTTACTTAGAGCATGTTGGAGATCATGTTGATTACTACTATCATGGGGTTGCAGGAGCTTCTTGGTCTTCGGGGTTGTTGTTTTTTACATTCATTAGGTACTTGCGTTTTCCACATTCGGTTGTAGTAGTTTCTGCATGACATTACATATGAGTACATCAGATTTATTTTACATTGAAATTTTTGTTAGAATTAGTTGGTTTCTTTCTTGTAAATATTTCTTTTTGGTTTATTTTATTATAGGGTAATACATCCCATTTGTGTGTTTACAATACCCTTGGTGCTAGTTTCCAACCCAGGTCCAACTGGAGATGGAAATAGGGAGTCATTATCTCCCTTCTCACATTGTAGAACCAGGAGTCATACACCTTGTGGGGATGGGGTCGTTAAAGAGTGGTATTCGAGGTCTGGTTGAGGGATAGGATGGAGTTTGGTGTTAGGAACAGTTGAGGTTTCTAGGGTTGGTAGGGGAATAGTTTCAGTTATGATTATCAAGTGATGTAAACACTGAAGACTAGCTGAGTCATAGGCATTTAGCCCCCCTGTGATCTAATGCAAGGACCTTTAACTTTTTAGTTTCTACATAATGAGGTGATACTAGTTTTATGGTAGAAACATAGGAAATTATCATGCATCATTCTTCATTGTGCCTGTGTTTGAATGGGTAGACCATGGGATTGGTTAACCTAAAATAATAAAAGGAAAAAATAATTAATTCATGGTTAGTCTTCCATATTTCAGGTTTAGGATCTCTAACTACTTGTTGTTTTTCAGGTATAGCTATGGGTTGACGTCCTCATCTGGTTTTCATAGAACATGTCTAGAAGGTTATGCTAGTATATCATCATAGGGTAGTGGTTAAAAAAGAAGACACTTGGAGGAGTATACTCTGTGAGTTTCAATGCCAAATTCTATAGAAGTATGAGGGATCTGTTTCAGATCTAGTTACGGATGACATGTTAGAGGAGGATGAGATAGCTTTAAGTTCGATCTATAATCGGAAGAATCATTGTGTGTATTCGGTTGTTATGATGCTATGTAGAGTGGTGAGGAAGTGGTGGTTCTTATTCCTCAGGGATCTCGAGGATTCGGTGATCTCATGGGAGGAATTGTGAGACTATTTCTGAGTCGAGATTCATTCTTCAACTACGAAGGTGTCCATTCGCCAAGAGCTTCTTACTCTTCTACAGGGGAGCTCCAGTGTGTGAGTTCTTGGAATCTATTTCAGGAACCTTTTACAATATTCTTCGTATCTATTCCAAATGAGGATGCTAGGGTGAGGCATTTCGAGGAGTCATTGCGTCCAGAGATCCAGTGTTTGGTCACCCCGTTTATGCTTAAGACATATATTGAGGTGCTCATGTGGAAAAAAGTAATTGATGGGATGTTGGAAAGAAATGTATCATCATGATAGATGAGAAATAATGATTCCTTAAGAAGCATAGTTGTGGTCCGGGGTTCAAGGTTTCCAAGGAAGAAGAGTTTCCGTTCGGCCAAGGGTAGGTCTCAACCCTTAGAATCTCATTTCTCCGGGGGAAGCGGATCTTTGGCCTATTCCAAGGGGATAGAAACTAGTTTATCTTGTGGAGGATGAGGAAATTTGTATTGGGAGTTCCCATTCTTTCATATCAGTAATCTTGCACTTGCTATTCTACTCCGGGTTCCCCCATTCCAGTCGAGGCAACAATAGTTTGTTGCACCACCTTTGGAAAAGTATATAGTAGATGGGGTAGGAAGAGGGAAAATCTATAATTCTCTCTATCCTTAGAGAGTGGAGCACGGTTGTATTGGTAGTCTTTAAGAGGTTTAATCATTCCTTGGTGAAGGTCGTGGTCAGCTTCATGCCTTAGTGTTGCCAACGATAAACGATCTAGACGTCGTTCGTGGAACTCGTTGTTTTTTTCAACATGGGTGTATTCCTTGTTTGATTTCGGGGAGACACAATCGTTCTTATCACCTACCATTTTCCATGATTTGGGACTTGAGGTAGAGACGTTTCCAGTTCCCATGGAGTTGATTACGCCTATCGGAGGTCGAGCTGACTTGTTTGAAGTATGTAGAGACTGTGAGATACTGCAGGGGTAACACCTCTCTTAGAGAGATTTCCTATGTTTATTCATACAACCATATGATTTCATCCTTGACATGTATTGGATGTATTTTGTGTAGTCTATCTTAGATTTTTTCAGGAGGCAGGTGGTCTTCATCGATGCAGATGGAGATCCAGTAATGTTTATTTGCAAGTGAGACCCTCAAATGGGTTATAGGAATGTTGCATCCTTATCATCCTTGATGGTTGAGCTGATACTGAGTTCTTTGGAGGTTCAAAAGATGGAATTTCCTAGGGACATATAATAATACCTTGATATCTTTCTAGAATAGGGTGTAGTATTACCCCCTTGAAGAGAAATCGCATTTTGGATCATGCTACAGCCAGGAGAATCTCCTTGCTCAATGTCTCCATATAGGATGTCTCATTTTTTGAGTTACAAGAGCTACGTATATATATTTATGGTTTGTTACAATCCTGTTTTGTTCGGCTGATTGTGTCACCGTGTGGTGCACTGGTTTTGTTTGTTGATAAGGCTTATGGTAGTTTGTGGCTGTGTATCGATTATCATCCCTTAAACAATGTGATAGTAATGAATCTCTATCTCGTTCTATAGATTGATGACATATTCGATCAACTAATGTGTGAAAGGTGGTTCATAAGGATCAGCTTGTGGTCCTAATATCATTAGATATGTGTGAAGGATGAGTATAACCCTTAGACTGATTTCCCTTGTCTCCATTAGCATTACGAGTTCTTCATAATGCCATTATGAGTGATGAATGCTTCATCTGTGTTCATGGTATTTATGAATTATTTTTTCCATAATTTCTTATATACTATCATGGTGGTTTTCATCGAATAAGTCCATGTGTACTCTACATCTAGGTAGGAGCATCCAGAGCATCTACACACCATTTTGGTAGTTCATTGTCCACATTAACTGTTTGGGAAGTTGTAAAAGTATGAGTTTTGGGCCCTAGAAGTTCGTTTCTTGGGAAATGTGGTGCCCCAGTAGGGATTAGCTATGGACCCATCGAATATAGAAGTATTTCTATGTTCAGCAGCCCCTGAGACAGTGGAAGAGGTGCAATGTTTCTTTAGTATCACATGCTACTACATGAGGTTTGTAGCCAATTTCTATCATTTTGTGACTCCTTAGATAGCATTAACCAAGAAGGATTAGGATTTCATGTGGAATGATCAATTCTAGGTAGGTTTTGAGTATATAAATGAGAATTTGGTAAGTTCTCTAGTTCTCTGTCTTCTAGTAGAGGGAGTTCAGTTTGATGTTTTCTATGATGCTTCACGTCTTGGGTTAGGATGTGTTCTGATGTAGCATAGATCAGTTGTTTCTTATGGGTTTCAGTGGTTTTATCTCCTTGAACATAACTATGCCACCAATGATCTTGAGTTAGTGGCAATGGTGTTTTCTCTGAAGTTGTGGTTACATAACCTCATTTATGAGCGCTTTGTGGTTTTCACCGACCATAAGATCATGATGTATGTTTTCTCCTAGAGTGACTTGAACATGCAACAACATTGGTGGAAGGAGTTATTACAATAATAAAACATTGAAATATCATATACCCTTATAAAGGGGAATTTTGTAGTCGATACACTGAGCAGTAAGTCCCGTAGTGATGTAATGCTTGAATCTGGTGATGTCAAGAGAATGATGGAAGAACATTCGGCATTACATCTCAATATGAGAGAAGTTGGGGGAGGAGGTTGTCTTTTTAAGATGATGGTATATTAATCTATGGTGAAGTATGTGGAAGCTTCTCAATTCAGAGATATATAGGTAGATGTCTTGAATGACTGAGTTGTTTGTGGTGAGGCCCCTGATGGTTGGTATGAGGATGGACATCATTGAGTGTTGTAAAAATGAAGGATTTTTATTTCATTGTAAATACACGAGACGGTTCTCAGAGACTTTAATAGTTTCCATTAGCAGTGCATTTTGGTGTGAAAATTATGTAACAAAGATTGAGGAGTCAGTTTTGGTGGCATGAGCTGAAGCATGTATTTTTAGTGTTTGTTTCTCAATGTTTGGTCTTCCAGGAGGTGAAGGACGAGCACCATGTCCCTGGTGGTTTTCTCCATCCATTATATATTCATTACTAGAAGTTGGATAAAATCTCAATGGGCTTTGTTATAATTTTACCTTGAGTTCAGGGAGGACATGATGTTATTTAGGTGGTTGTGTATCATTTAAAAATTTCTGCCTACTTTATAGCAATCAAGGATACGAGCATAGTGGATGTTTTGTTGGGAATGTATCTAGAGGATATGGTGAGACTCTGTAGAGTCCTGAGGAAAATCATTTTTCATCAAGATCCTCATTTTACCTCTACGGTGTTGAGTGGTCTCTATAATTATTTTTGTTCTCATCTATTCCATAGAATTTCTTTTCATCCATAAATGGATGGTAAGACTGAGCAGACCATACAAACTCTTGAAAACATGTTGTTCTCTTGTGTCTTATATTTTTAAGGTTCATGGATGAGGCCCATACCCTTGCGGGGTTATCTTACAATAATATTTATCACTCCATCATCATTATGGTCAATTTACAAGACTTGTATGGCTGAACATTCCATTCTCCATTGTGCTAGATTGGGGTCGGAGAGTCAAGAATTATCAAACCAGAAATAGTGCAGAATATGAAGGAGATGGCTCTGGTGATTCGTGAAAGGATGAAGGCCATCAAGGATCGTCAAAAATCATATTCCAATCAAAGGAATAGGCCTTTGGAATTGATTTTGGTTATCACATGTTTCTGAAGGTGACTACCACTCAAAGGTAGTGAAGGTTTAGTCATGGTATTAAGGTGTATCCCTAGTTAGTTGGGCCTTTCAAAGAGTTGGCTCATGTTGGAGTTGTGGAGTATCAAGTAGCACATCCCCTTTAGATGATCTGGATACATGCTGTTTTTCATGTGTCACAGCTCCTTCGTTAACATCAGGATGAATCTCACGTAGTTGATTGGTGAGAGATAAATGTTGATGATGATGCGACCTTCGAGGAGTGGCCTGTGGAGATCCATGTGAACAAATATAAGGTGTTTCCTGGGCATTCTATCCCCTTGTTTTGTGTCTTGTGGCGACATGATGGCATAGAGGAGGGTACCTTCGAATGTGAGTCAGAGATACGTGTTCAATACCCAGAGTTGGTTGATGTTTAACTATGTTCATGTAATGATGTTCCCTTTGTGTTTTTTGAAATTTCATGTTTATGAGATGGCTTTCATTTTATGCTTCTTATGGCTTTCGCTGTTTTGATAGGAATCTCGATGGGTGGTTGTTCCCACCACCTTTCTATTTCCTTTTAGGTTTTTTTAATTTACCGAGGATGAGAATGTTTGGAGAGGTATTTGATGTAATTTTTTGGACCTCTCTGGTCTATTACATTACAAAAATTTGATGTCTAAGGAGTTCTGGGAGGTCAAGGGGACTTATCCCCAACACATTTAAAAATTTCATGTTTTTTGAACAGTGCCATCGGTGAGACTAATGTGAACATTTCCATCAGTGAGACCGATGTGAACTGTGCAACAATTAGACTAATTAGAACAGTGCCATTAGTGAGAACAATGTGAACTGTGTATCTGTGAGATCGATGTGAATAGTGTCATCAGTGAGACAGATGTTAACAGTTCCATCAGTGAGACTAATGTGAATAGTTCCATTGGTGACACTGATGTGAACCATGCCATCGGTGAGACCAATGTGAACGGTGCATCGGTGAGATGGATCTGAACAGTTCCATTGGTGATACCTTTTGAACAGTTCCATTGGTGATACCGATGTGAACGATTCTATTAGTGACACCGATGTGAACCGTGCATCAGTGAAATCGATGTGAATAGTTCCATCGGTGAGACGGATGTGAACTCTTCCATTTGGTGAGACTGATGTGAACAGTGCAATAAGTGAGACTAATGTGAACCATTCATCGGTGACACTGATGTGAACATTTCCATCGATGATACATTCTGTGAATAGTGGTTCCTGGATCAGTAGGTGTATAGTGTTGTTGGTACCATCATGTATATGAATATTGTATATAATGTCGATGAGTGTCAATGGATGTCAATGATGATCAAAATGGAGAATAAAATCTCCTATGTTAAATGGGGAATGGAAAAGAAATGTTGGTTGAGAATGATCTAATGATTGATATATGTGAATCAAGAGTAGATGGAGTAAAAGAAAAATGGGGATAAGAGGTTGTGGAAGAGGAATGGCATTTTATATATGTAAAAACGTAGTTTTTCACTAAGTAGTTATTATATTTATATGAATTTACTAACTAGGAATGGTCCATCCATAAAGGCCAGCTGATGTCCTCATTTCAAGCATATATGGGACTCGAGGGGTCAATCATGCTCATGGTAAGCCCTCAAGGATAGCCCGTAGGACGCAGGGTGTGCACGGGCTATGTATAAGCCCGCTGGTACCACACGGTGGTGAACCTGTGCAGAGTGGGTGCTAGGAATGTGCTTGAGGAGAAGATTGGGCACTAAGAGAACACTCATATGGTGAACATGGTATTGGGTAGTACCATGGAGGGAGGAGTATATTTCTATGCCACTTCTGTCGGGGCATGATTGATAAAATCTGAGAAAACAATGCAGCGTTTTTACGTGGGAAAACAATTTAAAAACGATGAAATAATCTTGACTATTGATCCCTTAGAGACACGTGGTCTACCTTCTAATAAATCTCATGATTTATCCATTGCATCCTAGTCATCCATCTGATCTTCATAGGTCACATTTGAAGCAACATTGTCTGATCTCTCCACCGAGGTTGTCTTCATCCTATGGACACCTGAGCTCTACCCGTGAAATAGTACATGAGCCTAACGAATACCTCAGAACTTAGAGAATCATTTGAACTCATTTAAATCCCACAATGATCATTAGGATGTAATTAACACATGCATGAATTTTCATTATCATATAGGCATATAAATAAAGAGATAGTATGTGGCTGAAGCAAATGGAGTTGCGAGGCCACCTCATGAAGGTATATGCCTTTGAGAGATGATATGAATTTGTTCAATAATGGATGAATGTGAGGACAATAATCACCAAGAAATAAAGATCCCACGGTTGAAAAAAAACATCCATTTTATGCGGCATATCTCAATGCGGGGTTGAAGATATTAAATAACTGAATATTTTGGTTATTAAAGGCAGAATAACAAAGAGAGGATTGTGCAATTTTTGGACACTTAAAAGAACTAATATTTTCTTATAAAAACCCAATTGATTCATGATGGGTTTCTACTTCAAACCCATTCGAGAGCTACTATTTTCTATGAAAAAAATCAGTTTCGATATTTAAGTTGAATAAGGAGCATGCACGATCCATGAACCGTTTGAGGTTTGTGAAGAGTATCATGGGTGCTGATATGGTTCACGAAGAAGAAGAGTTGTGAACCACTCCTGGTTCGTGAAGAAAATGAGTCGTGGAATATTTGGGATATGGGAGAAATGTTCTCGCATAACACCCAACTTGAACATGTACCACTCTTCTTCCCGGTGAAGAGAATCCCATGAGGGGAAGTCCCACGCACCACTCAGTTTGTGGAATAGAACCTCTTATCATTTGGTTTGCGAAGGAGTACCGCACTTCATGTGCAAAGGAAGCCCACATATCCCTTTCGTATAGAGGAGCCTCGAACCATATGAGTTCACAAAGGATTCCTTCACACTATGTGAAAAGAAGAGATCCATACCCTTGGTGTGAAAAGCAATTGGGAAACCAAGAAAAATCATTCCATATTAATATTCACAAATTGATATTTGAATAAAATCACATACATATAAATATAAGAAAATCATAGTGAAAAAGTATGTGTTGAGGATGGGAGAATACATATTGTGTATGGTGATGTAAAGTGCATTCATATGAATGATTTAAAGAGGAAAAAAATTAATGTCCAAGCATATATGAGTTAGGTGATATGAAAAGAAGAGAAGAGGTTGTTTGTGTACTAAAAGTCACCATACCCAGTTGGGCCTTAACACAAGAATGAAGAGGCAAAAGTGCATGCATACGTGAAGGTTTTGAAGAGAAGCATCCTAAACCAAGGGTGAACATGTCTAAAGAAGTGAATAGGAAGAGTACATCTATATTGTCACATGCATGGTCATATGCATTCATGTAATAAGAAGTGTGGATTATGAAGATTCCCAGTGAACTTGTTTTGAGTGTTTGAACAATATGAAAATAATTTGGGATACTAGACAAGAAGAATAAGAAGTCTGCGTACATATTTTTGTTGTATTAGAGAAGAATATTGAACATTAAAGAGAATGAACTCGGGAACTCAATGTAAGCAAAGTCTCATGATTAATAGGAGATAAAGACATTTATTCTTATCTGTTGAAGGGAACTTGACTTCCATAAACTGGGTGTGACTTCACCCAGAGTAGTGAGCCAGGGGAGTCAACGGAAGTGATTCGAGGGAGGCAGTGAGCTATCCGTGACCTTTTGTAAAGGATGTGTTCCTGGTACAGTGTGACTATACCTGATGCTTGTAATCCAAAACATTTTACGAATAGTGGAATTTGGTACAACCGGAAACCAATCGGCGTATGCTACTTGGACATAGCCCTTAGTTGCGAACCAAGTAAAAGTGATGTGTTTTCCTTCCTCATGTGAGTTGTTTAATTACTCCACTTCTCTATCATATAGTTTTAATTATGATCCTACCAATGTGGGAAAAAATCCAGTAAATAGGATAAATAGTTTACACCCTAATTCACCCCCCCCCTCCGGGTGACCTAGGGTCCTTCAATTGGTATCAGAGGGAAAGGTTTTACATATGTTGGATACATTGCAGTAATTTTATTTATAAGAGGATTTGAGTTTCATTAATGAGTCAACAGTGAATAGTAGTCTTGAGGAATGTTCAGTTATCTCCGAGCAGAAATCTATACCCAACAAGACCGTCATGAACATGAAAAAGAAAGAGAAGAAGAAAATGAAGATGTCTATCGTTACCAAAGAAGATGCAGTGTCTAGTTCATCATTCCCTTCCAATAATGAAGAAATATCAGGCTTGGGAAGTAGAGAGCAGGTGGATCAGATTTCTACAAGGGAAAAAGAAGAAATATCTATCTCATTTTATAGGTGATCGTGTGAAATTAAGAACCTATCTATATGATATTCATGAAGAAAGGGTTATTGTTATTTGAAGAATATTTCAATGTACGCAGTCTGAGATCAACCAACTGGGAAGTGATGCTAATAATATGGAGGAAGGATTGGAAAAGAATGTTTCATAATGTTATAAGCTCTAAAAAAATTCAAGCCTTTGAAGAGAAAGAGGGAGTCAATAAGACTCTAGAATAAAAGATCCATGCATTTAAGTATGATCTGAAAAAAGGAACATAATTCCATGCTCTAAATTTTGATGAAACTTCTTAGAAATTCAAGGAACATGAATAATTATTACAAATATTAGTTAAGTTAAATGAAGATGGGTTTATAAAAATGAAAACGGTTTGTGATGAGAAGATGATCAAGAATGAAGATCAGAAGATCATCCTCATTATGGAATTTCTAAAATTGGAAACCCAATTAACCAAACATCGGATGACACATATTAAGACTTCACAAAAGAATGAAATAGTTACTAATGGTACTCAATCTTCATTGGAGGATTATAAATCCAAAGGACCTCCGACAGGTGATATGAAGATCATGACATCATTCACATATCTATCAAAAGTATCTGAGAAAGTGAAGGTACAATCCATACCAACTTGAACTATTGTTTCTAAATATTTTTCTTCTAAATGTTCATGTTGGATGAAAAATTCTTAACATGTATGGATGAGGAAAGTCAAGGAGAAGATACATACAACCATGGCTAGGGTTGATACAAAGAAGAGTATAGAAGATGGTTCCTCTGGTAGGGCACATCACATTAAGAAAAAGGCCAAACAACATTATACCAATGATATCAAAAAGACAATATTTTTGGGATATTTTTGGTGCCGTAATAGATTTGGCCATTGGTCACTAGATTGTTGGTACAATACATTAAACGAAAAGCACATAGAAAGCCTATGTCAAAAGAGAGAAATCCATATAAGAAGAAGTGATATCAATAGATTCAACAACATATGTATACTGAAAACTGATTTGGAATGACAAATAACATTTGTGATGTAAGCAATGGGAGTTTTCACAAGAATGTGGAATGCTTATCTCAATGCATATCTATAGATTATTAGATCAGAAGACCACAAAATCCCGCAAAGAGAGAAGAAGCAACCTTGGTATGGAATAAGATGAATATTTCAAAATAAAAGTCTCCCAAGAAGAATACAACCAGGAAAGGTGATAAGTACTTGGATTCAAAATCCATGAAGTTGAAGAGTGGCACATATAAAAGAATATGAATGATGATGATAGTCTAAAGAGCCCATGTGAAAAACCCAAAGTTACTACCATTGTTCCCAGAGACATATTTGTTATTTGGCTTGAAGAAATAGAATGAATACAATAAAAGAAGATGTATAGGCTAAGGCTAGTGAAACAAGAAATAAAAAGATTTCACATGATGATATAAAAGTCCATTGTGTGATGTGAAACAAGGATGGTCATACTGTTTAGAATTTCAGTGCATTTATTACATCCCAATAAGAATTCCTCAAGAAAAGGAAATTTTCACTAGGAGTTTCTAGTGCTTTGAATGCTCTTGAAGAAAGAATACTCACACAAAAAGAAATAGAAAAAATATTGATATCTAAACAACCAAAGTCATAACTGAAAATCAAATGTGCAAGTGTGAGGAGTGGAGAAAATGAGGACCATGGTTTTGAAAACCATCTTGGCCTTCTAACTCACATTGAAGAAGCAAGGATGATCCACCTTATTCCCCTAAAACTTTATGTATTGTAATAATCCTACAATGAATTTAAGGTGAAGTAAGCATTCAGGGGGAGAACCTGAGAAGCATTCCCTTGAGGGGGATACACATAACGAAGTTTCTAGAGTTATTATTTAAATTTTTTTCAACTTCTGTTAGTATCAAAGTCATTTAATCTAAATATTTTCTGATGATTATATCATTGGAGATGGAGTTTCAGGTTGACAAGCTTATATCACATTTATTATCCTCATACTATATTTAAATATGAAAAGGATTTGAAGACAATTACACGAGTTATCATTGAATGAGGTATAATGATTAGGGGATAATGAATAGCTTTGTTATTTAGGTAAAATACTCTTGTTTTCTATATAATTCATTGCTCACGTAGACATAGAGTAAAATTATTTATTGCACAATTACTTATGTATGGACTGATACCATCTCTACCATAAGCATTATATTTCTTGTCAATAAGGGGGAGAGAACGTGAAATGAAAGATGAAAAGTGAAAGGGAGAGAGAATATAATTTTGACATTGACATGATCATTTTAGATAATGATGATGTATTGAAAACAAACAAAAAGGGGGAGATTTTTGGGACCATCTTGTTTATAAATATTGTATTTGTTGTCAATGAGTGTCAATGGATGTCAATGATGATCAACATGAAGAAGGAACTCTCCTAAGTAAAATGGAGAATGGAAAAGAGATGTTGGTTGAGCATGATAATTTGTTTGATATATGTGTATCAGGAGTGGAATGAGTAAATGAAAAAGAGATGAAATTGTTGTGGAGAAGGTTTAGCATTTTATATTTGTAAACACTTAGTGTTACACCAAGTAGTTATTTTATTTATATTCCTTTAACAAAAAGAAAAGGGACATCCATAGAGGCCAGTCGAGGTCCCCACCTCAAGAACTTGTGGGACCCGATGGGTCAACCATGGTCGAGAGAATCCCTCAAGGCCAGCCCACAAAAGGTAGGGTGTGCATGGCCTGTGTACAAGCCTGCAGGTACCACAAAATGGTGAACCTGTGCCCAGTGGTCACTAGGAGAATGCCTGAGGAGCATAGTGGGCACTATGAGCACCCACACATGGTGAACAGGGTACGGGATGGTACCTTGGAGGGAGGATGATATTTCTGAGCCACTGCTATCATGGCTTGATTGATAAACCGTGAGAAAACAACACAACCTTTAGTTATGGGACAACGTTTTAAAAATGTGGCACTAATATTGACCATTGATCCCTCAGCGACATGCAGTCTACCATCCGATCAATCGCGATATTGATCCTACGCAACCATGTTGTCTATATGATCTTCGCAGATCACGTTTGAAGTAGAGCTATATGATCTCTCCCCTGAGGTTGTCTTCAACCTCCGGACACCCGAACTCTACACGTGAACCACTACTCGAGTCGAATGATGACCTCCACACTCTGAGCATCTATTGAACTCAATTCAATCCTACAGGGATCATTTGGATGTAACAAACTCATGTAAGCAATTTCAATTTCATACATGCAAAAAAATAAATAGATAGTATGTGGCTGAATAAAATAAAGTTGCAAGGCCACGTCATGAACCTCAATGCATTCTAGATATGATTTTCATGCGTTCGAAAATGCATGCACGTGAGGATGACAATCACCAGGAAAAAAGAATCCCATGGTTAAAATGGAAACATCCAACAAATGTGGCATATCTCATTGCCGGTTTGATGATATTAAAGAATCAAAGATTTTAGTTATTCAAGGAAGAATATTAAAGAGAGGATTATACAGTTTTTTGATGCTGAAAAGATCTTATTTTTTCTTATAAAAAAACCTCCACCGATTTAAGAAGGGTTGCTTCTTCCAATCATTTTGAGAGATCCCGTTTTCTGAGAAATAGAGCCACTGCAACATTTTAGTTCAATACTGGGAATGCACGATCCGCGAACTGTTTTAGGTTAATGAAGAGTATCCCATGTACTAATATTGTTTATGAAGAATAAGAGCTGAAAACCACTCTAGGTTCGTGAAGAGAAGTAGCCACGTACCAGTTTGGATATGGGGAGAAAATTTCCCACAGTCCACTTGGATTGATCGCGTACCACTTTGGTTTGTGATGAAGATAATCCTATGATGGGAAGTCATGCATACCATTTGGTTCATGGAGAAGAACCATGTAACATTTGGTACATGAAGGAGGACCACAAGTCATGTGTGAAGGAAGCCCATGCATCCTTCACGTGAGGAGGATACGCGAACCATCTTTCTTCATGAAGGAGGCGTGCACAGTTTGTACAAAGAAGAGCTCCATAACCTTGGTGTGAAAAACAAAGCTGAAAACAAGAAACACCATTCCATATCAAAATTCAAAAATTTCTGTTTGAATAAAATCACATAAAAACAAATATATGTTAATAAAAGTGAACAAGTGTGTGTTGTAGAAGGGAGAATGAAGAATGTGCGCAGTGATGGAAAATGCATTCATATGCATGATTTAGAGAAAAAAAAATTAAAGTCCCAGTAGATCTGAATAAAGTGCTATGAAAAGGAGACAAGAGGTCATGTGTGTAATAAAAGGAACTATACCCATTTAGGACTTCACACAAGAATGAAGGGGTGAATTTACATGCATACATGATGTATTTGAAGAGAATCATCGTAAACCAAGGGTGAACATGTCTAAAGAAGTGTATAGGAAGAGAACATATATATTGTCACATGCATGGTCATATGAAAACATGGAATAAGAAGTGTTGATTATGATGATGCCTAGTGAATTGGTTTTGAGTGTTTGAACATTCACAAAAGAATTTGTGATTCTGGCCACAAAGAATAAGAAGTATTAGTAAATCTGGTTGTTTCATTGTAGAAGAAGATTGAACCTTAAATAGAATCAACTATGGACCTCAAAGCAAGAAAAGTCTCATGCTGACTAGGAGACAAGGACTTTTATGCCAATCTGTTGAAGGGACCTCCACATCCATAAACTGGGTTTGACTTCACCCAGAGAAATGAGCTAGGGGGACTCAACAGAAGTGATCCGAGGGAGGTAGTGAGATATCCTTAAACTTTTGTAAAGGAAGTGTTCCTCGGAACGAGTGACTATACTCGAACATTGTAATCCTACACTGTTGAATAATAGTTAATTATGTATGACAAGTAACCTATTGACATTTTCTCCTTGAATGCAGCCCTTCGTAATTAACCAAGTAAAAGTGATGTGTTGTCATTTTGTGTGTGAATGATTTAATTACATCACATGTCTATTAAACTGTCTTAGTTAACTTCTTACCAACATGGGAACAAGATCCAATAAATAGGTGAAAATGTTGACACCCTGATTCACCCCCCCATCTCAGGGTGACTTGGGGTCCTTCATGTGTTTCTAGCTTCCTACAATTTCTCCCCTTAGACATTTTCCTTGATGAAAAACACATTCAGGGCCTTGTTTTAAGGGAAATAAGACTCATTTAAGGACCATAACTCATATATTATTTTTCATAAGTCTCATGATTCCATTACATGGTCAAACTGTATCGTTTAATGTGGTCCATTTTTAATAAAAAATCCAACGTATCTTAAACCAATGCTCTGTTAAATCTTCTAAGTGGCGAGATAGAATCCTCCCTCATTCTACCTTTTGTTCCCTGGTGAAATTTTCTCGAACCATTCCTTATTCCCATAATTTTGGTGTGATTGAACCTTAATCCTTGTATTGTTTCCACTTGATGTTTCTTCCAGCTATATGTGCACCCCCTATTTTGGTGCAAGCAACGAGTTTTGATCTGTTATCGATAGAATATATGATTTACCTCTGTTATTGTGTTTTATTCAATCCTTCTTCCCTTGTTTTTTCAAAACATGTAATGACATGTTATCTTCATGCACCTAATGTATTTTTCCTACGTTTTGGTTTGTGTGGTCATGTCACAACGTCATTGGGTGGACGCAGTTGTCACAGGAGAGAGAATCGCAATCTGTTGGGTGAATAATTCTCAAATAAAAAACGTCAAGAACCTGTTGAGGTATGGGATTCATTTATTATCTATTCTTTTATGTGAAATATAATAGTTATCATGATTTATCCAATGGATCATAATGAAATTGAAATAATAAATATTTGAACCAGATAAATAAATTTATATTTGTCCTATGTTATTGCCTCTTATTTTTCTAAATATTTTCATATCTATTCTTTCCTTTTTTATCATGAGGTTCTTGACAGAAATTGGTAAAGAACATGACCATGGATTAATTGAAATTATTTTTCAAGGATATAGATTCATGTAAAAGAATATTTTTGTTTTTTTTTGTGATTTTAGGTTAATCAAATTGATATAGTAGTAATGTTTAATTATTTGTTATAGCTTATTGTTTAGGTTGTCCATAATTGGAACATACTATTAATTAACCGTTTAATTCAATGTTGGTTAAAGAATGGATGTTTGGTAAAAGATAATTCTTTTTAGGGTTTTGTGTTACCCTCTGGCTAATAAAGGCCATGAGACTTATGCTTGGAGCTCTAAGAGATCATGGAATGTGAAGGATGAATTCATTGTTTATGGTCCAATTGACCTATTGATATGATGTTTGTTTCATGTTTCTTGTGTTGTGATGTGATCCTGGATGGCTTTTTTGATATGTGGGGCGCGGTAGGAACATTGGTTGTGGTAGAATTTGATGTCTATAGTGGTGAGATTCATTATTTTATGCATGTCGGTGTTGGGGAGGATGATGGAGATGATGAAACAGGTTTCATGTGAATGTATGTATGCTTTTTGAATCTTGATGGTTTCTTGTCTACATTAATTTCCCCACAAATCAAGTTTTCTATATTTTCATACCTTTCTTCAAAAAAGTGGTGATGGCACATGAGGTATGCCACATGATTTCATTATTTAGCTTCCCGATGGGGGGTGGGTCTACGCTCTTGCAATAGGTTGTAAAGACTCGATGATGAGTTCAACTACTCCCAGTGTTGATCCCCTTATTTTGGTATCATAGAATCGTTTTTTTATAATTCCTAGGAATTTGGAAATGTAATAATGATGTTAATAAATGATTTAATAAATGATTTTAACCCATGGGGTTGGATTTTGCTGGTATGAAATGCTGGGATTGCAATTTAATAGAATTATGTCCCTTGGGTGTGATCCTAATGAAATATAATATTGAACTAGTAATGGTTAATTAATGTTTAAAGAATCAATTAACATTTATAACGTAAAAAATGGATGAGGTAATCTAATGTGTCTCTTTAAATGGTTGTGTGCTTATAGGATACTTTGTCTTAAAAGTGGCATCCAAGAGTCCAAGACACATTACCTACAGTTGATTTGGAGACTAGGTTTTTTCCAGAGTGTGGTTGTGAGATATATTATATCATGTACCTATTTTGTTTCTATACACTACCCCCACCCTGTCCATTAGAGCGATTTCCACCCTAAGGATTCTGAGCACCGGGGGATGTTTTCCCCAACATTCTGGTGGGAGGATGGATGGATGACTACCCCTTTGTCCCTACTCACTTATCATGGTATTAAATTGTTCTTGTAGGCACAGTATTTAGTTTTCCCCATGTATGTGTGTAGAGGGCTATAATGGAATGAGGTTATTCACACACATATATTCCGGATATAGTTTCCAATGTACTATTATATGTGTATTGTGTATATGTTATGATGGCCTGAGTATCCTTACCTGGTTTATGGTCTTTAGTGGCTAGAGGTTTAATATCAGACGTATGATACACGTTATGTGAGATGTGGTGCTCCCAGAAACTACCTGGTTACATTGGTTATGTGGATATAGTGGTTTTGCATCATGATTTTCATGTTGCGGTGCTTCGCCCAGGCATTTGTCAGTAAGCCTTTATAGATATAGATTCATCGGACGTGTGGCATTGGGGCAGAGCGGAAAACCAGTGGGGAAGTAGTTGCGGGGTACAATTGATATTTTGTATTATATTATATAATATTTTATGTGATACTTGGTGAGAGTATCCCTGTTGAGTTTTGGAACTTAGTATACCTGTTTAGGTGACAAGTTAGTTTCATTTGTTGTCCAGTGTTCTTTAGCATGCTTTCTTAACTTATGAACGAGAGGCTCCATGAAGGATCCTACAGAGTATACAGTTATACTAACCCTATTTATATAAAACCTATATTTTAGTCCACTTTGAGAAGGCTGGATATCAGGCTAGTTACTACTAGCTTTGGGTTGCAGGATCTATTTGGGAATCATGGTTGCTTCTGTTTTTACTTTCTTTTGGTACTTGCAGTTTTCTCTTTCAGTTTTAGTAGTTTTTTCTTGACATTACATATGTTTACTTGTGATTTATTTTTTACAGTAGTTTTAGTTGGATTTGGTTAGTGTATTTCTTCACTCTCTCTCTCTTTCGCATATGTTCTGATAAAGGGTAATTCCTCCCATTTGTGTGTTTACGATACCATCAGTGCTAGTCTCCATCCTGGGACCTACTTGAGGCGGGACTCGGGGTGAATATCTTCGTTCTCACATTGCTATCCCTGGAGGGGCACACCTTGTGGGGAGGGGGTCATGATAGATAACCTATGTTAAATCCAATAGACTCTTATATTAGGATGTACTTATCATTTATATTTTATTACTCCCATATTTATAATAATTGATTTTGTGAATTTATTAGTTGGTGCATTATAATGTTTTTCTTCTGGTTAATCACTAGGAATTGGAGGATTCATGAAAAAAATAAACATGATAAGAATTGTGATGGTTTAACCAATGATATTTCCAATCTCATTACTGTGGTATGAGATAACATCCTGGAAATACTAGCTCAACTAGCTTACATTATGAATAATAACATGAGTCATTCCAAATTCCCAACTCCTCACAAGAAGGAATAAGTTTTTTTGGAATTAGAACTTTTCCAAAAAAAAGACTCCATTATTGAATAAGGATAAAGTTAAAAAAATTAAAAATATGAATTTGTAGAATAATCATGTTTCAAAACCTAGAAAATATCATCAAGAACTCCATTGATCTAGGTGTACTCATTATCATTACCTACTCATTTTCAATTACATACTCCAAAAGGACCCTACCTTTAGTGTAAATTCTAAAACAACCTTCCTAGAATAATGGATTAAATATATTGAGAATATATTCTTTATCTTTTGATGCATTAAGAAATAGAATTTATTTCTAGGTGTTTGTAAAATTAAGGGAGAAGAGGATCAATGGCGCACACTAATCAGGAGAAAAATGTCCAAAGAGGATGTAGATTCCAAGGATTGGTATGTATTCAAAAAAAATATTTTGAAAACAAATTTTCCCCAATCTCAATAACTAAAAATGTAGTGGTGGTTCCTCAGTATCATGTAAAATTAAAAATAATTTGTAATGGTTTATGAGTAAAATTTCAAAAGGATTTTTCGATACACCAATGGTTTTTTATCAAAAATGAAAATATGGTTTAATATATCATTATTTTGTTAATAATGAGTTGGTAAAAATCATTGGAAATTTCAGACCATGGTCGGTATGAAGAGATTGCATCTTCCTCCATCAAATATGATATATAGAATGGTTACACTTAGTGGTGTGATGGGACTATATAAAAAATGTAAAATTGAGATTTTTTAAGGAGCATCATTAGAAAAATTTCATTGAGGAATGAAAAACCAACATCCGAGTTGGAAAAATGTGGGATTTAGCATCTATAATACTATCATAGGGGGACTATAAGATGCTTCATGTGTTGAAAATAGTGGAATCAGGATAATCACTGTCATTGGGAAATAATTAAGCATAGTTTTGGGAAATAAGAATAGATTGTCCATGTCAATACTATTCTTATCGTATAGTGTTTTAAGTATACAAAACACTATCATTATGATGGAAAATTTCCTAAACCTAGGTTTTTTTAGAAAAAATATTTGAAAATAACTTCTAAAGTAGAAAGGAATGATTTATACTATCACTAATGATGAGGTGGAAAACAACAACGATATACTGATAGATATGTTGGGTATTTATTGATGAATATTGAATGTTATTTTTTATTCTAGTTTTTCACATTCATTTATATCTCGCTTGTTTAAAATACATTTCCAAAAACCACCTCAAAATATGGGGGTTTAGCTATTTATGAGAATATAAAATAGTGGGATTCTTGCCTCCAATGGATATAACTCCTCCCCGGTCATTTTTTTTGGACAGAATCATCCATAAAATATCAATATAAATATATTAGTAGAGTTTGATACTATTTGGAAATAAATTTTCTATCATTATATAAAGATAACATTAACTATTGGGAGAGGGATATGACACTACATGTCCCAAGTCATCCTCCAAGTATATATTAGTGTATGGTTGGTGATGAATCTCCCATGGAATCTTTTATTCAATAACAAACATTTTTTCTTTTTGAGAATGAATATATAGCCCAATTTATTGATATAATGGGTAGAATCACACTCAAAGTCATGCATATTATAAAGGATTATACTGATGTATATCCTAAAGTGTTATATAGTCTTCCTCTTAATTGAGATGTTGTGTTCTCTATTAAATATATAGTTGAATCTCTATCAATGTGTTAGAATCCGTATAAAATGTCCACTACTTATTTGAAATAAATGAATATGAAGTTATAAGTGAATTTGGAAAAAGGTGTTATATGCATGAGTGCTTCACTGTGGGTTACACTGGTCCTCTTCATTAAGAATAATTATTGGTCAATGTGCCTATGTATTGATTGTCATGAACTCAAAAAAATCATGATAAAGTTAATTTATACCCTCTCATGGATAGATGACTAGTTTGATTAATTATGTAGTGTCCATTATTTCTCTAAGATGGGAAATTTGTTGGGATATGATCAATTAAGGCTGAAAAAGCATGATGTTCCCAAAATTTACATTCAAATAATGTGTGCATGATATGATTTAATAAAAATCCTATTGGACACACTAATTTTCTTAGAATGTTTATTTTCTCGACAAATATAGTCGTTAGAGATATCACAAAAATATTTGTGTCAAAAATTGTAGGTGATATTCGGAATTATGGGATATGATTAATGTTGTCAACTATGTTGTCCACCACATTTGGAGGCACATATGGGTGGATTCTGATTCATTTATAGCAGTGCACATTAACCGGGCATGGTCCAAGGATGTTCCTTGGAAAATTCTTCCATTGTGCATTTCTTTCCTACATATCTTTGAGCATCTTCAACTGGAAGTCAGTCATTTTTATAAAGAGTCAAACTAGGTTTCTGATCCTCTGTCCAAGAGGGATGTTATAGAGGTCTCCTCACAATGGTCCTTTTTCATCCCGATTTTTTTTAATATTTTGTTGACCTAAACGAACGTGGTATGCTCTAGTATCGCCATTATAAACCCCCTAACACTGCCACTTTTTCAGTTTTTTAATCTTTTTTTTATAGTGGAGGATTTTTCCGGATCCTAGACCTGCTTTTATATAGTAAATGTGAGTTTGGGATGATGGAATATCACCCATGGGGAATATTATCACCAATAAAAGGATATTTGTGGACACATCTATGATAATGGAAATCAAGGAATGTCTTAGACCAACATTGTTAATTGATATCAATAGATTCTATATATTATCTAAAAAACTATGATTTTTGAAACAAATTTCATAATTTTCAAACACACTGAACATGTTAATACAGATGGTTGTGAAAATTTTCTAGACTATTGAATTTGAAGGAAGCTTTATAGAGTTCAACAAAGGTCAATTATAAAACCATTACTTGTTCTATCCTTATATGGAGAATTATTTATTGTTTATAGTGATTATTTAAATAAGGTTTTTGGCTATATACAAATATATAATGATATTGTGATAGACTATCCCTCAAAGAACATGAATGTTCACAAGTAGAAATGTCCCAAGAATAACAAGCTGCTCGATATAGTGATATGTTCATTAGAGAAATGGTTAAATGATATATATAATAAAAGTGTGAAATATATACTGATAATAAGAGACTCAAATATAGACTCACATTTAATTAGCTTACGATGAACCAAAGAAGATGGTTATAGATGATATTGTACTATGGATACATAATCAATTTTCATCCTAGGATAGCAAATAAGGTGGAATATTCTCCATGTAGAATAGAACCAAAACATTTATCAATGATGATCATTGAGAAGGGCCAAAAAAAATTTAGTTTTAAAAGGATGAATATTGGAATAGTAAAAGGATCTATATCCTACTTTTATAAAATAATGTCTCATCCATCCATTCATGAGAGCAGAAAGGATTCCAATAAAAGATACAAGGTTCTTTAAAAATGTGGTGATTATTTTAGAGTTTCATTTTTATGGAAAGGGGTAACAAAGTTCATAACCAAGATATGTGTCCAATAAAAAAATATGAGGGATATTTTGGAGGATATTCATATCTCTTCTGTCTATATTGATTAAAGAAGCACTATGATGCGTATAGATATGAAGAAAAAAACTAATGGGATAACATGAAGAGGGATATTATGGAATTTTTTTCTTGATTATTTGTATGAAAGAAGCCAATTTTGAAAAATCTATTTAAAATGGTATGATCCACCTATTTCCCATGAAATTATGGAAATAAGAAAAATTACCCATGTATTTCATCTTTGGTCTCCTAAAGAGACCTCAAGGAAATAATTCCTTATGGGTGGTAGTTGATTTCCTTAAAATGACATCACATTTCATTATTATCAATGGATATTTATCTTCGGACCAACTCAATGTGGTATATATAAGGGAATAAGTAATATTTCATAAAATTAAACTATTTGTTGTATTTTACTGAGATCAATGATTTATCTCATAGTTCTGGAGATGGATTCAACAAGAATTGGATACAGAACTCAGTTTCAGCATTACATGTTATGGTCAGATAGATGGTTAGTCTGAGAGAACCATCAAAACTCTAGAGGATATACTAAGGACTAGTTTAATAGATTTTATAGATATTTATCTCAAATCCATACACTAGTATTTTTATCATATAACAATAGTTTCCATTGGACCATTCATATGAAACCTTTTAAGGTCCGATATAGAAAGATATGTCAGACTCTAACATGATGGGATCATGTTGGTGGGAGGAAGCTTGGGGGAAATGATATTTACAATGATATTATATTGAAGTTCCAAACCATTCAAAATTAATTGAAATACATGAAAAATAAATTGAAAATTATATGTAGAAAAACATCCATGAGACCAATATTTTGATGTCATAGAAATTTTTCTCCTGCATATTAGACCATGTTTGAATATCAGGAGGTTAGGGAAGAAGGGATTTCTTATTCAAGGACACATCAGACCCTTTAATATTATTGATCGTATTGAAGTGGTGTACTATTAGATATCATATAAACATAACCTATCTCAATTACATGATTTTTTTCATGTATCCGTATTGAAAAAGTACATACTAGATCTCTCACATATACTATATCATTATATGGTACCATTGGAGAAATACATATCATATGTGGAGAAGCCGGTGATGATCTTTTATCATAGAAAAAAAGTTCGATGAAATAATACAACTGACATGGTCAATTTTTTTTTTAAAACCACATGTTTGTGGAATAATTTTGGAACTGAAAGAGTTAATTAAGCAGATTTACCCTATTGCATCCCACCTTTTTATTACATAACTTTGCATTACATTTTACAGACAGTGGATCTTTTAAAGTCTAGTGCCTTGGAATCCAGGAACAAAAAATATGAAAACATAAACAATTAATATAATCCACTTGTAGGGCTTCATAAAAAGTCCTTCCCAATCACAATTATTTCATTTCATAACATGGAGACATACACAAAGGAAAGGGTGAGTAGAAGGCCCAGTAAGAAAAACAAGGGAATCAGTTTACTTGTGAAATCAATAAGAACTTGATAAAAAAACACAAAGAAATGTGCAATGGAAGTAGAGGAATATCATAATGAAAATAACATGAATCATAACATGAGTATGTGTCTACAACATTTAATTTATAAACTCATGAATATATCACCAAGGTTTTTCCCCAAGGTGTCATAAAATTTAGAAATATTATTCACCAAGGTTTCACAAAACATGTCATCTCTAGAGATTAAATTCATTAACCAATTATTTCAAGAGAGATAACAGTGGACCCTTAATATGTATTTATTTTCATGTGATACACATAGATCCTAATCAATCATTTCATAAATATCCCATAGAGAGTAAAAGTAATGGGTTTCACTTCAAAATCGTGATGTTTTAAAAGTTCTTAGAGACATGATTGTTATGTATTTTATAACCCATGGAAAAGGAAAGAGGGTTTCATGTATGAAGATTCAAGAATAAAATAGATCACTTTAATGTATTGATAAATACGTATATAAATGAAAATATATTTCGGTATTCAGATAAATATAATAAGATATTTCGAGACTAAGAGAGATATATTTTGAGACAAAATTTCTGCAGTATAACGGCTATATAACATGGTTTTAGAAAACAATTAAAAGAGAGGGGACATGGGTATCCCATCAAAAAATGAATCATTTAAAGTAAATGTAATGAATATAAACAAATAATATCATGTTTTATAATGACACACCACATGAAAATGAATCTTGGAAGAAAAGATAAAATACAATTTCTTTTACGAAACATCGGCAGCCTAATGGTGTTGCGCATAATTCAGAAAAATAAGTAAATTAGAGCAGAAAGTATCCCTTAACAATTGGAAATGAAATGGAAATAAATAAAGATATATAAGATCATACCCCCACATAATGAAATGGAAACTACAATGCATAACATAAAAGGCCATTACTTAAAAGAGGAGGGTGAAAGGTTCCCTTACATTGAAGAGTAACCTCAAAAGCATGAAGGTTGGGACCTTGGGCGCTGCAGGACACCTTGGGAGGAAAAATTGGGAGGTAAAATGTAGAGACCCAAATCCTAGCGTACATGGACATTACATTACATTTTCTGAATAGTTAATACATGAAAAAAATAGACGCCCAAAGACTGTATTAGTTTAGTGTCCTTGGAAACTCGGAACGTAATCTTTTAATCATGGTGAATGATCTTCAACATCTCCCATAGAATCTTCCCCTTTTTGGTTATCTTAACTAAAAAATTTCTCTATCTCCTGGGAAAATAAAACATAAAAAGGGTGAGCTCAAATTCTCAGTAAGGGTAAACATATATAACATAAAATAGTCCAAAAACATTTGAATGAAAAAACTTGAACATAAAATATAGACATCAAAATCTTGAGCAAAGAGATAAATCATGGAAGTACATAAGGCATATATCATAAAGGAACATCAATCATGATAAAATAACATGGTAATAAAACATGTGATTGTGGAAACCATTAAGAACATGATATGATTTCCATATTAGCCAAGGCATTGCTGCCAAGACCATTTTAGTGGACAAAGTCCCTTTCTGAATTGAGTTCAATCCTCGTTTCAGTCCTGTAACACTAAAGAGGATTAACTTATCATTCCATCCATGTCTATCTCATGAGATATAATTATTTACCCAATTCATTGGAGGTAGATATAGGTACCACCTCTCTCATAATGTAACCATTCTTACTTGTTCCACAAAATAATCTTAAAACATTCATCATAACCCAAAGAATAAAATGGGTTTCATAAACGTCATCCCATCATAAGATAATCCATATAAAACAAAGGGATATCATCATAAGAATAATCAAACCAAGTAAATCATAGAGATATTATAATTGAAAAAAATACATATGAAATAATGTCATCTTATTTGGAAAATGGTTTTGATAAAACACTTGAAAAGAATTCTTGAAGAAAATATCCTTTCTTCTTAAAAATCATTTTCTTTTCACAAATTGCCATGAAAATTTAAAAGAAAAGTATTTTGATGAAAATAATAATTAAATATTTCAGATTAAGCTTCATGAAAATGAGGTTTTATGAAACCATAAATATCTGTTCATGTCGTATAAGTTAAAAATAACATTCTTCTTGTACTTTTGTCAGAAATGTCAAAAAGTGCCTCGTATGGTCAACAAAAGAAAGATTCCTTCCATATGATTTGGTAAAAGTAAAAAAAGGTAATAATGAATTTAAACATACATGGAAAAGAAGTAAACATTTTATGAAAACATTTTGAGAAGATATGGACATGGATAATAAACATAACCCCAGTAAATACTTACAAATAAACAATCTCGGATAAGAATGAGAATGGAATAATTATCCCTTACCTTTGGCCTGATATGCTTCGTACATATCCTAATGTCATGTAAAATGATTTAAATAACTTCATTGACTTATTACAGAATAATATTCATTGTTATGAAATCATATATGGTTCACTTGTGACTTTATATTACCCGTTCTTTTGTAAGTTACATGTAAAAGCAACATTTTGGGTAAAATCGTTTTATTTACCGTACATGTTTGTACTTGTTGTTCTTGATATTATTACTTATGTCCTTATTTACATAATTACAGAATGTAAAAAATGATTTATATATAATATATATTCATTATATAAATATATATATATATATGATAGATCGATAAATGTAAGGAAATACACCGTACATGGAGACGGTAGGTCATACGTACGCATGAACACAGTTTTCGTTTACATATTGAATTAAATGGAATTAAGTAGATGACATACATATATATATACATAAATCCAGTATCATTATTATTTCATATATTTCATCATTACTTATTATATATACTTTATAATCATTCATTAATGGTTAACATGGATAATGAATCTCATCACGTCGTGGAGACGGTAGTCCGTACGTACGCAAGAGCGATGATATCATTCCCATGATCATGGAATTGTATTGAAGTGTATGTATAATATTTAAGAATAAATATCAATTTACAATAATAATATATAGTTATTTATTTACACCATTATACCCATCCATGTAAGGTGGTGGTCGAAAACAGATTACACCATGGCGTGGAGACGGTATTCCTTACGTACGCACGCGCGGTGATTTCGTTTTCCATAGGATGGATAGAAGGTGAAATAGGGTTGTTTCATATTTATAATAAAATATCAGTATATCTGTAATAATTATTCTGTTACTTTATAATGAGACAACTAAATAAGAAGAAGTATAAGAAGAAACAAACATGAGAGAATCGGAAGAAGAGATTACCGCTTCTTCGACGCACCTCCTTTAAGCCTTCTCTAAAGGAAGTAGAGTTGGTCTTTTGATAATACCAGAACATCCAGAATGTTGGTAGGGAAGTGTAGAAGATAAATGGTAAGGGTTTGGCCGATATTCAGGGCTCAAGAGGGTGTGAAGAGAAGAGGGAAGAGGTGCCCTTTTTATAAGGGAGGAGAAGGGATCCTTTGGAATAACTTAAAATAATGTTTTATAATAAAGTAATATTTGGTTTATAATAGCACCAAATTGATTTATTTCGAAGATAAAGTTTGGTTGGGTCGAAATAATCTCAACCAATAGGTTTTATACAAGCTTATGTTACTATTTTAACCTTATCGTTTACATTTAACTTTAAATAATTTAACTTTTACTACGATTTTTTGTTTTCTTACACTATATGGTTAATAAACATACTATACCATGCCAAACGAACCCCATGTGGTTAATTATTTATATATATATTTTTATCTAAGTCATTTGGCCGAACCTTAGATTTTTAGGAATAAAATAACAATGGATAATATAATATTAGTTTTAAAAACTATTTTATGTCAATTTTGACACTATTTAATATTTGATTTTTGTGAAAATCATAACAGCATGGTTAGTTCGAACAAGGTTAATTACATCAATAATAACATGTCATATTAACCTATAAAATTAGTCGGATTCATAAAAAGTCTAAAATTACATTTATTTGGGTACTTATAATACCAATTATGGTAATATTTCATTAATATGGTAATTACTGTATCATCATTGTTTCATAAATAAGTTAAATTATTTAATGTCTAAAAATTATAAATAAAATACCATTATGTAGGAAATATTTTTATCTTTCTAATTAATATTTATATTAGAATTTATCTTATTTATAAACCTATATTAAAAATGTTTTAGTTATTAAACATTGATTTTAACTATTTCAACTCTTCTTTTAATAAAATAATAATAAATGTCCTAATCTGATCCAAGTGGACCTAAAGGGTAATATGTTTCTCCTATGGTTGTTTTCTGTCTAATTAGAATTATCCAATAGAATTAAGACATGTGTTAGGGTAATAATAATTTCATTTTTACCCTTAATTACCCTATTTACTTTTTACTGTGGTAAATAAAAGAAAAAAGTTACTATTGGCCAAAAATTATTTTTATCTTATTGAACAATATTTTACTCCTTGATATTAACTGTGTCTCTCGTATTTTCGAAATTCTACTCACAGAAGCGGTAAAATTAATTTTTATGTAAATTTTCAAATTCTCATAGGATGTGGGTAAAAGACAGTGAAAAGTTCAATAAAATTTTTATATATCTAAAATTATTATAAAATGACCTCAATGAATTAAATTGAAGTTATATAGGTATTATGTATCAATTTTGACCTAAAATAAATTTAAATAAAATAAATAATTATTTAAATAAAAAGTCGGTTTTTAAATAGTAACATGGTGTTTTCACTATTCATAAAAAATTGAACGTTTTCAGAAAAATACCAAAATTTCATCGTAGGCTATTTTCGATATTCCGAATCCAAAAATGTAGTACATTTTGAATGATCAAATTTATAAATGTTCAAAAAGTGGGTATTACTATTCATAATGGCTAGTTCATAATAATATTATAATAATATCGTGTTTAGTGAAATTCGGTATTGCGTACTACAAACGCTATAGAGGAAGGTCTTGATTGCCTGTAATGCAAGCCAAGTCAGGGATGCGTGTATTTAAAGATCTATTTGGTGTTGTGTATTACATAATCAAAGCATATTTCATTTATACATTAAAAAAAATCTATACTTAATGTTGTGTAGAAAAATTTCCAAAAAATGAACTTCAATTTGTGTGTAACACAAGCCAAGAATAGTGTTGCGTATACTGCAAGAAAATGTAGTGTTGCATATAGTTCAAGACAATCTTGGTGTTGTGTATAATAGAAGACATCAAATAAATTAAAAATAATGTATCTCATAAAATCTCGGGGTGTTACATGAAAAGACTATAACTTCATTGATGAGGATTTTGGAATGAAATGAATGAGGGAATGGCTTGGTAATTAGGAAAAGTGAGGGAATATTAAATTAATTTTCAAAGGACACATCATCGTTGGTATTGGAAAACCATGGGCTTTCCCAGGGTATTTGACCACAGTTTTGGCCACATAGGACACATCATATCATATATTACTATTTACAAGTAAACTAGAATGATTAAATCATTATTACATCATTAATGATGTAATTAATCACACAGAAACTCAGAACATTATTTTTATTATTCACCGATAATTCAAATCTTTCGAAACAATCCAAACAATTTACCCTATCCCAATATCGATGCTTTGAATTAAAAAATTAAATTCATTTTGTGAAAATAGTTTTCTAAATATTTTAAATTTTTTTTAAAAAAAAATCATTTATTCCAAATAAACAACGTTAAATCTATAACTTGTTTTGTAACACCTTGAAAAATTATTCAATGTCCCATAAAATTATCGCATGACCATAAGACAATAAAGTAAAAATTTATTATTACATTTTATGAAAATAAATTTCAATTTGAAAATATTAAATTAATTACAAAATTGTAAATAAAAAATTTCTGACATACAAAAACACCAAAACTTATACTATGATCATTTTTTCACTTTTACGATGTTTAAATTGTATTTATACCCTCATTGGTTAAGTTTCTATTTTTTTTGGCTGATTTACTATTCATTACTATTCATAAATGTATATTACTATTCATACATTCATATTCACCAAAAATTATATATATCTTATTAGACTCTAAATTTCTTATTGGTCACAGTTGTAGAAGAACATTTTCTAAAAATCACTTCACATTATTAATTATTTATAGATTACATAAATATTTTTAAACACTGTTTTCCAAAATCATAAATAATATTCATCCTATATTTATCTGGACATTTGAAAATAAAAAATTTTACCATAATAAGTAATAAAAAATTTATTTATATCAAGGGATTAGAAAAAGTGTCTAATGCCTCATTACATATCCCCATATAACACCTGCATTCGACCTAAGTTTATGGTGTGCTACGTTGATAGGATATTTGGGTAGCTTGGACAACATTGCCCGAGTGGTGATTTCTATCATCTAGAAATTCTCCATTAGGAAATTTCATTAAATTTTCAGTTTTTAAAGCTCAGCTTGGGCTTGGTCTAGAACAAAGCTCAGAGATGCTACCTCCTTCTCAAGCTCTGACATATGGGCTTCATACGACCAAAGTCTACCCGATGAGTCCATTGAATCTTCTTTCTGTATTAATTAAACAAGATAACATGTATTTATATACAATAATTGTAATGTTATGTGTTTATTTTCCAACCATCATATTGTCCAATGGTCATATAACAGTCAAATCCCAATGGTATCACTTGATTAATTAAAGGATATAGTTTTGTGGAGTATAAAATGAAATAACCCACACATTTAGGAAACAAATATTATTCAAAAGATCGAGTCGTTAGATTATTCCACCCCTTCAGAAATTTATTCTCCGAAATTTTAAATCGCACCCTAAGAAGAGAAATGGTGTTGGTACTTCGGCCTCATAGACTCCCATGGTTCCCATATGGATTCTTTGCCTTTGTGGTTCCTCCATAACCCCATAACAAGGTGGGTAGTCTTGTTGTATAGAACCATGTCTCTACTATCTAAGATCTCCACAAGCTTCTCCTAATAAGTGATGTCATTTTCTAGTTGTACCACATTTGGATTTATTACATGTGAAAGTTAAGGTATGTACTTCCTCAAGAGGGATACGTGGAATACATCATTAACGTATGCTATATTTGGAGGAAGTGAAACCTGATAGGCCACTCATCCTATGCGATGATGGATTTCATAGGGGCCAATGTACCTAGGGATGAACTTACCTTTCTTCCCAAACCTCGTGACTCTAGTCCAAGGTGAAATTTTAAGAATGACTTTATCACCAACATGAAATTCTAAATCCCTTCCATGGTGGTCGGCATTGCTCTTTTTCCAACTCTGAGCATCCTTAATGTGTTCTTGGATTGAATGGATCTTTTCTATCATCTCTTGCACAAGATCAGGCCGAAGATGATTTTTCTCACTAGCTCCATGCCAACAAGTAGGATTTATACATCGCTTACCATATAGATCTTCATAAGGTTCCATTTGAATGCTCTAGTGGAAATTGTTGTTGTGGGAGAACTCAACTAAAGTGAGATTTTGACCCCATCCATCGTTAAATTCTATTAAGCACATTCTTAGTATGTCCTCGAGTGTTTGAATAGTAATTTCTGATTGGCTATCATTTTGGGGTGATAGGTCATACTGAAATTCAATTCAGTACTCAGAGTATGTTAAAGACTTCTCCATAATTTGGATGCGAGCCTTGGATCACGGTCAGATAGGATAAAAACTGGAACTCCATGCAGCCATACCACTTCATTCATGTAAATCCGAGAAAGTTGATCAAGAGAGAAATCTTCTTGAATATAAATAAAATGGGAAGTCTTGGTGGTAAAGTATACAATAAATTATATCATAATATTTCCTTTGGAAGTTCTTGGGAGACTAGTAACAATATCCATAGTGATATTATCCCACTTTCATGCTGGTATGGGTAGTGGTTTCAATAACCCATTAAGAATTTGTCTCTCTGCCTTCCCAAGTTATCATAGTAGGAACCTTGAAGCATAGTCAGCAATATCCCATTCCATATTATCCCACCAATGATGATCACGAAGGTCTATATACATTTTTATGCTTCAAAGATGTATAGAGAAAGTATATCTGGGAGATTCATCCATCAACTCCTTCTTTATTTCCATAATAGATGGAACACATAGACTGGTACAAACTTTTAGTACACCTTCATGATCAATATTGAACTCAGGTAACATTCTATCCTTCACAACCTCAAACTTCTTCTGTAATAAAGGATCTCCTTTCTGATCTTTCTTGATCTTCTCAAGTAATGACAGTTGAGAAATATTTTGGGTTAGGGTTGATGATGTCGCTTCCCTTATAATTTCCATGTCCTGATTTACTAGGTTATTGATCAAAGGATCTCATTGAATCCTAATCATTGAAACAACAACTAGGTCTTTCCTACTTTATGCATCAGCGACATTGTTTTCTCTTCCGAGATGATAATGAATTGAACAATCATTGTCTTTGAGAAGTTCCAACCATCAACTTTGTCTCAGGTTCAATACCTTTTTTGTGAAAATATATACTTCAAACTTTCATAGTCTGTATATATATCACATTTCACTCCATAAAGATAGTGCCTCCAAATCATTAGAGAAAAAACAACTACATCCATCTCTAGATCATGCGTAGGATAGTCCTGCTCATGAGTCTTCAACTGTCAAGATGCATAAGGAATGACTTTTTTAGTTTTCATGAGGACCTGTTCAAGCCCTTTCAAATATGAAACACTAAAAATAATGAATCCTTCTTCACTAGAGGGCATAATTAAGTTGGGTGCAGTAACCAGTCCACTCTTCAACTCTTGGAAACTTTCCTCACAATCCTTTTCCCAAATTAACTTTACCCTTTTTTGAGTTAACTTGTTTTATGGATTATAAAGTCTAGAATTTTGTTTCTCAAATCTCCCTTAATATCCTGATAATCCAAGGAAACTACGAATCTCAATTATAGTTGTAGGCTATGGCCACTCCTCTACAACTTTGGTCTTTGGAGGGTCAATTGTGATTCCTTCATTGTTAATAATGTACCCCAAGAAAGCAACTTGATGTAACTAGAATTCAAATTTTCTGAACTTCCAAAAAAATCCTCTCCTTCCATAGAGTTTTCAAAATAACCCTTATATGGTCCTCAAACTCCTCGGGATTTTTGGAATATATCAGAATATCATCAATAAAAACAGCCACAATGTTATCAAGGTAGTTCATAAAGACTCTATTCATCTAATCCAGAAAAATAGATATTGTATTATCCAGTCCGAAGGGCATAACCACAAAATCATAATGCCAATATCTTGATCAGAAATCAGTTTTTGGACTATCTTCTTTCTTCCCCCTAAATTGATGATAATCAGATCGAAGATCAATATTTGAGAAGAATTTAGCCCCATGATGTTGGACAAATAAGTCATCAATTTTTAGAAGTGGGTATTTTTTCTTCACAGTGATCCCATTTAGTTCTCTGTAATCAATGCATAGTCTCATATATTCATCCTTCTTATTTACAAAGATAACTAGTGCTCCCCAAAGATAGGCACTCGGTCTGTAAAAACCGTTCTCCAAAACATCATGGAGTTGATTTTTTATCTTCTCTAACTACACATTTCAATCCTTTACGGGGTATTTGATATCGGATAGGATATAGGTATTAGTTTAACGGATAACACTACCTCTCTTTCAGGGGGAGGTCTGGATACCTCCTCAGGAAATACGCCAACGTATTCTTGGATCATGGGGACATTTTCTATCCCCAATCTCTCTATTCCTTCTTCTTCTTCACTGATCAACTTCATAGAGAAGTATATAGGAGGTTCTTCAAGATAAATATCAGGTTTTGATATCTCTCCTTGGAATATAACTGTAGGTTTTCCATTCAACACTACTGAGATTTCCTTTCTTCTGCATTAAATATTAGAATTATACTTTGAGATCCAGTCCATCTCTAGTATAATGTCGAATTCCATAATGGGAATAAATACAAGATTTGTGATTAGATTATTGTCACTAAGATAAATACTAATGTTTCTATAAACTGACGATTCTGGGATAATCTCACAAGGTTTCCTGACTGATAACTATACTTTTACCAAATCGGGGGTTGATTCTAAATACTTTGCCAACATGGAAGAAATAAAACAAAGCATAGAACCATAATAAAACAACGTAATTTCAATCTTTGAGAGAACAATCAGAGTACCTATCACCACATCCTTTGGTGCTTCAACTTCAGCCGTAGTGATTGTATAAGTACAACCTTTGTCCATTGGCCATTGGTGAGGATGCTTGTTATTCCACTCCAATGCCCTCAGATTTGGATAGTGATTGTAAAAGTTCCCATGTTTTCCATGCTTATATAATTGGACATAAGGTAGGGAATGCACCATCTTCCCTTTGTCTTTAGTGTTGGGATGTTGTGGTTTCACCTCACTATGAAAATTTTGCAAAATGTAGCCATCTCTACCACACTTTTAGAACTTCCCTCTCCTATGTAGGCAGTTCCTTGAATGCTTCTTCCGACATTTATTACAAATGGGTTGTTGAACTTGTTTTCTTCCTATACCCTGATTGAAGCTCTCCCTTAATATTGGATCCATCGAGCTTTTCTTTTAATTGGATTTATGAGAGCACTGTGTCTCACCAAGCTCTGGTTTGATTTTCATCGCACTTCGTATGATCTTCTCGTAGCTATCATAATCTCGGTTGGCTAGATTCTACCGCAAATAAGGTCTTTGTCCACCAGATAATCTATCAACCTTACCATTTGGATACCTGACAAAGTAAAAGGTGTAAAATGAATTCCTTTTTAAGTTCATCTCGTAGCTTCCCACAAATTCATTCTCCTTCTACTATAGCTCGAGAAACTCCTTCTACATTCTAGTCCTCATCGATCGAGGGAAATACTAGTTGAAGAATATCCCTCTGAACTCTTCCCACTATATAGATTAAACTTCCACTCTTGGACAAGTGTTTTTAATTAGTTCCCACCACTGGTCATCTTATCTATATAAGTGATAAATATCCATGGTAACCTTCTCTTGTTCATAACAGCAGAGGATAGAAAAGATCTTCACGATAGATCTGATACATTGTTTAGAAATCAATGTATCGGTAAATCCTAGGAAGGTTAGTGGTTGTTAATTCATAAAGGATTCAACATAAAGTTGTTCCCTTCATGGTGAAATTGGTCTCATAGCTTGATTTAAGTTATTTCACATAACTTGAGTTAGTTAGTTCATCATTCGTATGAATGTTTCCATTCCGTCTTCCATCGGAGGGTCGTCAGCACTTGGTCCATTGCAGTCGCCATTTTCATAGTTTCTCCTATTTCCGGACATTTTCTAAAAGAATAAATCCTTTCTAAAAAACGTAATTGACTTATGAATATTTTAACAATAAAGTATATTATGTATTAAAACTCTATGCTTTAAACAATTACATTTCACTACAAATTCATTCATAAAGATTCCTAAAAAGATTATAATTTTCAAAAATAACTCGTGCAAGTGTCGTAACCAATAGTGAAACAAGGAAAATTATTTTGTACAAGGATACCATGGGTCAAGCCTAAAAATCCTTGTCAGAGTTGTCACTCCTAGGTACATCTGTGGCAGATCCACCTCTACCTGCTCGTATCCAGACATGGATATATTTTCTTGATAAACCACTTAATCAACAACTCACCAAAATACGAGGAAGTATTATTAAATTAAAAGTTATCCATAGTGTTATTCCTAATTATTTCATAGCCTAATTTCGACAAAAAACAAAACTATGCATTGATAACAACTTTGGCATCCTACCTTTTTATTACATAACTTTTAATTACATTTTACTAACAGAGGGTATTTAAAGTCAAATGTCCTGGAAATCAGGAACATAAACCATGAATATATATATATATATATGTATTCTAATACACTTGTATCACTTCATCATAAGTTCTTCCTAAGAACAATTATTTCATCTCATAACATGGAGACATACATCAAAGGAAAGGGTGAGGAGAAGCCACAGTATGGAAAACAAGGGAATCAGTTTACTTGTGAAATAAATAAGAACATGATAACAAAACATAAGGTCATGTGAAATGGAATTAGAGGCATATAATAATGAAGAAATCATGAATCATAACTTGAATATGTGGATAAAAAATTTAATATAGAAATTCTGAAACATATCAACAATGTTCATCCCCATGGTGTCATAAAAATTAGTAAGGTTATTCACCAAGGTATCATGAAAATTGGCATCTATAGAGATTAATTTATTTACCCAATGCATTGGAGTGGTATCAAGGCACACCGTTAATATGTATTTATTTTCATGTAATCCACGATAATCATGATCAAATATTTCATAAATAACCCATAGAGAGTAAATGTAATGGGCTTCACTTCAAAATCTTGACGTTTTAAAAGTGCTTAGAAACATGATCGTTATGTATTTTATAACCCTTGGAAAAGGAAAGAGGTTTTCATGTATATAGATTCCCGAATCAAATAGATCAATTTAATGTATTGATGAATACCTCTACAAATGAAAATATATTTGGGTATTCAGATAAATAAAATAAAAGAATTTCTTGAGAACAAGAGAGAGATATTTTGAGACTAAATTTCTACAGCATAACAGCTACATAACATGGTTTTAATAAACAATAAAAAGAAAGGGTACATGGGAATCCCATAAATAAATTAATATTTTAACGTAGAGGAAAATAATAAAAAGAAATAATTTCATGGTGTGGAATGACACACCACATGAAAAGGAAACATGAAAGAAAATAGAAAATATAATTTCTTTTACGAAACTTCGGCAGCCTAATGGCATTGGTTATAATTTAGAAAAATAAGTTGATGTGAGTGGAAAGGGTCACTCATAAATTAAAAAAAAATGGAATGAAAAAATATATAAGAGAGAATAACCCCACATAATGAAATGGAAACTAGAAGACATAATATAAAAAAAGTCATGACTTAAAAGAGAAGGGTGAAAGGTTCCCTTACCTTGAAGAGTAACATCGAAAGCTTAAAGGATGGGACCTTGGGGGCTTGATGACACCTTGGGAGGACAAATTGGGAGGAAAAAAGACTATAACTTCGTTGAGGAGGATTTTGGATCGAAATGAATGATGGAATGGTTTGGTAATAAGGAAAAGTGAGGGAATATTTAAATAATTTCCAAGGGACACCTCACCTTTGGTATTTGCAAAAACATGGGCTAGACTATGTTATTTGACCATGGTTTGGGCCACTTGGGACATCTCATAGCATATATTACTATTCACAAGTAATCCAGAAATATTAAATCATTATTACATCATTAATCTTGTCATTAATCAGACAGAAACTCAAAACATTAATTTTACTATTCACCGAAAATTCAATTGTTTCATAAAAATCCCTAACATTTACCCTAGACTAATATTGCTGATCTAAATTATAAAATGAACTCCATTTAATGAAAATAATTTTCTAATAATCTTTAATTTTATTTTTAAATTAAATCATTATTTATTTCAAATAAACAACTATAAATCTATAACTCATTTTGTAACACCTTTAAAAAGTAATCAATTTCCAATAAAATTATTGTATAACCATAAGTAAATAATGAAACCATTCATGATTACATTTTATTAAATCATTATTTATACTATGACCTTTTTTTAAATTTTATGATGTCTAAATTGTATTTATACACTCAGGGGGTAAGTTTCTATTTTTTTGGCTTATTTACTATTCATTACTATTCATAAGGGTATATTACTATTCATACTTTAATATTCACAAAAAAATTATGTTGATCTCATTAGACTCTAAATTTCTTACGAGTCAGAGTTGTAGAAGACCATTTTCTAAAAATCATTTCACATTAATAATTATGTAATGTTCACATAAATATATTAATATACCATTTTCCAAAATCAACAATAATATTCACCCCATATTTTTCCAGACAATTGAAAATCACAAATTTTTCCCTAATAAAAAACAACAATTTTATTTATACCAAGGGATTACAAAAAGTATTTAAGTCCTCGCTACATAGCTCCTAATAACACCTACATAGGACCTATCAATAAGGTGTTCTGTGGTGACATAATTTTGGCGCGGCTCGGACAACATTTCTCGAGTTTTGATTTCTATCTTCTTGAACTTCTCCCTTATGTGATTTCGTTCTAGCTTCAAATGTTGAAGCTCAGCTTGGTCTTGGTCCAGAGAAAATCCCAGAGATGCTACCTCCTTCCCATGCTCTGACAAATGGGCTTCATATGGCCCGAGTCTACTGGATAAGACCATAGACTCTTCTTTCTGTATTAATTAACCAATATCACTTTTATTTATAAACAATAGTTGGAATGTTAAGAGATTAGTTTCCAATGGTATTTTTGACCAACGATCATATAACGGTAGAAACCCAATGGTATCACTTCATTAATTAAAGGATATATTTTTGTGGAGTATAGAATGAAATAACACACAAATTTAGAAAACAAATATTATTCAATATTTCGGTTCATTACATACCCTAACATATTTTCACCATATTTTCTTATATGATATATAGAGTATGAAATTATTTAAGTGGGATGAATGTAACACCTTGAGAAATTATGATATATTTATTTTATAATAAATTCAATCCCTTCATTAGATTTTGATATAATCAACACTATGTTCAAATGAAACATGATACTCTATTTAAATATCAATATTTTAATATGATAATTATAACCCAACTATTAAATTGGTGGATGTGATGAAGAATAACTAAATCATGAAAATAATGTTTTACACATGTATAAAATATATTCAATTTTATATATTGATTAGAAATAAAATAAATACTATTTGAAAGAAAATTAATGTTTTTTGAAAAAATTTATTTTTCTAAAAGGCGTTATAGCTACACATTCCATGAGTTATTTAAACATAATTTTTTACAATTTCGAAAAAAATAATTTGAAACAAATATTTATTTTAGGAATCGAAAATTCGGAATTATCTTAGAGATTTTTTTAAATTATAAAAAAATTTAATTCTTCGATTAATAGTGAAAAATAAAGATTTATATAAATACATATTTTTTAATATAATTTACAGGCCTTATTTTATTTTAATTTTGTTTCTATAGTATCATTTGTTTAATTATATAGGTTTACCCATGGGTTGAACTAAAATGATAATGTTTCAAAATGATCCAAAAATTTTCTAATTCCTATTTTATACTCATATTTATACATTATATCATCTATGGGTAAAATATGGTTCATTTTTATTGATTTTGCAAAGTAGAAAATGAGGGTAAATTTTTTTTAAAAAAAAATTCCACATGTGTCCTCTCCCCCTGTATAAAATGCCGCATGCTCACATCTCTATTCCAATCATCTAAAATGAATTTTTAAGCCAATAATTAACCAAATAACTTCTTTAATTCCTTCACATCTTTCTTTAATCCATTGTTTTGTTAGAAATATAATTGAGAAAGGGCTTTGTTTAAAATCATAATATGTTTTTTGATGTTGGGGTAACATCCTTAACCAAGAATTTTATTTTATTTCTTCTACACCTACATAAAATATTATTAAAGCATGGTGAAATAAAAAAATTGTATATTCCATATATTGAGATGTTTTTCTGTCAATTTGATGACCTAAAACCATCTGTTACTTCCTTAAATTTGAATCAAAACTGTTGATCATGTGTATGGTGGACTACCGCCTAGCAAACTGACATAATTCATTTTCCATCATCGATTCACATTGATATATATAATTATGTATTTAAGATTTTATATAATATTTGTGTTATTATTATACATTTAAATTATAATATCAAATATACCTTCTTATATTCCATTTCATAGTGAATGTGATAACATCATTTTTACATATAGTGGACAACCTCCTCAAGAAACTGATGTGATTTGTTTGTGACATACACATTATAGGGAATGAAATAATGAATAATTAGATGTTTATATATGATATTAATGAATTATTAATAATTTTTGATAATTAATATATCATATGCTTTCTTACATTATCATCCATTGATTAAATGAAAACATCATTTGGTTGTACAATGGACTACTACCTCATAAAACGATGTGATTCATTTTTATTAACGCATAACATGGATTGATTTTTTAAGGGTATTTTATGAAGTTATATTATATTAATGATATTAAGATCAACAAATTATTAAAAAAATAACCCATACATTCTTTCCATTATGTTCATCAAAAAAATGGAAACATTACGCATGCATATGTACAACCTATGTATCGATCATTGTAATGTAGATCATTTAAAAAAAATCATGGTATGTTTAAAATGTAAAATTTATGTATAAAAATGATTATTTTATACTGGTATCTATTCTGGAAATTGTTATTTAATAAAATATTTCACATTATTTATCTTACGGATGAGATTTTGGATATATTTTCAATTTAACGTTAAAATGTCTGACGTAAAATTTATTACTCATGTAATGGAATATAGAATGGTATTAATTAAAATTAAAAGAATTATAGACATTAAAATGATTGTTAATCATGTAAATTATTAGCATAATTTTTCTATTCATGATGATAAAGGGCGCACGTTCAAAATAATTCTTGAGGTAATGGATCTATCTAAACCACCATTTCCATTGGTTATGAAATTTCCTTATCTAAATCACTATATCCCTACCTTAGTGTAATTAAATGTTTCTAAATTCACTATAAATATCTTTCCCATATATACGCAGCTTATTATCCAATCTTTTTATCGAGTAATATTGTACTTATTATCATTTCTTAAATTCCTTCATTTAGAAATTTCCTTTGGTTATGATATGAAGCAAGATTATGAAACAAAATTTCTGTCCATGGATATTTATTATGATAAACCATGTGATTAATTCATTTATATGGAATAAATATATCATTTAAATTATATTATTGGTGCACCCAGATATCACTCCAATATACTTATTAATGCTTTATTCACATGAGACTTCTTGTTTAGGATGAGAGAGTAATCCAAATCCCCAATGGGACAGTGTACAATATGTGATATTGGTTAGGATGTGATACTTTACACATTTTTATGTCATGTTATATGTTGTTTCCACATTTCATATGATTCAATGATCTTTTGATCCTAGTTCGTTATGATATTTTTCTTTGAAATTACTCATGATCATTCTCTTTTATGATATCATGTTATATGGTTGATTCCACTGTTATATTTACTTATCACGTTTATTCCCTTACTGGGACTTTTATATAACCCATTTAATTATGTATTCCATAGGTTATACATTTCAATTATACTATCTCAAATATATTTTAGGATATCACTATTGAGAATTGAATAATGATGCCATATTTGAGGTACTAAAAACCTGGTCTTCCAAATACACTTATCCATTAGGATACTTGTGTTGTAATTATTGTATGTTTATGTTTATGAATAATTTAATCATATATGTAAAATTATTAGGTCTCGATAATTTCATATAATTCATAAAAATGGGTTCAAATTCCACATATCACCTGTACCATATCATTTGGTTAATACCCAAGGGTAGGAATGGTTCCCACCCTTGGAACCATACAATATAATTTATACCCAGGTTTTGAATTTATCCCACTCTTGATACAATCTAATGTTGAAATTTGGTTTGGTTCCCAACTCATCTTGAATCCATATCCATGTGTGTTTTCAATGACCAACCAAAATAGTCCTAAAACAACATTTAATGTCATCACCAACACATCATGTTCTCATAACCATGGTTGACATGTTTCTTAACCCATAACAAATGCCTATGATAGTTGGAATGGAAACCAAACCATCCCATATAGCATCCTGATTCATATCCTCCACAAATTTGGTTGATGTCAAACATTACCCACTATTCTAGTACATCTCACTACTATGGTCGAACTAAACACCAAAATTTTTATCGTATCTAAAACCATTTACCATATCAACCATGATCGTACACATATTATAAATAATTTATTTTTTATAGAAATAATAACTACATGTAGTCTAGAAGACACATGCCTCAAGCAGTTTATTGGGTTTGAAACATATCGTATCCCGATCAAGATTTTCAAGGGTTTTATATCATGCTCACAACACATTACTACTTTCATTTCATTAAACGATATGACCATGTTATCCAAATTCAAATATTCACTATATTTTAAAAACAAGAAAAATTATGATACATGTCCACAAAGATATATGATAATTAAGATACCTATAATTAGTCCCCTTATTATATATCTAGATAGTGGGGGTAATGTCCCATAACTTGATGGTATTAAAATCCCTTTACATAACCATACTCAAATACAATTATAGTAAATAGATTATAAAACAAAATATATGAGACTTAAAAATGAAATTAATATCATCCACCTCAATTCCAAGGTCCCGTTATACATTGAACATAACCAGGTTCGGCTTATAAATTGGAAAGAGAAATGACACACATCATACCCAAATTGATCTCTAAAATCCCACAAACTGATAACTAGTACCTAGTCATCAAACAAGAACTAGGGGTAAATTTTTATCATCCTAAATAAAAAATATGAAATATAAAAAAAGTAGACATATAGTGGAAGGATAAAAAATAGAAGAAATATATTTAATAAAATGATATTAGAACAAATATCTCTCAATTCAGAATGAAAAAACCCAAAGTATAAGCCCAAAAATAATGGATAACTAAAATAGAAGCTGACTACTCCATGTAATAATGTGGTAAATCTCACACCATGTCACTATAAGCTACCCAATACCAGCAGACTAAAACCTTTCCACCTCACTATATCACATTTCCTTTTACTGCATCAAAAGACATTACAATTCTTACACACTACTACATGGGTATGAAGGGTGTGAGCTAACATGTTTGTTGGGATCCCACCTTGGTGTTCCCTATCATGTCTCTATATATAAAAATATGATCATTATCAACATTAAACAAAACAAGTCATAATATTCAGTTAAATAATTATATATATGAAAACCATGGTAAAACATTTCCCATTTTCAACAATTCAAAATAATCAAGGAAAAACAATTTCAAAATATATCAGATATATCATGATATGTAATCAAATAAATGTTGTAAAAAAATTGAATAGGTAAGTCTTTCCAAGGATCACTACAAGTCTAGATAGCTAGAACACTCATACCCCAATATAGACAATCACATGCACCATAAACCTAGACATGTGAATAAAATTTAGGGATAAGGGTAACACCCCAAAATGTGAACCACTCAACAGAATTTAAAAATCCCATAGTAAATAGGGCCATTGGAGTATTGGAATTCCCTATGAGTGAATCACCATATAGAAAAAAAATTACGATGCCTATTACTATACCTTCCACATAATTACCAAAGGATTCTTGTGTTCTTCATTTTCAAAATAATTCTATCAAGACAATTCTTGGAAACCAACTTCATAAAACTATTTCATAATGCATTGAAAATTTCTTTCTCCTTTTACGAAAAAATAGTGAAAACCACATTTTCCCAAAAAAATGTATACACACAAATCAATTAATCATTCCAATTTATTTATAAAATGATTCATAAAACAAGTGCATCTAAGGTTCATAAATTATATGAAATAAATGAAACCACCTACCTTATAATTGGGACGTACATCCCCGTAACAAGATCCACCATGACCAAAAAGAAAGAAATAGAAATAATGAAGGCCCTATATTTTATTCCCACATCTTATAATAAATTCATCAAGAAAATTAATTATTAGAGAATATAGATTACAATATACCCCAAACGATACACACATGCCGCACCATAACCAATAATGATTCTTCCCCTGAAATAGGATTTCTCAATGGATTAAGAATAATCCTAATTGAATCAATATGAGATCAATGAATTCTATATATGTGATTCGATACGTCTACAATGAGAAATGGAAATAAATAAGTATGAAGCTTTCTTACTCAGACAGATGTAGAAAAAACACAAGGGAATATGTAATGAGCAATGTGATCTATAATGAGGGAGATCACCCACAATTATCTTGGGAGATACTAGTATTTGAGGGGGGAATTCACATAGATTTGGTAAATAATCTTATGTGTATTCTAACAAATCCTACAATTATTGGATTTTGAAGCTTTTTTAATGGAGTATTTATGAATAACTCTTGTTGAAAAATGTCATTAAAGATGGAAGTAAATCACAAATTTTCTATCATGGAATATAACATCACAATTTTTTTATTTTCATTTTCCCTAGAAAAAGATAACTATTTGTGATGGTTCTGTAATATATTCAAAATAAATAATGGTGAGTTTATTAAATAAGAATTAGTGATGGTCCTATCACAAATAATAAATTATAATGGGTATATCACATATAAATAATTGTGATGGATGTTGGGGTATGTCATAAATACTGGTATTTTTTAAATAATAAAGAATCAATAATAATAATAATAATAATAAATTATAGAGTTTAATGTTATTAATAAATTAAAATCAAACATATTCATAATAAATATTTCACACGTAATATCTTTATCACCCATCAATAAAAAATAGTTATAAAAATCATAGATCATGAACTGGTATGATTTTGTGGAGGTGGATAACTCAATGCACCAAGAGGGGAAAACTCCGTTGAAACACCACTTGCCATATGTCCCATATACTCCAATATCATCTCATCTCTCAGAAACTGCCCCCACACTCCTCCTCCCGCTCACTACATCCATTGTGTCATCTCATTCAGAGTTCTCAACCTGTCATCATGATTTTTAGGGGATTATTATTACCAATATCCACGAGTGTCATTTTATATAGGCAATGAAACTACAGAAGTACCATAATTAGTGGTAGGTGATAGTTGTGAACTAATACTGATCACCTCACAATTATCGACTTACCCGATGTAATGTCATCTGTATCGAAGACCCCAAACAAAACCTGACTCAGAATAGGCATATTCTTTTTTCTCTTCTTGTCTCTCTTAGTGATGATAAGTAAAAATCCCATAAATTTACCTTAAATATAATTAGTAATTTTAATAATATAAAATTAACATCATTATATTTTTTTGTACTAATTAATAACTATAATATGGTGTTTTCAGAAACTGAAAACATTTCATATACTATGATATGTGTATATTTTCATAAAAATTTCATATATTGTAATAGAGGGATCGTAGATTACTTTATAATATATGGAAGAAATTACATTTAAATTATATATTCATTAGTAAATAATATTACTTATCATTTTTTCAATGTATATCAAATGTATGAATTAAGAGCCTAAGTGTAATGTAATGTCTCAGATATTTCATGTATTATTTTTAAACAATATATGGAATTATCAAGAGACCAGGATTTATGAGGTCATGCAATTCCGAGGCTCGGAGTGCTCAAAAAACTGTTTGAAATAATTTAAACTTTTAAATAGCACATGCGATTAGTTTTCCAGAAAAAGATGAATTGCTTTTAAAAAGGTGCCCAGATCGGAAATCTGTGGGCATTATTACATTCAAAATAGAAAATTGTCCTCATCTGGGGCAAACATCGACCAATGTGGGTCGACTGCAAAAGTTAGTTTTTGGACATTTTTATAGAAATAAAATAAATTAATAATTTATTTTCTTTTAAATTTTTCAATAATGCAGCAATGCTTATTTTGTTTTAAATAAAAAGGATCCAAGGGATATACTCAAAACCCTAAAAAACTCCACAGAATACTCTTGATCTTGGGAGAGGAACCATCCTTTGAGAATTCTTAACGAACGCTGAAGAACGGCGACACATGGAACGTATGTAGTGAGATCGCTTCCCGACCAATGACGGATCTCCCTCTTCCTCGACGATCAATGTGGTGTTTTTTATTTCAGTTTTTTTCCATGGCCTTCAATTAAATGATGAAACATATATTCATGCAGGAGGGTTATTATTTCCATTTCATTATGGTGGTTTTATCCAGGAATTGACTTATGATAATAGTTGAATTGTTTTTTATTCACCATGTTTAATTATTTTAAGGGATGAAAATCCACTCTATGATGGATTAATGTGTAGGTTCATTCCTAAATTTTGTTTATTGGATTTATTCCCCCATTTTCTTGTGTTCTTTCTATTCCTCATGGGGTGATGAACAACAGATCGTTTTTCACTCATTTTACAATGAAACGACCCCAAAGTGTATATTTCGCATCATGAAAACCTAATTGAGGTGCTACAACGATAGCAGTAGATAAATCAACATGGTTTGAGAGAAATATACATTGGAGAGTTCTTCTTATAGGTGGATCAAGAATTGTTTTCGGGGCTTAACGAAGGCCTGCATGCAACGAAAAAGGCCTTGTGGTGTTAGGGTTACCATGATCCTTGAGTTTCGAAGCGATCAGATGGTCGGATTGAATATCCAAGGATCACATGAAGTGCGGCGAAGAAGAACAGTTATTTTTCAAGAATAATGATAAATGAGGCACTTATTATGAAGGAAACTCCGTGTGGGGTCAGCATGGTGACTGCTAGGTCTTTCACATTGCACACGGTGAAGGACACGACGTGCTCCCAGTAATACATGGCATGTCGGACCCACCCAGCAGTGGCTGGAGTTCTAGGAGATAGGGAGTGTATGCATGACATGTCACTGATATCACGTGGCATGTGGGTCTATACAAGGGAATTAACATGTATCTCATATGAGGCATGGACAAGAGTTAAAGTACATAACATTTACTCCATGAAATGGCTAGACAGGGTCAATTACGCCGGTCACCTTGTGTGCCGGTCACATGGGTTGGAATAAACGAGTTGAGTCCATGTTTGGGAACATGGAAAGTGTACATAGAGTAGACCTCTGATACATTGACACAGCATGTAATCCTTTCTACACACCATGTAGATGTGTTTTTACACGGAATGTTATCGAGACTCAGTCCACTATACACTGGCAGTACGTGAAGTCAAGGGACACATCATGTGACTACTTCTAAATGTCGTGTACTCTCTTCTATATGGCTTGGTCCTCTTTTCCATCGTTTTAGTGATATAATTAATTTGGGTTAGTTCCCCCATGCTCATTCCCCTAATATTCATGTATCGTTTCCATCCACATGATTATGATCCCTTCTGTAAGACTTTCTGAGATAGAGGCTGGTATAACTCTAAGAGGACCAGCGCGAGATCTTCTATCCATTCATGGCCCTAGGTAGAGTCTGGTATCGACATTAATAATCCCACATGACACTGATCCTTTACATAGCAGGTGAATCTAGATGAGTCGTGGAATCCTCCAATGCCCTGGCAGTGATCCTTATCTGCGTATCGTTATCTTTTCCCACTCAAGAGTGTGTTCTCCATATATGATTGTATTTGTGATCTCTTTTGATCTATCAATGCATCTATATCCCTCATGTCCCTTTCCAATGAAAAGTACTTCTTAAAAGGAAATTATAAAAGTTGTTAGACTTGTGGAGTGAGTTCTCCTTGAAAAGTGCTTTGTGCAATCTTCGAACTGAATCCCTAGCATGGGTATGCTGTCATTGTGGAATATGGATCTGGGTTTCAAGTATATCTAGATGTGTTTCTCTTAATATATATTTAGTATACATATACTATTTAGATTGGTTCTTACCTATACTTTGTGTGTTGCTTTTTTTTTCAGGGTCATCTGTTAAGAATTTAATACTCACCCCTGCATAGGCATTTCCCTCACGTGTCATGTCTTCTATAGACATGCGCCATTTTGACAAAGTCTAGGGAAGACCAAGACCCGACCACGCTTTCAGAGATCCTTATAGGCCAAGATGTTCCTACAGCTATGATCTGCAGTCTCAGTACCCTTCATGCTTACAGGTTGGACTTTGTAGTTTGCATACTCATGTTCTTTCGGTGGGCTTGTATTATAGCACAACGTACATTATGCAATTTACATTCTGTTTTACACTATTGGCTTGGTTTTGTTGTATGCATGAATTTTTCCTTAGTAGTTTATATTTTTAGAATTTATGGGCTTGGAGATGTCTTTCTTTGTATAGGTACTTAGATAATTCCTCTCATGTTAGTGATATGCCTACTCGGTGCTACTCACCAACCCATGACCTATTGGAGGTGGGCGTGGGGAGTCATGGTGTGTCCCCAACTCGAATGGGTCGTGATATAGTAGTATTAGAGGTGGTCAATAGTAACTTAGTACCAAGAGTTTGTGAGATTGGTTTGGGGAGACAATGTTAAGTGTTTTGAACTCGACTATCGGGCATGGGACTCCAGTGTAGGTGCAGGCGGCTAAAGTATCCTTGAACCAAGACTCTAATAACCTGCTTTTTGGCATGGTACATTAAATCTCTAGCTGCAGGGGAATAAAATAATTTTACATGCATCATATTAGAATGGGTCATGTTTTCTATGTCCTTTAAATGTCATCATTCCATATAATCTCTTGGCAATGGTACATCTCGATTATTTATAGGATGACTCTACGATGTACACTCGTAATGACTTAGTAACTAAATCAAGAGGAACCCCCCTTACTGATGAGGCTTCAATTCAGTGACCAGTTCCCCATGCGTTACCTCTAGGTGGTGAACCTATTATTACAACACTAGTGGAGAACCATGTGGTACCTTCTGTACAAGAAGGCAAAGAGAGTAGGTTGAGCATGCTCCTTGTGTTTCAGAGGTAGATACCCCATAGGTTTTGAGGAAAAACAGTCCCTCAAGCATCTGAGGATAGACTGTATGTAGTTAACATAACTTTCTTTCTAGTTATGGGATGAGGATTTCCTTTGTCGGTGAAAGGGATACCTAGGAATCACAAAATGGGCTCATCCATAGGATGGTGTAGCTGATCGTTCATGAGTTGGCTAGTCATACCCTTAGTGTAGTAGATGTTGTGAGCTTCCAGTTTCCAGTAGTAGTGGTGGAGTACGAAAAAGTCTTTCTAGACGATTTTCCTGGATTACCACCTTGTCGGGAGATCGACTTCTTCGTCTACTTGCATCCCGGGATGGCACCGATATAATCACTAGCATATCAGATGGCTCCCACAGAGTTTTGTGAGATTAGGGTTCAATTAGATGATTTTAAAATCAAGGGACTCATATGATCCAGTGCTACACTTAGGGATACCCTAGGTTTGTTTTCCATTAAGGATGTTTGGAGTTTGAGGTTGTAAGTGGATTACCGACCCCAAAACCAGGTGACAGTAAAGAAAATGTATCCATTTCTGAGGATCAAGGACCACTTCGATTAGATGGGAGGAGAACGTTGGTTCTTAAGTTTTACCTCAGGTAACATCATCACCATATTCGATTATGGGAAAAGGATGTTCCAAAGATGGTTTTCAGATGCCACTATGCTCACTACGAATACTTGATGATGCCTTTCAGTTTGATGAATTCCCCCATAGTGTTCATGGAACTTATGAACCGAATCTTCCAGCCAGACAGAGACCAGTTCATAGTGGTCTTCATCGACAACATCATTGTCTACTCGGCATCAGAGGAGGAGAATGAAAGACACCTATAGATGGTTCTATATGTACTCTGAGAGCACCAGCTTTATGTGAAGCTCTCAAAGTGCATGTTCTAGATACAAGAGGTCCACTTTCTGGGACATTTTTTCTCATTATATAGAGTAGATGTGGAACCAGCCACAGTTGAGGCTGTGTTAGCCTACGATCAAACCCGGAGCATGAAAGAGTTGTGTAACCTCCTTAGGCAGGCAGAATACTACTTTCGATTTATCCTTGATTTCTCTTGGATATCAGCACCGACGAAATTCGTGACTTTAAAGGGGAATCCTTTCATCTAGGGGGAGAATTGTTAGTCGTCTATCTAGAAACTGAGGCAGAGTATCAAGAGCGCAACAATATTGATATTTCCTGAGGAGTGTTTCAGGTATATATTTTTTTGTGACACATTAGGGATGGTGTGTGGTTGTGTCCTAATGAAAATATAGTGGTTATTTTTAATGTTTTACACCAAATAGGGCCACATTAGAATAACTATGTGACCTATGATCTTGAGATGGAATTGGTAGTCTCCATGTTAAAGATGTGGAGAAACTACTTGATGGGAGAATGGTTTATCTTATACTCTGACCATAAGAGCCCCAAGAACTTCTTCTCATAGAAGGATCTAAACTTGAGGAAGAGGAGATGGCTAGATTTACCTAGGATTGTGAATTAGATATCATCTATACTCTTGGGAAGGGGAATGTTGTGATAGATTCTCTTAGCAAGAGATCGAGTTCGTAGTTGGTGAACGATGTGTCGGAGCAGTTGGCCTTCCTAATGCTATCCTTCATGGATGGAGATGATGCATCTTATCTCCCGTCGATGGTTGTCACCCTCCCCTCACTCTTACAGAATGTCAGGGATGCATAACTATGGGATGTTTACTACGAGACATTACGTTCTCATTTATCCACATGACATGTTCCTGATGGATATTCACAAGGATGGGAGCACATAGTTAATTCATAGGTTGCATAGTAGTGCATGTAGTGTTGTGGGAGGAGGTACTGATAGAGTTTCATACATCCCCCTTGGAGGTATATCTCAAAGTTGTGAAAATTTTCTAGGACCTCTGGCGTCAGTTAGGGTGGATAGGTGTGAAAAATAAAGTAGCATAGTTCATTATTCGATGCCATACATGCTAGTTGGTGAAGGCTGAGAACCAGGTTCCAACATGGTGAGATCACCCCTGGATGTTTCACAGTGGAATTGGGATGGAATGTAGATATAATTCATGATAGGATTACCAAAAAAATCCAAGGAAAACAATTCTATATGGATGATCTTTGACCAAGTCACCATGTCAGAACGATTCCTAGATTTCAGGGAATAGAGTTCCATAGTGATCATGGGACACCTCTACATGTAGAAGATAGTTCATCTTCATGGAATCCCTTTGTCCATAGTCTCATATCGCGATTTTTATTTCACCTCCCAGTTGTGGATGGAATTGTATGAGGCTTTTGGGACTCGGATATGCTTGAGCACACCATTCCATCCCCAGATAGATGGTCAGACGGAGAGAAACATTCAGGTTTTAAATAATATGTTGCGGGCCTATATCCTGGAATTTTGGCATTGTTGGGAGGACCAACAACTACTTTTGGAGTTTTCATACAATAACATCTACCAATCCACCATTGGAATGGAACCGTTTGAGGCTTTATATGGGTGACCCTTCCTGTCACTTCTTTTCTTTACTGACCCCAGAGAGTCAGCACCCATTGGTCTAGAGATGGTGTGAGCTACCACTGAGATGGTGAATATCATCCTGGAGTAGATAAAGACTACATAGAGTCAACATAAGTCATATGCTGATAGGCGGTGGAGACTGTTGGAGATTGAGGAGGGAGACCATGTATTCCTTCAGTTCTCACTTCGTCGAGGGTTGGAGAGATTTGGCTGGGCATCAAGATGTTTGTGAGGTTCATCAATCCTTTTTAGATACTATACAGAGGTGGCTAGGTGGCATACCTCCTATCCTTACCACCATAAGATCATTGGGTTGATGATGTCTTCCATGTGTTTCAGCTGAAGAGGTACATGCATGACCCATCACACATCATCAAATAGGGAGATATGAACAATGGGGATGGAGAAATATTAATTGAGTACCCAGTAGAGGTCAAGGATTGAAATGAGAGGATCCTTCATGGGTGAGAAATTCCCCTATTACATGTCTGTTGGAATCACGCGAATCATCAAGAGTTCACGTGGGAGTGGGAGGCTCAGATTCGTGCCCAATATCAACATCTATTTGAGTGGCCGTTTTTTCATTTTAGGGGATGTAATGACCTAGGGTGGTGAAAATTTAATTTCTACTATTTTTTTGTATTACTTTTAAATATTATATATAATTATTATGATATGAGGCTTTGAACTAGTGTGCGATTTTGAGGCCTGAAGTGCATGTAATAAATGATTGAAATAAATAAAATGTTTAAACAACATGCATGAGAATATTACCAAATAATGTGGAATAAAATTCAAAAGGTTTCCCAGAACAAAAATCTGATGGAACAGTTGTTATCAGAGCTGCGAAATTACATTAGGAGGGGCCTAAAATAGACCAACGCGGGTAACCGCAAAAGTTAGTTTTTAGATATTTTTAAGGAAATATAATATATAAATAATTTATTTTATTTAAATATTTCAAAAAATCAGCAACTCATATTTTGTTTTAAATAATCAGAAACCATGGGTTAGGCTCATAACCATGTAAAACTCTCTAGAATCCTCTTGATCTTTGGATAGGGGACACCCTTGGAGAATTTTTGACGAACACTGATGAATAATGACTTGTGGATCGTGTGCAGTGATATCTAATCCCTACCATAAAATGATCTCACAATTCTTCGACGATCATGGTAGAGGTTTTTTTATTTCGATTTGTTTTTCCCCTATCAATAGTTAAATGAAGAACACGGAAAAACCCACGAATAGTTCGATCTGCAAATCATGCGTTCTTGAAGGAGGGTTATTATTTCCATTTCATTGGGGTTTAGGATACAAGGATTGACTTATGATAATTGTTGAATTATTTTTTATTCCCCCTATTTAATCATTCTAATAAGATCTGATGGACTCTGTGAGGAAATAATGTGGAGGTTCATTCCTCAATTTGGTATATTAGATTTCTTCCCCATTTTTTTCTGGTGTTCTTTGTGTTCATCGTATGGCAGCGAAAAATAGATCTTTGCGCACTCATTTTTCAACACAACGATTCAAAAGTGTAGATTTGACATCGTGACCACATAAAAGAGGTGTGATGATGATGACAGAAGATGAATCAACATGGTTCTAGAGAATTCTACCTTCGAAAGTTCTTCATATGGGGGGATCATGAATTGTTTTTGGGGAAGATAAGAAGACTAAAACCATCGGAAATGTCCTTAAAGTGTCGGGATGACCTTGAACACTTAGTTTTGAAGTGATCAGATAGCCAAATCGAAGATCAGAGGATCACCCGAAGTACGAAGTCAAAGAATAGTGATTCTAGAAAATCTCAATAAACACGACATGTATTCTGAATAACATGACATTTGGGGTCTACATGGAAGTGTTCTAGTCTTGCATGCCACACATCGTGAAGGAAACAATGTGGTCGAGGGATGAAATGTTGTGTGGGCCCCACCCATTGCCGGGTGGAGTTCCCGGTGAACGGAATTGTAGACTGGCTGTATGACCATTGTCACACGGAGTTTGGGTAATTACATAGGACATGTGGTGTATCTCAGAAGATACACAGATATGGGGTGAAGTACACTCTATGTACTCAACCACACGGCCAGACGAGAACGGTTACGCAGGTCACCCCTTGTTCTGGTTACAGGGGTTTGAATACACAGGTTGAGTCCATGTACGGGAACATGGAAATCATTCACAGATTTGGACCTAGATAACTTGACATGGCGTCTGATCCTTCCTAAATTCCATGTAAATGAGATTTAACATGGCATGTTCTCCAGACTCGGGCCATTGTACATAGGCAATACTCAGAGTCAAGGGACACAATGTTTATGCACTACTACACACCATGTACTATATTATACATGTCTTGATCCTCTTTTACACCATTTCATGGATACGTTTTGTTTGGGTTAGTTCCCCCTTTCCCATTCCCTTGAAGTTCAAGTATCATTTCCATTTGCAGAGGTATTATCCCATCAATAGCACATTCCGAGATAGAGTCATGTATCCTTCTGAGAGTCCTGTAGCGGGATCCTTTATCCATTATTAGACCTTGGTAGTGTCGGGAATCAATGTGAAAAATCCTTCAGGGTGTTGATCCTTTACATAGGAGGTGAATTTGGATGAGTCACAGTATCCTCCAAGGCCCAGGCATGGATCATCATCAGTGTATCGTCATCACTTCCTACATGGAAGTGTGTTCTCTTAGAATGAGTGCATCTATGATGACTTCAGATATTTTAGTGCATCTATATCACTCTTGGCCTTTCCCGATGAACAATACTTCTTAGATGGACATCATCAAAGCTTCCTGGCTAATGGAGTGAGTTATACAATATGAGTGCTTTGTAGAAACTTCAAACTGAATCCCTAGTGTGGGTATGCAGTTGTTGTGCACTATGTGTCTATGTTTCGAGTATATCTAGATGTGTTTTTATTTCTATATGTTCAGTATACTTATACGGTGTTATGATAACCACACCACTACATTTTGAATTGATTGTTATTTTTTGGTGTCCTCTTCTGAGTATTATTATACTCACCCGTACACAGGATTTACCTGCACGTGTCATGTCTTATGAAGACAATTTCCCTTTGTATGGAGTCTAGGGAGGACCAAGACCGAACATAGATTTAGGAGTTCCTTATAGTCCAAGGTGTTCCTACAACTACAAGTAGCAGTCCCAGTACCCCTTTGTGCTTCCATGTTGGACATTGTAGTTTGTAACATCTTTTTTTTGGTGGGCTTGTATTCTGGACTAGTTTATATTACTTACATTAAATTCTGTTGTACTATGATGGTTGGGTTTTTTTATGCATGAATTTTTTCCTTATTGGATTTTACTTTCGTCGTTTTTGGGATTTGATATGTGTGCATGTGTTCAGGTACTTATGTAATGCCACCCATGTTATTGATAAGCCTACTTGGTGTTAGTCACAAACCCCTGGCCTATTAGAGGTAGGTTTGGGGAGTCGCGGCATATGCCCTATAGGGACGTGTCGTGACATATAATCTCTTATATCCCCCAGTTATGATGTCCAGAAAATGATATCCCCATAAATTTTAATCATAGAATATTTGATAAAAATATGTCTCATACTAGAGATGATATATAGTCAGGTCGAAGGAAGATGCAAGAATGATCATAAATACTAGAAAACAATCTATCCATGTGTCTTATTCTGTGTTTTTGTAAAAGATAATGGAAACGTTCACATATACAAATCTCAAATTCCTCATAGAGAGGACATCTCAGATTATCATCAATCCAGAGCAATAAAATATTATTGAAAATTAAAAATACCATGTCAATAATTAAATTTATTTAAGATAAAATTACTTATTTAAAAACACAAAATATAGAGGGTCAACATTTAGGGACATAAAATGGGAACCTAATCCCATGACACCCAATTTTATCATAAAAATTAAATTTTGAAAATCACACCAGCCTTCCCTATAGAAAACTGAAAAGTGGGAAAATTAATTATAATATTATTAGATAAATTAATTCCAAAACTTAATATGAAATAAATACATCAAAAAATTGATCATACCTTTGTAAATGAGGATAAAAAATAAACAGATGGATGTCTCCCAAGAATAGTGTCTAGAATCATCAATCGATAAAGACCAAATCTCATCCTAATAAGTATAGACTCTTGTGGATCAGCTAAATTAGGCTCGTTATTGGGAAGTTTGGGATCAGTGAGAGAATATAGTATATTTTGATGTGAATATCCAGCCATTAAAAGTAAAAAATCATACATGTAATAATTTTTTAATGCATATAATAAATATAAAAAACAAATAAATACTATGATATAATAAACATACATGTAAGAAGTTGTAATATAAATATAAAATAAAAAACTATCGATAACTAGAAAAAAATCATACACATTAGAATTTGTTAATATGTATATAAAATAAATAAAAATAATTACTAAAATATAATAATTATATGTAAATAAATACAAGAACATAATAATCTGACATGTAAATATTTCTTAATATAGATAAAAAATATTTGAAACTAATAAATACCATGTAAAATATATTATTTTACCTCTCAACTACTACTCTTATGTATATAATTTTTTTAGAAATAGTAATTATGGGCATTATAAATGAAAAATAATAGATCATTGGGTCCAACCTTATAAAATAAAAAAATATTACAAACAAATAATTTGACATAAAAATATAAAATTTGAAAAAACAAATAGATACCCGAATATAATACATCAATAGCCATCTTCTCCCACAACTTCATCGAGGAAATTTTTTTATCCTCATCTTCATCATCGTCTTGTTCCACAAAATGTCCAGTTTCATCATACCTTAATACTTACTTAGAATTATCAATATCATCACCTCTTAACTGGGAGGTTGCATTAACAATATTTATATGTCATTGGGAAGAGATGTATTTGAGGATTCTTTTTGAAAAATTAAAATATGTTTCAATTCCATATATCCATTTTCATTATCCATAAACTGAGTATCACATGATTACCTTTTTATTACACTCCACTAGTAATTCAAATATCCTAATAAATCACAAAAATTTTCATAATAAACATGTTCTGTATGATGTTCCACAAAAATGGTTCATTTGATGAACGACGACTATTATATTTGACATCATTGACTATATATTGTGGATAAACTCAGAACCCACAATCAGTATCATTCCAATTGGATTTAAACACAAATACATAATTTGTCCCTATATAACACAACACAATTATTCCATCCAGCATACCATAATAGCCAAATTCACCTTATTTATTATGATATCCTTCCCAAAAAACAACACTATTAATTTATTTCATTGATTTTATATATAATCATTAATGTAATCAAAATCGATTAACCACATACCAGTTATATGATTTTACCAATTTCGATAAATGGTTTTTGAGCATAAATAATCGAATGTCAATTTCACTTTTATGATGTGTTTCTTGAGAAAAATAAAATTTATTAATAATAGATTTAATTGAAAAGTATATTTAAAGTTACATCAAAAGGAACATAATTAAGAATTTTTCTAAACCAATATGACAATTTTTGGTCATGATGTTCTTCAAGAGAAGAAGTTGTAATATATATATATTCATTATTGATATAGTGAACATGGAATCTAAAAAACAAATAATAAAAATAAACGAATCTATTATAATTTTTTATTAAAATATTAATAAGTAGAGAATAATTCACAAACAATGGAACTTCTTTATTATTTATCATAATGTATATATGAGCTCTTTGTTTTTCAACATCTATAAGAAATCATTCATGACAACCACCAAAACCAAACCTAGGTTGATTATAAATTGTCAAAATATAGTATGTGACATCATCTTCAATTTTTTCATTTCCACTTGTGTGACTATGTTTCTAATGATATTCTAATTTAAAATAATTGGAGCCAAAATTTGAAATTGTCTCCAGAAACTATTCACTTCCGCAATCAACCCTTCATCAGATGCTTTATTATATACTTTATTCATTGATTTTTACATACATGTATTGAGTAGGTACATCCATCACAATTTTATTCTCCATCCAAATTTATCATCATATGTAAAATTAAAAATTAATTATTTCATAGTGTAAAATTAGGTTATCATAAATATTTTCTTCAAGTCACATAATATAAAAAAACAATTTTCTGTAAAATACTAATTGCATCATAATATGATTTTTTATTAAAAATATCTTGGAAAAAATAAGATATATTGGTCAAAAAATTCCATATTAAATAATTCAACATAACTCTAACAACAACATGGAGTAATATTTTTATTATGAAATAGCATTTTTGAATTCGTAACCCACAAATATGCCCATTTTATTAGTGGATGAGACACAATAAAATCATAACCATCTCAAAACCTCAAATCACTAATCCACTGAAATGATAATTATTTTTTTTATTTATAAAATGAATAACATTATTTTGGATTTATTAATTTTTGTGATTTTTATGTTCAAGTAATTCGAGTTCAAGAAATTTGAAAATCTAGGAAAGATATAATCATGCCTTCTTATTATCCATTGTCTTAATTGGTGTGTCTAACATGTTGTAAAATATGTTATCAAAAAAATTATAATAAATATTAATTACATCTAAGATGTGATGAACTAAAAAATCAAACCAATTTGGATAGTCCAAATAATACTCTTCTTTATATGTTTGTGGTCTCGCCCAAACCATTTATTTTGCTCATTTATGGTTCATCTAAAAAATAATAGGAGGTAATGAATATATCATAGTTTTTACTTAGATACCTATGAGAAATATTGGAGTTTCATCTAATTGAAATATAACTTTTATAAAATTATATCAATTCCTCTAAAAATGATGATCTGCAAGAAGAAATATCATATGATAGGTCAAAAAACTCGTATTTCTCCCATTTCCAACCATAAATGCTTTGTTCTTAGCCATGTGTTATAGACATGATTTCAAAATAATGTATACTCTATATAGATAACATACAATTCATTAAAAATTCAGTTTTTGTCCCCATTAATGTAATCTTGAATATAAAATTATGATCTACAGTTATACCAAATATTGTCACTCCATTTTTCAATAATGAAATTAAAACATAAATTAGTGGATTCAAATAAATGTTTATATTGTTCTCTTGATGAAATGGAATTAATATCACTCTATATGTACATGGTTTCTTAAGAAACATATATGGATGTATATTTTATGGAGTAATAAAAGTAATAAGACAATAATATTAACTATCATATTCACCAAAAGTACCAAAAACATAAGTATAAAGACCCAACCGTATGTTAATCAGTTCAAAATAAAAAGAAGAATGCATACGATCAATGTGTTTCCCTAACTCACCATCACATAGATGATTTAATATTGTAAGGACATAGTTATTTTATTTATTCCATGTCATTAATATAGTTGTGTTTAAGGAAATAAATTACTATTGTATAGGAGGTGTAATTGAAAAATACCTTATCTATTTCATAAGAACTCAATAATTTCCTTATTGCGCCTCTTCATATAATCATGCAATTAATATTTTCTATCAAGAATCAATGATTTAAAAAATGATAAAATTTTATCCATCTAGCTGTTTGACCTTTGAAAATATGATTAAATATCTATATTTTTATAATAGCTTCATGTTTTCTCATCTAGAATTTCAAATATATGGACTCCATAACATATTTTAACAAATTTTAAAAATGATAATGTTCAGATTCAAGACATGGAATATCATTATGTGTAGTTTTTTCCTAAATAGACCATATATCTACCTCATGTACATAAATTTTGTAAGATAGATATAGAACCAAAAAAAATATTCTCTACTAAATACTTTACACCATTTTCATACAAAAATATAATCTTTTCGAAAACAAAATTGATGTATATGAAGTCCCCCATTGTCAAACATTTCAAATATTCTAATATCACATTTCATACATTGTAATTTAATTGTTCCATCCATAATAAATTCTAAATTTGATGATGTATATATTGTAAATATTTTAACACCCCCAATGTATACATTATTTATAACAGATATGTTTGTATTTGTTATATGATTTATCCCATCATGATCATGTAATAGAAATAGATTTCTACTTCTTATGTCTATAGTTATATGAAATAAAATAGTAATAAGAATAAATATTAGTCATTGTAAAAATAGAAATTATTATTATATTTCAAAACCTTATAAAATTCATTAAAATTTGATTCGAGTGAGGTGATGAGTTATCAATACATTTTGAGGCCTGTAGCGTCTCGACATAGGGAGAATAAAAATATTAAATATATTATATCACATGTATGTTATTTTATAAAAAATAAAATACCGATCAAATATTATCTCCTACATGAAATAGGATCCCACTATCAGATCTAGGATATAGATTATACCATAGGAGAAACATAACATTTGTGTGTGCTGGGTGTTGGGTTATATACAAGGGTAATTCAATTATTATTTCTAATATAATATTTGTATAATAAAATGTAATATGTCCTAAATAGTGTCTAATGTGCTAAATCTGATACCATCGTTAGGTCCAAGATATTTCACTTACCGTAGGTGAGAGACAATATTTGTTTGTGTTTGGTTCTTAGTTACATTCCATGGGAGAGTAATTAATTTAATATATCTATTATAATTTTTTATAAAATGAATGTAATATCTCCCAAACAGTGTCTCATATTAGAAATTACAGACTGTCATTAGATATAGGTTATGGTGCTTACCCTGCCTGTGACATAACAATTTTGTGTGTTGGGTCTTTGGTAATATTATAGGGAAAACATTTAATATTTTTATTATAATTTTTATAATAAATGGTAATATCTACCAACATTGTCTCAAACAAGGAATTAGAGAACACCTTGAAGTCTGGGATATGGGGTTTACACAAGGGTTGATATAACCTTTATGTGTGTCAAGTGTTTGGTCATATTATAGGTTAATTTATTTAATACGCATATTATATTTCTTTATAAAAAAATTGAATATCTATTGAACAGTGTATAATATAGGAAATATGATATTATTGTTAGGTTTTAGATATGTGGTTTACCCTAGGCCTGACATATCAATTTTTTGTGCCAGGTTTTTGGGGACACTCTACATGAGGGTAAATCTTTTAATATTTTTGTCATAATTTTTTATAAAAAATTAAAAATCTCACGAACATTGTATCTAATAAAAAATAATGAACAGAGTTAGGTCTAGGATATGAGTTTTACCAATGGGGTGTCATTACATTGTTGTACATGAGATGTTTGGAAACATCACACGTGACAATGACCCTTTTAACATTTATTTAATATTATATATATATATATATATGTACACAACATTTATAAAAATTATTAATACTAATTATTTTAATTAATACATCATTTATATGAAATTTTGGGAATTTCAAAAAGTTATTATTGTTTTTATATTTTTTAAAACTTATTAATAATTTTTTTTAATTAACAGTAATATTTAAAATATATTTAGAATATTAAAAAAATAATTATTAAATTTAAAAATTATTTAATGGTTTTAATAATTATTTAAATTGTTGCAACTCTTTTAATAATTTATATATTTTTTGAGTTTTTAATAACTGTTTTTATTTGTTATAGTTTTTACAATGTATTACCAAAATATTTTCTAATTATTATTTTTTATGTGTTTAATAAATATTATATATTTTTAATTGAGATTGGATTTTAATTAAAAGAAAATTTTTAAATTTTTTATCAAAATCATTTTTATAAATAAGGTTTTGTTAAAAGGTTTTCTTTAAATTATTTTTCTCATCATTTTTATGAAATAATCATTTCCTATTTATTTTATATGTTATATATATATATATTACATTAATTCTTTGCAAAATATATTTACAGAAAATTTATTTTTACATGTTTTATAAAATAAATGGACATATCAAATATACATAGATACATACATACATACATACATGCATGCATACACAGACACATAAATATATACATTCAAACACACGAACACATTTATATATATAACCGTGCATGTTATTTTCAAATTGTTTATATATAAATATATTCACATGTTAAAATATTTATATATATCAAAATGTTTTAAAAATCTACATTTACATGTTTTAAATAAATTAAGAACAATCATAATTAAACCAAAATACATGGTTTAACATTAATGTCACGATCAAAATGATTATCCTGATTCATCAAAAATTATATCACCATAACCATGTTATACAAAAAAATTATATAAATTTCATCAATATCAGTCATCCATATAAATAATTAAAACAATCGCTCTATATCTAGTAATAATATAAAATAATAAATTTAAATCAACCTTATATAAAAAATAAAAACAAAAAAATCAAAAAAAAATTAAAATAAGTAGGAAAATACCTCAAATAAAATTAAACCACCCCATGTAGAGCCAATGGATACCAAAAAATTAATATTAACCTTATAGTAACACTAAATATCAAATAAATTATAAAAATCATGTAAATTTATTAACTTGGCTGTGAGAAAATCAATTTTTACAATATTTAAAAGAAAATAAAAATAATAATAAATGAGGATGGATGTAGAGTCCAAACCTATGATATTTGAGCCTATATATATAATAAACTAGGTGCAACATGCAATTTTTTGCCAATCTATAGGTGTGTTCATTAGACTGGCTCACCTTCTAGTGTGAGGCCATTGAAAGGAAAATGATGGGGAGGAGAAGAATGGGTTTCATTATTTTATTAAATTATTTTTTTGGATGGCCCAATTGAAATCTAATTTATCTTGTTAAAAACAAAATAGCAAACCTTTTGGGGTGGACTTCAATATCCAATACCAAAAGTATTCTATGTAGTTAATTTGAAATAGATGAAACATTCTATTGTTGTTACCTGTCACTTTTTTCCTACCCATGCAATGGCACACTACCATGCCAAAACAATTTGAGATGGGTATATAAATCCCATCACAAATAAAAACTATTTGAAATGTAATATGATATCCATTTGTAATAACCCTTTTAATGGGGCATTTCCTGAAGGGTATGTCGTCTTTCGTAAATCGACCATTGAAATTAGTAAATAATTTAATACTATAAATGTTTTACAAGTTTACTATCATGAATTCAATATTCAAGACATAGATTTCATGGTATTCAGGTATACTGAAAAAGGAATATCTTAGTTCTAATTAATTCAAGATGAGAACAAGATTTATGGAATATAAATTTTTCATTATTTCAATGAGACTTACAACATATGTCTGAAAAAACATTTACATCATGTCCCCAATTCGAGAAATTAATATATCTAATAGGAATTGCACATCCTTGGTTCTTGAAAAAATCTGGAAAGAATCTCTTAATCCCACCAAACCTAATAGACAAGCCATTAAATATAAAAATATGGGTAACATTTTAACTAGGATTTTACAATATACCCACTATAAGACGATCCATCCCAAAGAAGTCATGTGTATAAAGGGCGATCAAGAAATAGATAAGGCCATTACTCCCCCATAGACAATTCACACTACTAAGTCGAGTGAGAATATATTCTATGTCACCATAACACTCTGAACAAAAGAATGGGATTCATAAGAAATAATTTCACCTTATAGTTAACAAAATCCATCAGATTTTCTCAAACTGAAACATATTTCTCCAACTCAATGACATTTCAAATCAAAACATGAGAGGAATCTGATTGGTATTTCCTGAGATGAGATATGTTTAATATATAATGAATACCTATTAATAGACATGGTTATTAAAATTGATACATGACCTTCAAAAGTATTTTAATCGACTCATATCTTCAAACATATCTCAAAGCTAACATAACTTTTTTTCCAAGATGGTGGTTACCCAAAGGAGGTGAAAAATTCAAGAAAACATAGAGACCAATGGAAAAAATCACAAGGTAAGTTTCAATGATCTACTTACAATTTCGTTCTATACTACATTGAAACCTTATTCCAATTTATGTCTTGAATCCTCACTAAAGAAACATGAATGATACTTAGTCCCACAAGATATGTCTCTCCAACCTCTACACAAAAATGGAGTGATCTACATAGATGACTATATAAATACATTAAGGGAGTCATTTGATCGATGACTAGTAAGTATTATTATATGAAAACAAAACCATTCCATGATGGTTATTCCATGACACGCAAACATCTAGGACACGTGCATAGATCATATCCTCTAAAATCTGAATAAAATAGTCCATCTGAAAATCAATCTATGGATAATATGTTGTAATCAACCTAGACTAAGTACCCATCACCTCTTGGAGTCTGTTATAGAACAACAAGGTAAAATAATTATCATATTCAGAAATAATTATAAAGGGGTCCCTATTTTACCTCAAGATATCATATATATACAACTTCCTAGAATCCAAAACATTAATGGTGTTCCTGATAAGAATAAAATGAGAATATTTCATCAGCCGAACAATCACATAACTGATAGTATTCATCCATTGCGGATACTATGGTATTCTAACGAGAAATTACATGGAAACATCATCCCATCTCCAAACCTGAATTGAAACATTGTGGAGAAAACTATAATGTCTCTTATTCTCTTCTATTATCTATGGGATCATGTACTAGTGGGATATAAAATAAAAAATCCCATACTTCAAACTAGATCACCAATATAATCATCTCATTCCATAAAAAAACTATTTAGTTCAAGGATGAACAACCCATAAAAAACATTGTCAATAATAAAATACTCACTCTTGTTGGGATGAAAAACAGATCCTCAATGTTGAGACTACTCTCATAAGTGAGACCAATAAGAAATGGTCTCCCTACCATAAAGGTTTTCTCTAATTATCCTGAATTCATCATCATGTTATTGACCTTGAATAGTATACTTTACTATATATGATTATAACTAAATTATGGTATTAACCTTTCCTAAAACATCATCTTGATCATTAAGATGAATGGAAGAGTCCCACCATGTTCCAATCTTCCTTCATTTCTAACACAACCATTGATGGAACCTTCCTCCTAAGAGTGTATGTAATCAAATTCTTGTTCATTATGGTTTTGTAAATCTTGATGTCAAACGTCTAAAATAATTCCACCCATTAACTATGCATGAGATTAAATTATTTTTTTAGAATAATATAATAATCAGAATCATATGGTAAGAAAAAATAGTAATCTTTTCCAAAATGATATGGTGTCAACAACATGTGTTATCATCCTTAATTGTGTCATGCTCTAAATCATGGGTGGGGTAATTATTCTCATGTGTCCATAACTGATGATATCCATAGTCTATAACATGATAACCCCACACAATCACATTTCCCAAATTTGTAATCTAGGTATCACATTATACTACATACACCATTCTAGGATCATGTAATATTATAATTTTAGTTTATTTCAGAATTGGTTTAGTTAATAGGAAGAACGAATAAATTATTCATCCAATGGGAATCTCACTCACTACCTGGTAAGTGTAGTAAATGGTGATTATATGTTTAATAACTCTTTAGAAACCACCAATAGTATCTAGAAAGGCAAAAAAAGCTATAAATATTGAAGATATTATGTGGCACATCCAATGAAAATAATGTCTTCTCCTTTTTTGGATTAACTAATAAACCCCATTTATAAATATCATTCCCATTGAAATTCATTTCTTTGATAATTAAATTTTGTTTCAAAATATTTCCAAATAAAAAAATGATTTCTAAAGATACTCCAAACTAGATTTAGATGGTACTCATAACCAAACTCAATGACTGAATAAACCAAAATTATTTCCTAAGATTGGATTGGATCACAAAAAGTGATGAGTTATAAATGTAATATCTACTTTATATGATCCATAAAAACTGAATGAGAATTAGTCAAACCAAATTGCATCACAATATATTCTAAATGGGAATACCATCTCCTGAAATCTATCATTGGTATTTCAGACTCCCAAACCATGAACTGATGATATCTTATATAATGATAAATATTTGCAAACTACTTTCCCCATTTTATAGATAAAACATATCATTAGGATGGGGAAACAGATAATTATTCTTAATTGTATCCATGCACAACATTGGATACTCCCCGCACAATCGATGTGAACCATCATCCTTCATGGAGAATTGTAACAGCCTGAGATTTTATGAAAAATATTCTTTTTTATTTCACTAATGTCTTGTGTTGTACGCTACACCAAAAGGAGCTTTCACAACACGCATCCTTGACTTGCCTTGCACTACACGCAATCGCAACCTTCCTCGATAGAGTGTGTGGTACGTAATACTGAGTTTCACGAAACAATGATATGCTATTAAAATATTATTAAAACTAGCCGTTATGAATAGTAATAACCACTTTTTAAATTTTAGAAATTTTAAAATGGAATTCATTTTTGGATTCGGAGTATCGAATTTAGCCTAAGGTGAAATTTTGGTAATTTTCGGATAACTTTCAATTTTTGATGAATAGTGAAAATTACTAAATTTTAGATAAAAACAACTTTTTCAATCGAAATAATTAATAGTGATAAATTATTAATTTGAGTGGTTTTAAAGTATATTTAGAATATATTTTTACAATTTAATACAATGTTGGTCATTGGATGTAATTTCACATTTAAACTAGACATAAACAAGTGTCAATCTTTTGATAGATATTGTTTCTTAAAAACACGCTATTTGTTTTAACAGCGGGATTTAATTACAAAATTAATTAATGAAACTTTTATGTTATGAATTTGGTAAAATAGACTTCATTTTTGAATTCGGAATATGAAATATAGCTTGGGATGAAATTTTGGCATTGTTCTGAAAAACATCAATTTTTGATGAATAGTGAAACTACTAAGTGGTAGTTAAAAAAACTGAATTTTTCATAAAACTTAATTTTACCGCTTATGTGAATGGAATTTCAAAAATCCGAGAGACACGGTTGATGTCAGTAAGTAAAATGTGGTTCAATGAGATGAAAATAATTTTTGGTGAATAGTAACGTTTTACTTTTATTTACCACGGTTAAAATTAAATAGGGTAATTAAGGGTAAAAATGATATTAATATTACCCTAACACATGTCCTAATTCTATTGGACAAGTTTATTTCGACCAAAAACAACCTTAAGTGTAAAATATTATCATTTAGGCCCACTTGGATTAGATTAGGAAATTTATTATTAATTTATTTAAAGAAGGGTTAAAATAGTTAAAATCAAAGTTTAATAAGTAAATCATTTTTAATATGGGGTTATACATCAGATAAATTCGACTATAAATATTCATTAGAAAGATACAAATATTTCCTACATAATGGTATTTTATTTGTAATTTTTAGACATCAAATAATTTAATTTATTTATGACACAATGATGATGCAGTAATTATCTTATTAATGAAATATTGACATAATTGATGTTATAAACACCAAAATAAATATAATTTGAGACTTTTTATGAATTCCACTAATTTTATAGGTTATTATGATATATTAGAGTTGATTGAATCAACTTGGTTCGAACATATAATTCTTTTATTACTTTCACAAAAATCATATATCAAATAGTGTCAAAATTGACACAAAATAGTTTTTAAATCAAATATTATATTATTAATTGTTATTTTATTACTAAAAATCTAAGGTTCGGCCAAATGACTTAGATAAGGATATATATATTAATAATAAACAATTTGGGGTTCGTTTTGCATGTTATAGTAAGTGTATTAACCATATAGTGAAAGAAAACAAAAAGACACGGTAAAAGTTAAATTATTTAACTTAGAGTTAAATCTAATTGATAAGGATAAAATAATACCCTAAACTTGTATAAATCCTATTGGTTGATATTATTTAGACCCATCCCCACTTTAGCTTCGAAATAAGACCCTTTGGAACCATTATAAACCGATTTTGACTTTAATATAAAATAATATTTTAAGATATTCTTAAGGTGCCCCTCTCCTCCCTTATAAAAGGACACCTCCTCCCCCTCCTCCTCACACCAATTTGAACAATCAAGCTCGGACAACCCCTGCCAAAATCTCTTCTCCACTTCACTAGAAACATCCTAGAGGTTCTGGTCTTCCTCAAAGACCAATTTTAGTGCCCTAAGAGGAGGTCTCAAAGAGGCACTTCAAAGAAGAGGTAATTACCGTTACCAATTCTTTCATCTTTATTTCTTCTTCCACTTCTTCTTCTTAGGTTGTTTCATTATGAAGTAATAACATCATTATAACTCATATACTGATATGTTATTATAAGTATGAAACAACCCTATTTCACCATCTATCCATCCTACGGAAAAAGAAATCACCGCGCGTGCGTACGTACGGAATACCGTCTCCACGCCGTGGTGTAATCTATTTTCCACCACCACCTTACATGGATGGGTATAATGGTGTAAAGAATAACTATACATAATTATTAAAACATCATATTGATTCTGATATATTGTATAATCCACTCCAATTCAATTAAATATTTATAGAAATGATATCATCGCTCGTGCGTACGTACGGACTACCGTCTCCACGACGCGATGAGATTCATTCTCCATGTTAACCATTTAAGAATGATTATAATGTATATATAAGAAATAATAATGAAATATATGACATTATAAAGCTACTGGATTTATGTATATATATACATATGTATGTCATCTACTTACTTCCATTTCAAGACAATAAGGAAAGGAAAACAGCGTTCATGCGTACGTACGGACTACCGTCTCCATGAACGGTGTTTTTCATTTTATTTATCTACCTATTATATATATATATATACTGAATATATATGATATATAAATCATACTTTATATTCTGTAAGTGAGTAAATAATGATATAAGTAATAATGATGTCAAGAACAACAAGTCAAAACACCTACGATAAATGAAACGATTTTACCCAAAACGCTTCTTTAACATGGAATTTACAAAAGAACGGGTAATATAATGTCATAAGTGAACCATATATGATATCATAACAATGAATATGATTCTGTAATAAGTCAATAACATGATTTAAATCATTATACAGGAGGTTCGGACACTTACAAAGCAAGTCGGACCTAAGGTAAGGGAAATATCACAATCTCATTTTTATCCGAGATTGTTTATTCGTAAGTATTTACTGGGGTGTATTTTATCATCCACATCCATTTTTACTCAATATGTAATATTATTTCCATCCACATACAATTTTTTAAATCCATTTTTACCCTTCGGTGAGTTTTTAGTAATATGTATGAAAGGAATCTTTTGTCGTTTTTCGTACGAGGTACTTTTTGACTTTTCCGACAAATGTACGAAGAATGTTTTTTTAACTTATACGACATGAATGGATTTTAAAAATATTATTTCCAATAAGCTTCCTTTACAAGTTTTCAAGTTTATTTTTAATCAACTTCTTTTATTTTAAAGTCATATGACATGTTATGAAAGGAAAAATGTTTTTGAAGAAGAAAGGATATTTTCCTCAAGAATGGGTTTCAAGTGTTTTATCAAAATTATTTTCCATATAAGATAATAAATGGTTCTGTTTTTATCCCTTTAATTACATTGATTTGATTATGTTGTGAGGGAATTATTTTTATGAAGTCATTTTCCTTATAAGATTTGTTTTATGATGTCATGATGTTTCAAGAATCCCATTTTTATTACATGGGTTATGAAATGATGTATGATTTATGATTTTGTGGCACACATAAGAATGGTATGTTTATGAGATGGGTGGGACCTATATCTCCCTCCAATGCATTGGGTAAAGATTTTATATCTCATGAGATAGACAGGGCTGGAACGGTAGGTTATACCGGTTCAGTGAAACAGGAATGAAACGAGGGTTACTCGATTCAGAAAGGGACTTTGTCCACTAAGATAGTCTTGGCAATGAGTCTTGACTAACAAGAAATGATTTTCCATGATTATGTGTGCATGCCACAAAGTTTCAAGTTTTATGTTATGATTATGGGGATCTCATTTTCACTTCTATGATTTATCCCATGTTATGATATTATGAGCTCTTTTGCAGGTTAAGATTTCCAAAGGCTATGTTCTTATGTATATGATGTGATTGTTATTTCTTTTGTTTACCCTTACTGAGCATTTGAGCTCACCCTTTTATGTTTTCTTTTCCCCAGGATATAAAGAAAGGTTTTTAGGTAAAAAAACGGAAGATCTTTATGGGAGATATTGAAGATCTTTCACCACGATTAGAAGATTACGTTCCGAGTTTCCAAAGACACTAAACTATTACGATCCTTGTGTGTGTGTTTTTGTTATGTACTAAGTATTCCGCAAAAGTAATGTAATGTCCATGTACAATAAGCTTAGGGTCTCTACAGTTGGTATCAAAGGAAAGCTTTAGTCAACCTTTGGAAACTAGGATGTGAAAACGTTAGTGAGATCCCTAGAGATATTTCTAAGGTATGTCTAGGGATGTCCCTAGGGATAAGTATACGTATAGGTTATAGTAATAGAATTACGCTAACGATCATAGAATTAAACCTAAGATGTTGGATATTGAAGGTACTCCCCCTTTATTATGTTGTTTTCCCTAGCATGATTTTTGCCTCTCACACTATTCTTTTTGGGTTTTAGACGATGGCTGGAACACGAAGGAACCGTGTTGATCAATGCAATGGACAATGTAATGACTGCCCTCCTGAACAAACAAATGTTATGGGAGATGGAGTGAAAAATCTTATAGCTATACTTACACAAGCTATGAATCATTCTGGACTTCCAAATGAGCAGAGAAGGGAACAATATTCTATTGAGTCCTTCATGAGGCAACGTCCACCTTCTTTCAGTGGGTCTTCTGATCCACTTGTGGCTGAAAAATGGATCCGTACTACTGAAAAGAGATTTTCAGTTCTTCAATGTTCTGAACATGATAAAGTCATCTTAGCATTATATCGTTTGGAAGGTGAAGCTGATCAATGGTGGAATCTTATCAAGAATACGAGGCCAAGAGATGAAATTGAGTCCATGGAATGGGACGAGTTCAAGAACTTGTTTTTCAGTAAGTACTTCCCTCGTATTCTTCGAACAAAGATGGAGAAAGAGTTTCTTGAACTGAAGCAAAGGGACGATGAATCTGTTGGTACCTATGAAGCAAATTTTACAAGACTTTCAAGGTATGCTTCTGGAATTATCATCCAACCTGAAAGTAAAGTTGATCGATTTTTCAGTGGCTTAAAACCAAGTCTTCGAAGGGAATTAGATATAAGAGACTTCAGTAGCTATGAAGAAATTGTGCGTTGTGCTATCAAGGTAGAAATGGAAGTTGGTGTTACATATCCATCTCATGGTTTTGACAAGAAACGAAAGATGGAGTTCAAGGAGAAATCTCAGAATAATGGTGAAAAGAAGATGAATGTTTCCTTATGCACAATGTGTGGAAAGAAGCATGGTGGAGATTGTCTTAAAGGGACTAGAAAATGTTTTAAGTGTGGAAAAGAAGGTCATCGAGCAGCTGAGTGTCGAAGTAATGGAAAAAGGGTTTCTAATGATGTGAATAAAGCAAACACTGCAGAGAACGCACCACCAACACTTCAATGCTTCAAGTGCAAGGAAATGGGGCATTATGCTAATAATTTTCCTAATCCAAGGGTTAGTGATGATCAACATGAGAAACCACTGAAGGCAAAGGACAAAGGGAAATCACATGCGATCACTATTGGCAATGTTGAATATGACAACGATGTGGTGGAATGATTAAGTGTTTATGTAATGGGATTCCAAAATAATGTTGTATCATTGAGTATTGCAATATTTATTGATGTGGTATTCAAAGTGATTGAGATATTTTTTGTAAATAAGATGATATGCGCATAATGAAGATGAGAAAATGAAATGTTTAATAGTATTCATGATCTCATGATTGATATAAGGACTAAGTGATATCATGGTTTGAGTATATAGAATTTTGAGGATTTTGGTATGTGGAAAGTGTTAACTTTTAACTGCACTCATGTTTTCACTAAGGTATTCAAGAGAATGCACGATTAAGGACTTTGAATGTTTGGAATGTGACCAACAAGACATATCTTATGATATGTGGGGATCAACGACAGTATTAAATCTCTGGTAATCGTTGTCACTATATTATGAGAGTGGACTGCAGTATTATGTATAAGCCTAAAGATTAGACTGGATTATGTTGGACAAAAGTTAGTATTGTTTAAGGATAGAAGATTTTCGATATTATTGATGGGATGTTATAGTAACGTAGTTTTAGAAAAAGGACAACCTGCAGGACGGGCGACAACCCATCGCTTCGGACAAGGCTGTAGGAATCGAACCCACAACCGAAGTGCGACTGGCCTTTATCGCCTACCACTGACCTACAGGAAGTCCCTGTTTAGTAGAAACTAGTGTTATTATATTAAGCAGTATGATATATGAAGTATAAGCCCATTTTAGGAACCATATATGATTAATCCCACTATAGATCGACTTATGTATATAAATTTTGCTAACCTTTTGAGACAGATGGAATGACCCATCATTCTATCACATGATCTGCTAACACTTCACGAATAACAAATTCAACTTCATTTATTTAAGAGATGAAGTGGAAATTGTTAAAGGCACGAACAACAGTGAGATTGTACCAAAATAAAGTAAGTATTTATTCTAATTCAAATTCTTTAACTTTAGGGAAATGATCTTGAAAACCAAAAATGTTGTCCTAGTTCTCTTATACCTGATGAATCAGATGGTACCTTAGATCGTCACAAATTTATGGATTTGTGATTACTGGCTTTTCCATAGCCATGTTCTCTACCACTCTCCATCAGAACATGATGGTTAGATTTCTCTTCCATATCCATATATTCACCTATGTGGAAACCCAGTGATTAGTTTATTTGGGTAATCGTTACATTTCATACTTTAGTTTTTAAAGCCAAGTTTTGGTATTCCTTTTTTAAGATGTGGGTTTCTATTAAAGAAACTTTCGAATAGTAAACCATTTATAACCCCGACGAATTTCGAGGGCGAAATTAATTTTAAGGGGGGTAGAATGTAATAGCCCGAGATTTTATGAAAAATATTCTTTTTTATTTCACTAATGTATTGTGTTGTACGCTACACCAAAAGGATCTTGCACAACACGCATCCTTGACTTGCCTTTCATTACACGCAATCGCAACCTTCCTCGATAGCGTGTGTGGTACGTAATACTGAGTTTCACGAAACAATGATATGCTATTAAAATATTATTAAAACTAGCCGTTATGAATAGTAATAACCACTTTTTAAATTTTAGAAATTTTAAAATGGAATTCATTTTTGGATTCGGAATATCGAATTTTCCTAAGGTGAAATTTTGGTAATTTTCGGATAACTTTCAATTTTTGATGAATAGTGAAAATTACTAAATTTTAGATAAAAACAACCTTTTCAATCGAAATAATTAATAGTGATAAATTATTAATTTGAGTGGTTTTAAAGTATATTTAGAATATATTTTTACAATTTAATACAATGTTGGTCATTGGATGTAATTTCACATTTAAACTAGACATAAACAAGTGTCAATCTTTTGATAGATATTGTTTCTTAAAAACACGCTATTTGTTTTAACAGCGGGATTTAATTACAAAATTAATTAATGCAACTTTTATGTTATGAATTTGGTAAAATAGACTTCATTTTTGATTTCAGAATATGAAATATAGATTGGGATGAAATTTTGGCATTGTTCTGAAAAACATCAATTTTTGATGAATAGTGAAACTACTAAGTGGTAGTTAAAAAAACTGAATTTTTTATAAAACATAATTTTACCGCTTATGTGAATGGAATTTCAAAAAACCGAGAGACACGGTTGATGTAAGTAAGTAAAATGTGGTTCAATGAGATGAAAATAATTTTTGGTGAATAGTAACTTTTTACTTTTATTTACCACGGTTAAAAGTAAATAGGGTAATTAAGGGTAAACATGATATTCATATTACCCTAACACATGTACTAATTCTATTGGACAAGTGTATTTCGACCAAATACAACCTTAAGTGTAAAATATTATCATTTAGACCCACTTGGATTAGATTTGGACATTTATTATTAATTTATTTAAAGAAAGGTTAAAATAGTTAAAATCAAAGTTTAATAAGAAAATCATTTTTAATATGGGGTTATACATAAGATAAATTCGACTATAAATATTCATTAGAAATATAAAAAGATTTACTACATAATGGTATTTTATTTGTAATGTTTAGACATCAAATAATTTAATTTATTTATGACACAATGATGATGCAGTAATTATCTTATTAATAAAATATTGACATAATTGATGTTATAAACACCAAAATAAATATAATTTGAGACTTTTTATGAATTAAACTAATTTTCTAGGTTACTATGATATATTAGTGTTGCTTTAATCAACTTGGTTCGAACATATAATTTTGTTATGACTTTCACAAAAATCATATATCAAATAGTGTCAAAATTGACACAAAATAGTTTTTAAATCAAATATTATATTATTAATTGTTATTTTATTACTAAAAATCTACGTTTCGGCCAAATGACTTAGATAAGGATATATGTATTAATAATAAACAATTTGGGGTACGTTTGGCATGTTATAGTAAGTGTATTAACCATATAGTGAAAGAAAACAAAAAGACACGGTAAAAGTTAAATTATTTAACATAGAGTTAAATATAATTGATAAGGATAAAATAATACCCTAAACTTGTATAAATCCTATTGGTTGATAGTATTTCGACCCATTCCCACTTTAGCTTCGAAATAAGACCCTTTGGAACCATTATAAACCGATTTTGACTTTAATATAAAATAATAATTTAAGATATTCCTAAGGTGCCCCTCTCCTCCCTTATAAAAGGACACCTCCTCCCCCTCCTCCTCACACCGATTTGAGCACTCAAGCTCGGCCAACCCCTGACAAAATCTCTTCTCCACTTCCCTAGAAACATCCTAGAGGTTCTGGTCTTCCTCAAAGACCAATTTTAGTGCCCTAAGAGGAGGTCTCAAAGAGGCACTTCAAAGAAGAGGTAATTACCGTTACCAATTCTTTCATCTTTATTTCTTCTTCCACTTCTTCTTCTTAGGTTGTTTCATTATGAAGTAATAACATCAGTATCACTCATATAATGATATGTTATTATAAGTATGAAACAACCCTATTTCACCATCTATCCATCCTACGGAAAAAGAAATCACCGCGCGTGCGTACGTACGGAATACCGTCTCCACGCCGTGGTGTAATCTATTTTCCACCATCACCTTACATGGATGGGTATAATGGTGTAAATAATAACTATACATAGTTATTACAACATCATATTGATTCTGATATATTGTATAATCCAATCCAATTCAATTCAATATTTATAGAAATGATATCATCGCTCGTGCGTACGTACGGACTACCGTCTCCACGACGCGATGAGATTCATTCTCCATGTTAACCATTTAAGAATGATTATAATGTATATATAAGAAATAATAATGAAATATATGACATTATAAAGCTACTGGATTTATGTATATATATACATATGTATGTCATCTACTTACTTCCATTTCAAGACAATAAGGAAAGGAAAACAGCGTTCATGCGTACGTACGGACTACCGTCTCCATGAACGGTGTTTTTCATTTTATTTATCTACCTATTATATATATATATATATACTGAATATATATGATATATAAATCATATTTTATATTCTGGAAGTGAGTAAATCATGATATAAGTAATAATGATGTCAAGAACAACAAGTCAAAACACCTACGATAAATGAAACGATTTTACCCAAAACGCTTCTTTAACATGGAATTTACAAAAGAACGGGTAATATAATGTCATAAGTGAACCATATATGATATCATAACAATGAATATGATTCTGTAATAAGTCAATAACATGATTTAAATCATTATACAGGAGGTTCGGACACTTACAAAGCAAGTCGGACCTAAGGTAAGGGAAATATCACAATCTCATTTTTATCCGAGATTGTTTATTCGTAAGTATTTACTGGGGTGTATTTTATCATCCACATCCATGTTTACACAATATGTAATATTATTTCCATCCACCTACAATTGTTTAAATCCATTTTTACCCTTCGGTGAGTTTTTAGTAATATGTATGAAAGGAATCTTTTGTCGTTTTTCGTACGAGGTACTTTTTGACTTTTCCGACAAAAGTACGAAGAATGTTTTTTTAACTTATACGACATGAATGGATTTTTAAAAAATTATTTCCAATAAGATTCCTTTACAAGTTTTCAAGTTTATTTTTAATCAACTTCTTTTATTTTAAAGTCATATGACATGTTATGAAAGGAAAAATGTTTTTGAAGAAGAAAGGATATTTTCCTCAAGAATGGGTTTCAAGTGTTTTATCAAAATTATTTTCCATATAAGATAATAAAGGGTTCTGTTTTTATCCCTTTAATTACATTGATTTGATTATGTTGTGAGGGAATTATTTTTATGAAGTCATTTTCCTTATAAGATTTGTTTTATGATGTCATGATGTTTCAAGAATCCCATTTTTATTACATGGGTTATGAAATGATGTATGATTTATGATTTTGTGGCACACATAAGAATGGTATAATTATGAGATGGGTGGGACCTATATCTCCCTCCAATGCATTGGGTAAAGATTTTATATCTCATGAGATAGACAGGGCTGGAACGGTAGGTTATACCGGTTCAGTGAAACAGGACTGAAACGAGGGTTACTCGATTCAGAAAGGGACTTTGTCCACTAAGATAGTCTTGGCAATGAGTCTTGACTAAAAAGAAATGATTTTCCATGATTATGTGTGCATGCCACAAAGTTTCAAGTTTTATGTTATGATTATGGGGATCTCATTTTCACTTCTATGATTTATCCCATGTTATGATATTATGAGCTCTTTTGCAGGTTATGATTTCCAAAGGCTATGTTCTTATGTATATGATGTGATTGATATTTCTTTTGTTTACCCTTACTGAGCATTTGAGCTCACCCTTTTATGTTTTCTTTTCCCCAGGATATAAAGAAAGGTTTTTAGGTAAAAAAAGGAAGATCATTATGGGAGATATTGAAGATCATTCACCACGATTAGAAGATTACGTTCCGAGTTTCCAAAGACACTAAACTATTACGATCCTTGTGTGTGTGTTTTTGTTATGTACTAAGTATTCCACAAAAGTAATGTAATGTCCATGTACGATAAGCTTAGGGTCTCTACAAGAATAGAAATGGGTCCACCCAAGGAGAAATAGTACGGATAACAAAACAATTCACAATTTAATCATACAACGTTTTGTTCATATATTTCTTCTCTTATAGAGTCATATGATACGAGAGAATCAACATCAGATTTATATTGGGAACTGGATCGGTTGAAAACCCTATAGGCTTATCTACATGAAGATCAGAGAAGTCGTCTAGGAAGTTAAGAATAATATCCCTGAAAAAAGGGGCTATTACCTATAAAAATCATTATATGTCTTTCCTATTACAATAGATAATAATATCTGTTCCACATGGTGGAAATGTCCAACAAGTCTAGACTTCATATCCCTCTTTCCTTAAAACACATGAGATATCTCATCATTAGTAATGAATGTGACATAACGATGATAAATTTCACTCTCATGTTGATGAATGAAAAGACAATACATCTCGATGATGATGTAAAATAGATCCAAATAAATAATAAGTAACTCCATAACTAATTAAAAATTAACTATCTAATGATTATATGATGAAAACTGACACCAATTCCATTACCTCTTCCCAAGAGGTGTTTCTAAGTATATAAAAAAGAAATGAGCTCCTTTTAATGTATAGGAATATTTATATAATAGTATAATAAAAATTAGTGGGAGTAACCAGTATCAACAAAAATCTATTTCCGTATAATATTCCCCCAATACAGTGATTCTCACATTTCCTAGACCTACATCAACTTATTTCAGAATCTCATCCACTATGTGAATGTGATTCACTCTTGAGACTTTTGGATGGATCCCATTGCCTTAGATGAACTAACTACACAATAGTGTAATTTATAGATGAGGATCAATAAAAATAATGATGTTTAGGAATTTACTAATTGAATCTATGTAAATTTCCATAGTAGAAATAACAATTTATTGTCTTTGTATGTGAGGAACTACAATATCATCTTTCCCTAACCAGGTTGAATTGATAGAAGGCGAGGGATCACAATTCCTTGTAGATGATGGTGTAGAGGAGATCCGCATCGGTGAAACACCTCTACTAATCCAATCATTATAATTACACTTCCCCTTTTTTCATTGTGTTCCACTAATGACGCCACTGGGTGGAAAATATGGGTCATAATGGTCAATCATTCCAGGAATATCCATATCCAACACCATATCGCTATCTTCCATCTCTAAATAGGTATAAAACTTCATCATAAATAATTTTGATCAATTTTTGAGTCATAAACCGTAAAATTAATTATGAATTATGATCTGATCATTATTTACCAATTCCTAAGAAAAACTAAATAGATCTGAAAATTTATTATTGGATGCCAACACTGAACACTATCTCTACAACAAAAGTGCGGAACTCCAGAAAATTTTCCTATATCACTAACTCTGAAGGAACTATTAAATGAATTGGGTCTTGGATCACTTCTATTTCAATCCCATGTACTTATATTCTTATGTTATTGATTCCCACCATCGCTCTGTGGGACCCTTGGTTAAGAATTACACACACTTCACCATGATATCCTCATTTGATTCTTGGATATTGATGATTTGATCAATATTTTTCATTTAGTACTCAAAATATTTTGGATCATTCATAACCTTAATCAATGGAAAATTATTGTGTTTTAACTCTCAAGATAGACCCATTTATCCTCCATCTCTTATATGTGAATCTGAAAAAGTATATTGGACTTGTGGTGCATTTTGGCCTATGATATGAACTATTCACACAATAACCTCTATAAAAAACTGGTCTAGAGGAGGATTTCAAGGAAGATAATCCATTTCACCATCCTATAAAACCAATTAAAGATTTATCAAAGGAATATCACTATGTAATGAAAATAGGAAGAAATGATCAGACAAAAAATTAACCTCAGTTAAAAAAATAGAATCAAATTAAAGAACTCTGATCGAGAATAATAACATTACACAAGGGACACACATCCCAACATTCCATGATAACTCGAATCTCATCATAGAATGAGATGGCTAGGAAATCACTATAACCTACATATCTTGTTCCAAAAAATACTATATCTATTCTACCAAGCATCCCAAAACATGTACCCTTGATGACAAACCAACCTATGATACTATTTTTTCATTAACTAGTCCGGGGTACTCTTAGAAAATTTAACCCGAACTAATCTACCACATACCTAACGAATGTTACCACTATTCAAATGTGTAAGAATAGTACCCAAGCATAAAAAAATCTAGAGTGAATGATTTCGCCAAACCTAAATGAGAGACATGGAATATACTTAAATAAAAATAGACTTAAGAATAATAAATATAAGAAATATATTCCATTATGAGATAGCCCAAGTGATTCAACTCAATGAAGTTTAAAAAAACCCAACGTACAAGTCCAAAATCAATGGACAACTAAAATAGGAAAACACTAATCCATGTGTAATGTGGGAATAGTTTTACCATTTCACAAAAAGATATCTAAGACCAACTAACTAAAACCAAAATGACTCCCTATAGTTCCCTTCCTTTTCATACATCAAAATTCATTTCCATGTCTACAAACTACCGAAGGGTAATGAAGGGTGTGAGATAACATGCTCAGTATGATCCCACCAATTTGTTTCATATTAGGTATCAATATAAAAATATGAACAAGCATAAACAATAAGGAAAAATGCCTTGATAATTAGTTATTAATTTTTTTATATCAGAATCATGCTAAAACATTTCCTCCTTTTCAATAGTTATAAATATATGATAAAAAATAGTTTCCAATTATTTCACATATATAAAATTTCTAATCAAGGAAATAAATTCTAACCAAATAATGGTTATGTCATACTAAGGATCACTGTAGGCCAGGTTGGCTAGAATAATCATACTATATCATTGAAAATTTCGGGCATTGATCCACTAAACCTATGCATCAAATATATGAATTATAGAACCATCCATGAATGTGAACCTCCAAACAGTGAAAAAAATTCCCTCATTATCTTTTTATAGGTATAATAATTACACCCCATGATTGGACCCCCTAACAGTAACTACATTTGAGTCCTATTTCTATACCTTCATTCAAAGTCCCCAAGGATTACCTTACATATGATTTTCTAAAAATTTCAACAAAACCAAACTTGGAAGACCATTTCATTAATCCATTTTACTATTCTCTAAAAATATATAATTTCCATTAAAAATACAAAAATATAACCAAATTATTATAAAAAAACCAATTTACAAACACATAAATCAATAAATATTTCCAATTCATTTATAAATCTATCAATAAACCAAACCACTCAAGATTCATCCAAAATAGGCTAAAAGAAGATCTAACTACATCAAACTCAAGTTCTATATTCTTGGGAAAAGATTTAACAACACTATAATGAATTCAAGGAAACCAAGGGAGGTCTTATATATTATTCCCGTTACATAGAATAGTCTAAATAAGAACAAACTCATGGGAGAAGACTGATCACAACATTCCTCAAAAGACACAATCCTGGTGCACTATAACAAAAAAAGAATTGGTCCCTTGAAGATGATCACAAAATGGATCTAGAATAATAACATGATGATCAATAGTTTATCAAATGATTTTATAAACACAGATCGACACCACATCCACGACCTATGGTAGTGATGTAACAAAATGGTCTCCTACCCAAAGAGACATGGTGCAACCACCATAACTATCAAGAAATGAATTTTGAGATCCATAAGGATGGAGATCACCAAAATCAACTTAATAGATGATGGGTTTTTATGTGGATTCCTACTCATTGAATTGAAAAATAATTATGCAAGAATCATAATAAATCCTAAATGTCATTAATATTCCACAACTTGAATCTAAGATTCACAACATGAATTCCACAATATGTGAGTGTGTTAAAAAATGTGTTTCTAGGCATTAATTAAATTTTGATAGACCCATTCATAATGTGAAAATGATCCATGAAACGAAACCTATTAAAGCTCAAATCCAGACTCATGCCATCTTCTAAGAAATAGATTCATATAGTGTACATAGTTCACTATATGAATATGTTGAGCCGACAATGTACAATTTGGGTTCTATAGAAAATTTCCAAAGTAACTCTGAATCTTACCATACCTAAGAAATAAGCCCTCTAACATAAAATTGGTGTACCTTTTTAACTTGTATCTTACACACTTGGTCATCACTATAATGCCCAGCCTATTCATAAGTGTATTTTAAAGGATTACTCACCCATATACCGTGTACTAACAGGGGTGAAATACTCACCCAACCTAGTAATCATGTTTCCAAAAGGTTGAAAGGTATAATAAAGGTATATATAGCCTTTATATAATCCAATAACCCTAAATAAATCTAATAACCCACTCACAGAAGTATATGTAATATATCCCAAGTCTCTAGAGGTTCTAATTATATGATGTCATGAGTATATTGGGATAAAATGATATACAAATCAAACAATAGGTACAAATAATGACCATCAATGACCCAGTCATCTGTATTTAAGGTTTAAATGATCTATTAAGGCCAAAATATCATAAGAAACCATAAGAATCAAGAATATAATTAAATTTAATCTAAAATTGATCACATACAAGTAGATAGCACATAAATAACATTTATTATAGTAATATTTTCAAACCATAGGTAGTTATTTAGGGACCACATACCTCAAAATGAAGGAATATCTTATACAAAAGTACCACCACCATTTTAAACTAATCATGACTCTCCATTTAAAATAAATTTGAGGACATACCTGCAAATAATAGTCATTTTTAAGTATAAAAAACATAATTAATTTATAAATTAACATAATGACAATTTCATAATTATTTATTTAGGAATAACCATTGAAAAAATCAATTGGTTTCATTCCATGAAATATTTCTCATGTAATGGGGTGTATGTCACATTGAATACACCCCCCCCCCCCCCAATTTTAAAACAACACTTTGTTCGATAGTATACACAACACACAATGTTGTTCTTAAACAAACCAAGAAATATTATTATTTAAATATGATCATTATAAACTAACTATTGAATAAAAAGTTATTATTAGATTAACCAAATTATGAAATATCTATTAATTTCACATTAAATTAATTATTTTAATTATTGTAAAATAAAAACAAAATATTTACGTAATGAAATATTATTCATCAAAAAGAATATTTTGTCAAAACTAATTTCTATTTTCTTTTAGTGAGAAAATAATATAGTTTTCCAATTGAAAATTTTAGAAAATTTATATCATTAAATGAAAATAATTTATGAAGTATTCATATCAAAGTTATCCTTATGAAAATTTTTCATTTTTTTCAAAAATAAATGATTTTTAGAGAATAATAAAAAATACTGATTTTCATTGAAAACAATATTTTTTTCAAGTATTTTCAATGTTCAATTTTATAAATTGATCATTAAAATATTATTTCACTTATATTTTTAATAACACAATTATTTTCATTTAATTCAATATAATGGTTTAATATAGAATAAAATATTATTTATACATAAAAGGCATTTTCCTGGTAAAGTATACTTCGTCGTATTTTGTGTATTAATGTTAAATTAATTTATATCACTTATTGAACATAAACCATGAAAAATTTAATTCATATTTTTAATCATGAGGTAAAAATTTTAAATTGGTCATTTTAATTTCTTTTATTTATGAATAATGTCTATAGTAATTTTTGTTACCACAATAATGGGTAAATAAGGTAATTATATTTAAAAGTAAAATGATAAAGATTACCAAATGACCCTAACACATGAATTGTTTTCATTTAATGAGTTAATTTCATAAATAATCATCAAATATTTGGTTATATGATCTTTTATTATTTCGATGAGATTATGACATTTATAATATATTATGTGAAGGAAGTTAAAAAACATCAAACTATTGTTTTTAATAAATATAATATTTGTAAAATGGTGATAGTTAGACGATTTATATACTTATAAAAACATTATTAATATAAATTATTGATCTCAATCGTGATTATTTGTTTTCAATTTTTAGTGGAGAAATTTCTTCCTTAAATTCTTGCATAATGATGATGCAATATTTATTTATTTATTTGGGAAAAAGGGAAATGATATTTAGAATATTAACAGTATTAAAATTTTAAATAATTAATGTGTCTCATGAGTAATTTAGGTAAAAATACAATTTTAGGAATTTTGAGAATATTTTGATGGAATTTAATTTGCTGTATTGATGTTATGAAACTAATATTAAACGACTAGTTTTAAAAGTGACATTATTTTTATTATATGAAAATAATTTTTATTAAATAAATTAAAATTCATAGAATTATTATATTCTAGTAAGTGAATTGGATATGGTTTTAAACATCAGTCGTGGTCCATTTATGGTTATATTTTCAATTTTTTGTAATATTAATTACCCATAAATTGTACAAATATTTAATATTATCATATTCATCAAAAAAGATTATTAATGGTTAAATAAACAAGACAAGGGTATAAATGTGATTATAACTTGTCCAAATTTTATTTAATCATTAGACTTAAAATAATCCTAATATTTTTCTATAAAAATAATAATTTCTATCCATTTGTAAATAATTTAATATTTTACAAACTTCCAAAACAGCGCCCACATCAATTATGAATCGCCACCTCCACCCTCACATACTTATTACACTTTGAGAAATCTTGATAAACCATACCCTTACCATATCTATTCTCAGTATCCATATGAATGTTTTTTTTATTTTTTTTATTCTATAATAGCAACCCTAGGACCCTTAAAATTTAATCTATAGAAAATCCATTGATGAAGTTATCAAAAGGTTTAACAACTCTTTAAATTATATTTCTTATTATAATTACACATCTTGGGTGGTAAACATCCTTAATTAATAAATCTAGTATCATTAATATACTGAAATGTTAGTATTATTACTTTAAAACCATATTTTATCTCTTTCATATCTTATGTAAAGCGAAAATGGCAGTCGTGCGTATATACGACATACCATCTCCACATATAATTTTAATTCATTATTTCATCACCAATTTAGTTGGATGGTTATAAATATGAAAAATATGAATATATATGATAAATAAAAAATAATAATGATTATTTAAATCTTAAATAAATTTAACATTCAATCATTTGGTACATTGAAAAATGATAACTTTGTTCAGGTGTACATACATCCTACCAGCTACATGAAGAGTGTAATTAATTTTTCTATACCCATCTTTTATGGATGCTTACAAATTGCTATATATTGAACATATATTTTTTATTTATAGCTTCTAAAAACTCATGTACATGGTGGAACCATGAAAAATATACAAGTAACAACACTACTGAATAAAACCATACATGAAAAACAATGTATTTAACAACTACATTAAATATAATAATAACATATTATTAAAAAATGGTTGAAAAAATGCAAGAAATTGATAATATATTTTATTATATATTATATGGTGTTCTTTTATGTAAATATAATAAATATAATTTTATTATATGAGAGTTTTAAATAACTTATTATGCATGTTGAATTTTAGGTAATGGTTACTCTTCTAAATTTGGTTTTATAGTGACATATTTGGTGTTATGTACCTATTCATGTTTATGAGATTTATATAAATACCCATTGAAATATAATATCTTTAATATTTTTTTCAGGATATATTATTTTTCATTTGATGTTATTTTACCGTAGGGCTTATGATTCAAAATTTTTCTAAAGTGGTAAGGGTGTAATTGATAATCACATCAATATTTGAGCTTGTTTATATTACATTACCCTCTGAGGGAATCTTTTTCATCATATACATATATTTTTAAAAACAGTTGATGAATATTTTTACTATCCTCTAATGATTAACTAAAAACATTAACACTATTTTACCTCTTTAAAATACAGTTTGAAGGGAATCCTCTTGTCATTTTTCGAATGAGGTACTTTTTGACATTTATCAAAAATAATGTTTTTTAAAGTTTAAAGCATGAACAAAATTTCCCAACATCTTGAAAACTAAATTATTTAAAGCCTAATTTATATAATTAAAAGATTTTTATTTATGAAATTATTTTCTTTTAAAGGTTTTATGTTTTTGTATTTTATGTTCTATTTCATGTGAAATTATTGTGTTCATCAAAAAAGAAATTTATGATATTTTTATGGAATTTATTTTCATCAATGAAAACGAATCTTTATATTAGATATAATAAAATGTGGATATACTATAATGATACCATCATTTTTCTTCCTCTATATGTTTTATGATTATATAATCTTGGTAAATTATTACAATATTTTATTCTAGTTCAATCTATATGAATATTTTTTATTGTGAAGGATTATTGATTATATTTACATGTTTGCAAAAATTTTGATGTTCATATGAAAATTTTTAAATATAAATTTTTTGGTTGATTGTATAAAAAATATTTATTCTTCCCTATTATATAATTAATTAATTGGATTTTGTAATTGATGGGTAGGGCCCTCTATATCCACTATATGTATTATTAGGCCTCATGAGAAAAACTATATTGGATTTTGGATGAGTCATTAACCATTCATATAGATTTATTATAACAAGGCATCAAAAGTATTTTTCAGATGTCTGGAATTATTAATTTTGTCCTTTTGAATTTATCTATTGATTTCCAATTGATTATTATATTTTTTATGATATTCATGGAATTTTTTACTCATGTGATTATTTATATTGAAATATGTCTCCATGTTTTATTATTTTTATATTATTCTTTCCTTATAATCCTATTCTATATGCATAAAATTGTTGAGCCTTTTATCTCACCCCATTATTATGTTTACTTTTCCAAAGATTCCAAAATGGGTTTCATGATTGATATGTAGGGGTGTTCTAATTGATATTATAGATTTCTCCAAAACAATAATATGTATATATGTTTAAAATGTAATGTTTAATTATTGAATGCATCTATTATTCCAATAATACTAAACAATTTGGTTATTTAGAATGTAAATCCATGTTTTTAATGAGAATGTAATAATGTAACCCCTTATTTTGGGCTTTGAAGGTTATGATCATTATAGTTGGTATCATAAGATGATTTATAGAATTCATGGAAACTATATTTAGGAAAAGATATATTATAGGAAATAACCCTTTTGAGGATTTTGAGGATATTCCCAAAAGATACCAAGGATTTGATTCAGATGAGTGTTGTTTAATAATGTTAGGTACCCTCATTGGTTAGTTAGTATAAATTTTATCATAATTTTAAAGTCATGGATACCCTTTCTAATTTTTTTTGTAAAACATCCTTGGAGATATTGATTTGGTTTTAATAAATGATTAAGGTATGTATAAAAATTATTCCAACAAGTTTTATAGAGATAATTTTAGTTTAATAATAATGTTTTTATTTTTTTTATATAATACTAGTATTATTGATAACCATTAGGGTATATATGATCATTGAAGTTAAGAAAATAATAGAAATTTAATTTTATTTAATTTTTTTGGAGGAAATAATATTTAGGATAGAAACCCATAGTATTTATAAATTCATTTGATGAATAATGTAATTTTTAAGGATGTTAATCAAAATTTTGGGTGTTATGGAGAGTTTATATTAACCTAATTTTGAAAAACTGACTACCCGTTGTCTGAGAGACAACCCATCACATCCATAAATTCCATTGATATTGAACCCACAACCAACAGGAGACAAAGGTTCATGGTTATCCACTAGCATACATGATGTATTATTTAGTATGAATTTTATTCAATAAACATTTTTGGGGACAAATATTATATTTTGTTTGGGATTGATATTAAAGGATAAATATTTTCAATATTTTGAGGTGATAAATGATATTTTAGGATACATTATTGGGTGTGAACTTTAATTCATTTGTTGAGATATAGAAAGAAGGTTATGAGATAACCATTCAGGTCAAAAATATTTCTAATGTTGAGACTATTTAGGTTAATTTGGATATTTTGTTATTTATTTATTTAAAGTTATATGATGAACCTTTTGTGTTATTATATAATTTTATAGATTAATGTATTATTTCTTCATATGAAGATTTAAAAAATTTAGTAGTATTTTAATATATGCTAATAAGTTTATTTTTGATTAATATGTAATCATATAAGGAATATATTTTTTCCTTTTATATATTATTTGATTAAATTAAACAAATTTTACAACTTTAGGAATGAAAATTTTCATGTTGAATATTAATATCATATTGTAAGAGATGAAGTGGAAATAAATCGAAGGACAACCAAAGGATGATATTATTATTATGACATGGAATGAAATCAAGTAATATTATTTTATCGATCTATATAAATATATATATACATATATATATATATTAAAATAACCCCTCAAATATATGAAATGGAATATGAAGTAAAATTGTTTTTTGTTTACTTTTCATGTTTGGAAATTGATGGTGTTTTAACCAATAATATATATTTATAGTTTTTTATGTTTAACATTCTCATCACAAGGTTCAATGTAACTATATATTAATCTTTTAGTGTTAGTTTCATCTTCAATTTTCATATTGTATCCTTATACATTTTTATCCTAATTGGAAACCTAGTTTTTTGGTGACATTCAGAATTCCATTTCCCACTTTTTTAGATAATTTTTTATTAACACTTTTTACGATGTGGGTTTTCCACAAATGAATTTTCAAATGAAACCCCGTTTGTTATCAAGAATATGTTAAAATTTAAAGAAACTAATTTATAAGAGGGTGGTGAATGTAACAACCTGATATTTTAAAACAATACTATGTTTGATAGCATACAAAAAATACAACACTGAGCTTAAAGGAACCTCAAAATATTATTATTCAAATATGACCGTTATAACGTTATCGTTGAATTGAATAATATGATCTGTATTAAAAAATTATGAAATATATATTATGCCCATACTCAATGATTTTTTTTTACAAATTCATAGAAAATAAAAACATAATAATTTAGTATAGTCATTTTATACTTTACAAAAATGTTTTTATCAAAAATGATTAATATTACATTTTGTGATAATAAAATATAATTACTTAATTTAAAACTTTAGAAAACCTCAATTTTGAAATAATATTTATTTTTTATGTAATCGTATATTAATTATATTTTTTGTGAGATTTTGGGATTTTTTTGAAAGTATAGATTTTTCAGTGAATACTAAAAAATACATATTTTCATTGAAACCTGTATTTTTTGTTTCCATCATTTACAATATTCAATATGGTTTTAAAATTATTTAAATATAAAATTATTCCTCTTAAATTATTAAAAACAATATACATTCGTTGGAAGAAATGTTATGGTTGAATTTATTATTAAATCATTTTTAAACATTAAAATAAATTTTCTAGAAAATACCATTTTTCCTTTCATTTTGTGTTTTAACCAATAATCAATTTCTTCCACTTAATAAAATTAAATAATTAAGAGGGAATTAAATATTTTTAATCATTATGTAAATTTTCTCAAATAATTTACTATTACTTTCTCCATTATGAAATGTGAAAAAAGTAATTTTTGTTTCCATAGTATTTGCTAAATCGGGTAATTAAGGTTAATAAAAATATGATAAGAACTAAACATCATACAAAAAATTACGTAATTTTATTGAATGGGTTGATTTAGTATAAAATCATTCAAAAATAAATTATATGAACTTTCAATACCATTTAGATTGGATTATGACAATTATAATATTTTATGTAACGAAAATTAAAAAAAAACAGCACACACTTGTTATCAATAACAATAATATTTTTCACATGGGTATAACAATAATATATATTCAGTTTAAATGTAATTTTATAATATAATTTAATTATTGTAAACATGGTAATTTATTTATAATTTTAAGTGAAGAATTAATTTCCTTAAATTCCTACACAACATTGATGAATTAATTATTTTATTTATTGAAAATAAAATAACTGATATTGAAAATATTAAAATCATTAAACATTGAAGGAAATAAAGTGACCCTATAATTATATAGATAAATATAACATGATATGGATTTATTAATTTTTTTATTTTATATCTTTTCTTGATGTTATAAACATCAATGTAAATGAATATATTTAAAATTGACATTATCGATACTCTTTGAAAATGATATTTTATTGAAGGATTTTAAATTTGTAAATATAATATATTTATCCAAATGAACTATTTATAGTTTTAAACACCATACATGGTCCATTTATGGGACTTTGTGAAATATATAGTGACATTTATAACCCTTACAATGTAGAGAACATTAATGTTACAGTATTTGACAAAAGGTTTAATGAAGTATTAAATAAAACATATAAGGGTATAAATGTCATAAAAACACATCCGAATTTTATTGTATTAGTTTATTTCTACTTATAATAATATTATATCCAAATATTATCCTTTTTTATAAATTTTTCAACAATATAAATTCATATTAATTTAATATTTTATGTAATTCCAAAATAGCTCCTCACCTATCTACATAATGGCACATACTCCCGTAATTACATAGCAAACATTGCGAAATATTTCATGAATATCCTCTAAAAAATATCTTCTCAACATATTTATCTACGTTCTTGAGGTTCTAGTCCATCCATTTGGGAAACCCTATGTCCCTTATGAATATATCTAAGGAAAGTCCACCAAAGAAGATTTAATCACATTTACCTCCTCTTTCATGTTTATTTATTATTATAATCCTTTATTATATGTTGTTACCATTCTAAAATTATAAATCCAGTATCATAAACATAATTATATGTTTTTATGATTTTGGTAAAATTGTACTAATTTTATTTTTCATCCCACATAATGTGAAAACATTGCTCATGGTACAAATGTCTTAACATAACCACGTAATGATGTAATTAATATTTCATCTTTATATTAGTTGGTTGGTTATAAAGAAATAATAATTGAATATATATGACATATGAGGAATACTAATGATTTTGGAAATGATAATTATTCATTACCTTTCATTTATTCCATCCATTAAAAAAATGAAAACGACATTCATGTGTATGTATGGTCTACTATCTCCATAAACAGTGTAATTAATTTTTCTTTCACTATTTTTTATAAATGACTATAAATATTTATATATTTATTATATATTACCTTTAAATTTTCAACACTATTTAAAAATGATGTAATCATGAATAATATGCAAGGACCAAGACTTATGAATCAAAACAATCATGAAAATTAAATGGTTAATATCCAAAATAATTACATTTATAAAAGTACGGTAACAAAAGGAGGATAAAATATAATTAATGGACCATTTATGAAATTATATATATCTATATAGATCTTTTATGTATTTATAAAAAACAAAATTTATTATACATGAGTCTAAAATAACTTATTATACATATTGATCATGAGTAAAAAGATGTTTATATCAATTTTGTTTCATTGAGACATTTCTGATGATATACACTTATTTTTTATGAGGTATATATAATAAAACATTGATATATCCAATATGTAATATCCATTTTAATGAGATTTAATCTTACAATTGAAGTTATTATTTCCTGGGGATTTGGATTAAAATGTTATCATTGTGGTGAATATTTAATTCAAAATATCATCATTATACAAGGGTGCTTTTGTTGAAATATCTGCTAAGGGATTCTTTTCATTCATATCCATATATTCCTCATCAAAAGTAAAAAAATATTTTTATGATCCTCCAAGGATTTATTGACAATAAATTTATTCATAATTTAAATTATTATAAAAATATTTTAATGGAATTTTCTCGTCATTTTCTGAAATATGTTCTTTTTTACTTGGATGGAAAAATCAATTTTTAAAATTTATATGCAATGAATGTAATTTATCACCGTCATGACTACTAATAACATTGAATAATACTTAATAATTTTACCATTTTGTCTTTAATGAAAGTTATATCCTTAAAATGTGTCATGGTTTGGGATTTAAAAAATTCATTTTCAATGTGAAATGACTATATTCATCAAAAATGTTATTAATGATCTTTTCATGAAATTTTTCTACATCAATGATGAGAAAAAAATTATTTTACTTATACTGCACTATGAATTTGTAGTAATGGAAGCATACATACTATTTAAATGTATGGATTATGATTATTTTAACTCGGGATTTTATTAACAATCCATAATCAAGTTCTTCCTATATAGAATGTTTTTATTATTACAAAGGAATGTTGATTATACTTATTGATCCGGGAAATTATTAACATTCTAATGCATGTTTTTACAATTGGATTTTTTATAATGAATATTTATTGGATTTTTATTATCCCCATTCATATGATGAGTGCATTGGGCTAAGTAAGTGTTTGGTGGGCCCCCATATAGACCCTCAATGCATCAGTCTGCCTCATGAAACAAACATGACTTGGTTTTTCTCAAGGGCAATACCATTTTTGTATATTTCATGGATCTAGTCCTAACAAAAAGTGCTATATTTCTTTATTTTTTTCATTCCATCATTATTAATTTTTCAATTGATGTACATGTGATTATTTATAATTTTATGATATCCATGGATGTTTTTAAAGAAAATATGATCATTTATATGGGGTTATTTGACCATCAATTATTTTTTCCACATTATTCTATCCATATTAGATTCTAATTTGTTCGTATCTTTATCAAGCATCTAGGATTACTAATTTCTTAAATTTCATTCCTAAGGATTCCAGGAGTTTCTTTATTATTTATATATAGGGATATGTTCAATGTCATAACATTGATCTTAGAGAAATTACAATTTTTTATTGTATGTTTTCAAATGTAATATTTAATTAAAGTAAGTATCTTGTTTTCTAATACTATCATACTATTTAGTCTATTGAGATATTATTCCATGTATCTAATTCTGATTTAAAATTATAACCACTTACTCTAGGCTACTAGGTTTTGTGTTATTTACAATAATAAACACCACGAGTCTAAATTCAACAAATTAATCATCCTTTGTTATAAAACATTTAAATAATTACATCCAAATCATATAGTAATCCAAAAATAAATTAGTTTATCAATATATATAAAGATAAAGTTCAAAAACCCAAAATCATTAATCCTCTCAAGACCTCAATCATAAAATCCGAGAAAAATACTTCATAGTTGAGATTATTCCACCTTGATTTAGTAAAATTCTCACTCAAACCATATCTCTTAGACAGTAAAATTATTGTTTAGAAAAAGAAAAAAAACAACCAAGAATGAAGAAGGGGATCATGTCTAAAATCATCCTATATATACCTATAAATCCACAACTCTTAATGGATAATCAAAAGATGAATAAGGAAACCTAATATATTGAATGGAAAAATCCCAATCTCTTATTTTCATTAATATCATGTGATATGATTCCAAAGAAAATCTGGCTTCGAACTAGATTTAGAAACTACAGTGGAGGCCTATTATTGAACTACACAAGAGGGTTATGATAGAATTCCCTTCATCTAGAATTTTACTCTAATGTGGCCAATTGGGATACATTGTAATGTCTTCCCCAATTCGCACACTATGATGCATCCTTAAGACCCATAGTATGACTAACCTGATAAAGCAACTGAACAACCCTCCCTATTGCATACCATTATTTCAAAGCCAATTAGCTATGGTGTAATGTTTCACCACCATGTCACCTTCCTGAAACAGTGCCTTCTATTGTGGCATGAGCCACTCCCGACACAAACCCCTTGTAGTGATATCTCCCATTCAATAGAGTGATATCCTTGGACTCCAAAAACCCATCTCAAATAGGCTCACCACAATTCAAGAACTGATGGGTAAAAAAACTACCCCGATAGGGACGTTCGTTACTATTAACGTTGAATAATCCTTTATAGTGTATCCCACTATATTTTTTATGATGAATTCCCAATGAGTACCCCCTTAGACATGGACCCAACTCCTTGATCAGTCTATCATAGTGGAACACATATGTTTGGGTATGACTATCCACCTACACTGAAAGGGTTATTATCACATATACCTTATCACACCTCTTTTTTTCTTATTTCACCATCATCATGATGATAACCCCATAAATTGTGGTGTGACCCTTCAAAATATATTCGAGATTAATTTTACCAATACTGTTTTTGGATTGATCCCCATCCTTTTTGAAGAAACCCATTACATTTAACCAAACTATAATCTGATGCATCACACACCGGACCTCCACACCACATAGATATGGTAAAAAATCACATGTACCCAAAACATTATGAACGGTCTCCCAAACCATTATCCAATAGTCACTCAATCACATCACACAACTCCAAAACTATTAAAACATCTAAAAACCCCACCCAAAAATTCACCAAATATTATGATTAGAATCCAAAACCCAATTCAGAAATTACCCACTAGTTTTATAACCAAACAAAATAAAATTACCATTATTATAAAAAACTATATTGGCATGAGTTATTACATTCGGAAAAATATATTATTAAAAATATATTCACCTAAACCAATATGTCATACCTAAAATGATACTTTAAACTAATAGATCTATATAAATCATACCCATAGACCCTAAGGGAAATATGTAATGTATCTATGAAAAATTATTCTTAAATAATGATAGATATACCCCCATACACCATATATATAATCTTTCAATTTTTCATCATCTTAAGTGTTTTTGGAAAAAACTAATTAAAAACATTAATTGAAAATCCTTCATTTTCTGGACGTCATATCAGCCTTCCAAAATATTTGAATCCAATGAGTTCAAGGTTAGTCCATTATGTATGTAAATAATTATCCTCACTGTCTATGTAATGGGTTCATCTATATAGTAGAATATACCTTTTTATTAATTATATCATGAACTCTACATACTACAAACCACCCTAAACCACATAGAAGGGGTGATACTATATTTGGATCTCCCTCATAAGATATAACATGTTCATAACAACTATGGAATATATATGTTTCATATAATGTTAGACCTGGTGAAATTTTACCATAATTTTTTCATCCATAGGATGTTACGGGTCAATAGAAGGTTGTGACACCACAATGTAAGGGGTTTGATAGTCTTCTATCCTTGTTCTCTATCAATATTCTTATTGGTTATATATCACTAAAATACAATACACATTACTAAATAATTCATATCATATATATTTATTTCCCAATTTAGGAAAAGATGTACTATAAATGTGTTGGGATAATCTATACCCAATTTAATCACTTAACAGACTAATATTACTAATGTATAGTCTTGACCAACCTATCCATCAATAATACAAATAATTCCTTTTATAGTGTTATAGTATGAATATTTTCATAAATAAAACCTTTTTATAATAAAAGCAAAATTATAATAACAATGCCTTTATTAGTGTTTTAAAATCATAGTTAACATGGCCCTTTATCATCGCTACAAATGGACTGATAAAGGCCCCATTTATCATATCTTCTTTTATCAAGGATAATGGTCCTCTTTATACAATGTTTTATTTATAGATGATAATGAGATCTTTTATCAGTGCAAAAAATATATGTTTTAAAGGGGTCCTTTATCGGTGCTAGTTTTTCAATGATAAAGGATCCCTTTATCGATGATTTTACTAGTCTTGATAAATGGTTATTTTATCAGTTCTATTACTAGCACTAATAAAGGGGAATACTACTAAATTTTTTAATTAAAATTATATCACACGGCAATAAAAAATATAGAGGGAAATAAATAATTTAATGGGAATTAATTTTAAAACTCAAATATAAGTATATAACTATATTATTCACATATCAAACATTGGTATTTTAAATTACATGTGTAAATTCAATTTATCAAATACATTCAAAAACAATGATGATACTTTGAATTTGTCCCTCAAAACCATTCCAATCTGTTAATTTCCAAACAAACCACCCCATATTGATAAAAATAATACATCTATAAAAGAAGACAATTCAAATTTTAGTAATAATATAAACAAATAAATCGAACACAATGGGTAAATTGAAAACAAAAAATATATAATCTTAGTAATATGCGGAACATCGTATATCAGATTACGTTGTGATTGATTATTACATATCAAAATATTTCTTATTTTAATCAAAAGTCATTTTTCTTGAATTGTCTCACACTAGAGGTGATAAAAATACTCACTACGGTTATGAGCTAATTCAATAGAACTTTCTTTTTAAGAACGAGACATCAATTATCACACCATTTATTTTTCTTCTTCTCGAAATATCTCTATCAAAATTTACTAAATAATTATCAAACAAAATTGTATAGAAATAAATTCTGTAATACCTAATTAAATTATGAGAAAAAAATTTGATCTTGTTTTCTCGGTGTTGCCAATGTGATGCATGTTTTAAACTAAAACAACACTTATATATTAAAAAATCACAGTTCAAGTAATACCAACCATATCTTATGTCACATTGGAAAAAATATGTGTTCATCATCTATGTTTTGGCAAGTTACATGTGTTTAAATCCAAAATGACACCATTGTATTGAAAAAAAGAAATTTGAGCCATATTAGTCACATAGTGTGTCATATTGATCTGCCTATGATTTGTAGACAAAAAAAATGAATTGAGGAAAATTTGACTAAATATTGAAAATATTCCAACATATTTTTCCTATATTATTCTATTTAAGCTATTTTTAAACTGAAATTTCCCACTTTTATTTAAAAACAATAAATTTGACCCATAACGTACATATAATATGTACAATTGATGTGCATTCAATTCCTACATGCCAAAAATAATTTATGAATCATTTTAATAATGATGAAAAACAATCTGAGCTCATTCTCTCTATTTTGGCGACGTGACAAATATTTTAATATAAAATTGTACTTTTCAATTCAAAGCATGATCTTAAGGACATTCCAATCATATCACGGGTATAATTGACGTACAATAAATTACTACACATCAATAAATGAATTATATATTATTTTAGAAAATTTTGAAAATAAACTCAAATGTTTTTCTTGGTTTTGGATGCTTGATGCAAGTTTTAAACTAAAATGACATATTTATATTTAAAAACCGTAGATTCAGTAATACCCAATGCATCATGTGTTCAATTGAAGTGTGGTTAATTCTATAAATAAAAAAATTATTTATTTATTTTTCTATAAAATTTTAAAATAATCTGAGTCCATTTTATTCAATTTTGACTACTTGATGCATCTTTTACACTAAAATTACACTTTTTATTGAAAACACACACTTCAGGTTATACCAACCACATCATATCACATATTTATGTATAGTAAATTCTTCGATTTCTAAAATGAATAGTCTATCATTTTTATATGTTTTTAATTCAATTAGAACTCATTTTCTTTGTTTTGGTGATGTGAAATAAATATTAAACCATAACGAAACATTTAAATTTAAAACATAAATCTCCATTCATAGAGAATACATCAATTGTCAGATTAAAATATATTGAATTTCAACACATAAAAATTAAATATGGATCAAATTAATACTGAATGAAAATAATATGAGTTTTTTTTCTCATTTTTGGTGATGTGGAACACTTTTAAAACTAAAATGTCAATTTTATATTGAAATCATGAATTTTGAGTCATACTGAACACATCATTTGTCAGATTGTTTTTTGGTTGATTCATACACTTAAAAATTGAATTATGAATATTTTTACTAAATTTTGAAAACAATAGGATATTTTATTCTTATATTTTCCTTTTGTATATTTTTCAAATTAAAATTACACTTTTATATTGAAAAACATAATTTGAGTCATACTAGAAACATAATGTGTCAATTCATAATTTGGTAAACTACTACACATGAAAATGAATTTGATATTGTTTTCATATTTTTTTCAAAATGATCTGATATTTTATTCTTGGGTTTGGCTATTTGGTAGAAGTTTTAAACTAAAATAGAACTTTTATGTTTAAAAAAGTACTTAGTGTAATACTAACAACATCAAGTGTCAGATATAGGTGAGATTAATTCCTATACATCACAAATGAATTATCGATCATGTTACTAATTTTTTTGAAAATAATACAAGAAAATTTTCTATATTTTGGATATTTTATGGATATTTTAATTTTAAATGACACTTTTATTTTGATAAAATGCACTTTGAGTCCTACAAACCACATCATGTTCCAAATTTATCTGTGAGAAATTTATACACATAAACATTAATTATGTAATGTTTTTATAATTTATGGATTCAATATGATCTTATTTTCCCAATTTTTGTAATGTGTTACACGTTATGAACTAAAATGATACTTTTATATTGAAAACATGAATTTCAAGTCATAAATTTCACATCATGTGTTAGATTGATGTGTGATCAATTCCTACACAATGTAAATGTGTTATCGAACACTTTCCAAAAGCATAAAAACAATTTGATTTTGTTTTATCTATTTTGGCTATGTGATTATTTATAATATGAAATCAAACTTATATTGAAAACACATATTTTGAGTCATACTGCCCACATCATGTGTCATATTAGCATGCAGTCAATTCTTACGTATGAAAAATGAATGATGAATCATTTTAAAAAATATTTCAAAATAATATGATCTCATTTTCTCTATTTTTTTCAACATGATTTTTTAAATCTAAAATAGATATTTTATATTGTAAACACATACTCAATGTCATAATCAACACATATAGTTTTCGATTGACATGCGGTCAATTCCGACACATCAAAAATAAATTATGGATAATTTTCCTAAAGATTTAAAATAATTCAATATTATTATATTAATTTTCTATTTGTGATTCATGTTTTAAAAATTACACTTCTATATTGAAAAAAATACTTTGAGTCATATCAAGCACATAATGAGTTGGATTGATTTTAGGTTAATTCCTATACATAAAAAAAATTATGAATCTTTTTCCTCAATTTTGAAAAAAATTGGTCCCTTTTTCTTGGATTTGGTGATGTGACATATGTATTGAACCCAGATGCCTCTTTTGTATTAAAAGCACAAAATTCTTGTCACTCCAACCACATTAGGTGTTGGATTAATGTCTGGTCGATTCCTACCCATCAAAAATTAATATTTAATATTTTTCAAAAATTTTGAAAACAATTCTAGCCTGCTTTTTTGGGATAAGTGATGTGACAAATTTTTTAAAATAATATGAAATTTTTATATTAATAACACATACATTGAGTCATATTGACTACATCGTGGGTCAGATTCATGTGAATTCAATTCCCATGTGTGACTGTTGAATTATAGATTATTGTCTGGATGGTTGAATGTGATCAGAGATGTTTTTAATGGTTTTGGATCCATGATTATCATTTTCTACTATATTAACAATTTTATATTGAAAATAATAACATAGAAGAACACTGATCACACTGGGTGTCAAATTGATCTATAGTCAATTCCTACACATCAAAAAAATTAGTTCATTTTAATAATGATTGAAAACAGTACATCCTTTTTTTTCTCATTTTTTGATATGTGATACTTGTTTTAAAATAAAAGAAAAAATTTTAATTAAAAACAAACACTTCATATATTACTGACCATATCATTTTTCGGGGTGATGTGTGGTTAATTCCTACACGTCAAAAATTACTTATGAATTTTAGCCCTAAATTATTAAAACAAAACGTAATTTCATTTTCTATATTTTGAGAATGTGATGTGTGTTTTGTATTAATGTTTAAATTTAACAAAATAGGTATCAGAAAAAAATGAAAAGGAAATTAAATTTAAAAATTAGATATTATGAAGATAAAATTTACTAAATAAGTATTTAGAATTCACCTCTTCATAATGTTTGTATACAATTTGACACCATGTATTCAGCCCATTAGTTTAAAAAAATATTTCTACAATTATACTTATCCCTGAGAAAATGATCAAAAATAATATATAATAATGTCTATACAAAATATTAAACCCCTAGTATATCTCTAATGTCATTACCAGGACTAGATCCCAAACATAAGAGATAATCACCTAAATTTTATGCTTGCAAACATTATGACACCCAAATATTTTTCCACGTATCTCTAAAAAATTTACTTTTTCTATTGATAATTTAGACTGTTGAAAATTTTGGCAGTAATGATTAAATATTGACAAAAAATTGATTAGGAAATTTTTAATGAAATTGTAATTACCTTTAGAAATTACATGTTTCGTGATGCTAGTCTTTTGAGGGTGTATGATATCTATCCTAAATTTTCAAACATAATATCGAAAATATTTATAGTTATCTTTATTATAACCCTAGAATAACATTAAAAACTTTAAAGACGCTATTTTTTAATTATTTATTATATTTAAAACCATCTATATATATGTTAATTTATTTACATTTAAATAAATCCAAAGTATTATTATGTTCAATCATCGACCTCATACCATGATTTTTTCTATATTTATATATATCCCTACAATAAAAAAATTATTTTTAAAACATAAAATTAAATATATAATTTTAATTTTATCAATCAAATATTGATTGATATTCATCAAAACTTCAAAATACATATCACGTGTGGTCATTTTAATGAAAATCTATACATTGGATCCTAAGAATTTACATTTAGGATGTCCAAATTGATTTTGATCAAAACCCAGTGCTTCAAAAAAAAATATTAATGATATATATATATATATATATATATATATTATGATTAAATTATAGAGTTTTTCCCATATATTATTGGAATCTACAAGAGTCTTTTATCAATTATTATCTTATCAAATAACTTGTATAGATTATATTTTTTCTTGTAAATTTTATCCAATACCAATGAAATTTATTCCATAAAAACAATAAAGGGATACATGAAAATGAATAATTATTCAAATTGGTTTACCTTTAGATATATTTAATATAAAATCTTATAGAAAATATTAATACTTAATCATATTAATGAACATATAAGATCATTTTTTTAATGAATGATTATGAAAATGCAACTCATTTTTGTATTCACAACTAACACTCTCATCCAATCAATGATGAAGAACAAAATTTATACTCTCAAGACCAGCCACATTTGTAATGAAATTTCCAAGTACTTCAACTTCATTTTGAATGTAGGGACCATCCAGATCATTGAAATTGGTGTCTACATGAGATTGTAATATTAATATATGTTCTAGTAGAACTTAAAGGGAGACGGTAATCCTATAATACCAATTTGTTTTCTTGGTCAATTCACTCTATTTTCATTATCCAACCTCCTATGTCCCCATCCTTTTATCCAACTATAATACCATACCTCACTTCAGAAATTTGATCATCAAATTTTTTAGTTTTTTCATTTCAACAAAAATTTTAAATATATACCTAATGTATTATAATAATATTATATATATTTTATATTAAATTCTCATTAGAATCACTGACAATTATAATATCTAAATCAATGAATGTAACTGAAATGTCATCACTCATATCTTGATCTACTTGAATCCCCACTCCCAGGTGATCATTTCAAAGTTCATTGTTATGTATCATGTCTCTCTAGATATTATACAATGTTTCCCTCAAAACAAGGTTGTGTGTTTGTGTTAAAGATATAAATCACATACAACATCACCTTGTATATTTTTTTGTAATATAATGTTCTTGGGAGTTATTTGATTCACATTTGGTAGAATGAGTAATGGAAAAATCGAGTAACTCGTGTATAGTATGCAGTTATGGGGAATGAGTACCCTCAATTCTAGTGGGGTTATTTGGATATTCATGTGTCTATCATTGTTCCATATATTGGTCTACCAAACCATTCTGGAAAATAATATTATTCAATGGATCTATTTTTGGATGAATTCCTTTCATCATATGATCTATATCATATTTCAAGTTTCCTATCTTTATGTATAAATGAGGCGACACTCCAAAACCTTATCCTGTAACATGCCTATATTGTTCTAGAGGCTCTGAAGAAACTAAAATAATGTTTTCTTCATGTATGGTCACTACCGATTCTTGTTCAAAAACCATAAAAACAAATGATCATAAATTGATATTTGTTATTTGATAATATTTTAATTCATAACATGTTAATATAATTTCATAGATTCAGATGTTTCTAATACGTATTGTGTGTTTTAATTGACTAATTTACCCTCATTATTTATGTGAGCATCATTTAATAGAACATTAAATTGGATGGAAAATGAATCATATTTTGATTCATCATTATGAATATAAATAGAGGAACATATGTTATTTAATATCACATTATAAATTCATTGTAGATTTAACATACATACATGTGTACCGTTAACTACTCTAGGGATGTGTACCCCATCCATGATTTTCGATAGGGGTACATTGGGATTGATTCACATTGTTTATTATCATCACTCCATTGTTGTTTCATAAATTTATAATTTTGAATCAAATTGTACAAAATAAATAATGTTAAATAATATATTATCAACTATAATGAAAATGAAATGATTTCTCATATCCATGAAATATTTAATCTTTCCTCGTTTCCTTCATGACAATATGTACATAAATTAATGGTGGGTGGGTCATTAGTTTCCCTTTAGTATCCCTAAAATTAAGCACTATAAGATGTTTCTGAAAGTATCTTTGGGATTTATAGTGGTTATTAAGAAATATTTATTAATGAAATCATCATAAATAATCAATATAATGTAAAAAGAAGTAAATAAATGTTTTATCATGTAATTTTTTGATAAAATTGAGAATCAATATCAAATAATTACCTTAATATCATCCTAATGGGATTCCTTCCTTACATGTTGTACATGGAGCCATGAATCTATATCAATTGGAACATTCAATCTCACTATGAAACCAACATAACTAATGAACATTGACTTGTTGGGTAAGTAGGTTGGCTATGTTGATTACATCAATACCTAAAAAAATTACCCTTGATTCTTTCCAATATAATTATAGGCAACATAGTTATGCTACGTTGTTCGTTCTTTTAATCATCAACATGTTGTTGATCTCAATATAATTCAATAGTTTCTGCATCAACATTATATTATTCCCGAATATTGGTAATGTCATCAAGTGAAGACCTAATTTTTTTATGAGTATCGAAATATTTAATGTTGATTATAATAATACAGAAGATAACAAATAATATTTTTACAAAAATAATATTATATTTAAAAAATATTAACTTTATCATTGAACGTTCATTATTTTCATTATTGTTTGAAAGGATTTAGAACAACTATCGTCTTTCCTAATCCCATATTTGTGGTTTCCCCTAACTTGTAAGACATTGTTTACATTGGTACCTTTGTGAAATGATTGTGAGCTACCAATGGAAGGGTCATCATTGATTAAATATTTATCTCAACCTTATTTTTTTGGCGTCCAGTTGTATAATTGAGCAATTATTATTTACTATAACTGAGGCACAAATTTTCAAAAAAGTGGGTTCTATAGACCCCACTTTAATTATGCTATTAGATTACAATTTAATTAATATATCGAGATATGAATGATTTACACATACAATTATAGTGTAGATATTTTCGTATTTACTATTTAAATGTTAATTTCCATAGATTATAATCATATCAAAATGTTATCACATATCCAAGGCTATAATTAGAAACCCAAGATACTATGGAATTTATATTAAATATATGTGTTATAGCCTAGATAAATTATACTGAATGGGTATAGTTGGTTCTTGAATATTATATGCTAAGGATTCATAAGAATTTAGACTTCTTCTCATTATGTTCTCCCTTGGTGATGTCGAGAAGTTGAGATCTTCATGATGGAACTGCCATATGAAAAAAACATGTTTTAGGTGTAATCAGCTGTTTTTGTCTATTAACATGTCTCTTGGTCTCATGAATTGGGATCATTATCAATGTGTTTTATTTGACAGTATACTTTGATGCATTGAAAAACAAATGATAACGAAATCATGGTGAGTTAGCTTGTGTTGTGCGAGTATTTGGTGTCATGGAATTGATTAAAAGATCAATATAGAATTTGTCTCTTATGGATTGATGTAGTTATTATATCGGTCTTGGTTGAATAGGATGGTAGTACCTTCATAGATCAATGGCCACAGAGGTCGAAGGTACGCTCATCCATATAGGTTAAAAAATAAAAGAAAGGATGATGGAATAAGTGTCTGTCCTTCTTTATAAGATATATAAGGACTAATAGATTATTATACCTAATGCATGTTCATGAGTTGGTTATCATTGCTTTTATTATTCCGTGTCTATTTAGGGAACTTGATGGGTGGCTAGGGTTATCTATTGGTTTGTGAATCCCATTCACTAATATTGCGGTAAGGGTCTAGAGGGTCATACACAATTACATATACATAATTTGGAAACATTTTTTTGAATAAGTTAATTGGACAAGGTGGGTCCCACCATGGAATATTAGGGTTGTCCAAGTATTAACGATCATCGATATATAAAAAAATAATTATTATTCAAGTACATAATAATCATATATGATTTATTCATTATAAGTATTTATGATGTACAAAGAGAATTCATGAAATATATTATACGAACAAATATTATTTTTAATATTCAGTGTTAGTTAAATATTCACATGAATTATGAGTCGAGTTAAATGATTTGATTTAATCATGTAATATATTTTATATATATTTTTTGGATGTGATAAAATATAAATAATTATTGTGATATAGTTTTGTTTTTAATAAATAATTATTTATGGATTATTTATTGGGTTCTTAATATCTGGGGGTCGAAGAACCCTTTCCAAAAAACAAGACTTCCCACTATATAAGGAGGACTATAAAATCATTAGATAATCTATTCATGATTTTTGAATTGAGATCTGTTATATAACCTCACATCCTAGAGAGAGAAATCATGTCTCCAAGAGAATGAACCAATGCTCATTCACTGATCGAAGGCACATGATCACATTGATCATTGTGGCACTATAGAATTACTCCGAGATCCACGCTAACACCATGAATTCAATGAACGAAGAGCATGTGGATTCTTGAAGAAGGTTTTGATGATCAAAATGAGTATAAATTCTGATGATTCAAGCAACGATCAATAGTGACATGTGAAAGAAGAGAACACAACTATTCGAACAAGCCATTATTTCTAATTTAATTTTTGTTCTATTAATAATTACTGTGAGATTCCCATAATGTACTGGGGCTTGGATTACCATAGATGAAATGTTTTATTACTCTAGTGATAATTTTTTCAATTTATCAGCCCACTAGTTACCATTGTTCACCCTAGTACCATTGAGTAGTATTAGAGGGATCACATGATTTTTTTGAGCAATAGAAAAAAATAATTACCTTAAAATTTAGTATTGGTCTTAAATTTGATGCCATAAAAATGACCACCCATCGATATGATCTTTAATTACCATGTTAGTTCCATTTTAATTTTTATATTCATCAAAATTATGAGGTTTCTATTTTTCATATTTAAAACCTATAGATGATATGTGTTATATTATTTAATTATGTTTTCTGTTAAACCCTAGAATTCTGGGAAATGATGGATGAAATATTATTCTCCATAATTATTCACAATTCCACATGGATGTTTAATTTTTAATAACAAAAATCGATAACATAATTTAACAGATTGGTATAATTCCATTTGTGGTGGCACAGTCTTTATAGACTTATTTTTAAAAATTGATTTTTTTATGAATAACAACAATAATAATAATAATTGAGTTTTAAAATTATATGCATTTTGTTTAACTAAAAAGTAAGGAATCCTACCCTGTCGGTCGATAGCCCCCAAATGTTTGTTCCATTGGGGAATCAATCATGCCCTCTTCGCCACTCCCCATCCTATAGGCCGCTGCCTGTAGCAAGTTATCGCTCAGCAAGAAACCATACTCCTAACTCCCCATCAAGCCATCCCACATGATATCTAGTGCACAAAATCACCATTGAACCATTGTCACGGTCATATTATCCTCACCGTGCATCCGATAATCCACCCCCTCATTTGGCCAGTCCCACAACCATCTATCTAACGCGTCCCCGCTCACCATCCGCCATGAATCCAGCTCAACAACCCAACTAAAAGTTGTCTGCTACATAGTGCACCTAGAATCAAATGAATCTGACCGTCATGTGACCACTAAACACCATTCTGGATGAGTACACAAACACCCTCATCAGACTGAACTATAGGGTTCACTGGATGAGCAAACTAAGAACACCCGGGACCACCACCCTGCTTCAGTTCGACCTTCCACCGTCACGACCTCCGGTGAACCACACCTCTGAAACCCCTACTGAACTGAGAGGCGACATGAGCAGTGTATGGTAAACCATGCCTCGGGCTTCTTCATATCCAGTTTTACTTGACCCGCTCTGCAATTTTAGGTCAATCATTCTAGTTGGAATGGGTCAGGGTGCATCCACCTTTCCTAAAACACCCCAAAATTGGGTCTTCCCACCCCACAAAGAGATTTAGAGAGTTTGGCATGACCCTCAATGGGTGTGATTGAGGTTATATGTTGTATATATTAGTTATTTTAATAAACAATAAATTTAAATAATTTCTGGTTAAAAAATAATAATAATTTTATTATTTATAAAGTAATTAATTTTATTTGGATGAAAAAAATAAATTAAATAAATAATTTATTAATTAAATTTTAATGTAAAAAATTAAAATTATCATCTCACTAAATGTGAATTAAAATAACTATTTGAATTTTAAATCATTTAATTTATTTAGTTTCCCTATTATTTTAATTTATTGAAATTTAATTATTATTTTTATTCTTTTACTTTTACCCACTGACTGATTATGGGCATCAACTATGTATATCAACTTTTTTCATTATTTATTTTCATCATTTTATGATTGTAAATTCTTAAATAGTTTTATTGATAGTCTAATAATCGTATTTTTTTGTCAATATATATAATGGAATTCGTGAACAATTTATATGTCTATATATTGTACTCCTGATACCCCCATCAATGTGTGTGCATTCTATATACATTATTTTTTAATGGATCAACCAATATGATATGATTAACGCAAATTTTAAATTATTATTTATTTTATGAATTTTTTTATTGTTTTATGAATTTTAATGATAGCCAGAAAGACATGAAATAATTAATAATAAAATGTAGAAATATGAGATGAATGTTTTTCTATTAATATTTAATTTTGAGTGTGAAATTATAGAATAAACATATTAATATAAATATATTTCATTCACTGATATAAATAGTAAAACCCCCGTAGAAATATTAATTCAAACACAACTTCTATCATTTCAATTTGAACACAACTAGGTGTTTGGCATTCTTGGTCAGCAATAGTTGACAGTGCCTCCAACTACATGGGATCTACTATAAGAATGATGGGTGGAATTAACTAATGTTAGAAGAAATGTATTAGCTTTAACAACATGTTGTAACTTCAAAGTAATGATTTGACTAAATAAGTTCATCGATTTTGGAATTATGGACTTCACTCAAAACATCAAGGAGCTACGAGTTAATGTGGTTGGCCTGTCAAATGTCAAACTTGATTTCCCCGATTACTGTTGTATCCATAGACTGTAAACATTGAAAACAGGTTCAAGGATTCATTCTAGTAGAATATTCAAGTGATTAATGATTCTAATTCTATTAAATAGGGTTGCTATAGTAATATAGAATAGTGAAAGACATTTAATGATTTAATTAGTCAATCAATAATGTCTAGAATAGTAATAAATATAAATGTTCAATCTTATTGATTTTATTTTTTTTGAAAATATAATGCGATACAACAAATACATACTATGATATTTTCTAAACAATGTAAATTTCCTATCAAACATGAGTTTCTAAAGGGTATTACATGCACTTGTGAACAACACTACGATATAGGAAATTGAATGTTCTAGACTTCCATATACCTATCAAGAAACCTCATGAATAAAGCGTGTAAAAAACATAATAGAGACTCTTGTAAGATGCTTTTTATGGTTATTTTGTAACATTATCATCAACATTCAATGTGGTATTTGGATACAAGATTGGGACATGGATGATTTCACATGTTGTCTCATCTCTGAGTATATTTTTAGGTGAATGTAATGATATATATAAATAAGATAATGGTTTAATATCGACATGTGTAAATATGAATAGTGGATCATGTAATTTCATAAAATGTAATTAATATATATTTTTAATCTAGTCATTGCATTTTAATTTATAGTTACAAAATGAAAAATTTGGAAAAAACTCATTAATACCTTCTAGGTAAGGTTATCTAATCAATAATAAATAAAATATTTTTTTAGTTCTTTTGATGATCATGTTAAAAGACAAGGAAAAAATCCAATAGAAAGAGAGATTCTAAAGGCACATTCGAAATTTCCTTTAATGAAAGTGGGGTCTAACAAGAATTTATTTTATTTTAATATCATAAAATTAATCTATGGATGTTTAAACACAATTACCTGAATTAAATAATTAACTAATATCTTATTCTTCTAGTGCATTCATCAATTAAATGCAATGTTTCTGTTATAATTGTTTGTTATTGAATTAAATATTTCTATAATATATGTGTATTTTAATACAACAGCCATGTATGTGTAGAAATGATACTCGAATTATGGTTTATTCTCCAAGTAGAAGAAAAAGGGTGGCTATGAAGTCAGCGGTGAGAAGTTCACAACTTCAAATTATTATGTTAATGTTCTAGTATAACATTCAATGAATATTTAAAAAACATTTATCACATGGGCCTTTTAGACACAATGAGAAATTATTCAATTTCATCAATGAATGTTGTTTTTGGTGTATGATACTCAACCAATATTTCTATGATACATGATTCATATGAAATATGTGATGAATACAAATAAAAGAATCATATACCGAGTTATAGAAAGATAATACATTTTCTATAAAAAATTATGGGTAGGTTAAGGATATATCTAGTATTTTATTTACACTATTTTGAGTTAAAACACACATTTATTATCGACACATGTAGTCTTGGACATAGAAACCTTTAAATTGTTGTTATGCCATAAAGATTTCAGAATTTGTATATCTGGAGAGAATGAAATAATAAAATTGTAAGCTAGTGGTAACATATTCTTTATAATATCCAATTGTGTTTTTTATGGAATGTTAAAGTGAAGTATGCCATATGCATGGTTAGAAGATATGAGTTTCTTCGGGCCAGTGTGCCAAATAATGTCTTTACCAAGCATTTATTGATCAATAAAAGGTATTGTGGAGTAATTCCTAAACAACCATTACCTTATCAAAATAAAATATATTATTATAATATGCAGGATCAGTGATGATTATTAAATGTTAGTATTGATCAATAAATTGTAACATGTAGCAATTCCAAAATATAAATTTACTTTAACAAATCAAAGACGTGATGTAAGTAAAAGGAGTACTAATGTTGAGACTAATAATGATTGATAAATATTTCATTATTTTCAAAACATTATTTTAAAATAATTGTGTTACCCCATAACCATACTATTAATATCATGAACAATGAATATCATGAGTTAATGTATGATGGAAAACTATTATGTCATAAGAACATGTGATTATATGAAATGAGTTTTTTAATAAATAAACAAATTTGCATCCAGAAAAAACTCAATATGAATATATAACATCCCAGGTAAATAAATAATATTAATTTTTCATATTTATTAATATTTTGAATAAAATATTAATATTTCTTTAAAGGGAATTCTATGCTTAATGACGTACCCAATACGCAACAATGTGTTTCTTTAAAATCTTAGGTTACAATCTAATAATAAAATAATATTATTTTAAATGGTAGTTAGCGCCTAGCCGTTGTAATGGAGAGAATGAACATAACTATCTAAAAAATGATTATATATATTTCTCAATTACTTTTACATTTATTCAATAAAAGATAGATGCTTAAAATGCGAAGGAATCCAATTTTATGCGTAAATATTCTAATATTCTTTAAAAGGTCGATTAACCACCTTTTGATGGTGAACCCTTTCTAAATCCACATTTTGACAATTTTATATGTTATATTTGACAAAATAAAATTCCTTTTATAATCAGGACATCAAAATTTACTTTGTATAAATTTTAGGTATTTTTCCGTTAAAGTTCATTTTTTAATGAATAATGTAAAATGATGTATTTTAATTCAAAACCTCCTTGTAATATAATTAATTTAGATGATAATATTTTATTTTTATTTTGTTTTAATGTTCAATTAGAATATATTTTTAACATTTAATCCAATGGTGGTCATTGGAAATAATTTCACTTTGAAATTGGACTTCAACTACTGTTAATCTTCTGATACATTTTGTTTCTTAAAAACACGCTATTTGTTTTGACAATAGGAATTAATTATTAAATTGATTAATGTAACTTACAGGTTTTGAATTTTGTATAATAGACATCATTTTTGAACTCATAATATCAAATATATCTTAAGGTGAATTTTTGGTATTTTTCTGAAAAACTTCAATTTTTGATGAATAGTGAAACCACTAAGTCGTAGTTAAAAAACTAATTTTTCATTTAAATGAAATTTTACCACCTCTGTGATTTCAATATCAAAAATCCTACATACATGGTTGTCATTAGGATGTAAAATGTGGTTCAATGGGATGAAAATATTTTTTTGATGAATAGTAACTTTTATGTTTTATTAATCGCGATTAAAGGTAATTAGTGTAATTTAAGGTAAAGATAATGTTATAATAATATGAAATGGCCTGGGAACATGTCCTAAACTTATTGCATAAATCGTGGCTGACCAATAAAATCCATGGGTCAGCTTGGGGACCCCATGGAGCCACTTCGGTAATAAAAGGACATTAATAAATTTTAATTTAAAGTAAAAATAAAAATGTCACAAACATGTATTGTTTTAATAAACCAATTTTTACATGGGGTTATACAGGGAATATTTCTTATTATAAATATTCATTTTAAATCTAAATATATTTCCTACATAATAGTAATTTTTTTATAATTTTTAGACATTATATAAATTAATTTATTTATGACACCATGATGATGTAGTGATTACATCATTAATTAACGATTTGAATAAACTGAAAAAGATATTGTAAAATCTAAGACATACACTTGTCAAAAACTTATTGTATGGTTTTATTTAGAACTCTTATCTCCCTATCCTTAAAATATATAATTGTGGGACCTTTAAAATTAGAAACTCATTATATAATAATTTATCATTTTATAACATTCCAACAGTGGCCCTCCTCCCTCTTATAAAAGGCCCCCACCTCTACCACCGTACCCACACCTCTCAAGCCATTGGATCGGACAAGATCTGCTGTTTTTATCTCTCCACATCCCTCTCTTCATCCTAGAAGCCTTCCCTTAGGCATAATTCTCTTCAAGAAACCTTTTTGGTTCAAACCAAGAGGAGTTACCTCATTAAATGGTAATGTCTTCCCTAATGTTCTTTTGTTTTATTTTGCTTCTCCAACCCCCTAAACTATTTTTATTCATTTATTTTGTAACGAAATCAGTATCATACATATACTAGAATGTTTTTTTTGAGATTTATTTGATCTAAACATACACTCACCTCCGTCCAATGGTTACTGAACATACTATTTTTGTGGATGGCGAATTACTACCTCATTTAAGGATGATTGTTCTAGTTTCTCCTACCACCTTTCATGGTGGCCATTATGATGACACTATATTTATTTATGATATATATTATATTTATTTACTCTCTATGCTTCTGTATTTTATATTTAATACATACCTTTATGCTCTGCATGTTGTGCAAATGTGATATTTTCATTTGAGGAAGTGTGGACTACCGCCCCCTCAAGTGATGTGACTTGTTCATGCAATACATGGAATGTATAAATAATGTAATTTATGAATTTATTTGAAATATATAACATATATAGTATACTGTATTTATAATATATATATATATATATCTATCATCAAGTTTTAATTCCATTAATGTGCCAAAAAAATGAAAGTAGTGTTCATGCGTACGTACGGCCTACCATCTCCATGAACAGTGCATTTCATTTCATTTTATCTCAAAATGTTATGGAATATTATAAAATGAATATATATAGGATATATATGATATTTAAATAATTAATAATATTCTGGAGATGATGTACCTATAACTACATGGAAAATTATTTTCCAACAAGTTCAATTTTGACTCATGTACCGAACATTGACAAAAACATCTGATATGAACTCACATTATTAACCAATTATTCTAAAATTATAATATGTGATATGAACTGAAAAAGAATATTTAAAGGAGGTCCTTATGAAATTATAAATTGACCAATGTTTATTATTCAGGAATATAAAGAAACTAACAAGACAAGTCAGACTTGAGGTAAGAGATACTACCTCTATTTTTCGTTTTAAGTACTATATTTTACGTCATTTCCATTAAGCTCATCTTTATTATGATTTGGGATGTTCTTTGATATTTATCATACTGTACATTTTATTTTAATATTATGAGAGACCCTATTTGATCTCATAAATCAATTTTTGGATGTTTTAAGTGGCACTGTTAGGCTGCAGAGTTTTTGTAAGGGATTTTTCATCTCACTTTTATTTTTGTGAGATTTATGCAACATTTGCCACTATTTCCTTTGATCAGTGTATGTAATTCCCATTATTCTACTATTTATGTAATATAATTTCATTTATGTGTATTTACATCAACGTTGTATAGTCCTTCTTTCATGGGGTGTACGTTTCGAGAGTTACCCAAATCGGTAAGGGAACCTTTCACCCTTCTCTTCTGTAAAAAGACTTCTTTTTTGTTATGTATTTTAATTTACATATTCTTATTTTGGGATATGTTCTCATATATACTTATTTATTTAAATTTAATGTACATGTGATGTGATACCATTTTTTATCTCTAATCAACTCATTTTCTAAATTTTGAAGTGACACCGTTTGGTTGTCGAATTTTTGCAAGGGAACTTATTAACCCAATTTTGATTCTTTGGGTTAAACATGTACTCTTTGAATATATAGTTCTATGAATATGTGTGAATAACCTCTGATTGTTTTACACTAAATATCCACTTATATTTGGTGTATTATTTTGTCACACATAATTATGTAATTGATTTATCCTTAATCAAAGGATACCATCTTTGTAAGGGACTTTCTCTCAATATCCTTTCATTGAGGAATATTTTGTTCTTAGACTAGAATTTCATTTATATGATGTATAAATCACCTTTGAATTTTCATTTCATTCAAAGAGAATCTTTTTCTATGAAGCGTTTTACTAAATGAAAAAAAAGAATGTTTATTTTAACGTACGTGGTGACAATGACCTTTTCTGCCGCTGTGAGTATTATTTGGTCTTTGGCTTCCTCAACAATCCATAATGTTTTTAAAATGAAATAAATACCATATAATCTTTTATGTATTTTGTTATTGAAAATGTATTTTATAATTTATTTTTTATGTCAATATATTTAAGTGATATATTGTGATTGAAATGTGGAAATTTTTTCTTTCTATTATATTTGTTTTATGTATTATGATTCTATAATGGTACATGGACATTTGACGGGTGGTTACGTGATAAACCATATGATGGGTGGTGTCATGAATACCAGGATGGGTGGTTACGTTATAACCTCCAATGCATTGGGTTTCGAAGTCAGCTGTCTGGCTATTCCATGTAGTGACATGTGTGGAAGTCGACCGTAAGGTTATTCCATTTAAGTATGTTTATGTCCCAAGTAAACTTTATATGTTTTGTGTTATATATATGGGTTTATGGTAGTCTTTTGGTTACAAAGGATAAGTAGTGATATTTTATTCAGTGAAGAGTATTTACTACTTCATAAAGGTGAAAAGTATTACTTTGATAAATAATTCATGGTTTACTTGTTGTTTTGAAAAACTAACAGTTTTCCTTTTATATGTATACTTTACTAGGATTTTTATGCTCATCCCATGTTTTTGAAATGTTTTCCACATGACATAAAGATGAATAGGGTGAAGGATGGGATCAGGGAAAGATTTTCTATCTAAAACATGGAAGTATACATGTATCTTTTTAAGAGTTTTTATTTTATGGAAACTTAGTAGAAGTGTCTACTTTGTATTCTTTTGAGATGTAATAGTTATGTCCAAATTCTCTAAAACTATAAACCTGAAAAGACCCTCTATGTGAATTATTCATTTAATTCAAGATTATGTAATTTTTTAAGGTCGGGTTCTTATAGTTGGTATTAGAGGTCGGTTTAGACAACTTTATGGATTTGGAGTTTTCGTTAGACACATGTTTAGTCCCTATATCTATTAGTTCAGTTAAATCTTTTTTTTAACTTTTTTGAGGTCAAGTAATGTCAGTTATGAATGGAAGGAGGAGGATCTCAAACGAAATTCATATCTCTTCCTGAGGACATGCTTGCAAAAATTATTGGAATTTCATGTTTAGATGATTGTGAAACTTTCTCTAACATACAACTCACTTGAAAGCAGTTGTATGAGATATCAAACACCTCCACTATACCTCGTTATCACTGTGAATCATGGGTTGTATTTATACAAATACTATTTTCACAATATTCTTATATTTTCAGGAAAGGTATATTTTATCAAGGCATTTTCAAATATTTTACCTTATCACAAGATTTTGAAGCATATTATGATTTTAAAAAAGGTGCTGAAGAAGGAGACCCTTGTGCAACCTATTTATATATACTTTTACAATATAGTATCTTAACACATACCTATGGTATTTTGAATGTACCATTAATTTAATGTTTCAACTCAAAATCAGTCTGACTATTTTATAGAAATCATGTTTTGTGAGATGTGTTGAAATTATATGTCATACATGATTATTTTCCAAAACTGTTTTTCTATTAACACCCATATGACCCTTGTTGTACAAGGTGTATTTGGATGGAGGATGCAAATGATTTTGAAGGATCTCTGAATCATTATTGCAATGCATGGACCTTCTACCTACGTGAACAGGATGAATATGAAACCAAATGGACAACATGATCAAGGTATGATGTTCTTCTTTTTTGGGAAGTGTTTTATTTTATCTTATGGTTGTGAAATAAGACTTAAAGAATTAAGATGTTGAGATCCTAATGAATTTGGATGAAAATGAGAGGTATAAGGAAACTATTGAGGTTACAATATTTTAGGGTTATTTTTGGAGTTTTATAAAAAGGACAACCCGTAGGAAGGGTGACAACCCATCGCATCTGGTAAGGCCGCATGATTCAAACCCACAACTGAAGGGCAACAAGGGTGAATCTCCTACCACGGGACTACGTGAAGTCCCTGGTTAGTATGACTTATTCATTTTAGTTAGATGATTTTATGAATCAATAATAAGTTGATTTTGGGTTATCTAGGAAAATATTGACCTATCATGGAGGATATATGTTTAGGTTAATTACTTTTCAATATGAAACTTTAAGAGCAACTGATGATATTTAGAGATAAATGTTAATTTGTACCTTAGAAGACTATGTGATTAAATCCATCAAATACTTGGTTTTCAATCTTAGTTTGGTCTACTTTGAAGAATTATATGGACTAATTGTTTATCGAATGGTCTTCGTTGATCATTGGTTTTTGTTGGACAAATTTTGGACATTAAGAATATATTTTCTTTTTTATAAAGGATTATCCTATTGTGGATTATCTGATCTTGTTCTATCAATTTTGGTTTTGGATAAGGTCTAAAGACATGGGAAATATATAGTTCTCTTTTGAGGATTAGGTGATTCTCTAGAAGTGGATTATAGCACTCTTAATGTGAACAAGCCATCCTAAATACTCATCTTTTGGAGGAAAAAATGTGTTTGTATAAGAAATATAGTAAGAGATGAATGTCTAAACAACAATAATGTATGTTTCCTTATGATTTAGTTAAGATAATAAATAAATTACTCAATTAGATGTAACTTAAAACAAAAATGTTGTCTGTTAATTTTTCCAACTGGGAAATCAAATACCACTTAACCAATAACAAGTTTGTGATTTTCTTGTGGTTAACATTCTCCTAAACATGTTTCTATCACTCTCTATAAGAACCTATCCCTTTGTATTTTTCTTCCATATCCATGTTTTCATGGAATCCTAGTACCTGTTGTCTCGGGCGACCTTAATACTTTTATTTCTTTCTTTTAAAGTGATAGTTTAATTTACTCCTTTTTTATGTGGAGCGTTCAATGATGTTTCCAAGCCCAATTTAAAAATTGAGAGGACACAATTCCCAAAAGGGGGGAAAGATGTAACATCCTAGATAAATAAAGAATATTAGATTTTCATATTTATTAATATTTTTGAATAAAATATTAATATTAATTTAAAGGGAACACTATGCTTAATGGTGTACCCAATACGCAACAAATAGTTTCTTTGAAAACTTACGTTGAAATATAATAATAAACTAATATTATTTTAAATGGTAGTTAGAGACTATCGGTTGTAATGGCTTGAATGAAAAGAACTAACTACAAAATGATTATATATGTTTTGTCAAATATTTTTACATTTATTCAATAAATGTTAGATTCTTAAAATGCGAATGAATCCAATTTTAAGCGTAAATATTCTAATATTATTTAAAAGGTTGATTAACTGCCTTCTGATGGCGCACCCTTTTTTAATCCACTTTTTGACAATTTTATATGTTATATTTGAGAAAATAAAATTCTTTTTATAATCGGGAAATCAAAATTTACTTTCTATAAATTTCAGGTATTTTTTCCTTAAAGTTCATTTTTTAATGAATAATGTAAAATGCTGTATTTTAATTCAAAACCTCCTTGTAATCTAATTTATTTAGAAGATTAGATTATATTTTGAACTGGTTTTAATTTTCAATTAGAATATATTTTTACCATTTAATCCAATCGTGGTCATTGGAATTAATTTCACTTTGAAATTGGACTTAGACTAGTGTCAATCTTTTGAAATATTTTGTTTCTTAAAAACACGCTATTTTTTTTGACAACGGGAATTAATTATTAAATTGATTAATGCAACATATATGTTGTGAATTTTTTAAAATATACTTCATTTCTGACTTCATAATATCAAATATATCTTAGGGTGAATTTTTGGTATTTTTCTGAAAACGTAAATTTTAGATGAATAGTGAAACAACTATGTGGTAGTTAAAAAATTGATTTTTCGTTTAAATGAAATTTTACCCCCTCTGTGATTTGAATTTCAAAACTCCTACATACATGGTTGTCATTAGGATGTAAAATGTGGTTAAATGGGATGGAATATTTTTTGGTGAATAATAACTTTTACGTTTTATTAATCGCGATTAAATGTAATTACTATAATTTAAGGTAAAGATAATGTTATAATAATATGAAATGACCTTGAAACATGTCCTACCCTTTTTTAATGAATTATGGCCGACCAGGAAAATACATGGGTCAGCCTGGAGACCCCATGAAGCCACTTGGGTAAGAAAATGACATTAATAACTTTTATTTAAACTTAAAATAAAAAAGTCACAAACATGTATTGTTTTACTAAAACAATTTTTACCTAGGGTTATACCGGTCATAGTTTTAACTATAAATATTAATTGGAAAGATAAAAATATTTCCAACATCATAGTATTTTTTTATACTTTATAGACATTAAATAAATTAATTTATTTATGACACCATGAGGATGCAGTGATAACCTCATTAATTAAAGATTTAAATAAAATGAAAATATAATGTAAAATCTAAAACATAAACTTTTAAAAATCCTATTGGATGGGTGTATTTAGAACACTTATCACCTTATTCTAGAAATTTATAAATTTGGGGCCTTTAAAATCCGAAAATCATTATATAATAAAGTATCATTTTATAACATTCCGAGAGTGCCCCTCCTCCCCCTTATAAAAGGCCCCCACCTCTACCACCTTACCCACACCTCTCAATCCATTAGCTCAGCCAAGCACTGCTCATTGTATCTCTCCAAATCCCTCTATTCATCCTAGAATCCTTCCCTTAGACAGAAATCTCTTCAAGAAACCCTTTTGGTTCAAACCAAGAGGAGTTACCCGATTTAAAGTTAATGTCTTCCCTAATGTTATTTTGTTTTTTTGCTTCTCCAACCCCCTAAACTCTTTTTATTCCTTTATTTTGTAACAACACAAGTATCTTCAACATACTATGATGTTTTTATGAGAAGTATTCGAGCTACACATACACTCACCTCAGTGTAATGTTTAATGAACATACTGTTTCCATTGATGGTAATTTACTGCCTCAGGAAATGATGATTGTTCTATCTTCTCCTACAACCTTTCATGGTGGACATTATGATGGAAATATATTTATTTATGATATATATTATATTTATTTCCTCTATATGCTTCTTTATTTTATATTTAATACATACCTTTATGCTTTGCATTTTGTGAAAATGCAATAATTTCATTTGAGGGAGTGTGGACTACCGCCCCCCTCAAGTGATGTGACTCATTCACGCAATACATGGAAAGCATAAAGAATAAAATTTATGAACATATGTGAAATATATAAAATATATATTATACTGGAATTATATAATATATATATATATATATCTCATCATGTTTCAATTCCATTAATGTGCCAATGAAATGAAAGTAGCATTCATGCGTATGTACGACCTATCGTCTCTATGAATGATGCATTTCATTTCTTTTTATCTCCAAATGTTATGGAATAGTAGAAAATGAATATATACTGGATATATATGATATTTAAATCATTAATAATATTCTTGAGATGTTGTACCTATAACTACATGGAAAATTCTTTTCCAACAAGCTCAATTTTGACTCATGTACTGAACATCGACAAAAACGTCTGATATGAACTCACATTATTAACCAATTATTATAACATTATAATATGTGATATAAACTGATTAAAATTATTTAGAGGAGGTCCTTAATCAATTATAAATTTACCAACGTTTATTATTCAGGAATATAAAGAAACAAACAAGACAAGTCAGACTTGAGGTAAGGGATACTACCTCTCATTTTCTTTTTAAGTACACTCTTTTATGTCATTTATTTTAAGCTCATATTTCTTATGTTTGGGGATGGTATTTAATATTCCTCATACTATAATTTTTATTTTAATATATTGAGAGACCCTATTTTATCTCATAAATCCATTTTTGGAAGTTTTACGTGGCGCCGTTAGGCTACCGAGTTTTCATAATGGATTTTTCATCTCAATTTAATTCTTGTGAGATAAATGCTACATTTGCCACTATTTCTTTTGAGTGGTTTATGTACTGCCAATTATTATACTATTTTTGTAATATACATTCTTTTGTGTGTATTTACATCAACGTTGTATATTACTTCTTTCATGGGGTGTACATTTTGAGGGTTACCGAAATCGGTCAGGGAACCTTTCACCCTCCTCTTCTTTAAAAAGACTTCTTTTTTGTTATGTCTTTTAATTTAAATATTCTTATGTTGGGATATGTTCTCATATATCCTTATTTCTATAAATTTAATTTACATGTGATGAGATACCCTTTTTATCTCTCATCAACTCATTTTCTGAATTTTGAAGTGACGCTGTTAGGTTGTCGAATTATTGCAAGGGAACTTCTTAACCCAATTTTGATTCTTTGGGTTAAACTTTTACTCCTTGAATATGTTGTTATATGAATATGAATTAATAACCTTTGATTTTTTTACACTTAATATCCACTTATATTTGGTGTATTCTGTTGTCACACATAATTATGTAATTGATTTATCCTTAATCAAAGGACACCGTCTGTGTAAGGGACTTCGTCTCAATCTCTTTTCATTGAGGAATATTTTTTTATAATACAAGACTTTCTTTTATAAGCTCTATAAAACACCTTTGACTTTTTATTTCATTCAAAGGGAATATTTTTCTACGAAGCGTTTTACTAAACGACAAAAAGGAATGCTTATTTTGATGTACACGGTGACAACGACCTTTTCCGCCGCCACGAGTATTATTTGGTCTTTGGATTCCCCAACAAGCCGTAATGTTTTCAAAATGAAATAAATACCATATACTATTTTTGTATTTTGGTATTGAAAATGGTTTTTATAATGGAATTTTTATGTCAATATATTTAAGTGATATATTATGATTGAAATGTGGAAATTTTTTCTTTCCATTATATTTGTTTTATGTATTATGATTTTGTAATGGTACATAGACATTTGACGCTTGGTTACGTGATAAACCATATAACCGGTGGTGCTGTGAATACGAGGACATGTGGTTACATTTTAACCTCCAATGCATTGGGTTAGGAAGTCAGTCATATGGCTATTCCATGTAGTGATATGTTTGGAAGTCGACCGTAAGGTTATTCCATTTGAGTATGTCTATTTCCCAAGTTACCTTTATATGTTATGTGTTCTCTATATGGGTTTATGGTAATATTTTGGTTACAAAAAATAAGTAGTGATCCTTTATTCAGTGAAGAGTATTTACTACTTCATAAAGGTGAAATTTATTACTTAGATAAAGTATTCATGGTTTACATGTTGTTTTGAAAAACTAATAGTTTTCCTTCTTTGTGTATCCTTTACTGGGTTTTTTATGCTCATCCCAAGTTTTTGAAATGTTTTCCATAGGACTTAAAAACGAATAGGGTCAAGGATGGGATCAAGGAACGTCATGATATCTAAAACATGGAACTGGACATGTTTCTTTTTAAGAGTTTTTATTTTATGGAAAATTAGTAGAACTGTCTACTTTGTAATCTTTTGAGATGTAATAGTTATTTCCTAATCCTCTAAAACTCTAAACCTGAAAAGACCATCTATGTGAATTATTCATTTAATTCATGATTATGTAATGTTTTAAGGTCGGGTCCTTATAAAATATAATGTAATTAACATATAAGATTTATTGGATATTATATAAATACATATAATAGATAATATTAAGTCAAGATATGGACTACATTTCTATTAGAGGGAACACATCCCAAGTAAGGATAGTTGGTGTAACACCCCAATATTCTATAATAAGGACTTTGTATTTGATAGTGTGTATAACATGAAACACCAACCACATAAGGGAATATAATATCCTAATATATTATTATATATTTACTATTAAATATATCCTATTTTTTCAACTCATGGAACACTGATTTTTGCATATGTTTCATGCAATGAGTTTCTTCGATTTCTTACGTTACACGCAATACCGAAGATAATCGAATACTGTTAATGTAATTGTTTAAAATGATAATTGTCTCTTAGATGTTAAATTAGTGGTTATTAATACTATTATCTAACTTATGAAAATATGTTGTAGAATTAATTTATTACATATTAATTCAAAATGAATATATAAACCAAAGGAATATAAAGGAAATGATTTTAAGAAAAAACACATTTTATGCCCAAAATGCATTTTATCATCATAAATTGAATTAATTAATTTTAGTGGATGATATTAATGATTCACATATATATATATTATAATAAAATATTTTTAACATTTTATTAATAGATTTTATATCAATATGGTAAGAATAAGTGCAATTTTATACATAAAAACTATATTTATTTAAAGGTAGACTAGTCACATTTTAATGGACAACCTATTATAAATAAAAAATATGAGTCACTTATAAAAAAACATTTCCAAAATATACATAATTTTTTAATTTGGAACATAAAAAAAGTTTAGGGTTAATTTTTTATATTCTACTGAAAAATTCCATTATTTGATGAATAGTAAAAAATATAGATTTTTAATTTAATACTAATTTTTTTTCTAAATTATTTGTAAGAATAAATTATATTTTTGATAGGTTTTAATGTTTAATAAGATCAAATATATATATATTAATACAATTTTGTTCATTAGAATTATTTTTACATTGGGAATTGATATAAAAACATTTCAATCTTTTGAACATTTTTTCTTTAAAAACCTACTTTCTCATCTCATCTGAATGATTAATTTGAAACTAATTTGTTCCACATAAGTGATTGAAATTTGGAAAAATAGATTCCATATTTGTAATTAGGGTAATTTTTAGTTTCTTGATAGGTAAAATTAGTTTTTTACCAAAAATATTAGTGAAATTAATTAAAATTAATAATAGTTATTAAGAGAAAAAATAGATTAAAAAGGAACATAACCTTAATCATAAGATCCAAATTACCTAGACATATGTCTAAAAATATTTTCTTCCAATATTTTGACTATATCCCCCTGTGTCTAGTTTTCTTCATTATTTAAGGCACACTATATCATGGATACCCCCATTAAGAGACTGATTGTTTCCTATGAAGACTTTAAAATATTTCTAAATATATTTCCATAGCTAGGAATTGGGATGACTTGCAATTCTAGGGCCTGATGTGCCCATAATTAGTTTTATAAAAATAATAAAAATATTTTATATTGCCTGAACATGGTTAATTAAAAAATGCTTAGCACTTAAATGGTTGATCATATCAGAAATCTGAGACTATGTTTGGGTCCAAAACATACTGATTACCCAGGGCACAACATAAAATGTATCATCAAAAGACATTCCTACCCCTTTCTTGCATGTGGTATGTTTAAGTGAATTGATAAAATATATATTTAATTTATAAATTTACTATTACCATAAATGATGAAATATAAATGTATTGTTATATATAATTCACCAGAGTTAGTCTCATAAAAATCAAAGTCATTAGCGAGAGCTCTCTCCATCCTCTGTTGATGAACCACATTGATGAACGATGAAACATTATACCAGATCATACAAAGATACATAAAATGTGACAGATCAACCTCTATTGTTGGTTAACGTGTTCTTCCCTAGCTGTTTATCCAAAATAGAGGTAGGACTCGTCAATTTGAGGGTTATACCCTTTTGATTGATTTTTTGAAAATATTGAACATTGTTCATTGATCTACACCCCTGTTGAAAACCATTCCTAGATAATGATCTTTGAAACATTATTTTAGCAGTTATTTTCCAATTTTTATATCTTATTCATGATCGATTGGACAATAAAACGTGGCCAATGATCATAAAACCTATGTTCCTATGTATTTTACCCCTTTTTCTTCACATTATTTCATTATGGAACACCTGGGTTCCTTTTTAGAAAGTTGTTGAGTGACACAAACACAATTGGGTCCTAGGACATGTGGTAGATCAATGAAACAATGATGATATCTCTAGTGGAGCAGAGATATAGAAACTTTATGATCAATGGATGCTATATCTAAAGATTTATGTCTTTATTACAAATTTTTTTATGAGAAGGTGAATTCGAAATATAGAATGAAACCCCCATAGATTCTACTGATCAATTTCTGGTGAATTGCAGTTCAGAACCGTGATTCACATCTAGATCCATGTTTTTTAGGTATAAATGAGTTGGAATACAAGACATTTGAGGCTGATTAGATGCACATATAAATATAGGAAGAAATCTGGAGATTCTGAAAAAATCACAACTACATGCCATATAGTATGAATAACACACGACCTTTAGGCACCCTCATAAGTTTTTTTGGGTTTGGGAATATATAAGGATTTCATGACATGTAGTCCTACCTCAAGGACCATATACCCCTTCACTTGTTGGAAAAATCGTGTGATGAGTAACACGTATGGGGTGTCCTTGTCGATGTAAATAGACATTGGTTGGCCACATATGTGGTATCTCATGTGGACCCACGTGTTGTGCACCAATGTAAATAAACATAGTGTCTATGTACACATAAACAGCCATCAGACTCGACCCGTCCCCGTATAGTTGGGAGACTGTGTGTAGTGCACCTACATGGTGTGTACTTATGCACATATGGGACCCATGTACCGACAAGAGACATGTTCATGAAGTGGTGAGGGACCCTAATCCATGTAGGTCATCTAACATGTTTTATACTACATGAGATATCTGGAGATAATTTCAAAGGTCCGTATCTCCTTCATTTGAAATCGGATTTTGGACCACGAGATTCTTATACTGAGTCGTTTTCCACGTACAATGTGATTGTTCCCATATAAGTGGATTCTGAGATATGATGTCAAATGTTCTAGGTCTGACATGCATTGTGGCAACATCCAATGATGGAATAAATCATACATAATCACCGGAGCATCTTGAACGTAGCCCTCTAGTTGGGAAGGGTAGTGGCGTTCCCCAAGGACTGTACCGGGTAACCCACTAGCAAGACTGTGCATTGGGGTTCCTTAAAGATAATAAAGGGATTACCCTCTAGTTGGGTTGGATAATGGAATTCCCCAATAATCATTTTGTGTTAACATCCATTAAGACTGAGTAGTGGAGTTCCATGAGGTTCCAGGCTTACCCTCCTTATGGCATCCCACATTTTTATTACATAACTTTTCTTTACATTTTATATACAAAGTATCATTAAAGTCTAGTGTCTTGGAAATCAGGAACATAATAAATGAAAACAACATAAAACATCTTTGTAATACACTTGTAAGGATTCATCATAGGATCATCCTATGTACAATTTCTTCATCTCATAACCTAGAGACATATATAAATGTAAAGGGTGAGCAGAAGGCACATTAAAGAATACAAGGGAATGGGTTTACTTGTGAAATCAATAAGAATTGATAAAAAACATAAAGACATGAGATAAGGACGTATATGAATATAATAAAAAAAACATGAAACATAATATTTAATAAATTTAATGTGATCCACATATATCATATTCAGTCATTTCTTAAATAACCAATAGAGAACAAAAGATATGGGTTTCATTTAAAAATTATGACATTTTAAAATTTCAAAAAAATAAGATCATTATGTCATTTATAACCCGTAGAAAGGGAGTAAGGTTTATATGTATGTAAATTCTAGAATAAAATGTATAATGTTTTTATTTATGAACACACATATAAAATAAATAGGTATGGGTATTCACATAAATAAATCAAGGGAATTTCTTGAGTGAGAGAGAGGAATTTGAGATAAAACTTTTGCACCATAATGACTACATAAAATCCTTTTAGAAAACATTAAAAAAGATATGATACAAGGGTAACACACCCATAAATAACAAATAATAAATTATAATGGAATAATAATGTTTATATAAGAACATGGTATGGATATTTTAATTCCACACCACAGGAAAATGAAATATGAAATGAAATATATGATGTTATATCTTTTACAAAAAATTTGACAGACTAACGACATCACTAAAAAATTCAGAAAATCAATTGATGAGAGTGGAAATTGTATATCAAAATTTGTAATTGAAACAGAAAGTTATAAAGTTATATAATAACAATACCCCTCATAATAAAATGAAACTAAAAGATATATCCTAAATGAAGTCATGACCTAAAAGAGGAGGGTGAAAGTATCCTTTACCTTGAAATGTATCATCAAAATATTGAAGGTTGGGGACTTGGGAGGCATGAAGGAACCTTGGGAGGACTCCATGGGAGGTAAGGAGACCAGAAAATCTTTGAGGAGGATTTTGGAAAGAAATTAATGAGGTAATAGCTTGGTATTTATAATAAATGTGAGGGAATAAATTATTTATTTCCCAGGGACACCCCATCTGTGGTATTTGAAAAACCATGGTATTTACCGTAGTATTTTCCCATGGTATTGTCCAATTGGGACACCTCATAGAATATTTATCTACTCATAAGTTGATGAAAAATATTACATCAGTATTACATCATTAATGATGTCATTAAACACCCGAAAATCAAAACAATATTTTTACTATTCACCTAAAATTCAACTGTTTCAGAAAAATCCAAAAAATTTAACCTAACCTAAAATCGATGCCATGAATTCAAAAATGAACTACATTTTATGAAAATTATTTTCAAATTAATTTTAATTTAATTTTAAATTAAAATCATTGTTTATTAAAAAACAATAACTCTAAAACTATAACTCATTTTGTAACTCCTTAAGAAAGTAATAAAGGTCTCATAAAATTATTGTATAACCAAAATACAATAAAGTTACAATTTATGATAACATTTTATGAAAATATATTTCTATTTTTAATTATAAAATTAATTATAAAAGTGTAAATAAAATATTTATGACAAACCAATATACCAAAACAAATACTATGACCATTTTTTCACTTTTAAGATGTCTAAAAATTATTTTTACATTCATGTTTGAAGTTTCCATTTTCGGGTCGATTTAATATTAATTACTATTCATTAATATTCAAACGGGTATGTTACTTTTAATACATTACTATTCACTAAATATTATGTTGATCTTATTAGACTCAAAATTTCTCACTGAACAAAACTATAGAAGACCATTTTTTTGAAAACAAATTCACATTAGTAATTATTTAAAGAATAAAAAATAATTTCAAAAACCCAATTTTTCCTAAATTCATCAATAATATACATCCAATATTTATTCAGACATTGGAAATTCACAAACTATACCGTAATAAGAAATAAAAATTTTATTTATATAAAAGGATTGCACAAAGTAGTTAAGGCCTCGTTACATAGCCCCTTATAACACCAGCATTTAACCTATGTGTAAGGTGTGCTATGGGGATAGAATCTTAGGGTGGCTCGGAAAATATTTCCTAGGAGGTGATTTCTATCAGCTTGAACTTCTCTCTTGGGTGATTCCTTTCATGCTTCACATGTGGAAGTTCGGCTTGGGCTTGGTCCAGAGCAATTCCCAGTGATGCTACCTCCTTCCCAAGTTTTAACAGATGGGCTTTATATAGCCCAAGTCTACTGAATGATGCCATAAACTCTTCTTTCTATATTAATTAACCATGAAAACTGTATTTATAATGACAAAATGTTAATATTATAGTTTCCAATGATCATGTTGAACACCGGTCATATAACAGTCGAAACCCAACAGTCGCATTTTAATTATACCCACATAATTAATTAATGTTTATATTTCTATGGAGTATAAAATAAAATAATACAAAAATTTAGGAAAAAAATATAATTTAAAATTTCGGGTCATTACATTCTTCCCACCTTAATAAATTTTGTCCCTGAAATTTTAACTTATACCCTAAGAAGGGGAGGGTTTGTGTACATTTACCTCATAGACTCCTCTGGTTCCCATGTGACTTCCTTACATTTGTGGTACCTCCACAACACCTTTACTAGGTGAGTAATCTTGTTGTGTAGAAACTTTTCTCTACGATCCAAGATCTCCACCGACTACTCCTCATAAGAGAGTTCATGTTCTAGTTATACCACCTCTGGATTTAGTACATGTGAAGGGTAAGGTATGTACTTCCTCAGGAGGGACATGTAGAAGACATCATAAACTTATGATCTATTTGGAGGAAGTGCAAGATGATAGGTCACTATTCCAATGCGATTAATGATTTTATAGGGTCCAATGTACCTACGGCTGAGCATCCCTTTCTTCCCAAACATGAGGAATCTCTTCAATGTGGAAATTTGAAGAAAGACTTTATGACAAACATAAAACTCCATGTCCCTTCAATGGATATCAGTATAGCTCTTCTACCAACTCTGAGCAACCTTAATGTGTTGCTGGATGGCATGGACTTTTTATGTTATCTCTTGCACAAGATTAGGCCCATGAAGCTTTCTCTCACCAGCTTCATCCCAACAAGTAGGAGTTCTACATCGCTTCCAATATAGAGCTTCATAGGGTGCCATTTGAATTCTTGAGTGGAATTAATTATTCTAAGAAAACTAAACTAAAGGGGTATTTTGATCTCATCCACCTTAAAATTCCATTGATCATGTTCTCAGCATGTCCTCGCATGTTTCAATGGTCCATTCAGATTGTCCTTTAGTTTGGGGGTGATTGGACATACTGAAATTCAATTCAGTGCTTAGAGAATGTTGAAAACTTCTCAAAAATTTTAATGTGAACCTTGGATCACGATTAGATACGATAGAAAGTGGAACTCAATGCACCCTTACCAATTCCATTACATAAATCCTTTCAAGTTGATCAAGAGAGAAATGTTCCCGAATGGAGATATAATGGGCAGTCTTGGTGAGACAGTACACAATAACCCAAATCGCATTGTTTCATTTGGATGTTCTCAAATTACCGATGACAAATCCCATAGTGATATTGTCCCACTTCCCTGCTCGTACGGATAGTGGTTGCAATACACCTTTAGGATGTTTTTTCTCTGCCTTCACTTGCTGACATACCAGTCACCTAGACGTGTAGTCAGCAATCTACCATATAATATTATCCCACCAATAATGACCACGAAGGTCCCTATACATTTTTGTGCTGCCAGGATGTATAGAGAAAGTAGAACTGTGAGATTCTACCATTATATGCTTCTTTATTTCTATAATATATGGGACACATATTCTTGTACTAAATTTTAGTACACCTTCTTGATCAATATTTATTTCAAGAAATATATTATTATTCGCAGCCTCAAACTTCTTATGTAACAAAGGATCTTCTATTTGAGCATTCTTGATCTTCTATAGTAATGATGGGTGAAAAATCATTTGGGATATTGTTAATGATGTCCCGTACCTTATAATTCCCTTATCCATCTTCACTAGGTAATTGATCAGAGTATCCCTTTGAATCCTCATCATGGAAAGAAAAAATGGGTCCTTCCTTCTTAATGCATCAGTGACGTTGTTTTCTCTTCCAGGATGATAATTAATTGTACCATCATAGACATTAATAAGTTCCAACCATCTCCTTTGCCTCATGTTTAATTCCTTTTATGTGAAAAAATACTTCAAACTTTGATAGTCTGTGTATATTTCAAATTTATTCCCAAAAAGACAGTTCATCCATATGTTCAGAGCATAAACGACTACAGCCACCTTTAGATCATGTGTAGGATAATTCTGCTCATGAGTCTTCAACTGTTTATATGCATAAGAAATGACTATTTCATTTTTCATGAGGACACACCCAATCCCTTTTTGAGATGCATCACTAAAAATAATGAATCCCTCTCCACTTGTGGGCAGAGTTATCACAGGTTTAGTATCCAATCTCTTCTTCAACTCTTGGAATTTTTCCTCACACTCCTTTGTCCATATGAACATGACCCCTTTTCAATATAACTTGGTTAATGTATTAGAATGTCATGAAATTTTTTCACAAACCTCCTATAATATCATGCTAATCCAAGGAAACTTCTAATCTCGGTTATTTTTGTAGGTTGAGGACACTCCTCTACAACTTATTCCTTTGTAGGGCCAACTATGATTTCTAAACTTGTTACAATGTGCCCCATTAAATAATTTTGTTGCGACAAAAATTTACATTTACTAAACATCTGGAAAATCCTCTCTATACATATAGCTTCTAAACTAACCCTTAAATGATCCTCATGCTCCTTGTGTCTTTTGGAATATATCTGAATATCATCAATAAAAACTACAACAATGTTATCAAGGTATTCCATAAATACTCTATTCATCAGATCCATAAAAATTACAAGTGCATTAGTCTGTCTAGAGGGAATATAAACAAACTCATAATTCCTATATCTTGATATGATGGTAGTTTTTAAAATATCTTCTTTATTCACTCTCAATTGATGATAATGAGATCGAAGATCAATCTTAGAGAACAATTGAGCCCCAAGAAGTTGATAAAATATGTCATAAATTATTATAAGATGGAATTTTTTCATTACTATGATCACATTCAGTTATCTATAATCAATCCTTAGATGCATAGATCCATCCTTATTCTTCAAAAAGAGAATAAGTGCACCCCAAGGATACACACTCGGTTGGATAAACCCCTTCTCCAAAATATAATGGAGTTGTTTATTTAATATCTCTAGCTCTACATTTCCCATCCTATTCAGGGTATTTGATATTAGATGAGATCTAGGTACGAGTACAATGGAGAACTCCACCTCTCTATCTACGGGTGGTCTAGGAAACTCCTCACAAAATATGTCAATGAATTCCTCGATAATGGGGACATTTTCTATCCTTAAACTCTCATCTCCTTATTCTTCTTCTCCACCGATCTACTCCATAAAGAAAGACATAAGGGGGTTATTCAAGGCAAAGGTCAGGTTGAGACGTCTCTCCTTAGAAGATAACCATAGGATTCCCATTCAAGACTACTGAGATTTCCTAACTTCTGTATTTGATCATAGAATTATACTTTGAGAGTGAGTCCATTCCAAGTATAATGTCGAATTCCATAATGGGAATGACTACTAGATTTGTGATAAGATTTTTCTCACTAATGTAAATACAAGGGTTTCTAAACATTGACGATGCTTGGATAATCCTACCATTATACTTGACTGATAACTCTACTTTTAGATAATCAAGAGTTGATTCAATGTTCATTGAAAACATGGAAGAAATAATGGAATGCGTATAACCAGAATCAATCAAAGTACTTTCTAGATTTTAGAGAACAACAAGGGTACCTGAAACCACATCATCTGGAGCTTCAAATTTAGCTGTCATGATAGAAAAAGCACGACCTTTCTTCCTTGGCTTTTGTTGAGGCTGATGGTGGTTCCCCTCCACTACCTTCAGATTTGGAGAGGGGTTGGAAAATTCCCAAGTCTTCCACACATAAATCACTGGACATCAGGTAGAACCTGCACCATATTCCCCTTTTCATTAATGTTTGGAAGTTGAGGTTTTACCTCACTGCAAGAATTCCTCACAATATGTCCTTCTCTTCTACACTGGTATCATTTTCCGCTCCCGAGGAGGCAGTTCCATGAATGCTTATTCCCACATTTATTACATGTGGGACGTGGCACTTACTTGCCTCTTCTTTCCTAATTAAAGTTATTCCCTAAGCTGGGATCCATCAATCTCTTCTTGTAGTTAGATTTATGAGACAATTGTGTCTCACCAAACCCCATCTCGACTTTCATCGCACTTTGAACGATCTCCTCAAAGCTATCGTAGTCTCAGTTAGCTAGATTCTTCCATAGATGAGGTCTCATTCCACCAAAGAATCTATCAACCATACCATTTAGATCCATGACAATGCTAGAGGTGTAACATGAAATCCTTTTGAAGTTCATCTCGTAGCTTCCAACAGATTCATTCTCCTTCTGCTTCAGCCCTAGAAACTCCTTCTTCGTTCTTGTTCTCATCGATATACGGAGATACGTTTTAAAAAATATCCCTCCGAACTCTTACCAATCCATAACATCAACTTTCACTCTTGGTCTTGTGTTTTTAATCAGTTCCCACCACTGATCGGCTTCACGTTCTAAGCAACAAACAACAAAGGTGACCTTATTTTGTTCAGAACATTGGAGAACAAAAAAAATATCTTCTAGATAGAGCTCATCCACTATTCAACAATCAATGGATCGATAGATCCAATGAAGGTTGTTAGTCATTGACACATAAAGGATTAAATAGAAAGTTTTTCCGTTTATGGTGAGATTTGTCTCTCAGTTTGATTTATGTTATTTCCCATAACATTACCCAGTTGGTTTATCATTCGCATGAATGTTTCCATTCCAGCTTCCATCGGAGGGCCATCAGTTCATGGTCCATTGTGATCACCATTTGAACATTTCCTCATATTTTCCACAATTTTATAAAATAATAAAACCTTAGTGATAAAATTATTTCATTTATAAACCTTTTAACTATAATGGATTTTATGTCTTAAAACTTTTTTATATAGTTACGTTTCTCTATAAATCCTTCATAAAGATTCAAAAAAATCATATGATTGACCAAACATATCCCCTAAGATTATCATAACCAAGATTGTAGTAACGCCTGTTTTTGTGTACCAAGATACCCTTGGCCAATATCAAAACTCCTTGTTGGATTTTTCAGTCCTAGGTAACTCTATGACAGAGCTACCTCAATATGCTTGTATCCAAACAGGGATATATTTTCGTGATAAAACACATACTCAACACTCACCAATATACCATGAACATTTCCTATATTCATACATTTATATAGTATTATTCATAATGTTTTCATAGCCTAATTTCTATAAATAACATAAATATCATTTGATACTGAATATGGCATCCCTTTTTTTATTAAATAACCTTTCATTACATTTTACATACAAAGGGTCTTTAAAGTCTAGTGTATTAGAAATCTGGAACATAATACATGAAACCAACATAAAAAATCTTGATAATAAAATTTTAAGGCTTCATAATAGGTTCATCCTAAGAAAAATTACTACATCTCAAAACCTGGAGACATACATCAAAGGTAATGGTGAAAAGAAGGCCCAGTAAGGAAAATAAGGGAATCAATTTACTTTTGAAATCAATAATAACATGATAAAAACATAAATAATGAGAAATTTATGTATATGGATATCATAATCAAAATAATGTGAAACATAAATTGAAAATTTTGATACAACATTTCATTAAGAAATTCATGAACATATCACCATGGTTCATTCCCAAGGTTTCATAAGAAAATTACCAATGTTATTCAACAAGGAATCGTGGAACTTGTCATCTATAGAGATCAATTCTTTACCCAATGAATTGGAGCACTATCATGATGAACCATTAATATTTATTTAAATTCATGTGAGCCACATATATCCGGATAAGATATATCTTAAATAACCCACATTGAAAATAATAAATGGGTTTCATTTCAAAATTGTGACATTTTAAATGTTCAAAAAAATAAGATCACTATGTCATTTATAACCCATATAAATAGAGTGAGGGTTATATCTATGTGAATTCAAGAATTGAATATATAGTTTTTGTATTTATGAACTCCTATAGAAAATAAATAGGTATGGGTATTCACATTAATAAAACAAGAGAATTTCTTGAGAGAAAGAGAGAGAAATTTTGAGATGATAATTCTACAGCATAATGGCTACATAACATCTTTTTAGAAAACATTAAAAACAGAGCGTACAGGGGTAAACGACTCATAAATAACTCATAGTATAGTATAAAGTCAAAATAACATGATGATAAGAACATCGTAAGATTATTTTAATGTCATACCACATGAAAAGGAAACTTGAAAGGAAAGACTTGATGTGATTTCTTTTACAGAAAATTCGGCACCCAAACAATATCACTTAAAAATTCAGAAAATAAATTAATGATAGTAGAAAGGGTATATAATAATTTTTAAATGAAATTAAAATTATTAAATATATAAAATAAAAATCCCCCTCAAAAAAAATGGAACTAAAAGACATAACAAAACTGAAGTCATGACTTAAAAGAGGAGGGTGAAAGTTTCCCTTACCTAGAAAAGTAACATCGAATGCTTGAAGGTCAGGACCTTGGGAGGAATGAGGGAACCTTGGGAAGACTACTTGGGAGGTTATAAAACCATACAATTGTTAAGGAGGATTTTGGGATGAAATTAATGAGGTAATGGCTTGGTATTTGTAGGAAAAGTGAGGGAATTAATTACTAATTTCCAAGGGACACCTCAACTGTGGTATTTGCAAAACCATGGGAATTCCGAGGGTATTTTTCCATGTTTTTATCCAATTGGAACAAATCATAGCATATCTCACTATTAATATGTCTACCAGAAAGCTTGAATCATTATTGCATCATTAATGATGTCATTAAACACCCGAAACTCAAAACTGTATTTTTACTATTCACCGATAATTCAACTAGTTTAGAAAAATACTAAAAATTTACCCTAACCTAATATCGATGACCTAATTTCAAAATTGAACTCCATTTTACAAAAATAATTTTCTAAATATTTTAAATTTAGTTTTGAAATAAAATCATTATTTATTAAAAAACAACTCTAAAACTATAACTCATTTTGTAAGTCCTTAAGAATGTTATCAAGGTCCCATCAAATTATTGTATAACCATAATATAATAAAGTAAAAATTTATGATTACATTTTATGAAAATATTTTTCCCTTTGGAATTATTAAAATAATTATAAAATTATAAATAATATATTTAGGACATATAATAATACCAAAACTTATACTATGATTGTTTTTCACTTTTAAGATGTCAAAAATGTATTTATACATTCATGGTTGATGATTCTATTTTTTTGGTCGATTAACTATTCAATACTATTAATTAATATTCATATGGGTATGTTACTATTTATAATTTACTATTAACTAAAAATTATGTTGATCTTATTAGACTCTAAATTTCTTACTGAATACAATTGTAGAAGACCATTTTCTGAAAATAAATTCACAATATTGATTATTTAAATAATACAAATGATATTTTAAAATAACCCTTTTTTCTAAATTCATCAATAATATACATCCTATATTTATCTTGAAATTTTAAATTCACAAACTTTATCGTAATAAGAAATAAAAATTTTATTTATATAAATGTTTTACACAATGTAGCTATGGTATCATTACATAGCCCCGTATACACCAGCATATAACCTAAATTTAAGGTGTTCTATTGTGATAGAATCTTGGGGTGTCTTAGAGAACATTGCACAAGTGGTGATTTCTATCAGCTTGAACTTCTCTCTTAGGAAATTCCGTTCAGGTTTCTCATGTGGATTTTCAGATTGGGATTATCCTGAGCAATGCTTGGTTATGCTACCTCCTTCCCAAGATCTGACAGATGAGCTTCATATGGCCCGAGTCTACTAGATGATGTCGTTGATTGTTCATTATGTATTAATTAACCAAGATAACTGTATTAATAAAAACAAAACGTTAAGATTAATGTTTCTAATGGTAATATTGGCCAGTGGTCAAATAACAGTCAAACCCCAATGGTATCGTTTTAATTATACCCTCTTCATTAATTGAAGGATATAGTGTTGTGGAGTATAAAATAAAATAACACACAAATTTAGAAAACAAATATAATTAAAATTATCAGGTCATTACACTGCAGTAGTGCTGGGAAGTGGCATTCCCTGATGACATATCCAGTCTTACCCTCCAGCAAGGCTGGGAAGTGGAATACCTCGACGACAGTTCTAGGTTTACCCACCAGTTGGGATGGGATGTGGTATTCCCCAATGTCATCTTCTAGGCGTAACCCACCATATGGGATGGGTATTGGAGTTCCTTGATGACTCAATGGGTTTACACTCTAGTAGGGCTGGGTAGTGGAATTACTTAATGAAATATTTTAGGCATAACACACTATCCAGGATTGGAACTGGAGGTCCATAATGACTCGCCGGTCATACCCTCCAGTAGGACTAGGTAGTGTAATTTCCTGACGACTTTCATGATTGTAACCCTCTTGCTAGGCTGGGTAGTAGAGTTCCTCGATGACTATCAGAGTATGAAAATTCTGTCCTATAATGGTATGAGATCCTTGTGTAGAATTTGTGGTCCCTAGACTATGATGAATTGTGAAGAGACATGGTTTGATGTAGCTTTGGACTCACAATGAGGATGCATAATTTAATCAGTGAGATTCATCCTTGTGATGTGACCTAAAACCATGTAGGTTAGTCAGTTCCACCAAAAGATTTTTTTTAATGTGTGGTCATTATGTCCCTTAGAATTTGGGGTTTAGGGAAGATGCAAGAGATACTGGGTATCGTGGATCTACATCTTTTGTAACTATTTTCTACTATTATTCATGGGACGAGCTATGATATGGATATCCCCTTAATCAATCATCTAGTCTTCTTTGACTAATCATGCATATACTTATATATATCCTACTTCGGTACCCACTCCTTGGGTATAGTTACACTCCTTATAGGATAAGAAAATACATGAAGGGTATTCCACTCTCTTAATATTGGTAGTGAATACTCAATGAGATATTCATATTTTCACCATGTCAATATCCTTATGTTTGGATTATTTCAATTTAACTCTCTTGTTGGGTTGATATTTTCCCTCTTAAGGTAACTTTTTCTATCTATTGCTTCCCTCTTCGGTTGTATCTCTTACTACTCCCCTACCCCCTTTTGGAGAATCTTGATGGGTATTTATATACTCACCCCTACATGGGATTTTACCAACACGCATTATGTCTTTTGTAGATGTGGGATAGGTTGAACATGACATCATAGGATCGTAGGGATTCAAGGGGCTTGTACTGTGTCTGGTGGTCATAGCATGGGTATAGGAGATGGGCTCTCTCATCTGTTTTTTTCTAGTTCAGTGAGGTGGGGACATATTTCTAGTTTGGGAATGTATTTTAGACCTTTTAATTTTTATTATATACTATTTTACTTCATTCTATTTAGTATTCCATGCATATTTGGTATATTTATATTAGTGTTTCATCCTTATTTTCATTCCCCTCAACACATTTATATTGTCTCGGCTGTGTGCATGTGTAAAAGTTATTATGAAAATGCCTCCTTGAGTTATATTTCCCTTCATCACTTTTCATCACCCCCTGTCTTATTGAGGCTGAATTAGGGTAGCTAGGGATCAAGCACAGGTTTGGGATGGGATATGAATTATTGGTATCAAATTTATTTCAATCCATGGGGCATTGTTCAAGCATTCCCTAAAAATGATTTGGTTGGGTTTAGGGAAACAATGTCAAATCATTTTGAGTGTAGTTCTTAGACCAGGGAGTCCATGGATGGTGTGGAGGATGATATATACATTCACAAGAACTTTGAGTCACCGCTTTTCAACATTGCATGAAGATAAATTTGTTTCTATAATCAATGGAACATACATCTTATAGGATCAAGTGTTTGACAATCCTTCATGAGTTAGATCCCCAATATTGTATATATATATCTGTGTGTGTGTGTATTCTCAATTAACCACGATACTCATTGATACCTTTTAGGCTGCTTAGACAATGATATACAACTAGGATACTAACTATGGTTCGTGACAAAGTCCCTATGAGTGAAAAGGCCTCAATTTAGGGTCTATTTGTCATCACCTTCCTCTAGGTGGGTAGTGACAACACCTCCACTTATTGATTAGTAGATCATCCTAGAAGAGTAGGCTGAGGACATGCATAGGGGGAGCGCACTATGCATGTTTCAGCATTGAAGGCAGGTAAGGCTCTATGGTGAGGTAGATCCTCATGGAGCAAAGGATTGGATATATTTGGTGGCTTGTATCATCGGGATTATCCAGAACCTAATAGATAAGATGGTGGATTTGTCATCCAAGCTTTTCTATAGAACATATTGGCATTATAGGATCCTAGTTACTCATATGCATGATGAGTTGACACTATCAAGGTATGACATCCAATAGTTATTTAGTTAGGAGTGTTATCCCTCTTTCTCATTCTTATCTTGGATCTAAGAGCTTATAAAGAATCAGTAAGGTGTGATGATAGTTGCTGAGTAGATGTCTTGGTTTACAGACCATACACACTACTCACTCGACATGATTGGTGAAACCTACATCCATGAATGGTAGTTTGAGCCAAGAATCCATAGAGATATTTGATCCAGTTTTGTGTCATTTTGTATCCCCACCTATTAAGGGGTTCTAAAATGGGAAAAATTGATAGGTGGTTTTCTATCAAAGGGATGCGAGGTAGCTAGATCTGGTAGTGGTTTTAATAGATATGAGTTATCTACAAGGAAATTGCATGAAATAAAGCACCCTTGGGAGTGGGGAGGATGGAAGGCATTCAAGGGGGGACCTTTGGGGATTGAATGAGAGAGTGGGGAGGGAGCGAGGCATGATGGGAAAGGTGAGGGGAGAGGGATATAATTTTTTTATTATTATTATTTTTATAAATATTATTTTCATTTTTTTATGTGCATGACACTGGAATTGTTTGGTTGCATCGTTCGTCATACCCTACACTAATCATGTGTCTCCCTATAAGATATAGAAACCCTACATGGGTAAGTAATGAGGTTATGGACACCAAGAAATGTTCATGCGGTCAGCACTTCTAAGAGACACAATTGATAATATAAAGGCAAGAACAAACTAGTTCCCAATGTGAGATTTAAATCCCAAAGAATAAAAGACTATAACCCACCATTATTTTAGAACCTGAAATTGTATAAACCTTGATAATATTCTAAAATATTCCTCAAATAACCACCCCAAAAAAGAGTCAATGGAGAGAGATAATATAATATCTCCAAACATAGCTTCATAAACATGGAACAACCTGACCCCAACACATAAGTCAACAAACAAAATCATCATGGTCTATTTGGTATCTCCACATTCATATATCACATGAACCATAGATCTAGACAACAAAGTACTATGATCACGTTATGTAGGGGGGGATTATAGATTTACCAACAAGAATTCTTGGAAACTGGGATCACAAAATGTTTCTTTTATTGTTGTCACCCCAACATATCTTGACTGATGTTGATCCTGAATTTCTCAAGCCATAACAAAATGAAACTTATTAATTAGATAAAAAATAGAATATGGCTTTTAAGTGAACCAATCGATTCCCAACCATCCTCAAAACCATTTATGAAGATTCAAGATTCAAAAAAAAGTACTACCGAAAAACTAAAATTGATCAAAAATATATCCAAACCATTTTATATATCCCATCAAAAGGGAACAACCATATAAAACATAAGAAACTAAGGTCACCAAAATTTCAAAAAAAATCTTTCTTAAAAAAACTACCTAAAGTGAAAATTTAAATGGTTCTATTCCTACCTTAGGAGAGACAAAATAGATCTACAAATCCACCCACATAACCACCTACACTACATAAAAACCATTATTCTGAAACTGATGTTTGGATCACTAATGTAATGAAGAATTTGATTCACCACATTTAAGACCTATCAATTTCCTATTGAAAATTCCATTTCTAGGAACAATACATTTTGTACATATTTAGGAATCCTAAGAGTAATTCCTTAATACCAAAATACATAAGATTACAAAAATATCGTATTGAGTGGAAAAACTGGCCACATTTGTAAAAGATGAGAGAGTGAACCTTCTGATGGGAAGGGGGAACTGAAAAATGAAATTTTTTTATAATAGATTTATCTGGTTTACACTCCACACAGGATGGAGAGACATCATGAAAACCAAGAGAAATTAGACGTTCAAATGTCATGCCATACCCTCTGAGAACCAAATCAGCTAGAAATTCATTATCCACCAGCTTCCCAAAACCATATTTTCCTAGAATAATGAACATGATCCATGATATATAGATAGAGACCCCACCTAAAAATATCATCTTTCAGTATATCTTTTGAAACTGTCTCTAGAGAAAATGAAAACATCTCATTGTGTTATTCAACATACCCTTTATCCAAATATTGACTTTACTGTACATCCATGAGATCATTGACTTATCTACTTTTTTAGTAATAAACCAATGGATTAATGTGGGATTCATGATCTACCAATATATCCATAGTTGAAATTTGTATTGAATTCTAATCTTGCACTAGTTTATCCACCTTCATTCAAAAGGACCCAATACAACTCAAACCTCAAGAAATCAGGGATTCCAAACCATCAACACAAAATCAACCTCCCCATGCCACTCCATAGAATTTTACAAACCTCAATATCCATGGTTGATAGACAAAGATTAAAAATATCTTAGAATAACTAAATTTATAGGTGTCTAGGTAGGAATAAAGATAGGAAGAGAACACTTAGAAACATTTTGTTTCCTTCTAGGTGGAACACTCTAAACAACATAAAACTAAAAACCAAAGTAACATCAAACCAAAATGTAAGCATGAAACATTTCAACCCACACTATAATCTCATAAAACAACTAATTAAAAAATAAAATAAAAATGAAATTAAATATCAACCAAAAAAAGAATAATAACATCACCAAATAATTCAACAAAAAACAATTAAAATCCACCATTTCAAAATTAAATTCCCCATTTCAAAATTTTAATCATATTCCACCCATTTTACTATTTAATGTCTTATTGGGATAAAAAATTTACAACATATCAAATTTCATTTCAAATACACCACTTCCATTCTCCTTGCAAACATGAAATTCTATTATAATAAAATATCTTTGGATTAATTCTGAAAATTCCAAAAATCATATTTCCACACCAAAAAAAATTTCATTTCAAAATCAACCAATGCAAATAAACAATTCCAAAAAAATAACCCATGCCCATATAATTTAATGGGTAACTAGTTTTCATACACATATCATCTACATATTTTAGTAGACTATGATATAATCATATACCATCCAATGTGTGTATCCAAGTTATACACTTAGTCTGGAAATGCTTAATTTGAAGTGTGACATTACCCTATGACACTAGATAACATCCATTTTCATCCCCAAACTTGAACATTCTCATACAAATAAGATACCACTATCAATAGAATCCAATAATCAAAATGAATGACTCAAAGCCTGACTATCCCTAGTACCATGATTATTAGAATGAGTAAGAGTTCATGATGCCCTTCCCACCCCTGCCTCTAAAGTTTTGATTGTCATATCTCTAGTATACCTGAATCCCAAAATAAAAAAGGGAAACCAAGATAAAATTTCTTCATGAACAAAACAAGGTAGACCTAAAATCTATCACACAAGACATCATGTGATAGGTCTCAATGGGAACTCTCAATCCCAATGAGAAAACAAAAGTGTTTGGGCATCAAGGAATCATACATTAGATTGAATTTACTGAGAGAAAGAAGAAAAGTAAAACATAATAAACCCAAAATAAAAATAGAAGTGGTAGAAAAAACATAATAGATAAATATAAACATAATACATTTTTCCATGCGAACATATAGCTCACCCCAAACCATGGAACTACAGTCAATCCATGGGAGAACTAGAGATGGGGGACCTAGGACTAAAAATTGATAGAGTATATGTGTGAGCATTTAAAAATTCCAAGTAGGAATTATAATATAGAAACAAATCCATATGACTTAACATTAAAAATAAATTTAATAATGATTTTTAGAAGAAAATTGATATTGAAATAGGGTTTTCTACTATTTTAATAATGAATTTTTCAGGATGAAATTTTTAAAAAACTAATTTCCCTCATATTGTCAAAATATATTAAAAATCATGGAAGAAATTTTTATAGATTATTTTTAAAATTCAAATAGTCCTATATAGGTGTCTCTATTTGAATTTATTTCAGATATGTCACTTTAAAATGAAACTATGAAACAGTATAAAATATCATAAATTAAAACAAGTTTCATTGTATCTAGGGTGTTGATAAGGAGATATTAGGATAATAATATATAAACAATCACATAACCAATATCTACATTATCTATATATCATCCAAAAATACCCTAACACTTAGAGGAAACCTCACTGGATTGATTTCTAAAAACATCACAAAAGAAGACACATTATCTACTCAGGCACACCAGCTAGTGTGTAATCTCAACTAATGAAACATGTGTACTTAAGGCTCATACATAACAACTCAACTCTTTTTACTACAATTATAATAGAGGTGAGTTTTTATAATGAATACATATAAATATGTATAATAAAATTATAAATAATCAACCATTAATATACTCACCACATCCACCCTCTATATACACAATCCCTTTCAAATTCACAATAATAAATTATGAGGCCCTTCATCAGGCTTACATCACATTTCACACATTATACATACACATAGCATTTCCATTTCTAGGGCCTTGAATTAAGAGGAATTTTCCAATTTCCAAAATCAAGTTAATGTTCCTATTGGGCCTCATCACATTCATAAAACACCTTTATGAAATACAGTTTCAAGGTAGAAATTATTTGGAAAACCAATTTGGAATTTAAAATACGATGAACTTTTAAACAAGGTTGAAAACATCCTTAGATATGAGTAATACCATGGTGTATTTTTAGGAAATACAATAGAAAACAAATGTGGAACTATTTCCAAGAACCAAACCAAATTATATAACATATACATTTAATATAATATGGAATTCACTTTTAAAAATCACCAATACATTATGGTTCCCAAATTAAAGTCTTGGACATAGGGACCCCACCTCAAAACAAGTCCCCCCGATGGAATCCACATAACACTAACACACATATAAATATTTAAAATTATACAACCACAAATATCCCCATTGCATATATTCACATAGAAATTTATAATTACGTAAATAGAGTGTCACCACCTGTCCCTCCGGTCCCATGTCGTGAAATACCCCAAGCCTGCCTCCTGAAGGCCAGGGGTTGGAGACTAGAACAAAAGTCATCATCTTGAATGTGGAAGGGATTTTTCTGAGTTCCTACATGCATGAACACATAACAATGTCCCAATTCCGGAAAAATAAAGAAGCATGCCAAAAAACAACCATTGAGTAAAACTATGAACTCTATATGAAATGGACCAGAATACAAAACCAGCAAAAGATGAACGATGGAAAGTACAAGGGAAACTATGAAATACATCCTATGAAAACCCATCCTAATGGGTAATTGTTTAATTACTGATAGAATCCATAGAAGTATGATCTTCCTGTCAGGTCTCACTAGTCACCACTAGGTCCTAGGCGACCAAGTCCTCCATCAATAAGGTGGTTGTCTGCACTAGACACAACATGTTGCTAGAAAATCCCATGTTGGGGTGAGTAATAATAAACTCTGTAGGGACCCCAAAACACAAAGGAATGATCACTATGAAATCCAAAGAACAATCTGTGAAACATGATCCTAAAATATAGCAACTCACACGATGCATAATCTTGAGTAAGAAAGTGTGACTATCAGTCATATCATTGAACACCTTGGGAAGCTAGATAACTCCACCTCAATGAGTACAGTGGGCCTTCCAAGACCCATAAAAGCTACTTCCCACTAACATTGGACTTATTTGGTACTCATCTCTAATGATTATCATGGGTATGATGGGTCACGAAAAAGCCTCTCCCCATCGTGGGAACGTCGGGTCACACAAAAGTTGCTTCTTACCTTGGCCATACTGAGGTAATACTCATGTTGAGTATCTATGGTATTCCAGGTCACACAAATAAACTCCCCACCATGGCTTTAGTAGGTCACATAGAGTCTCTTCCAACTAGGCCATCATAGATGATCCACACTGGGTCTCTTTCTAGCAGTCATCTTGTGTCATCAAACTATAGGGTTTCAGCACTCAACACACTTAATTCTAGGAGAACCTCTCTTCAATCCATTTTCCGTAATTTATATTCAATTAAATCCTATATAGATTATCAAAAATATATAACTCTTCATGAGGGTAACAAAACTGCAAATAAAAAAATCAATCGGACTCCCAAATTGAATGATATTGATGTTTTTCCAAAAATGGCCTGGTTGGGTCTGGGTCTCATTAGACCTGGTCAGACCAATTTAACTTGTCGTAGTTGAGGATCCACTAACATGACCAGGGGTCTACCGACCTGATCAAGGTCAACTAACCCGGCCCAGAACCGACCTAGGCTAGGTCTGACCCATTGGGCAGTTGGTCCAGCCAACTGGGGAGCACCATGCCCAGTCATGTCTGTCCTAGATGGAACAGTTCTTCCTTGCTGAGATGTGGTTGGAAGCTGCCACCAGCTTCCAAACCCTATCGGTCTTCCATGGGTCCACCTCCTCAGATGTGTCCAAATGGTCACGACCTTTTCCACGTCGAATGTAGTATGGTGCCACATCCGCGGTGCACCAATGCAATTGTGTCTCTATGCTCGCCTGCAGCCAGCCATCATCATGGTGGGTGGCGGCTTCTGCCGCCCCGCCAAAGCTCGAACCACCTGTAGCACTCCTCCTAGATCATCATCATAGTATGCTGCCACTTGCCCGAAACCACCGCTAAAGACCACTAGGTCTGCTACAGTTGTCAGTTCTTCATGCCACTCACACCTACAGTCTATGAGGCATGCCATATTCCATAAAATGGACTCAAATCATCCTTACCACCACATAGAAGATGTTTCCCTGAAGAGTGGACAAAATGCACAACGTAGAGGGGATTGATCCTTGTTCCTATCATCCAGTGCCCTCTACATTAGAGGTTTCTAAAACATGTGATAATGATTTGATGTTCTATCACAAAATAGAAAACCCCGTTATAGAAAACCCATGAAAAACAACCTCCCACAAGAACAAGTGATCTACGGATCAACCTATTCAAGGGTTGATCTAAGATTGTCATTTATAATAAGGTAAAATGAATCATGAAACAAAATAAACCCCAAAATTAATGTTTTTCATCGCTGAAGTGTTCCTTTTATGAGGATTCATGTTCCATTCGAAGCTGTCGGGGAATGTCGCCCCCCGGTCCCATTGTTCGAGGTGAATTTCCATCGCTAGTGATTCTGCTGACGTTCTTCATTAATCGATAGACAATATTTTTTCTATAGGTTTTTCAGAGGAATTTTCCATTATATTTCCCAACGTGTAATCTCATTAATATAGAAATGCATGCAACATTTCGGTTACGCTATGTCACCATGTCGTTGCATTGTGTCATTAATGAAACAACATGTTTGTTTCAATTCCGTTAAATAGTCTCATTAAAGGGGCTCATCGCTGCCTTGTCACCACACTGCAGTGCTAGTATGCCACTGCATAATGGTGAGAAATGAAAATAAAATAACATTTTATTTTATTTTATTATTTTATAAAATGTCCGAAAACTATCATTTTCAGGTGACCCTTGTTGGTCAATGTTAAGTCCAATTTAGGTTAATCCCACCATTCTGAGTTCAACGGTGCCCTCAGATTTTTTATTTGAGCATCATTTTAGATTTTAGGAAAACTGGCTCGCACATTTTCTTAAATGATTTTTAAAATGTCTAAAATTCTATTCTGGGGACAGAAGGTCTCAGAATAATATGTCTTCAGATATCCTGGTCTCCGAATGATTCCATATAATAAAACAAATCACAAAAATTCTTGTACATTACATTAGTCCCCCATTTTGGGCTTCAAGACCTCATAAGAAAAAACAAGGATAAATAAACTAATGGGTGTATTGAGCATGAATCTAAGCCTCCCACATCTATTTTCTCTCATAGAGATTCTTGTGCTGCTACCGAATGCGCTCCAGAGGAATCAACCATCAACGAAGGACCCACTTCTGTTGATCCTCTATCTCCAATGGGAAATAATTAAAAATCACCCCCATCGTTAATGTAAAGATCTCCCTAGACAATGACAAGAAATGGGTCATGAACGTACCTCCTCATCTATGATATTTGAAATTTATCATGCACCCGGTGCATCTTTCGGGGAATATATTGGTGTTATACCACCTTGCAAACTCTTCTAAAAATATGGAACGGTCCAATGAACCTCATAGATAACTTTACAACCCATACGAATCTTTTCAATCCCCTACGTGGGGAGACCAGAAGGAACACATGGTCTCCCTACTCAATCTTCAAGGCTCTGTGTCTCCTATCAGCATATGATTTCATCCTGCTATGTGAAGTCCTCATCCTATCTTGGATTTTCTGCACCTTCATAATGGTAGGTCATACCAGCTCTGGACAAATTATTACTGACTCCCCTGGGTATATCCAGCACAGAGGTGATCTGCAAGGCCACCCGTACAAGACCTCAAATGGTTACATGCCCATCGTGTAGTGGTATCAATTATTGTATACAAACATCTCTAGGGGAAGGTGGTCCTCATACTACGACCAAAATTGAGGAAAAAATCATGATCCATATTCTCTATGGTTATTATGGTCTTCCCTATATGACCATTCTTCTTTTGGTGAAAGGTCGTGATTGAGGGCAGTTGAGTCCTGAACATGTCATGAAATCCCTTCCATAACTAAGATGTAAATCATGCATCATGGTCTGAGATGATCTTCGTATGCACCCCGGGTAGCCGAACTATATCTTTGACGTAGAGGCATCCCTATCCCTATACCGACCCTTACTCTTGGATGGGTATGATGTGATCTAACTTGGTGAGTCAGTCAACAATCACCCAGATAGAATCGTGGCCCCTGGACGTGCATGGTAAACCCATCAAAAATTCAATCGATATACCATCCAATTTCCACTCAGGTACCTCAAGTGGTTTTCCAATGACTGGGGGGACAGAATTCTCTGCATTCACTTTTTGAAAAGTGATGCATCATCAAATGAACTCATCCACCACTTTTTTCATCACCGGCCACCTGTACTGATGTCGGAGTTCCTGGTAAATCATCACCACACCAGGATTTACCGCCAAATGGGATGTATGGAACTACATAAACACCTCCTCCCACAATGCTAGTGCTACTGTGGTGGGTCTTCTAAAAATGAGGATGTGATCCAAACCTATCAAAAATCCATCAGGAGTTTGTCCTGAGGATAACTGATCTGGTCGAGCCTCATAGTCAACATCCACAAGATGTGCCTCCTTGACTTTTTGTAAGAGTGGAGGAGTGATGGTCATCAAATAATGGTAATCTATGCCATAATCATCCAAAAAGAATATCTGTATCATAGATAACTACTTTGTCGCTTCACTCAGAATCTGTAGACCAGAACTCATGTTGGGTGCATCTTCCACCATGTTCCCCTTCAAAAGAGTATAGACTATCTCGAAGTCATAGTCCTGGAGGAACTCCATCCATAATTATTGTCTCATGTTTAGTTCCTTCTATTAGAATATATATATGAGTCTCTTGATTTCCATGTATATGGTAAACTGTTCACCCATCATGTAGTGTAACCACATATTCATGGTAAAGACCATTGATGCTAACTACAGGTCATGGGTCATGTAGTTCTCCTCATGTTTTATCATCATCTATGACCTATAGGTGATCACGTCTCTCCCTTTCATTAGTACACAACCTAGACCAGTCCCTAATGCATCCCAAAATAATACCTACCCAACACCCTCTTCTAGTAGTTTTAATATGGGCGCAATTGTCAGTCTTCTCCTTAGCTCCTAGAAACATTGATTCCACTTCTCTGTCCACACAAAGGGTTGTACCTTATTTTTCATAACTGATCAGGGTCATTATAATTTGTAAATTTATAGGACAAACCAATGGTTTTATCAGACCATCACCAAGAAACTCATATCCTCATTCATGGTCCTGGGTGGCTCCCAAGAAAACACTTCCTCTATCTTCACCGATCCACTGATACTCCAACCTTTGAGATGATGTGTCCAAAAAAGTGGACCTCCTGAATCCATAATTGGCACATCAAGAGCTTACTATAATCCTGGTGCTCTCGGAGTGTATCCAAGACTATCTGTAGGTTTGTATCATGCTCTTCTTCCTGTATCGAGTACACAAAGATGTGATCAATAAATACCACAATAAAACAATTGAGGTAGGTCTAGAAGATCTTCTTTACGAGTCCCATGGACACTACTAGGGAATTGGTCTTTCCATAGGCAATCACCAAGAACTCTTAGTGGAGATAATTGAATATGAAGGTTGTCTTAGATACATATTAATCCCTTACCTGAAGTGTGTGATTACTTTATCTGAGATCTATCTTTGACAACCACCTCAATCCCATTAGCTGATCGAAGAGGTCATCAATCCAAGGTAGTGGACACTTGTTCTTCACAGTCACATAGTTTAGGTGCTTTAAGTCCACGCATGGCCTCAATATCCTATCTTCCTTGTTGGAAAAAAATAGTAGGGATGCCCATGGTAAAATTATGGGCCTCAAGAAGCCCATCTCCTACAAGTCCTCAAAATTTAACCTCAACTCATGATGCTCCACGAGAGCCATCCAATATTCTAGTGTGTATATCGGTGCCATCTCAGGGTATAATTCATTGCGTAAGTCTACCTCTATGTGAGGAGGAAGTCTCAGAACACACTCATGAAATGAATCCTCATACTCTTCCACCAATTCATGAAATCTCAAACTCATCTCATACACTACACCGAGAGTGAGGATCACCAACTGGCGAGTGATTAGCTTCACCATACTCCAAGAATTTCTGTCCACTATGGAAAAATTTCACTTCTCATCGGTGATGGAAAACATGGTTCCATCCTCATAGACACACCAAACATTGAACCTATTACAGTCGATCTAAACATGATCTCTAGACAACCATTCCATACCCAAGATAATGCCATAACACCCTGATGTCGCTACTAGGAGATCCCAACCAAATCTATTTCCTTCTAGAGTAAGATCACACTACTAGAACTTGTGTGTAATCGTCTAATCCCCCTAGTAATAATATATAATATTATGGATCATGGAAATGGCTCCACTGAAATCTATAAGCCTCGAACAATGTCTTTGGAAAAGAATGGGTGACTGTAACTTGTGTCTATAAGAAATGGATCTATGGTGGAGAAGAAATAGACTATAACTCTAATCATCTCCGGAGCACCATGGCCATAGGCCTCCATGACTCGAAGTTGGTCTCACCTCTATCTGTATGCTCACCAATCCCCAGGTGGACTACCTATCGATGGTGGTTATAGCACCTCGAACCATCATCAACTGCATGCGGGTCGGCTTAATCCAATACCACCTCTATCACACTGTAGACATCCTCTCCCGAACCACTTCATATGTGTTGTTGGTCCCTCGACCATCTACTGATCGTTTGTACAGTGGGTCAGAAAATCACAATCCATGTGTCCCTGTCTTGCCCACGAGAATCACATCCTAGTTCCCTACTAAATCCCTCTACTCTTGGAGCCTCACACTATCAAACCTGATTCCTGGGGTCGTCCCTTTAAGGATCTTACCCACTTAGGTCCAATCGTCTACTGCCTGATTCTCACCAATGAATACTCTTCCTCTAGGTGTCTTCTAGTGGATGTAGCTACCGGGGCATACTCTACCAAGAATCTATTCACAAAAGGGAACACTCTAGTACTCCCGCCATAGTGGGGATGCTGAGATACATGATCGATGCCATGACCTCGTATCTAATTCCCTTCACAAAGTTCTAGGCCTTTAAGATATGGTTCTACAATATATATATATATTAGAGAGAGAGGTATTGAAACCTCTCAGAGTACTCATACTCTGACATGATTCCCTTCCGTAGTTGAATCATCTCATGTATGTGCACCAAGAACAAGGTCGTAGGGAATAACTCCTATCAAAAAATCATATTGAAGTCATTCTAAGAGAGGGTCTCCTCATCATGAGTCTAAATCATAAAACTCCACCATCTCCATGTAGAGCCATAAAGAAGGATCACGACTAAAATTTCCATTTGGTTGAGTGGAGTCCTCACTAAGTGGAAGACTCATGGCACCTCCTCAAGCTAGTCCTTAGCAGCATGAAGATCTATCTCTCCCATGAACATGGGAGGTGAGTATCTCTAGAACATGTGAAAGGTTACGAGCTTTCACACATCCTCTATCAGTAATGAAAATAGTAACATCTGATCAATGAGTGGTGGTAAGGTTGGGGCACCACCTGATGGTCCCATCTGTAGCACTAGTTCCTGAGCTAATGCCTCATCACTATGTGAGTTTTCTTCACAGTCATGAATCAAAATCCTAGCTGGCCATCTACATGGAGGAATCTTGATATAGATCAATATATACAATGGTTAATAGATTATACATGGTGAAATAACTATTATTCAAGAAGAACATAAGGAAAACTCAATTCCAATATGATGCATGCAACCTATGTTTTTGTATGTAGAGCCGAAACGCAGAATATGATATCCTCATGTATGGATATGTTGGACGCTACAGAAACACTAGACTCCTCAAATTTTAAATTTAATGCAAAAAATCTAACAATGTTTCCAAAACATAAAATAATAGACACCCAGTCTTTGAGGTATAACCGACCACCTCTGATACAAATTTATCATTACCCATACCACGAGGCTCATGCCATGACATACCACAAGCCCGCCTCCTGAAATCCATGGGTTTGAAACTAATGGCGAAGGCATTCAACTGTATGTGGGAGTCATTTTCCTGAGTACTTGAACAGACGTACACAGAACCACTTCCCAAATATGGAAATGTAAACATTAATTCCACTAAAAAACCACTGAGTAAAAGTAAAAACTTAGATGAAATGGATCAAAATACACACCCAACAAAAGACGAACTTAAAACAGAAAAGTACAAGGAAAACCTTGAAAGTTGTCCACTGAAAACTCCAACAAATGGATAAATTAAGAGTATCGTATGGAAGAAATAAAAGTAAACTCTACCTGCCTAGTCTCAATGGGCACCCCTTGGTCTAGGGAAACCAAGTCCACTATCAAGGGGGTGGTCTTCTACACAAGACACAACACATACAGGTGAAGTCCGTACAGGGGTGAAAAAATATACTCTCTAAGGACCCAAAAACACAATGGAAAGGCATAAATATGTCCATAGAGAAAACCATGAAATAAGATCATGAGATAAGATAGATCATACTAAGTATAATATATATTTGGAAAGTAAAACAATCATTCTTATCATCTAACACCTCAGGATGTTGTGTAACTCCTCCTCAATAGTACAGTGGACCTATCAGGTCACATAGAAGTCGCTTCCCACTAACCTTTGACTACTTTGGTACTCATCCTCGATGAGTAACATGGGTATTCAGGGTTACAATGAAGTCTCTCCCCACCGCGGGAATGTCAGATCACACAGAAGTTGCTTCCCACCTTGGCCATACTGAGGTACTCCTCCTATCGAGTAGTGTCGGCCTATCATGTCGGATAGATACGTTCAGCAACCAGGGCCATCCAGGTCACATAGATATTCTTCCCACCGGGCCATCATAGTTGATCAACATAGGGTCAGTTTTTAGTAGTATTTAGGTCTCAACTTACCGCATGGTTTCTGCACGTAGTGTGTATGATTCCAGGAGAACCGCTCCTCAATCCATTGGTAAAAATTCAACTTCCACGGAAGTCACCATAGAGTATTCCAAAATATCTGTCTTGTTGTGAAGATTCCCACATCGAAAACAGATCATCAATTAGATGGTTGGTTTTGATATTATTGGTATTTTTCTAAAAAGAGGACGGTTGGGTTTGGGTTCAGTCAAACTGACCCGAATCGACACAGTTGGGAATGCACTAACCCAACCCAGGTATGCGGACCCAACCCCAACCAGCCTGGGTGGGCCCCATTGTTCTGTGAGTCTATCTGGTTGGGCCGTGGGTCAAGCTAGGTGGGAAGGGTTCGGCCCACACCCTACCTGGTCCCCCACATGCGGATTGGTTCCACCTGGATGAGACGAGGTTGTAAGCCGTGTTTGGCTACCCTACCCCACAGGTCATCCGCAGGTCCATCTCATTCATTGTGGACAAACAAATATGGCCTTTTTCATGTGTGATGCGGCATAGTGTTATATAAATGGTGCACCGACATGTCCGGGTGGCCGCGTCCTCCCACCGCTAGCCACCATCTTGTAGGCTGACAGCTTCTGCCGCACCACCGTGGACTGAGCCAGCTGTGACCCTCCTCTCGGTGAGTTGTCGGGGTGCACCACCCCCTACCCAAGTCCACCACCTCTAGTGCCAGTGCACTGGTGGGTTCTTCAGCGGACCACTAGGTCAGCTCTGGTGGTTTGTTGTTTGCACTACTTGTTCATATGGTCTCCAGGGAATATCGTCGTCCTTGTGATCCTCTAAAATACTCATTGTCACCAATTCAAAGATGTCGCTTCATAGAATGAACAAAAAACATGTGGTGGAGGGGCTCGGGCCTTGTTCATGTGGGTCCATGCCCTCCGTATTGGAGGTTTAGAAAACATAGGATAATGATTTGATGTTCTATCAAAAAATTGATAATCCCAGTATAAAAATCCATGAAAAACACCCTCCCACAAGAATGAGTGATCCACAGATCAACTCATTCATGGGTTGATTAGCTTTAATAATTTAGAATAAATAATGGATAAACATGAAATAGAATAAACCCCTACCTCAATGTTGTTTGTCGATGAAGTAGTCTGCCTTTAAGGAATCATGTTCTATTTAAATCTCTCATAATTTGTCTCCCTCCGGTACTGCTCTTCGAGGTGTGTTGGTGTTTCTAGCGATTCTCTAGAATTCATCGTTCATTGATGGAGTGTTTTTCAAATTTAAGATCATCAGAGGAATTCTCCATTTTATTCCCCAACATGTTATCTTATTAATAGAGAAATGTGTTGCAAGATTTTCGTTATGTGGAGTTTCCATGTCATTACACTGTTTCATTAATGAAACTGTGTGTCTCTTTTTCTTCTGTTAAGAAGTATCATTAAAAAATCTCATCACTGCCTCATCACTACACCATAGTGCTGGCATGCCACCCCTCAACAGTGAGAAAAGAAAACAAAATAAAATTTAAACTTATTTTATTATTATCCAAAAGTTATGAAAACTATATTTTCTGGTCGACCCTTGTCAGTTGAAGATAAGTCCGTTTTAACTAATTCATGACATTCTATGTTCAGAGGTGTCCTAGATTTTTTTATTTAAGAATAGGTTTAGAATCCACAAAAACCTGGTCGTACTTTTACTTAAATAAACTTAAAAAATGTTCAAAATTATATTCTGGACTCACCGGGCCTCAAAATCAAATACTATTAGAGCACCTGGTCTTGGAATAATTCCATAAAGTTAAAAAAAATTACACTGAAATTATGGAACAGTATATTCTGGTTACTTATAAATATGCCTTTATATACATATATATGTAAGTCACATTCAATAGTGGCATATTGAATCCAACTCAAGGAGTTTTATGAGGAAGGTCATAAAATACCTAATTAGAAATTGAAAAAAGTTAAAAATATGAATAAACGTTATCCAAAACTAATGGAAAAAAACTCCATTTAAAGTCATGGAAAAAACCTACATTAATAGGACTCATGATACCTAAATATCAGGAATAAAAAAATGAAACAAAAAAATAGGGCTTGGTTTTGGATGGGTTATGCCTGCCAAATGGATCCAAGAGCTAATTGAGAATGAATGAACTCTTAGAGAGGAGACACAATATTGGATTGATTATAGAAAGAGACAAGGAAGGAATCAAACACCCCGATGGAGGGGGGGGGTATGAGGCCACACATACAAGGGATCCCCTTTGGGAACCAAAAGAGAGGGTGGGGAGAGGTGGGGAACAATGAGTAAGGTGGGGGAGAGGGGTATAATTAGGGTTTTCATAATATTATTAATATAAATTTAATTAATTTTTTTAGGGACGAAAACTATGCATAGTTTGGATGAATAGTAGATAATACTATGTATCAATCATACACCTCCCCTAGATGGCCTAGATACTTCTCATGGTAATGTAGAATTATTAAATAAATTCTGTAGTAGTTGTGCAGTCTCTTTGGTAAAATGTTTTCATATCCTTGCATTGTCAACACACTATTTGTATTGATTATTTGTTTACCATGAATCTATGATGAAAATAACAAAAAACTATGATATTCAAGAACAATCCACATTGAGAGAGTTTTAAATAAATATAGACTCAAAATAAATAAATTTTTTTGTATTGTCAAGTCGGGGAGTGACAATTCCCTCCAAAATGGATCTTTATTCCCCCCTAATATCCTAACTAGATCTGTTGATCATGGAAAAAGGGGGAACAAACTAGTACCCAACGTGAATGTTAAAAACCAAAGATAGAAATTCTATCACTCACATTTCATTTGATACCCAATACTCCAAACCCCAAAAGAATCTAGTAAAAACATTATCTATAAACCATCACAATGAAGGAATAAAAATAGAATGAGATAAAAATTTGTCTCTAGAAACAACTTCAAAAACATCGAACACTATGACCGAATCATAGATGTCACCACAGGAAATCAACATGTTATTTTAAAGTTCTCTATGAGAATATATCCCATGAACCACAGTCCGGGAAAACCAAATACTATGATCAGGGTTGGGCAAGGTGGGGTTGAGGATGACTGTATCATGAATGGTTGGAAACTGAGTTCACTACAAGTTCCTTCTATAGTGGTCTCACCAATTTATTAGTACTTTGGTCAACCCATTAGTTCCTAACCTAGAACAGTATTTTGAGTCTTAGAATGATCCAAATGAAAAAAAGTAACCAAAGAGAACCCACCGACACCCAACTATCCTCAAAATCATTTCCAAAGGGCCAAGACTCATCAAACCTAGTAAGACCAAAAAAGTGAAACCAATATAAAGGAAGGATAACTATTTTAAATCACCCATCCATATTGAAAAACCATTTAATCCTGTAAAAAATGATACCACCAAAATATCCTAAACTAATTATTTCATAAAAAGAAGGCCCATTCATAGAAAATTCAAACTGTTCAAACTCTACCATCAAAATCAACAAATTGGATCTATATATCCCAACTTATCAGCTCCTATACTACATGAAAATTTTCAATCTAATACATATGGATAGATCTCCAATTTTATAATGATTATTTTGACCAACAATCAGTAGTTGTAAATTCTAGAATAAAACATCCTCTTAGAGAAACAAATCCTTGATAACATCTTCTAGTGTCCATAGAATCCATGATCATGACATGAATTTGGTGTATTACAGAAATAAATCTTAGAGTGACCAAACCAACCACATTGGAATCAGAGGAGTTAGTGGTACATCTAATGAGAATCCAAAACTAAAAATGGAAACATGGTTAGGAATAGTTCCTCTAGTATACACTCATCATCGCATGGTTAACCTTCATGAGCACGAAATTAAATCGGACTGTCAAATTCCATGGGATTCCATGTTATAACAATCTCTACTAGAAATTCCTTTTCCACCAACTTTCAGAATGATATTTTTATGGATCAAAATAACATGATAATTTATCTTTGGGTGGAGACCCCACATAGAATACAGAGATTTCAACCAATCTATCGACAGTATGTATATAGAAATGTAAACCATCTCATTGAGTTGTTCAATATACCCCTTCATTATCTATTGACCATGATGAACCTCCATGATCTCTATAACTTATTCACCTCCTCAAGAATTAACCATTGTATTAATGTGGTCCTGAATATTCCCCAAGAAATCCCAATTATTAGTGAGGATTGAATTATAACGTTCCACTAGTAATGATATGATAATTTAAATATACCCCACAAAACTCATACACTCATAACATATGGATTTTTCAAATACCAGAAGAAACTTTCAACAACATCAATACACTCTAGATCTACTAACACAGATTAATATCCCTGGATGATAAGAAATGATTTAATAGAGATAACTTACACCACCCCACTATGAGTCTGGGTAAGGCCAATGATTGGAGGATACTCCATCAAAACCTTTTGGTTCCTTATGGGTGAGACGCTCTAATCGACCTGAAACACTATAACAAATAATGATAGAAGCAAAACATTACAAAATAAAATTTCAAACCAAAAAATAATCTCATGAAGAAACACATAAAAAATTCAAAACCAAATCAAATATAAAATGAAAAAATACCCAAAAATCATCAAAAAAATCCAAGAATCACATTTTAGAATCCACCATTTCAAAATTAAATTCCCCATTTTGATTTTGTTTATGAAATATATAGTCCATTTCCAATTTTAATTCCTTTCCTGGTGAAAAATTTCCCAGATACCCACTTTTAAATCCAAAATACCATTACTATTTTCACTAGGAATATTCAAAGTATACTATAATGGAATCCCTATTGATTAGTTTTTAAAATTCAAAAAATCATTTTTCCTCATGAAAAACCATATTATTTAAAAATCCTAAAAATCAATAATATGGATCCTAAACATCACTCATGGAAAATCAATTTAATAGATCAATAGTGGCCACACATTTCTTGAAACATATTTTGATAGGCCAATTTCTAAGCTTTCACCCTCCATAAAAACCAATAAAATTGTGCACTCAGTCCAATATTGTTTGAAATGCCATGAATTATAAATGTGTGAAATAATAACACTTCCATTTTCATCCTCAATCTTCTACAACCACATCAAAACAATAAATAACTAACAACCTAAAACCTAAAATCAAAATGAAAAATATAATGCTCAGTTATCATGAGTTATTCATGATTTAGAATGAGTACCAGTTCAAGACAATCTTCTCTCCCCTAACAATCAATTCAGTAAATTACTATCTCTAGTCATCCTAAAACTAAAAATAAAAAAGGCATCCAATATACATTTTTTTCATTAACTGGACTTGGTTAACCGAGAAATGGTCACCCAAGATAGGTTAGACCACGTTCCAAATGGAGTTCCATTTATACACTGACAGGCACAAGTTCCTGTGAATCAAGGAAGAACAGTTGGGAATGATTTCTCACATAAATGATAGTTACATAAAATAGAATAAAAAAAATTAAATGTGTTATAAGAATATCAAATATAAAAAGGAATTAGAAATATAATTCGTACCTCCAGGTGACCATGTGAGTCACCAAAAATCATTGGACCCTAGAAACTCTATTATAGATCCAATTTATGGAGACATAGAAAAAAAATTAAAAAGTGTAGAGGTTTTCCATTTAAAAGATTTACAATATGAATTTAAAAATGGAGATAATTCCCTATTCCATACTATTATAAATAAATTCAAATATTCTAGTTTAAAAATAAGATATATAAAAACGGTTTTCAAATCATTCTTTAAAAAACAAGAAACAAGATTCCATATTTAGAAAACAATACTACATTGTATTTTCAAAACAGATTTAAAAACTTGAAGCCCCCTTCCAAAAATTATTTTAATAAGTCAAATAGTGATAAAACTGTTTCTTGAAATGAATGTAATTTATAAATGTCACATTATAATGAAAATATGAAATAGTTTAAAACAGAGTACATGTAAAATAGGTGTTATGAGATTTATGGTGATGGTCAAGATGGCCTTGGTCAAATATATATAAACAATAAGATAATCAATCTCTATTGGTGGTAGATATCATCAAAAACTACACTAACACCCATCGACACCCTCACTAACGCAATGGAGGGGAATATAAAAAATGTAGTCATGTTATCTATTCAGGTCCACAAGATAGTGTAAAATCTCAACTAGTTCATCATGTGTACCTAAGGATCCTAACTAACTACCCATGGGTTCCCATGATAATTAAAATTAAGGGGAGTTTTTATCAATAAAATATATATATATACTAATAATTTAGCATTCATACAATCATCCAACCAAATTCTCTGCTCGAACAATATCCTTAAACATGACCCCTTTCAAAGCCACAAGATTAAAAAAGGTCCCTTCACCAGGCAACCATCACAGTTCACACATTTAATATATATATCACATTTCTATTTCATAATACATTCCTTGATATGGGATTTACAATTTCATGAAAAAAAATTATTTTAAAACCTAGCACCACAAATTTAAGAAAACAACTTTTTGAATTTAAATATTTTAAGGTAGAAATCATTTGGAAAACCAATTGAGAATTTAAAATTACACACAATTTCAATAATGGATTAAAACAAGGCCTATAAAAGAAAAAGAAGATGCACACTTGGGAGAAACCTCATAAAATAAGAGAGGAACTATTTCCAAGAAACCAAACCAATTAAAAAGAAAATACTACTCATGAAGCATGGAAAAAAATTTAGAAATCACCCAGAAATTCGGGCTCTCAAATTAAAGTCTTGTACATATGGGTCGTACCTTAAAATATATAACTCTTGATGACAGTCACTTCACACGTTCACACATGTTCACCTATACATATATATGAGCACACCTTGCTACAATTTAAGTATTTAAACCATCATGAGTGAATATATACAAAAAGGGGGTACATATATTTATTCCCTGATATTCCAATATATGTAATTCACCTTAAATAATAATTACATGAATCAATATCAAGGTGGTATTTGGAACACTATAAAAATTGTAGAAATCTATAAGTCACATAACCCATATTTAAAATTTTCCCAACATTTTAGGGAATAATAAACCTTATCTGAATCTAATGGAAAACTCACTAAATTTAACGACTATGGAAAACATCCATAATTAGACACATGAAACCTAAAAAATAATAATAAATAAAATAAAAAATGTTAGTTTATGGTTTGGATTGGTCATATGTTTCACATGAAAGAGGTATAAAACAAATATCAATTAGATAAAGATATAATATGAGGAGAGGAAATGAAAACCAAGAGTGATCACACAAAGAAGTGAGGAATATATTAAACACCCTTTGGGAGGTTAGGTGGAGGTCATGCACATGATTGAGCCCCTTTGGGTGTCAAATGAGAGATTTATGTGGGTGGTTGGGCACAAAAGGAAAGGGGGAATATGGATAGAATTAGGTTTTCAATATCATTATTACCACTAATTTCATTTAATTTTTTTTAGGGATGGTGAATATACATGGTTTGGCTGCACAGATGGACAAACCATCCACCAACCATGTGACTATCATAGAAATACTAGAAACCATTCAAGGGTAGGATGAATATTTAATCAAACTATACTCCAATTTTGTATTCATTTCTGCTAAAAATGAAGATACATGAAAATGGTCATGGAATAGTTTCAACAAACCATACATTTGACCATCTGATTATACTAAAAATCCTCCAAAACTCACATTTTAATGAAAAATCCACCCCAAAAGATAGGAATCTAGATATTCAAAATTGAATAATAATGTAAAAATTTTTGGTTCAGTTTGTGACATGTAACCTTTTTAATTTATCGATTACCCTCGAGGAGCCAATGGATTACCTTTATGTGATAGATCTATATTTCTTTATCCTTATGTTGAAACTCTTTTAGCTTTACATAAAACAAAACTCACCCTTGTGTAGATAATTAAAATGGTATGTAACCATAAATAGAACATGAAAAATATCTTTTCCCATTACAAAACTCATATAAATGGGTTTTTACCCTTATTCGGGTTCTTAAAAGTTCAAATACCCTTATGTGACCCATATAAATCAATGGTTACCTTTAAAAATCACAAAAATAATAGAAGTGAATTTAACTTTTTAGAAAAAAAAATTTACACATAAATAGACATTATAATTAAATCCAAAATATGGTTTTAAAAATAATTAAATGTTTAGAATATTACATGTTTAGATAAAATTATGAAGGAATATAATCTTCCCTCTAACATACCACCATTAGTTACATATTTTAAATATGAATAATTCAAGAATTATACAAACTAGTGAATCAACAATTGGGTTTCAAATAAACATTGATGTTAATGACCCACTAATACAAGAAAAAATTGGAAGGAAAATGTAGTCAAAACTACTGATGTTGTTTAGGAGAAAAATGTGTTTGAGCTCCACTTTCCATCCACCCAAAAACTAAAATTGCCTTATTCTATTCAATTATACCCACTCTTTATGTAGAATATTTTATATGATCATTAAATTACCATCCCAATTGATATATATTAATTTATCAATATAAAATAAGAGCTATGTGATCATCTCATCACATGTCACCAAATTTTCTTAAATTGATGTTTGTGGGAATATACTTTCTGCAAATCATATTATTCCTCCTTTAGTAAAATTTGATGCGATTTTTGATTTTATTAGATCCCTTTATATAGAGGAATAATTATTGTTTGGATGTTTAAATCAAAATTTATATCCTAGATAACATATGACCATCTTCAAATGTAGGGTTAACTCTGAAATCACAATGGATATTAATTCCATTACTTGGTTCTTGATAAAAAATCATAAGGGTTATTTTTCTAAATTGATTTGGGGGAAACTAAATTTTTGGGATATTCCTACTATGATGTAAAAAATTAATTTCCAATATGAGAAAATTTGGTATACCATTAAAATTATATATTGAGTCTAATGTATAGTATGTGAGTGAAATATAAATTGTACTTAGAAGGATAGTCATTGAAAATTTCACATACCTATCAAATGTAAATTTATTGAAATCATTGGGAATCATGTTTGGATAAAAATCCACATTGTTATGAAAATTTAGAGTATTGATTACTTCATTTTTCCATACTCATTCTATTCCAAATTAATATTAGATTGTTTTTTTCTTGGTGGAAAAGGTCATTCTTTTCCAGCAGTCTCATCATAGTCTCCTTAAAATAGATTCACCATCAGATTTCAAGTGTTAAAATTAACATTTCAAACAAAATAATTGACATGGTTCATGAATAAAATAATCAATTAATCCAAATTATCATGTCAATAAAATCCATGTTAAAAATAGAAAATTCACAGTCAAACTATACTCCATTGATTGGTATAAAAAAACATGTACATTTAACTCCCCTTAAGTATTGATGCTTGAAAGGTTTCTTAATACTCGTCATGTCTGAATGAAATCCATTCTAAAACACCATTTTAATAATGAAATTTAACATAATTAATGATTCATATTCAATAATATCAAATAAATACATTCAAAATATTAAACATAAGTGGAACAATTCCTCATACATTTAAAAGACCTTGTCAGTCTTCCATGATCATTTAATTAGAACCACTAAACTAATTAGTTTCTCCTCATAGTTCATTGATTCCATACTAGAGTTGTATTACCTAAGGAGTTAGGGTTAACTTTCTGTCTCCCTAGTTCACACTATTACGAGAATGATAACTATTCTGAAATGATTTTTCCTCAATGAATATGATTTCTAAAGACATAAGAGGAATTCATGTCAATAGAAACCATTATGGTACAATTATAAATCTACATATCTCCCATATGATTACAGTTGTGAAATTATCAAGGGAGTGTCATAAAATTGAGCTTCTTATTCTCATTTGAAGCACGTTGGATTAATTTTGGATTTATTTTTTGGATGTGTAGGAATGATAAATGATTCAATGTTCTGATACTTAGATGTAGCACAAACTAAGAAATAGGTTTCGGTCATTCTCTTATGAAATGTTTTTGAGTTCCCACCTATTTCTATGTAGAAAAATATATTTCTTTTAATAATATTTCATGTAATATTATTTGACACTTAAATCATCTTACTAACTATCTCTATATAATTAGAAATATTGAGGATAAATATCAAATAATGAATATTTATCCCCAATCTAAACTCAATGATGTTACCTTTATGGAATTATTACCAACTAATTTTGGTGGATAATAAATTAATTTCAAAAAAATAGTTCATATTACATCACTTGAAGATACACATTCTTTATATTGAATAAATATGTTATTATGGATAACATGATGTTATGATGGTAGAATTGTCTGTTGAATAATTCTCCAAAGTCCGCCCCCCTCATATGACCTATATCATTATATCATGGATAGCCATATCCCACCATTGGTGTGAAAGATTATACAAAATGTAGATTACTATATTAACAATTAATTTTTTTGATCTTGTAACAAAGTTAAATATCTATTTCATCTTACTAATCCCCACCTCTTCCTTATCAGCTTCTAAATCCCCCCAAAATATTTGTGATATTGATTGATAATTCATACAGAATTATCTAATTTTTTGGGTCATTGTTTTCATTTCATGAATCAAATACATGTAAATTGTTCCAAAATCTATAAACAAGTAGTTGTTTAACTTGTGGAATATGCAATAATAACTTTTACACAAACTCATATTGTGGGTTTTTATAATTTAAACAAGTAAAGGCTTAGAATATTCCAAATCAAAAAAGAAATAAAAATTAGAAACAAGTCATAGGAATCATTAAACATAATATATGGAATGGAATTTTAGTGGAAAGCATCACTATTAATAAATGAGATGATATTATATTTATCTAAGCCTATGAAGACAAAATAAAAAAACATAATGTTTGAATAATATTTTGCTATAGAACCAGATCTTTCACATGATGTTCAACATAACCAGGATTTTATTTTTCTTTTCATGCTATAAATTTCATATTCTGACATTTCTATAACCTTTATAGAATCCAAATAGTTTAGGCCAACCGATAAGGAATCCATTTTTAACTTCCCCACCAAACTCATTAGCTTAGACTATGTCCAACTTACAAGTAATCATATGTGACATCCCCAAAACACCAAAGGATAGAAAAAATTACATCTAATTATATAAGTAATGGAGGATGAAATACCCTTTAAAAAACCACTAAAAGAAATATTTTAAAAAATATAAATTGTATGATCACTGAGTAAAATAATAAAAATAAAACATAAAACCTATAAAAAATATATATGACATTATCATTTACCATATATTAAAAAATAATTAGTAAAATAAAAGAAAATCCTGATATGGAAACAATTATGTGGATTTACTGCAACAAAACCATAAGAGGACTCTTATCTCCAAAATTCATCCTAGGAATGTAAAATAATGAAACTCCAATAGTGAAATATGATACCTTTACCTTACCAATTCCATGATAAACAAAATTTACATATGAAATTTTTTTCTAAGCATGGGTTCAATATACCATTATGTATTAAATCCCTACTGACTTCCTAACACACCCCACAAGGATAAAAATTAATTTCCACAATTAATATAAAAATAGATTAGAAGTTGATAAACCGATTAATATAAAACCCTAAATGAATTCCATATTAGAAAACAAAAAAATATATTTCTGTTTATTACTAATTGTCATAACCATTCAAAGTTCACACCCACACCCAAAAACCTTCTCACGTTATATGAAAATTCTTATACTCATAAGTAGTGAGTTTTACTCTCAACAAGTAATCATTGGGTGACCCAAATTGATAGTGGTACATCACAATCATTCTCTATCCCTCATTGGTGGTGGTGCTTCAGAAAAATTCCCCATTACAATGAAAACATGCCAACACAATCATACCAAGATCCATACCAATTCAATCTTCATAAATATATCATTCCTTTGGAAAAATTTCTTAGAACGGTTTTCAAGCATTATAACGAAATGATAATTTAAAATCCCTCATTAAAATTATAAAGCTTTTATTTTTTTATATTCTATATTGATTCAGATGTTCCCAATTAATTAACCAATTTTTTATATTTAATAAATCACTCAAGAAATTAAAAATCAAGCCTTCATGTTCTAGTACAATGGATAATAGAGTGAATTCTTATAGATCTCCACAAGTGAGAACAATAATCAATGGAAAATAAAATACTCTAAACCTAGGGTCATAACATCATTCAATCAATAGATCAAATTAAATTCTGATAAAAACATCAATGATCATATCTTTATTTGTAATATATTAGATCCATTTTTAAAGACGTGATAAGGTGAGATGATTGAAATATAAATAGTAAAAAAAATAAATATTGTTAATTCAAGAGATCCAATGTACATTTATTCATTTAAACATTATTTTAAATAAAAATGATTGGAAAGAACATTTTGGGACTGAGAGGAGTTGAAGATCATGAGTAGAGAGAAGAAAAAAAAAATTTTGTTACTATAAATAAAGTAATACAATAAATTTCTGAGCCATTAATTTATAATGCATGGGTAGGATGCATTGTATGGGAGACCATGAACATGATAAAATTTCAAACCTACCCATGTAATATTTATCTCCCATAATATGGAATAATCTATTCAAACCCTACATTTATCCTCAACATGAACTCACATAGTATCACCTTGAACCTGTAGAGTTTTCAAAAACAATGTACCAACCTTGATCCTACTGAATAACTCCAAGAATCTATTGAATGGTTTTGAAAACAAGTTTTATGATTTCCAAAAACCCTGATGAAACATTTCACAATTAAAAACTTTTCCAAACACATAAAAACTCTCCAAAAACAAATATAAATAAAAACATATCTTTTTAAATGTAAATTTAAATAATAAAATTATAAATTACTAGAAACCCAGGGTTTTTAATTTTCCCCACCATTAGGTTTTATATCTCTTGATTGATGGATATTTCTTGATCATTAAAAAATTTCACCATTTCTCTAGCATGATATCTTCTCATTCACAAATATATTCGAAATTTTTTTTTCATAAAATATACTCTAAAAATTACATATTCTAAAAAAAATAACTTCTCTTTTCTATCGAAAATCTATACAGACTCATTTAATAATGTATCATCTGGGGGAAGATCACCATGGTCCCATCAAATCATATATGCAGGTTCTTAATAGTACTTCATCAAATCATATATAATAAATTCATTGTTTACAGAGCTGAATCATTGTAGTAAAACCAACCACTAAGTTAATACTCTTATTCATTCATGTATTTTGAAATATTTTATATTCTGAGGAGACATGTTACCTTACTTATCCAAACATTTATGCCCTATCCATGGTCATACATTCAAGAATACATGATCTACCACATGAAATGATAATGATCGATGGCGAAGAACCATTTATTATTACTTATGGATATAATCCTTTTCCATCCTTTTTGAGATCATATGTATTTTTTCATCCATCTCAGGAACAATACTATGTTCTAGTAATGAAATTTTTTTGGTCTCTACCTTACAATATAGATATCAAAAATAATTTCCCTACAATTCTTCAAATTCTTCATATTGTATGGAGGCCTAATAACTGTTAGTATATAATTAGTCCACTAATATTATTTGATATTCCTAAGAGACTATGAAATCCATAACATAATCTAGTTAATGTATTCTAGTGATTGGTTTTTATTTTTTGATTTCCCATGTATTTGAGGATGATATGTTAAACTCATGTTTAATTTTATACCGAACGATAACAATATAGATCCACATGTCTAATATGTAAAATGAAGATATGATTATGAGATGACCAATACTATTATTCCATAAACATTATGTCTTCCCAAATATTTATTTCTTTTCAGTTCTTCAACCATAATGGATTTTGGAATATGGATAATGTGATCCATATTTATGTGTTAATCCACATTCACCCAAATGTTATTATGTTTCCATGAAATTCATGATAGATTTGAAACAAAATCAGTAGATATGTTTTACCATTTATACTATGGGATAATTAATTATTTGAACATACTAATTGGTAATTTTTTATTGTCTTATTTTTTCTAAAATGTAATAAAAATCGAGGAATATTCTGTACGATTTCTTTTTATGCCATTCCACTAGAAGTGAGTTCACAAGGCCTTATACATCTTCCACATTTTCAAATGAACAACCCATTTCATGAATAAAAATATATAAATGAGTTTATATTGAAAATAACATAATGATATCGTCCCATTATTAAAAATCAATACATAGTTACCATCTTGTTTCCATCCATTAATGGTCACCGTACCATTTTTTTAATCTAATCTATGGAAATTATTAACTTTTCATTGAGGATCCATAAATTAGTCCACCAAGTAAGGAGTAATATTTAATTAATATAAAATTGATTCTTGATTATTATAAATACATTTAACTTTCATAAACACTATCATAGACATAAATTTATATTGATTCAAATATTGTTCTTCAAATTTATTGTAGAAATATTGATTCAAAGAATATACTAAACCAATTAAAATTTTCGAATATGGAGGTATTTCATCCATCGCCTTTGTACTATGTAAAAATATTCTTGTTAAAAGTTTTTCATTAATCAATAAATATATGTGAAGACCAAAACTTTTACTAGAATAAGACTATAATTCCATGTTTCAAATAATACACAACTATAGATTATTACAAATCGCATTTCGGGTAATTATTTTCAACAATCTACAACTATAATGACCCATAAATTTCGAAAAAATATATCCACACATGAGTACACATTATGTACAGATCCATAGGTGTCATAATAACCCACAAAAACATTCACATATTTTGAAAAATATAGAATTGGTTCGTAATTAATCCTTTCATTAATATCTAAATGGATTACTGGAAACTGTACCCTGAATGTAATGTAGTATTTTTTCTTCATGAATTTTGTTATAGGGAATGTGAGTCATGAGAAGCCTCAAACAAAATAACGATAAAAACCTTCAAAGCCTTGATTTTTTTATTCACATATAAATTATTTTGTGGTTTCCATGTTAATATATTTATATCATTTTAGGATCTACTAGTACTCCTTTTTTATAAATGAGATGGTAAAAAGGTGATATTTTTATCCCTAAATCGTATTTAGTTATTTTTTCAGATAACTGATGATCTCACTAAATTCTCGAAAAATTATAGAAATGTTATTCATATTCATTTTTAGTTTGAGATTAAACAAAATATCATGAAATAATAAAAAACTAAGGAGTATAGGTATCATTGAATAAAATGATTCCTTAATTATATGATAACTAATAGTGAAATTTTAAACCAAATATCAAGACAACATATTCATAATGACATTAGAAACTCCGTAAATAATTCATTTGTATATCCCCTTACATAACAAATAGTGGGTGATAAATTGATCTTATATCATTTTTATAGAGCCATTGGGAAACATTCAACTATTAAATAGTCATTAATATGAGGTAGTGGATATTTATTCTTTATCATAGCTTGATTCAACTTTTAATAATGATAAAACAGTCATAAAAACCATCTAATTCCCAAAAAATAATAATTAGGAACCTTGAAGGTGATGTAGATGAAAATATATACACATTACATTTTTTTAATCCAATCAGACCTTCAACTAATTGAATTCCATTGGATCCATTGATCACATTCATAGTTAAATAGGATTTTCCCTAAAAGTTGATCAATTAAATATTTAGGTTCCCTTTCTAGTGGAAAACTATTGATATCATTCGAATGGTAATGATACAAAATTTTATAATTTTTCTACATTCAATTATTTAATTATTCCCATAAATTACTAGTTCTAATTGAAAATAAATTGTTCTAGCCATTATTGTTAAATGTCAGTCTTTTCCAAAATTCTTGTCTCGGACACCTTCAATGTGATGCATTGTATCATCAAGAGAGGTAAACATTACTTGTAAAGCATAAAAATTAATATGGGCCTTGAAAAAAATTATCCAATTCATCCTCATGATCAAATCAAAGTCATTCATGTACAAAATAGAAAAGTCCCCATCAAACTAAAAAACCATCAATTATTATAGAACAAGTTAAAAAAATTACCCCTTTCCTATAACTGCATAAGAGGTGTTTGGATACGATTCATGTGTGGAATAATATCTATTTGAATTATTATTTTATCAATAAAACAAAAAAAAATCATGTGTGTGATGCATCAATTTTGAAAAAACATGTATATCATTTGAGTTGTGTGAAATGTTACTTTGTATAGATGAACTACTTGAAAATAATTCATTAATAATATTATTATCACCATAAAATTTATTACTCACTCACCCTTGTTAATTTCTTTTTAATAATGGATGTGTTACATGAGGGGTTGGGGTGTTCTTATAATCACCCCGGTTCTCTCAGTTCTAAGGAAAATAATTTTTATATCATTTTTATCCTATCAATGAAGAAGATGTCTAAGAGGCATCAGTTGTAAATATAGCAATAGACATCATTTCAATACAATAATAAATAATTATGTCCCATTTATTTATATATTGGACAATAATTATGTGGTGTCATACCATATCTATTATTATGCTCTAGTGAAAAACATTGTAAAAATCCATGATTACATTTAGTTCATGGAGTAATGTTAATAGATTGAATGCTCTAATTCAATAAAGTTTCGCCAAATTAGAAATAAGTGTCCCTATTCTATTAGTTCACTATTTAGTGTTCCCAAATATTCATATAGAGACAAATTTAATTCATCTATTTATTTTCAAGATATATATTATTCTTCTATTGTACCTCTATTCACCATATCTCAATAATATGTAATACATAGATCAAAAATATTATAATGAATATCAGGAAGTAGTCTAGACTCATAGATGTCTGCCTTCAAGGAGGCAGAAGTAGCTACTTCTTAAGATAAATTAACTATGTTTATAAAATTAGCCTCATATCCAATAACTGATATATTTTCTTTCTTTACCATATATAAATCAATTATTATTTTTATCATGAAGATTTTAGGGATGAATTCATTCCTGTACAATTCTTCCAAGGCCCCCATATTGAGGTATTTATCAAAAAAAAAATTTATAAACACACTGAAAAATCTATTGGTTTATCTATTAATGAGGTGGGGACACATTTTTTCATAGATTCTTCTTATGGTTTTATACAACATCTAATAGGTTCAAATTCACTAATGTTATAAAAGAGGACCACTTAGTCATCACTCACTAGAAATTAGAGGATTAAAATATTCCAAATAAATAAAGAAACGAAAATTAGAACTATTTTTTAAAAATCATCACACATTATATGAACAATTGAATCCTAGAATGAAGTCTAAATACTATGGAATGATTTGTGACTCACACTATCCAAACCCATGATGATGAAATAAATCCATATCTAAAAGAGATTAAGAACACTTTTTATACCTAAACCATCCTAAATGATTGATGTTTGGAAATAATAGCTTCAATGTATATTTTTAATATTATAAAATTGATGTTATGACATTCATGTATCTTTTATAGAATCCTAATATGATATACCAACCAAGTATGATTCCATTTATACTATCCCCACCCATTCCATTATCTTTTACTATTTCATAGGTGTTCCTAAACATAACTGACAAATCCAAGACACCAGATTATAAAAATATAATCTATGGGAATACAAAAAACACTAGGGGGTTATCACTTTTTAAAGAAGAAATATTGTTCACCTCAAATGGAAAGAAACCAAAATACATGTGTGATATATTAGAATAAATATTACAAATCCAATTTAAAACCAATAAATAACTATATCATAGAAATAATGAAAAAGTAAAACAAAATGACACTAGAAAACCAAAGAACCAATAAACATACTAACCCTAGTGTAACATCACTCCAACCAAACCACGAGGGATCTTCGATCTCAAAAAACACCCCGTTAGAGTAGAACCAGACTAATTCAATCGATATATATGACACCTTTCCTATCTGGGGTCCTAGTTTAAAAAACATCTGCAAACGCACAAATGTTATAATGATATGGATTAGTTTAAAAATAAATATGAAAATCCCAAAACATTACAACACACACCATATGGAAAGAAAATAATTTGAACATTTTATATAAAAATATATGAGAAGATGATAGAAAATTTTCAACAAAACCATATTTGAGTTTTGTTTACGCAAAGAAATCGAATTAATTAGTATTCTTTAATAAATTTCACAAATATCTACTGTTCACACACACACACATGCACAGATTCCATATACCTTTATATACACATGAGTGGTGAGTCATCCTCTCACTATGCCATCACTAGGTGACCCACATTGATGATGGTACATAATGACCATGTTTTTCCCATATTTGCAGTGATACATTAAAACAATGCTCTATCCCAATGAACTCACACTTACCAAATCATAACTTGGTCCATACCAAATCATTTTTCATAAATAAATGACTCATTATAAATAATTTAAACAAACATTATTCCTGTATTAAAACATGACCATATTCTGAAAGCTGTCATTTGAAATTATAAAGAAAGGGGTATTCCAATAACCATCCAAATTTTTATGTCACTAAATCATCAAACAATTGATTCCTTAAAGAAATTATTCATTTTTTATGTGATAATATAATTAATTAAATTGAAAAAAACCATGCATCTTGGTTATTATTTAAGTGGAGAAGACATATAATCCACCTATTTCTCAATGGGCAATGATGACAAACAACAACATGGAGTAACCTCAAAATTAGGGATTAAAACCACCTAACATTAATAGATCAAATAAATATCTCATGAAAACTTAGTATATATCATATATCTATCCAAAAAATATTAGATATAATGTTCTAGGTTATTGAAGATGAAGAGATCTAAAGAGAAAAAGAGAAATTGGAGACGTACCATTGATTATTGAGATCAAACACATATTTATTCATGAAAACCAGATTATGGATAAAATAGAATAGAAAATAACACTTAGGGAAAGAGAAGAGATTGATTTACTATGAGAGGAGAAGAATCATTATAGATTATTAGGCATAATCTATGTTAAACTCTAATTTTCATAGAAAATAATATATCTTGAATGATTATTTCACATGTTTTAGGAAACTATATGCGTGATAAAATATCTAAATAAACACTCATATAGATGGATCCAATGGTTTGAAAACCAACTTCTAACCAGGATTTACCCATGTTTACACTAGAAAAGATTCACCAGTAACATATGTTGTTTGTCCAAATCATCATAAAAAATGTGCCTACCCACAATATCATTTAAATAATTTCTTGAAGAAGCTACACATTTTTATAAAATCATGTTCAAACCATGTTCCCCCCAAAAAAAAATTTCAAACACCAAAAAAATTATACAAAAACACATGAATCTCCTGCCAATTATTATATAAAATTAAATTGAATTATAATAGGGTAATGTACTTAATACTATAGGCAATACATTAAAAAAATTCATTTATGAATCAAATTATTTATTATAATGACGCTTCCAAGTATTTTCCTTCAATTATTCAAGATATTTATCATATTTTTATATGTAATGTTGATTTTCCATTTAATAATGATTTGTATAAAAATTATTTAAAATTGATATTTTTTTATCAGCATAATTATTTGTTCTTTGATAATTTTTTATATATATCATGTGTTCTTTATGTGTGGTTAGTGTAGATTATTTCAAATCCAAGATATGATGTTTGTTTCAAATAAACTAATCCTCATCATTAATTCTATGTGTGTTCCAGGTATAATAATCATTTTCAATATTGTTTTACATTAGCTTGATGTAGTTAACATTGTCTTGAATTAAATGATGCCTTAGTAGTGATCCTCGGTTGATGTATATGGGGACTTGACTTATGATTAATCAATGATATGATTTTTTTAAATATCACCAGGCTCGAATGATATATTATCTCTTAATTCATATATGTATGTTTAATTATGTTTTATCAATATTAGCTCTTCTAAAATATCAACCCATTTTTAATCCTTGGATAATATATTTTCACTCATGGAACATATTCAAATCTTATAACTACATAATCTCACTTTCTTTAATCTTTTAATTTATATTTTGTTTAATAATCCTAGTTATTTAGTATCTAGGTTTTATTATTAATGATTTACCCCTTATATAAATTTCTAATGTCATACAACATTTTTTAATGACAATTACATGAATTAACAATAATTAGTTTCAATTACTGAGTAGATGATATTGATTTTTTATATTATTACATTAATGTAGAAGGTATATCATTTAATATGATTTAGTGCTAAAAATTACCCTTTGGTAGAAAATATGCATGTTTTGTTTTACATGGTATTTTCATAATTCAATAAATCATTAATCCTAAAAAGTTGTGGTAATATAAGTGATACAATATTCAATATAAATCATAAAATTATAGGATAGTTCCCTTTTGGTAATTTCACTTGGTATCCAAACATGGTTTAGATAAATTAAGTGGTTGGGATGATTTCAGTTGATGATAATTTATTTTTTTCATATACAATGGTTAATAAATTTAATGGGTGATAAAAATTTCAAAGGAATTGATCTCGTTGCGAGGCCTTAAGTGATTTTAAGAAGATTAATTATATTTTTGAATATTTTAAATGGGTTTTTAATTATAATATGTAACTAAGTGATACATTACCCTTAGGTTTTGTATGCTATTTGATATTGCGGAAATTACTTTTATCTGGTGCAATGTGTTATTTAATTTTGGAAATATAATTTGTGAAATGGTTTAGATTGGTAAATTTTTTAGTGAAAAGGTGATTAATGATATTTTAAAAAATAAATTTTAAAATTTTAATTATTATACATGAATATGAAAAATTATATAGATATATTATTGAATAATATGTGTTTTTATGGGTGATTTACCTTGATTATGGATAAAACTTGAGTTGGTGACGAAATTATAACACTTATTTGAGGATAATTTTGATAGAACGTTTTTGAAATCATATGAAATTATTGTTGACAAATGTATTGGTTTTATAAAATATTAAGAGAGACTTTGATGATTATTTAGATTCAAGTTTTTTTGAGTTAAATTATAACTTGATTTTTGAGAAAAATATTGATCTTAATTTTCAATATTTTTTCGATTGGTTTATAATTTTTCAATTATGTTATAAAATTAATAGTATATGTTAATTATTATTAAGTATTAAATAAAGTAAATTTCAGAAAAAAATATAATGTAACCTAGGTTAAACGTATATTTTTGTAGATTGATTTAATTGTTTCATAATATGGTATATCAGGGGATTTATTCTTATAATGGTATTTCATTCATATTATATTATATTTAATCCTCAATCATATTAATAATTTTCGTTTTAGATGATGGATTGATATAATTGAAACCAAGTTAAAATAGCTAAGAAATTATTTAATATTATGGTTTACCATTTGGATTAAAGAATTATGAAGAAGTTAATGATGTTATATTTTTAGTGATCAATCATTAATATTTTATTTATATTTTTTATGGGACTCTATAAGATGATGTAATAAATAAAATGTATCAAAAAATTTCAAATCCCACCTAGATGAATAAAATTTGATTATTATAAAAAATAATATTAAATTAATTTCAATACCATTTCCAAAATTCAAATCCATTTAAATCATTTTTATGATATAAGAGACTCCACTTATATACCCTAAAACTTCCATGGATCCTAGATTATGTATGATATAATTTTAAAATATCAAAATTTTCAACTCTTTGAAAATAGAAAGTATCATCATGGTGTTTAATATTTTTTTTCAAATTACAAAGAAAATATCATGCACACAATTATTCTAATGAATATATATAAAGGAGGGGTATTTTAAAGTATCCTTTATGTATGGAGTTTTAAATTTTCATATTTTTAGAAAAACTTTTCATTATTTAGATAAAAATTTATAATTTGTAAATATCATTCTAATAGATTATTATTTATTAAACATGTTCATTTAGATATCTTAAACCAATATTTCTAATAAACCACTCTTCCACAATCACAATGTTGTTCTCAAGAACATATATATTTTTATAATAATTATTTTTATATAAAATTTAGAAAGTATTTTATAATTTTTTAATGTACTATTTCACATTGTGGATCCTCACCCTTCAGGAATGAAGTAATAATGAAAATTTGGGATTCTGGTGAAGGCTGGAATTGTTTTAAAAACTATATGCTAATTTTGAAACTATTATAAAACAATGATTTTCAAATCATAAAATATTATTAATTATTATAATATTTTAGTATTGTAGAATAATTTTCCCATGTTTTTATAAATGATTAAGAAGTTATATGTTTGAATAATATTTAAAAAATATTTAAGATATTATAAGTGGTGATATTCCATTGTATTTGTTAAAATATATACGATTTCAAGGATACAATTTCGTTATGGAAGTGAAGAGAATGTAATAACCTAGTTTTTAGCCAGTAATTCCTTTTTTGTAATGTATATATATTTTATAATGATTTTGATAAATTAAAACATGATTATTTTTATAACATAGGATAAATCATTATTATGGCATTAAAATAACATTAAATTTAATAGAAGAATACAATCTATAAGATAAATACAAGTACAACAGAAACATAATGACATGTATCCAACACAACTATAAGGTTTAGATATTCACCATTTTGGTCCACTTGTAAATGATACCAAGGAAAACGATTATAAAAATAATTAATGATTTTGAAATATGAAAAAAATTGTGGATGAAATGGGAGAATTCAATGAGTAGTTATTTATATGAAATAAATAATATCATTAATGGTAGTAAATATATATATATATATAAGCTAGTATATGATTCCTGAAAATAAGAGATAAAATTTTGTTTTGTTATTTACTATATTAGTATGAAGTTAAATTAATTTTATAAATTTAATCATTTAATATTTATTATAATGTGTATATTTATTTATTTCATGTTATAAAGCATGTTTTATTTTAATGTCACATGAAATTTAATTGAATGATTTGTCATATATTTAATTAATTAGATAATTTTAACATAATATGATAAATGGATAATTTTGATAATTATGTTGGATTTATTTCAATTTTGACTACTTTAAGAATTTTTTTATCACATAATTATTCCAAAATTCTCATTTCTTTTTTAAATAATATATATATATATATACACATAAAACATGAGGTTAGTGGATTTTATTTATAATAAATATTAAAATACTTGTTATAATAAGTATATATTATTAGCATATCTAATACTTATTTCACACCACATCACATAAAAATGAAGTTGATATTTCTTTGCTTCATGTTCTTTCCTTATGAAACTAGTCATGAATCTTGTCTTCCCAGAATACATTATAGTGTTAGTTCTACTCCCATTACCAGATGTATGTATAATTTGTTAAATATAATGTTTCACAATGTTCATCATCATTTCCCATCGTTGTGAAATAGCCCTCATATTTCGATAAATTATTTCATTGATCCTAATAATATTAATCCATGCATACGAGAACTCAAATATGCATGAAGAAAATCCAAGAAACATGAATTTCCTTTATGTTAATAATACATGGAATGTTAATATTATTAAATAAAATATTTAATCTTATGTGATTCATATTCTGTTAATCCTCCATAATGGGTCTATCATACAAGATCATAAATTGAATATGAGATACTCCCCTCCCAGCTAAGGGAATCTTTCCATGAGTATATATTTAATATAAATTACTTATTAAAAATTTATTTAATTGGTAATTGGTTGGTTTAAATCATATGTGAAAGTCTTGATGAATCTTGGTTTAATCACACGTGGGACCGTATTAGTTGCACATGAGTTAGACCGAATCACTCTTAGTCCAACATATACAAGTTCTCGACCCATTATTTCTTACAAGAGTTCTTAAATCCCTCCTTCCCCATAATCATCATCCATTCATATTAGAAATTTTTATGAAATATTTATAACCAATGTTTCTCTCATTTTAACATTCTATTTTAATTAGATATTCAGAAACATTTATGTGTTCTTTGATTTTTTTTAATTAAATTTTAAACTATTATAAAATTAATTTATAATATTCATAAACTAATATGTATCATTTATTAATAATAATATAGTTATAATTAAGAAAAAATAATTTTTTAAAATAATTTTACATTAAAAAATAAATGATTATGAAATTTTATTTTCTATGAATATATTATTTTCTAAAATGATTTTATATCATGTAGAATAAGAAAATTTATCTTACACGATAAAACTATTTAATAAATGTAAAATAATTTTTTGTTATATTATGAAATATATAACTTTTAATTTAATAATAAAAGTGTCCATAATATTATCATATTGGATATATAAAGATTAATTTAATTTTAAAATGTATTATAAGTTAATTAATTAATAAATTTTAACAGTTTATTCACTAGAATATAAGGTATATATATTTAAAATAAAGGGTCATAATCTTTTAAAAAATATGAGAGGAATTGAGTTTAATTTGGTAAATTTATTATTTATTAGGTTAGAAGAAAATTCAAGGAGTTATAGTTTATAGAAAAAAATCATATGTATATTAAATTTGAATTTATTTTTTAATCAATAAGATGATATAATGCAGGGTATAAGGTTATAAAACCATTCCCTTATTGTTATTTGTTTTAATATTTATATTTCTAATTTCCATAAATCACCCTTATTTTATATATGTCTATGACAATTCCTTCATGGTTTTCTATAAGGGGAACTCACCTCACCTTTTCCAATCATCAAGAGTTTGTTTCTTATCCATATTGTTCCCATAATCCATCTCTAAGAACTATTAAAATCCTATTTTAGACATAAATCACACAAAGTAGTAATTGTGGTTTTATTATGATGGAGATACATAAGATAAGATTTAGTTTTTTACTAAATTAAAGAACATAATAGGTGCATTGTGACTCAAGGATATTGATATTTCTTCAAAACATTTAATTTTAGGTATTAAATTATATCTATTAAAACTTTTCAAAATATTTTCCATTTCTCATTTTTCTCTATCAATGCTCTATTATTCTATTTAATTTATATTTCAAAAGGTAATTGGTTAAACTATTATTTTAAATAAATTTTATTTAATTAGATTATATTAAATATTTTTTATAAATATTTACATATATTGAGATCATTATGTGTTTTACAAGTACAGTAAGCCTCATCTATAATGTTATGTGTGGGATAGGTATAAGAAGAATTTTCTATAATGTTATTAGTGATATAGTCACTATAAGACTCATCCATAATTTAATTTTTAGGTTAGGTTTAGTTTGTCTAATCTATTATATTTTTAGGTATTGTATGTCAACCTTGACCAATTTATATAATCACATACCTTATATTTCTTCCACATTTTAATTTTTTCCCTGAATATCATGATATTATGAAATATTTTCTCTTATGTGTAATTTCTAAGATTATTTCTATGTTATGATTATTAAATACCATAAAAATAACCTATTTTTTAAGATATGGTTTTTGATTTGCCTCCCATTACACATTTTCTCTTCTAATAATTCCATGACCTTATTCCTTTAACCCTCGTATTTCTCTCACGGTCAATTATCACAATAGTTTGAGTATTATATCTCATTATTAATGTTTTAAAACTTGATAAACTTTTTATTCTCATCCATTGTGTATATTGATATTAATTTATGATATATTTCTCTTATTATAAATACAATTTCATTATTAACATTTCATATATGAAACACCAAATTTAAATGAAACACAATACTCTGTTAGAATGCTACTATTTAAATGTGACCATTCTAAACTAGTCATTATGTTTTATGTTATGAATATGAGAAACTAAAATATGAAAAATATAGGAGTTAAAATTTTTCATTATTTATCTATTGATTATATATAAAAATCAAAATCATTTTAATGAAAAATATATTTTCTAAAAAACATTATTTTTTCTAAAAATATATTTCATCATGGTTTACAATAATATATTAAAATTAATATTTTAACTAATATATTATGGTTTTAAGAAAAGTAAATTAAATTTTCAAATCAAAATTTTATAATTATCTTATATTTAATTTTATAATTATTATATATATAATTTAGTTTAAGATATTTAAAAAGAGAAATATTTTATCAATTATATTATTATTTATATAATTTGGTCAATATTAATCATTTATGTAGTGACTCTGAATTTTCAATTTATTACTTTTGGATATTATATGGATTATTGTTAGAGCATAACACTGAGATGACATTTTATTCTATGGCTTAGTGAACCCATAATTAAATTTTTAAATATATTAAATATACTAATTATCATTCATAATTTTTTTTCCTAAAAATAGGAATATATCTTAAATGGTGGATATGATTATAAACATGAGGTTCTTCTTGAGTATTGTGGATAGGTATTAACCTATGCGCTATATAACCATTTTAAACATTGAGAGTTTTTATAAAATGTAGTCATGAGGGAATAAATATTTATTTATTTAATTTAATGTTACTCATTAACCTAATATCTTTCAATAAATATGTATTTATGAATAATTTTCAAGGTAATCTACAGAACCATGCAAATTGATAGTGGGTGTTGAATGAGATATTGAACGATGCAATAAGATATGATTGAGATCAAGGATCGGTGTGCTAATAGAACATGTGAGTCTCACCAAAAAATATGTATGACCTATATACCCAAGAAATTGATCTGAATAATTATAAGAAATTAGTTATATTTAGATTTAGCATTATTTTATTACACCAAGAATTAATTTTAATCAATCAGCCAATGAATTGATTCGGTGATCATGCATATTGGGTGTATAGGTTAAATTTTTTGGATAATTGGAGATTTAATTATTATTATATTATTATCACTTAATTATCCATTGTAATGGTAATAAATCGAGTCCAACATGAATAATAGATTTTTTATGTTCCTCACATTCTAGATTTGTGCATTTCCACCCCCGCTCTTTGTTCATTGTGGTAAATTTCATAGTCTTGCAGTTCAAGGAATACAAGGGAAATAAATATTTTCACACTCTTTTCATGGATAAATGTACTGACATCACAAAAAAGGGTTTGAATCGATGATTGGATTGAGAAACTATGATAGATGACTAGTCGATGGTGGATTTTGGGATACCCACTTCTTATATCATCGGTGTGTGATGATGGTGCATCTTAATTGGTGATTTTTGAACAAATCAAGGAAGGATATCCATAAAAAATCTGATGGAGAGGGAAGATCGGACTAAATCAGTGATCTTTTAGAGAGATTATTAGTGGAACTAGAAGTGACAGTGGAGTAATTGTATACTAAGGAAGAATCATGTGTTCTAGCAAAATACATGTTATGAATCTTGTAATCTATAATTACATGCCATGTGGGATACACTATGAAATTCTAGGGATTCCATGAGAATAAATACATCACATAGACTATGAAATCTATCATGTGGAATGTGAACCTTACCCAGTATCTATGAGTGTACCTCATAGCGTACACAGACCCGACTAGGAATTCATTGGCTTGGAAATACCATTTACTCAAACACATACATGAACAACCATATTAAAACATGGTTATAAGTAAACTATGTCGGAAACATTATTTACTAGGACACATACATGTGATCATGTAGTGATACTTGGGTAGAACTTATTGCAGAAAGGACACACCATATACTTCTAATAAATGTCATGTTCTACCATTAAATGTTGTGTATTACCAAAACACACTAAAACTATTTGAAAAATTATTTTAAGATCCTATCCTCTTTTGATTGCATAATTTTCTCTTGGGTAAATTCCCTTGATCCATTATATAAGTGTTTTTAAGGAATCACATGTAATGGATAAGATTGTTATCCCTTATGTGGAAAATTTTCGTGGATAGAGTGTTAGAATCCCGTATACATGACTAGTGTGAGATCATATATCATCATTATTTCCCTAGGTGGAGTTCTTGTAATTGTCATCACAAACATTTCATGGGTGTTTTTCTCCTACTAAGTGAATTAATCCACATCGGTTTGTCGAAATCCATCTTGGATATTAGAGTGATCCACCTCTATGTGTCATTATCCATAATCTTTAATCAAGTATTTATTATGTAGAGACAAGATTTCTAGGTCATATCAAATGGATTACATCAGTGCTATCAGACTCTAAGAGTGTGTACTCTTGAATACGTGTAATAAGTATACATCGATCATGAATCCTAGCTTGGATTTAAATCTTTTTCCATCCAATTAGATTATGTATCCACATGTATTATATCTCAATATTTTTATTATATATTCCATTAACATATAATACTGATAAGATGATGGTATTATTTATTTTATATTATTAGTAATTTCAAGGTGTCCTACTCGGTATTTTTATACTCACCCATGCATAGGCCTTACCCATAAGTGTCATGTCTTATGTGGATGAATGACCTCTTGATTCAGACCAATAAGGAAAAAGAACAACTAGATGTTAGTTAGTTGGATTGACTGAGGCGTGTTCATAGTATTACCTTTAATGTAGTCCCCTATATTATGTTTTTGGTTCCAGTTGTTCTTAGTTTCATTATAGTGGTCTTGTATTTATCCATTTTCCATTCCATGACTTTTTTTCATACTCTAATGGATGGGATATGAGAAGTATGCATTTCTAGTGATTATTTTTTCACATTTTATCAATATGTTGGCGTGGATTTGTGTGTGTGTGTGTGTGTGTCTAGGTATAATAGGATAATGCCTCACATGTGTGTGATAAGCCTACTTGGTGATGGTCTTCAGCCCATGGCATTTTGGAGGAGGTCTATTGGTGGTCATGACATGTGCCATTTTAGGATGTGTTGTGAAAGAGTGTTATCATATGTAGTTGGTTCTACAATAGGACTAGAGATTGTGATATTGGCTTGGGAAAATAGTTTTATATGGTTTGACTCCAGATCTCAGGCCATAGACTCTAGTGTTTGTGCGATGACAGATGTATCTACGCACCAACATGATTAAAACCTGGTTGATGACTCAGTACAGGTAGAAACTAAATGTATGGAAAATATTGAAACATGCATAATATAAGAATGGGTTTTGGATTCCATGTACTTCTTCATTAATTTCTCTATATATACTCATTAACTATGGAATATGACTTTTTAATTCGGGGTTCACTATGAATGTAATAACCCGATCTTTTGAATAATATTTGATTACTAAATTTTAGTGTTATTTCATTTTATAGTACACCAAACTATATCATTTAATTAATTAAGTGATATCGTTTGGTTTCGAGTGTTATATGATGGTTGGTCAATATTACCATCGGAAAATAACTCATAATGTTACAATTATTGTTTATAATTACATGTGATCTAGGTCAATTAATACATAAAGAAGAGTTGATGGACTCATCCAGTATACTCGGGCCATACGAAGCCCATCTGTCAGATATTGGGAAGGTGGTAGCACCTATGGGCTTTGCTTTGGACCAAGCCTAGGTTGAGCTTCAAAATGTGTATCTTGAAAGAAATCACCTAAAAGAGAGGTTCAAGCTGAAAGAAATCACCACTTGGGAGATTTTGTTTGATCCACCCCAAGATTTATTCAACATAGCAAACCTTACAGTTAGGTCCCATGTAGGTGTTATAATGGGCTATGTAACAAAGCGTTAGATACTTTTTGTAGTCCCTTAGTATAAATAATTATTTTTCTTATTATAGTAAAATTGTGATTTTCAAATGTCCGGATAAATATGGGATGAATATTATTGAGGAATTTGGAAAATGATATTTTAAAATATTTATGTAAACTTTAAATAATTAATAATGTGAAATGATTTTCAGAAAATGGTCTTCTAAAATTGTAACATGTAAGAAATTTAGAGTCTAATAAGTTCAACATAAATTTTTGTGAATTGTAAAGTATGAATAGTAATATACCTATATGAATAGAAATGCATAGTAAAATGGACAAAAAATAGAATCTTCACCCATGAGTGTACAAATACAATTTAGAAATCTTAAAAGTGAATAAAACGATCATAGTATAATTTTTGGTATTTTTTTATGTCATAAATTTTGTATTTACAGTTTTAATGAATTTTATAATTTAAAATTGAAATTTATTTTTATAAAATGTAATAATAAAATGTTACTTTATTATCTAATGGTTATACTATAATTTTAGGGGACCTTGATTACTTTTTCAAGGTGTTATGATACGAGTTATAGATTTAAAGTTGTTTATTTGGAATAAATAATAATTTTATATAAAAATTAAATTAAAAATATTAGAAAATTATTATCATAAAACATATTTCATTTTTTAAATTAGATCATCGATATTATGTTAGGGTAAAATTTTGGGAATTTTTTGAAACATTTGAATTTTTGGTGAATGGTAAAAATACAGATGTGAGTTTCGGTGTGATTATTGACAACATTAATGATGTAATAACGATGCTATCATTCTATTTGACTGGTGAATAGTAATATATCCTATTAGGTGTCTTAGGTGGCCAAAACCATGGGAAACCCACTCGTTTTTTCAATACCACTAATGAGGTGTTCCTTGGATAATAATAAAATATTTCCTCACTTTTCCCATAAATACCAATCCATTCCCTCAGTAATTTCATTCCAAAATCATCTTTAATGTATTTATAGTATTTTTACTTCCCAAGGAGTCCTCGCAATGTGTCCTCAACCCTCCAAGGTCCCATCCTTCTTTCTTTTGACATTACACTTCAAGGTAAGGGAACCATCCACCCTCCTTTTTTAAGTCATGACTTCCTTTATGTTATGTCTTCTAGTTCCCATTTAATTATGTGGGGGTATGATATTATATATATTTATTACTATCCATTTATTTTTTAATTTATTTGATACCTTTTCCGCTCTCATAAACTTATTTTTCTGAATTATAAGCTATATCATCAGGTTGCTGAATTTTCATAAAAGAAATCCTATTTTCTCTTTTCATTCAAGTTTTCCTTTAAAATGGTGTTTCATTCTACACCATGATATTATTTATTTTTATTATGTACCTCTACTATAAATGATTCAATTGTTTATGGGATACCCTTTTCCCCACTCTTTTTATTTTTTTTTAAAACCATGTTATATAACGGTTATGCTGCATAAATTTTGTCTCAAAATATATATCTCTTTTTCTCAAGAAATTATCTTCTTTTATTTATCTGAATACCCAAATATATTTTCATTTACATAGGTATTAATAAGGCATAATATTGACCTATTTTTATCTAGAATCTATATACTTGAATAACTCTTTCCTTTCACATGGGTTTTAAAATACATAATGATCATGTTTCTAAGCAGTTTTAAAACGTCGTGATTTTGAAGTTAAACCCAATAAATTTACTCTCTATGGGTTATTTAAGAAATGTTTGATTATGATATTTTTGGAACACATGAAAAAAATACCTATGAATGGTTCACCCTAATATCTCTCCAATGAATTGGGTAAATAATTAAATCTCTAGAGATGACAAGTTTCATGATACCTTGGTGAATAACCTTTGCAATTTTTATGATTCTTTGGGGATGAACCTTGGTGATATGTTCATGAATGTCTAAATTAAATGTTTTAGCCACATATTTATGTTATTATTCACATTATTTTCATTATGATATGACTCTACTTCAGTTTCACATTTCATTACGTTTTTTATCAAGTTCTTATTTATTTCACAAGTAAAATGATTCACTTGTTTTACTTATTGGGCCTTCTGCTCACCCTTCATTTGATGTATTCCTCTAGGTTATGAGATTGAATAATCATTATTAAGAATAACTTATGATGAATCCCTAAAAGTTTATTAGAATAATGTTTTATTTTTTGCTATTTTCTGTTAATGATTTCTATGACACTAGACTTTAAATCTCCTATATTAGTAAAATTTAAGGAAATGTTATGTAATAAAAGGTGGGATTCCACTATTGGTACCAAAGGTTAGTTTAGTTATTTTTTTAAAATAGTTTATAAAACATTAGGAAGAACCCTATAGAAAAGTTTAAATATAGGAATAATTCCTGATATTTTGGTGATTATTTAGTAAGTGGTTTATCAAAAAAATACATCCATGTCTGAATATGACCAGGTAAAGGTAGCTCTGGAACAAATGTATCTATGAGTGAAAAATCTGACAAGGAGTTTTCAGCTTGACCAAGAGTATCATGGTAAATGACAACCAGCCTTGTTGTACTCTTGGTTAGGACACTCTTAGGGGATATGTTTGGTTAATCATAATATTTTTATGAATCATTATGAAGGATTTAGAGAGAAATATAATTGTTTAAATCATGGAGATTTAAGACATAAAATCCATTATAGTGAAACGATTCGTAAGTCAAATAAGTTTCTCACTGTGGTTTTATTATTTTGGAAAATGGCGGGCAATGGGGGGAATCATGCAAATTCTGACCGCAATGGACCATGCACAGATGGCCCTTATATGGAAGTTGGAATGGAAACATTCATAAGAATGATTAACCAACTGACTCAAGTAATATGAAATAACTTGAATCTAGCTGAGAGACCGATCTCACCAGGAAGGGAACAACATTTTTTTGAATTGTTTATGTGTCAATGACCACTTACCTTTAGTTGATAAACCTCCCCATTGATTTCTAAACAATGTACCATCTCTATCAAGAAGATATTTTTTGTGCTCCCCTATTCTAAACAAGAGAAGTTTAACTTTTCTATTTATCTCTTAGAGGGAGAAGCTGAATAGTGGTGGGAACTGATTTAAAACACATGTTGAAGAGTGTAAGATTAAGCTATGTAGTGGGGAGATCATAGTGGTATATTCTTTGATGAGTATTTCCCTTGATCGATGAGAACAATAATGGAGGTGGAGTTCCTCAAGATGAAGTAGAAGGAGAATGTATCAGTTGGAAGCTACGAGATAGACTTCAAAAGGCTTTCATGTTACACCTCTAGATTTTTCATGGATCCAAATGGTAAGGTTGATAGATTCATCGGTGGACTGAGACCTCATCTGTAGAAGAATCAAGCCAATATGGATTATGATAGCTATGAGGAGATTGTTTGAAGTGCGATGAAAGTCGAAATGGAGTTTAATGAGACACAATGGTATCATAAATAAAAGGACAATAAAATATCAGTGGAGCCATTATTAGGAAGGATGTTCTATCAAGGAAGAGGAGGATATAAAGTACATCGTCCCACATGTAATAAATCTGGGAAGAAGCATTCGGGGAACTGCCTACTCAAGAGCGAGAAGTGCTACAAGTGTGGTTGAGATGGCCACATTGCACGTAATTATCATAGTGAGGTAAAGACAAAAATTCCCAACACTAATGAAAAAGGGAACATGGTGTAGGCCCTACCTAATGTCCAATGCTATATGTGTGGACAACTTTGAAACTTTTCCAATCATATTCCAAATCCTAGGGAAGTGGAGGGGAATCACCATCATCCTCCGCAACGGCCAAGGCAGCAAGGTTGTACATTAGCAATTATTACGACTGAAGTTGAAGCGCCAAATGATGTGGTGGTCGGAACTCTTTTTGTTCTCTCAAAGGTAGCAAGTACTTTTTTGTTCTAGTTCTACAGATTCTATTATTTCTTCCATGTTTTAAATGAATTTAGAATCAAACCACGATTTTCTAAAAGTAGAGTTATTAGTCCTCACTTCTAGTTGAATTATCCAAGCATCGTCAGTGTTTAGAAACTCTAGTATTTAACATAGTGAGATCAATATTATAGAATATATTGTAGTCATTCCCATGATGGATTTCGACATTATACTAGGGATGGACTGGCTCTCTAAGAATAATTCTATGATCAAAGGAATAAGAAAGGAAATCTCAGTAGTCTTGAATGGAAAACCTACAGTTATCTTCCAAGGAGATATCTAAACCAGATATTTCTCTATAATAACCTCTTATATCATTCTTTATGTATTTTATCGGTGAAGAATAAGAAGGAAATAATATTTAAGGATATAAAATATCCCCTTCATCAAGGAATATGTTGACGTATTTTCTGAGGAGTTATTCGGGCCTCCCCTAGAACGAGAGGTTGAGTTCTCCATTGAACTCGTACCTGGATAAAATCTGATATAAAAGAACCCATATAGGATGGAATTTGTGGATTCTGAGGAGTTAATGAAACAACTCCAAGATATTTTGGAGAAGGGTTTTATCTGACCAAGTGTGTCTCCTTGGGGAGCACCAATTCTCTTTGTGAAGAAGAAAGATGAATCGATATGGCTATGCATAATTATAGAGAAATGAATGAGATCACGGTGAAGAACAAACTCCCTCTTCCATGAATTGATGACTTATTTGACCAACATCGTGGGGCTCAATTATTCTCTAAGATTTATCTTCGATGTGGTTATCATCAATTGAGGGTGAAGAAAGAAGATATTCCAAAAATTTCCCCTCAATCATGATATGGGAATTATTAGTTTTTTGTTATTCCCTTCATACTGACTAATGCACCAGCTATTTTTATGGATTTGATGAATAGAGTATTTAAGGACTTCCTTGATAAATTTTTGATAGGTTTTATTGATGATATTATGATATATTCCAAAAGTCATGAGGAGCATGTGGATCATCTGACGGTTATTTTGAAAAAACTATGGAAGGAGAGGCTTTTTGGGAAGTTTAGAAAATGTGATGTCTGGTAACTTCAAGTTGATTTCATGGGGAACATTTTTACTAATTATGGAATCATCGTTTACCATGCAGAAACAAAAGTTATAGAAGAGTGGCCTCAGCCTACAACAATAGCCAAGATTTATTATTTCCTTGGATTGGAATGATATTATTGATGGTTTGTGAAAAAATATTCACGACTTTCTAATCTATTAACCAAGTTAACTCGAAAAGTGGTCATGTTCATCTTGAAAGAGGAGTGTGAGGAATATTTCCAAGAGATGAATAAAAGATTGGTTACTACACCCATATTAACTGTACCCTCAAGTGGAGAAGGATCAGTTATTTTTAGTGATGTGTCGTTGAAAGGGCTAGGGTGCGTCCTCGTGGAAAATGAAAAGGTCATTGCTTATGCATATCAACAGTTCAAGACTCGTGAGTAGAACTATCCTACACATGATCTAGAGCTAGATGTGTTTATTGTTTCCCTAAAGATATATAGGCACAATCTTTATGGGGAGAAATGTGATATATACACATACCATCAATGTTTGAAGTATATTTTCACACAAAAGGAATTGAACATGAGAGATATGAGATGGTTGGAACTTGTCAAAGACTATGATTGTTCAATTAATTATCTTCTCGAAAGAGAAAATAGATTCATTGATGCATTAATAAGGAAAGACTCTGTTGTTCCTTCCATGATGAGGATCTAGAGAGATCATTTGATTAAAGACCTAGTAAATATGGGCATGATAATTATTAGGGAAGGGACACCATCATCCCTAACCCAAATTATTTCTCAAAAGTCATTATAATAGATGATCGAGAAAGATCAGAAGGAAAAGCCTTTGTTATAGAAGAAGTTTGAGGCTGTGATTGATGGGTTGTTTCTTGAGTTCAATATTGACAAAGAAGGTGTAATGAAATTTCATAGTAGACTATGTGTTCCATCTATTCTAGAAATAAATAAGGACCTGATGGATGAAGCTTATATCTCTAAATTCTCTATTCACCCTACTATCACAAAAATGAATAGGGACCTTTGTGATCCTTATTGTTGAAATAATATGAAAATGGATATTGCTGACTACACATCAAGGTTCCTGGTATGTTAGAAAGTGAACGTAGAGTGACAACTTCTAAAAGGGTTATTGCAAATACTACCCATACTAGCATGGATGTGGGACAATATAACTATGGAAATTGTCACTAGTCTATGGAGAACTTCCAAATGTAATAATTTGATATGGTTTATTGTGGGCCATCTCAGCAAGACTTCACATGTTATCACTATTTATGAAGATTTCTCTCTTGATAAACATTTCAAGATTTACTTGAAGGATGTCGTAAGGCAGTATAGAGTTCCACTTTCAGTAATATCTGATCATGATGCAAGGTTCACATGAAAATTCTAGAGAAGTCTTCAACATGATATGAGTACCGAATTGAATATTAATACTACCTATTACCCCCAAACTGATGGAAAATCAGAAATAACTATTCAAACACTCAAGGACATGCTGAGAACATGATCAAGGGAATTTAAGGGTGGATGGGATCAACATCTCTCGTTAGTTGAGTTCTCTTACAATAATAGCTTCCACTCGAGAATTCAAATGGAACCCTATGAAGCTCTATATGGTAAGAGATGTATAACACTTACTTATTGGCATGAAGCTAGTGAGGGAAATCCTATTGGGCCTAATCTTGTATAAGAGATGACAGAAAAGGTCAATGCTATCCAGCAACACATTAAGGCTATTCAGAGTCGAAAAAAGAGTTGTATTGACAACCTTTGAAGGGTCTTAAAGTTTGATGATGGTGAAAATGTCATTCATTGAATTTCACCTTGGAATAAAGTACTAAGGTATGGGAAGAAAGGGAATCTTAGCCCAAGGTACATTGGCCCCTATGAAATCATTGATCGCAATGAGGAGTGGCATATCAGCTTTTAGCTTCATCCAAATCTAGCACATGTTCATGATGTCTTACATCTATCCCTCTTGAGTAATTACATACCTAACCCTTAAAATGTACTAAATCCAAAGGTGGTACAACTATAAAATTACATATCTTATGAGGAGTAGTCGACGAAGATCTTGGATTATAGATACAAGGTTCTACATAACAAGACTACCCACCTTGTTAAGGTGTTATGGAGGAACCACAAATGTGAAGAAGCCACGTGGGAACCAGATGAGTTTATAAGGAAAAAGTACTCACACCATTTCCCTTCTTAGGGTATGATTTTAAACTTCGGGGAAGAAATTTATTAATGGGGGAGGAATGTAACCACTTGAACTTTTGAATAATATGTATTTAATAAATTTGTGTGTTATTTAATTTTATACTGCAAAAAACTATATCCGATAATTAATGAAGTGATACCATTGGGTATTGACTGTTATATGACCATTGGTCAATATGACTATTGGAAACTAAACTCTTAACATTAAAATTTATGTTTATAAATACACGTGATCTTGGCTAATTAATACAAAAATAATAATCGATGGCCTTCTCCAGTAGACTCAGGCCGTACAATGCCCAACTGTCAGAGCTTGGGAAGGAGGAAACATCACTGGGCTTTGCTTTGAACCCAGCCAAAGCTGAGCTTTATTGTGTGAAGATTGAATGAAATTTTCTAAGGGAGAAGTTCAAGGTGATAGAAATCACCACTCGGGCAGTGTTGTTCGAGCCGACCCAAGATTCAATCACCATAGCACACATTACACTTGGGTCCTATGCAGGTGTAATCCGGGGCTATGTAACGAGGCCTAGATACTTTTAGAAAATGCTTAGAATAAATCAAATTGTTATTATTTATTATGGTAAAAATTTTTATTTTCAAATGTCCGGATAAATATAGGATGAATATTATTGCTGATTTTGGAAAAGGGTATTTTAAAATATTTAAGTATACATTCAATAATTAATAATGTCAAATGAATTTTCAGAAAATGCACTTATACAACAATGACTAGTAATAAATTTATAGTCTAATAAGATCAACATAATTTTTGGTGAATAGTAAAGCATGAATATTAATATAACCTTATGAATAGTAATGAATAGTAAATCGGCCAAAAAAATTGAAAAATCACCCATGACAGTATAAATACAATTTATACATCTTAAAAGTGAAATTATGATCATAGTATAAGTTTTGGTATTTTTAATGTTATAAATTTTTTATTTAAAATTTTATAATTAGTTTAATAATTTAAAATTGAAATATATTTTAATAAAATGTAATAATAAATTTTTAGTTTATTGTCTTATGGTTATATTATAATTTTATGGGACCATGATAACTTCTTCAAGGTGTTACAAAAAGAGTTATAGATATAAAGATGTATATTTTGAATATTTAATGACTTTATTAAAAAATTAAATTAAACGTATTTAAAAACTTATTTTCATAAAATGGAGTTTATTCTTGAATTTAGAGCATTGATATTAGGTTAGGGTAGATTTTGGGGATTTTTCTGAAACAATTGAATTTTTGGTGAATAGTAAAAATATTGTTTTGAGTTTTGGTGTGACTAATGAAATCATTAATGATGTAATAATGATGTCATATTTGTAGTCTACATGGTAATATTAATATATTCTATGAGGTGACCCATGTGGCCAAATCCATGGGCAAATACCATGGCCAATCCAATGGTTTTGCAAATACCACCGATGAAGTGTCCCTTGGAAATTTATTAAATATTTCCACACTTTTCCTATAAATACCAAGCCATTCCTCATTAATTTCTATCCGAAATACTCTTCACCTAAGTTATAGTTGTTTTACATCCCACTAAGTCCTCCCAAGGTGTCCTCATGCACCCAATATCCAAACCTTAAAGCTTTCAAAGTTACTTTACAAGTTAAGGGGACCTTTCACCATCCTCTTTTAAGTCATGACTTCCTTTATGTTATGTATTCTAGTTTCCATTTAATTATGTGGGGGTATGATCTTAAATATCTTTATTACTTTCCCTTCCATTTCTAATTGATGAGATACCCTTTCTGGTCTAATGAACATATTTTTCTGAATTATTAGAGACAACGTTAGGCTGCCGAATTTTCATAAAAGAAATCGCATTTTCTATTTTCGTTCATGTTTCCTTTCCTTGTGGGGTGTCATTCCACACCATGATATTATTTCATTTTATTTTGAACCTCTAATTTAAATGATTCATTTAACAATTGTATACTCTATTCCCCTGTGTTTTTATTGTTTTCTAAAACCATGTTACATAGTCGTTATGCTGCAAAAATTTTGCCTCAAAATATATCTCTCTTTGTCTCAATAAATTCTCTTCTGTTATTTATCTTAATACAAAAATATATATTCATTCCCATATGTATACATAATTACATAAAATTTATCTATTTGAATCATTAATTTACATACATTAACCCCTCTTTCCTTTTCCAAGGGTTATAAAAGACATAACTATCATGTTTCTAAGAACTTTTAAAACGTTAAGATTTTGATGTGAAACCCATTACATTTACTCTCTATGGGTTATTTATGAAATTTTTGATTATGATCTATGTGGCTCACATGAAAATAAATTCATATTAAGGGTGCACCATAATAGTTCTCTAATGAATTGGGTAAATAATTTAGTCTCTAAATATGACATGTTTTGTGAATCCTTGTTGAATAACCGTGGTAAATTTTTGACACCTTGGGGATGATCCCTATTGATTTGTTCATTAATGCTTAAAATATATATTTTTTCCACATATTCATGTTATTAATAAATCTCATTTCATTATGATATGCCTCTACATCCATTACATATGTCTTTATGTTTCTTTGTCAAGTTCTTATTTATTTCACAAGTAAACGGATTCCCTTGTTTTCCATACTGAGCGTTCTACTCAACCTTTCCATTGATGAATGTCTCCAGGTGACATGATTAAATAATTATTCTTAGGAATAACTTAAGATGAATCCATACATGTGTATTAGAAGAATGTTTTGTGTTTTCATGTTTTATGTTCCTGATTTCCAAGACAGTAGAATTTAAAGATCCTCTTTTTGTAAAATTCAATGAAAATATATGTAATAAAAAGGAGGGATTCCATAATGAAGCTTTCCATATATGATTAAGTATTAGGATTGAAAGGATAACCCCCCTTAGTGATGAGGCAATTATATAGGGAATTTTTCATGGGGATTCACCACCATGTTGTTCACAATTCACACCAAAACAAATATAGATGCAAATTGTACCAAAATTATAACAGATGATGTGAGAAGGATGAGCATGCTTTATGAGTTTTAGAATCATTGAACCATAAATCATGGAGGAAATACTGACAGCTAATTGGATGATTACTATCTTGAGGTAGTGAAATGATTCATCCATCATTCCAGGACAATTTCGGGTCAGATAGTGTTCATAGCCGTAAGATTTCTTTATGGATGTATTGGATGATGGTAGGGTTTAGTGACCAAGTAATAAGATTAGGACACTATTTTATAGTTAGAGTTAGAGTATTTACTCAAGGGGGAGTTTTATATAGCTATCATGAGGTTTTTGCACATCCATAAACATATACATCTTCATCATGGTAGTAAAAATGTGGATGTTTATTCATCGAGGTTCACCAGCCTCTCTTAATAGTCGATGAATATAGTGCATGATCAGATATTTCATAATTGAAATTTCAAATGAGGAACCTGGAGATACTTATATGATAGTTCTATACCTCTATTAATGACTACATATTATGGGGTTCTATAGTGTGTATTGGCGGTCAACCATTTCCCAGCTGAGCAGACGCAAGTAGTTGGTGTTGGCAGTGGGCATAGAGATGCAGTGACTTCAGCATATGGGAGTCATTGATAGTCACAAGGAACAAAACATTGGAGAAATTTTAGGAGACGATCCAAGGATAGAGTTTAGTTGGATCACTGATCAGTTGGTTGATCAAGTAAAACTAGAGAAATTTGGTGTTACTCTTGTGGCGGTCAACAACTTCTTCCATGAGATGGGCTAAAACTATGTGTGCGTGATAGGGAGAAAATGGATAGGATATGTAGATAGAGGTATTGGAAATATTATGCTATTATATGGGGAATCATACATGCAATAAGAGTTGGGAGATAATATAGAGGTTCTAGATGTTGTGATATGTGACCACCACACATAGGTGACCCCCGCATGGATTATAGACCTATTGGATAGAGGTTTGGGAAGATGTTGGTGATAGAATCTTATAACCCGTATGAACCAATGTTGATATTACAGATGATCTACGCCTTATCTACTTTAGCTACCGTACTAATAGATTAAGGTGCGAGTAACTCCTTTCCTTCCACTAACCTTGATATAGATTTAGATATTCTGGTTGTTCCCTTTGCACAACCCTTGATCCTAGAGACACCTAATGGTGGTGACTCAATGATCACAAACATATACCAATTGTCTGACTTGGCTCCGGTAGGTGAGAGTTTCTTCTGGTATCTCATTGTAGTAGTGAGGAGGCATTACAATGTCATATTTGGTAAGGACTAGTTATCTATTGTTCTTTCCCATATAAACAGTTTTATGAGAACGATGCGATGTGTCTTAAATGATGAGACTAGGTATAAGGAAAAGATAAGGAATATAAGTGTATAGCATATTTCTCATCAATTTGATATAATGACTCATAGAGTAAAAGATTCTATGGGCTACCAGTTTTATGCAGTGGTGGTGGATTTTGATGAAATATTTTCTGATGATATTTTTGGATACCTCCCCATGAAGTGATATACTTCTATATTTTTCTACAAACTGGGACAACCCTGATATTTACACCTTCATGTTGGATTTCCCTTAAAGAGATGCATGATATGTTGGTGTAGTTAGGGGATTTATATATGATGGGATCTATAAGGAATAGTGTTTTTTCCTAGGTATCCCCGGTATTTTTCTCCAATAATTTGGATGGGATCTTGAGGTTGTGTGTTGATCACCATCCCCTAAACTGGGTAATGTTATAGAAACATTATCCACTTTTTAAGATTAATGAACTCATTGACTTGTTGACCGTGATATGATGGTTCAGGAATATTTAACTTAGATAAAGATACCACCAGCTACGAGTACATTAAAAGGATATATTGAATATGATACTAAGATCTTTCTACCATCATTATGGGTAATTAGTGATGCCCTTCAGTAGAAAGAACTCCATAGAAGTGTTAATGAGGCTCATGAACTAGGTCTTCCATCCACTCCTAGACTATTTGGTGGGGGTCTTCATTGATCATATCATAGTGTAAATGGTGACCAAGGTGGACCACATGAGAAACTTGAGTATGGTACATGATGTACTTTGAGAGCACCTCATTCATGAGAATCTCTAAATGTTTCAATTCTAATTCCAGGATAACCTCTTTAGGGGAATTTTAATCTCAGAATATGGTTTATTAAATTACACAATGAAGGTTGAGGTAGTGTTAGCATGGGATCCACCCCATAGTGTGTCTGAGGTGTGTAGATTCCTTATTTTAGAATGATAATATCATATATTATTGCTGTATTTATCCATGATATCATCTCCTTTGACATATTTTACCCAAAAGGGGAAGCATTTCATCTATGCATATAGGGGAAAGATGGATTTTCATACGTTTTGAAAGAGATTGAAAGGCACACCCATTCAGAGACTTCCTGGGGAGGGTGTCAATTATTTAATGTTCATAAATTCATCAGAGACTGGTCTTGGTTATATTATGGTATAGAGACAACCAATAATTTTCTTTCTATCACGCCATTTGAGACCACATGAGCAGAACAACATGACCTATGATATTGAGATTGGAGTGGTAGTATTTGCATTAAAGATGTGTCCAAACAACCTTATTGGTGAGTGATTTATTTACTTTTTTAAGTGAAATAGTCTCAAGTATATCATCTCTCATAAGGATCATATCTTTATAAAAATGAAATGGACAGACTTCTACCTCGATTGGGACTTTTATATTTTTTTTACTACAATTAAGGGGAATATGGTGGAAGATTCCATCAGAAGATGGTCTTTTTGGTAGTTTTTTATTGAGGTGATAGATTAGTTAGTATATTTTCAATTATCATTTGTGGATGTGGAGGGATCATTTTACCCTCAGTCAAGGGTTATTACCCCTCAACTTTTATAGGGAATAAGATATTCATATCTTTGGGATTATGATTATGAAACTTGACATACTTAGATATCCATTTGACAAGATCTTGATGGATTGTATAAGGGTTGGGAGCATGACATTCTTTTCATTAAGAAAATGATTGTAAAAATTGCACTGAGAGAGGTAGTGCAGATGTAGTTTCATATATCACCATTAATGGTCCATCCAGGTTTGGAGAAGATATACCATGATCTTTAGTGAATGTTTTGGTTTCTAGGGATGGAGAAGGGTGTAATAGATTTTTTCTCTTGATGCCTTACTTGTTATTATGTGAAGGATGAGAACTGGGTTCCAATCGGTTTATCACAAACCATTGAGGATCCATAGTGGACGAGGGATGGTATATCTAGGTAATTTTTAATGGGGTTACCATGTATATCTAGATGAAAAGATTCCATATGTGAAATCATAGGCCAACTCACCGAGCTATCCCACTTCCAGAAATTTCAAAATAATTATTCAGTTGAGAGATTAGAACACTTGTATGTGCATGGGATAGTCTGACTCTAGTGAGTTACCTCACTTATTTTTTAAAAAAATTATTATATCTTCACATATTAGTTGTGGAAATGATTGTAGGAAGCCTTTGGGACTTAGTTGCATTTAAGAATCCCCTTTCACCCCCAAATTAGCAACCAAAATAAGTGGACCATTTTAGGTTTTAGAGGACATGTGGTGGGATTGAATTGTGCATTTTTTCCATTATTCAATGGATAACCTAACATTGTTGGATTTTGCATATAATAAATTCTACCATTCCACTATTAGTATGGAACCATTTGAGGCATTGTATTGGAAAACCAATAGGTCACAATTATTCTCGAAATTCCATGAAAAGTAAACACTTATGGTCCCATAGTGGGTGTGAACCATTATTGAGAAGGGTTAAATCATCCATTGGTAGTTTAGTATTTCACAGTTCCACTAGACGCACTTTGTGGATTGAAAATATAGCCCTTTGGAGTTTATAGAGGGACACCATGTTTTTCTCAGGGTACAACCCAGTATTGAATTGTGTAGATATTGTATGGAAGGGAAGAATTATCTGATATTCATTGTCCATTTCTAGATAATATTGAGAGTTGGTGAGTTGGAATATATTTTATCTATATTGTCGTAGTTTTATTGGGTACACAACATCTTCCATGTATCACATCTAAAGAGGCACCTATACGACCCATCACATGTTATCATCTAGGGTGAGCTGTACATTGAGGATGTGACTACCTTTGTTAAGTACCCTATGAAGATGTAGTATGGTTAGGATTGGATCCTATATGGGTGATTAATTCCACTACTGTCTATATAGTGGCAACATAGTAATCTTCCAGAGATAACATGGGAGTAGTATACCCATATGTTTTCTCAGTACCCACATATCATTGTGTATTCATTTGATTCTATTTCTGGGAAATAAATCCATAATGTGGGGAAGAATTATGGACTCTAAATTATTCATGTATTACTTTTGGATATTTTATATATAACTTTTGGAGCTAGGCACTCAGATGACCTGATATTTTGAGGCCCGGTGAGCCCAAAATTAATTTTTGAAATATATTAAATATATTCAATATAAAATGTGTTCATTTTTATAGAAAATTTTGAATAACACCTAAACAGAAGCTCAAATAAAAAATACAAGGTCCCAACTAATCTTAAGAAAAGGGTTCTACCCTAGATGTGACATAACCTTTTTTGGTGTAGTTTTTTTTATAATGTCAAGTCAAGTATGAATAAATAAAATAAAATGAAATGAATTATTTTATTTTTATTTTATTTTATTTAAAAATACATAATGACCTAATATCTTTCTATAAATACATTGAAATGTGTAATTTTAGGGTATGATGCATAACCCTACAAACTGAGATTGATCATTGAACTATATCTCAATAGACGACATCAGATCATATTGAGATTAGGGATTGGTATGCCAAAATAACTTGTTGATATCACCAATTATATTGATGTACAATCATTCATTACTAGTGAATGATCCAAATAAAGGTAGTATAGTGGTTTTAGTTTGATTTATACCCATTATATTATTCATATAACAAATAGGAATGTATCAACTAATGAATTTATTCATGGAACTTGCATTTGATTGTATGAGATAGATTTATCTCGTAATTGGGGATTTAATTGTGATAATATTATTTTCTTTTTATTCTTCATTTTATAGAAAATGAATTGATGCCAACATAACCATTTTTCATAGTACATTCCTCATGTTTGTGATTTTTTATTTTTCTCCCACATTTTTTATTCATATCGTGCAATTAATTTGGCCTTAGACGTAATAAGTAAATGAAAAATCAATCATTGTGATCCTCTTTCTTAGCCCAATGAATTGATACAACAAATTTGGGTTTAGATCAACTATGGGACTGAGAAGATATGCAAAATGATCATTCAGGTAAGGATTTTGGGATACCCAGTCATAATATCTTCTATATAAGATGCCACCGCATCTTGATAAAAGATTTTTGAGTTGATCAGAGAATGATCTCTAGTGATCTGCTGAAATATAGGATCAGTTAGACTAGATTAGTGATCCTACAGGGAGGATAATGAAAAAACTAGATATTATGGTAGTGTGGGAGTATGTGGATGATGAATCCTGAGTTGATTATGATGGTACGAAGTTGGATAGAGATGTAATAAGATGATGGAAGAAATGTTTTGTGTATGTTTATTTTTATTTTTATGTAATTAATATTAATCTATCACTTTGTATGTTGTGATGATCAGATATAAGAAGTAATAGAACCAATTAATTAGAATTAAAATTTTTATGAAAATATATCGATTTTAGTTTTCTATTATGAATGTGTTTTTTGGATGATTTTTTTTCCCTGACAGACATTGTGTCATAAATGATTTTATAAATCATAATTACAATTTGTATCGAAGTTCAAAATTATTTTAAGATATTTGATACCAAATAATATGATACATTTTTGGTTTTTAGGTTCTTAAAATCATAATTTTTCTATAAGAATTCGATCTAGGAATGGTAAATGAATGGGGAAGAAAATCTGTCTAAGTTTGATATAATTTTTATAAGAATTCTGAGTTTGTAATAGAAATATAAATTTTTTTGAATGATGGGAAGTCATATAACGTTACAATATATGTAATATAATTTTATTCTGGTATGAATTTTCTTAATGTCATGGGGAAGACAATATACAAATAGTATTTTGTGGGAGAAGAGAGTTTTTGAAGTCGATGTATTTTGGTCATAGTTCAACGATTTGTGTTTCAAATGACATAGATATTCCTTGATTTCCAGGAAATATGAATTCATTTAATTAAGATGTTTTTCAATAGCATTAGTCGACCAATCCATTTAATTAGTCAATATATTTGGCTGTTTGATCAACCAAATCGATCAATATAGAGGATCAATCATCAGTTTCATAGATTCCTAGTTAGAGAAGGTGATACTGTCCCCGACCAATCAAAAAAATATATTCCACCCATCCATCAGTAGAGATTAAAAATATAATCCATCAAAAAAAATTATTTTTATATTTGAGGAATCTTATTTATATTCTTATCATATGAAGAACATATTTTTTGGTGTTTCTAGACCGATGAATGAGTTGTGTTTTTGAGAGACCAATCTGATGATGATCAACAATATAGTCAACCATTTTCATTGAAAAAAGGAATTTTGGTTGTCTTAAATTTGTTCAAGTGTCATCAGAAATGCTGGTATGTTGTTCAATCATATGGAAGATAGATATAGATTCCTCAAGCACACATAGATATCGATAAGGCATCATATGCTAGGCTTCATCGAAAGCAATGTCATCAGGTTGATGAATTTTTTAACAATTTAATAAATAGGAAATTGTTTTAAAATATATTTTTGATGTTTCATCATGATGGTGATGGAATCTCTATGAGTTTAAATTAATTTTATTAAAATAAATCAAAAGTAAAATGAAGTATCAAAAATGTTTATGATAGTATAGTTTCGATGTTTTAGTTGTAAAATTGGAATGGATAATCAACAATTTTATGTATGCATCATCATAATTAAGAATAATATGTAAATGAAATCTATACCAGAATAAATATTTTATTATAATTTTGAAACAAGATTTTTTTGTGATATTATTTGAGATGTTTCAAGAAGAATATAGAAATTTGGAGAAATGATGATGACTTTAATGATGGAGTTTGAATAAAAATTAAATTCGGGATTATCAAATTTTGCTAAGTTGCATAAAAATTTCAGATTCTCTCCCATTATAATATTGTTCACCTACAAAGATATAAGTACATACATTGTACTTTCGTATAGAATCATGTATTTAAATTTGGGAGAGAGAGATATCCCTATAGGTTTTGCATAAGTGGAGAATTTTTTAAACCATGTTTTCATGAGGATGGTTTATTGATTGAAGGATTATATTGGAATGATACTGAATCTAGCTGATCTATTGGAAAAACATTTCTAAGGAATGAAAGAAGTAGCTAAGTGGATCTAGATTTTCTATTCACGTTTTTTCAATACTCAATAATTGGACTGAGGAATAAAAAAATTATTCAGATTGAGTATACATACAACATACAGAATGTTTTTTATACATTCTGATGGGTAATAATGGGAATAGAAATTTTTTAAGGTTTAAAAATGTGTAAGATATTTAAGTACCATAGTGACATGTTTATAAACAACCAGTTAAGTATTCTTAACTTGTTATAAAACCTAAATTGCATCATTTTTTGTATAAGAGTAATGTGCACTTTTTGTTTAATCATTGATATGAAAAGTGTAAGGATATTTTCTACATTTTATATTCACACAAAAGGATTGTTTTCTCATGTATTGTGTACTATTGGATTATTTAAAAACAATTACATGGTCTTCCTACTCCTATTGAGTAGTAATACCTATAAATACTTATGTTTTTTTTGGATATAAGAATGTTTTATTTTCAACAATCTGATAATTCTTCAATTTGTGCTGAAGGTTGTTATAAAATAAAGTTAACATAAATGAAAAATATAGCACTAATTCACAACCTCCCCCTCTCAGTGATACATTGATCCTTTTTGGGCTATTTCAATGTAAAAATCCAGTTTACATGGTGCAGAAACAGAATTAAATGCCATATAGGACCCCCTGTGTAGTGATTGGATGTTCAATATAATAAAAATATCACATGGAATGTGATCATGATCACACAACATGTGAACCTTACATGGAAGTTTTTCATGTTCCATGGCAGGTACACAGACATGGAAGGGATTACACAAGATCAGACATGTCATGTACTCAAACACAAAAACATATAGCTATTTGAGGACATATTCAAGAGTATACGGGCTAGAAAAACTCTCTACAGAAACATGGATATTTATATGTGCATGATACATGGTTAGAAACTTGTGTTCAAATGAAAATCCATATACTTCTTGTACACAGTTTTTTCTTTTTCAATTGTGGCTTGGATCCCTTATGCTCTTCTGATTAAAAAATATTCACAGTGGTAAACTCACATTATTTAATATTTAAGGGTTGTTTTAGAATAACATGTAGTTCATAAGATGGTGATTCTCAATGTGGAATATTAGTATCAGATAGAGTTTTTGAATCCCTTCATGAGGCTTGTGTGGGATCTTATCTCATCATCAATTCCCTATATCAGGTTCTTGGTATCATTGTGACCAAAACTATGATGGAATCGATCCCTTAAAGAGTAGTTTAAACTGTATTGGGTTATTGGTATCCCCAATGGATCCAGGAGTGATCACATATTGTTTATCATTCAATTCATTCATCTAGTGTGTATATTATGGTGATACTCGATGATCCTGACATCTTGGATTAGTTCCATCGATTCCATCAGTCTTGAGGATCATGTTCTCCTCAACAAGTGGAATGTGGTTCCATCAAGTAGGAATCCTAGGATGGATTTATGGTTTTTACCTTACTTTGAGACTATATTCCTACATATAGTATATTTTTATATTTTTTTTATATATTCCATAGACATATACCTTTGTTGAGAATAATTTTATTCATCGTGTTATATGCATAGTGATTTCATGGTGTCTTACTAGGTATTTTCATACACACTACTGCTCAATATTTTCATGCATGTGTCGTGTTCTTATGCAGATGAATGACCTTTAAATGGAGTCATACCCGGACCAAGATCCAGTGGATCATTATGAGATGAGTAACCCGAGGTGTGTTGCTATGGTTACCATAGCAATTGCCTTTACTGTAATTTTAGGTTGGACATGTTCTCAATATATTTATGACTGGATTTTATTTGGATATTTTTCATTCGATTATAGTTTTAGTACTCAGATGTATGGGATCATAGATGTATGCATTCATGGGTATTAGTTGTTTACATTTTAGAAATATATGGGCTTTGAGATGGGCGTGTGTGAGCATGTTCATTAGGTTTAGGCCTCTCGTGTGTGTGATATTCCTTCTCGATGTTGGCTACCAGCACCTATCCTATCTGAGGTATGATGGGTTAGTCATGAAATGTGCCATTTTTTAATGGGTTGTGACAATTTATATGATCTAGTTTGTTAAAAAATATTTATACTTTTGATAATGTTTCTTTTTATAATTATTTATATCTCGTTCTATGGGTTTTATTTTAAATTTTATTTTATAACATCGATTAGTTGAATTTGAAAAAATTGATTCCATATTTAGATTCACTATAATAAAAATTATCTTACATGATCAACAAAATTTTTTTTTGATTATTAGTGAAAATAATAAAAATTAATTTCCACGGTTTAGGTAAAAATTGTTTTACTCGGTGTTAAATTAAGAAGATAAGGGTTGAAAATTACCGAAAACATGACCAATTATTATTTTATGAGAATATTAATACCTCATGTCACCCAATTTTTTATATTGGTCCATTTTTTATCCTTTTAGTATTTTAAAATCATTTTTTTAATTCATTAATTCCAAAAAATTGAAGTGATTTATCTCCCTAACTTATAAACGTCCACCCCATATACTCTTCTATTAACACCACAATAGCCCTTTGGATATGACTAGAAATACACAAATACCTTCCCTATTTCTATATAATAAAATTAAATGCATTTTTTTCCATAAATATATCATAGGTATGATTTAGTTGAAAACCTAATGGGGCCATCCAAAGAAGAGGTGAATTTTTTAATCCATTTTTGTTATTTGATTACTTATTATGCATCCATAAAATCATATTCAATAATGATTATATAATAAAAATGGTGTATTCCATGTACTTAGATTTTATGAAGTTAATGTAATAAATTTTATACATGTCCTATTCCATAAAATGGGAAATGAAACAATCAATCATGTGTACGGTGGACTACCACCTCATGAACTTAAGTAATTCATTTTCCATAACTGATTCTCATGGATAAATATAAGGATAGTTATAATTTATATGTATGCTATTTATAAATAGATAATATTTATTTATTATTGATATTACATCAACCGTTTTATGTTTCATTCTATGGAAGATACGATAATGTTGCTCGTGTGTGCGGCGGACTACTGCGTCGTGAAGCGATGTGATTCATTTTTTACCAACACATTACATGGAATTAAATAAAGAATAAATTTTATGAATACATAAGATTTTTAAGAAATGATATTGATTATGTAAAATTAATTTACCATACTCATTCTTACCCCCATTCACTCGTTAATTAAATTATTACATCTCTTGTGCGTATGTATGAACTGCCCTCTCCACGAAGTGATTCTCCATGATAAAATTTAAAAAATGATTCTAAAAACCAATCCAATTAAAAATAATGATATTTTTGACCTCATTATAATTATATAGATGTTCGAACAATATATGATAATCAAGAACCAAAACATGCACATTAAAACACGCATTAGAAAATAAGGCAATTAACACACAGGACAACAATGATAGTGAAAGATTGTTAATGATTGAGTGATAAGATGTTATAAAATAAACATATAGTATATAATAAATATTAATATTGTTATAGTATAAGTTATTAATGTCACGACCTGCCTTCACCATGATGAGGGAAGCAACATCAGATTTCTAGACCCTTCCTTCTTCAAGTTGAAGGAGAGATAATGACTCCCGAGACCCACCTTCAATAGGTCTTGGAGTGGCGACTAGCACCAAGGGTATATAATCACCCAAAAGAAGGAAGGAATTGCCCTTTTTATTTAATAGGATCGAGAGATAAGATGGTAAATCCCACAACACCAAAATTGAAAGTACATGTAAATCCCAAAAAAACCATTCCAAATGCATGTTCCAAAAGTAAATGATACAAAAGTACAAGGAGGCTACAAGGGTAATGTACCAAATAAAAGAAAAACAGCAACTGCAACTGTCCCAACGTCTGAGCTAGTACGGTCCCACACGATCCCTAAATTCCTCCTAGAATCATGAAAGTAGTTTTATATACGTAGGGTGATCATACAAATATACTCAGTAGGGAAAACCAAAGACTCTCGTGCACAAGTGGCGATGAATTCTAATGCCCTCTGAGAGAAGAAATAACCAATGAACCAAGTAAGGGAAACTAACCACCCAAACCTCACCAAGGAAGACTCCCCAAATAACTCATGTCAAGTCATATATAGTAATATCACATCAATATTTGGGTACCCCACGCCACTTTCCCACTGGTTATTGAAGACATCCTATGCATTGAACCAATCCCGACATTCTCAACGCAGTCCCACTGCCAAACCCTACCCGCACAAACCTGGGCCACAACCACACATCCTGCCCACAAACACTTAGGCCACAAAAACTATCCCGCCCACAGACACATGGGCCATAACAACCACACGTAACCATGCCTGCAAACACCAAGGCCTGAACAACCACTTCCATGCCTGAAGACACGTGGGCCTCATTCTGAAGATAATTGGGAAACAACCTGCCTGAAAACACCTGGGCCAACCACCACACTAACCTTCCAGAAGATTCTTGGGATAATAAAGCACTTCAGGCCATCACAGCCTGCCCGAAGAGTCTTGGGCTATTCGAGAAAGGGAGAAAAAACGGAGCTAGTAACCAGCAACTAATAGGAGTGTTGGGAAAACACCCGCCCCCATGGAATGGGGGTGTTTGGCACTAAATTCTCAAATTGGGTGGGGGAATGAATAAGAAATGTAATAACTAATATATATATATGTAGGGAACAATCACTCATCCCATCCTAGGGTTTCCAAGGCCAACCTAAGCACAAACACACTCGTTACTATTCATAGAAAGCACACTACTCACGGTCGAGTCACAACTCATTCCCAAAACAAATTCCCGGTTTAACCCATTCTTGTATTCATGTTCTGGTGATCCCATTTATGTAATGTCCTACACTACTGGGCAACTGACAGGAATAACCACATGCCAGGAAAAGAGAAACATCCGAACAACTATTTAAGCATTCACACCCGGTTCTCTTGTGAAGTCACAACAACAAAGGGATAAGTGAGATCCCTCAAATTACTGGAACCAAAACGAGCCTCGAGATACTACCCCACACCATAAAAGAAGTAAAAGTTATATCCCTCCAAGTATTGGAACCAAATAAGGCTTCAAGATATAACCCCACATCCCCAAAACCATGAACCAATGATATGCCAACAATAGTGGATTCCAACCCAATTCGTATCACAAGTAGAGAAACCACACAGTTTCAGACTCACAACCAAGAGGATCCCATCATTACCCACATCACACCATAGGAAATAAAATAGAACAACACACATAATACCAAAATAGAGTAGGAAAAAATCCAGGTTCAAGCACATCGTTCATTATTTTCTTCTTTCAGTTGGTTAGCAGGGGTGACCAAAGAGGGATTTATGTTTACTGGGTATCCATTTAATCCACGGAGTTTACGTGATTAACCAATTTCCATGTTATAGTCATTTAATCATCACAAAATGAGAGGGTTCATTAGTACACATTGAAAGGCCACCAACAACCATGATTTTCAGTGAGCATAGCCCAACAGTTCACCACATTAGTATCAGGGAATTGAAGAAAAACAGAACAGAAGCACATCATTCAAACCCCTTCCATTCATTCTTTAAAGTCCATTTTTATCTTTATTAAGGTTTGGTTTCACCCACTCCCATAGAAACAACAGTGTACCCACCCCACATGATACACAGAAAGGAGAGTCGAAGGAAAATCCCTACTTGGTTGATCAAGGATCGATTATTTATCCACGCTCCAATAACAGGGGATGTGCGGCTTGTAGGGGAGGAATTCAGTGGAATCCAAGAGGTGTAGAATGCTCCAGCCGAGGTGCACCACAAGACACGAGAAAAGAGGAACTCCAGGAACACTAGGAACAAGAAAAAAATACAGCTGAGAAGAAAAATAAGAAACCTTAGTGGGGGATATAAAGAGGTGATCCAACTGTTATGGGATATGGAATTTTGAACACTTAGAAAGTCGGATCTTGGGTTTCTACGCGGGTGGAAAGTTACAGAAGATTATATTAAGGTGTTATTTAATACCCCCATCATGGAGGTTTCTCGGGATTTTTAAGAATTAATTATGGGATTTAAATGGCTTTAAAAAGGGTAAAAGAATTAATTTACGTCAAAAATATTACGTTGCGAGAGCGGGGATTGGAAAAAGAAAATGGAGGGCTGGGTGAGGAAACAATGCCACCGTCATGGTTCCACTGTGACTGGTGACACCGTTTTGGTGGAGCCTTATTTTGGAAAAGTAATGGCTAGGGGGGGTCCGGTCCCTTACAAATGACTTTCTAAAAATCATTATACTAAAGCTTAACGTGTGCTAAACTAAAAGAAAATTGTAAGTTAAGGGATTTCATCTCAATTTACACTTCATTGCAACTTAATTAGTAGTATGAAACTATTCATTTTTTGTGGTCTATATAATTTAAATTTGTGGAATTTAATATATTTATATAATTATTAATGTTTATTTATGATTCAATTAGTTATAATCATAAATTAAAATTTAAATAAAAAAATAGCCTTCCTTCTCTTTTGATCAGTTATATATATATATTTTCTATATACATATTTTAAAAACTATTTTTCAAAAGCCTTTTATATAACCATATTTTTTATTAACGGAATTATTTTTTTATCCATGACTTTAATATTTTTTTAATTGAACCACTTTACTATATTATAAATAGTATTTTTTTTATTTCTTTGCAAAAGGATGGGTTTTCCAAAAGTATAAGGAAGTAATGGTATTCCCTACCAACATAACCATTTAAAAAATTTAGATTCTTCTAAATTGTTTTAATGTTTTTGAAAAGAAAACTATTTTATGAATGGTTATTTTAAAAATTTACATTTATTCCATTTATTCTTCTAAAATATTACCTCTCAATTATTTTCTGGTCTTTTACCTTCTCTTGAAACAATCTCTTTATTGAGATCATTTATCAATGGATATTACATTTATATCAAATTTAAATATTATTTGTACCATGGATATGGTTATTACATAAATTTGTTTTCATTTTTATATACATTGTATTATTAGAAAATTTATTGGATTTAAGGGAGAAATATTGATTACATTGTTTCCTTTAATAATTAAAAATATTTATCGATGATAATTTTTTTAATTAAATAGAACATTCAATATATGAAGAAGGAATAGGGTATACAATGAAAAATGGGGACTAGAATTATATATCCCCTTGAGACATCAATAAATCTAATAAGATAATTCTGCTAGACTAATTAAATGGTTGTTGACCCAAATTTTTTAACTATATTTTGAATAGTTTAGAATATATAAGTATCACGATGTTAGAGATCTTAAGGTCTAATATTATGCATTTAATTCATGGATAATTTAGTAATTATTTTTATATATGATATTTTGTCAATAATATAATCCATATGGGTATTTAATTATCACGTCATTGATTAAATAACAAGTCTTTTAATTTACTGACCTTACATATTGATTGTTCCTTACGTCATGATCATTTTACTGATTAAATTGAATGAATTTTCTATTATATACCTTCTCTTATTGTTTATTACTAATTATTTGAGATCATTGTTATTCTTTCTTCCTTCACTAGTATATTAAGATGATTTATTTAAATGAGTTTCAAGGATTCTAAACATTTATGTTTATGATGTTCTATTTATTATTCCTAATGTAAAATGGTTAAATTATATGTATCTAAATAATTTATATTACAAAAAAAAATCCTCATATCAGGAATATATCCTTTGGCTCTTATGAAAATTTAAGAAAATAACTCGTAAGTCGTGTTTACTATAGTATAGGTCATTACAGTTCGAATCAACCAATGTGTATTCGAAACCTTGGTAACTAGATTTTGTAAAACATATATTAGGGTAAATAACCCTATAAAATAATTTGATTATATATATTATTTTTGGAAAATATAATGAATATTTTTGTAATTAATATAATTTTTAGATTACCTAGAAATATATCCATTTCCAGATAATACATGTGGGCATGGAATGAGCGTAGATGTACCTTGTCGTAATAACTCTGAAAAATGATCATCAAGCTTGACTTGAGAAATACCTAGTACATGATAATAGGCTTTATTGTGGGTCTGGTTTGACACTACTTGGGTATATGTTAGGGTTAATTCACTATTTTATTACTCTTTGTGGAAGATATGATATTATTACCAAAAGAAACCAATTTTATGAATATGATATTAAAAATTCATAATTTTTTATTTTTTTGTTACGTGGTATACCATATTTATATTTATAAATAATGATTTAAAATTCTTATTTTTAGGTGCTATTAAAGTATATTCCATTTTATATTAATTGAATCTTTTAAAATGTAGTTTTTCATTACTCATGGACATTGTATAGATATCCCTGCTGAGAAGAACAATATAACTAGTATTATAACTCAGATGTTCATATCTAAATTAGGCTATCTAAATTTGGTTATAGAAAAAATCCATTCTCAAATGGATATGAATGTATTTACACCAAATGATTCTCCAATATTGGATCACTTCATTAGACATAATCGCCCATCATTTTTTTTGCACTACTAGTCCTTTGGTCAATTTGAAATGGATTACTTCACTTGAAATGATATTTTTGGAATTTGAATATGATGAAAAAGAAATATATGTAATGAATCTTTACAATATAATGAGAAATATTGATCAATGGTTCACATTGAGGAAATATACTAGGGAGGAATATGAAATAGAATATATGGAATTGATATATTTTAAGGAGACATTCCAGGTTAAATATTAACCTCATTAGAAAGAGACTGAAATGAAGTGAAGTGTACTTAGATTAGTGAAAAATGAAGTTTATGAGGAAATATTTACAAGACTATCCCAACTTTCTATGGATTATATTATAATTTTACAATGAATGACTTTTCAATTCATCAAATGGTTTGGTTCGTTTCTCTAAAGGGCTCTAGATTCTCAATATTATTCGTCATATGTTGTGGTATTTTTATGCTCCATCAAGAAAAAGAATTACATTCATGGATCCTGAATATATTGAAAGGTAATCAATCGAATAGAATATCATTTGACCAAAATTAAAATTAGTATTCATCAAATAAGAAGAAGAATACAATGCAATTTCCATCATGTGGAAATTATGGTAAGAAATATCGTGAAAAATTCTTATAGGGCATGGGATTTTATTACAAATATAGTGATAATGGTGTTATATCTCATTAATTAAAGGGGAAAAACAAATTAATGGCGTTAATTGAATCTTCTCTAATGAAATAGGGAATTATTCAAACCGATTCATGGAGTATCAACGGTGTATACCATAGAAGAGGCAATGGGTGCAAGGAAACCAAACTTCATCACTATTTCTAAGGTAAAAACACTCAATGATATTGTTGTAGGAACTTTAATCATAGCCCCAATGACTTATAATTCACCATTTTATTATGGATCCTTTTATCCATTAATACAATCCATCTTTATCGAGAAAAATAGATATTTACCTAGAACATTAACAAGGGTGTTTTTGGGTAAAAAACCATGCGTAAGTCTCATAGAAAAAATAATTTGTTAGGAATTACCTAGTATGATACATAATATTGACCTATTTAATAAATTTATTTTTATACTTATGTTTGACTTTGATGTAATCTTTATAATAGATTGGATTTCAATATATGATACAAAAATTTATTATAAAAAAAGGACGAATTTTTTTGTTGATGATGTAATATTACTTATCATTGGAGTGGAGACTTCATCAACTAAGTCATGTCTAGATCCATCCATGGTAGATATTTTGAATTATATTCTTGGGGAATAAGAGAAAGAACAATATATAATTGGAATATTTAATCTTTAAACTGAGGATGTACCAATTTTATATCAATATATTGATGTATTTATTTGGGAACATCTTGGATATGATCAATAGCATGGTATTTATTTTTCCATTTAATTAATCCCAAATTCATGATCTATAACAATGAACTAATATAGAATGGACACTATGTAATTAGTGAATATAAAGAATAAACTAGATGAATTGTGTGATAATGGTTTCATTCTCTCTAGTGCCTCACCTCAGAGATCCATTTTTTTCTTCATTAAAAACAACAATGGATATTTTTGGATGTGAATTGACTATAGTTAAATCAAATCTATTTAAATAAATTTGAATTTTTCCTTTCCAAATATTGATGACTTATTTAATCAACTTCATGGAACTAAATAGTTTTCGATGATTAAATTTATTCTATGCATAATCAATTATATTTTAATAAGGAAGATATTATAAAGAGAACATTTCAAATAGAGAATGGACATTATGAGTTTATAATAATTCCATTTGTGTTGACTATTTAACCATATTCTTTTATGGATCTAATGAGAGTAATATTCATGGAAAATACAGAGTACTTTTTAGTGCAATTCGTTGATGTTATCATTGTTCATTAAAAATACAATGAGGATCCGAAGAATAAATTATTAATAATTCTTGAGACATTTATAAGAAACGTTTTATATAGAAAATTTAGTAAGTGTGGATTATAGATCCAATAATTTTTTTATTGAAATATTGAGTCTAATGATGGGATCTTAGTAGATAATTTTTAGAAAAAGGGAGTATATGAATGAATTACACTAATGAACAAAACCATGGAATGTTTTTTTATTATTTTTGAATGTTCTATCAATGAATTGTTCAAACCTTTCCCGATTGGATAAATTGTTAACCAATTATATGTGTAATGGAGGAATAGTTATAATGAAAAATGAATTTGAAGATTGTTTGGAAGAATTGAAGTGGAGATTAGTGAACTCTTTGATTTTGACTCTTCCCTAATTAAGTGAGGGATTTTTTATATATAATTGTGAATCAAATAAGGTACTTGATTATTTCCTTATGATAAATGAAAAAAGTTATATCATATGCATTAATATAGTTAGGGTCCCTTGAACAAAACAATTTTACCCGTTATCTTGAGTTGGTAGCGGTAATGTTAACATTGAAATAAGGAGACATTATATATAAGGTGAAATATGTGACATATATAGATAAAATAAGATCCTAAAATAAGTATTTTAATAGAAATATTTCAATATGAGGAACAAAAGATGTTAATAGCTACTCAAGGATTATTATTTATCAATAAACTACTACCTAGGGATGTAAAATAATTTAGATGATTAATTAGGCTAGAAATATCATGGAGTTTTAACTAAAATAAATATTAATAGGGATCATATGTTCATTTTTCTAGTTATGATAGATATAGGAATTATTTCGGAAATATAGGAATTTCTCTATTCTCAAATGATTATGAATCCATATTTATTAGAAATGATTAAAAGATATCAATATAATGATGAGAAATTTCTAATGAAAATTAAATCTATAAAATATGTAAAATTAGAATATTTTTATTGTCATGTTGGTATTCTAAAATTTAGAAAGAGTCATTATATTCCATATATACCTAATAAAATGATATATTTTTCAGATGAAACTCATAGTTTTAATTTTTCAATACACTTTAGTAGCACCACGATCTATTCGGATTTGAGGGAACAATTTTTTTGGGACCACATGATGAAAAAAATGTTTATTATGTTTCAAGATGCATGGTTTGTCAATTGGAGAATAATGGGAGATATAATCCCAGAGGATTCATTCAACATCATCATATTCTTATATAGAAAAGGGATGACATTAATGTGGACTACACTTCTAGATTAGCATGGATTCCTAAAAGGAAATATAAAATATGATTTATTGTTGAAAACCATACCAAATATAAACATTTTATATCTATATGTGATGATTTAACACGAGAGTAAATCATACTACTAAATATTATTGAAGTTGTAAAACATTCTAGCCCACACCATTCAATTGTGTCAGATATTTATACTCTATTTTCATTGAAAATATGGATGATTCTTCAAAAATGAACTTGATATTGAGAATAAATTTTCAAAACCCTACCATCCAACACCTATTGAAAATCCCAAAGTACTATTGAAATTTTATAATACATATTGACATCATACACTATTTATATTCATGTATTGTGGGTTCAGTATTTAACTTTGGTTGATATTTCCAATAACAATAGATTTTATTAAAGTATTTGAATGGAGTCATATTGGGTATTATATAGTATGTGTTTTTGTACTAAAACTTGTTTGGATGGGGTTGGTGAATGGAAACATGTAGGTCTGCTATATGATTAGCAGACAATGGTAATAGAAAATATTATTCAGGATCATATTAATGGATCTCAAAGTAGGAAAAATACTTATGATGATATACGGAAAAGGGATTTTGAATTTCAATTTATAGATCATGTTTTGTTCAACGTATCTCAACTGAAGGGTGTTATACGGTTAGTAATAATATGAAACAAATCCCTATTTACATCATGCCCTTTCAAAATCTATAAATTATTGGAGTTGGGTATTACAATATGGAAATTTTACCAATTCCATAACATGTACATTATGTGTTTTATATATCACTATAACCTAAGAACATGATAGACCCAAAAATTGTTCTCAAATATAAAGAAATAGATTTGGAACTTGATCTATCATAATATGAAGATATATCAAATTTCACGACAAATGAAAGTAGGTGTTGAGGAACAGAAAAACTCTACTTGTAAATGTATATTCATGAAATCAAAAATTTAGTAAGTAATTTGGGTAATATAGTATGTTATGAAGAATAAAAAACCTCATTTTTTAAGGTAATTATCATTGAAATTAAGATGATGAATTTTTTAGGAGTGTAGAATGTATAAAAATAAGACATTATGATATATTTATTTTTTAAAAAATATAATTTATTTTACAGCTTGTGATACACGCAATAACAAGTTTCAATGAAACCTGATACACAATTAAAATAAAATTATTTAATTATGACCATTATAGCCTTGCCTTTATGTAAGAATGAATGAATAATACTAACTAAATAATGAGAAACATATAGCTCAAACATGTTCATTTATTATCAATTTTTTTTAAATAAAAATAAAAAACATTTGAAATTAAATTAAATGTTTTCTAAAAATATTATTTTTCTAAAAATTGGATTCATCACATTTTTTCCCCTTTATTAAATTTAATTTTAGAAAATTTCAGAGAAAATAGTTGAAAAAAATAAATTTATTTTAGAAATCAAAATGATAAAATTATATTAAACATAATTTTTCATATTGATTTTGAAATGATTAATTTCTCAATGAAAAGTGTAAAATACTAATTCTCTTTAATAATTTTTTTCATTTCAATAATCTAAAAGATGAATTTTTATTAATAATTTTTTTTAAAAAATAAATTTTATTTCAATTATATTATAATAAATCTAATTTAAGTAATTTTTATCAACTATAATTTCATTTTGGATATAAAACTCCTTATACTTTTGAAATTATTTGAATGGAAACCCGTTCTTTAATCATGTTTTCTATTTTATTTCAAATTAAAATCCACCAATTAGGTGATTTGAATTAGATAAAGTTGATTATATATATATTATAATAAAATTTAAGGTTATATAACATGATTGAATTAATTTTTTAACATAATGAATAGTAAAAATTTATTATCATGGTTATGCTAAAAATGGGTTTACCAGGTGTTAAACTAAGATGATAATGGGTAAAACTAATATAATCATTATTCAATTCTAATAAATTCATATATTTCAACCTTATACCATTCTAATATCAATTATGGTCCATTTTATAGCCTTTTTTTAATTTTAATATGACTGCTAAAATTATTTTTTCAGAAATTTCATTTGGGTCATCTCCCTCACTTATAAATGGTAACCTCCTCTACTCTCCAATTCACACATTGAAATAACTTTGGATCAGAAAATTCCTACCAAAATCTTTCAGTTAATTCAATCACAACATTATATAGGCATTTGATTGATCATAAAATCACCCTAGTATTGGTTTGGGTGATAACCTAAAGAGGTCATCTAAATAAGAGGTGACATTCTAAGATGATCAGTTTTATTTTCTTTCTTCATACGCCTCCGTTATATATTATTCAATCATGATGATATAAAAACAATAGAATCATTCATACACTAATATGTTATTATATTAATTTAATAACCAATTTAAATATTCAATTACATAAAAATGGAACCAAAACTATCGATCATGTGTATAGACGACTACCTCCTTACAACCCGATTTAATTCATGTTCCATCATTACTTCTCATAAATCAATGTAATGATTCATTTAATATGTAAATAGATTTATATAATATATTTATAATATTAATATACTTCTATATTCATAATATAATATATACCATCATACTCTCCATTAATTGGGAGATATAATATTGTTACTCGTTTCTATAGTAGACTACCGCTTCGCAAAGCAATGTGATACATTTTTTACTAACTATTTACATGGAAGTTAATAATGGATTAATTTAATGAAAAAATTTGATATATATGACATGATTTTTATTATTTAAAATTAATATATTATTCAATTCTATACCCTTTCACTTTTTAAGTGAATTATAACATCGCTCATGCATACATATGACTTACCGCCTCTATGATGGGATCTAATTCATTCTCCATATTAAAATTTTAATTATTATTTTTAAATGTATTAAATTAAAAAAATGGTATATATAACATTTATATAATTTTAGAAATTGTGTGTCTATATAAATTTCTCATGAACCATAAGTATTTCATTAAAACAGTCATGAGAAATCAACGTAATTAAAAACCAAAATATAGTGATAATAAATTATGATTAATGAATGAGTGGTAATATTTCAGAAAAGAATCATATGTGATATTATAAATGTTATATTTTTGGGTTATAAGTTAATAGAATGTTTAAAACTACTATAAATGAAGTTAAGGAGAGCTTAACAAAATGGAAGCATGAGGTTAGGGATTTTGTCTCAATTACAACTTCATTGAGACTTATATGGTATTATTCACCAACTAATTTTCATGTGGTGTATATACATCCCCTTTGAGGTTTTTAAAATTTATATGTATTTATTTATGATGATTTATGTTTCAATTTTGTTTATTTATTTAAAATTAATGTTTAAAAGAAAATATATTCTTATTTATATTCTTATTGGTTATATGATTCTTCCAATACCATGTTTTCCAAATTATTTCACCAAAGAAATTTTATTTACCCAAAAAATTTATTGAATAAATTCTACGTTATAATGGAATATAGATTTTTTAAAATGTATCTATATACTAATTTTTGATAGGGACAATATTTTTATTGCATTACAAAAGGAATGTTTCTCTTATTGTATTAGACAATAATAGAAATCCCCATTATCAAAGCCATTTTATAAAATTTATATTTTTATACAAATTTTCAATGGTTTTAAAAAGAAACTATTTTTGGAATTTCTTTTTATCATTTCACCTCCATTCCATTTATTTTTACAAAAATACTTTAATTTAGATCAATATATATATTACCTCTCATTGAATTTCGGGTCGTTAACATAATCTTTAAACATTCACTTTCTTGATATCATTTTTTATTAAAAATAAAATTTCCATTAAGTATCCATGTTATATAAACAAAAAAAATTATTATTTCCTAATAATAAACCATTTTCAAATATGGTATTTTGTTTTTAATTATAATTAATTGTTTAAGGAAATTTCTTGTTAATCCGTATCATTTACCTAATAATAATATTTATTGATAAGTCACGTTATTATTAAATTGACATGATAATTAAATATATAATAAATGAATTGTAAATGTAGTGAAAAGTGTGTCTTGGAATTACATATCACCTTGATTCTTCCATAGGTTTACAGCTATAAATCAAAATGATAAATTTTAATGTTTTTTACCATGGTTTTAAACATTATTATTAAAGGTAATGGTTGTTGAGGTATCAAGATTCCTAAGATCATAATGTACAACATTAATCATTTCTTTCATTTATAATTCAATTACTATTAATATCCATTAGATATTAACATTGATATAATCCATGAAGTTATTTCATTTTTGGGTTATTTATTAAGTGACAAGTGTTTTCCATTATTTAGCAACCCGTGTGGATTATGACTTATTTCAATATAAAAATATTGACTAAATGGAATGCGTTTTTACTTATTTTCTTTTTAATATTCATTATTTCGTATATTAACATGATGAATGTTGTTGTATTTAACCCTTACAGAACAACTAATCTCACCAGCATTATTTTTCCTTCCCAAGGATTCAAATAAGATTTCATTGAATGAGTTTCAAGGATAATAAATATACACTTCTGTAATTTTAAATATATTATTAATATTGTAAAATGGGTATAAAATATGTATCAATTTTTCAAATACTATTAAACTAAATAGTACTTTAGGAAGAGATCATTTATATATTATACAAATTTAATAAAATAACCATTATCTCCAGATTACTAGATTCGGGGTTGTTACACAATTCATTCAAATGAATTTCGAAGGGATTAATGTTGAGTGAAAATGATTATGAAATTGTTGTTAAATATTATAAGTTTTTAGATATTTATGAAACATGGGTATCATTAAAGAGTTTGGTTTGTTGGTAAAAAATTCCCTTGGGTGGAAATGTATGAATATTTATATATAAGGAATTAACTTAATTCTACAAAACATGAAATATAAAGGTTCATGGGTATATATGCAATGAAATATTTTTAATAAATCGGGTAACTATTGCTTGGTCATGTGTAATAATTAAAAATATATATGAATAATGATATACCCTTATTTAGATTATCCAAAATGTGGCCTTTTGAAGGAAATTATTGTTTTATAAACATTAAAATGTTTATGGTTCGAGACCTAGTAAGCGGGGTAGTGAATACAATGTAATACATAAAGTTTATTTATGAGAACATTTAGAGTATAAATAATTGAGGAGTATGTTGTTTGTGAGTAAATTCTATTACTTGAACTATTTATATAAGATATATTAGAGAAACTTTCAAGATCTTGAATATAAACCTTTGATTTATTAGAGGTCACTAAAACCTATAGATCAATACTTAGGGATGTAAATAATGAAATTAAAGAATCATTATATGTGTGGGTAAAATTATCATGTATTATATTATCATGAATATTATATATATGTTGATCTATGGGTTATTTTCCTTTTAGGGGGTTAATTAAGTAGTAATGTGGCTAGAAAATTCTCATATATATATATATATATTGGCTGAGTTTTTACCTATTTTTAGGTATGCCAATAATGGGATTCTATCATGTGGTCCCACAAGTGGATATGTAGTAAGATAATATGAATATTTATTAGAGGGTACACTCATAGTTTAAAAAAGCTTCAAAAAAGTTTTAGAGAGTGTTTTAGAATTATATTCTACTAGAATATAAGGGGACTATTTAGTAAGCCCAAGTAAGAGAACAACAATACTTAGATAGTAAGAATTGGTGCTCACCAAAACACAAATTCTCAAGAAGTTAATAAAAAAAAGTGTTAGTGTGAGGAATAAATAATGGAATAAATAGATGTTAACAAATAAATATAGATAGGATATATACAAAAAATTATTATATGTAGGCTTTACAGACTCTTATTATCGAGTGGGTAATCCTCAGTTTCCAATATATATGATCATACAATCCATGATTCAATCTAACTATTAGAAAGAATGATGTCGTGTTTTATAAGATAATCCTATAATCTATGTTCAAATAATATATCTATGAGGTTGAATATGTCCATCAATTATTTTTTTCTCATCTTATTTTCCAACAAGTTTGGATAACTTGTATAAAATGTTTTTTCCCTTAATTACATATCCATTTCTACCTGTAACACTATTTGTTATATATGGATGACTTTGTAGTAATTTTTTCCAATATTTTAAATAGTAAGGTACTTTTTTTGTACCTCACATTCATCATAGTGTTATGGTTTGTGTTTCGTCATGACATTCAGACCCATACTCCTTAGATTATATCTCTATAAAAATCCTTGGAATATATTCATAATATAATCATTAGACATGAATCCATTACATTATGACCATATAGATTGAATTTTGACAAAAAAATGTAAGTAAATTTAATAATTTTTCATGGATTTATAATTCTTGATGTAAAATAAATTATTTTTTCCTAACACTCTTCCATTTTGTATGAAATCATTTCCATTGACAAATAAAACTATATACAAAAACCTAAGATTATTATTTTATGAGAAAAACCCCATGAGTCCACCATAATACATTATATCTCAACTCATATGAACTAATATGTAGTTATAAAAAATGATTAACATTCACCCTTAATATTTACTAATTATAAGATAATATGTTCTCATTCAAACTTTAATATTTTCACCATAATAAATCATCATTAATTTTAAACTAGCACAGATTATATATATTTCTAACTCATCTATGACAATTTTTCCAATAAATAAATATAAAACCATCGTCATAACCCATGTATTAATTCTATGAATAAAAAATTCATAACATGATCATAATGTGAACATTATCTAAATAATACATTATATGATGGAATGATTTCTTTTACGTATCTCTAACTCTTAGGGCTAAGATCAATAAATTTTTGAAAATATAAATTTTTTATTAATTGTAAACTCTATATTAATAAATATACATCATAGGAGGTTTTCAATAATAAATCTATTCTTTTAGAATCATGAAAAAATCGGTGAGCACTTATTTGTCGATAAACAACAAAAATCAGATGTATTCCCTTATATGGGATAAATAATCTTCCATTATCTTCTATTCTCACCCCAACATCATAAATAAAATGAATTTGAGTCTCTCCCCCTTTAATTTATGACACTCATTGTATTATTTCCCATTATTAACAAATGATAATAAATCCAATTTGGAAAATAAAACAGTGAACATAAATTGATTTTGGGGTGAATGCACTCTTAACAACAATATAATGTTCTAGAATTTGTTCCTTATTAGTGTCATTATCAATATATCTAATAATTTATCATTTATTGAGAAATATTGTAATAAAATATATCTATTTTACACATTCATCATAACACTGTTGAAATTGATATAAATATGATTTTAAATTTAATGTTTTATAATTTGTTATGAAATGTTCATTAGAGTATTATTTCCACAAATAGTGGTTAATAGATATGAAACATTCACTATAATGGCTTTATGTTTTGTATTTATACACATTCTTTGTATTGAATCTTATGATTCCCGAATTGAAAAACTTATTTTTTGATTAATTAGAGTGAATTTTTATTGATTAATTTCTATGAAATATACGTTCCTCTAATAATTAATGAGCCTCCATACATTAACATTTATCCATAATATCATATACAAAAACTATACCTTAATATCATTAAATCTATAAAGATGAATTTGTATCATTCCCTAAATTATAATTAAGATCCTTTTTTATGTCTTTGCATTATAATATTTCTCATTCAGATTACATTTGAATCATGTATAGATTTTAATTTCAATAATTATATCCTTTCGAGACTCTGTCAATTTGATATAGATTTTAGTAAGTCTCTAGAACTCTATTTTATTTTTACTCTTTAATTAATTATCTAAGGGAAACCTAGTTCCAAGATCAATTAGAGTTGAGACTTCCTTAGAGTCATATTATCCAGATATTTTAACAAATCAAGATAATTTATCTTTTTTGATTTAAAGATATTCCATTTTATTTATCTGGATTAAAAAACCATAAAAGTTTCATCCCATTTATAGTTGATATATAAAATTGATTTATCTTTTAAGAATAAATGTACTAAAATGTTATTGTCTTTTAATGAATAAATATTTTCATCAACTTCCACATTCATGCTAAATGAGTTTGATTCATCTCTATTAGCGTAATAGTTAAAACCCACTTTTATTTTTTTCAAATTTATCAGTTTTTCCACTTTCTATATTTTAATAATTTAACTAGGGTTCTTGTAAAATACTATATAGATATTTTTTATCTAACAAACATGACAACCATTACAGAAAATCATAAACCCTTATAATTGTTCAACGTAACCCCCTTCATGATGTTCACCATTCAAGAATACTATGTATAACAATATCTAGAAAACATTGTCTTTTATTTTAGAGTATATGTCTAGAATGATTGAAATTATTACATGCCTTGTTACTATATGAAGTGTCTTATAAGTTTTTATACCCTCTATTTTAGGGTTACCCTTGCATTCATGAAGAGGTATTTTTTATGAAACTTCCATTTTCCCATTGATATTATTTTTTAATACACACATTATCTATATCATATTTGTATCTTTATGGCATGATAAAAATTTCAATGTTTTATTGCCCATTATCTGATTTATATATTTTACTATGTCCACTATCTAGTACTCATATTACTATTCTCATAATAAATTTTTAGTTAAACAATTTAGGTCAAGGAATTATAATTAGAATTTAATAGACATATCCAAGTTTAATACCCATTATGTTGTTTCTTATAATTTTTTTAGGATAAATATTTTTACAATGTCTTTTGAACTTCTATATTTTCTTCACAAATACCACCTTATTTATATTAATATTAGAGTGACCATATAAATTATGAAAGTCTTTTACTAAATTAAAATATTCCACAAATTATCAAACAATTCTACATCAACATTTATCAATCATCTCATTATTAGGTAACGATTTTTGTAAAGAATTTTGAATTTATATAAAATAAAATCATTATTTTAAATGAAATGATATTGATTCCTATTTTAATAATATAAAATCCATTAATTAGGTGTATATCAAAGAAATATCACTTAATTACCACTCAAATAAAAATTTATTAACATTTGTCCCACTAATATTTATGTACCACGGGATAGTAAATAATTTCAGTAATTTTATATGATGATTATTCCAATACCATATCTCATTGAAAATATTTACTAAACATAGTAAATGAAGGAATTAATTTAATATATATATAATAATAATGGTTCTTAGATTCCAAAATAATTTTATTTTCCATTATATAATATCATTTGCCTCCAAATTTCATCTATAATATAGCTCCTCAGCTCAGTTACTCCATTTTGATAGAGTGTGTGTGATATAATCTTTTCATTTCACATTCCATGCTCCTCAAGGTATTACTAAAAATTTATATCCATTTATTTAAAATATTTTGGAATTAATTTTTTAAATTTAATTTCAAATGTTATTTATAGTAAACATATTAATGTATTTAACCCTCTATAGAGTTTTTTATTTTCTCAATATAATGAAAAAAAATTTATCGATGAAAAATCAGTTGAAAAATTTAATTTCTTTTCTTCATTGTTTGATTTTATGCTCATTAGAGAATTCACATATGAGTGCATCAACTCAATAAGATTCTTATTTTTCATCCAATCTATCTTATGAATCTTATTCTCTAAATTTGAATTATAGATATTGAATATATAAAAGTATAATTCCATCTATAATTGAAAAATATTGATTGCATGGATAAAAGTAATCGGATAGCTACACACCTCTTAAGTCCTAATATTAGGAACTGTTCAGGTTCTTGGTCCATATTGCACTACACTCTAATCACTTCTTACCCACATCACATTCCCTTTACAAAAGAGATGGGATCCCTTTGTGGTTTCTCATTATTACACTGAAGACTATATCCTAATGTATATGTAAAGAACCAATGTCCCCTAATTTTGAAACAATGTGACAGTGGAAGAAAACTAAGAAAAAAAGATAATATTTTCTAATACTTGTGCATACGAATTAATTTCCCAGCTCCTACAAGGAAACAATTGTGTGAGTCTCATCATAAAAACTATGGACAAATGAAGAAAAAACATGTAATTATGTCATTTCATATATATATCTACTCAATTACCATTTTGACGACATACAATAAAATTACATAAAATCTGGTTTATATTTATATATTATAAATGGAAAAAAAACAAGCTCTTAGAGGATACAAAACATAATATTCATTCTCTGAGGTATCTATGGAATAAGGGTGATCTACCCCTAATACCTCATATAAATGATGTTTTCATACAACAGTAACCCATGCTTAGGTCCCCCTAATGAGGTCCTTACATGGTTATATACTTGTGCACTCATTTTCACAAGGAACATATCTAGGTACCACCATCAAATATGTAATCTTCCCTGGATCTTCACATGACCAATCAACCTACTTGGATTCATTCATCACCTAGGTCACCAACATGGGTGGAACCATATTTGAGGTCACCTATCTAAGGGACACCTTTTCCTATCTCATCGACCTAAGAATCTATATATATTAGCCTCCTCTAAATCCTCCTAAAGTAAATGACAAGGATATTAATGAAATAATTATCCTCTTAATTAATGAATTCCTTTGATAAAGAGGATCATTTCTATTGCAAAAGGAATTTTAAAAGAAATGATCCATGACATATATGAACTTTAGGGTGTTAATAATCTTTTATTCCATTAATAAATGGTGTATTATTTTTAATTGATTAGATAACCTCTCCAAGAACAAGATTCTCATATGAAATTACCAATTTCAAACATCTTTTTAGCTTCCATATAATTTGGGACACACACACACACATATATTCTTCCAATTGTGGTTAAGTATCAACTAAATTTTCATTGATTAACTTCTCCCAAGTACACTTAGTAATCCATATTCATCCAAATGATATCATGATATGGTGTAAACCCCAAAAAATCCATATTGGACCATATTAACTACACGTTTTGTTTTCCTTAATCCTCTATTTTATGTTTTATCGAAGGTCAGTTATTATATATAGGCAACCAACTAGGTGTAAGCCTCCACAATATCCTCATGTATGTATTTATCCTTTGTCCACTCGATGATTCATATACATGGAAATGGAACTCATGATTAGGGTAATCCCAACCCATCATCATTGGTACATATTACTTATTTGTCTTATAACACCCAAAAAATATATTCAAAATATTAATATTCTTGAGAGATTGTTTAACATGTAGCACCGAGCTTTATGAAAATTCTGATATACAGTTAAAATATTATTATGTTATTAATCAATGTATATATATTAATAAATTAAATAAATAGTAAATATTTTATGTTAATAATATGCAAGAGTTTTATTATTCTTATTAAATAAGTATTCTTTTTTAATCAAGTCATTTTATTCTTCAAAAAGGAATTTTCTTCAAAAGTGATTTTTATTACATTTTTTTATTGGGAATTATAATTGAATTACTCAATGAATTTGGATTGAATCCTGAAAAATGGATCCCATATTTTTAATTGGGATGATGAAATTTGGAAAACACGTATCTTTTATTTTTTGGACATAATAAAAGTATCCATGGTGTATATTTGTCACATTGGTATGGATGAAATGCTTAAAATAGAGTTGAAACCATGAAATAAGTTCTAAAAATAAACAAAAATCATTAATTAATTTCATTATATCGGTTAAATTCTACCATATCTTTTTAAAATTCAAATATATTATATTTTTTAAAAAATTTAAATTGAAATTAACAATTGTATTATTTTTTGTATATAAATTTAAAAAATATCACTATATTGATTCTAATATCTCTAAATTTATTGTATAAGTATAATTTGACGGTATGTTAAAATTTAAATGTTTATATAAAATCTATTTTTTATAATAGAAATTTATTTTTATTTTTTTAATATTTAATAATTACCTTCAATTATAACATGATACTGATGCAATACTTATTCAAGTAGTAGAAAAATCACGTTAATGATTTTAAAATCTCTAAAAGTAATATTTTTTGTGGGAGTTTTTGTGGACCTAGAATTTTATAGATAAATATAAAATGATAAATATTTTTGAATTTTTCATATTCAATTTATTTTTTAATCATTACTACTTTATAATCAAATTAAATGAAAAGTTGAAAAAATTAAATTAATGATATTAGATGAAAAATTATATTTTATTAAATTTTATATAAATCAGAAAAAAAAATTAAAGGAGAAGTATGATTAGAAATTGATGAAAATTATATTATATTCACATTAATTATAAAATTGTTACCTTCTATATAAAACTATAACCTTTTATGATTAAATTACTTTTCATCGTGATTATGGTTGAAAGTGGTCAATAAAGGGATTACTAAAAATGATTAGGTTAAAAATGATATATAAACCCTTATAAAATTTATTTTATGGTTATTTTATGATAATAACTTCCTTATATTATAGTCCATGTCATTTTAAAACAAATATCCAAAGAATGTGTCTTTATTATAGTTTAATATTGTTTAAAATTATAAGCATGCTCATCCCCTCACATATAATAGAAAACACAATCTCTATTTCATATAAAAATTCATGAGAAACCAGGAAGGACCAAACCCTACCAAATTATATTATATAGTTACCGATACATGATTTAGAGATAATGGTATTATTAAAATACAATTCCAATTGTCATTAATAAGGGATCTAAAGGTTGTCTCTTGAAGTAGAGGAAATCATCACACCCGACCTCTTTAAAATTGTTTTCTCTTAAGCCTCCTATAAATATGTGGTATTTTTCATTAAATGGTATATTAATAACCCTAAATAGTATTTAATGATATTATGATTATTTAACTCTAATTATTCACCCTATTTTCTATCAAATGGGTTATGAAATTATCACACATGCATACGTGTGGGATATGACCTCCAGGTATTGATTCAATTCTTATTACATCGCTATCATAAATAGATGGTTTTAATGATGGATATAAATTTCATATATGAAATTTATGACATAATTTTTATTCTATTATCATTAAATTATATCCACATTTTTACCATCAAATCCATTAAGAAACAACAATGACTCTCATGCATATATGTGGGCTAGTACCTCTACAAAGCGATGTAATTTATTTTTCATTTAATATTTACATGAATGGTAATAAAGATATATATTAATTAAATATAAATGATATGTATAACATAATAATAATTCTGTGAATTTTAATTATAATTTACCATTATTTAAATCCATCCACCAAAAATTTAAAAGAACATTCATCTGTACATATGGATTGTCGTCTCGATGGAAGGTCTAAAACATTTTACTCTCTCAACATTTTATGCAAAAATAAAAATATGAATAAGTTTAATATATAAAATATTTATATCATGATTAATATCATGTAATTTTTGAAACCATAATCAATGTAAAATTACTTAAACTATCAAACAAAAACATACATGAAAAACAAAATAGTTAACAATCATATATGACGATTTTAATAAAGAATTTTTAATGAATGGATTTTAAAATGTAATGAGTCAAGTATATATGATAATATAGCTATTTAAATGATTATGGAATATAATTATATTAAATATAAATTAAATATATAGTATTTTAGTGAAATTTTTAAGCAAACCAACTTTTGGTAATAGATTTATGTTTTAATCTCCTGTTAATAGGAATTGTTTTTAATTGAATTTCCATTGAATGAAATAATATGATATTTAACCTAAAATTAAATTTTATTGTATTTTAAATTATATAAAAAAGAGAATTTAATGTCATAGTTCCCTTTTACTATCTTTGGTACTTAAGATAGTTGATAATTTTATTTAAGAAAAGCTGACATTATTTTTCTCTTCGGTCAAAAATCCATTTTAATCAATACAATTTTTTTCTAAAAAAAAATGTTTTATATCATTATAAGATTATATAAATTCATTTTTTCCAGTGATATTATTTTTATAATTTATTTTGAAATGAATATTCTTTTTATCTACTAAAAAGGGTTCTTTTGATTTTTTTTTAAAATTTGAAAGGGATCTTTATTTTAAAATACATGACATGTAAAAAAAATATCATATTTTAAACTAAATTATTTTAATATTACATTAAACTTATCCATGTTTATTTTCAAACTAAATGTTTTTCCTAATATTTTAGAAATTGTTAGTTTTCAAAATTATTTTCAAAATAAAAATTGGTATTTTTCACATTAATGTTATTAATATTAAATTTATAGTTTTTCAATTAAAAAATGAAAACGAAACCTCATTTTACATATGATCATATGGGGATATTTTTAAATAATTACATCCTTATCCTTTTTATGTATGATTTTTGATTGGTTAAATAGTGGAATTTATGGATATTTTGTATGCTAGTTCTTACAATAGAGTTGGTTATTTACATTTAATGTTTGTTTTTTAAAATGTATTGATTATTCATTTGATGACAAAATTTAAATATTAAGTGATTTGTAGGGCACATATTTACATATCCCCCAATGCATCTATTTTTCTCATAAGACAAAACATGATTTGTATTTCACTGAGGCCTTACACATTTATGTTTTATGCCCCTGCACGAGGCCTTGATGGTAATTTTAAGTTACCTAGAATTATTATTTCAATAGTAATGATATTATTTATTGATGTAATTTTGGTTATTTAAATAGTTTTGATACCCCAATATAAATCTCATGCTCAAGTGATTATTTTTATTGTATTATTTTATCATCAATTATTTTGACCATATTATTCTTCCCTTATTCATTCTATGATTTCATTCATTATTAAAATTCCAGTAATGAGAAACAAAGATCAACCATTTATTATAATTCTCCTTCTTGGGATACTAGGAACTATACTATGATTGATAATAATGGATATTTTAGGCGAAATAATTATATTAAAAAAAATAAAATATTTTTATTATTTTATCTTCTAAAATGTATTTTCAAATTCAAGTATGTTTCATGTTTACCAAGTATACTAAACTATTCATCCCTCTAAGATGAAATCGATTTTATCTAGTAATAATTAAATAAAGAAACCATGGGATCTGGGATTTTAGTTTTGGGGTCTGTACAGTAGATATAAGAGGATGTTTAATAGAAACCATGAGAAATAGATTTCAAAAAACATTGATTATGGGATATAACCCTATGGTAGACTTTGTGGATATGTTTAACCATATGATAATGTTATAATTTTTGTTGGTGTCATGGATATTATATGGATTTTTAAGAAATAAATCCCTTTTTGGATACTAGAAGTTGGTGTGGTTTTGGTATAAATGGATTTAGGTGTAATAACCCAAAAATGAGGTTATTGAGTATGTTCGGATCATCATTCTAGTGAACAGTGAATGGGAACACACTATTATCTATTTGTGAAACTCTATTGAGATATTCTTGGGATAATTAATATTTTTATTATAGACTATTATAATTTTTTTTAAAATAATTTAATTATTTGTGGTTATTCCCCAAACACACTAGGTTAATTATTTTGATGGGAAATGTTTATGATTTTTAGGTTACATCATGGGTTAATATTTCTAGGTTTTATAATGTGTATAGAGGCATAAATACCAATTATGAGGTTTTCTATCTTAAAAGTACATTAGTGATTGTTATTGAGTTTTTATAGATGTTTGAGGAATATGTAACCCTTTTCCATTATAGTAAAAATTCTATTTGAGGAAGAAATATTTTATGTTTTATGGATATAAAATAATATTATTGTATAAAATTAAATTTAATAGTTTTTTTGAAGGATAATTTTGATTCAAGAGTTGTTAAATTTTATAAACATATGTTTTATCATATAGATTACCATAAGATTTCAATTATTCAATAAATATTATGTTAAATTGTTGAAGAATATATCTCGTTAGTGGTTTTATGGTGTTTTGTGTTATTTTTGGAAAACATAGGCATATTTTAGGTAATATATTATTTGGATATATACATTTAAGAATTATTTATTCATGTTGTTTAGAGATAAATTATATATTAATATTTGCGGAAATTGTGAGAAATAATTTATGATTTATTTTTTTATCTTTGTTGGTAATATTCTGGAAAAGTCTTAAGGATAGTTACCTGTGAAGTATTTTTTTATCTTTCTGTGTATTCTTTAGGATTTGGAAAATAATGTAGATTTTTTTCATAATAAGGTTTACTTATATTGGTCAGTATTTTAGCATGTTCGAACCATTTTGGATTAGGTTAAAGGATATAAATAATTAGAATAATTTAACATTATTTTTTTGATATTATGGGACATTAAAAGTTAATTTTAGTTCTCTAGACATGTAAAATTCACCAGGAAATTCATTTTGTAATGTAACAGATGAATTTGAAATTAATATAAGAACAAAAAGATGAATTTTTTATAATAAAATTTAAATAAATTATGTAAGTTTATTTTACCGTGTCGTTGATCATTATATAAAACAACCATTCAACTTTTGGGAAGGTATATTGAAATAATATTATTATACATTTAAATTAATTTCTAATGAATCTATGGTCTTCCCACCCCTGAAGGATTTATTGTATTTTTTTCATTAAATATACCATGACCAGGTTCTATATGTCTCAACCTATTAGTCTTGGAATTGTATTTTTCTCTTCCATGTCATTATTTTAACATCCCACCAATGTTCTCCTTATCTTGGAACCTAATTATGTTTTCTTTCATGTGACATTTATGTTTCACACTTCTCCTTCTGAAAAGAAGTTTAATTATCCCTCTATATTCTGTGCATTTTTAATGCTGGTATTTTAAAATTATAAATATTATGATAAAGAATTTTTTTAAAGGAATAGTTTTTTATGGTAGCATAATGTGACACTTCAATTTTTTAGTTAAAATAATAATAATCTTAGTAGATTTCTCTACACACAATGCTGAGTTTAATCTTATTTTGTTATTTGATAAAAATATATTATTATATAGTTAATTTTTGGTATAAACATTAGTAAACACATTGTGAAATAAATTTATAATAAAATTTCTCAATTCACAATTATTTATTATTTCTTAGGAAATAAGCACTCATTTTTATTTGATTCATTGTATGCTTCAACAATTCATTTTCTTCAAAAGTATTATCTATTACATTTTGTTTGTGAAAAATGCTAATTTATTTCTTCCAAATTTAATAATTTTTTCATGACAAAATTGATACCATATTATAAAAAAATTATATTCTTATGTGAAAACCATTACCTTTTATTTTTTTCATTATAAATAGAAACCATTGTAAATAGTTTTCATCCTAGTAAGGGTAAAATGGGTAAAATTGGGTTTGAACCATGAAATAAGGTATTAAGATCAACTAAAAACTTTCCCTAACAGAATTTAATTCTATAATTACTCCCATATCCATCCAAAATTCAAATATATGTAATTTGGGTGTTATTTACCGTTACATGTGATATTTATATTATATTATGTAATGAAAATTCCAAAATCTCACTCTCTAAAATTCAATGTCTATAAATGTTTTATGTAAGATTAAAAAGAGGATAACATTAGAAACAAATCATTATTTGAAATATCAATTTCTTATTTAAAATAGTAATATATTTTTAATATTTTGTTATAATATAATTATCTTAAATGTTGACACAATACAGATATAATAATTATGAATGAGGATAAAAACTATATAAATTATTTTAATAAATATAAACATAATATTTTTTGGGTGAGTAATAGTTCCCAAGTGATTTTATTGATGAATATAATATATTATGGTCATATAGAAGTTTAATATTCAATTTTATTTTATGTTGATGCCTTTCAAGTCAAATTAAATGAATAGTGACAAAAATAAAATCAAGGATATTTATAAAAAATATTATATTACTGAATTATATAAAAATAATAAAAATATTAAAAAAATATATGATAAATTTTATAAAATTCCATCCATTTTCTATTTATGATCTAATTATTAAATTTTATTGAACATCACAACCCTTTAAAATAGAAATATGTGTTACTACAGTTAAAGATACACATATATATTGAAGGTGTTAAAAAAATATAATATTTATAATAATATATAAAACATTATAAATTTTATTGGATGATTATATTAGGAATATATCATTGTTATAATTTTACATTATTGTATTTTAATATTTTGAAATATTACACAAGTTCCCCTCAACATACTCATTAAATAAATTCCTATTTTGCAATATGGTACTCCTTATTGAGAAACATAGATCCATAAAACAATAAATAATTATATTGTATAAATATTTTTAAATAATTTATAGGATATTTTCATTACAATATACGATTACAAGGGTCCTTAAAAAGGGAACTAATGCAGGACTCTTGATAAAGAGCTAATAATCAAACCCAACATATTTCAAATTATTTATTTTTATACCTTCTCTAAATAATTGTAATTCATTTTAATAAAATAACATAACTATCCTAAATATACATAAATTTTATTATTATTATTTAACAACCAACAATCATCTTATTTCCCTTCAAATGGGTATGAATGTATCACTCATTCATTTGTCTGGACTACTTCCCCAAATAGTGATATAATAAAATATACATAACCAAGATTCATGGATGGCTATTATGATATATTTAAAATTATATTTGATAATTATGAAAAAATTATTCTTATAGAATCATAATATCATATCGTTTATTTAACATTTCATTCCACTGCAATATAATAACATCGATCGTGTGTATGTGTGAACTACCACCTCAATGATGTGATGTGATTTTATTCATTTATGAATTAATTAGATGTTAATAAGGGTAGATTGAATATATTTATGTGATATATATGATATAATATTGTTTTATTAACTTTATATTATTATTTTACACTATTTAGTTTCATCTTTTGAAAAAGGAAAACACTATTCATGTGTACATACAACTTATCATCTCCATGAATAGTGAATTTTATTTTTCTATATCCATGTTTTATATATGATCATAAATAATTATATTATTAATAAATATTTTATTTATATAATTTGGAAAATTATTTATTTAATATATACATGATTAAAGATTAGTTACTGGAACTATAGAAGAGAAACTTCCATGTAAAATGAAACATTTAAAACCCCAAAGGAAATTTTTATAAAGTGGTTTTTATGAGTTGGTGTCAAACTTTTTTAATTTGAAAATATATGATACTATAAGTGTAACAGACTATAATATTCATAAATATATTTTTTCAAATATATCTAATATTTTTTATGTTTTTTATAATGGAACAATACTTTTATAGATATTATTAAATGGTTTAAAAAATAACCATCAATTACAATCCAAGGATTACAATTTCTAGTTTCTTTGGATGACTAGATAACCAATTAGAAAAAAAGAAACCAAAATGAAAAAATCTTTTATTGAATCTTATAACACACTTTCAGCCATTACATCTACATAGGATAACATACAGAATACATGAAAAAATGGATGATAAAATTCTCAATAATGGAAAAAATAAGATTAAAGCATACAACAAGGGTAAGAAGGAATAAAATGATGATATAAAAAGGAATAAACATATGGATTAATGACATAAAGAACATGGGATCATGTAATAATGGGGTTATAGTAATATGTAAGAAACATAATAAATTACATAAGCATGATTCAAGGCTCATTTCACATGTAGGAGCACAAGTCAATGCAAGCCACCAAAAATGTTTCACATGGGGAGTGAGTCATGGCAAACCACAAATACTGTTGCGCATAATGACTCGTGAGACTACACAATATCCAAATCACGAGATATCTACCTGAAAAAATCTATCATAATAGTTTCTTGAATCATTTTCCATATAAATAATCATACTAAAGGAATCAAACATAAACATAACGGTTACACATGGAAATAATTTGGTATCAAAATTAGGTCAAATGACATATTAAAAGGGGATAACATAATGGTGTCCATGAAAGAATGTATTAAAATCATAAATTTACATTAATAAGGTCAAATAGGAATTTATCATGATGATTAATTTTAAACTAATGTGAGAACATATAAAAATAGATTTTAAGAAATTTTATAAATAAAACATTTTTGTGTAGTTTAAGCAAAAATTATTAAGATTCGTTATAATGGAAAAATAATAATTGTCTGTATAAAACTAAAAATGAACCAAGATTATTTTATGTTAAAATTAATTATTTCATAAAAATAAATGTGTTCAAAAACATATTATGGAGTGTACATGAAAATGGGTAAGAAACCATAAGTAATATTGAATCGTGCTTTCTTATCGAGAAAAATTGAGAAGTAAAACATATAAAACATGTATTTACCAATAAAATTAAGAAGAATTAAGATATAAAATTATGTTGGTGACAAACACATAGAATATATAATTAGTAAATAAGAATAATTAATAATTACATTGGGGTAAGAAGAGAGAAAAATATTCTAAAGAAAACAATAGAGGTTCGGAATGAATCCATTACCTTTTTTATGAATGTGTTCCAAACCTGGTCCTAATGTGCTAGATAATTAGAATAAATACATTAATAAATTAAATAATAACCTTATAAAAAAATAATCGATTTGGTATAATATTATTATATTCATTAATTTCCTTTTTTGTTGATTTATAATATACAATTTTATAGTTCAGGAGCATTGGTTTTCTTGGTTTTCATGATCTCTTTACTAGAATAAATCATTGAAAAATCATGTAAAATGAAAATGGTTGTGAAAAAATGATGTTATATGTTATTAATGAAAATGATAAATATAAAATGGATATATAATTAAATTTTTTATTTGGATTGGTGATTAATAATTACATAATATGTTTATTATAATCGTTTATATTAATTTGGAGATTTCTAGATCATCAACGACTTGTTTTGTTTTTTAATTAATATCAAACAAGAAAAATCCTCCATAATATTAATTAATATTTAATTCATATGAAATAAATTTTTTAATCTAAAATATTTATTTATCAATATCCTTGAAGGCATGAAAATAAAATTGAAATTTCATTATCCTTGAATGTGGTAAATTTACACATAACAGACAATATTTTCATTTTTAAAAGAAAAGGGGGAGGGGTAAGAGCTGATGATGAATCATTCAATTAACATAACAAAATTATAGTATATGTGATATAATTTAGCTACCATTATACTTGGATATGGTTATGTGAGTGTTGAATAAGAAAAGGAAATAAATTGGAATGAAATTTAATGAAAAGTAAAGTGGTTTTTACCTCGTGAATTTTTCTCCATGAGAACCTCTTTGAAGCACTTCTGTTTTTTATTTTATTGATTTAAAAGGATCCTAGATTTTAGGGAGAGTATTGGTAAGAGTATCATAAATAAATTATAAATTGAAATTTCTTGAAAGGTGTGGGAAAAATAGGTGACGAGAGGTGATCTTTATAATGGATGAGAGGGATGCTTTCTCATTATTTTATTCACTAGTTTATTATTTATCCCCAAGACAATAAATAATTATGAATACATAAATAAATATCATAAAGAGTGAATTATAAGTATAAATTATATTAATTTAATTATCTATGTATCAATGAGTATATTATTTAATGTATATTGTATATATACACTGAACTAACGTATTTTACTAATCCCCATACATTCAACTGTTTTAGAAAAAACCCATAAAAGTCACCAAAATGTTTTTTGAACATTTATAATTTAGAAATGGAATCCATTTTATGAAATTAATATTCTAAATATGTAAACATTAATTTTTAATTAAAATAATCTTTTATTAAAAAATTATGGTTTTCAACTTATGACTAGTTTTATAACAGATTCAAAAAATAATTAAAGTATCCTAAAATAATCCAATAATCATAATACAAAAAAATATTAATTTATGAGTTTATTTTATTAAAATATATATTCTTTTATTTCATTATATACATTATAATATTTTAAATAATTATTTATGTATCATAAAATATAAAAAAAATTATTTTTCATTTTTGAAACATTTATTTATTAATACATTGATACAATTATATAATATCTCCATTAATAAGATTCTTAAATTTTATTTATACTTGTACAGGTGATGATACTTTTCTATTGGTTGATTTACTATTCATAGTTTTCATATTACTCTTCTAAATTCCATGCTATTATTCCATTGTCATTGGTTTTTTAAATTCCATAAATTTCTCTTTTTTGATTCATTCATAATTTATAAAGTTTGTATTGTGTTCCAAAACTAAATTTCTAAGGTTAATTCAAATATATAATAATTATAAGTTGGGAACATTCATGGATAAATTTTGGGATAATATATTATTCTCCCATTATTAATTTTCACCCTCAAAATTTAGATTTACAAACTATGTGAAAACTGGTTAGGGTACTTATCCGTTGTCAATTCCTCCAACTCCCTTGTTGCCTCTTTGAACTTATGGTTTTGTCATAGCTGTTTGGCTAGGTGAGTGGTCTTGTGGAATAGAACATAATCACATTTATCCATGATTTTCATGGGATTCTCCTAATAATATAAATCGTTCTCTAACTTAACCACCTTTGAATTCAATACTTGTGAAGGATCTATTAGGTACATCCTTATGAATGTAATGTGGAACAAATTTTGTACTTGAGACATGGTTGGTGGAAGTTCTAGTTTATAGGTAAAAACACCAATATCATCGATAATATCACATGGATGATGTACCTATGATGTATCTTTCCTTTCTTCACGAATCTCATGATCATATTCCATCGAGATATACAGAGGAATACCAAGTCTCCATCCTTAAATTTTGGGTCTCATTGATGATTGTATTCATAAATATTCTATTGATGTTGGGATGCCTAGATATGATGCTGAATGGTTTTATCTTTTTCTACAATTTCTATGCCCATTTCAAGTCCTAAAAGCTTATGTTCACTAACTCTATCCCAATATATCAGTGTTATGCATAATTTCTCATAGAGTGCTTTAAATGGAGCAATTTTGATGATCGAGGGGACACTATTTTTATAAGAGGACTTGGACATATGTAGATATTGGTCCCATACATTTTTGAATCCCATAGAACATTTTCTCAAAATGTCTTAAAATGTATGATTATTCCACTCAAATTCTCCATAATTTTGATTATGATTGGCCATAATGATATTTACTCAGTGCTTAGATTACGTTGGAGATTCTTACATAACTTTGAGGTGAACCTTGGATCTATATAAGATACAATCAATAGTGGTTTTTATGCATCCTTACCACTTATATGATTTATATCCCCGTAATTCGATCTAGTGATAAGTCATCTCTAATTCCAATAAAGTGATCTATCTTTCTAAGATGATCCACAATATCTCATATAACATTTTTTCCTCTAGATGTATATGGAATTCAAATGAAAAATTACAATGTGATTTTTTCTTATTTCCATGTCGGTATGGGTAATGGTTGTATCATCTACTTAGAATTTTTCATTTCATCTTTCACTTATTAATATACCATTCACCATGATATATACCCAGATATCTCCTTATTCACTTCAATGTACCAATAATGCTCTTAGATATCATGATGCATCTTTTTTTCTCCCTGGGTGAATAAAAAAGGATGATCTATTTGAATCTTTTAAAAGATAATTCTTTATCTCTAGATTGGATGGTACATATAGTTAGGACCAAAATATCATGCCTCCTTCCTCATCCATTTGTAACTATGAGGATATCCAATTTCTGATAGCGTATTCATTTTTATTGAATTTCCATATTGATTCTTTGAGAATTATTTATTTTCTTCATTAAGGGATGGTCGAGAAACTATTTGGGGAAGGCTTGATGATTTTACTCCCCTAATGATTACAATTTCCATAATTTGAAAATACAAGAAGATTATATCCTTCTTAAATATCAATAATGATAATGTTGTTGGATCCATTCTACATAAAGAATCTTTAACCATATTTGATTTACCAAGATGGTAGTGGATGGAGTAGTCATATTCATTGATGAGATTTAACCATCTTTTTTGCGCATATTAAGATCCTTATGTGTGATTATATATTTGAGGATCTTATGATTAGTATATATCTCACACTTGTCCCGAAATTTATAATGTCTCCATATTATTAATGCAAAGATCACATATTCGAACTCCAGATCATACTTGGGATAATTTTTCACATTAATTCCCAACTTCCTTAAGGTTTAGGTTCTCACGTTATAATTTTTCATTAGTAAACAAAAAATTCCTTTTTTTGAATAATCATTGTACACCACAAATAGTTTACCACATTTCAGAAGTGTGAGAACTGATGAAGTGATATGAAACCATTTCAACTCTTTAATGGAATCTTTACATTCACTGGTTATGAAATTGTTTTCTCCCTTCTGACTCATCTTGGATAGTGGGTTTGAAAATCCTGATAATTTCATCACAATTTGTTAGTAATACCCACAAAAATCAAGGAAACTATGGATCTTCAATACAGATATTGTCCTGGGACACTCTTGGATTGGATTTATGTTTGATGGGTCTATAGATATCCCATTACTTTTGATTATATGACCCAAAAATGATACTCCATCCATATATGACTCACATCTATTTTACTTTTCACAAATCTTATCTATTAAAATGTATTTTTAACAGTATTCATATAATCATTATGGTCCTACTTTCTCTTTGAGTGTAATATAATATTGTCAAAAAATACTTCCATATTTTTTTCATGGTAATCTCTAATGATTATTTTATATAGATCCATGAAAATTATTGGAGCATTATTTAGTATGAATTCCATCATCAAGAACCCATAGTGTTTATACCTATTTCTAATTACATCCATTAGAATATATTCAATATTGAACTTTAATTGTTGATATTTTGACCAATGGTCCACAATAGAGAAATATATTCCCCCACATAATTGATAAAACAATTCATCTATCTGTTGTAGGTGATACATGTTATTTATCGTGATTTTGTTAACCTCATGATAATAATTATAGAGGCACATTGATCCATAATTTTTCATGAAAAAGACGACTGATGTACCCAATGGTGAAGCAGTCATGCATATAAAACCATATTACAGATTCTTTGGTCACTACTTCCATAGATTTTTCATCTCAAAGGTGGTAATTCAATATGGTTTCTCTGATATACACATAGATCTTGGAATAAGTGAAATTGATAACTCAACATATCGATTAAGATGAGTATAAGGATTCTCTTTGGGGAACACATCATTATAGACTGTGAAAATTGGAATGACATTGAGGATGGTTCTCTCCATTGTATCAATAATTTTAAATACATATACTTCTTCATAAGTCCGGAATATCCACAATTGAGACAATGATTCTGATGGAGATTCAAAATCCTATTTACACTTGTACAGAATTGGAGGATTCTTCAGGATGTGAAGAGTGATATCCAATTCCTGATAGTCGATGTCGCATTTGTATAAAGATAGAAAATCCATAACCAATATATAATTAACTCCTCTAAAAGAGGTAAGATAAGTATTTATGGGTGTTTTAGTCCACAAACATAATTAGGGGAGGATTTATATACTTTTGACAAAATAATTTCCTCATACGATGTTATCACAGATAAATCAACCGCAATAGTTTTAAGTGATGTTTGAATAGTTCTTCTAAACATGAAAGGAATGAAATAATTCATATAATTGGAATTGCATGGTATGTTAACCATTCATGATTGAATAACCAATGTACCTATCACCACATTATTGTCTGGTTACACCTGAATAGTAGTGATCGAAGACACCATACCATGATGCCTTGGAGGTTGTTGTAGTCGATTGTATCCAATAACCATTTGATTATAGCTATTTCATGAATAATGACCATATTGTTAGTATTTGAAACACTAAAGTATAGGATGTGTGTTGATCAAAACCATCAACTCTTCTTATGAAGTAGTGATATTCCTCACATCCCTTCAGAAGTTTTTAGGTAGATGTCCCTTTGTTTCACACATGAATCATTTCTTGGTTCCCTTTAGATAGTTCCCGAGATTCTTCTTCCCACCATTTTGTCACAGGGGATATTGAATTTTCATTCCATAATTGTATTTATCTATTGATCCACGCATACTAAAATCCACTTACCTATTTTTTTTCTAGGCCCATGAGACCCCTGAGAGTATCTCATTCCATTTCAACCTTAAGGGAGCAATATGCAATCTCATCATAACTATAAAAATCTCGAATTACCAATACTTTCCATAGACACCGATTTAGTATGATAAATAAGTGATCCAACTTTATTTTTTTGTTCATGGTAATCCATTGGAATATATTTCTACCCTTTTAATGTTTTCCTCGAATTCCATGATAGACTCATATTCCTTTTTCTTTATTTCGACGAACGCTCGTTTAATCTTAAGAGGAATGGTTCACGGAAAATATTTAAAGAAAAATATTTTCATGAAATTTTCCCATTCCATGGAATCAATAACTTCATTGGAATTTGTGTTATATATTATTTTCCACCACTAATATGCTTCTACATCCAAATGATATACCTCTAGCATAGCATTGTCATCCTATGGAAACTATTGGATCAAAAAATATGTTCTTAATGGAATTACTCTATTTAGCCATGATTATGTTATTGGAAGATCCACTAAAGATGGGAGGCCTTTATCACATGAATGATAAAAATAAAACATTCCCTTTCATTAGAGAAGGATAGAATTCTACAGGATTCAATCTATTATTCATAACTTGAACCAGTTGAGCAAGTACTTTCTTGAAGTTTTTAGATTTTGTTCCCATCATATTTTTCATATCATTAGATAAATACTCACAATTACTATAACATTGATTATTGGCATGAGTTCTTATTTTTACATCAATTAACTAAGAAAAATAATTTCTAATTATGGTGCTTGAATACTTAGCTAATATGTATTTACAAAATAAAACATTGAACATAGAAGGATAAACTTGAAAATGGAATGTATATCCTATATTATGATTTCTGATGTTCCAATATTGGTTATCCACGGTGATAGAACTATCCATATGGTTATTACTAAAGTTCTTTAGTCATAATCTCAAAAAATAACTAGACCATTCTTTGATACCAAATATAACATCCCAATCCTTTTACACATAATATTACATTGTTCTAAAAAAAATTTACCATCAATTACAATCGAAGGATCGTAAAGTATAGTGTATTTAAAAGATTTGATACCAAATTATAAATCATGAATCCAATATAAAAACATATTTTTTTTAATCTTCTAACAAAAATTGAGACATTACATATATATAGGATAACCTAGGGAATACATGAACAAAGGTATGAGCTAAAAATCCTAGTAAATGAATAAAAAAAGAATAAATCATATCACAAAGTTTAGAAGGCATAACATGATGTCATAAAAAAAATAAATTTATTGGAGAATAACATATAGAAGAAGCGATTAGGTAATAATGTAATTTTTGTATTTTTGTTGAAAAAACAATGTCAGAATCATGAGCCATGGCTCATTGCATATTGAGGATCACAAGTCAAGGCTGACCACCAATACCATTGCATAGGGAGTACCCGTTAAGGATAACCACCAAGACCATTGCACTATATGTCTCAAGAGACTAAACATTAGCCAATGAATTGGAGATATATCTATATACACCTATAATACGATTTTCATGAATATGTATGTGAGATAAAAAATCATAAATTTGGAATCAATGATAAATAAAAGGGTTACCCATAACAAAAACTGGGTATCATAATCTAGTCAATTGGAATATCCATAGTTGATATCACAATGGTTTCCATAAAAGAATAGATATAAATCATAAATTGAAATTAATATGGTAAAATAGAAAAAGATATTTATACATTCTAACAATGTAATGTGAAAACATGTAAAAATAGTGTTAAAATAATATTATAAATAAAGCATTTTAGTGTTGTTTAACAGTAAATTTTAATGATCCTTTATAAAAAATGGAATAATTACACATATAAACCAAAAAATGAGCCAATATAGTTTTTCAAGATAAAATGATTTATTTAAAGAAAATAATGGTGGTTTAAAATAGAATATGTAGTGCACATGAAATTGGGTATGAAACTGGGATACTCGCTTTAATCTAGCTTGCTTATCACGATGAATTGAGAAGGGAAACAAATAAAACATGTACTTACATCTATAAGTAAGAATAATTATGCTAGGTAAATGTTTTTTGGGATATAAAAACAAAATTTGATTTTATTAAATAATAATAATGATTAATTACAATATGGTTAATACAAAGAAAGAAAATATGAAAGAAAAAAATGGAGGTTCAGAAAGAATCCCTTAACTTATGCCCAAAAGTGTTTGGCACGTGATCTTAATGCTGTTAATAATAAGATTAGGTAAATAAATTAATTAATTAATAAAGTTTAATATTTTTTTATATATTTTAATTTATTCGTTTCATTAACATCCTTTTTGATGAGATATAAGGTGCAATTTTATCATTCAGGAGCGTTGGTTTCCTTCATTTTCATGATTGGTTTATCTCAATATATGTAAGGAAAATCTTGTAAAATGAGAATGGTTTTACAGATTTAAATTTACATGTTATTAATGAATACACATAGGATCAAGTAGTTATATAATAAATTTGGTTATATGGGGTGAAAATGAATCATTATATAAGATGTCATTGATAATTTTTTAGATTAATTTGGTGGTTTCTCAATCATCATAGAGTAGTTTTGTTTTATTAGTCAATGTAATTTATATATAATAGTCCTATAACATTACATAAGTTTAGATACATTTATTATATTTTGGATTAACCAAAAAATGGTTTTATGACCAGTATTTAAGGGGTAAAAATAAAATTTAAAACTCATCGTCCTTGAATGTAATAAATTAACACATCAAGGATAATGTATTCATTTTCAGAACACAAAGAGGAGGTTTATGAAATGATGATGGTTTATTCTATAAAAATAATATAATTCCATTATATGTGGGATAATATAGCTACCATGATAATTTTATAAGGGTACTTGACTAGACAATAAGAACATAAAATACATTGGAATGAAATTAAATGAAATGAAAATTGGTTTTTTACCTGATTAATTTTTCTCCTTTAGAAGCTCCTTGAAGCACCTAGTATCGGTATTTTATTGAGAAAAAAGTCTTCTAGATGTTGGGTAGTGTCTTGGGTATAATATTTGGTAGAATTTGGGCAAGTCTCAATGATTTAAAGGTGTGATGAAAATGGGTGGTGAGGGGTGATATTTATAGTGGAGGAGAGGGGTGGTTTCTCATTATTTTATTTATTAGATTATTATTTTTCATCAAGACCCACAATAGTGATGATTCTATGAATAATTATAGTAAATATAAAAGTTTAATTCTATATAATGGTGTTTAAATCATTTATTATTTATGAAATTGTGTATTTAAATTATAATGTATATATACTGTAAATTATCGTATTTTACTATTTCCAAAAAATTGAAGTATTTTAGAAAAATCTAATAAATTCACCCTAATCATTTTTCTATGTGTATAATTCATGAATGAAATCCATTTTTCGAAAATAATTTTCTAAATATTATAAATTTAATTTTTATCGAAAATCATTATTTATTTGAAAATACCCATTTTAAAATTATAACTCATTTTATAATTCATTGAAAAATTAATTAAACTCTCATAAAATTATTCTATAATCAAAATTATAATAATTTATTAGTATATTTTTGAAAATATGTCTTCTTATAAATAATTATATAAATTCTAAAATTTTAAATAAATATTTATGTTCCCCAAAATTACAAATACTTAATTTATCATTTCAATACATTTATTTACTTATACAATGATATAATTATATCATATTTTCATTTATAAGATACTTAAATTTTATTTAAACTTTAATTATTGTGGTTACTATCCTATTGGTTTTTTTACAAATCATAATGTTTATAATTACTATTAGAAAGGTCTTATTACAATTCCATTGGAATAAGTTTCATAATTTTTAGAAAAAAATATTAATTAATTAATTATTATTTGAAAGAGTATGTATTATCTTATCTGTGTGACATTATGAGGATTATACTATTTAAAAATAATTATAATAAGCTAATTTTCCTTGATTAAATTTGGGATCATTATATTTTCCATTACATGCAACACCATGTTTAACGTGAATGAAACAAAACAAAGATATTAAACGAAACATGAAAAACTATAAAAATATTATTATTTAATTTTTAGTTATCACTTATTTGTTTGATTAGTGGGTATTAATATGATTACCTAAATTATAACATATATTATCCCCATATGTATATATAATTAATTATTTTTTGAATAAAAAATTAAAAATGAGTAAAAAAACTTTTTAAAACAAAGGACATATATTGCTAAAAACCTATATTCATGCATGCAAATAATTTTTATCTCAATAAATTAAAATAATTAATTTTATTGAGTTTTTTTAATTTAATTTATATATTATATATTCATTGAATTTTTTTTACATTCAACTTATCTATTTTGTGGAAAATCTATTAATATAAATTCAATTTATGCTTAAAACTATTTTTCCAAAAAATTTGACTGTCTCGTTTTGAGAACTTATTTTAAAATTATCTTCTACCAAATTTTAAAAGTCTATATAAAAAAATAATCATATTTTATATATATTAAATTCAAAATTATATTAGAATATATTCTTGATAGTATTTTGAGAATATTAACTTTTCTATGAATAGTGTGATATATTGGTTTTATTAAGAATTAATATTTTGTTTACATCATTTAATGACAAATTTTTTTATTTCATCTGTTTTTTAAAGTGTAATTAGTATAATTATATATCTATTAAAACAATTTAGGCCATTTTATTAAATTTTAAATTTATTTTTGATTACAAAACAAATAAATGTTATTAATATTTTATCTTTGTAAAACTAATTTTTCATCGCATATGTGGGACTAATTATGAATTAATTTTTTGATACATATGTGAATAGAATTTTTTAAAATGAATTTAATGTTTTGAATAATAAAAATTTCTTCCATCTGATAATTTAAACATAATTTTTTACCATTATGAATAGTACAATAATAAAAATTCATTACCTTGGTTAAAGTTAAAATAGGATAATTGAGGTTAAACTAAAAATATAGAGGGGAAAATGACCCATAATATTTTCCAAAACCTATTTTGGAACGTATTTAGAACTTATAACTGATAATATTTTTTAATGGACATTTTTTATCCCGGTTTATTGTGACAAATGATGGTACACATTTTTCTTTTCATTAACTACACGTGTTTCACTAACTTCACTTATAAAAGACCACCCCCATTCCATTCCAATTACAAATTAAAACATAATTTTTTATTATAATACCTACCAATATTAATTATTTACTTCCTTCATAGAATCAAATATACCTTATTTTAGTCATAAATATTGCTTAGGATGGCTTTGGTGCAAACTAAAAGAAGCGGTCCAAAGAAGATGTAATGTCCCTAACCAAGTATTTTATTTTATTTTATTTTTTCACCTCCTTAAATTATTAATAATGAATTAAAATATAATGATTTTATTATAATAAATATAATTTAATTTCATTATGTTAATTTAATATCCTAAATCATTTCCATATTCTATCAAATGAGATACAAAGTCATCATTCGTGTGTTTGGTGGTCTACCACCTTGCGAATCGATGATATTCATTTTCCACAACCAACACTCATATTAAAATATAATGATTTATTTATTGTGTTTCTATGTTATTTATGATTTTATTATACCTCTTTAATAATATTTCCACATCTACCTTTATACCACTATTCCTATTAAAAAAAATAACATCAATCATGTGTGTGGTGGACTACCTCCTCACGAACCGATATGATGTGTTTTTTCATTTCTAATTTATATAGACTATAATAATAATATATTAAAAAACTATATATAATATTTTTAAAAAATTAATTACTTATTTATGATAACACATATTCCTGAATAAATTCCATTCTTTGGGGGGTACGATAACATCATTCGTTTGTATGGGGTAAAACTGCCTCACAATGTTATGTGATTTGTTTTTCACTAATGATTTTAATCAATGAAAATTATGGTAACATTAATAAATATATGTGATATATATGAAATTAAAATTATTCATAAATTTTAATTTATTATTTATATTTCTCTCATTTCATCTATTGAGAAATGGAAACTACATTCATTCGTACGTACGACCTTCCATCTTCATGAATGATGTATTTTATTTTCTATATCTAGGAATTATTAATTACTATAAAATCATTTTTAATGAATAAATGTGATATTTATATAATGTTTAAAATTATGCATAATATTTTACCATTATCAATTTATTATGACCAATAATATGAAAAAAACATACATGAAAAAGGTAACACTTATTACCTAAAACATAATGTTAAAAAGAAATTATTAACAAACTAGAAATAAGAGGTCATAAGTAAATAATATATGGTGTGATTTATATAATTATGGTTCTATAATAAATATATTATAAACTTATATTAATTATAAAATGTGTTTTAATGTATAAAAAGGATGTTGAGACTTAATGTAAGTGATTTCTAGTCCCTCTTTTACTTCTTCCTGGCATATAAAAATTCACCACTCATGTATTTTAGTGTGGTGCATATATTACCTCTTTGAAATTTTATATAATTAATAAAAATATCTTCAAGATATATAATTTCTCATTTTTTTTATTCAATACTTATTCTTATGAGTCAAAATTTTCATAAATCGGTATGGGATTTCCTCCTCAGTTTTATTTTCTATGCCACTCATGTCATATTCACCACAAGTTTCATGTATTTGGTGTATATAATTCATATTAATGTATTAGATCTTTCCTCCCCCGATAATTTTTTAAATTGTATTACCCAATTTAGGATCTCTATTTCATGGGTCATATTATAGAATCTTACCTATGTGGTAAGGTTTTCATAAAACAATCTCATCATCTATCAGGATTATTTATGTTTATGCTTTTGATGACGAAGTATTATGATTAATCTATCAACAAACTCATGAATTTTATTCTTATTTGGATATATTAGGAGAAAAAATATATTTCATTCATCTAAAAATCTACATTTAATCAAGAGTTCGATTTTTTTTAGAAAAATAAAATTTACTTCCCTCATAGGTCAAAAAACATTTCTTTATACATATCTATATCTTGAAAAAATGTTTTAATGTTTCATTATGATTACTTATGGTTAATTATACCCTTGTTTGGATTCTTAAGAAATATATTAAAATAAATATTCATGTAGTTTTTAAAAGATGTCCCATTTGGATATCACCTAAAATTTTAGAGGAATATTTTTTTAGAGTATGAAATAAGTATAAAATTTTATTCCATCATGAAAACTCATTGTTTTAATGCCTCCACTATAAATTTTAATAGTTATTTTAAGAAATTTTATTTTTTATTTTTTTTAGTTTTATAAATAAATTACTGTTGGAATATTTTTTCCGTCAACAAATGTTTTAAATGATTTTTAAAGGCCCCTTTCTAAATTTTAAAATATTAAATTTATATAAAATAATTTCTAGAATGTTTTATGATTTTTTAGATTTAAAAAGTTATTTTAAAAATAGAAATGATATTATACTCTAGAAAAAATTTAATATATTTTTCAAATATTCCTTTATAATTTTACAATTTAATTATAAATAAAATTATTCTAAAAAATATTTTATGTTTTAAAAACTGTTTTTTAAAGTTGAAAGGTTAATTTTCTCAATAAATGTTCCAAGAAATCTTTTAAAATAATTTTCCTTATAAATGGAAATTCATCGATATAACTTATGATATAATCAGTATTTGCACTAAGAAACCATTATTATTCATTTTCTAGGTGGTCTATGTTAATGATGATAATAGGTTTATGAAAACAATTTCTTATCCATGGGTTATAACATGATAAAATGATTTCAAACCCCACATCGTTTTCTAAAGGGAAATAAATTGATGAAATAATGATATTATTATGAAACTTGTATAATTTTTATATGATGTATTATCATAAAATTTTAATGAAACTCAATTCCTTTCATGGGATATAATATGAAGAATAATGTTTTTGATCTTTTGGCATGTATAAGTAGGTTTTTTATTATGTGATAGTAGTCACATTATAACCTAGGATGTTAGTTTCATTATATATATGATGGTTGGGACCTATATCTCCCTCCAATGAAATAGGTAATTATTAATATCATAATATAAAAGGTTACATAAGTGGTCATCCCAAGCCCAAAAGGAGGTACACTGGTGGTTATCCCAAGCCCACATGAGGGTAAATAGCAGGTAATATGAATCTTGATGCAGGTAGATAGGTGGTCTACCCTAGACTAACAAGTTATGAATTATTGTTGGGTATTCGTGGAATATGATTTTATATCATTGTATATATTTATTAAATCTTTGTCTTATGTAATTTTTTTCATAGGGATCATGTTCTATGATTAATTTATGATTCCTGGAATATGAACTACCAGGATTTATAAAGTTACTCTTTTTTAGGATTTGGGATATGAAAGGGATGGTTTCCATATTTTATTATTATTTTATAATACCCATATTATCTAGTTATATTTTTTTCTACCTTGTTTACCCTTATTGAGAATTTTAGGTCACACTTTATTTTGTTTTCATTCCCCAGGATATGAAGAATGATTTTTTAATGATTTGTCTAAAGAGGGTGATAGTTATAGAGAACTAAGATTGAGATGATGTATATCACTTATGTACCAGTTGTTTATGTATACCATTTTCTAATGGAAATCTACCTTAATTATTTTTCCATGGATCATTGGGTAATGTAACAAATATACATCTTTTATCATGTCATATTTTTATATGAGATGTTTGGGTCTCTATAGTTGGTATTATAGGAAATGTGTCATTATCCATTAGAAACTAGTGTTAGAAATATTCATTGAGATTTATAGTAATATTTCTATGGATATTTAGAGGTATTCATCTAAGGATAAGTCAAAGATGATTCACTTTGTAGGAAAATTCCCTTTAATTTTAGAAAATGATAGAGAGTGTGGTTTCCTAGAACATATATCTCTATTTGGATAACGCAAGTTTATGTGGTCTGACATAGAGGTACCTATAGGGTTTACCTCTGAAAAGGGTGTATTCAACATCACTTAATCATTACTCTCCTAACAATAATGGGACTTGCTGCACACCTATTTTGACACTCCTAGGGGATTTGATTGAAAATTCAAAATCTCATTATTAACAATTATGGGGGATTTGAATAATTACCAGGAATGATCTAGTTTAAACCTATAGTTTCATAGACATAAAGGAAGGTGTTGTGATTTAGACATACTATAATTTATTTCTCAACATTATCTGTCTTCCCACTTTGATTAGTGATGATCACACTATATTATTTGGTTTTATTCAATTAATATAAGTAGAATAAATCATGATAACAAATAATCTGATGGGAAATTTGGTGACAAGGAGAAACAAAATTAGATGATGACTGGATATAAGGATATTGTTATTATTCCTAATAAACTTTCACAATATATTATTACCAACATGAACATCGGTGTAATTTATATAGCATCATATAAGATTGGTATTTAATTTTGTTATTGTTCATGTGATAATGATATAGATAAATGAATATTCATCTTCATAAATGTCCATATGATGAGAAGGGGAATTGGGAAGATTGTATATAATTGATGGGAATATTTTATCTATGTGTAAATAATGATTGGAGATAAATGAAATTACAAGGAGTTGTATGTATTATTTGTGAGGAAGTTCAGAATTATTTGATTCAATGACCTAAACTATGGGTATACCTCTACATAAATTAATTACCAATGTTCTACCAAATCCTATAAGTAAAATGATTTATTTATTTATTTATTTGGATTTATGAATATTGTTGTAGAATTATTTTAGAAATTTTATCATAGTTATAATATTCATGAATCATCTAAGGATTATGTTATTTTACAAAGAATGTATATCTCCATTTGAGAATCACTTAATAGTTATGAATTCCATAATGGATTTATATTTTTAGGGTTGATCATATGTTCAATATCTTAGACACCCATCAGGATGTTTTTGACGATGGGAGGTTATCATTGTTACAGATATTTCGGGAGACATTTATTGAAATACAACCCTTTTTAAATACATTTTAGTAAGAAAGTCATTTGAGAAAGAATGAATTTTACTGTTGGGGGAATATTATTAATAGAATAGGAGTCCTATAAAGTTTATCTTATCTATTTTTTAGTTGAAAATGTGGAATTGATTTTTTTGAATTATATTAACACAGTTTTGGGAAAAGATAAAAATCATATCAACTAACAACCTAATGCATTTGGAAATGCCAAGGGTCCTGAACCAACAAACAATTGATGAAAAGGGATTAGAGCCTACCATTTGAATTTGTGATAGATTATTTGTGGTGGGATAACATGATGATAGATATTTTAGAGTATATATCTTAGTACTTGGTGTATATTCATGTTAAAAATGAGAGGAAAAAGGCTAATGGGGTACTAAAACCATTGTCTATACAAGAATGAAAATGGGATAACATCACATTTTATTTTGTCATTGGAATCCCCCAAATATATAAAGGGAAAATTCTATATTGTTTCTATTCATTTTACATACCAATAAGTAGACTTTGTTACTATCAATGTTGGTATATCATTTGATCACCATTCCCAGATATACTTTAATCAACTTGTATGATTACATGGAGTTCCACATTCAATTAAATCAGATCTGGATTTCAGGATATCATAAAAGTTGTCGTGAAGTCTTCAAAAAGTGGTTGATATATATTTGATTTTCAATTCTATGTATCATTATCAGACATTTGGTCAATCTGATAGAACAATTCAAACCCTAGAGGATATGATATGGTATTGTTCTATGTATTTCTAAGGTGGCTGGGATCAACACCTTTATCTAGTTGAGTTTCCATAAAATAATATCTGTCACTTAATTTTTCAGATGGAACCTTATCACATTATTGAAAATACGTGTAAAAATGCAATGAATTGGAATGAACTTACATAACAAATCCAATTGAGACCTGATCTAGTTGATGAAATGTTAAAGATGGTTATAGACATTCAGTAACACGTGAGTGATGTACAAAGTTATATATATATATAATCATTGATTCAATCAATATTTTGATATTGATTAGAAATAATTTCTATTAATTTCTCCATGAAAAAGTTTGGGAAAAATAAATTCATATGTATATCAGTCTTCTTGACATTATTTATCTTATCGAGACTATAGGTTATATCTTAGTGCTTTAACTGAACAACATATAGGTTCACAATGAGTTCTATGTATCCTTCCTAGGGAATTACATAACTAACAAATAAAATATACTCAACTCATAGGAAATACCACTAAATCATGATATTTATTATGATGAATAACATGTAGTGATTATTTATTATATAGAAAATGTTTTACAAAATAAGACACTCACATGTTCAATGAGTTATGGAGAAACCACCAGCTTTAGGAAGTTCCATGGGAACCTAAGGATGTAATGATTTATATTTATCCTCAGTTATTGAAACAAAAGTGTTGAATTTGAAGGTATAAATTCATTTTCATGGTGGTTAAAATGTAACCCACTATGGTTTTGTGAAATATGTTTTCAAATAAATTTAAATTTTTTTATATTTGTTGTTACTTGTTACACTGAGTTTTTCTTATGTTACACAAAACAATGAGTATACAAGAAAGGTGAGATACTGTTAAAATATTATTATTGAATAAAATAGTAATCACTTAGCCATTGGAATGGAATATAAGAATATAATTAACAAAATAACTTAAATCAATGGATAACACACATTTATATATATATCTATATATAATAATTTCATTGGTGACTAATTAATTATAAGTGAATATAAATAACTATTTGATAAAAGAAAATATTAATTAGAAAAAAAACTATTTTTATTTGGACAATAATATTAATCTCAATAAATTAAAAAACACCTATTGGGGTATTATTTTAATTTAATTTATATATAATAAATTCAGTAAAAAAAATTAATATTCATTTTATGTTTTTTCTAGACAAGTGATAAGAATAAATCCAATTTTTCTCTTAAAAACTAATTTTTTCTAAAAAAAAATTTTGTCGCATTTTGTGCACTTATATAAAATATATTTTAGGAAATATTTAGGAAATATATTTTAAAAAATTAAATAAATTCTCAAATCAAAATTTGAAAAATCTATGAGGCTTAATTTTAGATAAATTTCTAAGAAGATAATATTTTCGATGAATAATGAAATAAACTATTTTTAATTAAGCATTGTAATATATTTTAATGAACTTAAAAACATTAAAAAATTTTACATTTGGTTTTAAAAGTAAAATTAGAATAATTATATATCTATTTTTCTATTTTTTCATCTTAATCATTTTAATATTTGATTTTTATAAAAAAAAATTAAACTATTGAACATTTTCTCATTGAGGCATTGCTTTCTCATATTATCTGTGGGATTTATTTTAAATAAAAATTTGATAGTAATATGGATTTAATTTCAAAAAAATATATTCCATTAATTGAATCAACATAATTTATAATTTTTATAATATGGTAAAATTTTACTTTTAAACTTCTTAATAGTATAAAAATTAAAAATTAATTATCACATTTAACATTAAAACTTGTTTACTCAGTGTTAAATTGCAATTATAGTAGTGAATATGAACTAGAAAATTTTCCAAGACCCATTTTATAGAAATATATAAATCTTATCTTTTATAGGTTTTATAATGTATGATTTTGGAGCCAATTTTCATTTGAGAAAATAGGTATATATTTTTCTTTTCAAAAATAATAGGTGTTCAACTCATCTCACATATAAAATATAACCCATGATACTCTCAAATACAAACATCCATAACCCATTGTTTTAAGAAATACCTACCGAAATAAAATATATACTTTCCTAATATCATCATAGTATCTTTTTTCTATCATTAATTCATTATAGTAAAGATTTAGTGAAAACTAAAATAAGATTTCTGAAAAAAGAGGTAACATCCATAACATATCATTTTATTGTATTTACTCATTCACCTCCTATTATTATTATTATTATTATTATAACTATTAAACCTTAATAATATAATATCCTCAGTATATAACATAAAGTTAAATTTTTTTATGTTGATATCATTACCAAAAATCGTTCTTCTCTTTCATCAAAAGGGATATGAAATCATCATTTGTGTTTATAGTGAACTGCTACCTCACGAATCAATATTATTCATTTTCCATCACAATATCTCACTACTGGTTTTAATGATAAAATAATGGTTTTTATCTGATATTTATGATATTATAAAACAAATTAAATAATATCACTACATCTATATTCATAACTCCAAACCCATTGGAAAACAATAATGTCTCTTTTTTAGACGGTGTATGACCACCTCGGGAACCGATATGATATGTTTTTCATTTCTATTTTAATAATATTTCAATAAGGGTATATTAAATGAATATATATGATATTTGGAACATAATTAAACTTTTACACTTATGATATCACATATATAATCTTACTTTTCATTCCATTGGGGATAAATTAATGTCAATCTTGTGTATGGAAAAATACTGCCTCACGAAGCGATATGATTCATTTTTTCACTAATATTTTTCATATAAGGTAATTAAAGTAAATTTTATGAATATATGTGATATATGTAAATCAATAATTTCTCTATAATGGTAATATATTAAATAAAATTAGTTCATTTCATCCATCCAGAAAATGGAAATAGTGTTCATGCGAACATATGTCCAACAATCTCCATAAATGTTTTATTACATTTTCTATCTATAACAATTATGGATTACTATAAATATATATATAATTAATATATTTTATTTTTATATCATGTATATTACTCTTTATTTTATATAAACATTATCAATATAAGAGGATAGAAAGTATCATACTAAAAACATGTGTGAAAAATGAAGTTGTTATTACTTGAAACATAATTTTAACAATGGATTATTAATGAAATGGTAATAAAGGACATAATTAAATCATATATTATGTGATATAAATTGGTATGTTTTAGAAATTTATCTATAATTATTATATATTGATTATGTTGGATGTCCTATCATGTATGAAAGAAGACAACACTTATGGTATGAGAATTCTAGTCTCTCTTTTATTTCTATGATACATATGAAAATTCACTCATTGTTTCATTTGTGTGGTAAATATACTACCCCTATGATAGTTTATATCATGAAAATAATTTTTTTCTGGATATTTAAGGTTTAATTTTATTTTATTATTTATTGGGGTTTATGAATAAAATGATTACTAATGCGGTAATGTATTTTCTTCAACCTTTTATTTCTTATAATAGACATGCCTTATTCAAAATGTGTTTATTTTATGTTGTGTATATAATACCAATGAATCAAAATTATTATTATTATCCTCTAAATTATTTTAATATAGAGATCAATTTAATGATCTCTATTTCATTGGACTAATGATTAAATATTACCAAACTGGTATGGATTTCATGATACAATCTCATCATCAATCAAGATTGTTTATTTTGATGATTCCAATGATGAGATCCTAAAATAAATATCTCAAGAAACTCATGAATTTTATTATACTCTAGTTATTTCATGATAATAAATTTTTTAATTCATTTATTCTCTTTATATACTTGAGAGTTAAAAGTAATTTTTTCAATAAAAATCATATTCATTTATATCTTAGGTCAAAACCCCATTTTCATCCACATCCATGTTTTCAAAAAAAAAACTAATGTTACTATAATATTCTTTAATATAAGTTTTAAGCTTTTATTTAAAATGATTTAAAATGAATCTTCATTTCATTTTCAAAAAGAATTCTCATTTTACTTTTTGAAAAATGTTTGTGGAACATTTTATTAATGATTATGGAAGGCATAGAATTATATACCATCATGGAAACTTATTTTTTTAAATATTACTTCATATTTTTCAAGGATTATTTTCAAATAAATGGGTTTTCAAAATGTTTTATATTTCAATTTTTTTCTAATGGTGAAATTAATATTTTCATATTGATATCTTTTAAATTAATTTGAAATCAACTTTAATAAGTTTTCAAAGAATATTTTTAATGAAAATGATTTCAAAAGTATTTTCGGATTATTTAGTTTTATAAAGTTGTTTTAAAAATTGAATAGTTATTTTCCTCAGGAAATGATTAAATGATTTATAAAATACTCCTTTATATGTTTACAATTTTATTTTTATAGGAAAATTGTTTTGAAATATTTTCTATTTTAAAATGTAATTTTTAAAGTGGAAATGATAATTTTTTCACTAAATGTTCCAAGTTATCTTTGAAAATAATTTTACATTAAATAATACATACTTTGATATTATATATTATTTACCGGTGATCTGGTCCAAGGATATCAATCTTATTCTTTCTTTATATGGTTTATGTTTTTGATTACACGATTTTTGGGAAATTCATTTCACTTCAATTGGATGTACCATGATAAATTTCTTATGAAACCAGCTCATTATTTCCTTGGTTTTGTGTTGATGAAATAATAAAATAGTTATGAAACTTGTTTCTTTTCCAAAGTTTATATTATTATGAAATGATTATAAAATCCATTTATTTTTATGTGTTTTGATATGATGAATTTTTATGATCTTGTGGAACACATGTGTATGATTTTTATTACATGATGGTCGTTAATTTATAACCAAGGATGGTGGTTAAATTATAAACTACATGGGTTGGAAAATTATCTCCCTCCAATGTATTGTGTAATGATTAATTTCATATGCTCTAAAAGTGTACATGGGAGGTTATACCAATTCATAATTAGGGTACATAGAAGGTTATCCCAAAAAAAGAAGAGGGTACACTAGATGCTATATAAATCTCGAACAAGTTACATTGGTGGTTATCCCATGCCTAGAATGTTATAAATGTATCCGTTGGTAAACATTACATAATATATTCTATGATTATGTATATTCAACAAATATTTGTATTGTTCCAATATTATTCTCTCATACATCATCTTTTTTTATTCCATTTTGATTCATTCATTCTTAACTACCACTATTTATGTAATGACTACGGTTTTTTATGTAGCATATTATTTTCATATGTTATTTTTATGTTCTCATGCCCATATTCCAATGTAATATTGATATCTTCTTTTGTTTACTTGTACTAAGCATCATTTCTCACCCTTCATTATCATTCATTTTTCTGAGACATAAGGAAATTTATTTTGTATTATAAGTAAAATAAGGCTTATATTTATGCATAACTTTTTGTAAATTGTCTTAGTTCACTTATAGAACAGTTTTTTATTTGTCCAGTATCCCAAAGGGACAAGAACTAATTTATTTTGGTGTGGATCATTATGTTATGTAATGAATATTCATCTCTTAAGATGTAATATTAATGTAATGCAATTTTGGTTCTCTATATTAAGTATCTAGATGATTATTTTATAGAATGATAATAAAATTAAATTTATTTTTGTATGGAATAGATCAATTTATAATAAATTCATTCTTGGGGTATGAGACTTATGTTTTAATCTAAATTAATCGAGATAATTATTCATGACTTTACATTCAAGAAAATTTCATGATAATTATCAGAGAAACCAATTTCATTTTCATATTTTATTATTATTCAATATATTTTCTAATAATTGTACCATTTTATCATGTTTTCATTACAAAATGATTGAGATAACGTTTTAGAAAATGATAAAATTATTTATCACTTTGATCAAAAATCATTTTTCATCTATATCAGTGTTTTCTAAAATTGATTTCAACAATGTTTTTAACATTAATATATGATTATATAAAATCATTTATTTTCAGGATTTAATTTTTTTAAAATGGTTTAAATTAATCTTTCTAATTTTTTTAAAAAAAGTTTCATTTTACATGATATTGAAAATGAAAATAGACTCATTATTTTAACATAGATGACATGAATAAAATTTCCAATTTCATGATTGTTCAGTTATTTAATGATTCATTTACATGTTTCCATGTTTATTTTAAAAAAAAATATTATTTCTAACATTTATTATATTTTATCTTTTTTGAATTCATTTTTATATAGAAAATTTTATTTTTCTAAATAATGTTTTCAGTAAACTTTTTATGGAATTTGTATTAATCAATGAAAGTAATAATTTATTTTATTAATTATTTTAATGGAATATGATGTAATGATACCATCATTAATATTTCTTTGGTTCTTTATGATCTGTTTGAATTGGGAATATATTGATACTCGGTATGTTACATCATCTATTCTGAGATGTTATTGGTTTTAATGAATAATGTTTAATTTTTATTACTTATTTAAAGAATGGAATCATTAGAATTAATAAATGATGTTTGAGGCCCAATATTACATATCGCCTCAATGAATCAATAGGTCTCATGAGACGATTTTGTATTTTATATTTTGATGAGGGCATACATATTTTTGTAATATGTTAGAGAATGAAGAAATGACTTTGAGTTTAAGATGCTTGAAATTGTTCCATCTGATCATGGCGTGATCATTAGTGTGACGTTCAAACAACATTTTATATTTTCTTACTCTTTACCTAGTAGTGAGATAGGTCAAACCATAAGGATGGATGTTGAGATGTTCTATGGGGTCTATATTTAAACCTAAGATACTCAAAACAAGGAATGAAAAAGATATGGTTGTGTGTGAACAAAATGATATATGATATTTGTGATAAAAATAGATGAAACATAAGTTAGATATAATATAAGTTAACACCAAGGGGAATGAAGAAACATACTAAGAGAAAAATTAAATACACGACACTTGACATTAGGATGATGTTCATAAAAACATAGAATCAAAAGAACATGAAAACCACATGGACATTAACTAAATTAACTCTCACTCATCAGTGAATGCTGACTTACCCAGTCATTGAGTTTAATATATCGATTTACTACCTTAGGAAAATATTCCAAATGTTCAAAGTGTAACTATTCATAATTTGATACATAAAATAAAATAAATAATGAAAATAAATAAACAAGTGAAAAGAAGATTGAGTTGCATAACAACAAGAATAGAAATATAAACATAAACATGAATTGGTTATAATGGATTATTATGAAAATTCACTCAAAAAAATATTCACAGAGAGTGTACATAGTAAATAATCAACCAGAACAAAAAAATAATCAAATATATAATATTAAATAAATAAGAAAGATATAAAATATTCTCTATTTAGTACAATTTCATCTCATCATACCCTATCTCTAATTTTCCTTCACGTTAAATCTTCTACTTACTCCCTAAAATAATTACTATTATATCATTTCCAGCGCATTAATGTTATCTCCGATACAAATGTATTTCTATTGAAAATGTGGTAGTGTCCCCATATTCGTTCATTGAGTTAATATTTTTTATATTCAATAATTACAAAAACTACATTTTTTAAAGTCTCGTTGGTTTTTTTGAAATCCCAACAACAATTTTCATAATTTAAACAAAACCCCTCAATAACCACCAAGTTCTTATAATAATTTTAAACAAATATGGAAGATGATCAGAAAATTAATGATCCCATGTGACATCTAATGATTTCATCATCTTATTTAACATGTTTCTACTATTAAACAAAAATACCAAACTAAGGAACTCCAAAGATAATAAAACCACACCATAGATGGACTACAGACAAAATTTTATCACCATGTTTTCATGTTGAACTTTGGCAATACACCCTTCATCACCATTGACAAAACCCTCATCCCAACCAATGAATCTGCACTATTTTCCTCATATTCGACACTAGTTGCAACAGTATATAAATTTTCAATTCCCCAACAATTGATCCATCGATCTTGTATCCTTCAAACATATTCATCCGTGATATAACTTCTTCTATAAATGATCAATAAACATATTATTCATTTTCCTCAAATCATTATATTTTAGTTTTTTCACTATCTTCTCCTGCGTAGTACACTTTATGTCTTTGAAAAAATCAACAACAAAATCATGCTTCAATGGTCTTCATTTTATGGAAATTGGTTTTTGTTGTTCTATACCATTTCAAAACATAGTTTTATTTCATAAAATGATTCTAGTATTCTCCAGATTTAAAAAAAATAATCAATTTCAACATGCCTGATCATTGATTCTCTATGGGGCTCTAGGATAAATCATATTTGAGATGTGTTGGAATAACTTGTTGGTATGGACATGGTTTCTCGGGTTTGGGGTCATATTCAAAAAACGCAGAAATTTTAAGATCGTATTACATCGAAGACACAAAGTTCATCTTTGATCATCTCGAATATTATCTATTTTGGTTTGGGTTTTCATAGTATAACTTTGAATCCATTGAACATGGTCAGTATCAACAAAAGCTTCTTGTTAATTTAGGGAACCATTATTCCGAGGAGGCTCGATTTTGGTTGGATTCCACGAACCATAACACTTAATATCAACTTTTATTTTTTAACACTAAAATTTATATCATTGATCGGCCCAGTATAATTCCTCAGTTATTTAGGAAACCAAATAACATATAAAAATTTATCTTAAATGGTCAGTATAAGTATGGGTAGACCTTTGGATAATATCACACCCCAAAAATATTGAAATTTATCTTCTGTACATATTTTCCAAATTTTATACTCTAGACTTTTTTAACATGGATTGGGATGATTTATCCCAATTTCTTATGAAAATTCAACTATGGATTCTCTAGAACACAAATATGAAATTAATAAATTTATCTTCAGTTACCACCATCAATGAAAGTAATGTAAAAAACATAAAAAAATATACAATAGATGTAAATAATAATAATAATTAATCATTAAAAAGATAAATTAAAATCAAAACCAAATAATTAAAAATTTATTTAAAAAACAAATTAAACAAATAAATTAATCAATTTACCATAAAATATTAAATTGTGAATTTTAAAATAATTATTTTAAAACGAATATTATTTTATGATTAATTTATCTATTTTTTGAAAATAATAAATAGTTTAATATGTAACATAAATTAAATAATGGAAATAAAATAACATAAATATATACCTATTTTATAATTTAATAAAAAATGAAAATGAAAAAACAATGTGGAAAAATCTATAAAATATGAGCCACATAAAATTCCTCTACATTTAATAATATATTGTACATAAGAAATTAATTGGTCAATTTTAATTGGTAAATACGAATATTAAAAAGAATAAATATAATTCCTCAAAAGATTGGTTTTTAGATAAATTTTCCTCAATTTATTCTTTCAAGTTAATTATATAATTTCCCCCTCAAAATCATAAAATTCAATGATGAATGACGTCAAATATTTCAAAAGAGATTGAAATTGAAATTTTTTAAAAAATTAAATTTTTTCAATTTACATACAACTGGAATTCTATACAAATCTTCACTTCTACATGATCAGACAATCATTATGAAAAGGAAAAAATAGTCACTCTACTTGGATGGGCCAGTTTGATAATGAAAAGAATGATAAATAACCCATCCCACATCTTAAATAATAAGGGATGAATGAATAATGAATTTTTATCTCAATCAATATTATGATTTTCATCTCACTATCCATTTGGATTCATATATAATGATTTAAATCCAATAAAAAATATATATAAACAATGATAATTGAAAAAAATTCAATCAATATTTTACTTTTATTTTTTTCCCAAATTGAAAAAATTTTGTTCTTAATTAAATCCATGGATTAATAGTAATTTACTACCTCAAAATTGAATCACAATAATTAAACATATATATAATTTTGAACCATGGATAAAAAAGTAACTATTATTTGACAAACATACAATTTCATAAATCTTAGGGTTTTTTATCAGCTTCACATTAAATAATAGTATATTACAATTAGCTAGACCCTGTCCCCCACACTTAAAACACAAATTTTCCATTTAAGTGTAATATCATGGTCAAATAAAACAATTAAACATTTTCAATTAATTAGTAGAATGACATGTTAATAAGGTCATTATATAGCTCATTTGGATATTTTACATAAACATCCTACAGATTATGAACTAAAATTTTAATATATACATCATTTGAATATGTAAACAAATAAATATTTTCAAATTATAAAAAACATCTCTCATGTAAGATAGTGGTTCCAATTGAAATAGAAAATTAATTCTGATGATATCATAAGGGTGAAAATAAAGAGTCCAATTTGTTTACAAAATTATTTTCAACAAAGTAGATTACAACAAGCAAACCACCCAAAAATTCTTAGAACACTCATGAGGTAATTCCAAACAGAAAATACTTCCCACACACAAATATACTATACAGGAAAAAAGAATTAATTAAAATTTCAGGGAAGAATGAAAAATTCTCAGTAATTAAGAATAATTTAAAAATTATAGAGATAAATTCCTAGAAGAAAGATGTTTTTTATCACAAATTAGATCGAAAATCACTCTACTTAAGAATTATAAATGATACTTGGCCTCCTTCATTGAGTTAACAACAAAGGTAAATAGAAAATAAATAATGCCATTAAATTGAAATTCAAATAGGTGATACCATGATAATAGAGAGAGTTTTTCAGTGATCATCGGATCAAGTAGGCATGAATAATGAATAATAAAGAAAATCAAGGTATTTTTTCAAAAGAAAAGACACAAATAAGAGTTAACATTTTTTATTGAACCGTGGGTTTCCACCCATTCAATTCAATATTTATAGTCTTGGTGTGGACACTCTTAGAAACTAACTATTTTCTCTAGGGGATGTAGTTTTCGATTTAGAAACCACAACATGTGTATTTACCATTTATATTTATTTTTTATGGCATAATGTGTGTATCAAAACTGCTAAGGTAACACATTACTCCCTTTTTAACAAAAATAATCAACTGGAAACACCCCTTCTCCTTTGAAGACATCTCGCTACCCACTTATATAATTGTTCTACTGTTGACAATAATTAAATTTTATACTGGGGATAATAATATGGTAGGGGTCTCTTGGGGTGTGGCATGATCTTTGAAGCTCTATAAGAATATAAATACATCTTAAAACATATAAACAAAGATGGTTAAGGGTGGGTTATCTAAAACATATTTAGGAATATGGTCTTAAACAACGCTTAAAGTAGTGCTTGAAACACTAGATAAGAAATATTAATCCTCTTAAAAATTAAATTATGTTTTATAATGAATTTAATCACTCAAAGAAGTTCAATATAATAATGAAATACATGTATTTTTTTCCTTAGACTCATGTAGAAAAAATTAATTTTTATGTTTTTTCACATTTTTATTTCCAACAAAATATTCATTACATTTTAAAAAGAAACCATCAATCTGTTCTTTGAAATAATTAATTTTACTGATTTCAAAATGATTGTGTTTAAGCATAATTCTAGGTTCAAGTTCCAAAATCTCATCTGCAAAGATTAAAATAAATAACTCTTGGTTTGGAATGCCAAACATAAGGAATGAATACTCAATTTCAGTTATTTTTAAATTATAAAATTAAAAATTCCAAATTAATATAACTAATTCCAAGTTATTTAACACAACATTCATATTCAGCATGTAATTCCAAGAAAAGATAAACAATTAGTGGCTCTAGAGATAAATATTGTTCCATAATTTTAAATTTAATATGTAATCCCTCTACGTTTTCATCAAAGAAAATTTAAAATGTTTTATTTATCCATTTCTAAATATGGAAGATCACATTTAAGATCAGTTAAAAAAATTTAAAAATCAATTTTTTCCATTTTATATTTCTCTTCTAATAAGTCCACAACTTTTTATTCAATTTTATATCAAAAAATTCAGTAAAAATAAGGTAATGAATTTAAAGATTTCATGTTATCATTTTAAATTGTATCCTCTACCCAAGATACGTAGCATCCAAAATCCTAAATTCAATAATATCGAATGGAATTATAACCTTGGATTGATCCCGTAATAATTCCATCCTGGATAGATTTTTCTTGTATTGGAATGACTTTTAAAAAAACATCAAAATTTTGTTCTTATTCACTATTTGTTTCTTATTCCTCTTCACTATCCTCTATCAAACACTAGTTTAAAAAACTAATTTTCCTCAGTCTCTATTTCAAATTGTATTTGTTCATTTAAATTTTGACTCAACTTCAATGTTTTAGTTTCGACGGTTTCTATTGTGACATTTTGTGATTCTTAAAGCTCATGAAATTTATCACTAAATTTCTATAACATTTATTTCGATATAGATTGATCATAAGGTTTAGATTCATTAAATATTTATGGTTTATTTATAATTATTGGGGTTTTGAGGCTATTTATAGACACACTACCAAGTGTTGTGACCATAACATTGGAAAAAACAAAATAAATTTAACTTTAAATATCCCAACCCCTTTGATATTCCATTTCTTGTAAGTATAAAAAATTACTTAATTTACAATAGCATCATAAAAAAATTTTCCAACAATATTTCGTACGCAACAATAATAAATTAAAGAAAATTTTTGAATACAAGTCCATAAACAAATTCAACATCATTTTTTGAAAAATTGATGTTTAATTTTTTTTATTTGAATTTAAATTATTACTATTTTTTATTTTTGAAAACCCTAGGATGTTCATCTCACCTTCCCGAGAAATAGATTTAAAATTGTATCATGGTGCAATCACTGTAATACTAGTAAAATTACAATTTATATTTTCCTAACTTTATCACCGTTCTGAGCAAGGTCAAACCACAAGGAAGGGGGTCATGATGTTCCAGTAGATCTATTTGTCAACTAATGCTATTGAAAACCTATACTAAAAAAGATATATATGTTTGTTAATAGAAAAAAAAATATGAAGTATGAGAGTAAAAAATTGGAGAAATAAAATTTAGATCTAATATATGTGATCATGCACAAGTATAAAAAACAAATTAAGAGGGAATTAAACTAATGATAGTTAATGTAAAGATTATTTTCATGAAAATATCTAATCAACCGAACATTCTAACCACAAGTACATTCACTAAATAAACTATCACTCCTCAATTAATTATCAATCAACCACTCCTAATGTCCAATCAATATATTTATTACCATAGGAAAAAATTTCAAAATCAAAAAAAAAGTTACTCTTAATATTTCAATACATCAAATAAAATTTCTATTGGTAATGGTGGAAAGAAAGAAAAGTAGAAAGAGTTGTAGAAATATAAAAAAGGAAATGAAAAAATGAATGTGAATTAATTATCAAGAAATATTAAGAAAAGTCCCTCAAGAAATTTTTTCATATTGCATGTTGGATGAAATTAAACACAAAACACAAAACCAACAATTAATAATTTGAAATAACTTAGAGATAAATGATATAAAATTATTTATATTGAATAGAAGATCATCTCATCCTTCTCTATCTCCCATTTCCTCTCATGTTGAGGCTTATACTTGTGCTCCATAAGAAAGATCCTACCTTCACATATGGATCATTATTGTTAGGTCCTATCAAGAGTTTTCTCACTAAAGAATATATCAGAGCCACCCGCTTCAATCCTTGAGTTCATCTTTTCTATTTTTTAATAATCCACCAAATTCATTTTTTGATAATATCACCAATCTTTGTAACATCCCTATAATATGTCTTATTATTTAAAGACAGCATGTAGTCACTACCACATATATATAATTAAATTATCTAACTTTTAAATATTCTAATAAAATTATGGATCTCATCTGACATCCAATGATTTCATCATCTACATTAATATATCTACAATTTTAATCAAAAATACCAAACTCCAAAACTCAAAATCTAACAGCACCACACCAAGATTGAATAAAGTTAGAGTTGTCTCACCAACATTGAAAGATGACCTTGGGTAATAAATCGTTCATCAAATTTGATATAACCCAAACCAATCCCATGAATCTAAATCTTTTCTACATCTTTGGAACTAGTCATAGTGGTATAGAAATTTACGATCCAACAAAAAATGGCACCATCGAGCATGAAACCTATGTATGAATTCACCAATAAAGGATGAGCATTGGAAATAATTCAGAATAATTTGACTACTTTTCTTATTCTCATCATATTTAGGTTGGATCATCTACTTCTTCACAGGAAATCCTTGTATGTACACTCAAAGGATATGAATAAAGGACAAAAAAATTCTAGCTTCAGCGTTCTTCAATTAATGGAAACTAGTGTCAGCTTTTATACCCCCATTGAAAACCAAGTTTAGTTTCTTAACATGAACCATGTGTTTTACATATTTGGTAAAAAAATATATTTAAATATTCCGGAATATAGATTCTTCATTGATCAATGGGTTGATTCATCAATGAGGTGCATTGGATAGATTCGTCAATGGTGGCTCGATATCTTGGCCTTGGGGTTATCTTAGTTAAACTCATGACTTCAAAGACCATATCTAATTGAGATCTCATACTGGATATTTGATCAACTTCAGTGATATCTCTTATGGTTTAGGTACTCATAGTACAATAATAATTCCTTCAGACTCGTTTAACATAAACAAATGTGGCTTGGAAATTTATGGAACATGCCTTCAAAGGAGGATCGATTTATTTTAGATTTCACAAACCCTAGAACATAGTCAAATCCTCATATTCCTTTGACACCAATGTTTATAAATTCATCTATCTTGGTTAGATTCCTTAGGTTTTATTGGGAAGCCAATTCATGGTAGAAGATTTATATAATGTGGTAAATATAATTTTGGGTAGAGTGTATGATATTATCAAAGCCGGAAAGAGAATGAAATTTATCTTCTATCCATATTTTCCATATTTTATAAATTTTAATTTTCTTACCGGGCATAGGAACATTTATAAAATATTTTTATATAATTTCAACATAGGATCCTACAAAACGTAACCCAATATATTGATAAATTTATCATTAGTTACCACCTAAAAGAAAATAGTCCAAATACTTAAAATTATATAAGCTGCATGTAAGAAAAATAACTTATCAAAAAAATTAAAATTAAAGTAAAAAATAAATACATTGTTTTAAATAAAAATCATAAAAATAAATAAATTATCCAACAAATAATAAATTGTGAATCAAAAAATTATTTTAAAAATAATATTATTTTCAAATTTATTTATGCAGTTCTTAACAACAATAAGAAATTAACTACCTAAAAACAATTAAATCATTAAACTCATATTAAACAAATCAATAACTATTTATTAATTAAATTAACATTAAAAATGTAAAACACGATGTTAAAAAATGCATGAAATATGAGCCACATCACAATCCATTATTATGAAATCAATTATTGTTGTCCGTATAGTCATTCTAATACTTGATAAATTCACATATATATATATATATTAATATCATTTTATTATTTATAATGTTTTTATTTTTTCATCTATTTTTAATTCCATATTATTTATATTTTACCCATTATATGTTTTCATTCACTGTGTGCCTTCCCTTACTGAACAACTATGCTCACTAGACTCTTAGTTTTCCATTCACCCAGATTCCAAGACATGTATTATGATTGATATATAATGATTAAATATGGGATAAAATGTTATATCCAGGAATGTAAAATTATACATTTTATATTTTCTAATTTAATATGATATTAAATTATCATTATGGATTACTAAGATTACTGAACTATTTGGTCATTTTTGATGTGATCGCATGTATCTACAGTAATTCTAATAATGTAACCACCATGTTTGGGCTTCTGGTTTGGGGTCACTATAATTCCAATATTAATTACACATCTATTTACCAATATATGGGAGGTGATATTTCATTTATGGGCCCATTATTATTTTTGATCTCTAATTGAAACCACTTCTATCTAGTCATAAACATGAATGATGATCCAAAATGGATTCTAATATATACATTCCAAACAACCATTGCTAGGAATAATTAACTTGTAATCATAGATTGATTAATTAATACATTGTAGCATATAGTTGATTCAAAATTGTGTAAAATAATTTGGAATAGTTACAAGATTCATGGCCTTATGAGATACATCACTAATCCATTGACATAAGACATAAAACGGTTTTTCACTTGGTTGTAGTGTCATGAACATAATTTAAAACCCAATGGTATTTGAAAATTAACCATTAATGTTATACTTTTTCTATATTAGTCTCGTTAAACTATTTGGGCTCTTATTCCCTTCATAGGGATACATATTAATCACATTTCATTAGTTTTATCCCAAATAAAAAAATCATATCACAATGATAGATGGAAATAAATCACATAATGCATATTTTTGAAGCATTAAACCATCATATAACAAACTAGTATGAGATTAATGGGAAATATATAGTATCTATAAACTACTACATCAATACAATATTTCAATGAACCACTCGCATGGTGGTAACTTGCATTATCGATAGTAAATATTGTAAAAACTTGGATTTAATATACAAAAGAATCCAAGACAATAAATTAACACTGGTAAAGGGTCGATTTAACAAATAATCCTCTTCAACACCACAAAATTGAATGTTTCAAAAGAATTTTTTTGGTGACCAAAAGCCTTTGAAAAGTATATTTTCACTGAATAAAAATACCACATGAATGAGGGCATGTTAGAAATTGAATGGTGGACCTTGTGTGAACTCTATTACAAATTTATAACATTAACCCATTATGGATTTCTAATTAGGCTTCATTAATGGGTTTTTTTATTTTTGATATACCATTACTTTCTCCAAAATTCATATATTGTGTTGATGAATGAACCCTATCACATCAAGATACCCAGAGAGTATGATGGAAACCATTAAGATCATAAATCTACCACACATAATCAATAAATCCCCAAAACATATGCCTTAGATACCATAATGTTTTTTGATACAACAAAACATCATATATTTTAACCAAACTAGATCCTCAAACACAATATTGTGAAGAAGTTGGCATGGTGGTACAATCTCAACAACTCTATCCTGAATAGTGAGGTATCCTACGAAACCTTCAAGAGATGAATACTCATTATCAATCCAAATAATGTAAATCCATTTAGATAGAAGTCGATATTTATCCAACTCTATCTTCTTTTTGAGTATATACATGGAAAATGAAAATACATAACACCATTATCCAAAGTAGATGGAAGTTGATGACAATGGTATCTCTATTACTATTCACGAGCTACCAAGGTGGGATCCTACCAACCACTATCATCGCTATCATTATTTGACCACACCCCTTTTAAATATATCATAGAGATCATTCAAGAGATTATAACCTTTCTTCTCCATATATAGACACAAATTAGGATGACCCATTAGAGGAATACATCAAAAGATATTCAAGAATGGGATAAAATTCTTACTCCCATCACCATTGAGGAGTATCATAACTATATTATAACTAAATATAATGAACATGGTTATATTACAATTCCCATGAATAACTGTGATTATAATTATCATATTTCAATAGATTCTCAGACAAAGGCTTATATCCCCTTTCACACCAATGAAGTATGTCTGGATATTCCTGTGAAAATAGATGAGGACCATAATTATTTTACAATAGTAACCAAATATCCACCCTAGAGGGAAAATATTCATCAAGGTTACTGCACATAATCTGTGACTCCTATTATCATGGATGCTTTAAATTTAGTTTCATATATGATAAAAGCTAAATTAATTTTTACCAAAGATAATATTTAAACTTATAGAATTGTGATTTTCTTTTCCCCGTCAATATTTTTGTTGTTGGTTACCAAATTACAAGGATAATATAAGTTATGTTTCTTATACCTATTCCTAAAAATATTCATGACACAAATCATCATATTTAAATGGTGACATAAGGATCATCTAATTCTTATTAATTTGTAGAAAGAGACTATATCCACTATGAATACCCTCCCTATAGAACCATGATCAATGAATTAAGAGATCATCCCATGATTAACTGTTCTGGTGGTCCTACCTATATAATCAAATATATAAACTTTGGTGGTATTCCAAATGGTAATAGGGAGGATATTATTGACTATGAAGGTCCTATTTTTGGATGAATGAAATTGGATAATTTTGGATTCCCTCCATACAATACCAATTGGTTATGTTCCTCCATGTTTGTGTGAAGATCAATAATGAAGTTCCTCTTTATGAAACTAGTTTTGTAGGTCCACCTGATAACATGAAATCCACAAAATTACTCCCAACAGAATATACATCCATAAATTTAGACTTCCTCCATGAATCATACGTTCTATATGTCATATCTATAATGAAACAAAAATAAATAATGGTTTCCCTACATATTAAGATAAATCAACAATCAACAGTTAAAGTCCTCCATCCAATGATAATTATAAAGGACTTCCCTATGATGAAGAAATTATGATTAGTCCATCATATGAAGTGTCTCTTAGGAGGTAAAGGATGGCTTCATGAAGTGAATCATCATTATTTATCATTGAATCATTAATTTCAATGGATATATTAGGGAAGTGATCATGATATGTGCCTCTGTTAGATTGGATACCTTTTAATACAAATGTGAATATTCTAAATGAACTGTAAACACATGAAAATTATATAGAGATACAAAATTTATGCTCTGATCCAGTTTAGGTATTCATTAATGAGGAGGAACAAAACTCCATTATTATGTTGAATGAATTTTTTTAGGATAGAACACTAGTCATGTTTCATCCCATGTCCACTCTATAGAAACGAAATCCCATGGGATTAAAACTAAAGTGTATTCATTATCTGATACACAACTTATGGGTGACTCTTAATCACATTATATCAAGATACCTAACTTATGGGGAGTACATATTCCATTTGATGATTCTAGATGTGTTTTTTCGCAATATTGACCTAATAACCTGTTAAGTCTCCTAGAACCCCTATATAGGGAATCAGACACGAGGGTCTCTAGAATTCCAACATCAATGGTTTGAATTAACTCTTCTATATAGTTTATAAAAAACTATTTAATTTTAAAATCATTAGATAAAGAGATTGTATGTTTCTAAATAACGTCATTTTCATGGGGGAACTATGTTCATAGGTGTAAAAAAATGCAATGTCATCTATTAAAACCATTTCAACGTCACTTAGTCAACATAATCTATTTTTCATAGTCAGTGTAATCATAAAATTTTAAATGAATATTGGAGGCAAACTCTATAAGGGTTAGATAAATAAAATCTTCATGAATTAATCTTCTTGGATTGTCAATCATGCCCCATGTATATAGAAAACAAAACATGGAGTCATGGAGAAATCATTGGTGACAAGAAAATCTTTACATAAAAAGGTTTGAAATTAAAATCATGACCAAAATATAGGATTCAATATCCATGAAGGAAATAATATAAATTTCCTCATCATTATTATTTAAATAACCCTTACCCATAAATCTAGGGGAAGTTTTTCCCACACCACCTCCCCCGTAATCAATTAATATGCAATAGGAAAATGTCATGATGGTTATAGATAAGCAATAAACCCAAACCATAGATGTAGAGGAATTAATTCCCCCCCCCACTCTATAAAAATTATTTCTTATCTATATTAGTAGTAGATTCACATGAATAACCTTCACCTTTTTTAGATCATAATTATTACCTTGGATTTGGACTAAAGTTGTGGAATGTTACCAAACACTCCCCCAGATCAGCATAAATAAACCACATCCCTTGGAATATTGAGGATAATATGTGATTCCTAATATAGGATATGAGTTTAAATTGTCTAAAAATTATGAAAATATAATGATGGATTATGATTTGTACCTTAAAATATATTTAGACGATGGTAAATCCCTATATAAATCTAAAGGTGGTATGATTCCTACTGTATGATTTATATCAATAAATTTTATTTATTACATCCTTGTTGGTATCATCAAACATGACACTGAAATTGAATAATGGGTTTATGAGGAATTCATCAATAACATGGTCCACACTAAAACTAATGAACACTGAATTCTTAACTAACAATAGATATAGTATAAACATCTAGTAGATCCTATAAATTTTCAACCACTTTCCACCTAATATTAATTTCCTAATGTGAAAGGGGGATATCTAGATAAATATATAAACACACCTCTAATGAAAAGACTTGTTCCCATTTCTATAGAGGATAAAATTAATCAATGTTAATTAGATTTAAATGATTTTAGTTGATTACATGATGAACTAAGGAGAGGTAATATTACCTCTCAATGAGTGACAAACATCGTAGCTAAAATATCACCAATATTGAATCACCATCAACTTGAGGGAACATTCCAGACAATGTCGTTGGAATATAGTAATTTCCCCAACATGAGGAATTGAAAATTAGTCTAAATAACCTTGATGGCCAGGTATTTTTAAGAAGTCCTTCCTATATGGTGAACCAAAAATATTTCAAATAATCTTCACCAGGTTGGTTGATTTTCTATCTCAAAAAAAGGAATTGGTAATCTGATCATATAATGTTTCTTCCAACACCCCCACTCAAGTTTCTACATAGAAAAATAATCCACATGAAATCTCTCACTCAACATAGTCCATAACATCATGGATAGAATCCATTAACCAAATATAGACACTAGTCTAGTTAGAAAAGATACCACACTCTGAGTGAGTGTACATGAATACTCCTTCAACTATCATTCAGAATACCATGTTTACAATTTCAAACATCATTTGAGATCTATATAAAAATATCATTTTATTTTCCTCCTAATATAACCTCATTATGGGAATACAAGGGAAAGAAGAGGTAGAAAAACACAGGTGCATTGGGAAAATAATTAAAAAGTTAAGATGTATTTTATATAACCATATTCAAGATGGGTATGTATATTATTTGTAAGATATTTAATCAAATTTATTTTCCAAATTTAATTCCATCTAGAGGATAGAAATTTTAATTAATAACTTGAATTTTTTATGATATTGAAGTTAGATGGTTTTAGAATTCATTACCCAACATAAAGGCTTAAAATACACCTTGAACATATAGCTTCCTCAAGAGATGTTTTTGGATTTTTATATAGAACTTTTATATTAAAATATGATGTCATAATTCATTCACTTGATGAACCATAAGAATTTTTTGGAATTTTCTTCCATAGATCAAAATGTGGTAGATTCCAATCGATGTTTAAAAACTACATCTCAACCAATGTTGTTAGAAAAAGGGAAGGAGTTTGGTATAGAAGAGTCTATTGATATCATCATCAAGGATCCTCAATTTTACATGGTTCTTCCTCTCGATTAACAGAGGTGGAAATAAATCCTCTATTAAGTGGAAATGAAATGTTAATTTTATTCAATTTCATCACTATAAGAACCTATATAAATTTCCAGATACTAGGCGTCCCAATGAATTTGGTCTTAAGAAACACCTATAAAACTACACTTAATAATAAATAATGGATAACAACACCAAAAACTACTTCATATTTAAGGATATACTTCAGAATACGATATAATCTAGATAGGTTATGTTGGGTAAACCCTACGTGGAGGTCACCTATGTCTTGAATACTCCCCCAGAAGAATGAGGAAAGTGAAAGGACATTTTATATTAATGTGTGATGAAATTGTATAATTATTTAACTAGAAAGCCAGATAGAAAAGTTGAAGTTACACTCAGTGCACAATTTTGTTAGGTCCCAGTGCATGGAAGTATTGACTAGATGGTGTGAATAGTACTTTACAAATTATTTATTTGAATATGAATGTCATAGTGATTAAATTGCATTAAATGAGAAGGGATATGGAAATAATAACACATTTTGTTTTCTAGTGTTCCAAATCACTGAGATCCTAGTCCGATCATCTATCTCATCTACTCAAATAATAAATTGTTATATACTAGATCATTACTTCTGATATGGAGTAAAAAACATATTAAAAACCGGCATACCACTTTCAACACTAGTTAGATAACCCCTTACGTATAAAAAATTTATAACCAACCTTCCTTTTTATGGGATGTATATCTTGACCTTCACCATATATGGATAAGATAACCCAATTTTTTGATTTTGGGATGGGAAAAGCATAAGGAATACTGCAGATTATAAATATAGGGTTAGAATAAAAAAAAATAGTAAACTGTAGAATGATATTAAGGGTAAAAAAAGAGAAGATGATATAGAAATTCAATGCAACTCAATTTTATCAAACACATCAATATTGGATGATGAAAATGAGGAATTCCATCATGATCCAGGTAATGAAATAGTTATTGGAGGGTTGATGTAGTACATTGCAATTCTTATATGAAGTTTTTATTTTTTTTGTCTATCAATCATCGTAATTGTATCATTTATCATTTTTAATATTCTTTGTCCAAACATATATCATATTCATTGGTTTTAATTAGAATGTCTAGAGCATTTTCAATAACTCCAAATATCATGGAGCATCACATTATTTTATCATATAATGAAACATTATAAAAAAATAAAGGATTAAAATAATATTATTCCATAAAATTTTAATTAACACACTAAGCCTACAAGATCTTTTAATTAAATATGAAATAACATCACAAAACATTGAGAAATAAATATAAATATTAATGATAATTATTTATAGGATTAAAACATTAAAAATTATTATTTCAATTTTAGATAATTTGTAATTTATAAGAATATATAAAACAAAAGATAAAACATTAGTGTGAAAATAATTATATCTATAATGATTTTAGCATATTTTCTCAATCAATTAAATTGGTGAAACTATTATAATATAAAAAAGTCTAAAAATATTATAATGATAAAAATAGTTTTAGTTCACTTTCATTATGTTAATATATAAAAATAATTTTAATAGAGATCCATTGAAAAATATGAGTATTCAAAAAATTAGAAAAGGTAATTGCTAATAATGTGTCATAATGATATTGTGAATGATTTTAGTTAGTATACATATTGTGTGAGGTTTTTATACTAACTATGATCATATATGTGGTATCTAAAAAATAATTTATAGATTCATTGGAGTTAGGGTGGATGGAGGACTCATGGTAAGTATACATACCTTCTCACAGTAGTCACAAATTGAATTCACAATTACCTGTCACTTGTATGACTACCAGAATGGAAGATCCACAAAATGTAAACATATCATGTGATGGTTAATTGGAGTATCCTTCATGGCAAAGTAAAGTTTTTTTATAGTCTATGGAGGAGAGATTCATGGATGATGGCGATTTCCAGAGCAGTCAAGCCTTTCTGTTGTTAAATGTCAACTTACTCGCTAGGAGAAGGGAGATATCTGAAACACGTATGGAATCAAAATATTGAGAAGGTGCAGTTGATATTTCTAGAAGAGGTTAAGGTTTTTTATTATGATGATCAAGAAAGTTGGAGTGGTATTATTTCATATTGTGGATGTAGGTAAGAGATACACTGTATAATTGGTTGTGCATGGAGGATGATAATGCTATTGGTGACTATTGGATCTCGATGAAGAATCTCTAATGCATGTTTGAGGATGATTATAAACCAATATTTTTTAGTGGTGTAATCGGAGAGAAGTTTTATTGTTGTAAAAAAATTATGTTATGATTCCCCAAACATGGACAAGCCATGTCTCAGTGATGTGACTTATTGGGGCGCATGTGGAATAATTTGAGTTGTGAAAGGAGTGTATACAAATATATATAAATTTATACATATTGAATGATTTTAAAGGTAATTATATATATAAGGGTATTATTTATATATACATATGTAAATATATATATTTGTTTATATATATGTAAATAAAAAAATTAAAAACTAAGTATTAAGTAGTTTGTATTTTAACAATAAAAGAGTAAACTCTAAAAAATATGATTTTTTGTATAACTGAGGTATATAAATTTATAAATGGCCTATATTAAATGATGAATAATAAATTAATTTAATAATTAAAATTAATGTATTTTTAAAATGTAGGGATTAAAATTTAATGAAATAATAAAAAAATATTAACTAATAGTGCAAAAAACATCCCCTTTTTGAAAACTACACAACCAAAAAGTAATAATTTCTTTTTATGAAATCCTAAATTTTGTCCCCCTTTTGAAATTTATCAAAAAAAAGAATTAATGAGAAAATATTGTTCAAAATATAAAATTGAAGAAGGAAAAAATAAGCACTTATTTAAAATAGTGTGTAGTTTTAACAAAGTAATAATTATAATAATCATAATTATTAAAAAAAGATAACTTCCCATGAGCTTAGAAAATCATAAATAATGGAATTAAAATTAATAAAACAAAGAATAGAATTATTTCAAAATTGAAAGCTCAATTAAGGATAATTCAAAATTAAAATTTTAAAACCTCAAAGAATCTAGTGATTTAGTAAATATTTTAGATTTTTGGTTGTCTGTTGGAATATATTCCAAAAAAACATCCCCTTTACTAACATGTTTTCTTATGAAGTGAAATCATACATCTATATCCATATTACTAGAATTATATATTGTATTTTTATAAATAGAACTCAATGAAATATTATCACATAATAAATGAATTGTTTCTAAGAAATCATTAAAATTAAAATGATATTATTTTACCCATTGGCTTAGATCAAAAGAATTATAAGAAGTAATGTGTTCTACCCCATATCTCAACAATATATTGGAAAATTCTTTTTTGGAACTCCATAATATTAAGAATTTATATAAAAACTAAAATAGACTAGATGTACTCTTCATATCAAGCCTGTATCCCCCAATGTTATATTCAGAAAATGATTATAGATTAAAGTTTTTACCTGTGTAAAATAAACTACTGTTAAAAACCATTTTAACAGGTCCAATTTATAATTTAAAATCCTTAAAATGAGTCTTTTTTGGGTAAGATAAATATCTAGCACACATACACACAATAATCATACTTTTAGGACTTCATGTTGTTATATACCATAGTCTTCATATCATTCTATAATAAAATTTATGGCTTAAAAAATTTCAATATTCATCATAATCCATTTTAATATTAGTGATTACTGGAGCCTTCATAGACTTAAATGAATCAATATTAAAATTATTTACTAAAATCATTATTTATTTTTCCTTGATTTAGAAAAATTCTCTTTTTTCATTGGAAACTTTGAAGTCCAAGGAAACATTTTATTTTCCACATTAGGCTCATAAAAATTTCATTTTTCATTACTTTTGAAAACTCAATACTATGTAAACCAATTACATATTGGTATAAAATATCATTAAAATGTATTTTTACAATTAAAATAACATTAGAAACGTTTTTTATAAATAATTTTGGATCAAATGTCCATTTATTATAATCATTTTTTAGAAAAAAAAATATTGTTATTCTTCTATACCAAGATCTTGCATCTTACTATAAATTATATTACACTTTAAATATTTTTGTAACAATTTCTTGAAAATTTATCATTTTAAAAACTAGTTGATTGATTAACATATAACTCATCAAAAATAACACCATTCAAAAAGGAACATTTAACATCAAGTTAAAAATTTTAAATGTTTGAAAAATATGAAAAGTCTATTAAAATATGATATATTCATAATCTAGTAGTTGGTGCAAGTGAATCTTCAAATTCAATACATTTTTAGGTAAATATCCTTGGGAAAATAATAAAACTATATTTATAACTACATTAACAAAACTATCCAATTTATAACGAAAAATCCATTATGTTCCCATAGACATTTTATCATTTGAAAACTCAACTAGATTATTAAATTTATTCCTATCAAACTTTTTATGTTAATAGTTTTTTTTAATTTATCTAGTTAGAATATTTCAAAAATTCATTAATATTTACTGGAAAAAATTATCTATAGAGTTATAAATAACATAAAAATTTATAACTAATTTTCTAATTCTTATTAAAGATTCAAAATTTCTAAATACATTGTTTAAAGAATTAATTTTTTGAGTTTTTCAATTCATTGGATCTGATTGAGAAGATATATTCTCCTCCTCCAATAAATCATTACAATTTTTAGCATTATCTTTACCAAAATTGAAAATTTTAAACTATTTAGCATAATAAATATAATATATAATATTGTATTCGTTATCTTCATTGAATTTTGGAAGCACATATTCCTCCAATAAGATGTTTCTATTTTTATATTCTATATAATATTTACTTTTATTTCAATAATTTAGAAAACATCGATCATCATTTTCAAATAAAAGTTTTCCATTGTATCATTTGTATTTAATGAATGAATCTACGAAAAAATACATTAAACTAATCGATATTAATTATCATTTCCTTAAAATAATCCCAAGGTAATTTATTTTAAAATATTTTATCTTATACACTAATTAATATTTGTAAGTTAGTGTTAACTGATTCATCCCAAACACTTTTTAGTAAGTTGACTTCAATAATCATTATTACGTCCATTTCTTAATTAGTTCTATTTTTTATCTCTACTAACAATTTTATGTGGTATTCTATGAGTCAAAAATTTATGGAAGTATCCATTCTCTTCAAAAAGTTCTTAATTTCTATGTAAGAAAATCGTCAAAGTGATTCTAATGAAACCATCCAAAATTACAAACACATATCTCTTTCTATACGAAATGATATTTTTCAGAGGTCTAAATTAATTAATAAAAATAAATTATAAGTATCTAGTAGTTTTAACAATATTAATGGATCTAAATAACCCTTTTTGATTCTAAAAAATTAAGGAAGAATCAAATTTGAAAAACATACGATAATAAAATTTAGGAAGTTACCAGACATGTTCATGTTTTGAAAACATGTATAGTTGTAAAACAATATCATGTCCCAAAATTATGTTCTAAATAATGTGGTATGTTTCTATAGCATTTAATCACATTACATTTTTATAGTTTAGTTCTGATAAAACTATGTAATAGTTGTTTTCATTTATATTTCCATTAAATAAAATAGTAATATCTTCATGAAAAGAAATTTATTGTATACAAACATTAGACTCATAACTACATAACAATGTTTTTATATTATAATTACATTTTTTAGTACCATAATATAATTTAATTTATAAGTTGTAATAGATTTTAATATAACTACTTATCAAAAAAATGATGTAATAAGCTGACTGAGTGTAAATGTACATCCTGATTAGAATTTTGGCTGACATAGTGTATCCTCGGAGTAGGAAACATTTTAGTTGTGTATTGGTGTTTCAAGATATAGAAAAGGGTAAAAGGTGCTAAATTAAGAAAGTTGTATAGTTGGTTCATGGTTAGATTAAATATTCTCTATATCTGTTCAGGGTGGGGGTGTCTCAAATAGATATGAAGACACCAACTTCACACGAGATAACAAACATGTGAACCTTCTCAGAAAACGAATAATTCATGAACCATTGGAAAAAGGCAGGACCATGGGAGCCACATGGTTTTTCAAAACTGTATGGGCAGCCAAAATGCCCCTGTGGTCTGGTCCCCCATTTGTATAAAGGAAGATTCATGGCTATAATATAGTTTTTCTAACTAGGTAACCAAACTGTAAGCATCTTAAATAGAGGGTAAAACCATTTTCCCCATCATTCATTAAGAACCCACCTTAAAATATCTATCATGTTCATCCTCTAAAATCATGGGTGAAGAGTGAGGAACTTCTTCATCCTCTATGGGAGTTTCTCCCTCGATTCATAGGTGTTTGGAGTACCATTTAGTGTGAATCAAATCTTCATTTAATTATTCGACTAATTATCCATCCTTATTTTCTAGTGACTTAGTGTGTTTTTTCCTCTCTAATTGATGCTCATGAACCCAATTTATATGGTGTTCTTCACCATAGTGTTTGAGGCTATTTTAGTTCAAATCATGGTCAGAGGCATTTTGTGTAGTTGTAAATAAGAATGATGTAGGTGGTAAATAAATATTTTCCCATAGTATTAATGTTTTAATATGTTTATATTGTTATTTAAAGTTTCTTCTTTACTTAATTTTTATATATTTATCTAAGTAATGTAATTGGGAACATAACATTAGGTGTGAGACCCATCAAAGACCCCATTTGGTTCGTAGATGATTCAATACCAAACCTAGGTATACCCTTGGGTTATATCAAACCATTGAGAATGGTGAGATGAATCAATATACCTTGAGATAGGGAAACATTGAGAGTGAATGGATAGAGGTTGTTACTTAGTAAATTTGAGTGGAAAAAATTATGATTGAAATTTTTATATGTCATCTTTTGTAAAATGCCTAGGAGGATTTCAAATGGTTTAAATATTTTTTTTTCATTTTGATCTTGTTATGGTTCTCAATAATTGAAAAAGTTTTTTTGAACTTGAAATATGTTTTAAATAGGATTTTTTGACATCATTGTGATTTGAAAATGGAATTTTCTTAATAGATTTAAAATTATGATTTGAAATGAGGGTTCGATTCCCCATGATATGAAAATTCATTAACAGATCTTTTTAATGGTGGGAAATTGGAATGGATGACTTGGGGAATGGTTTAGTTTTTAAAATAGGAATACCTATGTCTTAAAGGGTGACTTGAAGATGATTTTAAAAGTATTATTTGGTTTTTTTGTATTATTCCATAGGAAAATGGTTGGGTATTATTTAAGCCATTATTTAATTTAAGGGTAAGTTAAGACCATGTTAAATGGGATTATAATGTGGGTAAATTTGATAAACTATTAAAGAATGATGTTCTTGTGGGTAAATTTTATTAATGAGGTATTGTATCAAGTATATACCCTCATGGGCTAGGCAAGAATAATTCTCTAAGGCACATCAATGTATTGTATTAATAGAATTTTGGAATGAGGATCCACATCTTTGGGTTGTTCTAAACCAATGCTCTATGACCCACTAATTTATTTCATTGTTTATAATGTTAGACTGAGGCTCTGTGATCCTAAAATATGGAAAGTACATGATTATATAGAAAAAGGGTCTGACTTATGTTGATTTATTGTTTTGTAAAATTAATTCCACAATAAACTATAAGAGTTATACCATTATTAGTATTTGATATAGGCATATGGAAATTCTGAAGCAAGACTGTTTGGTTAGGGTGATGTGGTAGAACCTGGAAACCAATGTTTCTAATTATAAAATTTCCAAATGATAAATACGGTTACCTATTCATTGTAAATCATTCATTACGTATCTTCATACAATATTTGTTAGACTGGTTATTTCCTAGAAAATATTGGGGGTGGTTTACTTAGTTGTACTAACAACCTACTATAGACCCCATGGAACATGGGTACCCAAGCTGACAATACTAATATTCAAGTACATGTTTATGGTATGGACCTGGATATTGTTTTATGCAAGGGCTCAAGTATTGGAGTATGTGTTGTCAAGACCAGGTTGGGAATCCATCCATTGTTTGGGATCTTTTATTGTTTTGGTACTAGATGTATTATTTTTATTTATTTGTGACAAGTATAGTATACATTTGTTCACTGTATCATGTTTCCATTTGGTTATTTTTAGAACATGTTGTATGTTATTCTTTTTTCCGTATATATTTTTAGTTATATCTACTGATGTTAATAATACTATAATTTATTATGATAAGATGGTATAATCCCCCCATTGTACATTTAATGACATGCACTACTAGTCATAAAAATTTATTATATGAGGGGATGTGTCTTATTTCATGGTGTGATCCAGCTTGAGGGACCAGTTAAAATGGGACCAGGTTGTAGAAGCTACAAATTATTATTGGAGGTGGTTTCTTTTGTCATACGATTTAGGCATGATATACATGATACTTGGATCTTTCAGTTCTTGGTAATGAGCTCATGCTTAGATTTCTACTACCCCTTGTATTGGGTAAAACACATGTTACTAGTGGTGGAGATTTTTGTTATTTTTTTTATTTTAAAACTAATTTTTATTACCACCTCATGTGGGGAAATTGGATGTGATGTTACTAATTAAGGTGTTTTTACCTGTTCACCCAGTATAAAAATAAAGGGTGTTAGGGTTCATGCATTATGCCTGGAATATAGTACTGATAGGTTATCTACATGCTTCGAGTGATATAACATTACATGGGATTCATATGTTAGTAGTTAATATTTATAACTATGTTTTGTGCATACTACACTTCTCTTAAAATGAACATTAATAAAAATTTCAAAAAATAAATAAATTATTTAATGTTAATATTATTAAATTTTGTATAATAAGAATGTTTTGAAATGTAAATATATAAAATTTTAATATAACGAATTTTAAATAAAAAAGGAAAATTGGGAATGATTGAACATTTAGGTAAACTGGTAGTGATTATCCCTTGTGTCATTTTTAACTCTCGGTATGGGTTTTCTTGAGTATTGAGAGTTCCCTAGTTCTGAGACCATGTTTATGGGTTGTGACAGATTGATGGGTTCAGATTTTCTAAAAGGCATGTTTTATCTTATCCTACCATTGGTAGGTATGTTATACTGATATTTCGAAATATTTTCTTTCATTTTGTATATGGAAACACTTTTGAGTTGAGTCCTTTAATGATTTATATTAGTACCTATAGTGGTTGTTTATCATATGGTTCATGTGTATGTGGGAAGATATATTTGGTTTGGGACCTAGAGTAAAAGGTCACTTGGTGTGTTAGATGTGGTGTGTTTTGATAATGTGGTAGGATTTCTACCCATGGTTAGTGATATCTTTGAGGTTCAATGTGTTGGTTTTAGAGGAATATTTAGATTCCTTTTCATGATATGACTATTGTTTTAGAAATTAGTTATTTTTTAAATTCATGGGTGACCCATTAGAGTTGTCATCCAGGTTGTTGTTTCTTTTGAGTGTGTTAGAATATATGAATTTTTTGATATTTTTCAATTGGAAATAGAACGTTTGACATAGTGTGTGTTTATTAAAGTGAGAAAATTGGTAAATTAGACAGTTATTATAAAATTAAGGGTTTCCTTGAGGGAGTTTATCCCAACATTACATGTTCCTTGGAATGTGATACCAAGGTGGATGCTTCTGACATGGAATTGATGCATAGTAGGTGCCATGAAATTTATATAAAGTATATTGTTGTTCCATGGTTTCATTATAGAGGAGGCATTTAAGTGATTGTTTTCACTTTTTAGGTTGGTTTCAAATTGAATAATTATTTGGGTGTATGGCATGGATATCATGAAAACATTCAATACGGGAATAGTTGTTAACTGTAGATGGACATATTTATACTAAAGTGACACAAGGAGGAAGAAGTTTTATGTGGATGGATGTGTATTGTTTGAAAATTTGAGTTGTTTAATGTGAACATCATGTGTTTTTTGAGTCTGATGAGGCTAATGGACCTGTAGGCAAGAATGGTTTTGTGAGTGAGAATTTCGAGCCAACTCTGATGCCGTAAATCTAAAGTTATCTAGAACTTGGTTTAGTGAATAGTAATAGGAAAGTGTGTGACCTTGAGGGTTAAGATTTTTTTAGGACAGTAGACATGTTTTGGAGTTGTATGATAACACTTGGGACATGTAATCTAGTTACTAAAGACTAAGAGATGGTCATTTTCCATGAAATCTATGTGCAAATCAATAGTTATGTGAGAGTTCATTTTGTTTGGGAGTGTTGGGAAGGGTTGTTTTGTTTATATTTTAAACCACTAGGGTCATGATGGAATATCAGGAGGTAGTGTTAGGGGCATAATAAACATAGGTTTATGTCTTCTTGACATAGTGTTCTAAGGCAATTGTGAGTTTTGGATGAAAATCCTCTACAAGTTATATTGGTTGAGGGATAATTATACACTTCTGCATGGGGGAACCTATGTTATTCAAGTGGGATAAGGCATTCAAAAAGTGGGAGGTGGCATTATTGATGGACCATTTATGGTGGTAACCATCAACAAAATCTTTTAGTACATATAAACTCAAGACAATCAGCACCAACATATTGGAATTTTCCTTGGTTCACCCAAAGATAATTGTCTATATGCTAATCTACATAAATATTTTTTCATGTGATCATATGGAGAACCTATAAAAGGTTTAATTCATGGATTTGTGTAAGGAATGCTGCATGGGGGGAGGTGAACCATCACCTGTTGGTGAGAAAGATCCTCATGATGGATCGCATTTTGGATAATTCCATAGATTCCAATCCTGAAAGTTGGGGCAGGCCTGGGTCGAAATTTTGTATTGTCACTTGGTTGAGGTTTTTGATACCATGCCTTGTTATTTGTTTTGGTAGCATTATAGAATGGAACTATGTGGTGGTAGTTTCTTAATATTTGTGGTATCAATGATATTCCTATGGTAGGGAGTGATCTGTGGGCAATAGGGGTAAGATCCTTGTACTAAATGTATGCTAGATTTGTGGATCTCTATATGTGATTGTTATGGTGGCCCTGATATACAAGTGAGTTTCCAAGGATATATATTCCTAGATCCCAAAGAGTTATAGTAGGTTGTTGAGTCCATAAGTAGTCAAGAAAAGCATTTTCTAGGAGATTAATGTGGGGATAAAAGTTATACGTGGTTTCTGTGTTAGAATTGTCGATGGGTACAATGATATATTACAATAGTTTATGGATATTTGAGTATTGGTGTTGTAAACATAGTGGGAGATATTTTTGGACTCCAATAGAGTTTATTTGATGATATTGGAATGTATTTAAGAATCAATGCCTTAGGAATGTGTGAATTAGAAATGTGTTAAGTGGGTGAGTTGGGAATTTTTGGATAAGTTGGTCTGGGGTGGATCAATATGAAAGGGTAAAAGGAATGGATGTGTTGAGTTGTAATCCCTCACATATTGGGGATTTGAAGTGGAATGTGCATTTTAAGAGTCAATTAAATCTTTTTGGAATGACAAGTTGTCATCAGTTCTTGTATAGGTCTTATATACACATCATTTCGGGTCTGTTTTAATGGTGACGATGGATGTAGATGCTAGTCAGAACTCATGATGTTTTCTCAGTGTGGATAGTTTGGAAATACTTCATGTGTCTTGGGAATATTTGGATAAAAGTTTTATTATCCATTTTCAAAGGTTGGAGGTGAAACCCAAAAAAAATTCAGTGGTTGTTAGATCTAAAGTTTATTAGGGAGAACCATAGTGGGTGAGTGAACAATTAATGATGGGATTGTTGTTTCATATTGAATGGATTTGTGTAAATTACATCTTGTTGATTTGGTTTTTATGATGAGAGGTGGATATTTTTTTGATAGTTTGAGTTTATTTAGATGAATTTTGTGAATCAATTTTGTTTTATTTATTCGAATATGGTACAAGGAATATGGGCCTTAATTATTGGAAAAAATTTAGTTGGGGAATTTGGTTGGATGGTAGCGTGTTCATTTGAATGACACTGAGATTGGTTTACTATCAGAGTTTGAAAAACAATGTATGTTAGCATGAGGTATTTTAATCCATGAGTTGTTTATAGTATTTGGTGGGTAGAGTGATGATTGGATATTACACAATTGTGTGGTGTTATGTATGATGGTTCTTATGTTTTGATGTATATAATGTAACCTTGTATTCTTTATGAGGTTGTTAAAAATGATGTACGGTTAATGGTGGAATTTTTCTTTGAGGAGCCTTAGTTTCATGTTTTGGATCCCAATAGTGGATATCATTCAATGTTGGACTATTTATTTTTTTGAATATTGTGAAAACATACCCTTGTTCCTGAAGAAACATTGGAGATAAAAATTGATAGATCTATCCCATGGACTTAGATATTGTTTTGGAGTCCTGGTGATTATTTTTAGATAATCTTGATGAGGAGGAGGTAAAAGGTAGGGAGATTATAAGATCATAAACCTGAATTAAAGAATGTCCCATTAGGAATTTTTGTTAACAATGTGTTTCTAAATATTAGAATGGTTCTCAGGGGTGTCGTGGAGGTATATGGAGTTGGAAAAGAGGAGAAATTATCTGAAATTTGAATGTTACATGGTTGGAACATGGTTAGTGTAATTGTGGGCAATAACCTTTCAAGGTAAGGGTTCTTCTTGCAGGGCTGATGACATGTAATTTTCATGGTTTGAATATAGGGCAGGCCTTCCCAGACACCCATATAGTTTTTCCCCTTTGGATAGATGCAGGAACATGGTATCCATATGGGGTTTCCAAACTGTGTGGGTGGCTAGATAAAGCATTTGGATTTGTCCCCCTCTTATATAGAGGGTCATGAATTGTTGGTGCACTATTTTTTCATAATGTGGGACCAAACCATATAGCACTAAAAAAGAGGGAAAATCAATTTTCCTAGAAAATCATTACGATGCCTCTGTTGATTTTCTCCCCCAATTTATCCCCTACAAAAAAGGGTCAAAACCTGTAACATATTCCTCATCGATGGATGTTACTCCCTCTATTATTAGGAATTTGGTGTGCCATTTTTGGGATCATTGATGCTTAGGGTAAGTCTTTGAATCTATTTCCTTCCATTTTATGAAGTGTAATGGAATATTGTTTCTTCTTTTTCTAAATCTCATGATGCTTATTTCATGAGTGTTTTTCACCTTGGTTTTTTGGGACTTTATTTTAAATCAAGGACCTAGGATTTGTGATTGGTTTTCTACGAGAATAAGGTAGGTGGTATATAATATTTTTCCAATATTATTGAAGGTTTAATATGTGTAGGCAGTTGTTTCAAGTTTCTTTATTGTTTTTTTCTGTATTTTGCTACGGAAAGTAATTTCGGACTTAAATTGTGGTGAGAGACCCTTTATGGACCTGGTTGGGTATCTTTCTTACTCATGTCAGAACCTTGGGATACTCATAGCGTATGCAAAAACCTTGAGAATGGGATGATTAATTTAAAAACATTGAGGTATGGATATTTATAGATTTAATGGTAATGGGTTGTTTCTTAGTAAATGGTAATGGTAAAAAATAGTTGATTGAAATTTTTATATGTTACATTTTGTGACATATTTAGGTGTTTTTAAAATATTTTAAATGATGTGTTTTTCATTTTAATCTGATAATGGTTGTCAATGAATGAAAATTATTTTTTTAACATGGGTAATGTTTAAAAGTGGATTTTTAAACCTAAAATGGATTTTAAAATGGGGATTTATTAATACATTTCAAATTATGTATTGAAATGAAGGTGTGGTTCCCATTTTTGTGAAAATGATTCAATGATTATTTTAAAAGGATAGAAATTGAAATGAAAGACTTGGGAATGGATTAGTATTATAAATATGAGGAACCATATTTTAAATGGTGACTTCTAGATGGTTGAAATATTCTTATTTGTTTTTGGGTTTTATTCCATAAGAAATGGGTTTAATTTTATTTTATCCATGTTGTATATTCAATGTTTGGTTGATTCCATGGAAAATGAGGTAACAATTTGAGTAAATTTGATAAAAGTTTAAGGAAAATTGTCCTTGTAGGAAAATTGCATTACTTTGGAATATGAATGAAACTCTACTCCTATAGGTCGATCTCGAATAATGCATAACAACCAATAATGTATTATAACAATATAATGTCGGACTAAGCCTCGTCATCTTTAGTTTGGGCTATAACAATACTATAGGACACACTGATGTATTGTAGGGTTAAGATATTAGACCGAGGCTCAATTCTCTTAATTTATACACATGATATGATTACCTATAATAAAAATATGAGGATAGATGATATATTATTTTTTAAAATTACTGCCCCTCTGACCAATAGAGTATTACCTATCATGGAATGAGATACAGAATCCCGGAATGGAAGAATACTTCCTGGTTGGTTATGGTGAAATGGTAGATCCTACAATCCTTAATAGTTAATTAATAGATTTTAATAATAGAAACATGGATACTAATTATTTGTATACCTATATTTGTGTACTTCCATACAAATTTTTTTGACTAGTTATTTCTTAGACACCAATGGTGGAAAAAATGAGTTGCAATCGCACCATTCATAGGGTTCCATAACACTTAGAAATCTGAGAGGATACTTCTGGTTTTCATGAATTGGATTATGGAATGGACCTAGATGTTTTTCTATTTATGGGATTATGGATTGTGGTATCGCATTTTAGGATCGGGTTGGGACTTGGGTCCTTGATCAAGATTTTTTTATGTTTTTGTATTAGAGGTTTTAATTATTTGAATGCTTGACATGTAGTGTATATATTTCATTATTTTATCTTGTTTCCCTTTGTTTCCTATTTTAACATCATGTTTTTTGTTCATTTGTTCATATAATACAATAGTTATATATGTTAATGTTATTTTTGTTGTTGTTTACACTAATTAGAATGTATATTATACACATTGTACCTTCACACATATTCACTATTATTAAATAACCTTTGGAGTATTTGGAGGCCCATCGGAGGTATTTGATAATCTATCTTGGTGCACCAATAATAGTGGAACCCAAAATAGAACATTTTATTTGACTATGAATTTATAGTTTCCACTTATGGTGACAGTGCCTCCATTACAAGAATTAAAATATTGAAAGTTATTGATTTCAACAGACATTTTTTATAGAACCTATTATCCATGTTCCATGTATATTTTTAAATCATTTAGAAGGTTTCCTATAAAACATATTTTTTACATAATATTTTTTATCCCCAAGATATTTTTTGTGTAAAACTCGATTTTTAATAAAACTCTCAAGAACCCATACATATTTCATACATTCATTATTAGTTAATTTAGTAGATATATTCTTATATATAAATATACTGGTAAGACATATTAATTGAGAAATATATTAATCAAAATTCCTTTTAATAATTCCATTTTATATAATATATATAACATGAAACATTTTATGAATTTAATTTAATAATTTTAATAAAATTAACTCTATTTATATATTAGTAATATATCTTTTATAATGAAATATAATTTATTATTTTTTAGTTTTATTCAAATCCATCAACATTTTAAATCATTGTTTTCCATGAAAAAAATAGATATGGTTTTCATTAGTCCAATTGTAACATTTTTAAAATATCGATTTTCTAATTTTCTATCATTAATATCATCACATGGTTTCATAGTTGAACAATATACAATATTTTTCTATTTCTTATTTGTAGGTTTAAGATTCCGAAATTCATTTTTAAATTTATCTAAATCAACAAAAACTAATTTATATCTCTTGTCTTGATCTTAATCAATTTTTAACAAGAAATATCTCACACTTATATTATAATTTATAAGTTTAATTGGTTTCGAATCAATAAAATTTTCTCTTCATTAACTTTAATACATTCTCATTGACGTTTCTATACAGTTAAATAATAATCATAATTTCACAATAAAAATATTATTTTTATTTAGTTAATTATTTAATGTAATTTTCAATATCATATGTAGACCCATAACTAAAATTAGAATCCTTTTTACATAATTAATTATTGATCCTATCAAGAATGGATTTTCTAAATCCATTTCACTCTTAGAACCACCACTACTGGTGTATAACCCTTCTTTACAACTCTATATAGTATGATATTCTCTTTTTAACACTTTTTATTTATATTCCTTACCATCTTGTTTCAATTTAGTATTGTTTAATTTTTTATCTCTTCTTTTCCTTCACTGATGGAATATAAATTTAGAATCATCAAATTTACTACATTTACTTCTTTTCTTCCCTTATGTCATCTTTTTGATGATCTACTCTCCGGTGCTTCTTAATGCCATTATATTCCTTCATGTACTTGTAGACTACTTTAATGAAAATTTTAATTTCATCATTATTAGTTTTGGTAACTAAATAGAATATTAGATTTAAATTATATTTATATTATATTTATATTCTATACCTTTCATTTTATCTTGATCCCCATTATTTTTATTATATATTTCCAAATTTTATTGAATATGTTATCATATCAGCTCGTCCATTTAATACTTAGGGAATTCCATACTCAAGTCAATTTCAACATTAATTGATTTTTGTCCTGTGTTTAGATATTTTAGTAATATTTTTTTAAGAGCTTCATTGTTTATGTTCTCCCCAAGTGTAGCAATGATGTTCACAAAAATATTGAATCTATTTTACATATCATTGATTCTCTCTTGATTAGTCATTGTGAATTATTTAAATTTAGATATATGAATTACTATCTTTGTTCTCGTCAACTTTTTAGTTCATTGATTATTTAAATGTAATTTCCTTTAGATGTAATAATCAATTTTATATGAGTAAATATGACTATAAATATTTCTACTTAAATATCAGAATAAATAATTAATATCATTGTAATTTAGATCACATTATGTACCATTATTACCAGCTAATGATTATAAATCTACAACTAACAATATATCATATTTGGACATAATAGACAAGAATTCATGTCTTGTATTTTTAGAAATACCATCATCCAATACTTATATTAGACATAGCCACTTCCATTGAAGTTAGATGGTCTAATGATATTTAATATCTCAAATTTTTAACATTACATAATAGAGTAGTGGATATTTCCATATACTATTATGACGAGGATAATTGTTATTTCAAAAAAGATATTAAAATATCTAAAACCAAATACATTAAATTAACCAACCTTTGTTTCCAATTTTATGGTCCTTGAGTATGTCAATATTTAATAGAGGGGTTTGAAAAGTCTTTTTAAAATTATTTATTCAAATATGATTACCAAAGTGAATGGACACTGTTAAATGAGCTTAGGGAATGAAAAAAATAACACACTATGTTTTTATAGTGGATAAAATTACAATGATCCTAGTACACTCATCAATATCCTCTACTTTTCGTGAAGAAAAGTATATACTAGAATCATACTTTTTAGGTATTAAAAACAAAACTAAAAAAGATATATGTTTTTCTCACCTAGTAGTTTAACCCCTAATTTTTGAAGAAGTAATAAACTTCATTTCTCTTATTTGGGAGGAATAACACGACCTCCCATTTAGTTGGGTGGAATAACATAGTTTTACTTCTTTTGAATGGTAAATGTTGAAACCAATAACTACAGTATAAAGAGTGGGTTGGAAGATATTCAATAGTGAAATAAAAAAAGAATTTAAGAATATTAGAAGATTAAATGATGTAGAAATACGATGCATCTCATGTAATTGGAACACACTAGTAGTGGATGATGAAGATGATGATTTCCTTCATGATCGAGGAAATTGAATAAAAGTCATAGGTAATAAGCATTATTGTGCAATGATTGTATTATAATTTATTTTTTTTGTCTATTAATTTTTTTAATGGTATCAAAAACTATTGTCAATACCCATTGAAAAAACCTTAATTGCATCATTTTATTTATAATAAAATTTATACATGAGTTTCATTAAATCAAAATTTCATTGAGAATCTTAGTCTCTATTCAGATAATGAAAGAGTAGAAAAATTACAAAATGCTTAAAATACTATTGTTACTTGAAATTTGAATTAATGTGTTCTGTCTTTACACTCCTTTAATTATATATGATATAAAATCAGTAGACATGGAAATTGATATTTAGAATAAAATTTAATTGTTAAGATAAATAAAAAATTATTAAATATTATTATAGGTGTTAAATAATTTTATATTTCGAAAATTATATATTATAGAACATAAAATAATTATTATGAAAAATATTATTTCTAAAATAATTTCAGTACAATTTCCCCATGACACAAATTCCATTAAATTATTTTAATTTATAACTATTATACTAATCAACATAAAGATAAAATATTAATTCACGTTTTGTAAATTTGTTTATAAAAATAATTCGAAAATTGATCCTTTTGAAATTTTTATTTTTAGAAAAATAAGAAAAAATAGCCAATTGTGTGACGTATTGAATGTGTGATAGTGTGATGTTATTTATCTTGATGTTTTTTTTTCATATACTGGTCATGTTCTTACACATGATCACTAAAAAAAAATTCTAGGTACCTCTGGTAGTATTGAGGTTAGATTCTTCATGTTAAGTATTCTTACTATATCATGTTATGCACCAATTGAACTCATGGTTACCCATTAACCACATGTTAGGACAAATGTAATATCAATGGTATATACTCTTATCATTTCAATATATATTGAAGTCTCCTAAATAGAATGTTATTAGTTGTTTCTGCATATCCTAGAGAGGATAATTCCATGGATGAGGGACCTCACCATTAGAGTCAAGATGCAGTTCTATTATATACAATGTATCTTTTATATAAGAGGGAGATATCTGAAAGACATTAATTTTCAAACACATAGAAGGTGGGCACTAGATTCAATATAGACATAATGCTATTTTTTGGGAAGATCAATTAATTTGGGTCAGTTCTATTTGAGATTGTGAATTTAGGGGGGAGTCACCGTCAAACCAGTGCTGTATGAAGGATGATAACAATACTTGTGATTGGTTCCCCTAAATTGAGTAGTTATGATGTAGGTATGTAGATGGGGAAAACCAAAGGTTCCATGGTATTGTTTTCAAATATATGTTTTTGTTGTAGTGGAAGAGATATAGTTAATAGTTCTGCAAACATAGAGAAGCTGGTAATGGATGAGGCATGTTGTTTTGGCATGCATAAAATAAGGTGAGTAGTGAAAGGAATATATATATGTATATATAGATAGAATTATATAAATAAATAAATTTATATATATACAATTTATATATATGTGTATTGATATTATTATATTTTGAAAAATAAAAAACAAGGTATTAAATAACTATCTTTTAAAGAATATAATATTAAAAACTAGAAAATGGTTTTTGGAATCACTATCATACATCAGTTAACAATGTGGTAAAATAAACATAGAATGATTAATTAAAATAATAATAAAAATTAAATTGTCTCAAATATGTGTTTATTTAAATTTTACAATGAACTAAATCATTTTAATATCCCAAACTAATGACGAAAACATTGAATATTCCAGTTTTGGTCGCAGTTCGCTCGGAAAATTCACAGGTAGTATATCAATGATTAATATATTTAAAGAGTTAATGGAGTCATTGATAGTAAATCAAGTCACATAAATAGGATCTTGTGATGGAATAAAATCCTATTCAAAATCTTATAGACTTCTTATATACATTTAATAGAGGAAAAGAATAAACCCATCAAACCAAAATTTCATTTGACGAGAAATCACAATATGGGTCAATCAATGTCATCATCTTGATTAACCCCTTCACTGATTTGGTAGAATCATATGAACCTGAGATACCCATCCATAACTAGGAATGGGGAAATAGAGTTAGGGGAAGTTTAAAGCATGGTGTACCTTAAAGGTTAGAAATCTTTTTCATTGAGTCTATATACATACTAAAACCTGAATATTGGAACTCAAAAAAAAATAGGGACATCCATATTATTCTAATTCATATAGTAATTTTTCATGTCTAATAATTCTAGAATACTAAATTTAATACATGAAAATGTATACCCTAAATTGAGATAATGGAGGGTTGAATAAACTATACTCATAAACCATAAGGATGTACCCTAATTTTAATCAACTAAAGAGTTATTGTAATAGTAATATTTATCATCTATGACTCAATCTAGTTAGTAACCCCATTTTAGGATTCATCATCTCCTAGTCTTGAATAATATATATTATATAATTTTTATATTTGTTCCCTAAATATTGATTTTAGACATCATTCACCTGTGAAATGAGCCTATTTAATCCCTCATTAATACCCAATCATGCCCCTAAGAGTCTGTGATTGATGTTTCTATAGTAGAAACATATAGTACATAGAACAAAACTATTAAATGTTATACAGTCATATAATTCAAAGTATAAGGTGAGGAGAATAATATATAGGGACACATCAAACAAACACACACACACACAGACACACATTTATATCAAAATATATATGATATCAGTATCCATAATTAATTATCATTTCATAGTTCGTTGATCAAGCTCATCCAAATCCAAACCCTTAGGCACATAAGCTATAATGAAGCAAATGTATCCCATTGAAACCTTGCAAGTATGTAGTATAGAATCTTTAAAATAGATCCCTCAATATAGTTAATCATTGAGAATAATTTATGTTCTATATTTCCACATATCAATGGTGGTCTATTTGGAAATTAAATTCAATGACTGTTTTAAAATATCATGTCTTTGTATTCGTGTGATAGTTCCCTCGTCATATCATCAATCCATGAAATAAATTTACAAGGGTAATTTATTGGTGTTTTATGTTAATATGTCTTGATTTGAGTTACATGAATCATGATATCTAGAAAAAGTATGCAATAAAAGTCATTGGAATCCTATATTTATAAATAATTCATTTGAAATTACTACACCTAATAGCCCAGAAGTAACCCATATAAATCTATAAGATGAACTCTATAATGATTTAATATTTTTTATCAGATGAATTGGGGTGAGAACTCCAAAATTATGAATTATATGGGTTGTAGTGGATAATTATAAAAATCATGTAATTATTTTCCTCTCAAATGTTGGTCAATGGAATGATCCAAATGCAAATATTCCACAAGTAAATGACTATTTAATTATGAAATCCATGAAAATAAATGTCACAACAAATAATCATTAGTATTTTGAAGGTTTTAATTTCATGTTGACAACACAGAGGAGGATATTTAATTTAATATACATGATTCCCATGCGAAAATAGCATGATACATTAACATTTTCTCATTTTGTCATGGTATAAGTTACACCGGTTGGAACCCGTAAATTCTTTAAAAGATGCGATATTAATGGACATAGAAATTCCTAGTATCATCTCCTAGATCTCATGATAATATCCATTCTTTAATCTAAATTTGGGTGAGATGGAGGATAAGGATATTAAGGATTCTTCAGTGGTATTCAAGAAAGATGTCTCAAATAACATTAATGTACTCAAAGAATATAATCTAAGCATAGAATAAAATCTAAGTCCAACATTTATTAGTGATACCCTATACCCTACTGAATATTATAAATACATAAGCTTTTTCTTTGAATAGTTAGATATTTCCATATAAGGTTATACTCAGATTACTGAAATAGATCCCCAAGAGGAAACACAACATTTGGATCTTATAAATAATCAATTCACTTATAATAAGTCGTCAAGGAGTATCAATTTGACCCATAATTCAATAATGTAACCTAATGGTGAAAATATGATCCATGGAAAATCTATCTAAGATGTTAAAACCACAAAATGTATCACTAGTCGTATTTCTATTATGAAAAATAATTGGAAAATCAGTGTCTGTATTGAATTTAGAGATCCTAAGTACCACTATCAAAAGGATGATTTATTGGTCCTAATCATAGTATAAAAAATCATTGAGAAACTTATTTTTTTTAATAATCCTTCATATATGAATATTTTAGTTATAACCAAATCAGTTTGGATCTGAATGATAAAGTGTCCACTAACTTAATGAAACCCCAAGGGAGACACTTTTACCTAGTAATTATATTTATCTTGATGTTTTATGGAGCTACTGACCAATATTAAATGTACCATATCATCAATTATATTCTATAATAGTGTTTCTAATGCTATGTAGATGATTTCATGGTAAAAAATCACAAATTTTTTTTGATCACAATACCATTCATTGTATATTTTTCAACAAACTATGGGTATACATTTTGAAGATAAACATAATAAAAAACACATATAAGGAAACATTAGATAAATTACTTAGTTTTTTGGTATACAATCTTGACATTGACATTAACTCTAAAATAACTAATGTGATACTCAATATGACCCCTTGAATAATTAAAGATATTGCAGGAATATAAGAACATTTTTTCTATATTATACATTTCATTGTCATCCATACCAAAAACATTTCAAATAATATGAATATTCAAAATGAAATGGTTTATGTATCAATGAGATGGGTTTTTTCAAGAATCATTCAATGAGCTTAAAAATTATCTTTTTCTCCTACCAATTTGAGGACACATACTAAAGTTAATCCTTACATCTTTCATATTGAAACCATAGAGTGATTGTTTTTCTCCCTTTTCTCTTATATGAGTGATGCGAGAAATGATGAAAACATTAATTATCATATCTGGATTATGATGGATGTTGAGACATCATTTTTAGATACGGAGAATATATAAATTGAGTTTTTATCACACTATAAAGTCTTAGAAATTTTCATCAAATAGTGAGTGCCACCTGGTATCACTTGAATATATTATAAAATATATCTTTTGTCGTCAAATTATATATTGGTGTATAGTATAATATAAAGTTATTCAAGATATCATTAATATCCATTTTATTTCATAGAAAAGAATCAAAGGGGATGTCTTAGTGGACTTACTCACTATGCATCTTATCCCATAAATTTCGATGTTAGAAATTAAATTTCAAACAAAATAAGTATTATCATTAATTAATCCTCCCAATAATGTGTGTGGACTTAGATAGTGAATCATGGATCCCAATAGGTAGTATGATGTAAAACAGATGTTTTTTTCTATGTCATTATATCCATCATTCTAGTAAAGTGGTTCTGCCTTACAATTTCATTCCATAAAAATTATGACCCAACATGTAAGAAGAATAGGTGGCCCTTATTGTAGGCTCAATACTATCCTTATTTATATGAGTGTCTTTATTATAAATTAATGTTGATTTTGAGTGGGTGATCAAGAAAACCATTAATTATAAAAATGAGCAGCTGATTCCATTTTCTTGTTATACATTACAGGTAATGGATTAATTCCCTTAATATCCAACACTAACAGATGTCCATTATTTAGAGATAGTGTTTGTGGATTCACTACATAATGAAGCTATATATTTTAGAAATATCCAATTAACTATGAAATGTTAATTAATATTATAAATCATATAGTGGTTTATCCATTTATAGTTATCATCATAATGGAAATCAATGAAATCAACCCCAACTTGAGTCAATGAGAAACAATAATCACGCTGATTGTCACCAATTTTAGAAGGAAATAACTTAAATTAGAGAACACCCAAAATAGTTCCCCCCACGGGATCAAGAAACATTGGAATAGATCAACCATCAGGTAATAAATTTCTTCATTTTATATGGCTTAAATTACTTGAATGTTCACTAAAAATGTTGTCCTAATGATATCATCCAAATTTGTATCAAAAGTGGAGACACCCTAAAAACTATAAAATATGTAATTTATAGAAACTATGGTTCCCGCAATTCATGATTCAACTTATTCCACCAAATAGAGTGACAAGAACACTTCTATATATTTGTGGTGTAGTACATCATAATATTCCCCAATAAATAACAATATTTTAAGATACAAGACAACATCATCTATCAATAACTATAATTAATCATAAAAATCTGAGTAATCCTAACCATTTTTCATATGGTGGATAGATTTAATTGATTCTTCGCTATATCTATAGCTAGGTAGTTTGTGGTTATTTTAAAGCTATTAATTTCTTCCCTATATGGACTAATGTGGTTACCCGTAAAAGAAATAATGAAATTTTATATGAATTTCACAATTTAGGATATCAATACTATATTTGGTATCCCACACAAGATAATTACAAACAATAACAATAATATATGTCCATTGGTGATAAATCGGTTGTATCGGAAGAATATGATCTCTTCTAACCATTCATAATTCAATAATGAATAAATGGAGTAGTAGTGTTCTTTAAAAAACTCTATCTAATGTCTTAAAGAAAATAGAAGAAAAATACATGATATCTTCTCCAAATAAACTCTCACATACTTTGTAGGATCTTCCAACGACATCCTATACTTCCAAACCAAAAACATGTACCTGATTTTATATGGGTTGGAGGAATTCATACCCATAATGTTTTAAGTAACCTCACAAGAAATGACTATTTTTAATAAATAATATAAATATGATGGTTTTTAGATCTAGGTAGATGAGTTAGAGTGACTTAGTTAGAAAATGGTATTCACACTACATAGCATGAATGGTCATTACAGTTAAGTCACATGAGAATAAGATAATAACTATTTTTTAAAATCATAAATAAAATGAAAATTAGTGGGGTGGGGTTATCCCCATGACACTTAGGAAGAAACATTGGATGTTGGAACCAATATTTGAAGGACCTAATGCCATACACGGAATCTACTCAAATAGATCTTAAACCTTGGTCATGATCAAGAAATAGAATGCTATACAAGTTACTAATTCAAGGATTTTTAACAAATAAATTTATATTATTCACTAGGGGAACATAAAGATGATCATCATATGACCTCGAACAATTAAACAACTTATACTAGTGATGGTAATTTTATCGCAAAATTTGATACATGTTAGGTCATCATGTAAGACTATAATATACTAAGAGTTGTCTATCCTCTTTGACTTGACTTAATTATATATGAATCATATATTCTAAAATTTTCCTAGTATAAGGGTTTACTAATTCACATAGAGTTTTCAAAAAAACCTATAAAAAGAAGAAACGATTTTATTAACTCTTGATCATGAGCCTTAACAACACATGGACACGTTTACAAGAACTTAATGTGCATGGATTCTTACCATCTCAACATATGTAATAAAAACTAATTTTCTAGACATGGTTCTCGCTATAAAAACAACTAACGTTAATCCTATTATTCATAATCTTACTCATTCATGTCGACTCAATTATAATTGATTTCATAGGGATTTAACAATTATCATTTTATCCTAGAACACAAGTTTGATCTATGTAGATTGAGCCTATCTTGAACTACAGGTTTCTAGGTTCTTCTTCCCCAAATATATATAGTGATTACAAGAGGTCTTTTGTTAGGTACATTTTCAAATAATATTATAATTAATCCACAATACAACCTAGTGTTTGGGTGCCTCTCATTAACATTATATCCTTGAATAGCCAAACATTCAAGTAGATTCATTTTTAAATTGAACTAAAGGTTTCTATATTCCCAATATAGTATGAATCTTATTGATTTTGTAGGTATAAATATTGGACATTGTTTCATGTTTCATATTTATCAAACACCGTTTTCAATTTTTTCTAAAAGACTCTATTAATTTACAATGAGTTTTCTATAATAAAATAAAATTAATATAAATACATTTAATTTTTTAATTGATCTATATTTTCACATAACCCTCTACATATTCTTGCTCATTATACAACCATAAATTGTAAAAAATTCATATCACAATTTAATAATGTTAAACAGCATGACATGAAACATATACCACAAGACCCTTAAAATATTTATTAAGTTCTATCTGCATGAACTAATTTCTATACATATGATCCATATCCATGTGATCGGCCTCGACTTATGGATTAATTTAATAAACCTAAAATATAGTAAAATGACATGTTAATTATCTCCACATTAAATATTTTCATTCTTCAAAATATAAAAAATCATATTTAATTATATATATCTTTTGGTTAATGGGATTATTTTATAATCCCACAATATATGAGTATAATATTGGTTATATTTCATCCAAATAATCGTATATAAATTGATTCCAGTTATTACATGACCTATATTAATGTTCATATTACTTATCATAATCATAGATATAATGTTTACCATAATTTAATCTCTTTGTCTGCATACACCCCTTATTCAGATCCAGTTATATACACTAACAATAAACTAGGACCCTATATAATTAATCCCAAACCTCATCTAGTGGGAATCATCATTAGGACGGCCTTAATTTGTTAGCTTTTACTATAATAAAAATAATAACCCTCTCAAAAATAGTGTATAACATAATTTCTATTATCGTAGGATATATAATGATTCCTATATCTCTCATCTCATGCCTAGTCGTTGATTTTCATCAATCTTAAGTCTTTATCCATACATTGTAGTCCTCATTCAAATAACGTTTATATTATATCCTACAAATGGATGATAAAAAATTATTAAGAACTATGAATTTATTGATTCCTATTATTAAAATATATGTTTTATTTAATAGATCTCTTTGGCTTATGACAATGAAAATTTCCAACCATTTCTACTTCCTCACAATGTATAATATTCTATGTATATATCTAGTCCCTATATTATATCCTATTGCTTAGTAAATATCTATATCATGAAAAAAATATAGATTATTACTTGTTATTGTAGGATGTATAGTTACATTTAGATCTCTCATCCAAGTCCTAGCCATTTATTCAATGCATTATACTTCCATGATGATGAAACAACTGTGAATTGAATCAAATTTCATCATCTCTACTCTCACCACGGTATCCTTAAATAAATCATTATTTTGCACTAAATAGAAGCAAGTTATATGTAGTTAACCCTTTCAGATATATATATATATATATATATCATCTCAATGGTTATACACATATTATTAAATGACACCTTAGAAAAAATAACAATTAATTGAAACCTAATTTTCACGAGGCATTATGTCATTAGATGACTGGGATCATAATACATCAATGTGAGGATAAAACAAAAAATAATAATTTTATTTTCAATAATTAACTCATGAATACATTTGATCTCTGAAATCTGCAATGGTTAACTTGGGTAACACATAGATAAAAGGGGTGAGCAAAAAACTGAAAAAGGAAATATAAATGATTATTAATCCTAATATGTAAGTCCATGGTGAAAAATGAAATCATAAATGTGGAGGGACATGAGTAATCACATAAAAATACAATTTAAAGAACATGGAATCATACGATCATGGGATCTATTAAATATGGAAGAAACATAAAACATGAAATTAATATGAGTAAAGGATAATTTTGAAGACAATATTAAATGGTGGAAAATAACCAATAATGGATTAGGTTCACACCCTAATCTCATACATGACGTTTCATGAGACTAAAACATTACCCAATTCATTGGAGGGATACACAATTCTGGGCCCACCTGTCAAGTTTATTTCATTAACATGAATATGATTTCCATATATGTAATTAATAATAAGTCATAGAACATTAATTATCCAAAGAAAAGATGTGTTTAATAAAAATACCTAGTATCATAATAAAAATATATTTCCTATAGAAGAAATTTGAAAAGTGATCATTAGTCATGCTTTACCCCATCAAAAGAATTGAGAGTTACATAATTATATATTTGATATATATATATATATATATGATTTATAAAAATAAAATAACATTATAGGTTATTTTGTTGACAAATATAAATTATTTTAAACATATTAAATCATTATTAAGAGAAATATACCTTATATATTGAAAATAACATTTGAAAAACTATTATTTTAAAAAATATTACAGGAACAATTTACTTCAAAACAAACCATATAAACTTACAATGGATGCTTTAGGAAATTTAGTGGTAATGAAGGTGGGTAATAACATATTTTTGGTAAAAGTTAAGAAACATTCCTTTTACACTATTGTAAAAGGGTTAAAAATTCCCTTCTTTAGAAATTGATAATAAGATTCATTTTAATACATTTTAAAATAAACTCAAATATTAGTAAAATTTACATTAATACATCACTTAGGAAATGTTAAAAACATTTTTGAAAATATTTTTTTGAAGAAATGGACATGAAAAAAAATGATTTTCGACCGAAGAGATAAATGAAGTTAAATTTTCTTAAAAAGCAGTTATCAGTTAGATTTTGTAAAAAAAAGTGAGTCGAAATGATAATATTACATGAGAATTTCATAATTAACTAGAGTAAAAATACTAATGTGTTTTCATTAGAAAATTATTAAATAATTTCATTAATTATAAATTTGTGTTTAGATAATCCTTATTGCAAAGAGATTGAAGCAAAAAATGGTGTCATTTTGGTAAAATTTAAATCAAATACCCCATGAAACAAGTTAGTGAATTGTAAAATCAAATAACATAAACTATGAATTATTCAGGATTTATCCTTAAAATCTTCAATATATATTCCATATTAAATAAATTAGTCTGTAAAATAATTTTCATATCAAAGAAGGATATTTTAAGAAAGATTACATTACCATGAGACCAAAACGTCACATCTGTCCCTTATCATCTGAAATATTAAACATTTTTAAATTATTTAATTTCATAAGAAATAATTTCACAGTTATTATTGTCATTGTTTTTTTCTTTACCAGGTTATATTCATTTACACAACAAAAACAATTTCACTAGGATTTTTAATGATAAAAGGGTCATATGTTGAAAATAACTTCGAAAAGTTGAATAATAAAATATATAATTATTTAGTCATATAAATAATGGAAATCAGGAAATAATTATCATTATTATCCAAAATTTTTACTTTTAAAACCTATAGTAAAATATGGTTAAGAAAAATAAATTGTGTTACAATCATGGATATGGTAGGTCGTGCGTAAAAATGAGTAACAATTCCATTTTTCCAAGATCATGATGCATAGATGGTAAGTGTTAATTTATCATTAATGTAATTTCAATATATCATAAATGTAATATTATTTCATTAAATAAACATACATATTCTATCCTTAAAATGAGGTGATAAAAACATATCCCATCACATTAAGAGGTGGTAGTCCATGATATAAATCAACAAATATTATCAATATTTAAATAGATGGTAAAGTAAGAATGGTATAATGTCATTAAATTATATAATTATTTATTTTTCATGATTATAACATATAAACAACAAATTAATCCTTATTAAAATCCATATTGTGTATGAAAAACCCACTTTTCTTCACGAGGCGGTAGTCCGACACACATAAGAGCAATGTAATCAAATTCAATAAATAATTAAAAATAAGAATTTATAATTGATATTAAAATTCCAAAATTATAACTATATCATAAATATAATATATAATTATATACATAATTATAACCATTCATTATAAGATGTTAGGGAAAACAAATAGCATCGGTCCGTGAGGGGGTAGTCCACCGTACACATAATGAACTGTTTCATTTTCTATTTGAGGGAGGAGAATATTATTTTAGTTTATTACATTAACATGAAGAAATATAATTATATGGTTATATTAAGGATATTATATCATAATTTATTAATAATATATTATGTACGTGGAAGATGAAATAAAATAAAACTCTCGTTTATGGACATTACCTCTTCTTTAAAAAACCTCTTCATGTTTGGACCCAAATCATTTCGTGGTTGGATTTCAGATCAAAAAATTAATTATTAGATGAGTGTATTTAATTAATAATTATATTTAGGTATGTATTTATTCAAACTTATAGGTTTTTTATGTTTTAAAAGGAGAGGAACTTGGTGTCCTTTTATCAGTGGGGGGGGGAGACACATTTGTAGGTTTTGAATAGAAAGAATTAAAACCATGTTTTTATCATGATAAAGTTATATTAAAAAGAACATTTTAGAAACATTGAAGATATAATGACTAAATATTATAAAAATCATATTTGGACATGTTTTTTTGGCATTTTTAATTGTTATCATTTCATATTATCCCCTTGGTATATTTTGTTTTACTTTAATGGAAATATTTTGGTTTTAATATTTTCACCATTATTTATATTAAAAAATTATGTTGGAAAAGATAGATAATATAAATTATTTTATTTAAAATTATAAAATCTATTTCACCAAATTAAAATCCAATATGCGAATGAATTTATTTTAAAATTTAACATTGAAACGTGTCAAAAATAGTTTTTCAAGAAATTCATTTTAAAGGAATAGATGATCTCATGTTATTTATATGATAAGTAATGATAAATAAATAAATTTAAATAGATATTTATATTAATATAATCTATTAATTTATTTTAATTAATTACTCATAACCTGTTATTTTAATTATTTTAATTGGAGAAACATTGTTCACTTTAAACTAATTTTCAAAAAAGAAATATTTTTAATTGCTAATGATAATCTTATAAGAAAATATAGTATAAGTATGATTTAAATGTAATTAATTGGATTTAATATAACTAAATAATTCAACATTATATTTTTAAACAAATTAAAATAGTAATGGTACTTTTAAATTATATAATTTATTAAAGAGGACTGAATGCCTTGCCAAAAAATGAAAATTTTCACTATTCAATGAAAAATCACTATTTTCTATAAAATTGAAAAAAGTTCAACCTATTGTAATTTTTTTTTTTTCATAAATTTATATTATTTTATAAAAAAAATTATATAAGGTCAAACAATATTTATAATATTTAATCACAAAATTCAATATAAATCATTTTGAAGGAAACCTTTTTTATTAAAAATTGTGTCTTTATTACCTAATAACATACAAATAAATTTATATTATGTTGTCCCTTTATATAAATTTAGTATTTTTTTAATACTATGAACTCCCAAAAAATTAATTTCTAGTTTAAAATTATCATACTGGAATAATAATATTTTAATCATATGCCATGGTTTGTTTAAACACAATGTTGTATATTTAATAAGATATTGAAAAATGTTTTATTTTAAAATAATAGTGTGTCATATTAAACCCATGTTAAAAAAATTATTTCCTTGTAATTTGAACTTATTCTTGATAATAAGGGGCTTTACATTTGAAACTCTCTTTGGGGAAAAATCCACATTGTAAAATGGGTTAGTAAACTTTTTATTAAGAATAGGGAAATAGAAAAAAAGACATTGCATTACTACGTTTCCAAATTATATAAAATTTGGTGAACATTGAGATATATATGTAGAAGGAAATTATGAATAATTATGTAAAGAGATAGAAATAATTGATCCCAAAAAATTAATTATCATGACAATGTAAATAACCACAATATAATAAATTTGGGATAAATTTAAAAAAACATTATTTCATCAAATATGATGCTAATAATATTTTTTTTTGTTTTATGATCCTTTTAAAGGGGTTTATAGATTATTTTTTAATCAATATAGAGAACACTAGAAAATAAACTTGATAGTTTTTATTTCATAAACACAATTTTATCATTTAATCATGGTTTGATCAATTTCTATATTTCCTCTAACTCTTTGGAAATGAAAATCAAATATGATTTTTTTATTCTTAAAGCACTAAATATATCTTTTTGCATGTCATAAGATCCATAACAGAGTAACAATATATTTCTTTTATATTTATTGAAACTAAATAGTTTTCACCGGGTAATATAATATGAAAATTTAATTTGAATTTATTAATCTCAAAATTAAACAAATTAACCCAAATGTTTACCATGGATCATTCCTTAAATAAATAACTATATATCTAAAATAACCAAAAAATCTAAATCATTAATGGAGATTTTAAAATATAATTTAGTCTCATATCATTTTATGTTACATCATTAAAATATAATACCATTTTTATTAAATAATCTCATATGTCAAAAATAATGGTCATATATATCTCAACCCAATAAAGCGTTCTCCAAAAATAAACATATTTTTTATCCAATAAAAAATTTATACATAAATTATTTCATTCTAACATGTATATCATGTTGTCCAATGGAAGGTGTTTCATCCTAATCACCCTTTGGTTATGGGTTCAAGCATCGCAGCCCTTCTGGATACGATAACATGTCACCAGACTTGTGGTTTCTCTTTTTTAAAAAAAGGAAAAAACATACATGATAATAATATTAAAAAATTTCCATGATCGTATAGCACTCCAAATAATATTATTAACATCTTAAAAAATTCAACAGTCATCAATTAACTATCTTTAACCACTATGGTTTTCCTTAAAGCTCATTTTTTCCAAAAAATCAACAAATTACCTCAATATCAAGTGCATCTCCTAGATTATATCTTCCTCAATTATGGGTTTTCCAACGATTTTCACTTTAAAATTAATTTTCCTTTCTGTTTCATTAGTACCATTCAACATATTCATCCAAATACTTAACACAACACTTTTACAAAACTGTCCACAAATATATATTTTATGATTCACCTAATTCATGAATTCATGTGAATAAATATTTTAATAATTATATATAATTATCTAACCATTAACTAGTATACATCATATTATTCTTTAATACCTCATTACATTCATTCTTCATTTGTAGTCAATTCATCATAAATAGTAAAAACTTAAATCATATAACTTTATTGATCTTTATCTTGAGATTTTTCCCTGGGAAATTGATTTTTATAATACCCATACCTTCCAGATTAAAAACATTAAACCATTGATTACACCTTAGAGACACCATTACATTCATCCATTCAATTAACTAAAAAAATTATTTTTTTTATGTAATTACTTAATCTGTGGCATTATTCTCGACAAATTAAATAACTTTTTTTCTTTAACATATTCTCTCGTGTGATTCTTACCAAATAAATGACATATCAAAAACAAAATCTTATATCCTCTATAGTCTTCCCTACAATAACATTAAGTTAACTCTATAATTATCTTCTTTGTTGAGTCTGAGAGTGGTTTATGGTGAATGTTTCTAATAATATATCATGATAAATGATTAGGAATAATCAAAATATCCTTCATTGAAGTCACCAACCCATTATTTTTATCATAAATACACTATCTATCATATTCGACATCAACTGAGTTCCTTCTTATTCATACAATTCACTAAAAACCTAAAGCATATTTTGAGATACAATATTCATATTGAGAAATATAATAAATTTTTAATTTTAATTATAATATATTTAAATCAAGAAAAAATACTTTCAATCTAGGAGACCACAGTTCTAACATATTATATCAATTATAATCATCCCTTAAAATACTTCATGATGGTTTGTAAATAATTTTTAAATTTTAATAGAATATGCCCTAGGAGTTTCAAACATGGTGTGTGGAAATGATCCTTTCTATGTAATAGGCAATTCTCTATTCAAGCACACCATTCCATTTTCAGAGTCATTTCCCCTAGGTATATCTGTTCTATAACCACATCCACTTATATTATACAGACATGAATGTAATGTTTTAAAAATAACCCAATCTATAATTCCCTATGATTTTAGGATATTTTTTGTAACCTATTCTTATCATTAAACATGTCCTTAGGGTTTAAACTAATGCCTTTTCATTGTAGTTTCCAAATTATAACTGAATGTTTTCTTTGATACCAACTATAGTTATCCATTCCATTGAAACATATTACTACTTGACTCTTAATCATAAACAAATACTGATTATACCCAAATGATCTTGAGGCCCGTTATCTTTTTAACACTAGGTTCATAATATATAAAAGTTAGGCTATAATTAAAACTTTTTATTTTATAATCCAGAATTTGATTTTAAATTCTTTTAAGATTCAAAAAACTATAATGGATTATCTATGAAATAAAAAGAAATATAGGGTGATCTAAAAATAATGTTTAGGAAATAAACATGATAACAAATCCGAACATGTGTGTCAATTATATAACATGATACCTTAAAATAGTAGGAACATGAGTATTTGAATTAAAGCATAAAAGAAATAACATGGCATCACAAAATCACGTTATCATAAAAAATGTGATAGAAACATAATACATGGAATAAATAAAAGTCATGTATAACATCCAAGACAACATTACATGGTTGAAAGTGTCTCAAAATGTATTAATATCACACCCTAATCCCATACACTATGTCTCATGAGACAAAAAAATTACATAATGAATTAAAGTTCTATATAATTATGTCCCCACCTATCTCATTCATTATATGAACATTAATATTCATTCCATATAATGAATCAATCATACCTTAAAATAATAATAATTAACCATGGAATGAAAATTAGTTTCTCATTCATAACTAATTTCACAATAGAAATTTATTTCATAAATAATGAATACTGAGAAGTGGTCATAAGGAATGTATTACCCCATGAATATAATAGAGAAAGAGATATGTAATTGTATAATAAAAAAATATAAAAAATTTATAATCATCACATAACATGATAGGTTACTGTAATTGCTGAGTAGAAATAATTTTAAAATGTTAATAAAATATCAAGGAAAATAAGCATTCTACTATAAAAAATCACATTTGAAAACCTAATAATTACTTGAATATTATAGATATCATCATTTTCAAAAATATTCATGGAATCCTAATAAGGTATATTCGTGTAATATAGTGGTTATGATGGTGGGTAATTCCATAAATGTTGTATTAGTAGAAAACATTCCATTCACACAATTGTAAAAAGGTTAAAAATTTCATCCTTCAGAAAAGGTCAAGATGATTCAATTCAAAATATTTTAAAAAATTTGACTCATGGTAAAAAGTTAATTTAATAAATCATCAACGGAATGTTGAAAACATGTTTTGAAATAATTTATAATCAACATGGATAAGAAATAAAATGGTTTTCGACCAAAGAGAGAAATAAAGTTTGATTTTGTTAAAAAAAATTTATATCTTATTAAGTACAAAAAATTGGAAATTGTTAATATTACATTAAAATTTCATGGAAACCTAGAGGAAAATAAAATTTAATACATTTATTATTCAATTATTAAATAATTTCCTTCAAAGGAAATTCAACAATAGACAATTTGGGTTAAAATTGTATTAAAGAATAATCCCTTTTTAGTTTGGAAACTATTGAATCATAATATCCTTGATTGAAATTAGTTATTTGTAACATAGAACAGTGTTAATTGATATTTAATAATGATTTAATATGTAAAGAGGTATTATATGTCCCAGTTTAACTAAATTAGGGGTATAAAATAAAATGTGTTTTAGGAATGAGTTTTTAGATGGAAACCCATATAACGATCCTAATTCTTCTTATCGTAACCACATATTCATGAATAATTAACATATGTTAATTTATTTATTATTTAATATCCATTTTATGTTAATTATTCTGAAATTTTTCTATTACCATGCCTTATTCAATTACATTAAAAAAAATTTATGATGGGTGTTAAATGATTCATGGCTCATATATCAGAAATCACATTTGTAAGTTGGATAATCTCAAAGATATTATTATTTAATAATATCCATAATTTTATTCATGGAATAATTATAATTTTTAATCTTAATTTTTTATTTTAAATCAAACCATCAAATATGGTTATGAAAAATGATATGTGTTACAATCTTAGAGACGGTAGGCCATATGTACACATTAGTAATGTTTACATTTTCACCAAACCTGACAGAAATAATATAAGTGTTATTTATTATTTAAAGGATGATAATTAAATCTTAAATATCATTTTATTTAGTTAAAATAAATTACACTTACCATCCTTATGAGCGGTAACGAATGAATCACATCACTTCATAATGTGATAGTCTGTCGTACACATGAATGTCATTATTAATTATTTAGTTCATGATATGGTTAGAAAGTATATGATATTATTATCTTAAATAAATATTAATATTTCATGAATATCATATATATAATCCCCCAATTAATCCTTATTATCTTCTATGTAAATCATATGTGAATAAACAATCACATTGCTTCGTGATGTGATTGACCGCAGTACACACGAGCTTGGTTATCATTTTCCCTATCTAATGGAAAGTAAAATATTTATATGTGATATTATAATTCTATAAGTGTAATTATATAATATATATCATATATAAAAATTATATATATGATTATATCAATCCATGAAATGTATGTTTGGAAAAATAATTACATTCATCAGTGAGGAGGTAATCCTCCATACAAATGATCAGTGGTTCTGTTTTCCAATTGATGAAAGAGGGGATGTTTATAGGTCATGAAAATAACAAAATAATATATAAGTATATGGAAGATAATTTTGTGTTTATATCATTCGGGTTTTTTAAAATTTGAACAAAGTTGACAAAAAAATAAAATTATCTATTGAGGACATTACCTCTTCTTCATACAACTTAATTATTTTGAAAACAAATCATTCATGGATGAATTTATTTAAAAATTGAATTCTACGATAGGGTTATATCTAAAGGATATGATTAACATAATTAAATATCCTACTTAAAATGTGTTTACAAACTCTTAGCTATTAATCCCCATTTGGTTTTTTGTGCCACACCCTTAACTCATTTCCTATGGGACATGACCTCAAAACATATGCAAGAATCTCTGATTTGGTCTTCATTATTAACATGTGGTCCGAGAACATCAAACTCAAACTACGTGAACCCACCCTCAAGGTTGTCTATAATAGTACTGGGATATCCTTCTAAATTAGTTTATAATTAAACCTAGTTACAATGTTGAATCCTTCATAATTTGTTCATTTATATACTACCATAAAAACTATCTTCAATAGTCTAGATTTAAAGAGCTAAATAATCCAAAACAAAGAGACAATATAGTTGATTAGTTGAAAATTGACAAAGGGTGTCATGTGTGAAAGTTGAGTCATGGGTCTCTAAGCATGCAACACACATTTATGTAAGTAAATCATTCATAAACATCCCAATAAGTTCTTCTAGAATAATTTTATTAGAATTCAAATGGTTATTAATGTCTATTATCACTCTCTCCCTTAATCCTTCTCCAATAACTACAAGTGTCATGTCATATTCAGATAATATTATTAGAATAATGATATTTTCATCAAAGAGAATCATTCATAACCCCAAATAACATAATAAAATTGTTCAATTCCCCAACATCAAAGATGATTCGTGAAACATCCCTCGATATCTCCTCCACTATATCCTAGGGATCAGACTGAGCCACATCCATCTCTATAACCATGTCCTCAATCTCAATACTTTATACATTAGTCTACAGAACCATTATATCATCAAGGATAATTAGTTTTTCCTATTAGTTAACTATATATTCCCTCAATAATTGTGGAATCCACCTCCACATTAGGAAGAAACTTGGTATCCTAATTCCCATGTCAGTCTTTATTATTATTGAATGACTCATAAGGTTCCGATTATAAAAGAAAGAATTTTAGTTTTAAAACCATCAATATAGTAGGTAACCTAAATAAATTTGTCGATTTGACATACCGAGGTATGGTTAAATACTTTATTAGACTATTTTATTTTATTTTTCATGCTATATTTCTTTATAATGAAATCTCTTGGTAAAATTGGTATATTTTATTTAAATGAGTGAAATATCAATATATTATAAAATAAAAAAGGGAAATATTTTGATGAATAACCCCTTCACCTATATTAATATTCTTTTGAAAATATTTATTACATTTTTCAAATAATTGGATCGGAGATGGCGGGCTATTCGAATCCCCCTATGGGTAAGACAGTAATATATCTAGCATGTTTTAATGCGGATTCCACCCCTCTTCCAGAAGTAACATCCTTTAGCTATATGGTAGTACCCATTATTCTAGGGTATCCTATCCTATATCACTTCATATTGGGGTACACCCTCAATATTCCATTTCAAGTTAACTTGTTCTTCTCATTATTTTATCCAATATAAAAAAATAACATGGTATAATATTTAATATGTTGTTATATAATTAATGAAAATATTTTTCATTGGAACTATTTTATACATCGTTTGGGTCATGGAATATATAAATCAATCTATTACGAGTTATATTATTTCCCATTTTGATAGTCTCATTATAGAATATCTCTTACACGCATTAAAGGACTGGGAAATTGTTATCAATAATTTTCACTAATATTTTCAACTCATTGATGTATAGACTAACCTATGTCATATTTTTTTCATTTATGATTATAATTAGATCCCTTATATAGAACCATCCATAAAAATAATTTATCAGTATTATTAATTAAATAGTTAGATCTTTAACATTTAATAATAATTTAGGTTTAGAGTTTAATAAAATTAGGCCATTACTATTATATTAATAATTATGAAATTACAAAGTTGACAATTACACTTTGTAACCATTTACATAAAAAATGATATAATATGTTTTCTTTGCATGAAATAAATTCATAATGTTCATCGTGATCTCATTTTTGTCCCTAATCATCTGTAAAACTGTATGAGAATCTTTTTGAAATATTGGATGAGCACAAAAAGCTCAGTAAGGTTAATTAAATGAAAAAAATAAATCATTAGTTAATTATTACATATAATACAATTTATGTTTTAAAAATAATATTTAGGATCAAAATATATATTTTCTTACCCTAGAAATAAAATTTTCTACCATATGATTTATGAAATCCAAAATTATAAGAAATATAAAATTAAAAAAATAAAAATGTTTAATTGAAGTTATAAAAAATCATGAAAATTGTTTTACAAAACTATAATTTTTACCCTTATGAAGTAGCATATAATTTACATTAATAATATGCTCATGAATCTACCTTATGAGATCAAAATATTCTATGAAAATCACATTAAAATAAAAGATAACTCATATGGTATCGTGAGGAATCAATTTCATATCACTCATAAAATCACTCATACATATGGTATAATAATCATAGTTAACAAATTGTATAACAACTATGGTTACAAATGGTATATCATTAACTGTTATATATAGAATATCATTCAGTGTAAATTAAAATAATATACTAGGAGAAACCTATTCAGTTAACTTCATCCCCTTACACAATGAATAGTATATACAAAATTGGTTCAACCATCCATGTTTTTTTATGGAATAACCCATCATATTAAATAATTATCACAAATAATAATATAATCATATTATATAAAACACTCATAATAAATTCATTTATTGGACCCATGAGTAATGTTTTTATTTTTCAATTACCATGACTAGAAGAAGGTTACTATTATTTTACATTTTAATAAAGATAATTATACCAAAAATATTACATTTATATCATTATATATAGCTATATATATCTTTTATATGATGTGGTTATGAAAAATTAATCACATCGCTTCAATCAGGTGGTAATCCACATGTAAGCACAAACAATATTATCATTTTAAAATGAATGGAAGGGTAAGAAATGGGTTTTTATAATATCTCTAAAATTTATAAATATTTCATGAATATCGTTAATAGATATTGAATACATCATTTTAAATAGTCATGACTGTTTTTTATTGAAACCCAAATACATCGATTCGTGAGGTAGTAGTATACTACACAAAAGAATGATTATTTGTTTCTCATTTAATGGAATTATAGATGGATATAAGTAATTAAAATAAAATAAAAAATAAAATTATATTTATGATGTTGGGGTTTTTATTTCATAATGATTTAAGATGATTTTGTTTTTGTATAAAAAATAGTAAAACTAAAACATTGGGTTAAAATTTAATACATCTTCTTTAGACATCATCCTTTCATATTCAACAAATGAATGATAAGGTTGATATTAATCCAAAATTGAGAACACTAAAACGTAGGTATATATTTAATTATTTTATTTGGGATGTTATGTTTTAATCCAAATATTTTCCTGAAGTGCGGAAGGAGGGAAGATGATGTTTCCATCTAAAAGTGAGGGGAGGGTAATCTTTGAATTTCTTAAATAATTGAATTACTATAAATTAATTTTAATATATAATGGATCCATGAAGAAATATTTTGAAGAGAATATGGTTATGGATGGAAAACCTCTAATATATTAAAATTTATCTGTGTTGGGTGATATTTTTACCCTTATCCCTATGATTTACCACCCCCAATCTATTTAGTAATTATGGTGATATTAATGTTTTATACCCTTATTGGTTTGGAAAGTTACTATAAAAATAAAAATTACAATTAAATGTACAATGGATAAAATTTCCAATCATATACCACTAAATTGGCCAAATAAATGGTTTTTTATTAATTTTAAATCAATTAATATAATATTTTTTATTCTAAAATATATTTAGTGTCACTTCTAGAAATACTTGAAATATTATAATATAATATAATTCTAAATCATCTAAAATGGCTAAAAATGAAATTACATATATGATAAGGATGATATAGTATTTTTTTATCAATAAAATCAAATTTCAGTATGTTTAGAAACAATGGTAATTCTTATAAATTGGTTTATCCTTTTGGTTAACCAATATTAAAATAGTCTGTTGACCCTAGAAGCTTGTAGCTGGTTTCTACTAATATTTCATTGTCTTTATTACAAATAATAAAATTCCAAAGGACCTAAGAGTATAAAATTATTGGTATAATAGATACATACATGAGTCTTTTATTAAAAATAAATACAATAATTACAAAATTATTTTTTTTCTTTCAAAAATAACATTTTTACTTTTAGATTCTCCTTGAATTTATTTTTTAGAACACTTATGGGAATCCTGTTCAAGGAAATAAATTTAGGGTAAGATAAAATACTTAGTACGTGTACAATATAACAGAATCAATTATGAATAAAATATAATAATTATTATGGCATGGTAAATAACTTAACACACATTCCATGTAATTAATAATCTAATATGATAGTGAATTAAATATATAAAAAGGTAAATGACTAAAACACAAACTGGAAAATGAATAATCAATATTTCAAGGTATGAAACTAAAAAAGTAATCTATTTAAATAATTGGGTAAGGAATAGTCAATATATAATGATAAGAAAAAAACACATGCCATTTAACCAATAAACTAATAATGAAATGCATTAATTGACTTTTACATAGTTTAAATATCCGTTATAATAAATAAAGAATCAAAATGAAGGAAATGCATAGATATTTTATGTCAGGTATCAAACACATGAAAACCACAAATTTTAAGATCTATCATCCAAAAAGTATAAATGTATAGGTAGAAACCTATTAAAATTTTTTAACTATTTTTTCTCATTAGAATATGTAGATGCTTCAATGAGCCATATAATGTCTGGGCCCAACCCATCACTACAAGTCCAAATCATTTCTCTTATCGGGTAATCTATTTATTATATAACAATATGCCTTATCAAATATTAATATTGAATAATTAAGGAAAAATTAACAATATTTCCTAACATAATCAAATAACTATAAATTTAAACACTGTAAGTAAAAATGATATATGGTTTAGGTAATAAACATACCCTTGATACATTATATGGATAACTACTAGAAATTCAATGTCTAATGATCCTAGAAGATTAAATATTTCTAGGGTAATAACAAAGAATTCAAGAATTTTAATTTTTGTATTATCATTTTCCAAATCAATAATAAACCATCCAGACAAATAATAAGGGCAGTGTCAATAAAACACATATTATTTGGAGTAGAAATAAATGTTTTTTGTTATTAACGAATGGAAATATTATAAAAATATATCTTAAAACATCATTGGAAAAAATATCATTTTGATTTGGAAAAGCATTTTAAAAATACCTTTTCAATTAAAATTCCAAAAAAAATTTAAAAAATAGCTTTTAAAAATTTAGAGGAAGCCTGAAAAAATAGATGGTAAGTAATTTCGTACACGTTGCAAAGGTTGAAAAACATATTCCTTTTACAAGCCGAAATGGATAAAAACGTACATAGTCAGAAAAATGGTAATAATATTCATTTGAAAAAAATTAAAGAATATAATGGTACAAATGACTTTAAAAGTAATTTTTTAATATTTAAAAAGATTTTTATAAAAAAAATAGAAAAAAATGGTTTTTGGAAGAAAAGAAGATCTATATGTAAAGGGATAAATGATGTTAGGTTTTCAGAAAAACATTTTTTATAATATCTTGAGTACCAATGTGTGGAAGAGAAGTTTAATTACTTAAAAAAGGTCATTAATAACCACATATGATTGAAACCAAATTTATTTTAGAAAATTTATCCTATAAATACCTTCAATATAATTTCAAGAATAAACAACCTTAAATAGAATGGGATTGTGAAATAAACACATTAAATGGTCATACAATTGAATGAATAATTGATAAATGAATGGATTATGTGTATTAACTATAAATAAATATATAATATGTACAAATATATTAATATATATTCAATGTCATTATACAAATAATCCTCATATATTGAAACCCAATGAAAGGAAATTGGGTTATGAAATTTCTTTTCCACTTGGGTAACATTATATATAAATAAACATATATGAAATAATTAAAACTAATAATAAAAATATCTTTAAAAATTAATAACTAATGTTATTATAATTCATAGTGTAATTATTTACATTACATATTTTAAATTAGGTGAACAATAATAATGTATGCCTCAAATAATGGCAATTGAGAAGAAGTCCCTTACTAATTAAAATCTTCTGAATTATAATCCCCACTAGATAAATGATTTAAAATTAAACTCTAAAAAACATGAATATAAATTTAATCATGATATAAAAAACAATATATTTATTATATACCTTACACAAATGAAATAAGTGGTGAAAATGGTGTATGCCTCACAGAAAGAAAAGTGAGATAAGAATCTATTAACTTGTTTTTCCTTTTGGGTGAACATTCATTGACCTCTTCTATAATGGTTTTAAACATGTAACTAACCTATAACATAAAAATGATAAAATTTAAAATATAAAATATGTTATTTTTACAATATCCCATTACTCTTTTGTTAAAAATATTTCATTATTTTCAATATTTTGTGTGTTAATTATTTAGTTTTCGAGTATGTATTGACTTGATACTTTTTGATACTATTACATAGATCATGATTTAATCATACCTAGAATGTAAAATATTATTTAAATATCATACATATTTATTATATATGTATTTATAATAATCCATATAATGTGGGTATGGTAAATGAAATGCATCTTTCATGGAGACGGTAGGTCATACGTATGCATGAATGGTACTTTCATTTCATTACAATATTTAAAAGAATGAAAATTAAATGATATTTATATATATGTATATTATAATTATATTGTAATATTTGTTTCATATATTTCCCATAGTTTATTAAAAGAAGGATTTATACATTTCATGTATAGAGTGAATTAATCACATCACTTTGAAGAGGCGGGAGTCCACACATCCACAAACGAGGTAATCATATACTCAAAAATTGTAAATAATTATGTTTTGTTTTATATAAACAATTTTAAAGAATAAAAAAATAACAAATATCATATATATTTTATATATACTATAAATACATCATTACTACAACCATAAAAGGTTGTAATTGAAAGAATCATAAACATCAGTTTGTGAGGCGGTAGTCTGTTGTACGCATGAATGATGATACCATAACCCCTTTGATGGATGTGTGTAAAATTGTAGATTATAACATTATAATAAAAACATCTCAGAATATTTCAAGTGGTGAGTTTATTATATAATCTTCAAATAAGTGTAATTGAATTGTTTGATAAAGAAATAAAATGAAAGTTACTATTGAAGAATGTTACCACGTTTTTTGCGTAACTAATTTTGGTTTATTCCAAAAGACAACCATGGTTGGGATATTAAATTTGTTTTGATTATTTGAGGATTAGAGGGACTTTTTTAGATTTTTTTTTATATTAGACAAAAAGAATTCATATGTGTGAATAAATTGGAAGGGTGAGTGCCTTTTTATAGTGGAGTGGCAATCTTGTAAACATAAAAAGGTGGACACTATAGAGTAGTCTTGCATACAGAATATGCTTCGAAGAGTGGTCTATATTCAATAAAATGTATTATATTGTCTAAATATTTCCATCCAATGTATTTTGGAAAGTTTATATGTCATTTTTTCGAATGTTTACTGCATAGTAACTTGTTATGCTAATGGTTCACTTAATTTTTGTAATTAATTTTAATTACATTCACTAATATTTCTCCTAAAAAACTAAGTTGAACATATTACACATTATAAACTATTATTATTAAAATATTTAATAAATTATTCCAAATTTCAATTACATAACTAGATGAAATTAATTTAAATTTAATCACGTAGAGGGGATGACAGTGTGTGTTTTTATGAAAAAATATTCAAAATGTTGAGTTGTTTTTTATATCCAATTTCAAATTTGAATTTATTAAAATTAACATAGTTGGATTAATTGATATAAAATTTAACTAATTAAACTCTAAAACCAATGACAAAAATAATTTATCCTTTTAAATTACAAAGACAAAAAGAAGGTTTGAAAAAAATTCAGTATTTTTTGTTAAAAATGTAACTGGATATAAAAAAACAAAAAAAATCCCTAAGATAATTTTTAAGTTCCTATTTAAAAAATATATTATTTTGATTTATAAATTTTTTAAAATTTCCAAAATATTGGATTTCCAAAAGGTTCTCCATTGAATGACAGAAAAAGTTCCATTATACAAATATTGGTATTTATGCGTAATATTGGGATTTTTCTCATATTATGTATGTAAAATAAATTCAATGAATATCAAAAATATTTTATTGAAAAGATAAAATATATATTTTATTAATATCATCATAAATTTTAATTAATTTAATTTATTATAACAAAAATACTTTGAGATCATAAATATAAAAAATATTTCATTTATATTTAATTTGTATACATTTCCTTTTCTAATTAATTTGTTACCAATGATTTTATCTTATATTTATATAGATGATATATTTTAATAAGATAGTTATTAAAATTTATCATCTATAATTTAATGGCTAGGTTATATATTATTATATGAAATTATTATTTTCTATTAATTTATATTGTTGTTTGGTAAAACATGGTCTTGCGTGTAACATAAGTCATCGAAGAAAGTAGTTGTTGCATGCAACATAGTCTAATTCTGTGTTTCATGCATTCCAAGATATAGAATATTTTAAATTAATGAAAATATTTAATATAAAATAATTTATAAATAGTATAAATTCAGTTAAATGTTTGGTATTGCATGTCATATACGCAATTGAATAAATGTAACTCTTTTTTATTTTTAGGCGGTTGAATTCTCCCCACCATAATTAAATTTTTTCCACACAATTTAAACGTGATCTTCACAATCTAGGGTTTTATATTTTGAAATACTATTTTTTAAAACCCCACATCCTAAAATATTATATAAAATATTATCTTAATATGAGATTATGTGATGTAAAATGTTCACATGTAATATCATATAACTAGGTATCCATGCAAGAGAACATTACTCTAAATTGAGGATACAAACCCAGAAGAAAATAATAAATATTAATAATAAGTGATTGAGGTAATTTATAAAAAACAAGATAATTATCAATGGAAATTTGAGGGTCTTAAATCCATAAATCCTTGATGATTTAGAAGGCCATCTGTTGAACAAGAATTAATGTATAAGGGTGAAATGTTTTTGTTTCTTATAATTTTCATAATGTTGAGTAATTATTTTACTACCTATGTATTTTAGTAAATTTAATTAATTTATATATATTTATAAAATAATTACATCCTTTGGTTATTATTTTATTAATTATCAATTAATCCATTTCATTAAAACATGTATATTAAAAAATTAATTCTGATTCCTAAAGTTCCAAAATAAGCTATTAATGGATCATAAGTGTCATAAAAGTGTGACAATCGTTTCCATTTGTCTCTAAAAATTTTATTATGACTACATGGATAATATATTAATCTCAAAACACAAAAATTAACATTATTGGTTCAAACTTAGTATTTATTGGTAAAATTTTTTAACTAAGAACAATGAAAAATTAACCGGGGAACCACATAGGCTAACAGTTAGCATGAAAACCATATCTTCCATCTGTCATGGGTTCAAGCCCCCATCCCTTTTAGGTTTAACTTTTCTAAAACGATATTAAAATTATTTCCAAATTTAATATGATGGATATCCATGAAATAATGTTAATCTCTAAATATCCTTTTATCTATGATTTTTAATTAAACCTCAAAACCTAAATACCTTTTCCATTTATTTTACAAATGGTATTTCATTAATCTATGGTTTAACCATGGTCATTCATTTTCATCATCTATTTAAATCCATTATAATGATTTTTAATGAAAATTGTGAATTAACATAATCATATCCCTCAGGAGTGTCAAACCAGGTGTCTGTTTCGTAATTCTCATTGTCATGTACAAATTTATACTCAAGTCAAGAATGATGCACCTTTTCAGAGTTTTTAACCCTATCTATATATGTGATAGAACCACATACACTTGCAGTATCTTGATATGGATTTATTTCTAGGAAGACCCACTTAATATCTATATTAAAAAAAATTAGAGTATTTTATTGTACACTTATCCTTAAATTCTACCATAGGGATTTGTTCTAAAAAATATGTTTTTATAAATATAGTTCACAAGGCTACTACAAAACTTCCTTTGATACCTACTACAGTGCTCTGACTCCATAATCCTAGAGCTGATGTCTACTACCATTACATTTTCATGATTATAATTAATCATACCCTGAAGCACCAAAGTGTTTAGTAGTCTTGGTAAACCATATTTCTACATGAGTCATGTATTAAAAATCAATACACTAATTAAAACATTCTGTAAGAATAACATTATTACATTTAACTTATCCTTTCATATCATTATTAGAAAACATAAGTGAAATTTGGGGAAATGAAAGGAAATAAGGGTGATCTAAAAGGATCAATAAGTCAAATGTGTAGAGGAAACAATAATTAATCAATTAGAATAATAATTATTGAATGATAAATTACTGAACACACATTCCACATAATCAATAAACTGATAAGTAAGTGAATTAACAATATAGAACGGTAAATAACTAAAAAACTTGTTGGATAAGGAATAATCAATATGGTAATGTCTGGAACTCAAAAAACATTCTATTAAAATAAATGTATATGAAATAATTGATATGTAAGTGTAATAAACTAAAAAAAATCTATTTAATCAATAACATAAGATTGAAATGCATCTGTAGACATTGATATAGTGAAATTTCCATGGATAATAAATACTAATTCAAAATTATAGAAATGAGTAATTATTTAACATCATGTCGTAGTCACATGAAAACCTCTAATATCATGTTCTATAATTGAGAAAGAATAAAACAATAGGAATAAACCTCTTTATTTTTCACCACTAAATTTCCTCATCAGAACCAATCATGCATTTAGGGGCTTTATAATGTTTTATCCCTAACTATCAGTGCATTTCCAAAGCATTCATAATATTGAGTAGTCGATTTAATTAATAATATTGTTTCATATCATTTATCCACATTGAATAAATAATAAGGATATATCAATATTTACCTATATACTCAAATAACTATAAAATTAAACTACTCATTTAAAAATTTTATAAGATTTAGAAAATAAAAAAAACCTCGAAAATTGATATGGATAATTAGGATAAATTCATTGTCTAATGATCATAGTAAATTGAATATTTCAAGGGAAATAAAAATGTAATAAAGGATGTTAATTTCAATATAATACTTGGCCAAATCAACCATAACCCATTTAAAAAATAATAAGGATGGTATCAATACCAAATAACCCAAGTGGAGAAAAAAATTGTTTGTTTTCATTGATTAATAGAAATATTATAAAAATATATATAAAAAACATTATTTAGGAAAATATCCTGTTTATTTTGTTTTTAAACCTTTTCTTATAAGCCAATTTTATGATTTTCTATATATAAAATTTTAAAATTGTAATGTATGCTTCAGTGGAAAAAATGGAATTTAATTATATATATTCTAGACATGGTAAAAATAACATTCCTTTTTATTATAAAAATGATATAAAATAATCCATTTCATGAGACTACGTAATGCTTCCTTTGAAAAAAGATTTAAAATTGAAAAAGGGTAAATATTTATATAATTAATAATTTTGGAAATGTTAAAAATATTTTTGAATTTTTTTTTGAAAATAGTTTTTTAGACGAAAACCAATTCTCCAAATAAAGAGATAAATGAATCCCGGTTTCTTAAAAACACATTCTGAATCATTTTGAGTAAAAATGAGATAAAAAGGTATAATATTACTTATATATGTTCATGAATATCCATATTATAATAAAATTAATTTCTTTATTCGGAAATAGTCATATAGAATCCTTCAATGTAATTTTTGGAATAAGAAATCTTAAATAGATTGAGATTGTGAAATAAGCCCTTTAAATGATCCTAACAATGAATTGAGAATTTATAAATGAATTGATTTTGTTTATCAACTATAAATACACATATAAAATGTTTAAATAAATCAATATATAACAAAATACATTGTACACAGAATCGTAGAATATTAACAATAATAAGGTAATAATATAACCCAATGAAAAAGATTTGGGTTATGAAATATGTTTTCCCCTTCGGTAACATTAAGTATAAATACCCTTAGATGAAATAATTAAAATTAAATCTAAAAATATAAAGAATAATTAATTAATCATGATATTATAATTTAAAGTGATATTTGTGAAAATATATATAATAAATTGGGTGCATAATAATAATATATACCTTGAATAATGGAAATTTATATGACTTCCCCAACTACATGGTAACATTGGAATTATAATCCATATGAATGAAATAATTTAAATTGAAACTCTAAAAACCATGAATATAAGTTCATTAATGATATAAAATAAAGTAGGAACACTATATACACTACACAAATTTAATAAGTGAGGAAAATATTTTATGCCTCACGAAATGAAATATGAGACAAGAATCCCTTACCTAGTGTTTCCTTTTAGGTGACCATCCATTAAGATCTTTTATAATGGTTTTAAAAATGTAAATAACTAATAACAGATTGATAAAAAAAATTATTGTTTCATATATGATCTTATTATAACAGCTTATTACCCATTGTTCCATAATCATCAATTATTTTCAGTATTTCAGGTGTTAATTGTCCTGTGTTTTGAGAATTTTACGACTTATTACTTGTGGTACCTATTACATAGATAATCATTTCATCAAATCAAGATTATAAATAATTATTTAAAAATCTTATATAACCATTATATATTAATTTATTATATTCAATAAAATTTGGATATAGGAAATTAAGATCATTTTCATGGATATGTCATGTCGTACGTATGCATGGATGCTACATTCATATCATTGTCATATTTAAAAGAATGAAAAGTAAAAGATATATTTGTAGGATTAATTTATAATTATATTATCATATTTATTTTATATATTTCCCATATTTTTTTTAAAATCATTCATTATATATTCCATGTATATAGTGAACATATCACATCACTTTGAAGAAGCGGTGTCAAACACTTTTGTAAATGATGTTATCATAATCCCATAAAATGGATTAATGAATCAACGTTTTATATAAAAAATAAATAATAATAAATAATTAATTAACATCATATATAAACAATAAATCCAACATTATTCCACTGTTGAACGATTTTATATGGATGAACGGGAAACATTGGTTCACAAGGTAGTAGTTTGTCATACGAATGAATGATGATTGTGTGTCCCATTTGATAGATGTTTGGAAAATGTAGGTATAAAACATAGAATTAAAAATCTTATTTTATTTAAGATAATTAGGTCATTATTTGACCATGGAATAAGAATAATTGAATGGATTGTGATAGAACAAAATAAAAGTGATCATTGAAGAATAATATCTCATTTTCAGGTAATACCTTTTGGTTTATACCAAAAGATTTATTTCTGTAGATTTATTAAAACATTGAGGCTTATAATATGTTTTTAGGGATTTTTTTGTGATTATTTGAGAATTTTATAAATGAAATAAATTTATTGAGATGTGTGGATAAGTTGGAGTGTGGATTTATTTACAGTGGATGAGAAGTGGCATTCTTGTTAATATAAAAAATGAAACACTATTGTGATGTTTTCCTTATATAATTTTCTTTAAATAATAGTCCACACTAGTTAAAATGTATTTTATGCTCTAAATATTGATATAAAAAGGATTTTGGACATGTTTCTAATTCATCTGTTTCATTAATATTAAGGTTTAGTCGCCTACTAAGCTAATTTTTTCACTTAATCATTGTAATTAATTTTAATTGCATTCACTAATATTTTTTGTAAAAAAATATCAAATTATTATACATTATAAATTATGACAATTCAAAATTCCAAACCAGTTTTTTAAAATACAAATCACATAATTGGATGAAAATTTTTAAAATATAATCTCGTAGATGGGACAATAATGAGGGCTTTTAAGGAAAAATATTTAAACGTAGGAGATATTTATATATCCAATTTCAAAGTGAATTTTATTCCAATGGCCTAAATTGTATTAATTGATTTAAAAAATATCTAATTAAAATATTAATGAAATAATAAATATAATTTATCCTTAAAAATAAATTAGATTAAAAGGTATTATTTAATTAAAATTCTGTATTTTCACTATTCATAAAAAATGAAACTTCTCAGAAGAATACAAAAAATTCACCCCAAGATTGTTTTGGTGTTACATATTCAAAAATGATATCTCTTTATATATAAACTTTATAAAAGTTTCAAAAATTGTATTTGAAATTTTTTCTCCATTAAAAGACCGTAAAACTGCCTTTATAATAATATAGGTTTTTATGTGTTAAACTAGGTTTGTTCTAATATTATGTATATTAAATGATTTTTATGAATACAATAAATATTGTTTTGAATATATTACATGTATATTTTATTTATATCATTAAATAATTGTAATTAATTTAATTTATTTATACAAAACACCTTTGGGTGGATAAATATAAAAATATTCCATTTATATTTAAATGGTTTATATTTTTGTTTCTAATGAATTGTTAACCAATTATTTATTTATATTTATATAGAAAATATATATTCATAATTTAGTTAATTATATTCATAAGAACCAATTTCAAGGCATTGTTATATCTTATTATGTTAAATAATAATATTTTATTAAAATATCGTTGTTCAGTAATACTCAGTCGTATGTGTAATGTAAGTCATTGAAAAAATTCATCATTTCGTGCAATGAAAGATAACAAATTTTTCTGAAAATTTAAAACTAAAAAGTAAATTAAATTTATTTATATATTAAATATAAAATAAATTCTCACAATATTATATTCATTTCTATGTTTGGTTCTTTGTGTCACACACACCATCGAATATAACATGTCTTTCAAATAACAATTTCTAACCAAATATATGTTTTTTTCAACTTTGTAAAAAATTATTATAGATATTGAAAGAACGAATGTGATAGTTTTTACTTTATATTTTACTCAAATTTTATAAAGGTCAAAATCAGATCCAAATGTAAACAAAAAGTTATATATAAAAATCATTGATATTTGTGGATGAAATCACCTCATCCAATGAAATAAATTCAATTTTTAGTACATTTTTTTACCTTTTTCAAATTTTTTTAACCTTAGTTACTCGATTTACCCTTATCGAGGTGATACATATTTTAGGGTTACTATTCATAATTAGCAAAAATTAAAGGAACATATTTTACTTATTTGGACCTCTTGATTAAAAATATTGAATTTATTTTTCATTTTTAAATTTATTGAACTATAATTATTATATTTAGAATTATATCTATAAAACACAATGAAAAGATATTTTTTCATAATAATGCCTTATAATGTCTGAAATTATTTTTATACCAAATTCAAGTATTTAATATATTCCAATAACTGTAATCATAATATTTTTAATAAATATAAACTAGTTAAATTTTAGTACTATTAAAAAATAAAATATTATACTGTAAATACTGTAAAATAAATTTTTTCAAATGTAATAATTCTTTCCACTATTGGATGAAAAAACAAAATTTTCAAAAAAATCACCTTAAAATGTGTTTTATATGAGTATTCAAAAAATGAATTTTATTTTATCAATTAAGATTTCTAAAACTTCCTGAAATTAACTATCATATTTTTTATATAAATGAATAAATATATTCTTGAAAAAAAATATTTTTGAAAAATAAAATGACTTTACTAAAAATTCAGTGCTTATATCCTAAAAACAAATCAATAAATTTGCATTGATTATGAAATTTATATATATTTTTATAATAATTTTAATCATATTTATATAAGCTAGTTGAATTTCTAGGTTATAACTGTCCAATTTAAATAATTTTATTTATATAGTATATAAAATTCACTTAAAGCTCGATGTGGCATATTAAGAAAACTATAATATTGTTTTAAAAATAGGTGTTTCATTATCGATGCCCCCTTTATTTAATTTAATCTTTATAATTTTAACATTATCTTGGTAATCTAGTTTTTTACATTTGATAATACACTTTTTTTATAATCCACATCAAAAAATAGTTAATTGAACTACAACATGAAAATGCAGAATGGGAAATAAATGATTATTTTGAATAATACATAGTTAGGATTCAAAATTAGAGAACGTTGGGAAGTAAAAAAATAGACATGGAAGAAAACTAAAATTTCTAAATAATGAGGGTGGTTGTTGGAGTCAGTGATCATAATAAATTACATGTTCATGAGAATGTAAAAGTCCAAAAAATATTAAACTAAAGATATGTGAAAAGATAATTGATTAATAAAAATAAAGGTAATAGGATAATTTTTTGTATCAATACAATTTTCCCTATTTTAAAGAATTTCATTACCATCTAGAGTAAGTAAATATGGGAATATACATACCTAAAAAGTAGAATTTCAACCATTTTTCAATTTAAACCATAGTATAATCTTTTTCTCCATAATTTGTGCAAGCCATAAGAATTTTTCATGTTTTAAATATTAAAATCTAAATCTAAGGGGTCACATAAAATGAAAAGGATAAAAATATATTCATATTTTCAGGAAAAATTTTGAAAACCAAAATGGTTAGCATAAGGTATGATAATTCAACAGATTAGTATACCTTCACATGAATAGATACAACATTAATAACTAAATCCTCAACAATAACACCTAAACGATATCATATATCATTTTACAAAAAAATAACCAAAAAAATCAAAGTATTCTAGGATAAAATTTAAACCAATAGATTGGAATGGTTTTATAACATAATTTTTATGGTTGATTTATCATTTATCTCTAAATAAAATCAATCACTCATAATGTCTCAAACCAAAATGTATATGCCAAAATCATATAATCTCTAATATATAAAAAAAAATTCCATATATAACATGAATCACTATAAAACCACATTAAAATCATATACTCTTCTAAAATATAATTCTACCATTATTTCTTCAAATACAATCTAATAACATTTTATTTTACTAGAAGATAGAATGTTCCGTAAATTATTGTGATCTTATTATAAAATAAAAAAATTCACTTAATCACGAAATAATTATTCAATCCCAAGGTTATCTAAATGATAAAACATATTTTCCCAAAATAAGAATAATATTTATCTATGAAATCATTTAACTAAAAAACCCATACTCATAAAGATATCATGAAGGCTAGTGGATGGAAATTCACTATTATCACACTTCGGTTGTGGTTCAATTTTTCTTAGACATGCTGAATGTGAAGATTTATCACTAATATTATGGGTTGTCCTTTTATTAAAACTATATTAATTTAATTTTTATTACATTCAAACAAATGTGATGAACATACTCATAAATAAACTGAATAACATATAAATGAAGAATTTTTTTACCCCAATGGTAATCTCATAGCATTCATATTATATCCCCAAAAATGTAATTTAATTCTTCAAAACTAAACCTTAAAATTAAAAGAACGTATACATATTCCTCAACATAATCAAAAATCATCCTAAAAATCATTATTCACTTAAAAATAATATCACAAAAAACATAAAAATTATTTTTTTGGCATTGAATTTATTTTCAACCATATACTTATAACCCCATGATGGAATCTGTAACCCTTAAGTTAAACGTACATGAAAACATCCCAATCTTCTAAGTTATCTAACCAGTTCCTCTGATATATACTACACGTACTCAACCTAAAACAATACATAATCTTGAGTTTTAATTCAATAATAGTCTATCATTACTTTGAGGATATTTACGCTTTATATTTTTTTATAATTAGTCAATCACCCTTACATAAATAAATATTACATTACAAATTTTATACTTTCACTTAGTATCCATTTTCCGTAAAAACAAATAGTTTATGACATAATAAGTTTTACATTCATGTAATATCTTAAAAATATCTATATTGTTATCGTACATGTCCCCTTCAAGAAAATTATATAATTTCTTTTAATCATAATCTTCTTATCTTACATAGTAATATCAAAATATTTTCATAAAAACTAATCGAGAAAATAGAAAAAAAATATAGGAGACTATAGGTATAATTTTTTATCACCCATATAATCACACATACAAATTGAATAACCAACATGATTAAAAAAAGTAATAACTATCATGGTTACAAATTGAATAAGATTCATGACTAAAAATTGAAAGACCTTCATGGTAAATTCAAATAATCTATTTGGAGAATTGTAATAGGATAACTATAATCCCTTTACCCAATACATTAGAGAGGGACAATTGTCTCACCTATTATTTATTTATAACATAACCACATACCATTATATATAATTCTATATCAATATATGATAATCACTATAAATGCATCTTGGATCATAAACAAAATCGTTTCACCCATATAAAAGTATTTACAGGTATTAAAATATCTACTCTATTTAAATCCATTTTTGGAAATACCCATAACAACACTAAATTATATTTTATTTGAAAAAATATAAATATTTAAAGGAATATAACCATTCAAAAATATTTATTACTGTTAAAAAAACCTTTGACATCATATATAATAAAATAGAACGTTCCTTTTTTCGTTTTTATCAAAAGATTTTGTATAAAATATGTAAAAATTTTAATTACATAAACCATTAAATGAAATTCAAAAGTGATATAAATTTTTATTATAATTAATTTATTACCATATATATACTTCGATGAAATAATTTTAAAAATTTGGATATGGAAGAAAAATAATTAGAAAAAAATGGATATAACATTTATAACCAGGTTTTTAATGTAAAGTGACCCAAACCTTGAGTCTGACTATTCACTTACATTACTTATATTCATGAATACTAAAATATTGTTACTTATATACATTAATAATAACATTTTCTTTTTTATTATTACTTTTACTTCCATGATACAGTCAATTACTTAATTAAATAACTTAATGTCAGTCGTTTCAATGAAATTTGGATCATATGTGTAAAATAACGTTAGTAGGTCGACTATGGTAGATGAGGTCATTAATCCATTATATACAGATTAAAAATACTGAACTAATTATAATTTAAATATATCAGTTATACTTTTCAAAGATTCAATGAAATATAAATATGAAAAATGAGCTATGTAACAATCATTGACATTGTAGATCATACAAACGCATGAGTAATGTATTCATTTTTCAATGACCATGATTAAAAGACGGTGTATATTTTTTTATCTATATATATTTATAATTAAGTCTTGAATATCATATAATTTCATTAAATAAAATTATATTAAGTAGTCATGTAATGTGGTTATGAAAAATAAATCACATCTCTTCACGGAGGTAGTAATCCATAGGTATGTAGGAATGATGTTATAATTATTCAATGAAAATAAATTTTTGAAATTAGATGAAATATTAATATTATTGAAAAAAAAATATGTATTTAATATAATAATTATACATGTAGTATATATTTCACTAAAACCAATTATTAGTGGGGGTGTCGACCGAAAATGAAATACATTGATTCGCAAGGCTGTAGTTCGCCTTACGACGAAATGAAAATTTTGTTTCCCATTTGATTGAAGATGATATAGATATTGTCTACTACTTTAATTGAAAAATTATCAGTATATGGAAGATAATTGTTTTATTTCATCGTGTTGGAAGATTATTTGAATGAGGTAGAATAATAAATAAAACATAATCATTGATTTAAAAAGTTATATACCTTTTCCTAACAATTTTCATTGGTTTTCACCTTATGAACTATATGGTTTTTATTATTCCAAAAATAATACCTATATAATTTAAGGATGGTTGTTAGTAAGGTATTATAGCTGTTATTGGCTGAAAAAAATGCTTCTTGATGTTTTAAGATTAGAGGAGAGGGTATTCTATTTTATAAGTAATGGGAAGAAATTCTTTGAATTTTATAAATTTTTTAATTAAAATATATTAATTTTCATTAAAAATCGTTCCGAAATGCTATATTTTTAATATTGGATGAGTATGGGTCTAAATATAATCATTCACTAATATTTAAAAAAATAAATGATTTTTTCAACCTTAATTCTTTATTTTAACCCTGATTTGAACCATTTCACAATTATGATGAAACAAATGTTTTTTGCCTTTTAGAGGCCAAGAAAGTAACTTTAAAACCAATGATGAATAAATGGACCGTGGTTGACATTTTAAACTATTTAAAATACAATATTCAGAAAAAAAAATATTTTTAAGTATTTTAAATCAATTAATTGAATATTTTTTAATATAATATACCATCATTTTCTTGTTTGGAAATACATGAAACATTGTAGTATAATATGTGTGTATCTCTTGTAGAATGGAATGAAATTATAATTACTTCGAATATATTGAGGATACTCCTTTTTTAATTGTAAAATAATGTTTATAAAGGATTAAAAATCATTTAAATCCTTATATATAAGTTTTACCATTTTCATAGATAATTTTAATAATTATCATCATAATGAATTTTAAAAAGTAAATGGTAATAATTTAAATTATAAGGTTAAAATTGGCTCATAAATGATCATGATATTACATTTTTATCCATTTATCGTCATAATTGTCCTCTTTCTGGATTTTTTGGATTTTTAAATTATTTAATAAAATATTATTTATCATAAAATATCATTACTGTTGTTTTTGATACTATATATTTTCATTGATTTAAAAAACAATATAATTGAAATTTAAAATAAATATGCTTCATTAAAAATTCCAAAATATGATATAATTATCTTAAAAATTCATGGAACATTGTAATTCAATAAAATTATATTACTATTAATATACATAAATTAATTTTTTTATATAATAAATATTGTATCAGTGTTATGTATGAATTTAAGTTAATTATTTCATTATTAATAAATAAATATAAATTACCATTATAAATAAATAAATTCTCTTTAAAATAACCATTTATAACCAAATGTATGTTTTTTGTCCCTGTAAAGAATATTAGTCATAAAAAAAATAATGTGACATTTTATACATTTTTGTTCACTAAAATATTATGAAGTTCAAAATCACCGAAAATGGAAAAAATTTCATATATCCAATGATTATTTGGTTGGAATTAAATAGGATCATCAAATTAAATATATTCTGATCATGGGGTAATTTTTTATCCTTATCAAAAACCCTTTAAACCTAATTACCTTATTTTCCCTTACTGTGGTGGAAAAAAAATTATGTTTACTATTAATAACGGAAAAAAATTAAAATTGCCTATTTACCAAATTTTGGTCTTCTAATTCAAAATGAGTAATTAAAATTTTCATTATTCAAATCAATGAATTTTATCAATTTATTATAATATAATACCCACAAAATTCGACTGAAATCAATTTTTAGAAAAATACCTCTTTAGTTAAAAAAGTTTTTTTAATTTAAATTATAGTATTAAACTAATTCTAATAATTGTAATCTTATTTATATTAATAAAAAATTTAATAAAATTTTATGACTAAAAAATAATATATGAATTTTTATATATTTTAATAGAATATATTGTCATTCATAAAAATTAGTATTTTCCACTATTCGTTGAAAAATAAAACCATGAAACAAATTCTCAAATCATCATCCTAAGATAATTTTTATATGATTATTTCAATAATGAAGATCATTTTATTAGAAAAATTTTATCAAAATATCTAGGAATTAATTGTTTTATTTTTCTCTCAAAAAACATTAAAAAAATTTATTTTTGAAAGAAATGTATTTTTGATGAATAAAATGACATTACTAATAATTGACTTATTATATCTAAATAATTATGAAATACATTTTTATACAGTAAGGACTTTATATATATATATATTTCATAATTTGGTTAATCATATTCATATCAACCAATTCAACATCTAGGTTATAACATTCAAATTTAAATAATAATGTTGTTATATTATGTCCAATTGCACATAATGCTTGATGTTGCGTCCTAATAAATATATCATATTATTTTAATAATTATTGTTGTTTTAAATCTTTCACATTCCCTGTTTTTTGGTATTGGTACACCAACCTGAAGAATATCCCATGAATCATTAACATTCATGGTAGTAATCTTATCACTATGGAAATCAAAGAACATAGTATATATATATATATATGGCTAAGAGAGACCTTAGATCCTTTATTATTGAGCTATGTTCATGTACAAGGACCTTATGACCATGAAAAATATTCCAAATATCGACCTGATCACCTCACTATAGGATAATAAATCATTTGTTCCATAATAATGAGCTTCCATGGGAACCCAATTCAATGAAGAATCAAATAATTAGTTTCTGATCCCTAAGAATTTCCTTTTTATGGATATTTAGTTTTTTGATTCCTATTATTATTGGAATTTAACACACCAAATCTAGGATATTTTTTAGATAGCTTGTGAATAGGATAAGATAACTTCCACTAATCAATAGGCATGGACATCAAACTAATACCATCATTTATAAGAGTAAATAATATCTTCACCCTAATTCCCACAGAAATAAATATCAAAAATTATTTCTTGGAAAAAATATAATGATTCCCTTGAAAAATAAATTTTAAAACATCAACACATATTCTTAAATGGATGGTAGATATGGTGTAATGCATATGACACATAGGGGATGTCAGAGTTGATTCATGCTAATAGAATGTAGTGAAGGAAACCATCATATAGTATCACATATCATATCCCATGTGACATTTATATATGAAAATTTCCATCATTTCATAACCATATCAAATAATTTTACTCAATATTTATATCTCATGAGTCTTCATAAAATTTGTTTTTTCCATTTGTTTTACTTGGATTCAATATACCACTAGAATAAAGTGGTTGAATATATACATAAAAAATTTGATCAAAATATAAAATTAATATGTATTCATGTTTTCTACTATAAAACAATAAAATTATTAAAATGGATTGGTGATATAAAATAGGGACTCCCTCCCCATAAATATATTTCATATATTTGTATATTCTATCTAATAATGGAAAATTTAGAGAAAAATGGCATCAATCATTGATTTTTCAACCTCACTACAATCATGGATGTGATTGACCGAACACCCATGTTCAAATCATATATAGTAATAATATACCCACTATGGGGATTATAAGATCATAAACCTGAATTAATGAATGTCCCATTAGGAATTTTTTTTAACAATGTGTTTCTAAATATTAGAATAGTTCTCAGGGGTGTCTTGGAGACATAGGGAGTTGGAAGAGATGATAAATTATCTGAAATGTGAATGCTACATGTTTGGTGAATGGTTATTGTAATTGTGGGAAATACCCTTTCAAGGTAAGGGTTCTTCTGACAGGGCTGATGACATGTAATTTGCATGGTTCGAATATAAGGCATTCCTTCCCAGACACCCATATAGTTTCCCCCCTTTGGATAGATGCAGGGACATGGTATCCATATGGGTTTTCCAAACAATGTGGCTGTCTAGCTAAACCATGTGGCTTGGTGCCCCTATTGGATAGAGGGTGATGCATTATCAGTGCACTGTTTTTTCATAATGTGGGACCAATCCATATAGCACTATAAAAGAGGGAAAAATAAATTTTCCCAGAAAATCATTACGATGCCTCTGTTGATTTCCTCCCCTATTAAACCCCCAAAAAAAGGGTGAGAACCTGTAACATATTCCTCATCTATGGATGTTACTCCCTCTATTCTTAGGAATTTGGTGTGCCATTTTTGGGATCATTGATGCTTAGGGTATGCTTTTGAATTCATTTCCTTCTTTTTTATGAAGTTTCATGGAATATTGTTTCTTCTTTTTCTAAATCTCACGATCCTTATTTCATGAGTGTTCTTCACCTTGGTTTTTTGGGCCTATATTTTAACTCAAGAACCTAGGATGTGTGATTGGTTTTCTATGAGAATAAGGTAGGTGTATATAATATTTTTCCCATATTATTGATGTTTTAATATGTGTAGGCAGTTGTTTCAAGTTTCTTCCGTTTTTTATATATTTGTCTAGGGAATGTAATTTCGGCCTTAAATTGTGGGGAGAGACCCTTATGGACCCGGTTGGGTAAGTTTCTTACTCATGTCAGATCCTTGGGATACTCATGGGGTATGCAAAGACCTTGAGAATGGGAAGATTAATTTATAAGCATTCAGGTTTGGATATTTTTTGATTTAATGGTAAGGGGTTGTTTCTTAGTAAATGGTAATGGTAAAAAATAGTTGATTGAAATTTTTATATGTTACATTTTGTGAAATATTTTGGTGTTTTTGAAATAGTTCAAATGATGTGTTTTTCATTTTAATCTGATAATGGTTTTCAATGAATGAAATTTTTTTAACATGGGTAATGTTTAAAAGTGGATTTTAAACCTAAAATGGATTTGAAAATGGGGATTTATTAATACATTTCAAATGATGTATTGAAATGAATGTGTGGTACCCATTTTTGTGAAAATGATTTAATGATTATTTTAAATGGTTAGAAATCGAAATAAATGACATGAGAATGGATTAGTATTACAAATAAGAGGAACCATATTTTAAATGGTGACTTCGAGATGATTGTAATATTATTATTTGATTTTGGGTTTTATTACATAAGAAATGGGTTTCATTTTATTTTATCCATGTTTTATATTTAATGTTTGGTTGATTCCATGGAATATGAGGTAATAATTTGAGTAAATTTGATAAATGTTTAAGGAAGATTTTCCTTGTAGGAAAATTGAATTACTATGGAATTGGAATGACACTATACTCCTATAGGTCAATCTCGAATAATGAATAACCACCAATAATATATTATAACATTATAATGTCAGACTAAGCCTCGTCATCTTTGGTTTGGGCTAGAACAATACTATAGGCCCCACTGATGTATTGTAGGGTTATGATATCAGACCGAGGCTCAATTCTCTTAATGTATACACATGATATGATTACCTATACAAATTATATGAGGATAGTTGGTATAATATTTTTTTAAATGAATTCCCCAATGACCATTAGAGTTTTACCTATCATGGAATGTGATACAGAATCCCGAAATGGAAGAATACTTCATGGTTGGTTATGGTAAAATGGTAGATCCTACAAACCTAAGTAGTTAATTAATAGATTTTCATAAGAGAAAATGGATACTAATTATTTTTATACCTATATCTATGTACTTTCATACACTTTTGTTTTGACTAGTTATTTCTTAGACACCAATTGTGGAAAAAAATGAGCTGTAATCGCACCCTTCATAGGGTTCCATAGCACTTTGAAATATGAAAAGATACTTCTTGTTTTCATGAATAGGATTATGGAATGGACCTGGATGTTTTTTTGTTTATGGGATTATGGATTGGGGTATGGAATTTTAGGATCGGGATAGGAATTAGGTCCTTGATCAAGATTGTTTTAAGTTTTTGTAGTATAGGTTTTAATTATTTGAATGCGTGACACGTAGAGTATAAATTTCATTATTTTATCTTTTTTTCCCTTTGTTTATTATTGTAATATCATGTTTATTATTCATTTGTACATATATTACAATAGTTATATATGTTAATGTTATTTTAATTGTTGTTTACACTAATTAAAATGTATATTATACACATTGTACCTTCACACATATTCACTATAATTAAATAACCTTTGGAGTATTTGGAGGCCCATCAGAGGTATTTGATAATCTATCTTGGTGCACCAATAATAGTGGAACCCAATATAGAACATTTCATTTGACTATGAATTTATAGTTTCCACTTATGGTGACAGTGCCTCCATTACATGTACTAAAATATAGAAAGTTAGGGATTTCACCAGTCATCTTTTTATAGAACCTATTATCCATGTTCCATGTATATTTATAAATAATTTAGAATGTTTCGTATAAATCAGATATTTTATATAATATTTTTTGTCCCCAAGATATTTTTTGGGTAAAACTCGATTTTTAATAAAACTCTAAGGAACCCATACATATTTCATACATTAATTATTAGTTTATTTAGTATATAGATTCTTATATATAAATGTAGTGGTAAGACTTATTAATTGAGAAATATATTAATCAAAATTCCTTTTAATAATTCCTTTTTATATTATATATAGAACATGAAACATTTTAAGAATTCAATTTAATAATTTTATCAAAATTACGTCTATAAATATTAGTAATCTATCTATTATAATGAAATATAATTTTTTATTTTTTAGTTTTATTCAAATCCATCAACATTTTAAATCATTTTTTTCCATGAAAAAAAATAGATATGGTTTTCATTAGTCCAATTACAACATTTTTAAAATATTGATTTTTTAATTTTCTATCTTTAATATCATCAAATGTTTTCATAGTTGAACAATATACAATATTTTTCTATTTCTTATTTTTAGGTTTAAGATTCAGAAATTCATTTTTAAATTTATCTAAATCAACAAAAAATAATTTAAATCTCTTGTCTTAATCTTAATCAATTTTTAACAAGAAATATCTCACACTTATATTTTAATATTTATGTTTAATTAGTTCGGAATCAATAAAAATTTTCTCTTCATTAGCTTTATTACATTCTCATTGACATTTCTATATAGTTAAACAATAATCTTAATTTAACATTAAAAATTTTATTTTTATTTAGTTAATTATTTAAAGTAATTTTTAATATCATATATAAACCCATAACTAAAATTAGAATAATTTTTACATAATTCATTATTGTTCCAATCAAGTATGGATTTTCTAATTCCATTTTACTCTTAAAATCTCCACTAGTAGTGTATAACCCTTCTATACAACTCTATCTAGTATGAAATTCTCTTTTTAACACTTTTTATTTATATTCCTTACCATCTTGTTTCGATTTAGTATTGTTTAATTTTTTGTCTCTTCTTTTCCTTCACTCATAGAATATAAATTCAGAATCATAAAATTTACTACTTTTACATTTTTTTTCTTCCCTTATGTCATCCTTTTGATGATCTACTCTCGGGTGCTTCTTATTTCCATTTTATTCCTTCATGTACTTGTAGACTCCTTTAATGAAATTTTTTATTTCATCATTATTAGTTTGTGGTAACTAAATATAATATAAGATTTAAATTATATTTCTATTATATTTATATTCTAAACCTTCATTTTATCTTGATCACCATTATTTTCATTATATATTTCCAAATTTTATTGAATAAGTTATCATATCAGCTCGTCCATTTAATAATTTGTAAATTCCATACTCAAGTCAATTAAAACATTCATTTATTTTCGTCCCGTGGTTAGATCTTGTAGTAATATTTATATAAGATCTTCATTGTTCATGTTCTCCCCATGCGTATCCATGATGTTCACTACAATATTGAATCTAGTTTACATATCATTGATTCTCTCTTGATCAGTCATTCTAAATTATTTAAATTTAGATATATAAATTACTATCTTTATTCTCATCAACTTTTTAGTTCTTTGATGATTTAAATTTAATGTCCTTTTGATGTAATATTCAATTTTATATGTGTAAATATGACTATTCATATTTCTACTTAAATAGTAGAATAAATAATTAATATCATTGTAATTTAGATCACATTATGTATCATTATTGCAGGCTAATGATTATAAATATACAACTAAAAATATATCATATTTGGACATAATGGACAAGAATTCAAGTCCTGTATTTTTAGATATACCACCATCCAATCCTTATATTAGACATAGCCACTTCCATTTAATTTTTATGGTCTGTTGATATTTAATATCTCTGATTTTTAACATTGCATAATAGAGTGGTGGATATTTCCATATACTATTATGTCAAGGATAATGGTTATTTCAAATAAGATATTAAAATATTTAAAACCAAATACATTAAATTAACCACCCTTTGTTGAAAATTTTTTGGTCCTTGTGTATGTCAATATTTAGTAGAGGGCTTTGAATAGACTTTTTAAAATTATTTATTCAAGTACGATTATCAGAGTGAATGGACAGTGTTAAATGAGCACAGTGAATGAAAAAATAACACACTATGTTTTTATAGTGGATAAAATTACCAAGATCCTAGTACACTCATCAATATCCTCTACTTGTCATGAAGAAAAATATATACCAGATTCATACTTTTTAGGTATTAAAAAACTAAATATAGATATATATATTTTTATTACCAGGTAGTTTAACCCCTAATTTTTGATGGAGTAATAAACTTCATTTCTCTTGTCTGGTAGTAATAACCTGACCTCCCATTTAGTTGGGTGGAATAACAATGTTTGACATCTTTTGAATGGTAAAAGATTAAACCAATAACTAGAGTAAAAAGAGTGTGTTGGAAGATATTCAATAGTGAAATTAAAAAAGAATTTAAGAACATCAGAAGATTAGATGATGTAGAAATATGATGCATCTCATGTTATTGGAACACACCAGTAGTGGATGATGAAAATGATGATTTCCATCATGATCGGGGAAATTGAATAAAAGTCATAGGGAATAAGCATTATTGTTCAATGAATGTATTATACTTTAATTTTTTTGTCTATTAATTTTTAAAATTGTATCAAAAATTGTTATCAATACCCATAGAAAAAATCTTAATTGCATTATTTGGTTTACAATAAAATATATAGATGAGTTTAATTAAACCAAAATTTCATTGATAATCTTTGTCTCTAATCAGAAAATGAAAGATTAGAAAAATTACAAAATGATTAAAATACTATTGTTACCTGAAATATGAATTAATGTGTTCAGTCTTTACACTCCTTTAATTCTATATGATATAAATTCGCAAGAAATTGAAATTGATATTTAGAATAAATTGTAATTAGTAAGATAAATGAAAAATTAATAAATATTATTACACGCTTTTAATAATTTTATACTTCAAAAATTATATATTATAGAACATAATATAATTATTATGAAAATTATTATATCTAAAATGATATCAGTGCAATTTCCCCATGACACAAATTCCATTAAATTATTTTAATTTATAAATATTATACTAATCAACATAAATATAAAAATATTAATTCACGTTTTGTAAATTTGTTAATAAAAATAATTTCAAAATTGAACCTTTTGAAGTTTTTATTTTTTGAAAAATAAGAAAAAAACTCCAATTGTGTGACATATTGAATGTGTGATAGTGTGATGTTAGTATACTTGATGTTTTTTGTTGGTATGATGGTCACGTTCTTACACATGATCACTAAAAATAAATTATAGGTACCTCTGGTAGTATTGTGGTTGGATTCTTCATGTTAAGTATTCTTACTGTATCATGTTATGCACTAATTGAACTCATAGTTACACATTAACCACATATAAGGAAAAATGTAATCTCAATGGTATGTACGCTTATCATTTCACCATATATTGGAGTCTCCTTAACAGTAAGTTATTAGTAGTTTCTGCATATCCTAGAGAGGAGAATTCCATGGATGAGGACCTCACCATTGGAGTGGAGATGTAGTTCTGTTATATACAATGTTTTTTTCCTAGAAACGGGAGTTATCTGAAACACATTCATTTTCAAACACATATAAGGTGGGGAATGGATTCGATAAAGATATAAAGCTATGTTTTCTGGAATATCAATTAATTTGGGGTAGTGCTATTTGAGATTGTGAATTTAGGGGGGGAGTCACCGTCGAACCAGTCATGCATGAAGGATGATAACACTACTAGTGATTGATTCCCCTAAATTGAGTAGTTCTGATGTAGGTATATAGATGGGGAGAACCAAAGGTTCCATGTTAGTGTTTTCAAATATATGATTTTGTTGTAATGGAAGAGAGATAGTTTATAGTTCTATAAACATGGAGAAGCTATTGATGGATGAGGCATGTTGTTTTGGAATGCATAAAATAAGGTGACCAGTTAAAGGAGTATATATATGTATATATAGAGAGAATTATATAAATAAATAAATTCTTATATATACAATTCATATATATATGTATTGATATTATTATATTTTAAAAAATAAAAAATAGGGTATTATATAACTATCTTTTTAAGAATATAATGTTAGAAACTAGAAATTTGTTTTTGGAATCACTATCATACATTAGATAACAATGTGGTAAAATAAACATAGAATAGTTAATTAAAATAATCATAGAAATTAAATTGTCTCAAATATGTGTTTATTTAAATGTAACATAGCACTAAATCATTTTAATATCACAAACTAATAAGGAAATCATTGAATTTTCCAATTGTGGTCGCAGTTCGCTCTAAAAATTATGAGGTAGTATATCAATCATTAATATATTTAAAGAGTTAATGGAGTCATTGATAGTAAATCAAGTCACATAAATAGGATCCTGTGATGGAACACAATCCTATTCAAAATATTATAGGCATCTTATATCCATTTCATAGAGGAAAAGAAGAAACCCATCAAACCAAAATTTCATTTGATGGGCAATCACAATATGGGTCAATCAATGTCATCATCTTGATTAACCCCTTCACTTATTTTTTAGACTCATATGAACTTGAGATACCCATCCATAACTAGGTATGGGTAAATAGAGTTCGGGGATGATAAAAGCATGGTGTACCTCAATGGTTAGAAATCTTTTTCAGTGAGTCCATATACATAACTAAAACCTGAATATTTGAACTCCAAAAAAACAGGGACATCGATATTTTTCTAATTCCTCAAGTATTTTTTCAAGTCCAATAATTCTGGAATACTAAATTTAATACATGAAAATTTGTACCCTAAATTGAGACAATGGAAGGGTGAATAATCCATACTAATAAACCATAAGGATGTACCCTAATTTTAATCAACTAAAGAGTTATTGTAATAGTAATTTTTATCCTCTAAGACTAAATCTAGTTAGTAAACCCATTTTAGGATTCATTATCTCCTAGTCATAAATAAGATATATTATATAATTTTTCTATTTTTTCCTTAAATATAGATTTTAGACATCATTAACTTGAGAAATGAGCCTATTTAATCCCTCATTAATACCCAATCAGGCCCCTAAGAGTATGTGATTGATGTTCTTATCGTAGAAACATATAGTGCATAGAATAAAACTATTAAAATCTATACAGTCATTTAATTCATAGTATAATTTGAGGAGAATAATATATAGGGACATAGAAGACAAACACACACACACACACATTTATATCAATATATATATGATATCAATATCCATAATTAATTAGCGTTTCATAGTTCGTTGATCAAGATCATCCAAATCCAAACCCTTAGGCACATAAGCTATAATGAAGAAAATGTATCCCATTGAAACCTTACAACTAATGAGTATAGAAACTTGAAAACAAATCCCTCAATATAGTTAACCATTCAGAATAATTTAGGTTCCATCTTTCCACATATCAATGGTGGTCTGTTTGGAAATTATATTCAATGACTGTTTTAAAATATCATGTCTCTATATTCATGTGATAGTTCCCTCATCATATCATCAATCCTTGAAATACATTTACAAGGGTAATGTATTTGTTTTTTATGTTGTTATGTCCTGATTTGAGCTACTTGAATCATGGTATCTAGAAAATGTATGCAATAAAAGTAATGGGAATCATATGTTGATACATAATTCCATTGAAATTACTACACCTAATAGCATAGAAGTAAACCATATCAATCTATAAGGTGAACTCTATAATGATTTAATATTTTTTATCACATGAATTGTGGTGTGAACTCCCAAATTAAGAAATTATATGGGTTGTAGTGGATAATTATTTAAATAATGTAATTATTTTCCTCTCATATGTTGGTCAATGGAATGATCCAAATGAAAACATTCTACAAGTAGATGCGTATTTAATAATGAAATCCATTAAAATAAATGTCACACCAAAGAATCATTAGTATTTTTAAGGTTTTAATTTCGTGTTCACAACATAGAGGAGGATATTTGATTTAATATACATGATTCACATGCGAAAATATCATGATACATGAACATTTTCTCATATTCTCATGGTGTAAGTTACATTGCTTGGAACCCATAATTTCTTAAATATATGCGATATTAATGGACAATGAAATTCCAAGTATCATCTTATAGATCTCTTGATAATATCCATTTATTACTCTAAATTTGGGTGAGAAGGAGGATAAGGATATCAAGGATGGTTCAGTGGTATTCAAGTAAGTTGTCTCAAATATTATTAATGTACTCACAGAATTTAATCTAAGTATAGAATAAAATCTAAGGCCAACATTTATTACTGATACCCTATACCCTACTGAATATTATAAATACATCAACTTCTTCTTTGAATAGTTAGATATTTCCATATAAAATTATACTCAGATTCCTAAAAAAGATCCCCAGGAGGAAACACAACATTTAGGTCTTCAAAATAATAAATTCACTTACAATAAGTCATAAAGGAGTATCAATTCGACCCATCATTCAATGGTGGAATCTAATGTTGAAAATATGATCCAAGGAAATCCATTTAAGATGTTAAAACCACAAAATGGATCACTAGTCGTATTTATATTATGAAAATAAATTGGAAAATCAGTGTCTGTATTGATTTTAGAGATCATAAGAACCACTATCGAAAGGAAGATTTTTTGTTCCTAATCATAGTATAAAAATCATTGAGGAACTTATTTTTTGGAATCATCCTTCATATATGGAGATTTCAGTTATAACCAAATTAGTTTGGATCTGAATGATAAAGACTCCACTAACATAAGGAAACCCCAACGGGCACACTTTTACCTAGTAATTCACTTTTTATTGATGTTTGATGGATCTACCTAACAATATTAAATTTACCATATCATCAATTATATTCTATAATAATGTTTCTAATGCTATGTAGTTGAATTCATGGTAAAAAATCACCAATTTGTTTGATCACAATACCATTCATTGTATATTTTTCAACAATCTATGGGGTATACATTTTGAAGATAAAATTCATAAAAAACACATTTTAGGAATCATTAGATAAAATACTTTGTTTTTTGGTATCCCATATTGATATTGACATTAACTCTAAAATAACTAATGTGATACTCAATATCACCCCTTGAATCATTAAATATATTAAAAGAATATAGGGACATTTTTTCTATATTATAAATTTCATTGTCATCCATACCAAAAACAGTTCAATCAATATGAATATTCGAAATGAAATGGTTTACTTATCAATGAGATGGGGTTTTTCAAGAATCAATCAATGAGACTAAAAATTAGCTTTTTCTCCTACCAATTCGAGGCCACATATTAAAGTTAATCCTCACATCCTCTATATTGAAAACATAGAGTGATTGTTTGGCTCCCTTTTTTCTTATATGAGTGATGCGACAAATGATGAAAAAATTAATTATAATATCAGGATTATGATGGATGTTGAGACATCATCTTTATATATGGAGAATATTTACATTGAGTTTTCATCACACTATAAAGTCTTAGAAATTTTCATCAAATAGTGAGTGCCACATGGTATCTCTTGAATATATTCTAAAATATATATTTTATCATCAAATTATATATTGGTGTATATTATAATCTAAGGTTATTCATGAGATCATTGATATCTATTTAATTTCATAGAAATGAATCAAAGGGGATGTGTTAGTGGACTTACTCACTATGCATCTTATCCCACAAATTTCGATGTTAGAAATTAAATTTCAAACAAAATAATTATTATCATTAATTAATCCTCCCAATAATTGGAGTAGACTTATATAGTGAATCATGGATCCCAATATGTAGTATGATGTTAAAAAAGATGATTTATTTCAATGTCATTATATCCATCATTCTAGTAAAGTGGTTCTACCTTACAATTTCATTCTATAAATATCATGTCCCAAAAAGTAAGAAGAATATTTGAACCTTATTTTAGGCTCAATACTATCCTTATTTATATGAGTGGATTTATTATACATTAATTTTTTTAGTGGGTGATCAAGAAAATAATTAATTATAAAAATGAGTAGCTGATTCCATTTTCTTGGTATACATTACGGGTAGTAGATTAATTCCCTTAAGATCCAACACTAACAGATGTCCATTATTTAGAGATGGTGTTTGTGGATTCACTACATAATGAAGCTATATATTTTATAATTATCCAAATACCTATGAAATGTTAATTAATATTGTAAATCATATAGTGGTTCATCCCTTTATAGTTATCATCATAAAGGAAATCAATGAAATCAACACCAACTTGAGTAAATGAGAAACTATAATCACGTTGATTGACACCAATGTTAGAAAGAAATAACTTAAATTATAGAACACCCAAAATAGGTTCCCCCACTGGATCAAGAAACATTGGAATAGATCAACCATCAGGTAATAAATTTCTTCATTTTATATGGCATAAATTACTTGAATGTTCACTAAAAATTTTGTCCTAATGCTATCATCCAAATGTGTATCAAAAGTGGAGACACCCTCAAAACTATAAAATATGTAATTTATAGAAACTATGGTTCCCGTAATTCAAGATTCAACTTATTCCACAAAATAGAGAGACAATGACACTTCTATATATTTGTGGTGTAGTACATCATAATATTCCCCAATAAATAACAACATTTTCAGATACAAGAAAACATCTTCTGTCAATAACTATAATTAATCATAAAAATCCAAGTAATCCTAACAATTTATCATATGGTGGATATATTTAATTTATTTTTCCCGATATCTATAGCTAGATAGTTTGTGGTCATTTGGAAGCTATTAATTTCTTCTCTATATGGACTAATGTGGTTACCCTTAAAAAATAATAATGAAATTTGATATGAATTTTATAATTTATGATATAAATACGAGATTTGGTATCCCACTCAAGATAATTACAAACAAAAACAATAATATATGTCCATTGGTGATAAATAGGTTGTATTTGAAGAATATTATCTCTTCCAAATATTCATAATTCATTAATGAATAAATGGAGTAGTAGAGGTCTTTAAAAAATTCAATATAATATCTTAATGAATATGGAAGAAATATACATGATATCTTCTCCAAATAAACTCTTACATACTTTGTATGCTTTTCTAACCATATCCTATACTTCCATACCAAAAACTTGTACCTGATTTTATATGGGTTAGAGGAATTCATACCCATAAAGTTTTAAATAACCTCACAAAAAATGACAATTTTTAATAAATAATATAAATATGATGGGTTTTAGATCTAGGTAGATGAGTTAGAGTGACTCGGTTATAAAATGTTGTTCACACTACATAACATGAATGGTCATTACAATTAGGTCACACGAGAATAAGATAACAACTATATTTTCAACTCATAGATAAAATGAGATTTAGTGGGGGGGGGGGGGGTCATCCCCATGACACTTAGGAAGAAACATTGGATGTTGGAACCAATAATTGAAGGCCCTGATGCCATATGTGGCATCTACTCAAATTGATCTTACACCTTGGTCATGATCAAGAAGTAAAATGCTATACAAGTTACTAATTCGAGGGTTTTTAACAAATAAATTTATATTATTCACAAGGGGAACATAAATATGATCATCGTATGATCTCAAACTATCAAACAACTTATACTAGTGATGGTAATATTATCATAAAATTTGATACATGTTAGTGCATCATGTAAGACTATAATCTACTAAGAGTTGTCTATTCCCTTTGACTAGACTTAATTATATATGGTTCATATCTTCTAAAGGATTCCTAGTATAAGGGTCCACTAATTGACAGAGAGTTTTCAGAAAACCTATAAAAATAAGAAACCATTTTATTAACGCATGCTCATGAGCTTTAACAACACATGGAAACATTTACAAGAACATAATGTGCATGGATTCCTACCATCTCAATATATGTAATGAAAACTAATTGTCTGGACATTGTTCTTGCTATAAAAACAACTAACGTTAATTATATTGTTCATAATCTTACTCATTCATGTCGACTCAATTACAATTGATTGGCATAGGGATTTAGCAATTATCATTTTATCCCAGAACACAAGTTTGATCTATGTAGATAAAGCCTATCTAGAACTACATGTTTCAAGGTTCTTATTCCCCATATATATATAGTGATTACAAGAGGTCTTATGCTAGGTACATTTTCAAATAATATTAGAATTAATCCACATTACAACCTAGTGTTTGGGTGCCTCTAATTAACATTATAATCTTGAATAGCCAAACATTCAGATGGATTCATTTTTAAATTGAACTAGAGGTTTCCAAATTCACAATATAGTACGAAAATTATTGATTTCCTATGTATCAATATTGGACATTGTTTCAAGTTTCATATTTATCAAACACCATTTTCAATTATTTCTAAAAGACTCTATTAATTTGCGAAGTGTTTTCCATAATAAAATAAAATGAATATAAATACATTTATTTTTTTGATTGATCTATGTTTTAACATAACCCTCTACACATTATTTCTCATTATACAAACATAAATTGTAAAACATTCATGTCGTAATTTAATTATGTTAAACTGCATGACATGCACCACATACCACAAGACCCTCAAAATATTTATTTTATTCTATCTGCATGACCTAATTTCCATACATAAGATCCATATCCATGTGATCAGCCTAGACTTATGGATTAATTAAATAACCATAAAATAGAGTAAAATTTCATGTTATCTAGCTCCACATCAAATATTTTCAATCTACAAAATATACATAATCATATTAACATATATAGATCTTTTGGTTAATGGAATTATTATACAACACTACAATATATGAGTATAATATGGGTTATATTTCATCCAAATGAACTTATATAAATTGATTCCAGTTATTACATGACCTATATTAATGTTCATATTACTTATCGTAATCATAGATATAATGTCTACCATAATTTAATCTCTTTGTCTGCATACACCCCATATTCAGATCTAGTTAGCTACACTAACCATAAACTATGACCCTATATAATTAATCCCAAACCTCATCTAGTGGGTATCATAATTATGATGACCATAATTTATTAACATTTACTATAATAAAAATAATATGCCTCTCAACAGTAGTATATATCATAGTTCCTATTATCATATGATATATAATGATTCTTATATCTCTCATCCCATGCCTAGTCGTTGATTTTCATCAATTTTAAGTCTTTATCCCTACATTGTAGTCCTCATTCAAATAACGTTTATATTATATCCTAAAAATGGGTGATAAAACATTATTAAGAACTATGAATGTATTGATTCCAATTATTAAAATATATGATTTATTTGATAGATCTTTTTGGCTTCTGACAATGAAAATTTCCAACAATTTCTACTACCTCACAAAGTATAATATTCTATGTTTATATCTAGTCCCTATATTATCTCCTATTTCATGTGTAAATATCTTTATCATGAAAACATATGGATTAATACTGTTATTATAGGATATATAATGACATTTAGATCTCTCATCCAAGTCCTAGCCATTAATTCAATGCATTATTCTTCCACGATGATCAAACAACTATGAATTGAATCAGATTTCATCATCACTACTCTCACTAGGGTATCCTTATATAAATCAATAATTTACACTAAATAAGATCAATATCTATGTAGTGAACCCTTTTAGATATCTATATATAGCATCTCATTCATTATACACATATTATTACATGACACCTCAAAAAAAATAACTATTATTTGAAACCTAATTTTCACGAGGCCTTGTGTCACTAGAAGACTGGGATAATAATAGATCAAATTGAGGATAAAACAAAAAATAGTAATTTTATTTTCAATAATTAACTCATGAATACAGTTGATCTCTAAAATCTTCAAGAATAACGTGGGTAACACATAGATAAAAGGGGTGAGAAAAAAACAGAGTAAAGAAATAAAAATGATTATGAATCCTAAAATGTAAGTCCATGGTGAAAAATGATATCATAAATGTGGAGGGACATGAGTAATCACATGGATACAAAATTTAACGAACATGGAATTATAAGATCATGGGATCCATTAAATATGGAAGAAACATAAAACATGAAATTAATATAATTCAATGATAATTTTTAAGACAATATTACATGGTGGAAAATAACCCATAATGGATTAGGTTCATACCCTAATCTCATACATTAAGTTTCACGAGACTAAAACATTACCCAATTCATTTGAGGGATACACAATTCTGGGCCCACCGGTCAAATTCATTTCATTAACATGAATATGATTTACATATATGTAATTAACTATAAGTCATAAAGATAATAATTCCCCAAAGAAAAAATGTGTTTAATAATAATACCTAGTATCATAATAAAAAGATATTTCCTATAGAAGAAATTTGAGAAGTGATCATTAGTCTTGCATTAACCCATCAAAGGAATTGAGAGTTAGAGAGTTATATATTTGATATATATATATATATATGATTTTTAAAAATAAGACAACATTATAAGTTATTTTGTTTACAAATAGAAATTATTTTAAACATATAAAATCATTATTAAGAAATATATCCCTTATATATTGAAAATAACATTTGAAAACTGTTATTTTAAAAAATATTACAGGAAACTTTTACTTCAAAACAAACCATGTAGACATATAATGGATGCTTTAGAAAATTGAGTGGTAATGATGGGGGGTAATAACATATTTTTCATAAAAGTTAACAAACATTCCTTTTACACTATTGTAAAAGGGTTTAAAATTCCCTCATTTAAAAAACGATAGTAAGATTCATTTTAAAAAATTTTAAAATAAGCTCAAATATTGGTAAAATTTACTATAAAAAATCATTTAGGTAATATTAAAAACAATTTTGAAAATATTTTTTGAAGAAATGGACATGAAAGAAAATGATTTTCGACCGAAGAGATAAATAAAGTTAGCTTTTATTAAAAAACAGTTATCAGTCACATTTTGTAATAAAAAGTGAGTCGAAATGAATATATTACATAGGAATTTAATAAATAACTAGACTAAAAATACAAATATGTTTTTATTATAAAATTGTTAAATAATTTTATTAATAATAAATTCATTCTTAGATAATTCTTATTAAAAAGATATTGAATCATAAACCGGTGTCATTTTGGTACAATTTCTATCAAATACCCCACGAAAGAAGTGAGTGAATTGTAAAATCAAATAACATAAACTATGAATTATTTGGGATTTAACATTAAAGTCTTCAATATATATTCCATATTAAATAAATTAGTGTTTAAAATAATATGCAAATCAAAGAAGGATATTTTAAGGAAGATAACAGTACCATAAGACCAAAACATCACATATGTCCCTCATCATCTGAAATATTAAAAAAATTTAAATTATTTAATTTCATAAGAGAGAAATTTACGGTTATTATTTTCATGGTTCTTTTCATTACCATGTTATATTCATTTACATAACAAAAATATTTTCACTGAGATTTTTAATGATAAAAGGGTCATATGTTGAAAATAACTTCGATAAGTTAACTAAGGTCAAATATATAATTATTTAGTCATATAAATAATGTTAATAAGGATATAATTATCATTATTATCCAAAATGTGTACTTTTAAAACCAATATTAAAATATGGTTAAGAAAAATGAATTGTGTTACAATCATGGATATGGTAGGTCGTACGTAAAAATAAGTAACAATTCCATTTTTCCAAGATCATGATAAATAGATGGTAAGTGTTAATTTATCATTAATGTAATTTCAATATATCATAAATGTAATATTATTTCATTCAATAAACATATATATACTATCATTATAATGAGGTGATAAAAACATATCACATCACATTAAGAGGTGGTATTCCATGAAATACATCAATAATATTATCAATATTCAAATAGATGGTAAAGTAAGAAAGTGTATGATATCATTACATTATATAATTATTTATATTTCCTTATTATGACATATAAACAAAAAATTAATCCTTATTAAAATCCACATTGTGTATGAAAAAAACCACTTCACTTCGCGAGGCGGTAGTCCGCCATACATAAGATCAATGTAATCAAATTCAATAAAATTTTTAAAATAAGATTTTATAATTGATATTAAAATTCCAAAAGTTTAACTATATCATAAATATAATATATAAATATATACATCATTATAAACATTCATGATAAGATGTTATGGAAAACAAATTGCATCGGTCTGCGAGGTGGTAGTTCACCGTACACATAATGAACTGTTTCATATTCCATTTGGGGGAGGAGAATATTATTTTAAGTTATTACTCTAACATGAAAAAATATAATTATATGGTATATAATAAAGATATTATATAATAATTTATTAATAATATATTATGTACATGGAAGATGAAATAAAATAAAACTCTCATTTATGGACATTATGTCTTCTTTAAAAAACATCTTTAGGTTTGGACCAAAATCATTTCGTGTTTGGATTTCAGATCAAAAATGGATTATTAGATGAGTGGATTTAATTAATAATTATATTTAGGTATGTATTTTTTCAAACTTATAGGTTTTTTATGCTCTAAAAGGAGATGAACCGGGTGTCCTTTTATAAGTGGGGGGGAGAGACATTTGTAGGTTTTGAATAGAAAGAATTAAAACCATGTTTTTATCATGATAAAGGTCCATTAAATAGATCATTTTAGAAACATTGATGATATAATTACTAAATATTATAAAACCAGTATTTGGACATGTTTTTTGGCATTTTTAATTGTTATTATTTCATATTATCCCCTTGGTATACTATTTTTTTACTTTAATGGCAATAATTTGGTTTTAATATTTTCACAATTAATTATATTAAAAAATTATGTTGGTAATGATAGATTATATAAATTATTTTATTTAAAATTATAAAATATATTTCTTCAAATTAAAATCCAATATGTGAATGAATTTATTTTAAAATTAAACATAGAAACGTGTCAAATTTTTTTTTTCAAGAAATGCATTTTAAAGGAAAAGATGATCTCATGTTAATTATATGATAATTTATGATATATAAATGAATTTAAATTGATATTTATATAAATATAATCTATTAATTTATTTTATTTAATTACTCATCACCTGTTATTTTAATTATTTTAATTGGAGAAACATTGTTCACATTAAACCAATTTTCAAAAAGGAAATATTTTTAATGGCTAAAGATAAACTTATACAAAAATATTGAATAAGGATGATTTAAATGTAATTAATTCGATTTTATATAACTAAAAAATTCGACATTATATTTTAAAAAAAATAAAATAATAATGGTACTTTTAAATTATATAATTTATTAAAGAGGAATGAATGCCTTGCCAAAAATGGAATTGTTCACTATTCAATGAAAAATTAGTATTTTCTATAAAATAAAAAAAAAATCAACCTTTTTAATTTTTGTATATTTATTTCATAAATTAATATCATTTTATAAAAAAATTATATAAGGTCAAAATCAATTTATAATATTTACTCACAAAAATCAAAATAAGTCATTTTGAAGGAAACATTTTTTATTAAAAATTGTGTCTTTATTTCCTAATAATATAAAAATAAATTTATATTATGTTGTCCCTTTATATAAATTTAATACTTTTTTAATACTATTATCTCCCAAAAAATTAATTTCTAGTTTAAAATTATCATACTGGAATAATAATATTTTAACAATATGCCATGGTATGTTTAAACACAATGTTGTATATTTAATAAAATATCGAACAATGTTTTTATAAGGCCCCAGCCATAAACATTACTTAATCTTGAGTTATTGCAAGATTACACATTGAGGATCTTTTCAGGTTTAGAGTTTTAGAGAATTAGATCATGAAACTTGCATTACATTCCACATTTAAACAAAGTGGTTACATAAAAGACAATATTCATTCTTCCCATCAACGGAAACCTATTTAAAATAAAACACTGATTCTTTCTTGACACATCTTTGACACTATCATCACATCATGTACCTTTCCCTTGACCTGTGAAAAACATTTCAAAAACTTGGGATGAGCATAAAAAGCTCAGTAAGGGTTATAAAAATATGGAAAGGAAAAATGAGTTCATATATACATAAGAATGAAATCATACTTTACCCATAAAACATAGGCACTTTAACATACCTCATCCAATCATGAATAAATCATAGAAATCATAAGATATAAAGGTAACTTGAGGCATTCATAACATTCTTACGTAGGGAGTAACCCTCTTGGTTACGTTTGGAATACTCATCACAGTATATTCCCTAAATCTCTTCGGAGAAACCCTATCGTTTCACTCCTTCTCATTACCCAAAGCATTGGAGAGCTATATCGGGCTCACCCACCCTTAGTTTATCACGGAACCACCCGTTTTCATAACAATTCCCAAGAACCATAACATAAATGTATCACATAAATCATGCATAAAGGAAATATAACATTTCCACATTTCAATCACAATATAACATTTTAGGATATTGAAATAATGAATCCATAAAAAAACCATTTTCAAAACCATTTAAAACATTTAAAAGAGATTTTTTAATCAAAGTGTCCCATACCACCTTGAAGCTTAAAATTTTAAACCATTAATATCCATATAAATAAATCCTTAAAACCATTTTGAAAACATGGATATTAATAAGAACAAATAATTAAAACATTTAAAACGATATTTTGGTTAAAGGGGTTTTACCAAAATTAGTGACACTTGAATACAATAATTGAGGAATAAAATTTAGTCATAACTTTATAATATCATGAGAATAAATGTATTCATGATATAATACTCCAAAGGACAGTATATACACCATATAAGAGTGAATTGGTGCATAACAACAATGAACCCTCAATAGAAATGTCAAATGTGATGAAATCCCTTATAAAGAAGGTATCCTTAAATTAAGGACAAATCAATCTCAAAAATATGTGTGAAAAATATAAATACACCCAATATAAGTGGATATTAAGTTTAAAACAATAAAAGGTCATTCACACATATTCAATGGATGACATATTCAATGACTACATGTTGAACCCAATGAAATCGAAATTGGATTAAAAAGTTCCCTTGACAGCCTAACGACATCACATCAAAATGAGTTGATGAGAGATAAAAAAGTGTATCTCATCACCTGGACATAAAATTTACATCAATAAGGATATATGAGAACATATCCCAACATATAAATATGTAAATTAAAAGACCCAACAAGGAAGTCTTTTAAGAAGAGGAGGGTGAAAGGTTCCCTTACCGACTTGGGTATCTTTCAAAACATACACCCCATTAAAGAAGGACAATAAATCATTGATGTAAATACTTATAAAGGAATGTATATTACACAAAGTGTAGAATAATGTCATTACATACACCACTCAATGAAATTGTGGCAAATGTAGCATAAATCACATGGGAATAAATGTGAGATGAAAAATCCCTTATGAAAACTCGGCATCCTAACGGCGCCACATAGAACATCCAAAAATGGATTGATGAGATCAAATAGGGTATCTAATCACATTACAACAAAATGTACAGAAATAGGAATATGAAAGAACATCCCCCATCATAACAAATAGGAGCTTAAAAGAAGTGACATAAAGGGGAGTACTTAAAGAGAAAGAGAGAGGTTAGATCTCTTATGAAAATTCGGCAGCCTATCGACGCCACTTAAAACTTCCAAAATAGATTGATGAGAGAGAATAGGGTCTCTCATCACATGAACATAATAATTACAGTAAATTTAATATAAATTATCATACCAAAAACAATAAATATGAGCTTTAAAAGGAACGACATAAAAGTGTGTACTTGAAACGAAAGAGGAGTAGGATCCCTTACCTCGGGTCCGACTTGACTCGATCGTTCTTTAACGTCCTGAATAATAAACTTGAGTTAATTTCCACTTTATTAAAAACCTTTTTCTAGTTCATTATTCCTATTCGATCACTTATTTCCATGTTATAAACATTATGTAAACATTTAAGTTAATAATGTTTGTTTTGTCGATATTTGGTTCTTAAGTCGAAAGTGGACTTCTTACAATTACATGTTGTTCGTGTGGTCAAATGTTTATTATATCCAGAATTATATTCATGATTTGGATATCATATATGTAATATATATCCAGTACATTCATGCATTTATAACATTACATAATCATTTAGAGGTAAGAAATGAAATGCACCGTTCATGGAGACGGTAAGCCGTACGTACGCATTAACGCTCTTTTCATTTCTATTTCATATTTTATAGAATGAAATAATAATGATATAAAGGTATATTATAATTAAAGTATAATATCATATATAATATCATAGTTCCATCCTTTATACGTCCCACATATGGTATTTAACGAATCAAATCACATTGAGGGGGCAGTAGTCCGCACTTCCTTAAATGAAGATATCGCGTTTACCCATAATGGAAACCATAAAGGTATGCCTGAAATGAAAAAAAAAACAGAAGATTAAGGAAAACATAAACATATTATATATCATATATAAAAATAGTGACATCATAATGGCCACCTTTGAAAGTGTTAAATGAGTATTGAACAATCATCGTTTCGGGAGGCAGAATTTCGCCATCCCAGGAAACCGTATGTTCTTTAACCATTTGATGTAGTTGTGTGAGAGTGTATCTCGAATAAATCTTTTAAAAACATCCTAGTATATTTAATATACTGCTGTTGTTACAAAATAAGTCAATAAAAAGAGTTTAGGGGGTCGGAGAAGCAAAATAAAACAAATGAACATGAGAGAATGAATTACCATTAAAAGTGTATCTCCTTTTGATTTGAGCCTAAGGGCTTCCTTTGAAAGGATTATGCCCAAAGGGAATCCTCTAGGATGAGGAGAGGGATGTGGAGAGAGTAAATGGTCAGGGTTTGGCCGAGCCAAAGGCTTGAGGAGTGTGTGAAATGAGGTCGAGGTGGGGGCCTTTTATAAGAGGATAGGAGGGGCACTTTTGGAAAGTAAAGAAATATTACTTTATTTGAAAATGTGTTTCTGTTTTAAAAGGTCCCATATTGATATAATTCGTGGATAAGGTGATAAGGGTTCGAACTCCACCCATCCAATATGTTTTGGACATGTGTAGTTCATAGATTTTACATTATCTTTCCATTTTATTTAAATCTTCAAATAATGATGTCATCGCTGCATCATTATTATGTCATAAATAATTTAATTTATATAATGTCTAAAAATTATAAAAAAATTACTATGATGTAGGAAATATTTTTATCTTTCCAATGACTATTTATAATCAAAACTATGATCATTATAACCCCATGTAAAAATTATTTTCGTAAAACATATGATGTTTGTGTCATTTTGACTTTTACATTAAATAAAAAGTTATTTATGTCATTTCCCAACCAAAGTGTCTCCATGGGGTCCCCAAGTTGACTCATGGCTTGTCTTGGTCGGAAATGACACAACCAATAAGGGTAGGACATGTGTCAAGCTCATCTTATTTTATTAATTAATTATTTTTACCTTAAACTACACTAATTACCACTAATCGCGATTAAAAACTTAATAAGTTACTATTCACCAAAAAATTATTTTTATCCCATTGAACCAAATTTTACTTCTTAATGACAACCATGTATGTCGGATTTTTGAAATTCAAAACACAAAGATGGAAAAATTTCATTTAAACGGAAAAATCAGTTTTTATAAGTACCACTTAGTGGTTTCACTATTCATCAAAAATTGAAGTTTTTCAGAAAAATCTCAAAAATTCACCCTGAGCTATATTTGATATTCCAAATTCGAAAATGAAGTCTATTTTACAAAATTAAAAACATATAAGTCACATTAATTAATTTGATAATTAATTCCCGCTGTCAGAGCAAATAGCGTGTTTTTATGAAACAATAAGTATCAAAAGATTGACACTAGTTTAAGTCCGATTTCAAAGTGAAATAAATTCCAACAACCACTATTGGATTTAATGGTAAAAATATTTTCTAATTTCACTTTAAAAACAATTCAAATGATAATCTAATCATATAAATAAATTAGATTAAAAAGAGGTTTTGAATTAAAATACAACATTTTACACTATTCATTAAAAAATGAACTTTATCGGAAAAATACCAAAAATTTACACAAACTAAAATTTGATTTCCCGATTCTAAAGAAGAGTTTTATTTGGTCCAAAATAATGTATAAGAGTGATCAAAACTATATTTAATGACAGTTCGCCATCAGAAGGCGATAAGTGAACCTTTAGTGAAAATTAGGTTATAAATGCCTAAAATTGAATTATTTCCGTATTTTAAGCCTTTGGATAGATGTAAAAACATTTAAAAAAACATATATATTCATATTTTACTTATTTCTATCCATTCCTTCCAATACAACGACTACATGTTAACTTCCATTTAAAATAATATTATTTTATTATTAGAGTGCAACGTAAGATTCCCAAGAAACTCGTTGTTGTGTGTTGGGTACGCCATCGAGCATAGCATCCCCTTTAAAGTCATATTAATATTTTATTCACAAATATGGATAAATATGAAAATGTCATATTATTTATTTACCTTGGGTGTTACATCCTTCCCCCCTTTTGGGATTTGCGTCCTCGCAGTTTTTAAAATTGTGCTTGGAAACATCCTTGAAAGTCCCACATCAGAGAAGAGTCGGTAAAACAATCACTTTAAAATAAAGAAAGATAAGTACAAAGGTCACCCGAGTTAACTGATACTAGGATTCCAAGTATGAAAATATGGACATGGAGGAAAAAACAAAGGGTCATGTTCTGATGGAGAGTGATAGAAAACATGTTTAGGATAAAGTTGACCACGAGAAAATCACAAACTTGTGATGGGTTAAACGGTATTCGATTCCCCAGTAGGAAAAGTTAATAGACAACATTTTTGTTTTAAGTTACTTTTTATTGAGGAATTTATTCATAAGGAAGCATAATCACTTATCATGTTGACTTTCAACTTTTATTAGATTCCTTACACAAAATCATATTTTCTCCAAAAGACGAGTATTTAGGATGACTTGTTCCCATTAAGAGTACTATAATCAACTTCTAGAGAATCACCTAATCCACAAAAGAGAACTATATACATCCCATGTCTCTAGACTTTAACCAAAACCAAAACCAAAAAGGCTAGTACAAGATCATATAATCGAGAAAAGGATAACCATTTATAAAAAGAAAATCTATGATTAATCTCCAAAATTTGTCCAACAAAACCCAAAGATCAACGAGGACCATTAGATAAACAATTTTTCCATAAAATGATTCAAAGTAAAACAATCTAAGATTGAAACCCAAATATTTGAAGGATTTAGTCACATAGTCTTCCAAGTTAAATCGTAACATTTATCTCCAAACAAAATCAGTTGCTCTTAAAGTCTCGCATTGAAAAGTAATTAACCTAATCACATATCCTCCATGATAGGTTAATCATTTTCATTGATAACCCAAAATCAACTTACTCTTAAATCATAAAATCATATAACTAAAAAGAATCAGTCAAACTAACCAGGGACTTCACGAAGTCCAGTGGTAGGTGATAAATACCAGTCGCACTTTGGTTGTGGGTTCGATTCCCGCAGCATTGTCCGACGCGACGCGTTGTCACACGGTCTGCGTGTTGTACTTTTTCCAAAACTATATAATTCTCAAATAATTACCCAAAAAGGGATAAAATCATCAAAAATAACCATAACATAATTTAACCTCAATTTTATCTCATGCCTTTCACTTCAATCATAACATATAGTAACCCATAATTACTTCAAATGTAAGGATCATATAAACCCAAATGGTTCTTTATAACTATGTCCACAAAAGAAAAGATAACTATTACTTGAATAAAATTTTCCTATATTAAACATTAGGGTTACACATAATATAAAAAGTCTTCTATTGTAACCCCATCATCAAAAGAGACTTAATACTCTTATGAATTTCACCCTAACTCTTGAAGCCCCTTATATGTTGACATCTTACTCATTCAACATTCTTCATGATCCATTATCCATTTCTTTCCAACTTATTCCGAAATACCTCTTTCCTACAGACAAAATCATGAATCATATCCTAAGATTCCACAATAAGAAAACAATAGTCATGAAATAGTACATACCTTTGATTGGTCATTGTCAGTTTCTTCATCCTCAATCGGAATGGCATTAGGTATTGGTAAACGAATATTGGTACGCTCTTGGTGACCCCATTCACAAAACTTCTTCATAGGACATTTGTTTGCATAATGACCATGCACACCACATTTAAAACATTCAATTGATCACTCAGAAATAACTTTTTTCCCTTTCCTCGAGTCAACTGGATGCTTCTTTTTTCCATGGAAGGTTCTTGCTTTATGGCCTTCATTTCCACATCTATAGCATATTTCTGTCCCTTTGAAACATTTTCCTAGGTGTTTCTTTCCACATCTTTGACACATTGGTTTTTGAACACACTTACCTTTATGATTATTACCTGTACATCCGTAGGGATTTGTTTCTTGCATATATGATGCCTTAGAGAAATCTCCAAGGTTTAGGTGGTCAATCATGACTCCAGATAGTTGGTTGAGGATAATCAAAATAGTTCTCATTGCAGCTCCCATATCATTCAGTTGCTTGCTCAAAAAACTGTCACAGTTTCCTTCACATCCACTGTTACTTTGGTGCCTGCTAGATCCAGCCATTTACTAAAACCAAAAAGTTCAGTGTGAGTATATCAACAAAACCATCATGTACTAATGAGTAAGATAAACAATAATATATACTTACTCATTCAATTTATCTAAAACTGGGACTCTTTCTGAAATCCTAACCATTATGGTAATGTCACTTATGCTTAAAGAATACCCTAACCTCTAAAGTTATCTAAACCGACCTTTGATACCAACTATAAGTCCCCAGCCTTAAACGTTACTTAATCTTGAGTTATTACAAGATTACACATTGAGGATCTTTTCAGGTTTAGAGTTTTAGAGAATTAGATCATGAAACTTGCATTACATTCCACATTTAAACAAAGTGGTTACATAAAAGACAATATTCATTCTTCCCATCAACGGAAACCTATTTAAAATAAAACACGGATTCTTTCTTGACACATCCTTGACACTATCATCAAATCATGTACCTTTCCCTTGACCTGTGAAAAACATTTCAAAAACATGGGATGAGCATAAAAAGCTCAGTAAGGGTTATAAAAATATGGAAAGGAAACATGAGTTCATATGTACATAAGAATGAAATCATACTTTACCCATAAAACTTAGGCACTTTAACATACCTCATCAAATCATGAATAAATCATAGAAATCAAAAGATATAAAGGTAACTTGATGCATTCATAACATTCTTATGTAGGGAGTGACCCTCTTGGTTACGTTTGGAATACCCATCACAGTATATTCCCTAAATATCTTCGGAGAAACCTTATCGTTTCACTCCTTCTCGTTACCCAATGCAATGGAGAGCTATATTGGGCTCACCCGCCCTTAGTTTATCACGGAACCACCCGTTTTCATAACAATTCCCAAGAACCATAACATAAATGTATCACATAAAACATGCATAAAGGAAATATAACATTTCCACATTTCAATCACAATATAACTTTTTAGGATATTGAAATAATGAATCCATAAAAAACAATTTTCAAAACCATTTAAAACATTTAAAAGAGATTTTTTATTCAAAGTGCCACATACCACCTTGAAGATTAAAATTTTAAACCGTTAATATCCATATAAATAAATCCTTAAAACCATTTTGAAAACATGGATATTAATAAGAACAAATAATTAAAACATTTAAAACGATATTTTGGTTAAAGGGGTTTTACCAAAATTAGTGACACTTCAATACAATAATTGAGGAATAAAATTTAGTCAGAACTTTATAATATCATGAGAATAAATGGATTCATGATATAATACTCCAAAGGACAGTATATACACCATATAAGAGTGAATTGGTGCATAACAACAATGAACCCTCAATAGAAATGTCAAATGTGATGAAATCCCTTATAAAGAAGGTATCCTTAAATTAAGGACAAATCAATCTCAAAAATATGTGTGAAAAATATAAATACACCCAATATAATTGGATATTAAGTGTAAAACAATAAAAGGTCATTCACACATATTTAATGGATGACATATTCAATGACTACATGTTGAACCCAATGAAATCGAATTTGGATTAAAAAGTTCCCTTGACAGCCTAACGGCATCACATCAAAATGAGTTGATGAGAGATAAAAAAGTGTATATCATCACTTGGACATAAAATATACATCAATAAAGATATATGAGATCATATCCCAACATAAAAATATGTAAATTAAAAGACCCAATAAAGAAGTCTTTTAAGAATAGGAGGGTGAAAGGTTCCCTTACCGACTTGGGTATCTTTTAAAACATACACCCCATGAAAGAAGGACAATAAATCATTAATGTAAATACTCATAAAGGAAAGTATATTACACAAAGTGTAGAATAATGTCAGTACATACACCACTCAAATAAATTGTGGAAAATGTAGCATAAATCTCAGGGGAATAAATGTGAGATGAAAAATCCCTTACGAAAACTCGGCATCCTAACGGCGCCACATAGAACATCCAAAAATGGATTGATGAGATCAAATAGGGTATCTCATCACATTACAAAAAAATGTACAGAAAGAGGAATATGAAAGAACATCCCCCATCATAACAAATAGGATCTTAAAAGAAGTGACATAAAGGGGAGTACTTAAAGAGAAAGAGAGAGGTTAGATCTCTTATGAAAATTCGGCAGCCTATCGGCGCCACTTAAAACTTCCAAAATAGATTGATGAGAGAGAATAGGGTCTCTCATCACATGAACATAATAATTACAGTAAATTTAATATAAAATATCATACCAATAACAAGAAAGATGAGCTTTAAAAGGAACGACATAAAAGTGTGTACTTAAAAAGAAAGAGGAGTAGGATCCCTTACCTCGGGTCCGACTTGACTCGATCGTTCTTTAACGTCCTAAATAATAAACTTGAGTTAATTTCCACTTTATTAAGAACCTTTTTCTAGTTAATTATTCCTATTATATCACTTATTTACATGTTATAAACATTGTCTAAACATTTAAGTTAATAATGTTTGTTTTGTCGATATTTGGTTCTTAAGTCGAAAGTGGACTTCTTACAATTACATGTTGTTCGTGTGGTCAAATGTTTATTATATCCAGAATTATATTCATGATTTGGATATCATATATTTCATATATATCCAGTACATGCGTGCATTTATAACATTACATAATCATTTAGAGGTAAGAAATGAAATGCACCGTTCATGGAGACGGTAAGCCGCACGTACGCATTAACGCTACTTTCATTTCTATTTCATATTTTATAGAATGGAATAATAATGATATAAAGGTATATTATAATTACAGTATAATATCATATATAATATCATAGTTCCATCCTTTATACGTCCCACATATGGTATTTAACGAATCAAATCACTTTGAGGGGGCGGTAGTCCGCACTTCCTTAAATGAAGATATCGCGTTTACCCATAACGGAAACCATAAAGGTATGCCCAAAATGAAAAAAAACAAAAGCTTAAGGAAAACATAAACATATTGTATGTCATATATAAAAATAGTGACATCATAATGGCCACCTTTTAAGGTGTTAAATGAGTATTGAACAATCATCGTTTCGGGAGGCAGAATTTCGCCATCCACGGAAACCGTATGTTCTTTAACCATTTGATGTAGTTGTGTGAGAGTGTAGCTAGAATAAATCTTATTAAAACATTATATTATATTGAAGATACTGGTGTTGTTACAAAATAATTAAATAAAAAGAGGATAGGGGGTTGGAGAAGCAAAATAAAACAAATGAACATGAGAGAATGAATTACCTTTAAAAGTGTATCTCCTTTTGATTTGAGCCTAAAGGCTTCCTTTGAAAGGATTATGCCCAAAGGGAATCCTCTAGGATGAGGAGAAGGATGTGGAGAGAGTAAATGGGCAGGGTTTGGGCGAGCCAAAGGCTTGAGGAGTGTGTAAAATGAGGTAGAGGTGGGGGCCTTTTATAAGAGGATAGGAGGGTCACTTTTGGAAAGTAAAGAAATATTACATTATTTGAAAATGTGTTTCGGTTTTAAAAGGTCCCATATTAATATAATTAGTGGATAAGGTTATAAGGGTTCTAAATCCACCCATCCAGTAAGTTTTGGACATGTGTAGTTCATAGATTTTACATTATCTTTCCATTTTATTTAAATCTTCAAATAATGATGTCATCGCTACATCATTATTATGTCATAACTAATTTAATTTATATAATGTCTAAAAATTATAAAAAAATTACTATGATGTAGGAAAGCTTTTTATCTTTCCAATGAATATTTATAATAAAAAATATGATCATTATAACCCCATGTAAAAATTATTTTCGTAAAACATATGATGTTTGTGTCATTTTCACTTTTACATTAAATAAAAAGTTATTTATGTCATTTCCCAACCAAAGTGTCTCCATGGGCTCCCCAAGTTGACACATGGGTTGTATTGGTCTTCCATGACACAACAAATGAGGGTAGGACATGTTTCAAGCTCATCTTATTTTATTAAAGCATTATTTTTACCTTAAACTACACTAATTACCACTAATCACGATTAAAAACTTAATAAGTTACTATTCACCAAAAAATTATTTTTATCCCATTGAACCACATTTTACTTCTTAATGACAACCATGTATGTTTGATTTTTGAAATTCAAAACACAAAGATGGAAAAATTTCATTTAAACAGAAAAATCAGTTTTTATAAGTACCACTTAGTGGTTTCACTATTCATCAAAAATTGATGTTTTTCAGAAAAATCCCAAAAATTCACCCTGAGCTATATTTGATATTCCGAATTCGAAAATGAAGTCTATTTTACAAAATTCAAAACATATTAGTCACATTATTTAATTCCCGCTGTCAGAGCAAATAGCGTGTTTTTATGAAACAATAAGTATCAAAAGATTGACACTAGTTTAAGTCTGATTTCAATGTGAAATAAATTCCAACAACCACTATTGGATTTAATGGTAAAAATATTTTAAAATTTCACTTTAAAAAAAATTCAAATGATAATATAGTCACATAAATAAATTAGACTAAAAAGAGGTTTTGAATTAAAATACAACATTTTACACTATTCATTAAAAAATGAACTTTATCGGAAAAATACCAAAAATTTACACAAATTAAAATTTGATGTCCCAATTCTAAAGAAGGGTTTTATTTGGTCCAAAAGAATGTATAAGATTGATCAAAACTATATTTAATGACAGTTCGTCATCAGAATGTGATATGTGAACCTTTAGTGAAAATTAGGTTATAAAAGCCTAAAATTGTATTCTTTCCGTATTTTAAGCCTTTGGATAGATGTAAAAACATTTAAAAAAACGTATATATTCATATTTTAGTTATTTCTATCCATTCCTTCCAATACAACGGCTACATATTAACTGCCATTTAAAATAATATTATTTTATTATTAGAGTGCAACGTAAGATTCCCAAGAAACTCGTTGTTGTGTGTTGGGTACGCCATCGAGCATAGCATCCCCTTTAAAGTCATATTAAAATTTATTCACAAATATGGATAAATATGAAAATGTCATATTCTTTATTTACCTGGGGTTTTACAGTTTTATTTTATAATAACAGAGTGTCACATTAAAACCATGTTAAACAAATTATTTCCTTGTAATTTGAACTTATTCTTGATAATAAGGGGCTTGACATTTGAAATTCCTTTGGGGAAAAATCCACATTGTATAATGGGGTAGTAAAACATTTTATTAAGAATAGGGAAATAGAAAAAAATACATTGCATTACTATGTTTCCAAATTATATAAAATTTGTTGAACATAGAGATATATACGTAGAAGGAAATTATGAATAATTATGTAAAGAGATATAAATAATTGATCCCAAAAAATTAATTATCATGATAATGTAAATAACTACAATATAATAAATTTTGGATAAATTAAAAAAACATTATTTCATCAGATATGATGCTAATAATATAATTGTTTTTTTATGATCCCTTTAAAATTGTTTATAGATTATTTTTTAATTAATATATAGAACACAAGAAAATAAACTTGATATTTTTTATTTCATAAACACGATTTTATCATTTAATCGTGGATTGATCAATTTCTATATTTCCTCTTACCCTAAGGAAATGAAAATAAAATATTATTTTTTTTTGTGCCTAAAACATTAAATGTATCTTTTTTGCATGTCATAAGATCCATAATAGAGTAACAATATATTTCTCCAATATTTATTGAAACTAAATAGTTTTAATAAGGTAATATAATATAAAAATTTAATTTGAATATATTAATCTCAAAATTCAAAAAATGAACCCAAATGTTTATCATGGATCATTCCTTAAATAAATAGATATATATCTCAAATAACCACAAAATCTGAATCATTAATGGAGATTTTAAAATAAAATGTACTCTCATATCATTTTATGTTACATCATCAAAATATAATACCATTTTTCTTAAATAATCTTATATATAAAAAATAATGGTTATAAATATCTCAACCCAATAAACATGCTCCAAAAATAAAAATATATATTATCCACTAAAAAAATTATTAAAAAATTATTTCATTTTAACTAGTATATCATGATGTCCAATGAAATGTGTTTCATCCTAATCACCCTTTGGTTATGAGTTCAAGCCTCGCGACCCTTCTGGATACGATAACATGTCACCAATATTGTGGTTTCTCTTTTATTTAAACGGAAAAAACATACATGATAATAATATTAAAAAAATTTCATCATCCTATAACACTCCCAATAATATGATTAACATCTTAAAAAATTCAACAGTCATCAATTAACTATCTTTGACCACTATCATATTCCTAAAAGCACATTATTTCCAAAAAATCAACAAATTACCTCAATATCAAGTGCATCTCCATGATTATATCTTCCTCAGTTATGGGTTTTCCAATGATTATCACTTTAAAATTAATTTTCCTTTGTATTTCATTAGTACCATTCAACATATTCATCCAAATACTTAACACAATAATTTTACAAAACTGTCCACAAATATATATTTTATGATTCACTTAATTCATGAATTCATGTGAATAAATATTTCAATCATTCTACATAATTATCTAACTATTAACTAATATAAGTCATCTTATTATTTATTACCTCATTATATTCATTATTTATTTGGAGTCTATTCATCATAAATAGTAAAATATTAAATCATATAACATTATTGATCTTCATCTTGAGATTTTCCATGGGAAATTGATTTTTATAATGCCCATACCTTCCACATTAAAAACATTAATCCATTGATTACACCTTAGAGACACCATTACATTCATCCATTCAATTAACTAAAAAACTATTTTTTTTATGTAATTACTTAATCTATGGAATTATTCTCGAAAAATTAAATAATATTTTTTCCTTATCATATTCTCTCGTGTGATTCTTACCAAATTAATGACATATAAAAAACAAAATCTTCTATCCTCCATTGTCTTCCCAACATTAACATTATGTTAACTCTATAATTATCTTCTTTGTTGAGTCTGATAGTTTTTATGGTACAAGTTTCTAATAATATATCATGATAAATGATTAGGAATAATCAAAATATCCTTCATTGAAGTCACCAAACTATTATTTTTCTCATAAATACACTATCTATCATATTTGACATCAACTGAGTTCCTTCTTGTTCCTACCTGTCACTAAAAACCTAAAGCATATTTTGAGAAACAATGTGAATATTGGGAAATATAATTAATTTTTAAATTTAATTATAATATAACTAAATCATTAAAAAATACTTTCAATATTAGAGACCACAGTTCCAACCTATTACATCAATTATCATAATCCATTAAAATCCTTCATGATGGTTTGTAAAGAATTTGTAAATTACCATAGAATATACCCTAGGTGTTTCAAACTAGGTGTGCGGAAATGATCATTTCTGTGTACTAGGTAATTCGCTCTTCAAGCACAACATTCCATTTTCTGTGTCATTTCCCCTATGAATATCTGTTCTAGAACCACATCCAGTTGTATTATACAGACATGGATGTAATTTTTTAAAAATAACCCTCTCTATACTTCCCTAATATTTTAGGATATTTTTTGTAACCTAGTCTTATCCTTAAACACATCCTTTCGGTTTAAACTAATGTTCTTTCATTGTAGTTTCCAAATTATAACTAAACATTTCCTTTGATACGAACTATAGTTATCCATTCCGTTGAAACATATTACTATTTGACTCTTCAACATAATCAAATACTGATTACACCAAAATAATCTTGAGGACCATTATCTTTGTAACAGTAGGTTCATAATATATAAAAGTTAGGCTATAATTAAAATGTTTTATTTTATAATTCATAATTTGATTATAAATTCTTTTAAGATTCTATCTTGTTCTGTTTTTTTGGCCATGAAATGCCCAACGACTCCGTATCCAATGATTGATGGACCTGCTTTCCAAAGGCAGGAATTCACCGGATGGCCCGACCAGTGACCCTTAAAAACTCACATTGGTCGAGAGGATGGAAATTCGGGCTCATTGCACCCTGTTTGGGGAGAAATTATTGCATGTTCTGAGACTCTCTTATAGATTTAAGACGTATTCATATGTTCATGAATCTTTGGATTATTCCCAAACATAGTATCCACGTATTTAACCTTGGTGGGAAATGGTCAACTGGACATAGGGATTCAGAATCATTTATGCCTGAGGATTACCATCCCTCGTTGGATTAATGACCCCGAAGGGCTGGAACTCGCTTGAGGTGGCGCTAGGAGTGGCGTGGTGAACTGATGTGGAGATGATCGGATTGACCGGCTGTTGGGATTGAACCTCAGGGAGGCTTCCTACGTACCCTTCTTAGGAATCAGGGATCAAAGTCCACGTAGTTCGGATATACAGTTTAACATCATGCTGGACGAGGGTAGAACTCGACGTGAAAAAAACGACCGAGTGGGGGGCTTGAACCTCATGGAGGCTTCCTACGTAACCTGCCTAGCTGGCAGGGATCAAAGTCCATGTAGTTTACAAAGTTGTCGGGGAACTGACGTGAATAGATACCAGGTGGTCTGATAGGTGGCGGGCTTGAACATCATAGAGGCTTCCTACGTACCCTGTCTAGGAGGCAGGGATCAAAGTCCTCGTAGTTCACATTGGCTTGGGGCTTAAGCTATGGGGTAGCCCATAGGAGGTTGTCATGGTCTATGTTTACTCTAAGACCACGTGAGTCATGCTCGGTGTGAGAAACAAGAGGCACCAGGGACTAGAGGATCACGTCGTGAAGGTGCGTCCGTGAGAAGCAGAGTGGGGCTTACGCATGAAGGCGGACCAGGGTGATGAATTGGGGTTACATTATGAGGATGCCTAGAAGTTCGGGGCTTACTTCGAGATGGACGCCCAGAGCGACAAAGCCCAACGGGAGAGGGAAATGGGGTTCTCCTTTCCCCATCTCCGCTCTTGCAGTCCATGAGGGCTTCCTTCTGATGGGTATTTTAATACCACCAAGGAGCCCTGGACAAGTGGAGGGGTAGAAAGGGTATTCCTGAGCTTAGACACCACATTTCCATGGGAATGTGAACCCAGGAATTCTTCGAGAATCTGCTCAAGGGTCAGGGAAACCCCTTTCCCCTGCATATCGTTGGTATGTGAACTCAATGTGGTGCACTGATGGGCCTGGAAGTTATACCACGCGGATCCGGTGGCTCTGGCGGAGGCCTCACGTCGGGGCCGATGAATAGGCCAATAAGGAAGTCACGAAGGACCTGGCTAAATCGGAAGGATTTTACCTGCCTCTGGAAATGAGAACACTGAAGTATTTGGCTACCCACTGAGAGGTATGGGTAGTGGAGCCCCTCGCATGGGGAAGTTCCACGTGGCTGGAGAATCCGTCCGTGAACCAGGGTGGTCCGTAGACTGATTGGCGTCCCGCGAACCTGGGTGGTCCGTAGCTTTAGGTTCAATCCGCAAACCAGGGTGGTTCACAGATTCGGGTTCATTCCGTGAACCAGGGTGGTTCGCGGAGGGTTCTAGGCGGGCATCGGCGGCCAAGGGAAGTGCCGATGTGAGGCTCATCGGTCGGGGCTTCGACTGCGTAGGAAAGTGCTACGCAGTACGACAGGTGGGAAAAGAGGCATAAACTCTCTGATCCGCGGGGAAGTCTTCCTCTGTGGGGGTTTGGTTCGCAGTAATCCTTTTTTTTAGGTTTGCGGTTCACCAAATTATTATGTGTTTTCCAATCCCTTCTTTGTTTATATACCTGTTGTGGTTCGTGGGTGGGAATTTCACGGTTTGCGAAATCCGAAGCCTTCCTTCAACCGATCTCCTCCCTCCGAATCTGATTCTAGTTCTCTGGTATCCTTCTTCTTTCACCCTTGGTCTCCTTTTATAGAGTTGGGATAGAAATTTATCTGTGGCCATGTGGAACCTTTTGTAGAGGCCCATAACCAAATACCCAATCCACAGCTGACTTGGTCATTCCGCGATTCGCGATAGGTGTTTAACGCTCCCCCCCCCCTCCGTGAGGTGAACTCAAGGATTGATCCGCGGTTGTGGAGGGTTCTGCCACTATTCCGCAAATGACAGCGGGTGCGGCTTGAACCGGTTGACGTAGTCCGCAGTTGGGCCAGTTCATGATGGTGAACCGGACTGGCGCCCATCCTGCCTCGCGACCACAGAGGCTCTCCGCCTCCATTTCGCGAATGATAATGGTTCGCGGAGGGGGGTGCCTCGCGGTGCCTGGCCATGTTGTTCTCTCGTGGACCGGTTCGCGTATCGGTCCTTTGTGTCTTTTCTTTGATTATTTGCCCCAATTCTTTGGGATATTTGGGAAAAATTTTCTTTTGCAGATTTTTCAGGACCCTGCAAATTCCCCCAATTGGAAGGGGGTCCGATCGGAATGAAGAGGAGGCCATTTCAAAGAAAAGTGGTCCTGAAACTAAGATACATTGTGCTAAAAAGGTGGACCCAGTAGGGGACCATGCCTATAAATATGGGGATCCCCTACTTATCATTTACCAAATTCTTTGCGAAACCAGAGCTCCTTCGCCTCCGCGTGTTTTCTCCTTCGCGAAGTGCCTCATATGTGAACTGACATCAACCTCCATGAACCATTCTCTGTTCGCGGTCGCCTTTACCCACGAACCAACTTCCCAAACACAAACCACTACTCTTAATTAATTAAAAAGTAAGTGATGATGGTATGCCAAGGAACTTGCTTCACGGTTTCAATGCTCCATGGAAAAAATATCTCTTGAACATTAAAAAGTATCTGAGTATTTCGAATAAACTTAGGATTGGATTACCTTGGAGTGACTGGGTTCGCGGTTTCCTGGCCAACGCTCTGCGGGCTAGGGCATCGTAGACTGATTTTGAGAAGGACTGGTTCGTGGGATGATTTCATCGCAAACCATACTAAGGTCTCATTGTGGATATGATTATGAAGGCTCCTTAACCATTCATTTGGCTACTTTTGTCCATATTTTATTCCGGAATGATTTCTCTCATTGTGAAGGGATAAAATATGGTTCCCCATCGTTCTGCGCTGAGGCCTGCTGTAGAGCCCCTCTCAACTACTGATCAACTCCTAATGGACATGGCTGATTCTGTTCAATATGGAGTTCGCCACTTCCTACCGTCTTCCTTCATTGCCGACCGGCTCTCCAAATCCCAGCAGGAATATCCTTTTTCTAATTGCCTTCGTGCTTATGGGTTTGGTTTATTGTCTGATACCCCGATTCCAGAACCCTCCCATGACAATAATCCTGAATCATGGATATATACCGCCACTTTTCCCCAGTTCGTCATACCTACTAGAGGGCGACCTACCTCGAGGGGTACAGTTGTCGGATCTGTGTTGAATCACCTTCCGATATCTCCGACAGGAGAACCACGTCAACAGGACGGAACAATCCACTCCTATCAGAGTATTTCCTGCAGTGCCATGGTAAGCGACCAGCATTGCTAGCTGGTGAATCGTGATCTCCGACTGGGAGGAGAATTTAAGTCATTAGATTGGGGGTGTCCCTTCTGGGATCTCAAAATCTGCACAGAATTTGGGGCAGAGTTGTGAGCTGTGGGCTTGTATGAAGCTTTATGGGTGTCCCAAACCTATACCCACTGGCCTCGAGCAATCACCAAACAACTTATGAGTCGTTGGGTCCTAGACACCAATACCTTACATCTGGTCCATGGGGAAGTGGGCATTAGTCTGTGGGATGTCTTTTAGATTTCGTGGGTCCCCGTCATTGGGAGTATGTATGACGAGTTCCTGCCTCCTTTCTCTGTGTGGGAGAATGATGAGAGGACTCCCCCTAGTGATGTAGCTCATTAACCAGGCTCAGAAGCACTCATAAGATACATCTCCAAAACAGCTCATCCCATACGGTGAATAGGTCAAAGCTTTTGTGAGAAAGAAAAAAATTGATGAATCTGTTGCTCTCCCACGCAGACCCATGAATTGCCCTACGATGGAGTCCCGTAAGCAGGGGGTAGCTATTGGCTAACATTGGAGCATGACAATTTTCATGGCTGGTTCTTGGAGCTTATTCCGGATGTCGATCGATTGCTCCGCCTAACAGCTTTTCTGGCCATGTTCTTAAGTGGCTGGTTATTACCTGTACGCGAGGTTGGTCGCGTGTGGGTCCCTACCTTTTTCATGGTGGCACACATGACTACCAGTAACATTATCAACCTAGTTGTTCTATTACTGGCTAGGATTTACCGGTTACTTAGTAACATTACTGAAAAGAATCGGCCAAACCGAGTGGTCGGACCTTTCGAAATCCTCTGGGGATGGTTAAGCGTACACATCAAAAAATGCTACACCTTCATCAACCCTCTTCAGATTCCGGGCACCCCATTTCGGCCGTACTTGCAACTGACTAGTGGGGTTATGCCCAAAGAGTGGGCGACCCAACAGAAGGATAGTCAACATAAATTTTTGAACAAGCGTCTGTTATCAAGTCGAATTTTGAATTACGACTATTTCAATTTTCATCCGTTTTATTCCCCGACCGGTACAATTAAAAACACCATAACAGAAGAGGTTAGCAATCGAGGCTACCTCCTATCCCTCCGAGAAGGTATTCTGGTGGCTCGTATTGGTGGATAACTGATCTGCGAGGGGTACGCGCCTTCCCGATTTTGGCGTTAATTTTTCTGCGTCCAAGGACATTGTCCCACCACACTTAATGGTGCCCGCGAGAACCTCCATTTGATGGTGGATAGGAAACTGTGGTTAACGTTTACCCGGGAAGATACCGGCTGTGAGGTTATGACCCCCATGCTTACGGACTCCATGCCTTTCTTATCCAAGAATTATGCTGACTCCTGGGTACAATCATACCCAAATGGCCAGCTAGGGACATTGGTTCCAACCATCTCAAGTCCCAAACCATAAAAGGGAAAAAGGAAGATAAAGGAGGATGGTTCTCCAACTAGGCCATGAAAAATCCTTCCTCACCTGACCAGTCCCACGCTTCCGGGGAAGATTTTAACAGATAGAGGTGTATCCTCTCACGCCCTCGAGGCTGCTCGAAGGGGGTTGACTATCCCCGCCGATGCTGTCTTTCCGACGGCTTGGGGCCAATGGAACGAATTTAAGGGTCGGTCAGCCTTTCGTATCCAGTACCCCCATTCTCTGTGGAAGTACCTTCAGGAATAAGAAGTGGCTTTTGACAAGCTGGTCTATATATCCTCCCCTGTTAACATTCTTTCTGATGTGGACTCGGAGCAGGTCAATCGATATCTCCAGGATCTTGAATCCTAGATTTACACATGTGAGGGTCACGCGGTATTAACACACCGAGTCCAGGCCATGCTGCATCAAGTGACTGATGAGGAGGGGGAGGGAAGTGACCACTCTTCCAGGGGCGATGATCTTGATGATTTACCTATCATGGATGAAGCCAGGGAATTTCCGTCCTTACTTGTGAGGTCCCGCCCACCAATATTCCTAGAGAGTTCTAAGGCGGGGCGAGATCCGGAACACAAATGCGGACATTAGTGCCCTTACCAGCTTCTACCGCCGACCGACCTTCTATGGTTGATCCTCCTAAGTCTGCGATTCATGCCATGGCCTCATTCCCAGAGGCTTGGATAATTTGGGATGACCTAAGGGACAATGGTTTAGATGAGGAAATTTGGGAATTTCTTCAAACAGGCCCTCTTAAACATCTGGGTATCGGGAAGATCTTTACTCCACCCCACTTGCAGTTGGAAGAGGATTTAGATGAAATAGGTTCCTCATTAAATGAGATGGATGCTTACATTCATTCAATCTGGAATCATCTCTATGGGAGCATTCGGGTGTCTATGATGATTAGATTCCACGAATTGTCCGACCCTGAAGAAGAGGTTGCTCTATTTTCCCATTCTGACGTCCACCCACCTATTTTGGAGGTTCTAAGGTTTCTTCATTTCATGTAGGGTGCTGAAGAATCTCAGGGGGTGATTCCTTCTATGGAGTATACCCCTCGTGGTACTGTGGTGGGGGAGCATGTGCTTTCGCCCATAAGGGTCATCTAGGAAGAATCCCCTGGCGCAGCTGAGCTCATGGAGGCGACCATCGCAGATTTAGCTAGGGTCTTTCCTCTTCCCGTCCCTTCCAGAATTATAGGTGAACTGTCCTCTGGGCAGATCCAGAGAGGGCAATAGGCATTTCACTTATTGGAATGCCTCAAAGAGGGAATGTCGGGTAATCATGACTTCCTGTTTGCCCATTCGCCAACATGCATTCTTAGACATCGTCAGTCATTATCTGTCTGACGTATGGTGCTGGACCACTCGAGGATCCGGCTGTTGCTATCCAAGTGATTCTACCTTCCAGATCCTTGCTACCTGCGGAATCATCTGTAACCACTCCTGGGCGCAATGAGATGGTGAGTCCTGTCAGAGGGGTCGGCGATATGGACGCTTTATTCCCGCCTTTATCAGTCATAGATATTCCATAGGAAGAACCGCTGGTATTTGAGACCCCTTCTGATCAGATAACTCTTTCAATTGTGGAGGAAGATGGGGTTCCCATGATCACTGAGGGGGCTCCAGATCTGACGGAGCCAACCTCCCCAGGTCCAACGGATCCCATGTGATGGAGGAAGATCCTACCATTAATCTCGTTGCTGGGAACCCGGAGGGGGCCATTATGTTTTTCACCAGGGGAGAGATTTTTCGATCTTGGTCTCTTTAGGTGACCACATAGGTACGGCTTTGGAAATTGTGGGCCATATGCATGTCCTCGGGCCCTGGACCCCTCTGGGGACTCCCAGGATTCCCTTTCATATCGAAGATGTGGAATCCTCTTCAAGTGGCTGTCGTGGAAGTGCAGATCTCGCGGATGCATATGCCTCGTTGATTAAGAGTAAGTTCCCCAGTCCCCTGCTACTGACTGCTTTTTCTTCCCTTCTCTAATTAGGGGTACTCATCTGTCTTACTGACTCTCGGGCTTCAGGACCACAACCTATGGCACTGACAATTGTGTCTCCAGACCTGGATGTGCCTATGACCGCAACTATCGGGGTCTACGCTGCCACAGTGCCAGAGTTTGTGGGAGAGGCTGCCTCGGGTCCCTCCTTGGTGACATTCATCCCCAAATATGTGTCCTTATCTGGGAGTGATTCGGAGCCCGATCAACAAGTCCTCTCCAGCCTTCGGCCCACTCTCCAAAGGTCTTCGGATAAAATCTGGAGACTGATCTCTCAAACTCCCTTGGTCGAGATGCGGACCAAATTACTGAGGCTACTCAATTTTTTTATGCTGCTGGGATTTGATGGCTTCAACTATCATAGTGTTTATGACATATTCAAGCATGTAGTAGCTGATCGGGAGAGGCTGGGTGATTTTGAATCTCGCCTTTCCGCTGCCCAATACGAATCCTAACATTCCACGACTCGGCAGCTCTACCTAACCGAGGCTCACGACCACGCCTGGGTCATCACAGGGCTTCAAAGAGAAGTTATTGACCAGAATTCTCACCTAGTGGTGCTAAAAAATGAGATACAGTGACTGCAGTAGGAAGAGGCCAACGTCTCCTCCTTGATTGGAGAAGGTGAGCGGCGGATGGAGGAGGAAATAAGGGCAAGCACAAAGGTTTCTCAGGAGGCAGAATAATTGCGGGCTTCTATAGAAGCTGAGACAACCTTACTGCAGAATCTCTCTCAGGTAATCAGGGATTCTCACCAGTGCCTGATAGAGCTTTGTGAATCTGCCGAAAATCTCCTGTAATCACCTTTCGCACTAGAGGAGGTTCCAGATTGTGGATGCCCTTCTTACCCACTTTTTTATGGAACAAAGAAACATTTATACTTAGTTCCATTGTCACCTTTTCCATTGATAGAAACTATTTGGTATGATTGCCGCATATGTTAATTACCTGAACATAGAATAATCTGAGTCCAGGACTAAAAATAAATCAAACTCTACCTTTTGACTGGATCATGGAATCCAGCGAGCGTAGTCTGAAAATTGCTAGGGTTTTATAGGAAAACCCAAAAAAATATTGTGTATTTATCTTATTTTAATGCCCTGATTTTTCCTGGTCCCATTCAGTATGGACCTAGTGGGTATAACCCGACTTTTTCTTACGTCGCCCTTTTCGGGTTTTCGGCATAACAGACTTTGTTCCTCTTTCTTCTGTGAGCATTTTAAAGTCCCTCTGACAAGACTATCATTAATTATGTTTTAGGTCGAACAGATTTGACCAAATATGGTGGGTTGAGGGCCCCGATGGGGTTCAACTGATTAAAAGATGTGTTAATACCCTTCAGATGCACATGGGGGAAATATGATTGAATTTGAGCGGTATGCATGGAATGTCTCAAGGCCTGGGAGTTGTGTCGACGTACAGAGGCAGGAAGAGCATTGCCTAAGGAAATGATTCCTTTGCAAGAAGGGCCAGGGGAAATCAATATATAGAGCCGCTAAGGGCATGGTATTCATAGTCAAACAATGGTGTCATTAAGTCAAAGACTTATCCATTTCTGATGGCCAGGGGACTTCATGGATGTCTGGATTATGGAAACCACGATGGGTGGCCTGGAAAACTATGAAAACCACCAGGGGTGGTTCAGAAGGGGAGTGTGACATCTTAAAGGGGTTTGGTAACATCCGTACTAATCAGGAGTGTGGTCTGGTGACCACCTCCTACGCATTTAGTTAGCTCAAGGGATGGTTGAGGCTTGACGCAGTTTAAAGTCATGCAGTTGGGACATCATCTGAAATGGAATGACTTCTCCCGATTCTTGGTAATCTTGTCAAAGAAATTCCATCGCATTCAGTTTAACATAATGGAGTTAGGAAGGGGGAATTTTTTTAATGGTTGCTATGCAGTTTAACATCATGTAGAGAGGACGGCTTCCGTGCAGTTTAATGTCATGCGGTAAAGACAGGGATATCTTTAATGTTTTCCGTGTAGTTTATTGTCATGCGGCGAGGACGGGGGTCATTATTGCGAAGGCTACTCTTCATGAGAATATAAGTGGGCTTGAATACCTCAACATTCCCCAGATGTGGAAGGGGGTTGATGGTGTAAATTATGGTTCCGGGGCCTTTTGGATCAGGAGATGTGATATGGGGGCTCTGAGGCTGGTAAGCGTACAAATCTAGGAAGAGTGTCGCCCGAGGAAATCATTCCTTTGGTAGATAGTCCAGTGGTGATCAATATGTAGTGCTGATGAGGGAATGATATGAATAGTCATGAAAAGGTGTCCGCAGGTTGATAACTTTCCACTTCCAATGGCCGGGAGTGGTCATGAGGATCCGCGATTGTCCGGGCCACGAAGTCTGTCATCTGGTGAGGAAATATCAGGACATGTTAGGGATATCTGTCCCTGGTTGCTTGTTGAGTTTCAAAGAGACACCAACGCTGATCTTTTTCTCTTTTTTTTCTTTGCGTGGGGGTGTTCCTTTATTCCATGTAGTTTAACTTCATGCTATAAGGACGATGTACTCCTAGTTTATCGGACATAGAGCTCGGACCATTAGGTAACTATTGCAACAGTCACTCGAAGGATAATTGGGTCAAGATGTTCTGATATACATAGAACAAGGCAGGGGATGAAGGTCATAAACTAAAACTTTGAGCTTTCCTAGATCAGGAGGCGTGGTGTGGGGGCTCGAGACCGGTAAGCATATGGATCTAGGAGAAGTACCGCCCGAAGAAAGCATGCCTTTGATGGACGAGCCAGTGGCTATCATTATGTAGAGCAATTGAGGGCATGGTATGCATAGTCGTACAAAGGTTTCCACGGGTCGATAACATTCCACTTCTGATGGCCATGAAGGATAATGAGAATCCGTGGTTGCTCCCAGTGCATATTTCGGTATGTGGGGATAATGGTGTCCGGGTATATAGAAAACATCTTCACTGCAATTTTCTGTTGAGTCAATGTTGCCTAGTCCTGGTTTGATGTTTGTGGATGCAGTTCACTATGTGAATCTCTTAAAGACACATAGGCTAGCCAGATAAGGATACCCTGGAAACATCTGGATGTGAAAAGGGGAATGAACATGTTAACCACTTCACCATAAACTTCTGGATCAAGAGGTATGGTATGGGGGCTCTGAATCCAGTAAGCGTAAAGAGCTTGGAAGAGTGTCGCCTGTGGAAATATTTCCTTTGGTAGACGGGCCAGGGGCTATCAATATGCAAAGCCACTGAGGGCATGGTATGCATAGTCATACAATGGTGTCCATGGGTCGATGTCTTTCCACCTCCGATGGCCATGAGTGGTTATCAAGATCCATAATTATCCGAGCCGTGGAGTCTGATATATGGAAATAATGTATCCAAATATGCAAGGAGTACGACAGGTTCGTATCCAATGATTGATGGACCTGCTTTCCAAAGGCAGGTGTTCTCCAGATGGTCCGACCAGCGACTCTTAAGAAGTCACATTGGTAGAGGATGGGAAGTCGGGATCATCGTACCCTTTTTGGGGGGAAATTATTGCCTCTTCCAGGAATCACTTATAGATTTAAGACATATTCATATGTTCACAAATCATTGGTTTATACCCAAACATAGTATCCACTTATTTAACCTTGGTGGGAAATGTTCAACTAGACACAGAGGTTCGAAATCATTTATGCCCAAGGTTTACCATCCCTCATTGGATTAATGACCCCGAAGGGCTGTAACTCACTTGAGGCGGCGTTAGGAGTGGCGTGGTGAACCGATGTGGAGAAGATCAGATCGACTGGCTGTTGGGCTTGATCCTCAGTGAGGCTTCCTATGTACCCTGCTTAGGAATCGTGGATCAAAGTCTATGTAGTTCAGATATATAGTTTAATATCATGCTGGACGAGGGTAGAACTCGACGTGAAGAAATGATCGAGTGGTGGGCTTGAACCTCGTGGAGGCTTCCTACGTACCCCGCCTAGGAGGTAGGGATTAAAGTCCACGTATTTCTCAATGGTGTCGAGTAACCAACATGAATAGAGACCAGGTGGTCTGATGGGAGGTGGGCTTGAACCTCATGGAGGCTTCCTACGTACCCTATCTAGGAGGAAGGGATCAAAGTCCTCGTAGTTCACTTTGGCTTGGGGTTATGCTCTGGGGCCGCCCATAGGAGGATTTCATGGTTGATGCTTACTCTAATCCCATGTGATTCATGCTCGGTGTGAGAAACAAGAGGCGGCCGGGACCATACGATCACGTCATGAAAGGTGCATCCGTGAGAAGTGAAGTGGGGCTTACGCATGAAGGTGGCCCAGGGTGACGAATTGGGGCTTACACTCTGAGGAGGCCCAGAAGGTCAGGCCTTACTCTGAGATGGACGCCCGGAGTGACAGAGACAAGTTGGAGAGGGAAATGGGGTGCTCCTATCCCCATCTCCTCTCTTTCAGTCCACGAGGGCTTCCTTTTGATGGGTATTTTAATGCCCCCAAGGAGCCCTGGACAAGTGAAGGGGAAGAAAGGGGATTCCTGAGCTCAGAGTCCACAGTACGATGGGAATGTGAACCAAGGAATGCTTCGGGAATCTTCTAAAGGGTCATGGAAACCCCCTTTCCCCTGCTTACCATGGGTATGTGAACTCAAAGTGGCGCGCTGATGCACCTGGATCTTATACCATGCAGATCCGGTGGCTCCGGTGGTGGCCTCGGCTCGGGGCTGATGAATAGGCCAATGAGGGAGTCGTGGAGGACCTGGCTAAACCAGAACGATTTATCTAGTTCTAGAAATGAGAACACCGAAGTATTTGGATAGCCACCAAGAGGTATGGGTAGTGGAACCCCACGCGTGGGGAAGTACCACGTGGCCGGAGAAGCCGTCTACGAACCAGGGTGGTCCACGGACCGATTGGCATCCCGCAAACCAGGGTGGTCTGTGTCTTCAGGTTCAATCCACAAACCAGGGTGGTTCATGGCTTCAGGTTCATTCCCCGAACCAGGGTGGTTCGCAGAGGGTTCAAGGCGGGCAGAGGCGGCCAAGGGCTGCACCGATAGGAGGCTTGTCTGTCGGGGCATCGCCCACATAAGAAACTGTTACGCGGTACGACGGGTGGGAAAAGAGGAATAAACTCCCTGGTCCGCGGGGAAGTCATCCGAAGAGGGGGTTCGGTTCGCGGTTATCCTTTTTTTTATTCTTAGGTTCGCGGTTCACCAAATTATTTTGCGTTTTCCAATTCCTTCTTCATTCATATACATACTGTGATTCGTGGGTGAGAATTTTTCTATTCGTGAAATCCGAAGCCTTCCTTCAACCGATCTCTTTACTCCCAATCTGATTCCAGTTCTCTGATCCCCTTCTTCTTTACCCCTTGGTCTCCTTTAATAGATATGGGAAAGGAATGTATCTATGTCGATGTGGCACCTTTTGCGGAGGCCCATAATAAAATACCCAGTCCACAGTTGACTTGGTCAATCCGCGATTCGCGGTGGGTATTGAACGATCTCCCCCTCCGTGAGGCGAACGCAGGGAGTGCTCTACGGCTGTGGAGGGTTCCGCCTCTATTCCGCAAATGACAGCGGGTGCAGATTGAACCGGTCGACATGGTCCACAGTTGGGGCAGTTGGTGATGGTGAACTGGACTGGCGCCCATCCTGCCTCACGACCACGGAGGCTCTCCGCCTCCATTTCACAAACAACAATGGTTTGCGGAGTGGGGTGCCTCTTGGTGCCTAGCCACAATAAGCTTCCATGGACCTGTTCATGGACCTGTCCTTTGTGTCCCTTCATTGATTATTTGGCCCAATTCTTTGGGAGATTTGTGTACAATTTCCTTTACGGATTTTCAGGACCCTACAGATTCAAAAAACTATATTGGATTACCTATGAAATACAAAGACAAATGGGGTGATCTAAAAATAACATTTAGAAAATAAACATGATATAAAATCCAAACATGTGTGTCATTTTTATAGCATGATACCGTAAAATAGTAGTAACATGAGTATTTGAATTAAAGCATAAAAGAAAGATCATGGCATCACAAAATCATGTAATCCTAGAAAATGTGATAAAATCATTAAAAATGGAATAAATAAAAGACATGTATAACATCCAAGACAACATTACATGGTTTAAAGAGTCTCAAAATGTATTAAGATCACACTCTAATCCCATACACTCTGTCTCGTGAGTCAAAAATCTTACATAATTAATTAAAGTTCTATATAATTATGTCCCCAACTGTCTCATTCATTATATGAACATTAATATTAATTCCATATAATGAATCAATCATACCATAAAATAATAATAATTAACCATGGAAAGAAAATTAGTTTCTTAATCATACCTGATTTCATAATGAAAATTGATTTCATAAAGAATGAATTTTGAGAAATGGTCATAAGGAATGTATTACCCCATCAATGTAATAGAGAATGAGATATGTAATTGTATAAGATAAAAATATAAAAATTTAGAATCATCACATAACATGATAGGTTGTTTTAATTGGTGAATAGAAATAATTTTAAAATATTAATAAAATATCAAGAAAAATAAACATTCTACAATGAAAAATCACATTTAAAAACAGAATAATTACTAGAATATTATAGAAATCGTATTTTTCAAAAATATTCATGGAAACCTAATAAGGTATATTCGTGTAATATAGTGGCTATGATAGTGGGTAATTCCATAAATGTCGTATTAGTTGAAAACATTCCATTCACACAATTGTAAAAAGGTTAAAAATTTCATCCTTTAGGAAAGGTCAAGATGATTCAATTCAAAATATTTTAAAAAAATTAACTCATGATAAAAAGTTAATTTAATAAATCATCAACAGAATTTTAAAAACATGTTTTGAAATAATTTATAATAAACATGGATAAGAAAGAAAATGATTTTCGACCAAAGATAGAAATAAATTTGATTTTGTTAAAAACCTTTTTAAATCTTATTACGTACAAAAATATTGGAAAATGATAATATTACATGAAAATTTCATGGAAACCTAGAGGAAAATAAAATTTAATGCATTTATTATTCAATGATTAAATAATTTACATCAAATGAAATTCAACCATAAACAATTTGGGTTAAAATTGTATTAAAGAATAATCCCTTTCTATTTTGGTAACATTTGATTCATAATATCCTTGATTGAAATTAGTTAATTGTAACATCAAATAGTATTAATTGATATTTATTAATGATTTAATATGTAAAGGGGTATTATATATCCTAGTTGAACTAAATTAGGTGTATAAAATAACATGTCTCTTAAGGAATGATTTTTCTAGATGGAAACCCATATAACGATCCTAATTTGTCTTATGTTAACCACATATTCATGAATAATTAACATATGTAAAAATTTTTATTGTTTAATAACTGTTTTGTGTTAATTATTCCAAAAAATTTCTGTTACCATTCCATATTCAATTACATGAAAAAATAATTTTATGATGGATGTTTAACGATATATGGCTCATATATTAAAAATCACATTTGTAAGTTGGATAATCTCAAAGATATTATTATTTAATAATATCCATAATTTTATTCATGAAATAATTATAATTTTTATTATTAATTTTTTCTTTTAAATCAATCCATCAAATATGTTTATGAAAAATGATCTATGTTACAATCTTAGAGACGGTAGGCCATATGTACACATGAGTAATGTTTACATTTTCACCAAACATGATAGAAAGTATATAAGTGTGGTTTCTTATTTAAAAAATGATAATTAAATCATAATATATCATATTATTTATTTAAATTAAATTACACTTACCATCCTTATGATGCGGTAAATAATGAATCATGTCACTTCATAATGTGGTAGTCTGTCGTACACATGAATGATGTTATCAATTATTTAGTTGATGATATGGTTAGAAAGTATATGATATTATTATTTTAAATAAATATTAATATTTGATGAATATCATATATATAATCCCCCAATTAATCCTTATTATCTTCTATTTAAATCATATGTGAATAAAAAATCACATTGCTGCATGATGTGATCAACCACAATACACACGAGCTTGGTTATCATTTTCCCTCTATAATGGAAAGTAAAAAATGAATGTGTGATATTATAATTCTATAAGTGTAATTATATAATATATATAATATATAAACATTATATATATGATTATGTCAATCCATGAAATGTAAGTTTGGAAAAATAATTGCATTCATCCGTGAGGAGGTAATCCTCCATACAATTGATCCGCGGTTCTGTTTTCCATTTGATGAAAGAGGGGCTTTTTATAGGTCATGAAAATAAAAAAAATAAAATATAAGTATATGGAAGATAATTTTGTGGTTATATCATCCTAGTTTTTTAAAATTTGAAAAAAGTGGAAAAAAAATATTATCTATTGAGGACATTACCTCTTCATCATAAAACTTCATTATTTTGAAAACAAATCATTCATGGATGGATTTATTTAAAAATAAAATTCTACGATAGGGTTATATCTAAAGGAAATGATTAACATAATTAAATATCCTACATCAAATGCGTTTAAAAACTCTTACCTAATAATCCCCATTTGGTTTTTTGTGCCACACCCTCAACTCATTTCCTATGGGACATGTCCTCAAAATATATGCAAGCCTATCTGATTTGGTCTTTATTTGTATTATTATCTCATTCACATTGGGTTATATATATTACCATTATATAAAGATAACCCCCCCCCCCATTTCAATGTATTATGAACATAAACCCCACTAACATGTGGTCCGAGAACTTCAAACTCAATCTACATGAAGCCACCCTAAAGGTTGTAAATAATATTATTGGGATATCCATCAAAATTAGTTTTTAATTAAACCTAGTTATAGTGATGAATCCTTCATAATTTGTTCATTTATATAATACCATAAAAACTATCTTCAATAGTCTACCATTAAAGACCTAAATAATCCAAAACAAATAGACATTATAGTAGATTAGTTGAAAATAGACAAAGGGTGTCATGTGTGGAAGTTGAGTCATGGGTCTCTAAGCATGCACAAAACATTGTTTGGAGGAAATATTAAGAATATAAAATATTAAAATTATACATAATATGGATGTCTAAAAACTATAAACGTAATCCTGATAAAATACCATGTTCCTCCCCATTAATACTATTTTCAATTATTAATTAAGAGAAACTTATGGGATAATATAAATATTCATATTATGTATAGGGTTCACTATTTAAACCATGAAAGAGTCAATATATTTTTTCATTGTCCATAATCAAATGAAAACGTTAGGTAACCCTTATGTTCAATTCGAATATTGGTTAATATGATCCATATCGAATGAATGAAAGTGTAATTTTAGGTCACTAGAGCCATTTTGAGCATTGGAATCATTATTCCATGAACCCCCTTCATGTTTTTCGTTATACTAAGTAACACTCCACTCTAATATCTAAATATAATTACATTTTATCACAATTATTACATGTGTTTAACCATATTAAACCTACATATATATAGATAATTCAATAAGATCAAGATTAAACAAAATCGTAGTGACTATTATCTCATAGTGTTTCCCTAGTTTATGGTGATGATATATGCACCACCATATTCAACACACCTATATATAAATGAGGAAAAAGGTTATAATTATAGTGAATGATTTTATTATTATCATCATTTAATCCAGTGTTTGGAAGTTATTATTTACCTTAAGAATAATCATACAATGTTTAGATTGATTCAGTTATTATGAGATTATTTCTTATGACTTTTTTAGATTATCATGAATTGATAAGTTGATACAACACCATATCTATGAAATCCAAAAAAATATATGATATTAAAATTTATAATATATTGAATAAAAAGGAATTAAATCCATACAATTCTATCCTCTCTCTAGTTGATTACATAATCAAAGGATGTTATAATATTTATAATCCACTAGAATAAGAGGTTTATCGACTCTTGATGTTGGATCAATTATCATACTATATAATCATTAAATTGATGAATATTTTCAACATTTTCCACATCTACCACATAATATAACAATAACATGTATTCCTTGGTTGTGGAACACCCAACCACCTTCTTGAAATCAACAATGATGTACTCATTATCTTTCATTTCTTACATGAATTTATATAGTTAATGATGAAATTTGTTCTCAATTGATACCAATTATATATAAATTTATCTCTTATTGGACACCATTTTAGTATCTCTAGGATATATGTAATGTTCAATAGACCTATGGACTATTAAGAGAACATTATTCTTGATCCTTCCAAACTCAACATGTTTTTATCGGCCAGCTCCAACTCCTCAGCAGTCATACATACAACATTATATATTTTTTCCATAATTGAATATGTCATACCTAGATGTTATAAAAATGTATTGAATATTGGGTAATTTATGACATAAATAATTTATATTTAATGCGAATGATGAGGGACTAGATTTTGTAACACACCATTTTTTAAATGGATTTTTTATGTGAAAGAAATGTTTGGTACGAACAAGATGCCATTAAGGGACCTGAATATCTACTAGCATCAAGTCACATAGTGTGAAAAAAGTAGTAATGTTTTCTATGTAACTCATTTTATATAATGAGAAGGATATTGTTTCCACCACATGTCTTCAACATTTCTCTGATACTGTAGATTGAATTATAACTCCCTCTACTGTTGTTTCTTGAAGGGATGACACAACATGGGGACTTTCCACTATAGTCACATCATATGAAGACACTACATCATGAAAGGAAAGTAATATGATCACCCATTCCCTGAAGAGTTAATCATATGGATTAATTGTCACATTTAAGTAAGTTACAAATTCATAAAAATCCCAAAAAGTTCTTCTAGAATCAGTTAATTAGACTCTAAATGGTTGTTAATGTCTATTATCACTCTCTCCCTTAATCCTTCTCCAATCACTACAAGTCTCATGTCATATTTAGATAATATTATTAGAATAATGATATTTTCGTCCAATAGAATCATTCATAACCCCAAATAACATACTAATATTGTTCAATTTCCCAAGATCAAAGATGATCAGTGAAACTTCCCTCGATATCTCCTTCACTATATCCTGGGGGTCAGACTGAGCCTCATCCATCTTTATAACCAAGTCCTCAATCTCAATACTTTATACAATAGTCTAAGGAACCATTATATCATTAAGGATAATTAGTTTTTCCAATTAGTTAAATATATCTTCCCTCTATAATTGTGGAATCCACCTCCACGTTAGGAAGAAACATGGTATCCTAGTTCCCATGACACTCTTTATTATTATTGGAAGACTCATAAGGTACCTAGTATAGAAGAAACAATGTTTGTATTAAAACCATCAATATAGTTGGTAACCTAAATAAATTTTTCGATTTAACATACCGAGGTATGGATAAATACTTTATTAGACCATTTCATTACATTTTTCATCCCATATTTCATTATAATGAAATCTCTTGGTAAAATTGGTATATTTTATTTAAATGAGTGATATATCAATATATTAGAAAAGAAAAAAGGGAAATATTTTGATGAATAACCCCTTTCACGTATATAAATATTCTTTTGAAAATATTGATTATATTTTTCAAATAATTGGATCGGAGATGGTGGGCTATTAGAATCCCCCTATGGGTAAGACACTAATATATCTGGAAAGTTTTAAAGTGGATTCCACCCCTCTTCCACTAGTATCATCCTTTATCTATATGGGAGTACCCATTCATCAGGGGTATCCCATCCTATATCACTTCATATTGGGGTACACCCTCAATATTTCATTTGAAGTTAACTAGTTCTTATCATTATTTTATCCACTATAAAAAAATAACATGGTATAATATTTAGTAGGTTGTTATATAATTAATGAAAATATTTTTCATTGGAAAAATTTTATACAAGTTTTGGGTGAAGGAAAATATAAATCAATACATTACGGGTTATAATATTTCCTATTTTGATAGTCACATTATAGAATATCTCTTACACACATTAAATGACTGGGAAATTGTTATCAACAATTTTCACGAATATTTTCAACTCATTGATGTATAAACTAACCTATATCAGATTTTTTTCATTTGTGATTATAATTAGATCCTTTATATAGAACCATCCATAAAAATAATTTATCATTACTATTAATAAAATAGTTAAATATTTAACATTTAATAATACTTCAGGTTTAGAGTTTAATAAAATTAGGTCATCATTATTATATTAATAATTATAACATTACAAAGTTGACAATTACACTTTGTATCCAGTTTCATAAAAAATGATATATTAAGTTTTCCTTGCATGAAATATATTCATAATGTTCATCTTGATCTCATTTTTGTCCCTAATATTCCGTAAAATTGTATGAGATCCTTTTTGAAATATTGGACGAGCACAAAAACATGAGTAAGGGAAATTAAATTAAATAAATAACTCATTAGTCAATTAATACATATAATACAATTTTTTTTTCAAAATAATATTTAGGATAAAAATATATATTTTCTTACCCTAGAAATAAAATTTTCTACCATATGATTTTTGAAATCCAAAATTATAAAAAATAATAAATGAGAAAAAAACATAAAGGTTTTATTGAAGTTATAAAAAATCATGAAAACTGTTTTAAAAAGCTATACTTTTTACCCATATTAAGTAGCATAAATTTTATATTAATCATAAGCTCATGAAACTACCTTATGAGATCATAATATTGATAGAAAATCCCATTAAAATAAATGATAACTCATATGGTATTGTGAGGAATCAATTTCATATCACTCATAAAAGAACTCATACATATGGTATAATAATCATACATAACATATTGTATAACAACCATGGTTACAAATGGAATATCATTAACTGTTATATATAGCATATCATTCATTGTAAATTGAAATAATCTACTAGGGGAAACCTATTCAGTTAACTTCATCCCCTTACATAATGAATAGTATATATATAATTTCTTCAACCATCCATGTTTTTTATGGAATAAGCCATTATAGTAAATAATTATCACAAATAATAATATAATCATATTATATCAAACATTCATAATAAAATCATTTATTGCACTCAAGAGTAATGTTTTCATTTTGGAATTACCATGAGTGGAAAAAGGTTAGTATAATTTTATATTTGAATAAAGATAATTATACCATAAATATTAAATTTATTTCATTATGAATATCTAAATATATCTTTTATATAATGTGGTTATGAAAAATTAATCCCATCTCTACAAGCACGTGGTAATCCAAATGTAAGCACAAACAATATTATCATTTTAAAATGAATGGAAGGGTAAGAAATGGGTTTTTATAATATCTCTTAAAATTATAAATATTTCATGAATATCATTAATAGACAAAGAATACATCATTCTAACTAGTCATGATAGTTTTTTATTGAAAACTAAATACATCGATTCGTGAGGTGGTAGTCTACTACACAAAACAATGATAAGTTTTTTTCTCATTTAATGGAATAGGAGATGGATATAAGTAATTAAACTAAATAAAATATTAAATTATATCTATGATTTCGGGGTTTTTATTTCATCATGTTTTAATATGATTTTGTTTTGGTATAAAAAATAATAAAACTAAAACATTTGGTTAAAATTTAATATATCTTATTTAGAAAACATCCTTTCATATTCAACAATATAATTATAAGGTTGCTATTAATCCAAAATTGAGAACCATATAATGTAGGTATATATTTTATTATGTTATTTGGGAAGTTATTTTTTAATCCAAATATTTTCCTGATGTGTGGAAGGAGAGAAGAGGAGGTTACCATCTAAAAGTGAGGGGAGGGTAATCTTTGAATTTCTTAAATAATTAAATTACTATAAATTAATTTGAATAGAAAATTGATCCATGAAGAAATATTTTGAATAGAATATGTTTATGGATGGAAAACCTCTAATATATTAAAATTTATATTTGTTGGGTGATATTTTCACCCTTATCCCTTTGATTTACCACCCCCAATCAATTTGGTAATTATGGTGATATCAATGTTTTATACACTTATTGGTATGGAAAGTTACTATAAAAATAAAAATAACAGTAAAATGAACCATGTATAATATTTCCAATCATATACCACTAAATTGGCCAAATAATGGTTTTTATTAATTTTTAATCAATTAATATAATATTTTTTATTATAAAATATATTTAATGTCACTTCTAGAATTACATAAAATATTATAATATAATATCATTCTAACTCATCTAAAATGTCTAAAAAATAAAATTACATTGATGATAAGGATGATATAGTATTGTTTTATAAAAAAACAAATTTTAGTAAGTTCATCCATAATGGTAATTCTTATAAATTGGTTTATCCTTTTGGTTAACCAATGTTAAAATTGCATGTTGAACATAGAAGCACGTAGTTGGTGTCTACTACTATTTCATTGGATTGATTACAAATAATAAAATTTCAAAGGACCTAAGAGTATAGTATTATTGGTATAATAGATAAATACAGGAGTCTTTTATTAGAAATAAATACACTAATTACAACATCATTTTTTTCTTTCAAACATAAAATTATTCCTTCTATATTATCCTTGAATTTCTTTTTTAGTACACTTATAGGAATCCTATTGAAGGAAATAAATTTAGTTTATGATAAAATACTTAGTAAGGGTTAAATATAATAGAATCGATGATGAATAAAATATAATAATTATTATGGCATAGTAAATAACTAAACAGACATGCCATGTAATTAATAAACTAATAGGAAAGTGAATTAAATATATAAAAAGGAAAATAGCTGAAACACAAACTGGAAAATGAATAATCAATATACCAAGGTAAGAAACTAGAAAAGTAATCTATTTAAATAATTGGGTAAGGAATAGTCAATGTATAATGTTAAGAAAAAAACATATTCCATTTAACCAATAAACTAATAATGAAATGCATTAATTAGCTTTTCCATAGTGAAAATATCATGTATAATAAATAATGAATCAATATAAAGAAAATGCATAGATATTTTATGTCATGTATCAAACACATGAAAACATCTACTTTCAATATCTATCATCCAAAAAGTATAAATGTATAGGTAGAAACCTATTAAATTTTTTTACCTAATTTCTCTCATTAGAATATGTAGATGCTTCAACGAGCCATATAAAGTCTGGGCCCCACCCGTCACTACAAGTACAAATCATTTCTCTTATCGGGTAATCTATTTAATATATAACAATATGCCTTATCAAATATTAATATTGAATAATTAATGAATAATTAACAATATTTCCTAGCATAATCAAATAACTATAAAATAAAACACCGTAAGTTAAAATGATATATGGTTTAGGCAATAAACATACCCTTGACAAATTATATAGATAACTACTAGAAATTCAATGTCTAACTATCCCAGAAGATTAAATTTTTTTAGGGTAATAACAAAGAATTCAATAATTTTAATTTTTGTATTATCATTTTCCAAATCAATAATAAACCATCCAGACAAATAATAAGGACAGTGTCAATAAAACACGTATTATCTGGAGTAGAAATAAATGTGTTTTTTCATTGACGAATGGAAATATTATAAAAATATATCTTAAAACATCATTGGAAAAAATATCATTTTTATTTGGAAATGAATTTTTAAAATCCCTTTTCAATTCAATTTCCAAAAGAGATGTAAAAATATACCTTTCAAATATTTAGAGGAAGCCTGAAAAAATAGATGGTTAGTAATTTCATACACGTTGTATAGGTTAGAAACATATTCCTTTTACAAGACGAAATGGATAAAAAAGTACATAGTTAGAAAAATGGTAAGAAGATTCATTTGAAAAAAATTAAAGAAAATAATGGTACAAATGACTTTAAAAAATCATTTTTATTGTCTAAAAACATTTATATAAAAAAAATTATAAAAATATGGTTTTTGGAAGAAAACATGTTCTCTATGTTAGGGGATAAATGATGTTATGTTTTTATTAAAACATTTTCTAAAATATCTTGAGTACCAATGTGTGGAAAAAGTAGTTTAATTACTTGAAAAAGGTCATTAATAACCACATACGATTGAAACTAATGGGATTTTAGAAAAAAATTTCATATAAATACCTTTAATAGAATTTCAAGAATAAACAACCTCGAATAGAATGAGATTGGGAAATAAAAACATTAAATGATCATATAATTGAATTAATAATTGATAAATGAATGGATTTTGTGTATTAACTATAAATAAACATATAATATGTAGAAATATATCAATATATATTCAAAGTCATTATATAAATAATCCTAATATATTAAAACCCATTGAAAAGAAATTGGGTTATGAAATTTCTTTTCCACATGGATAAATTTATATATAAATACACATAGATGAAATAATTAAAACTAAAACTAAAAATATCTTTAAAAATTAATGAATCATTTTATTATAATTCATAGTTTAATTATTTACAATACTTATATTAAATTAGGTGAATAATAATAATGTATGACTCAAATAATGACAATTGAGAAGAAGTCCCTTACTAATTAGACACTTTTAAATTATAATCCCCACTAGATAAATGATTTAAAATTAAACTCTAAAAAACATTAATATAAATTTATTCATGATATAAAAAACAATATTTGTAGTATATACCTTACACAAATGAAATACATCGTGAAAATGGTGTATGCCTCATAGAAAGAAAAGTGAGATAAGAATCCATTAACTTGTTTTTTCTTTTTGGGTGATCATTCATTGACCTCCTGTATATTGGTTTTAAACATGTCACTAACCTATAACATAAAAATGATAATATTTATAATATAATATATGTTATTTTAAAAATATCCCATTTATCTTTTGTTAATAATAATTCATTATTTTCAGTATTTTGCGTGTTAATTATTTAGTTTTCGAGTTTGTATTGACTTGTTACTTTTTGATACTATTACATAGATCATGATTTCATCATATCTAGAATGTAAAAAATTATTTAAATATCATATATATTTTTTATATAAGTATTTATAATAATCCTTTTATTTTGGGTACGAGAAATGAAATGCATCTTTCATGGAGACAGTAGGTCATACGTATGCATGAATGCTACATTCATTTCATTACTAGATTTAAAAGAATGAAAAGTAAATAATATTTATGTATATTTATATTATAATTATATTATAATATTTATTTCATATATTTCACATTGTTTTATTAAAAACAAGATTTATACATTCCATGTATAGCGTGAATGAATCACATCGCTTTGAGGAGGCTAGAGTCCACATATCCACAAATGATGTTATCATATACACAAAAATTGTAAATAATTATGTTTTGTTTTATATAAATAATTTTAAAGAATAAAAAAATAATAAATATCATATATATCCTATATAGACTATAAATTCATCATTACTTCAACTATAAATGGTTGTAATTGAAAGAATCATCAACATCAGTTTGTGAGGCGGTAGTCTATTGTACGCATGAATGATGGTACCATAACCCATTTGATGGATGTGTGTAAAATTTTAGATTATAAAATTATAATAAAAAAATCTCATAATATTTTATATGCTATGTTTATTATATAATCGTCAAATAAGAGTAATTGAATGGTTTGGGAAAGAAATAAAATTAATGTTATTGTTAAAGAATGTTACCTCGTTTTTTTGGGTAACTACTTTTGGTTTATTCCAAAATACATCCATGGTTGGAATATTAAAAAATATGTGATTATTGTATGATTAGAGTGACTTTTATAGATTATATTGTTTTTGTTTTAGATGAGGCAAAAAGAATTCATATGTGTGAATAAATTGGAAGGGTGAGTGCCTTTTTATAGTGGAGTGGAAATCTTGTAAATATAAAAAGGTAGACACTATGGAGTAGTCTTGCATAAAAAATATGGTTCAAATAGTGGTCTATATTCAATAAAATGTATTATATTGTCTAAATATTTCCATCCAATAGATTTTGTGAAGTTTATATGTCATTTTCCAATGTTTAATGCATAGTAACTTGTCATGCTAATGATTCTCTAAATTTTTGTAATTAATTTTAATTACATTCACTAATATTTTTCCTAAAAAACTAAGTTTAACATATTACTCATTATAATATATTATTATTAAAAATATTTAATAAATTATTCCAAATTTCAATTACAGAACTGAATGAAATTAATTTAAATTTAATCATGTAGAGGGGATGACAATGTCGGTTTTTAAGAAAAAATATTCAAATTGTTGAGTTGATTATTATATCCAGTTTCAAATTGAAATTTACTAAAATGAACATATTTGGATTAATAGGAATAAATTTGAACTAATTAAACTCTAAAACCAAGGACAAAAATAATTTATCCTTTTAAATTACATAGACAAAAGGAAGTTTTGAAGAAATTCAGTATTTTTTCGTTAAAAAATGTAACTGGTTATAAAAAAATAAAACCCCTAATCTAATTTTTATGTTTCGATTTGAAAAAAAAATTGATTTATATAATTTATAAAATTTCCAAAATATTGGATTTCCAAAAGGTTCTCCATTGAAAAACAGTAAAAGTTCCTTTACAAAAATATAGGTATTTATGCATAATATTGGGATTTTTCTCATATTATGTTTGTAAAATAAATTCAATGAATATCAAAAATATTTTATTGAATAGATAAAATATATAATTTATCATTATCATCATAAATTTCAATTAATTTAAATTATTATGAAAAAATTCCGTTGGGATCATAAATATAAAAAATATTTCATTTATATTTAATTTGTATACATTTTCATTTCTAATTAATTTGTTCCCAATGATTTTATCTTATATTTATATATACTATATATTTTAATAAGATAGTTATTAAAATTTATCATATATAATTTAATGGTCAGGTTATATATTATTATTTTAAATAATAATTTCCTATTAATTTATATTGTTTTTCGGTAAAACATGGTCTTGCATGTAACATAAGTCATCGAAGAAAGTAGTTGTTGCATGCGACACAGTCTAACTCGGTGTTTCAAGCATTCCAAGCTATTGAATATTTTAAATTAATGTAAATATTAAATATAAAATAATTTATATATAGTATACATTCAGTTAAAGTTTTGGTATTTCATGTCATACATGCAGTCGAATAAAAGTAACTATTTTTTATTTTTAGGGGGTTGCATTCTCCCCACCATAATTAAAATTTTTCCACACAACTTAAACGTGATCATCACAATCTAGGGTTTTATATTTTAAAATAATATTTTTTAAAACCCCTCATCTTAAAATATTTTATAAAATATCTTCTTAATATGAGATTATGTGATGTAAAATGTTCAGATGCAATATCATATAACAAGGTATCCATTTAGGAGAGCATTACTGTAAACTGAGGATACAAACCTAGAGGAAAATAATAAATATTAATAATAAGTGATTGAGGTAATTTATCAAAAACAAGATAATTATCAATGGAAATGTGAGGGCCTTAAATCCATAATTCCTTGATGATTTAGAAGGCCATCTGTTCAACAAGAATTAATGTATAAGGATGACATTTTTTTGTTTATTATAATTTTCATAATGTTGAGTAATAATTTTACTACCTATGTATTTTAGTATATTTAATTAATTAATATATTTTAATAAAAAATTACTTCCTTTGGTTATTCTTTTATTAATTATCAATTAATCCATTTCTTTAAAACATGTATATCTAAAAATTAATTTGGATTCCTAAAGCTCTAAAATAATCTATTAATAAAAGTGTGACAATCCTTTCTATTTTCCTCTAATTAATCTATTATGACTATATGGATAATATATTAATCAATAAACACAAATATTAACACTATTGGTTCAAAATTATTATTTATTGGTAAAATTGGTTAACTAAGAACAATTAAAAATTGACCAGGGAACCATTTAGGCTAACAGTTCGCATGAAAACCATATCTTCCTTCTATCATGGGTTCAATCCCCCCTCCCTTTTAGGTTGTACTTTTTCTAAAACCATATTAAAATGATTTCCAAATTTAATATGATGGATATCCATGAGATAATGATAATCTCTAAATATACTTTCATCTATGATTTTCAATAAAACATCAACACCTAAATACCTTTTCCATTTATTTTCACAAAGGTATATCCGTAATATATGGTTTAACCAAGGTCATTCATTTTCATCATCTATTTAAATTCGTTATAATGAGTTTTAATGGAAATGTGAATTATCATAATCATATCCCTTTGGAGTATCAAACCAGGTGTCTGTTTAGTAATGCTCAGTGTCATGTACTAATTTATACTCAAGTCAAGACTGATGCACCTTTTCAGAGTTGTTACCCCTATTTATATATGTGATAAAACGACATACATTACATTATCTTGATATGGATTTATTTCTATGAAGACCCACTTAATATCTACCTTAACAAAACTAGAGTATGTTATTCTACACTTATCCATAAATTATACCTAATGGATTTGTTCTAAAATATATGTTTTTAAAAATATATTTCACAAGGCTGCTACAAAACCTCCTTTGATACCTACTATAGTCCTCTGCCTCCAGAATCCTAGAGCTGATGTCTACTACCATTACATTTTCATGGTTATAATTAATCACACCCTGAAGCACCAAAGTCTTTAGTAGTCTTGTTAAACCATATTTCTACACGAGTCATGTATTAAATAGTAATACACTAATTAAAACATTTTTTAAGGATAACATTATTACATTTAACTTATCCTTTCATATCATTATTATAAAACATAAGTGAACCTTGGGGAAATGAAAGGAAATAAGGGTGATCTAAAAGGATCAATAAGTGTTATGTGTAGAAAAAACAATAATTAATAAATTATAATAATAATTGTTGAATGATAAATTTCTGAACACTCATTCCACATAATCAATAAACTGAGAAGGAAGTGTATCAACAATATAGAATGTTAAAAAACTAAAAAACTTGTTGGATAAGGCATAATCAATAAGGTAATGTATGAAACTGAAATAACATTCTATTAAAATAAATGTATATGAAATAATTGATATTGAAGTGTAAGAAAATAAAAACACAATGTATTTAATCAATAAGATAAGATTGAAATGCATCTGTAGACTTTGATATAGTGAAATTTCCATTGATAATAAATACTAAATCAAAATTATAGAAATGAGTAATTATTTAACATCATGTCTTAGTCACATGAAAACCTCTAATATCAAGTTCTATAATTAAGAAAGAATAAAACAATATGAATAAACCTCTTTAATTTTCACCACTAATTTGCCTCATCAGAACTTATCATGCATTGAGGGGCTTTATAATGTTTGAACCCTAACTATCAGTGCATTTCCAAAGCATTCCTAATATCGAGTAGTTGATTTAATTAATAATATTATTTCATATCAATTATCCACAATGAAAAAAGAATAAGGATATATCAATATTTACATAGATACTCAAATAACTATCAAATTAAAATCCTCATTTAAAAATTTTATAAGATTTAGAAAATAAAAAATCCTTGAAAATTGATATGAAAAATTAGGGTAAATTCAATGTCTACTGATCATAGTAAATTGAATATTTCAAGGGAAATAAAAATGTAATAAAGGATGTTAATTTAAATATAATACTTGGCCAAATCAACCATAAACCATTTAGAAAATAATATGGATGGTATCAATACCAAATAACCAAAGTGGAGAAAAAAAATTGTTTGTTTTCATAGACTAATAAAAATATTATAAAAATATATTTAAAAAACATTATTTTGGAAAATATCATGTTTATTTTGTTTTTTAACCTTTTCTTCTAAACCAATATTATTATTTTTTATAAATAAAATTTTAAAATTGTAATTTATGCTTCAATGAAGAAAATGGAATTTAATTATATATATTATAGAGATGGTAAAAATAACATTCCTTTTTAATAGTAAAATGATAGAAAAGTATCTATTTCAGGAAACTACCTAATGATTCCTTTGGAAACATTTTTAAAATTGAAAAAGGGTAAATATTAATATAATTAATAATTTTTAAAATGTAAAAAAAATTTTGAATTAAATTTTTTGAGAATAGGGTTTTTAAATGAAAAAAATTCTCCAAATAAAGAGAGAAATGATTCATGATTTCTTAAAAACACATTCTAAATCATTTTGAGTAAAAATGAGATAAAAATGTCTAATTTTACTTATATATATTCATGAATATACATATTATAATAAAATTAAATTTTTTATTCGAAAATAGTCATAAACATTCCTTCAATGTAATTTTAAGAATAAGAAATCTTAAATAGAATGAGATTGTGAAATAAAACATTTAAATGATCCTAAAAATGAAGTGAGAATTGATAAATGAACTGCTTTTATGTATCAAAAATAAATACACATATAAATTTTTTAAATAAATCAATATATACCAAAATAAATTATACAAAAAATAGTAGAATATTAACACTAATAAGGTAGTAATATAACCCAATGAATACGATTTGGGTTATAAAATTTGTTTTCCGCTTGGGTAACATTAAGTATAAATACCCTTAAATGATATAATTAAAATTATATCTCAAAATATATCGAATAAATAATTAATCATGATATTATAATTTAATGTTATAGTTGTGACAATATATATAATAAATTGGGTGCATGATAATAATGTATCCCTCGATGAATGGAAATCGATATGAGTTCCCCAACTACATGGTAACTTTGGAATTATAATCCCTATGAATGAAATAATTTAAAATGAAAATCAAAGAACCATGAATATAAGTTAATTAATGATATAAAATATAGTAGGAAAATTATATGAACTACAAAAATTTAACAAGTGAGGAAAATAGTTTATGCCTCACGAAATGAAATATGAGACAAGAATCCATTACCTAGTGTTTCCTTTTCGGTGACCATCCATTATGATCTTTTAAAATGGTTTTAAAAATGTAAATAACTAATAACAGATTGATAATAAAATTTATAATTTCATATATGATCTTATTATAACATCTTATTACCCATTATTCTATAATCATCCATTATTTGTAGTATTTTGGGTGTTAATTGTCCTGTGTTTTGACAATGTTACGACTTATTACTTGTTGTTCCTATTACATAGATAATTATTTCATCATCTCAAGATTATAAATAATTATTTAAAAATCTTATATAACCAATATATATTAATTTATTATATTAAATAAAATTTGGATATAGGAAATTAAGTTCATTGTTCATGGATATGGCATGTCGTACGTATGGATTAACTCTAGATTCAATTCTTTTTCATAATTAATAGAATGAAAAGTAAATGATATATATGTAGGATTAATTTATAATTATATTATCATATTTATTTCATATATTTACAATATTTTAATTAAAACAATTCATTATACATTTTATGTATATAGAGAACATATCACATCACTGTGAAGAAGCGGTATCCAACACTTTTTCAAATGATGTTATCATATTCCCATAAAATGGATTAATGAATGAATGTATTATATAAAAAATTAATAATAATAAATAAATAATTAACATCATATATAAACAATAAATCCAACATTATTCCTCCATTGAATGATTTTATATGGATGAACGGGCAACATTGGATCGCAAGGTAGTAGTTCGCCATACGAATGAATGATGACTGTGTATCCCATTTGATAGATGTTTGGAAGGTGTAGGTATAAAAAATACCATTAAAAAATCTTATTTTATTTCAGATAATAATGTTTTTATATAACCATGTAATAAGAGTAATGGATTGGATTGAGAAAGAACAAAATAAAAGTGATCTTTGAAGAATATTAACTCATTTTCAGGTAACACCTTTGGGTTTATACCAAAATATTTATTTCTAAAGATTTATGATAACATTGAGGATTATAAGATGTTTTTAGGGATTTTTTGATATTATTTAAGAATTTTATAAATTACATAAATAGATTGATATGTGTGGATAAGTGGGAGGGTGAGTTTATTTATAGTGGATGAGAAGTGGCTTTTATGTTAATATAAAAAATCAAACACTATAGAGTGGTTTTCCTTATATAATATTCATTAAATAATAGTCCAAACTAGTTAAAATGGATTTTATTCTCTAAATATGAATATAAAAAGGATTTTGGATATGTTTCTAGGTCATTTTTGCCTTAAGCTTAAGGTTTAGACCCCTGCTAAGCTAATTTTTTTTCTTAATCATTGTAATTAACATTAATTGCATTCAATAATATTTTTGGTAAAAAAATATGAAATTATTGTGCATTATAAATTATGAAAAATCAGAATTTCAAACCAGTTTTTCAAAATACAAATCACATAATTGGAAGAAATTTTTTAAAATATAATCTTGTAGATGGGACAATAATGAGGGCTTTTAAAGAAAAATATTTAAATGTTGGATATGTTTATATATCCAATTTCAAAGTGAATTTGATTCCAATAACCTAAATTTTATTAACTGATTTAAAAAATATCTAATTAAAATAATAAACAAATAATAAATATAATTTATCCTTATAAATAAATTAGATTAAAGGTAGCATTTAATTAAAATTCAGTATTTTTCACTATTCATAAAAAATGAAAATTTTCAGAAGAATACAAAAAATTCACCCCAAGATTTTTTTGATGTTACATTTTCAAAAATTATATCTTTTTATATATAAAGTTTATAAGAGTTTCAAAAATTGTATTTGAAATTTTTTCTCCATTAAAAGACCGTAAAAGTGTCTTTCTAAAAATATAGGTTTTTATGTGTAAAACTGAGTTTATTCTAATATTATGTATATTAAATTAATTTTGTGAATATAATAAATATTGTTTTGAATATATTACATATATATTTTATTAATATCATTAAATAATTGAAATTAATTTAATTTATTTGTACAAAAAACCTTTGGGAGGATAAATATAAAAATATTCCATTTATATTCAAATGGTTTATATTTTTTTTTCTAATGAATTGTTAACCAAAGATTTATTTATGTTTATATAGAAAATATATTTTCCTAATTTAGTTAATTATATTCATAAGAACCAATTTCAAGGTATTATTATATCTTATTATGTTAAATAATAATATTTTATTAAAATATCGTTGTTCGGTAATACTCGGTCGTATATCTAATGTAAGTCATTGAAGAAATTAATCATTTCATGCAATGAAAGGTGACTCATTTTTAAGTGAATTTAAATATAAAAAAATACATTAAATTTATTTATATATTAAATATACAATAAATTCCCACAATGTTATATTCATTTCTATGTTTGGTACTTCGTGTCACACACACCATCGAATATAACATGTCTTTCAAATATCAATTTCTAACCAAATATATGTTTTTTTCAACTCTATCAGAAATTATTATAGATATCAGAAGAACGAATGTGGTAGTTTTTACTTTATATTTTACTCAAATTTTATGAAGGTCAAAATCAGATCCAAATGTAAACAAAATGTTATATATGAAAATAATTGATATTTGTGGATGAAATCGCTTCATCCATGATATAAATTCGATTTTTAGTACATTTTATTACCCTTTTCAAATATTTTAAACCTTAGTTACTCGATTTACCCTTATTGAGGTGATATATTTTTTAGGGTTACTATTCATAATTACCAAAAATTAAAGGAACAAATTTAACTTATTTGGACCTCTTGATTGAAAATATTGAATTTATTTTTCATTTTTTAATTTATTGAACTATATTAATTATATTTAAAATTATATTTATAAAACACAATGAAAAGATATTTTTTCATAAAAATGCCTTGTAATGTATGAAATTGTTTTTATACCAAATTCAAGTATTTAATATATTCCAATAACCGTAATCAGAATATTTTTAATAAATATAAACTTGTTAAATTTTAGTACTAATAAAAAATCATATATTATATTGTAAATACTAATTAAGTTTTTCCAAATGTAATTATTCTTCGACTATTGGATGACAAAACAAAATTTTCAAAAAAATCACCTTAAAATATTTTTTATATGAGTATTCAAAAAAAGAATTTTATTTTATCATATAATATTTCTAAAAATTCCTTAAATTAACTATCATATTTTATTATATAAATAAATAAATATAATCTTGAGAAAAATATTTTTGAAAAATAAAATGACTTTACTAAAAATTGAGTGATTATATCCTAATAAACAATCAATAAATTTGCATTGATTATGAAATTTATATATATTTTTATAATAATTTTAATCATATTCATATGAGGCAATTCAAATGATAGGTTATATATGTCAAATTTAAATAATAATATTTTTTATATTATATAAAATTCACTTAAAGCTCGATGTGGCATATTAAGAATACTAAAATATTGTTTTAAAAAAAGGTGTTTCATTATCGACGCCCCCTTTAATTAATTTCATCTTTAAAATTTTAACATTATCTTGTTATTATAGTTTTTTACATTTGATAATAAACTTTATTTATAATCCACATTGAAAAAATAGGTAATTGAACTACAACATGAAAATGGGGAATTGGAAATAAAAGATTATTTTGAATAACACATAGTTAGAATTCAAAATTAGAGGAATTTGGGAAGTAAAAAAATGGACATGGATTAAAACTGTAAATTCTAAATAATGAGGGTGGTTGTTGCAGTCAGTGATCATAATAAATTACATGTTCATGAGAATGTAAAAGACCAAAAAATATTAAACTATAGATATGTGAAAAGATAATTGATTAATTAAAATAAATGTAATATGATAATTTTTTTTGTATCAATACCATTTTCCCTCTTTTAAATAATTTCATTACCGTCTATAGTAAGTAAATATGGGAATATGCATACCTAAAAATTATAATTGTAACCTTTTTTCAATATCAACCATAGTATTATCTTTTTCTCCATAATATAGGCATGCCATTAAAATTTTCATGTTTTAAATATTAAAATCAAAATCTAATGGGTCACATAATATGAAAAAGGATGAAAATATATTCATATTTTCAGGAGAAATTTTGAAAACCAAAATGGTTAGCATAAGGTAAGATAATTCAACAGATTAGTATACCTTCACAAAATAGTTACACCATTAATGATTAAATCCTCAACAATAACACCTAAACAATATCATATATCATTTTACAAACAAATAAGAAAAAAAAATTCAAAGTATTATAGGATAAAATTTAAACCAATTGATTGGAATGGTTTTATGAAATAATTTTTATGGTTAATTTATTATTTATCTCAAAATAAAATCAATCACTTATAAAGTCTCAAACCAAAATGTATATGTAAAAATCATATAATCTCTAATATATTCATATTTTTTCCATATATAACATGAATCACTATAAAACCACATTAAAATCATATACTCTTCTAAAATATAATTCTACCGTTATTTCTTCAAATACAATCTAATAAAATTTTATTTTACTAGAAGGTATAATGTACCATAAACTATTGTGATCCTATTATAAAATATAGAAAAATCACTTAATCACGAAATAATTATTCAATACCAAGGTTATCTAAATGATAAAACATATTTTACCAAGATAAGAATAATATTTATCTATGAAATCATTTAACTAAAAACCCATACTCATTAGGATATCATGAAGGCTAACGGTTGAAAATTCACTATTGTCACACTTCGGTTGTGGTTCCATTATTCTTGGACATGATGGATGTGACGATTTATCACTTATCTTATGGGTTGTCCTTTTATTAAAACTAAATTAATTTAATTTTTATAACATTCACACAAATGTGATGAACATCCTCATAAATAAACTGAATAAAATATAAATGAAGATTTTTTTTTACCCTAATGGTTTTATCATAACATTCATATTATATCCCCAAAAATGTAATTTCATTCTTCAAAACTAATCCCTAATAATAAAAAAGGGCTACATATTCCTCAACATAATCAAAAATCATCATAAAAATCATTAGTCACTTAAAACTCATATCACAAAAACCTAAAAATTATTGTCATTGGCATTGAATTTATTTTCAACCGTAACCTTATAAACGCATGATGTAATCCATAACTCTTAAGTTAAACGTACATGAAAACATCCCAATGTTCAAAGTTATCTAACTAGTTCCTCTGATATGAACTACACAGACCCAACCTAAAACAATACATAATCTTGAGTTTTAATTCAATAATAGTCTATTGTTACTTTGAGTATATTTACACTTTATATTTTTAAATAATTAGTCAATCACCCTTACACAAATTAATATTACATTACAAATTTTATACTTTCACTTAGTATCCATTTTCCTTAAAAACAAATATTTTATGACATAATAAGTTTTGCATTCATGGAATATCTTCAAAATAGCTATATTGTTATCATACTTGTCCCCTTCATAAAAATGATATAATTTCTTTTAATCATAATCTTCTTATCTTACAATGTAATATCATAATATTTTCATATAAACTAATTGAGAAAATAGAAAAATAGTATAGGCGACTATAGGTATAATTTTTTTATCACCCATATAATCACACTTACAAATTGAATAACCAACATGATTAACAAAAGGAATTACCATCATGGTTAAAAAAGGAATAAGTTTCATGACTAAAAATGGAATGACCTTCATGGAAAATTCAAATAATCTATTAGGAGAATTGTAATAGGATAACTCCATCCCTTTACCCAATACATTAGAGAGGGACAATTTTCTCACCCATTATTTATTTATAACATAACCACATACCATTATATATAATTCTATATCACCCTAAGATAATCACAATAAATGGATCTTGGATTATAAACAAAATAATTTCACCCATATAAATGTATTTACAGGTATTGAAATATCTATTCTATTTAAAACCATTTGTGGAAATACCCAGAACAACACTAAATTATTTTTTATTTGAAAAAAATATAAATATATAAAAGAATATAACCATTCAAAAATATTTATTACTGTTGAAAAAAACTTTGATATTATATATAATAAAATAGAATTTTCCTTTTTCAATTTTTGTCAAAAGATTTTGTATAAAATATGTAAAAATATTAACTACGTAAACCATTAAATGAAATTACAAAGTGATATAAAATTAATTTAATAATAAATTTATTAACCTCTAAATACTTCCATTAAATAATTTTACAAATTTGGACATGGAAGAAAAATATTTAGAAAAAAATTTATATAACATTTAAAACCATGTTTTTAATGTAAAGTTCCCCTAACCTTGTGTCTGACTAATCACTTACTTTACTTATATTCACGAATACTACAATATTGTTACCTATATACATTAATAATAACATTTTTTTTATTACTTTTACTACCATGTTACAATCAATTACTTAATTAACTAACTTAATGTCAGTCGTTTCAATGAAATTTGGATCATATGTGTAAAATAACTTTAGTGGGTCGACTATGGTAGGTGAGGTTATTAATCCATTTTATATAGAATAAAAATACTGAAATAATTATCATTTAAATATATAAATTATACTTTTAAAATCTTCATTGAAATATAAATATGAAAATTGAACTATGTTACAATCATTGACATTGTACATCATACAAACGCATGAGTAATGTTTTCATTTTTCAATGACCATGATTAAAAGAAGGGGTATATTTTTTAATCTATATATATTTATAATTAAATCTTTAATATCATATAATTTCTTTAAAAAAAATTATATTAAGTAGTCATGTGATGTGGTTATGAAAAATAAATTACATCTCTTCATGGAGGTAGTAATCCACAGGTATGCATGAATGATGTTATAATTATTCAATGAAAATAAAAATTAGAAATTAGATGAAATATTATAATTATTGAAGAAAAAATATTTACTTAATATAATAATAATATATGTCGTATATATTTCACAAAAACCATTTATGAGTGGGGGTGTTGACAGAAAATGAAAAACATTGATTCGCAAGGTGGTAGTTTGCCTTACACCAAAATGAATATTTTGTTTCTCATTTGATTGATGATGATATGGATATTGTCTACTACATTAATTTAAAAATTATCAATACATGGAAGATAATTGTTTTATTTCATCATGTTGGATGATTATTTAAATGAGGTAGAATAATAAATAAAACATAATCATTGATTTAAAAAGTTATATACCTTTTCCTGACAATTTTCATTGGTTTTCACCTTATGAACTATATGGTTTTTATTATTCCAAAAATAATAACTATAGAATTTAAGGATGGTTTTTAGTAAGGTAGTATATCTAGTATTGGATGGAAAAATGATTCTTTAAGTTTTAAGATGAGAGTAGAGGGTATTCCATTTTATAGGTGAAGGGAAGGAATTCTTGGAATTTTATAAATATTTGAATTAATATATATTAATTTTAATTAAATTTTTTTCCAAAATGATATATTTTTATGATTGGATGAGTATGGGTCTAAATATATTCACTCACTAATATTTAAAAAAATTTAAATGATTTTTTCAACCTTAATTCTTTGTTTTAACCCCGATTTAAACCCTTTCACAATTATGATGACACAAATGTTTTTTACCTTTTAGAGGAAAAGAAAGTTACTTTAAAAAGAAAAATGGTGAAAAAATTGACCATGTTTGATATTATAAACTATTTAAAATACAATTTTCAGAAAAAAAAAATATTTTTAATTATTTTAAATCAATTAATTGAAAATTTTTAATATAATATACCATTACATTCATGTTTGGAAATACATGAAACATTGTAGTATAATATGTGTGAATCTCTTGTAAAATGGAAAGAAATTATAATTACTCTGAAGATATTGAGGATACTCATTTTTTAAATGTACAATAAAATTTATAAAGGATTAGAAATTATATAAATCCCTATCTTTAAGTTTTACCATTTTCATAGCCAATTTTAATCATTATCTTCATAATGAATTTTAAATAGTAAATGGTAAGAATTTAAATTATAAGGTTAAAATTGTCTCATAAATGGTCATGATATTACATTTTTATCAATTTATCATCATAATTTTCCTCTTTCTTAATTTTTAGAATTTTTAAATTATTTAATAAAATATTAATTAACATAAAATATCATTAATGTTGTTTTTGATACTAATGATTTTCATGGATTTAAAAAACAATATAATTGAAATTTAATATGAATATAATTCATTAAAAATTACAAAATATGATATAATTATCTTAAAAATTCATGGAACATAGTAATTCAATAAACTTTTATTACTATTAATATACATAAAATAATATATATTATTTTTAATTTTAATTTAATAAATATTTTATCAGTGTTGTGTATGAATTTAAGTTAATTATATATTCATTAATAATGATATATAAATTATCATGATAAATAATTAAATTCTCTTTAAAATAAACATTTATAACCAAATGTACGTTTTTTGACCCTGTAAAGAATATTAGTCATAAAAAAACAATGTGACATTTTTTACATTTTTGTTCACTAAAATATTATGAATTTAAAAATAACCGAAAATGGAAAAAAACTCATATATCCATTGATTATTTGGTTGGGATTAAATAGGATCATCAAATTAAATATATGCCGGTCTTGGGGTTATTTTTTTATCCTTCTCACAAAAAATTTAAACCTAATTACCTTATTTTCCCTTACTTTGGTGGGAAAAATTTATTATGTTTACTATTAATAATGGAAAAAAATTAAAATTACATATTTACCAAATTTGGGTCTTCTAATTAAAAATTAGTAATTACAATTTTCTTTATTCAAATCACTGAATTTTAAGAATTTATTTTAATATAATACCCACAAAATTTGACTAAAATCAATTTTTAGAAAAATACCTCCTTAGTAAAAAAATGGTTTATATTGAAACTTATAGTATAAAACTAATTATAATAATCGTAATATTATTTATATTAATAAAATATTTAATAACATTTTATATAAAAAAATATATGAATTTGTATATATTTTAATAGAATATATTGTCTTTCATAAAAATTAGTATTTTCCACTATTCGTTGAAAAATTAAACCATTCAACAAATTCTCAAAACATCATCCTAAGATAATTTTTATATGATGATTTCAATAATGAAGTTCATTTTATTAGATAAGATTTATCAAAATATCTAGGAATTAATTATTTTATTTTTCTATCATAACCCATTAAAAAATTTTATTTTTGAAAGAAATGTATTTTTGATGAATAAAATGACATTACTAATAATTGACGTATTATATCCAAAGAATTAAAAAATGCATTTTTATACAGTATTCCATTTATATATATATATATATTTCATATTGTGGTTAATCATATTTATATCAACCAATTCAACATCTAGGTTATAACATCCAAATTTAAATAATAATGTTGTTATATTATGTCCAATTGCACATAATTCTTGATGTTGAGTCCTAATAAATCAATCATGTTATTTTAATAATTATTGTTGTTTTATATCTTTCACATTCCCTATTTTTTTGTGTTAGTACACCAACCTGAAGAATATCCCATGAATCATTAACCTTCTTGGTAGTAATCTTATCACTATTGAAATAAAAGAAAATAATATATATATATGGCTAAGAGAGACCTTAGATCCATTATTATTGAGATATGTGCATGTACAAGGACCTTATGACCATGAAAAATATTCCAACTTTCGACCTGATCGCCTCACTATAGGATAATGAATCATTTGTTCCATAATAATGAGGTTCCAAGGGAACCCCATTCAATGAAGAATCAAATGATTAGTTTCTGATCCCTAAGAATTGTCTTTTTATGGATATTTAGTTTTTGGATTCCTCTAATTATTGGAATTGAACACACCAACTCTAAGAGATTTTTTAGAGAGATTGTGAAGAGGATAAGATAACGGCAACTCATCAATAGGCATGGACATCAAACTAATACCGTCATTTATAGGAGTAAATAATATCTTCACATTAATTACCTGAAAAATAAATATCAAATTTTTTTTCATGGACACAATATTATGATTCCTTTGAAAAATAAATTTTAAAACATCACTACATATTCTTAAATGAATGGCAGATCTGTTGTAATGCATATAACACATAGGGGATATCATAGTTGATTCATTCTGATAGAATGTAGTGAAGAAAACCATTATATATTATCATATATCATATCCCATGTGACATTTATATATGAAAATTTCCATCATTTCATAACCATATCAAATAATTTTAATCAATTTTTATATCTCATGAGTCTTCATAAAATTCGTTTCTTCCATTGGTTTTATGTAGACGCAATATAACACTAGAATAAAGTGGTTGAATATATACATAAATAATTTGATCTAATATAAAATTAATATGTCTTCATGTTTTACACTATAAAACTATAAAATTATTAAAATGGATTGGTGATATAAAATATGGACTCCCCCCCCCCATAAATATATTGCATACGTTTGTATATTCTATCTAATAATGGAAATTTAAAGAAAAATGGCATCAAGCATTGATTTTTCAACCTCACTACAATCATGGATGTGATTGACCGAACACCCATGTTCAAATAATATATAGTAATAATATACCCACTATGAAATATGAACATGAAGCATGCATAATGTACTCAATGCTATAAATCCATATTAACCATGTAGCCCCATTGTTTGTTCTTACCTTACATAAGTTTGGGAATGTAAGTACATGGGGATCCCATATTTTATATCATGGGGAATACTTTAGGACTTTGTGAGGTTAGTACTTATCAATACCTCACCCAAATTAAATTTATCCCCTATCTAATTTGATATATTTTTCGGTTTGGGAATCTTATATGATAACCTTATGGTCTTCCTTGAATAGTAGTAGATCCAAAGGTGGCATTCACTCAACAACCATAAGAGACATTGGGTTAGAGGAATTAATCACATATATCTTAGAAAAATGATTCCCCAAAAATATTCTACACACCCAATATTCATATCATTACAATTCAATGTGCTAAATGGAATGTGTTTTTTAAGGGATTCATTGGATCAAAATATATCTCATGATGTATTACATCTTATAAACATAATTCGATAACACCTAGATAACCTCAAGTACATCCATAGGTCAAAAATTATTATCTAAATACAAAAATTTAATCCAACCCAAATAATCCCACATCCAGTGGAGCATTTATCTTCCACCGGGGTAAATTTCCATGTATACGTATCTCCTTTATTAATTTCGTTAACTACATCCCTATAAATCAACTTGTAGTAGTGTATCTTATGATATTTTTGAGGATCATGGTTTTCATGAGTATCCTATTTATATCACATAATGAATAATTGTTATTATAAATCCTCCTATAAATATACATTATTTATTGAAATATTTTCCCACCCAAAACATGAGTATCAAGGGAACCATGTTGGTGGCTGGTTATGATTTTTAAAGGGGTTTTTAACATCACTCAATAGTAAATAGCCATATAGTTGTATGCAATTTGATAGTGGGTTTATCTGTTGACGCTTCATCAGGGGTTTCCAATGACATTTCCAAAACATTCAACACTATTTAATCTATCTTGGCTTGTTACCCGTAGTCATCTATTTCTTACAAATATATAAAACCTCATTATAAAATATATTTTTATACGTATTTTTTTACTTTTATATATGACATCATGACCGACATTGTTAAACATTTGATATATTTTGGGGGGAATAGAAGAACCAATAAATAATATGCGGTACAAAAATAAGTGTGTAAAAATTACACTATAATGGAATTTCACATGACTCACTAAGCTTAGGTCATGGTGCTCATTTCCAAAAACCAATTGGATCATGCATAGATGATGATGACTATGAATTAATTCAATGTTTTCTATTCCCACTTCTCATGATGGTAGTGTGTTACCTTATAGTTAGTCCCTATGATTTTGACGCTAGTAAAATGCTTTCTCACTCATTCCCAAATCAAAGAGGGAATTGAAACCCATAAAATATTCACATATAAATGAAAGAATTGAGAAAACACATAAATCAGTTTCATTAGGATTAGAGTAATTTGCAACTGTGCATTAACGAGAGAGAAATGGTTTCTTGTAAGAAATTACCATTCCCCAATCTAACATAACACACTAAGAAAAATGTACTCTATAATGTGAATGTTACAAGCGATTATGGTCTCTCCCTCTACCTGATCATAATCACCATGTTTCGAATATATCCATGTCATATGGTTCCATTATAATTCTATCATCTTATTATTGATTTATTATAATTCTATATTGGGGGAATTTATTGATGCTAAAATTTTAACAAATAATTCAATCAATTATTCAAGAATATTTAATTAAAGGTTAAAATAAGTCAATTAGGTTCCTATATCCTAATAATTATGTTCATAAAGAACCAAATTCGTTTATCAATGATTCACTACATACCCATCCATCTTATTAACCATATCATTCCCCATGCTTAAAATATCAGGGAACCACAAGTGATTATCGATAGTTCATTGGGGACCCAACATCCATTTACTAGGAAAGAACCCTTGTACCCATAATAAGTATACCATGTACAAGGGATAATAATTTGAGCATAATAGAGAATCCACAACACCTCCTCGATGTATTAAATCTATGTCCATATCCTATAAGATCTACTAAAAGTGAGTTTTTACAAAAAAATACGAAAAATGTGAATGGTGAAAGTAGTATTATTTTATATTCATTGCTACGAACACTCAAAGAGAACATATTCTATGTATTCATTAAGGCAATGGAGAAACAAAATCACTAATATTTTCTCCCTAGTAACTATGCTATATGACATATACATCCACTTCCCTAAAAAGGTTGCATTCCTAATATATCAATAATAGAACATGAAAAAATCATAGAGGACACCCTTTCATTATTCAATTTAATTATGTATCTATTGAATAAATGTGTTTTAAACCTAATCCCCCTTCAAAATGTGCTTTGGTAAGATCATGTGGATCCATAAAAATGTATTCTCAAAGGGGTCTTCACAAAATAATCAACTTCGACATCCATTTTAACATACAATCTACCTCAGTGCCACGTTAACTAGGTAACCTATAAGGGTAAAAACATTGACCATGTTAACTACCTGGGTGTTAGTGTCACCCAAGGAACCTAACTAGGAAACATTTACACCAAATAAACCTATATCGGAACCTCCTTTTCCATCGTCACCTGCCTTGGTACCCATTATCATAATCCTCCTCCACAATCTCCAAAATTATATGACTTAGTTAATTATGAATGAGTGATCCTATTTGATCATATATTCCATTAATAATAATGATTGAGACTACCATAAACGTACTCCCTGGGGAAGACCTCCAGAAATTATAGGACCCTAAAGTTGTAAATAATCATGTATTCTATAATAATGATGTCTCGTACCATTATGTAATTATTAAGACCATTAATGTCATATGATTCTCTGCCAGAATATCTATTATAAATAATCATATTGGATTCCTTATAAGTTGGTGATAAATATATATATATGGGTCTCCTACTAAGTGAAATATAAAACTATCTCTTCATTATTGACCTCATCCTCATCCAACTAAATGATTTTTATACCTCAAAATAACCCCCCCCCAATCTGCTATAAACCTGTATCAACCCTTCATTAGACATATTCACTATAACTCGAGCATTTTTTCCTAATCGTAGTACCAATAGACAATATTTGAGATTCTAGATATTTGAAACCTACTATATGTATTCCTTAACAAAATTATCATTTATGAACTTATAATTATTACACTCAATGATATGTATACCACTAATGGGGCCTCCTATCAACTTTATGCCTCAACGCCTCCTTAATGTTACCCATTCCATCAATTATTATTTTTTCAACAAAATTTTACCACTATAAAAAAGTTGGGATACTATGTATGTTCCCATTATCATGTTTATTTTTCTATTATACCCTCTCCCATCTAGTTTATAAAATAAAGGATGAACCAAATGTGGAACTCTCGTATAAGTATCACACTAAAAATTTCTGGGAACATTTCACCATTTATTCTTATTTACATGAATATAAAAAGAATAGAATATTGTATATTTTGAATGATTTTAAAATTCAATGAATAGTTCCTTGAAGAATAACCTTATGTGGTACTTCACTAGATCCTAGATTATTTACATCATAAGGTAATTCATTTAGGTAAGGATTAATAATTGAATAATAAACAATAAGGGTCATTTTCACGCCCCCTTAAATGATATGTTGTTCAACATTAAATATAACTGAAAATTCTAGGTTATGATTCCCTTGATGAGGATAAATAGGAAGCCCATCTCATCACCTCTATCCCAACTCCAAAACTTCTTTAACTTCCTTGGATGTTCAGAAATTGTAGTGTTACAAATTTTTAAAGTTTAAACAACTATATAACCACCATGTATGACATTAATGGGGGGACTATAATATATGTAGATGTTTACATCAATACATCGTTTCAATTGATAACAATCAAAGATGACACCAAGATTTTTACTAGGAATGATTTAATTAAAATACCTTAAATATAAATTATTATCATTAAATAATAAATATGACTTGTTAGGTGATGATCTAAACTCCCATCCTCTAGATCAATGTGAAATCAAATGGATTATTGGTATATCCTAATGACTAACAAACTTTAGAAGGAAATTTGGTACCCACTAAGAAATACTAAGCATAAGGGTGTGTCAAAATAAGAACACATCAAAATAATTTAGAATTTTTTTATTCATGATTGGTAAATTTCATGAAGGTTTATATCTAATAAGATTATACTATAGACTTTAATAACAACAAATTTTATTAAAAATAGTATTCAGTTCCTTTGTACTCATTCTATAACAATTTTGTCCATTGAAAATAATAAATTATTGTGTTATGTATCCATATCCTTTAATGATGATTATTATATAACATATACTTATAATTAAATATAAATTGTTTCAAAAAATCATGAAAATCCTAGTACCAAAAAATTTAGAGTGCCTCATAAATTTTTCTACATTACATTGATAGAGGTAATGTTTCTAGAATCAAGATTATTTTCTCTAATTTTAGAGATTTTAAATTTTTTAATATTAATAACTCCACCATCTTAACATTAGACAATTTCTAATAGATTACTTTTATTTTTCATTCGTAATGGGAAACCATTGTACAGTGTCTACGAAATTTTACCTTCCACTACATTGTAAACAACTTAATCCCCAAATAGTTTTTTCAAGAATAATCCTCATTTAAATAAATTTTGAGGTCTCTATTTATATTATTATTACTATTAGTATAGTTAGATACTTTTGGTGTTATTTTTATATCACTATTTCTTTAAACAAGTATAATATATTTAATCAAAAGTATCACATAATTTTAACTTTTCCCTTGGATGTTCCCTATGAGAGATACCATAAGAATTTTCATGAATCCTCTTTGATTCATGTCCTCCAATTGATTTTGGTATTGAATAATTATACTAGAATAAAAAGGATTTGTTTACATAGACTCAGAAATAAGAAAAATTATTCCTTAAAAATATAAAATTATCAATTTGATTGATTATTTGGAAAAATCTATACATTGAATTTACTCATTATTGGATGTCTTATTCATTATTATATATTTATTATATGAATATTAATTCATATTTATCATGGACATACCTTCAAACATATCCTAAAATTCATTATTCACACACACCACATTAAATATAATCCTTTTTAGATCCATTATGAGAGATAAGAAATGATTTATTTTCCTTTATTAGTGAATGGATCTCCTTTTTCCCTTCTTGTCACTAGTGATAGGGAAACCCAATCCATTTGGAATATAATTGGACATAATGTTCAGCTAATTATACCATCAAAATCCCATGTACGATTATATATGTCTTAATAACTATCACCAAGTATAAATATCTTATAATATGGGACACCATATCAATATAAACCTAAATTCACTTATCCTTACACTTAATATAACAAAAATAAAATCCAGATAACAAAACTAACTGTAAAATATAAATTCTCATGACACATTCTAATCAACCAAGAAGTAAAAAAATAATAAAAAAAATATATAATTGAAAAAAATTAAAAATAATATTCACTATGAGATTGAATCAACAAGAATGGAAGTAGACTCCTAGATTCACAACATCTAACATGATCATGACATAGAATTTATTATCTTTTAGCATCACTAATACCCATTTGGACCAACATTGTGCCTTCCATAATTCCCACTAAACATCAGGAAATATGCATAATTATTGACATGTGAAAGAAAAAATAACATATAAGGTTATGTATATACATACATTTTAACACAATGATTTTTAAAGAAGAATATTTTTTCAATATTATATACGATACACAACAATGATCCTATAAAAACCATGAAATATTATTTTTTGAATTTTATTGCTATATCTAAACCATTTAATTGGAAGGTATAAAAATAAATGAAGAAAATTATTAAATAGATATAATGGTCCTACCCAAAACAAATTTATTTATTAATTGTTTGGAAATAATCACTCTATTTTTATTAAAGAAATTTTATTCCTCAAACATAAAATTTCTTCTGAAATGGTTTATATTTTTTTATGAATTATTATAATTAATTTATGGAACTTTTACAAATTTTATTTGAAAAAATTATATAATTTTATATATCATCATGTAAAAATTAGATTGGAGTAATTTTTTGGTAGGCATATGAATATATTTATTTTCTAATAAATGGTGAAAATATTAATTTTTATTGAAATAGTATTTTTGTTTCTGGAATTTATAAGTTTCTATTTTGTTTTAAAATGGTACCAAAGTATCATTATATCTCTTATTTTTGAATAATAAAATTAATTTAACTGGAATAAATTTCATGTATGAATTTGGTTTTAAAACATTTTTATAATTAAATAATATTTTTTTGGTAACACAAGGTAGTTTAATTATGTTTTTAATTTTAATAATAAATTCATATATTATACTTATAAAAATTGAATAATTTAAATTTTATTCTATATTAGGAATCATTATTTCCAAATTTTTTAAATATATTCCTTTTATTTTTAGTCATTATGAATTGTAAAATAGACGATGTTGTCTAAAGAAGATGTATTATCTTTACATGATTTTTTTAGTTTTCTTTGTTCGTATAACTCCCTCAAATATTCAAGAAATAGGACAACATAATAATATCAATATATTCTATGTATTGGGGTTTTTATTTTAATTTCATAACCTATATCATTCTTATGTTACTCAAATAGAAAATGAAACTGTAATTCATGTGTGCGATGGACTATCACCTCACGAACATATTTAATTTGTTTTCCATAACCACATAAAATAGATAGTTTAAATTATGGAAATAATGTATATATATATATATTATTCATTGAATATTTTTAAATAATTAAATTAATAAATTTTATATTTTATTACCGTTTCATTGAATGAAAAATGAAAACATCATTTGTGGATATCTTTGGATAAGCACCTCTATGAAGTGATATGATCCATTTTTAATCACCACATCACATGGATGGTATATATTAATAAATAATATGGTATTTATTATATAAATAAACCTATTTAAATATAAAATTATAATTTCCTTCTCTTCATAATGATTATGGAAAAATGGAAACATAACACATGCTTACTTCTGGCCTACCATCTCCATGATTTTATCATAGTACATTTTTAATTTCCATGTTTCATGGATGGTTATAAAATTATAATTGATGTATGAAAATTAAAATTATTTCATTATTCTTTTGTGGATATTCTAGATTAATTATTTCATTGACCATTGTTATCCAACTAATGTCATTTTCTAAATTTGATTCGAATATCATCAAAATGTTTGAAAAGAACATAATGAATTCTATATAACATTATAAAAATTAAAATAATACGAATAATGAAATTGAAAAGGGATATTAATAATGTAAGTAATAAAATAAATTTATTATTTAGGAAGATAAATAATGTACATGATGATTCAGACTTAAGTCAATGGAAATTTTACTTTAAAATGTTTTATTTAAATAATGATTTATTATCAAAATATTATTCTTTCATATACCAATTATTATCATTAGTTTATTTTTGTATTTATATGGATATAAATTTATTATAAAAGAAAATATATTTCAATTTTTACTATAATTTAATAGTTTTAAAGAGGAATCTTTTTTATGTTTTTTATACCTATTATATCGAATTTCATCATAGATATAAAAGTAATATACTTTTCTGATGTATACAGCATAATAAATATTCTATGTCATCATAAAGTTTTTTTAGTTATTGGATTACTTTAAAATCTATCATGATTTCATATCTGAAAACACATATTACTTTTTTAGCATAGATAATTAAAAACATGTTATGATGGGTGTACCAAAGAAGATTTGTAATAAATTTCATATGTTTTTTTTCTCATGATTCATTATTCACAAGATTGAGGAGGGTACCTAATCCATGATGGTAATTGTTTCACTATGTGATGATATCACTAATGTAACCCTATATTTATACTTATTTTATGTTTTATGTTTCTAAAAAAATTATTATACTTCTCTGATATTAAGATACCAAGTTATTTATCTTATAATACCATGTTTCATACAAGGATTTTATATTCTTGCTAATAATTTTACATGGAAATCTATTTATTTCAAAATGTAAAGTAATTTTCTTATGATTTAAAGAAAGGATTTTATACTATTTTTTAAAAATAGTTAGTTTTTAAGAATCCCTTTTTCACAGGTTCTCTTATTTTATAAGAAATAACTATAACTATAATTTTTCCATTATGTTTTATTATAAAGAGTTTTGTAAAAAAACATTTAGTCTACAAGATGAATTTAGGTGAAAGTAAACATTTAGTTTAGGGAAATGTATATTATTTTATCTTAAAACATTCATTTTTGATTTTAGGGTTTTTTAACAAACTAACAGGTTTACTTCTTATTTTATGTTCAGAAATGAGAATTTTCATATTCATTCCATATTTTATAATTTTACTCAGAGAGTTATTGTAATGACTCAAGTTTTTACCCTTAAGAATTTTAAATATTCCGAAGAAACATCCAACATCTGGATCTAAGTCAGAAGGGGAATACAAGTGCTAGGGGAGCCTCTGTGCTGCGATAATAAAAATATTAAATATACTTTTTCATTCATGCACATTTTTTATTGAAACACAAATATCTCTTGTTCAGAGTCTCGGATTAGATTTCTAAGAAAACGATTTAGTGTGTAACATTGTGTTTACCCATTGCACGACCTAAGGGAATTCGAACTGGGAGTTATAATCAGTGGATGTTTTGGTGATGTGGTGTGAAAGGGGAATTAATTTTTATAATTTAGTTAAAACAAATTCCACCAAACCTTAGACATGTAGTGCACTAATAAATGAGTGCCTCCCCTCTCCCAATCCTTTTTCCTCTTTGGATGAGGGATGAAAACATGAAAAATCGATGAAGCAACGTGCAACTAATCATCATTTATGATGAAGATCATCATTATATCAAGTTGTAGCAGGATCCGGGAGATATTATTATTCTATAGATTTGGTGTTTTGCAGTGTGGAAGGACAATTTTTGTTTTTGTTTGGATCGCGTATTTTATGCATTGTTTTAAGTTTATAGTGCCCAAATACAATTTTTATAGATACCTTCACAATAGATGTGTTCGTTTCTGGATAAAAAAGACAAAATATGTGGGTTTTTAGGTGATTTACAATTTAAATCATAGTCTACACAATGTTTAGTTTAGTTACACACAACATGTAGCTCTTCTGATTCGGGGAGGATAATATTTTGGGACTCCATGCCGTGTATAGGGGTTACACATTGTGTAGTTCCCTAAACTATGTAATCTTGGGACATGGATTGGGTTATACCTACGAAAATACATGGCCATGTACTAAAAAATAGAAAAGGAACATGGACATGGGTTCTAGTACATGGACATTGGAAAACTACATGGGAAGGAAGCCATTTAACTTAAACACGCAAGGTAGTATGGGATACACAATGTGTAAGGGTCACATTTGGTCAGTCTATGGGTTGAGTGATGATATGTATAACATGTACCTATATTACATTCCATTTACCCATACATTGGTTGGTAAATTGTGTAGACAAGATACATAACTAGGTGCTTTGGTGGTCACAGGTGTCGTGTGGGTCCGGGAGCACATCGTGTACTCCTATGAGATCCTGCTGGGATCTTCAGTATTCTATATCCTCTTCTTTTGGACTCTTATTCAGGATTGTGAGTAGTCTATCCTATGCCATTTTCAACTTATAACATGATGGTGGCCTACATTATAGATTAGGAGATATAAGGTGGTGAAAATCAAGCACGATGCTTCTGAATATTTTTTGAGCTGATGTTCGAGAATAATGTAGTTCATGTAGAGAGACATTGGAACAGGTACTCTCATAATGGAATAGGGAACTCATTTCCATTACCTATATTATTAGTTAGATTTATTAATCCCCATATCATCGGCCTAGGATTATTATCTTTTGTAGTTTCCTCTAGGCTAGCCCCCCGATGGAATAGGGTACGTGTTTCCCCATGATGTTCATTAAGAAGGATAGTACACCCCTATTGAACAAGGGCAGAGGCCTTCCATATATGACATATAGGTTGATTCAATACTCCCCTACTATTTTAGGGTTTAGGTCCTCAATCCTAGTATTCGGTACTCCTCGGTTGTTCTAGGGTGCGGGTCCTCCATATGTGTTATTCCGAAATAATTGTTACTCCACTCTCTTATCAGGGAGCGAGTCATCTATCAACTAAGTTTTAATCCAATACTAGGTGTGTGTGTGGGTCCTATATCTATATATAGGTACTCCCCAATCATAGCATGGTGTGGGTCCTCCATTCATTGAGTAGTACTCCACTGTTTGATCAAGAAAGAAGTCCTCACTTTTGGTGTATTATTACACTTTAGCTGAGTAGTAACAGGGAGAGGGCCCTCCATTGGATTTGGAGATCCCTAATATAAGGAATTAAATTATGAGAAGAATTCCCCTACAATCGATATGAATGATTCCTATATCTGAGTTAGTTCTCCCTTGAAGGCCTGAGGTGTCGTCCACTTCATACAAGAGTGACAGAGTCTTTGAGGGTTAGTTATGAAAAGTACTCCCTTGAATGAAGGATTGTGGATATGTGGGGGTCCCTAAATTATCTCATATCAGAGAGGATTCATATGGTTTCATAGTATGGAGTAGTTATCCATAAACATTGTGCATTGGTGAGGGGCAGGCCCCTTCACTTGGGTTTATTTTTCTTGTACTAGGGTCAAGGTAATGACGAAAGGACATTTGGCCCTGAGAACTAGAGGTGGAACTAGTAAGATGTTCTTAAATGAGCATGTTCTCTTGGATGTAACATTTGGAATGGTAGTGTTTTTCCTGATTGATTTAATCTCTCAAAAGGGTTCCATCTGGGATGGATGATGTTGTGCAGTGTTTTCTCATGATTTTATGTGATATCTTTGGAGCCCTGTGTATAAATTTAATTACTGGCTATGAGGTTAGAACCTCATGAGACTTAGATTCTAAGAAGAGTATATATGGTTCATGTCTAGGAGTCCTTGTTGTGTTTTCACATGTTGGGGATGACACCCATTATTGACTAAGAGGACTTGTCAGGTATAACCAAGGATGGATTGAGATGTATTTTCACTATCTCAATTGGGGCTCCCTCTATCTGGGTATAGAGAACTATTTCCTTTTTGTTTCTCCCTTTTACATTGGGGGTTTTTGGGGTTCCTATGGAGTGTTTTTATACTCACACTGGCATGGGATTTTCCGGAATATGTTTTTGGTCCAGTGAAAACCACATTCCATTCAACAGAGTCCAAGGAGGACCTGAAGTAGGCGGAGCTTGGTGACCTAGAAAAACTAATGTGTTTACCGGAGCTGAGTCGAGGATCATTCATGAAGTTTCAGTAGAATTTTATCCCCTCTTTCTGAGAAGGATTAATTCTTTTAGAGTTCTATTTACTGGTATTGGTTTTCCCTTCTTTATATTTCAGTAACTCAATTGTACACTTGTTCAGGGATATAGATGTATACATAAATTGGTTTCTTTTTTTATATTTTTTCATTTTTTGAGCTTCTATATTTGTTCATGTGTATAGTTATACATGTAACATATTCCATGTTTACGATATGTCTACTCAACGTTAGTCACATGCCACTGGACTAGTCGATGAAGGCTTGGGGAGTTCCGTCCCAAGCCTTATGAGGTCTGGTTGTGATAGAGTGTTATCAAAACATGTTGGTTCTAATTTGGTACCAAAATGGAATGATCATGGTTTGGGTTTCATAGAGATAGTCTTGGGATGTTTCATGTTTGGATCCCAGGCCATAGGTTCTATTGTTGGTGTGGCGACCAATGTATCCATTCACCAAGTATATGATAACCTTATTTTCAACTTTGTACATTATGACACTGGTTGCTAAAAATAAATGTTTCATGCATCTTATAAGACTAGGTATGTGGTTTTTCCCGTCCTTCTTGCTTCATCTACCCATATATGTTCTTTGACCATGGTGCATCTTGATTCGATTTCAGGATGCCTCTATGACAATAGCCAGACAAGATTCTATGGTATAATTGTGATGAAAATCCAATCCATGATGAGGCTTCAGTGTAGGTAACTGATTCTAAGGAATTACCTTCTGGTGGACTATTGTTAGTTTCTCCGCCTATTGAGTTTCATGTTTTACCAGCAGTTTAGGCTATGGAGGCATGTAGGTGGATTATACTACAAGATATTGAGAGGAAGAAATCTATGAGGTACCAAGGTGATCCAGAACCCCATGTAGAATATGATTAGCTCGAGGTAGTAACAGTAGTTATCCTCTTGTTGAAGATAACTCTTGATGAGTTGTTGTTCATAACAGTGAGCCTTGTAAAGCGATTAGTCGGGAGATGGTGGATTTTGGTCATACAGTCACATGACAAGGTGACACTCACATAGGAGGAGTTTCAGAGACTCATTATAGAAGATTTTTACCAAGACCCATTGACATTAGCTTGTATCCAGGGACTTTTGAATCCTCGGAAGGGCAGTATGATAATGGATATTTTAGCAGTTAACTTCAAATAATTTTCTTAATACTACCTGGATATGGTTTGGGATCCACTCTTCAGATCACAATCCTTTTAAATGGGATTCCCTTGGCAGATCACAATGTCTGTGATTCCAATGTGAATTCCCACCTATGTTGGAGTTCTAGGGAGAGCTATGGTGGTGGAATGTTTTCTGCATGAGTAGAATGTGGACATGACCTGCAATAATAGTCATGGTACTGGGGATTCTATAGGAGCTGGAAGACGATAGGTTAAAGGATCTCAATGCAGGGGGAATACCCATTCCTAAAGATAGGCACATGGATATTTAGTGAAGGAGAATCACTTTGTATCTGTGCAACCACAAGAGAGGGGTTCTTTAGTTTCGCATGGCTGAGGGAATCTCTCTAGAGATAAGATGACCCACCACAATACTAAGAGGGAGATGACTGACCAAAAACATTGGTAGGGAGAATTCATGGAGAAAGGAATTCTATGAGTGGGATGATGAGGCGGAGGAGTTGGGGGAGTAGCATTAGGTGTAAGGTAGTACAAGGTATTTCTACCACAACCCATAGGTTGTCCAAGTTCAGCTTTGGGAACTGGAGGATGTGGTCAAGGGTAGCTGCAATCCATAAAGGTTGTTGACCCGGAATCCTTAAGTATGAATAGAGGTTATCCTTTTGTCCTTTATAATTTCTATAGGAGTAATTTTTAGACACTATTGTGGGTACTCATTTTTTTTCTTATTCTTCCGTTTTACTAGGGTTATGTGGGGTGTCTATAGGACCCTGTGTTTGTAGTTATAGCAGAGGGACCCATAATAAATAATGTTTGTTAGGGAAGCTATTAGTTTTCCATTATTACACTTTTCTATTTGGAATTAACATTACATTAGACATGCTAGAGTAGGATGTGGTGTAGTTTGACATAGATTTGAACTAATAAGGGGAAAAGATACTTTCCCCTTTGAGACGAGTTTTTTTATGCATCCGAAAACCATGTAGGTGAGTTAGTGACCCCAAAGTGGACAATATTGAGGAGTAATAGAAATTTCCTTAGAATTTGTTGTTTAGGGTGAGGTTATGTGATGGAGTGTTAGAGTAGGTTTTATCATTTCCAGGATAGTTTTTATACACGACCCCTTTAGCTCAGTGGCCCACAGAGAGGGAGATCCTTTCAAAGAATTGTTTAGTAGTGGTGGAGTTTGACCCTATGATGTTTCCACTTTTTGGATTCATTGCCTACCATCCATTCAAAGTTGGGATTACACTTGTGTTTGTGGTAGTTTTTTTCTGTTTTGGGGAGCTATATTATTGCTAAAGGTGTGTAGATGATGAGCCTGGTAATAACTATTGTTTACTATTGGGAAACCATATCTTGTTCATGAAAACCCTTGTGGGTTCAATGTAAAACTTGAACGGAAAATGATTGAGGACGCAATTATATAGTCCATCCAGGGGTGGATGTGAACTATGTGATTCCATATATATCTATGAGAGGTTAGAGAGGTGGGGAACCACTAGAGCACTTGACTGCATATGGACCATTATGCATGGTGTTTTCCTCCTGTTATTGTTAAGGTGAAATGTCCATGTTTATTGCATGATTTTTTCCTGGTAAAATCTATACATAAGAGTGATTTGACCTTTATGGTTCCTCTGCATGTCTTTTTGTAAGCAGTACAAGAACCCTTGGTGAGCACACTGGCATGGGAGTCTAATGGGGAGCTCAGTTTATTCCCTTTTTTTGGCTTTCACTATATGGGGATGAAAATCCCTAGTTTGGGGAGAATTTAATGAATTTGTTTTTGACCCCTATGACTTTGGAGTATTTTATAGAATATTTATGAAGCCAGGTGGTAAGTAAGTGTTAGAATCCAGGGGGCCAGAGAGCCTCCAGTTTGCGTTATCAAAAATATTATTAATATTTATTTCACACAAACATAGTTTTTCTTGACAATTAATTAACTCACATTCAGAGTCTTAGATCAAATTTATGAGATCACAGTTGAGTTGATAGCATCACGTTTACCCTAGGCTTGACTTAAGGCCGTTTACACTGAGAGTTTTGATTTGGGGTTGTTTTGATGATGTGGAATGAAAGGGGAATTAATTGGTTTTATTTAATTAAAACTAATTACTTCCATCCAACCCTTAGACTTGTACACACCAAAGTAAGATTGATTCTCTTCCCCCCTCCTCTCCCCTCTTTGGATGATGGATGGAAACCCACCCAATTGATGAATTATGGTGCTTCTATTCTTTTTTTTTCATACTCGGATTGTAATCATATCGAGGAGCATCATGATTCAGGCAACATTCTCCATCCAAAACATCAGTATTTCACCAACAAGGTATGTGAATTTTAGTTTTAGTTCTATTAAACATGTTTATTCATTGTTATAATGTTCTATAGGCCAAATAAAATTATTATAGATCCCTTCTAGGTATATATTTAGGTTTCAGGGTAAACCTGGAAAAAGCAGAGGTTTTGGATGTGATTAGTGACCAAAATCACAATCTTAAAAACGTGTAATTTAGTGACGCACAGGATGTATCTCTTCTAATTTTGGGAATATGATATTTTGGGACTACACACCATATATTTTGGTTACAAATTGTGTAATGACCTAAACCACGTAATATTGGGACATGTATTGGGTTATGAAAGTGAAACTACATGTTTATGTACTAAATCATGACCATGGTACACATATATGAGGATTAGTACATGGACATTGGATAACTACATCATGATGTGGTTTTTTATCCTGAAAAGGCCATGTAGTATGGGATACACGACATGTAAAGTACACATTTGGTTTGTTCATGTAGAAAAGGAACATAGCAAGGGAAGAGTGATGAGGGACATTATATTTACCTATTTTACACATTGTTTTCCCATACATGGGTTGGTAAAACAGGTAAACATGACACAAGTCCAGGTTCTTGGGTGTGCTCACTCACCATCTGTGTTCGAGTGCACGTCATGTTGTCCAAGAAGATCCTCATGGGATCTTCCTCTATCCATATATTTTTCTATAGGACTCATATTTAGGCTTGTGAGTATTATATATTGATTAGTTTTCAACATAGAATGTTATGGTAGCCTCTATTATAGATTATGAGGCATGAGGTGGCTTAAATAGAGGAAAAAACCTATTATGATTTACTATGACGATGTGGGAGATCAGTGTAGTTTGTGAAGAGAGACAATGGGGTAGGTACTCCCCAGATAGACTGGGGCACAGAATTCTCTTACCTCTCTACTTAGGTATATATGGGACTCCCCATATCATGGGATCAAGTTTATTACCTTTCGATAGTTTCCTCTGGGGGTGTTACTCTTTTATTTGACTAGGGTGCAGGTTTCCCTGTGATGTTTGTGAAGATGGGCAGTGCCCTCCTACTAGAATAGAGAATGAGTCCCCCATATATGACGTATTGGTAGAATCTGTAATCCTTTAACTTGTTAGGGTGTGGTTCCTTTGTCCTACGATTTTGTACTCCTTGTTGATCTAAGGATCATGCCCTTCATATGTGTTGTTATGTAATATTTGGTATTACCATTCCATGTCACGAAGTGGGTCCTCTAGCCACTGGGTGGTACTCATCGACTATACAATGGTGAGGTTCGTTGACACACTGAGGGGTACCCCATGTCACTTTAGGGTGTATTTCCTCCATTCTTTGAGATGTAATCCCATGTTGGACCAGCGTACAGGTCCTCAATTTCAGAGTAGGAGTCCCCCATCTCCAAGAAGCAGTGGGGAGTGGGTCATACATTGGAGTTAGAGCTCCCTTGGTTGTGGTTTAAAATTATTAGGAGAAGGACCATCCAAGTGATATCAAAGCTAACTATATAGGATCTAGGGCTCCATTGACTGACTACGGTTAGGGACACACTATATAGGAGGGGAAAAGATTTTTCAGGTTAGTTAGATGAAGTACTCCCTTGACAACGGGGTAGTGGTGAGGTGTGGTTCCCTCAATTATCTCTTGTTACAGAGTATGCATGCATTTCATAGACTCGAGGAGTTCTCCCTCAACCACGTGCAGTGGTGAGGTCTTTGCCTCTTCATATTGGTTTTTTAGCTTAAACTATATAGAAGGAAACAAATACAAGATCTCTAGTGCTAGGCATTAGAGTTTGGCTGAGTAAGATGTTCCTGATGTATCATGTTCTTTGAAATGTAACATTATGAATGGTAGAGTTGTTCTTAATGGATTCCATGTCTCGTATAGTTTCTATCTTTGGTAGATGATCTAGTGGAGTGTGTTCTCTGGGTTTTATATGTTACCTTTGGAGAATAATGAAAAAAATAATATTATTGGGTATGAGGTTGGAACCTCGTGAGAATTGTAGTCTGAGACATGTATATTTTTGTGATTACTACGAGTCATTTTGGTTTTATCCACATGAATGAACATTATATTGGGTTTTCTCTTATTTAAGAGGAGTTCATAAAATTTTTATAAAAGATTCCTTTTTAAAATACATGTTAGGGTTGACACCCCTTTTGCTTTCTAACTTTTTCCCATTTTTCATGGAGATTTGGGAGTGGGAAGGGAGGAACAAAATGTACCTCTTCTATACCAATTCTATATTTTTTCCACAAAGGCTCAATCTTTTCTCCAATGATTTTTCCCCTATTAATTATACCACATCACGATAATTTATGAAGGATTACATTTTACAACTAGATATCTTCTTTATATCTTCTAAAGGCATGTTATAAAAAAATAAAATAAAAAATTATTATTTAATATATAATAAATTACATATTGTACAATAATTATCATCCCATAAATGATTCATAATTTTATCTAAAGAAAATTTGAATCTAGGTCTTAATATATAAAAACCCAAACATTAGGAATGGTTTTTGATTCTGTAACATTCCCAAAACATAATTTTTCTTCAATATTTTATTAAAATGTCTCCATTACACCATCCCAAAATATAGTAATATTATAAAAAAAAATTTGTTTCTTAAAAGTGAAATGTCGTCATTAAATGAATATAATAAATATTAGGAATATAAAATATATAATAGTTGAAAAATGAGTTATAAATAAATCAATTGTGATATTTTTTACCTTAAAAACATTCAAAACAACAATTTTTTCATCATTCTAATGGGCTTTCAATCAGGTTATAAAATATTAATATTAGAATGGATTTTCATTGTTATATAACGTGATTACAATGTTCCATTAGGACTGGTTTGGTTATTATTATCATCGAAATAAATATTTATTCACTTATCTCCATGATCAAGAAAAAGTAATGATTAATGTTTAATCCCATATCTACCAACTCTAGGAATAATTTTCTATATAGAAGAAGATGAATTTGACACCTCTATAAGATTCACACTTGTAGTCATGAATATTTTTCAAATTAATAGTTTAATTTAGAAATAAAATTACTATTAAATATTTAATAATATAAAAATTACTCATATAGCCTAGTAAATAATCCTTTTTATCCATTTATATCATTGGAATAGGTGAATTTATTGATATTCTGGGTACCTGCATATAATTAGAAAAATGATAATTTAAAAACTATAATATTAAAATATGTTAGTAAAAGTAATATTGTCACACATGTGTATGTTTAAAACAATAATATGATTGAATGATTTTTAACCAAAAAATTTTAAACATAAATTATTAAATATAAATATTAATTGTAAAATGATATAAATTATCCATTTTTTCAATGAATTATTAAAATTTTTTAAAAGTTTTTTATACGTATAAATTTAACAAAAATATAATGAAATTTATCAGGGGTTTTTTTCAAAAAATGTTGAACCATAACTTTTTAATATAATATTTAACACAAAAATCATATAAATAATCAATATATATATATATATATAATTAGACCTAAACATTTAAAATAAATATATATTTTAAAAAATTAATTTCCCAAAAATAAATATAATATAAAAATTTGAATGAATATTTAGGAGAGAAATTTAGTATTTACTCATATCTGTTTAGAATGATCATTATTTATTGGATGGGTTTTATAAATATTTTTGTCATCTTATCATCTGAAAAACACGTAATAGATGAAGAATCTCACAAAAATCTATAACATCATTATCATCCACATCTCCCAATTGAATTTGATTACCTTGAAAAATGGGGGAGCACTAATCATTCAATATATCAACAACATAACATATTTTCTTTTCATGTGACTCTCGAATAAATGGTTCCTATTTATATCAAAATAATTTAAAATAAATGAGTGTAAATACATAATCATCAAGTTTCTCACAACTTTTAATATCAACAAGGTTACACTTAAACGACATTACTCAAAAGTTACTATAATTAATTTCTCATATATCAACAAGAAATCCAAAATATTCCATTGATAAAAAATTATGTTTTTAACATTTTCAATCAAAAAATTATTTTCATCAATGATAACCGTTACCCCATTATTTTTAATAGAACTCTTATTAACCTATTTTTTTTAAAATTTATTACAATTAATATAAAAACCTGACTATGTGATCTCATTATGAGATGTTCCAAAAAAACATTTCAAAAATTTTGATGTATCTAAATTTTTATTGATTTTTTAAACCATTAAACAAATGATTTTTTATTCTCAATTATCAACCACATTTCTTTTATTGGATATTATCCCTTTAATCTAATGTTATTTATTGATAAATTTGGTTTATACTAATCTATGTTGTTAAAAATTTCTAAATATTCCTACATCACCTAATCATGTGCAATAAAAATTACACTTATGCCATGAATAAAACTATCTTAACTATCAAATATACTAATTTTATATTTGGGGAGACAAATATTCTCTAGATGATTCTAATAATTAGTAAAAAAACTCAATCTCATCTTACAATACATATTTCTAAACAATAGAGGCCTCTAGTTGATGATTATTTTTAGTATATCCCTTCAAACTTTTCATATATATTTCAAAATGATACATCCAAAATAAATAAATAGTATAACATATTCTTATCTCATAAACCAACTAATTGACCATATGTACCATTATATAATAAAACAGAGGAGGGAAACACTTTTCTAGTTGAAATAGAATGATCATAGCCTCATTCTCTAACAACAATTATAAATCTAGATCCATGAAATTTCAAGAAATTGATTTGAAATATTATCTCATCCATGAGATAGTAATTATGATTGGTATCAGCAATATACCGCATAAAGAAACTAGTAGTAGTTGTGGCATTAATACACAGAACCCACAATATTTCATAATTGTTAATTTTAAATACATCAATGAAACAAAATCCATCACATTTGAAAAATATCCAATGAGTTTATTAATGCCATGTTGACATTAAAACAATTATCTTCTCAATCTTCATTAATGTATAACAATCAGAGGGTATATATGTTATGAATCCATTAATAGTGGGATTTAAATCAAAATTCATTCTAGTGTATATCAAGTCCAATCAAGAATTTAATCCAAAATATGTCTTTTATTTCATAATTAGAAAAGTTCTAATCAAACTATAATATATGTTTTTATATAAATTCATAACAATAATTTTATGTTTTATTTATAAAATTATATAATTAAGTAGTTCAAAAAAGATAGACAATTTATTTCAATTTTTTTTAATGTACCAAACATCCTTTCATTCCAAAAGTGAAATCAATATTTTTCACCTTTTCATAATATTCATTAGATAATAATGGTTTTGGAAGATACTATATTCCTGAAAAACCATTATCTATATTTTTCAATCTATGATATGGATGATAAATTCAAAAAACTATTATATGAACAATTTACATTGTCTTTATCTATTCTGATATTTATAATACAAAGTCTCTTCTACACAAATTATACATTATTTATGTCCCTTAACACTATATTTAGGTGACTTTCTAAATAATAGATAGTCATTTAACCAGAGCATTACCATAGAATGAAAAAATTACTCATTTATTATCTCTTTAAAAATATATCAAATATGTACAATAATAATTTAAATTAATTAATTAGTGGTCAATGATACACATCAACATCGGTTCTTAGCTATTTCAGTCAAAAAATCAACAAGTTCATCAAAACATATTTTTTATTTATACATTTTTTTGTGACAAGTTAAAAATTACAACAACAAAAAAGCAGTGTACTATGTTGGCTATTAAGGGTCTGATATGTATTTATTCAATATCTGCACAACCCAATTTTCTAATTCTGAGCATTATTTCCAAAATTAGGAAAAATTTCAAATCACTCCCACTATAGTGAATTATCAGGGTGAAGTAACTTTCCATCAATGATTCCCTCATTTTTATGTCACATTAACCATTTTATATCAATTTATTTTATAAATAGACACTTCAAATGAGTTATTACTAGAAGGAACCAAATTGATTTAGAAGAAGGATTGGTGCTGGTACATTATAATTAATTAGAGATGAATTTTTCATCCACAATATATCATGATGTCTTACATTTAAGAAATTTTGATAAATATTTAAATTCCTTTCTATAAAAACACAATCGTTGGGGAAAATTTTATCTTTTCATACCCCTTTCTCATTGGACATAATATTTTCTTTTTGTAATAATTGGAATCTAGAATCTTTTTTCCATCTATAATCATCTCTTATTAAATTTCAAGAAACTCAAAAATAATTATCACTTCACCCATTTTTATATTAATGTTGAATAATTTCATAAATTAAGATAAAACATTATATTTACTACAACATGGGAATATTGTATTCTTAGAATATTTATATAATCATTAAACGATTCTTTTTATTGATGGCTTCAATGCATATACAGTGAATTAATTCATGAAAATGATCCTATGTCTCATGCCTAATATTTACATCAAAATTTGATATTAAATTTATATTTTTCACCATGCTTGATACGATGTGTATAATTATGGCTAAAAACTATAAATGAGATGATATTAGACTTCATCGGAAATTAACATTCTCATATTTCAACGCCTCATAGAGAGAGAGATATATATAAATAAATATTTTTTTTAAGATATCATTTAGAATATTCAAGGAAATCATCAACCCCTTTTTCATATTCATCAATGAAATTCATAAATTTATCCAATTTTGATACATTAATTTAATTGTATCACAATATAAAAGGTGATATATTTAAACATTTAAACATTTACAATTAAACATAAACATATAAGTTTTAAACCAAAAAAATTAATAAAAATAATCAACTATTGATATTTAATTTATCATTCCAAAAAAACTATAATAAAATTTCAAAACATATCATTAAAATATTAAAATATTTTTTATTAATCATTTATAAAAATATTTAATTTAATCATGTGTAAATTTTAAAATAATAATTTGTCTAAAAAATATTTAAAATGAGAGAGAGGTTTCAAAAAAAATTATTCAAAAGTAATTATATCGATATATAGTGTTAAAATGATAAAAATGAAGAAGATTGATCAACATCAAGGGTCATCAGTTTTCATCAGTTTTCATTCAGTTTTATCAAAGGTCGAGTGGTTAAAGTATTCGAATGAAAAAAATGAAGGTTTTAGGGTTTCAATGATGTTTTAAAACACTTATAACATTAGTTTTAATATAAAACTAAAATTAAAAGGTTTTTGTATTATATTTTACATCATTTTTTTAAAATCGATGTGTAAATTTTATTGTATCACATTTATCATCAGTTACTAAGAAGAATATTTTAAAACCATGATGTTCAAGTCTCTATTTTTACTAATGATTAACCCTTTTAAGTTGATTGGATTAAAAAAAAGAAATTTTCAATTTTAAAATCATGGATTACCATGCACAAATTAAAATTTTGATGAAGTATGTTATTAATGATGGTGGGGAAATATTACACCAAGATATTTTAAAATAACAACATTATGTACGATGGTTTATATTATATGCAACACCAGCACTAAATGAACCATGAAAAATTATTATTTATATACGATTATAAAAACGAAGATGTTAAATTAGTGGGTGTAAATATATAAAACCACATTATTAAATATATATAAAGGTCTTAAAACATAAAAATTTATTTGTTAATGGTTAGGAAATATGTTTTCAATTTTCATTAATGTCATTTTATTCTTTTATAATATATTTTCTTCAAAAATGTTTTTTACCTTTTTTAGAAAATATTATAATTATTTTTTAAAATGTTTTGAATTTTTTTATAAAACGGATATTTTATATTGTATTATCATGTAAAAATTATATTTGAGTGATTATTTTGGATTTTTCTAAAATTATTGATTTCCAAAAAATAATGAAAAAACATATTTTCATTTAAAACATTATTTTAATTTCAATCATTTATGATGATAAAATTTATTTCAAAATAATAAAAATTTATAATTAGTTATATCATATTATTAATAATCTATTTAAATTAAATAATGTAAATTATTTCTTCATTTTTTTTATAGAAACATTTCTAAACATAAAAGGCATTTTTCTAAGTACCTTTTTTCATTGAGTATATCATTTAAAAAATAATTTAATTTCTTTAACTTATAGAATATCAATATTGAAAAATTGATTAAATATTGTCAATAATTAGTTCATGATTTTTTAAATATATTAATTTTAGTTTGAGTCATTATGAATAGTTTCCATAATAATTATTTATCACCAGGGTAATGGTTAATTTTGTAATTAATGTTAAATCTGATATCATAAGGACAAGATATTGACCCTAACCAATTCGTTTGTCCTATTGGATTTATTTATTTCATTCATGTACAACTGAGTATTGAAAATATAGAAACATGGTGTCATATTTATTTTATTTTGACCTTTATAACAGTTATGTCAAATATATTGTTAAAAAAATCACTTTCTTACCATCAATATCTATAATATTTTTTGATAGGGACAAAAAACATGTGTTTAATTATAAATTGGTATTTTAATGATAAATTATTTTTCAATCATTGTAATTTATTTCTAATTTTTAATGGTTAAATAATTTCTTTAAATTATTACACAAAGCCAACACAGTATTATTTAATTAATATAAACATAAACTAAATGACTACAAAAATATTAAAAGTAATATAATTTGAATGAATTATTGTTTAAGATAAATATAACATTTTCATTGGGGTTTTAAGGATTATATTCAAACTCCTTTGATGTGAGTTTGTTTTTATTGTAAAATTAAATGAAAAGTTCCAAAAAATGACATTAATGATATTTTATAATAATTAATATATTATTAAATTATTTAAAAGTTATAAAATAACTATATTTTCACAATAGATTTGAATATGTTTTAAAATTTTTACTGTGAACCATTTATGTGAAAATTTTTGTAATATTATATATATATTGACCAAAAAAATAGTAAAAACATTGTTATAATGGCAATCGTTAAAAATGGTTACTATAGGTTGGAAATCAGAGATACGCGTAAAAATATAATACAAAAAAGTCAAAATATTGTTTGATTATATTATCTAGATCTATATATATCCTATCATAATAATATATTCGTTTCGATCCTTTTACCCATTATAAATTATCTATAACATTTTAATATTTTATGTAATTCACAAAGTGCTGGACCCCTCACCAATAAAAGGGAACCTTATGTTCTATTTAATTCTCACTTAAAAATAATTTAAGTTATCCAAGACACACCAAAATACTTTCCAAATATCCCTAATTTTTTTATATTTTATATTTAGGTCAGAATACAAACCTTATAGGGTATAAGGTGTAATGAAAAGAAAGTTTTCTGGATAAGAGAGATATTCTAAAACCGAATGATTTTTTTTTATTTCTTCATATACCTAATTTTAATATTATTATTCCATTTAAGGAAAATAAAAAATTATATTCAATAAAATAGGATTTTATTATGTTTATTTAATATCTTATATCTATATCCTCTTCCATCAAATGGGAAACAAAAAATTTCGTTCATGATTGTAGCGGGCTATCACCTCATGAACCAATGTTATTTTTTCCATCACCTCCTTTTATGTAAAGTCATAATGATGGATTTAATGAATATATATGATATTTATCACATACATATCATTCTGAAAAATTAATAAAAAATCTAATTTCTTATAATATTTTTTATTAAAAAATTATAATATCATTCATATGTATGTATAGATTTCCACATCCACGAACCAATGTGATTTTTTTCATCATTACATCACATGGATGGAATCTATAATTAATTAATATTTAATTATATTTATAATTATAAAAAATAATTATTTCATTTTTTCCATAACTATTATCAGAAAAGTGAACCCTTAATCATGTGTATGTACGACCTACCATCTCCATGACTGTAACATAGTTAATTTTTTATAACCATTATTCAATGTTGGTTTAAAATTATAGTGGATGTATTAAAATAATAAATATTATATTATATTTATTCTATATATGATGTATTAATAATCACCTTGATCAAGTAACCCACCTAAATTCATTATCTAATAGTTCAATGGGAACATAAGTAATTGTATACAACATGGTAATAAATAAAATAAAATTACTTATAAAATTAAAAACGATCATAAAAAATTAAATAATTAATATAATTAAAATATTTACGAAAGATAAAGAACATATATGATGAGTCAGACTCAATGGTAGGGACACTTTACTTTAATACCTTTATTTAAAAAAATTAAAATTTAATTTGCTAAATATGTTTCTTCAATATCAATATTATTAAAACAATTTTATTAATGCGTGTATATGGATATTAATGAGTTATAAATTAATTTTATGACACTATTTTACTTTAATTCAATTGTTTTCCAAATTAATATTTTTACTTATTTATGAAGAATACTTTTAATTTCTTTAAAAACAGAAAATCTAATGTTCTATTATTACTATACGATGTAAATTGTTTTCCACCAATATAAATATTATTTTTTGTTGATATTATTTATTATTATTAACTTTTTTATTTATAGATAAACCTCTGTCCTTTTTGTGGCATGAATAATAATGAACATCTTGTAATGGGTGTTCCATGATAGTGCTTCGATGTATTGGGTAATTTTTTTCCACATTAACTATTATGCATGAGATTAAAGAGTGATAAAAATAATAAGGGATCTCTTTTCAGTAATTTATTCACTATTTTTAGTTATCCATGACTTATAATTATGTCATTATTTTTGTTGCTACTACATTTCACATATTTCCATGGTCTTATGATACCATATTCATTAAGTTATGATCCCATAATTCCTATATGGATTTTATATGATATTTAATAAGTTTCCATATAAATAATTTGATATAAAGATGTAATCTAATGAAATTGTTTAAATGAAGGATTATTTCCATTTATTATATAATGATTTTTAGGAAATGAAATTTCATGGTTTGTCATGCTTTCTATGAAATCATAAAAACTCTTATTTTTCATTTATGTTTTATTATAAAGTGTTTTATGAATATCATCCAATAGTTATTTTTAATTTTATTTGTATGTAAATAAATTAGATAAATTTTTATTATGCTAAAGGAAAACTCTTTTTTATTATTTTAGGGTTTTAAATGGACTGACAAGTTTATTTCTTCTTTTAGGACCCTTTCTGATCTTTATTTTGATCATCCCATGTTGGAAAATGTTTTTAATAGTGTTATTTTGTTGAATATTAGTAAGGATGTGGTCAAGATGGAATCTACGATGATATATCCGGAAAATGAAACTCATTATATCAAATAATTTCTGTTTTGGGGTAAAAATGGATTGCAAGTGAATGTTTCCTCTACATAGAGTAATATTTATTTTTGTAAGGGTGATGGAATAATTCTCTAAACCGCTAAACCATTATATTAATCTAATTATAGTGAATTAATTAATGATTAGAAACTAAATATTATGTATTGTTAACTAATAATGGGAAAGAAGAAACAAAATACAAATTAATTATACAAAAACCATGGTGTATGAGATTAATTCACATTATATACAATAATGAAAATAATAAACTAGAATAAACAAATGACTATGAACAAGAATGGTATAAGAATACCATATCCACTCAAAAGATATAGTCGGGGGGGACGACACCCAACCACTGATAATTGTCCGTTGATGAAGTTTCAACCATAGTGGAGGAATTGATCCACATTAAATGTTATATATTGAATGATGAAGTACCGAAATCTAGATATGTTACTTAAACCATAAGAATGTGGCTATGATCATAGCCATATGAATCATGTGTGGGACCCACAAATTCTCGATACCAAGGTAGTACTGTCTCCGATCCTAGAAATTAGAAGACCCAAAACCAAAGAATGTTTTGGGGTAATTAACACTATATATATATATATATATATATATATATATATTTTTCTCTATGTGTGGGGACACAATAAATCGTTCACCCATAGAAAAGGGACTAAAAAACCATGGGTTGGAAACACTCATCTCACCCCAAACATTCATGGTCCATATAAAGATAAAATAAAAATAAATCTAAAATAATATAAGAAGATATTATAGTTTATTAAGGGATTCAATCATTTTTATCCAAAGTAAAAAACATTTACAACATAATATTTATTTTCTAAAAACCAAATCATGGGGATAATTATTCTAAAAATGATACACATGAGATGAGATGGACACATGGGGACCTTTTGGGAAAATGTTCAATTATTTTTAGTAGGGGGAGAGAATGCTTTATTATGTATATCATGCACATGCATATGTAGTGTTTGATCATTGAGTATGATACCATACATACTAACTGATTCATTAAGACATTTTGGATAGAACATATCTATTATTGTTATCTTCTTAGAAATCTAGGTTGGATGCTTCCCAGGTAGGGCTGGCCCAGCCTGTTAGGTCTACACAATTCTTGGACCCAATGGGTGATGAGCATTATATTCAAATTGGAGGGATATGAACATTGGTTTCTAACACCCTTTACACAACCTTGTGGGATATACATCATCTAATCTATGGAGATCAATGTCTATGATAATTGGTCATGATTCCCCCTAATTTTATCCACCTATATCATAGAGACCCCCATGAAGACTTTTTCCCTAGGATATCATAATGTGCTACTTACTGTAATCATGGATAGACTCAAACCCTTCCCACTTCATTCTAAAAAAATTCTACCACCCACACATTTCACTACCTTTATTCTTATATTTCATCTATTTCTAGGTATTAATTGACATTTAAATATATACATGCACTCGAGCCTTCATTATCTTCTGTTTCAGGGATGACCATGTCTCCCATTAAATTATTAGATAGAGAGATAATGGGGGGATCAATGTTTTTGGAATACAATCACATATATCATACCCCTATCCAGGGATGTAAGAATTATTCCAGGATAATGGGAACTCAAAAGATTTGAGGAGGAATATGTTGAAAAAACATACCAAGAAACCACTTCTAATTCATTGATGCTTCATCATCAATTACTACTCAATACCATGAATCATGGTAAGTGAAATAATTTATCCCATAAAATAATATCATAAAGATTAACTTATCTAGAATTAAATGTAAAGGATTGAAAATTATATATATATTCAAGAAAAATATATTTTTAATTGAATAAAATACCCTACATAATAATTTAATTATTGTTTTAGAAAGACTAAAATTTTACTGGTATCCATTGTTAATATCTTTCAAATATAATCTTGGAATCTCCAAATTATCCTACTCAATCTCTCCAAAAAAAATTATATTAAAATACTAAATTAGAGGGTTATGATAATTAAATATATTGTTTTTTTGATTTTTCAATATTATAATTAATCACCAAGGACATTCATGACCCGGGGCTGAAAACCCATATTGAAATTACATCCCCACTACATTAAACCATCCATTTTGTACATAAGGGAAGAGTCAAAATTCCTATTAAATTATGATTTTAGGAGACAATATAAATTGTATACATACACCAATGTTTTAATAAAATATGTTATATCATATTTAATATAATATAATAGAGCTCTCTTGAAACAAAGTTTAGAAAAAATATCATTTTGAACTATCTCAAAAATATTCCATAAATACTTCAATGGATTAAACTAAAAAATATAATTTTTTTCACCATCCATAAATTTATTGATTTTCACCCTTGAAAAGAGAAACCTACTTGAAAAGACAATTGTACACATATCATATTACACTCTCATGACCACACAATCTCTGATAATGTTTCCTATGATTCCAAAACACACAATCTAATGGTATTCACATTGCTCAAATATTTCCCCATCCTCAATTCTCAAAATTCACATCATACACCAAAAATATATCAATTTAAATGATATTAATCTCACTTATGTTGATAAAATGATGTGGTTCATGTATTCATCTCATCATCTATAAAACATTGAATTTTTTTCTCATTCAAACTATTGGCGTAACACTCGGTGGTATATATCATCATACATCATACAATGGATCTAAAATGTCATTTTGAACATTAAGGATATCATACTTCCCTAATAAAAAAACTTTTGTATTTTATGTAGAGGGGACTTTAGAAACACATTACCAATATACATGAATTTTAATGTAATCCATTATTACTCCATATAATATATCTTGAATCTCAAATATTTCCCCATCCACTCCTCTATCACAAGTCCCTTATCTATCATGAACCACAAAAATTATGGTGCCATAAGCAATGAATCACTGATATATATAAAAAAAATTTGATACCAATATGATCATCCATAAAAATAATCAAATGGTTCCAATTGAATGGTTGAGTGGTTGATATTTTTTAATGAAAACACTTCCAAAGGTATGTGATCCTCTGTGAATTAGCTCAAATAAATAAAATAAGAACCCATCTTATCCTCGATTATTTATCATGTTATCAAAAAAGTTGTGTTTTAAATGATGATATATATATTATATGTAAGATCAGAGGATATTTGTCAAGGAACATTAATGGTTTAAGGCTTTAAATTTAAATATGTTATATAAAATAGAAATAAGAGTTGGGTGTTGAAAATAATTTGGCAGAAAAACATTTATAACTCATAGAATTATTTAAGAAAAATGGGTTCCAAAATATATAGGATAGTGGATAATTATAATTATACCAAACATAATCGAATGTTCATTATTTTAAATAGTACATTTAGTTTACAGAAATTATATTTTTGAGGGTATCCAAAATATTTATTCTCATATTTTTACTTTATCATGGTTACCATAGAATAACCCATTGATCCAATAATAACATTTTTAGGGATTATATATTGTTAATGGAATTGTGGATTATTATGTATAATATGATATCATGTATGTGTCGGAGAAAAAAGACCATTATGTTATCTAATTGGATTAACATATTAGTGCAACATAAAATCACATTCCAAAATTTGATGAAATTAAGAGTTTTTCATTCAGTGAAAAAATACATCTAAAGTAGAACCATGTTAGGATACAACTATAAAAAATGTTTTTAAAAATATTATAGAAACAAATATGAAATAAAGCATCAGACCTCCCTCCCTATGTGTGTATCTCCCTTTGACTGGTCCCTCACCATTTGGAATTCCATCAAGAGGAGTTTGAGGCTTTTATAGATCCATATTATTATAATTTCTCTCCTTGTGAGTATAAAAAAATCGAATATTTACAAGCCTTTTATAAGAAAACATAGAATTAAAAAAATATTGTTTCACTCTGATGGAAGAATATATATAAGCTATATCAAAGGTATTCATCTATATTAAAAGGTATTTTGTGATTTTTGTACATATATTTACCAATACCAATTATATCATTAGGTATGCATAATAAATGGTCATATTTAAAAAATATCAAAAAGTAGAAATTTTTTTTGAGTTCTCTTAAATGAATCCCTTTAAACATTGTATGTCATTCGAGTAAAATAATGAATGATTTTATTAAAATTTCGATATATACAGTTGGCATCATGTAGTTTTAATTTTCTGAAAATATCACTTTTTTAGGACACCAATTGGATGAACCTAGTTTATGTTACATATATGGAGTTTTATATAAAATATTAATGGATAGATCAATAAAAAATTAATTAAAATTGGAGTTTTTTTATTCTTTTCATATTTTAAAAATTACTAGACATTCCTGCATTATATTCAATACAATTTTTGTAACACCCCAGGTAAATAAATATTATAAAATTTTCATATTTAACCATATTTGTGAATAAAATATTAATATTACTTTAAAGGGTGCGCTATGCTCGATGGCGTACCCAATACGCAACAATGTGTTTCTTTGAAATCATACGTTGCACTCTAATAATAAAATAATATTATTTTAAATGGTAGTTAACGCATAGCCTTTGTATTGGAAGGAATGAATCGAACTAGCTACAAAATTATTATATATGTTTTTCAAATATTTTTACTTTTATCCAATAAATGTTAGAGGCTTAAAATGCAAATGAATCCAATTTGAAGCATAAATCTTATAATATTATTTAAAAGGTCGATTAACCACCTTTTGATGGAGAACCCTTTCTAAATATACTTTTGACAATTTTATATGTTTTATTTGAAAAAATAAAATCCTTCTTTAGAATCTGGACATCAAAATTTACTTTGTGTAAATTTTTGTTATTTTTTCGATAAAGATCATTTTTAATGAAAATGTTGCATTTTAATTCAATACCTCCTTTTAATTTCATTTATATATATGGATAGATTATATTTTTAATTGATATTAATGTGTATTTAGAATATATTATTACCATTTAATCCAATGGTGGTCATTGGAATTCATTTCACTTTGAAATTGGACTTAAACTAGTGTTAATCTTTTAATAGATATTGTTTCTTAAAAACACGCTATTTGTTTTGACAGCGGGAATTAATTATTAAATTAATTAATGAAACTTATATGTTTTGAATTATGTAAAATAGACATCATTTTTGAATTCGTAATATCAAATATATCATAGGGTGAATTTTTGGTACTTCTCTAAAAAACATCAATTTTTTATGAATAGTGAAACCACTAAGTGGTAGTTAAAAAATTGATTTTTCGTTTATATGAAACTTTTCCACTTCTGTGATTTTATTCTAAAAAATACGACATAAATTTTTGTCATTATGAAGTAAAATGTGGTTCAATGAGATTAAAATAATTTTTGGGGAATATTAACTTTTATGTTTTATTAATCGCGATTAAAGTTAATTAATGTAATTTATGATAAAAATATTATTTTAATAATATGAAATGACCTAGACACATGTCCTAACCTCATTTTATTTGTCATGTCCGACCCAAAAAAATCCATGGGACAACATGGGGACCCCATGGAGCAACTTTGGTAGGAAAATGACATAAATAACTTTTTATTTAAAGTTTAAATAAAAATGTCACAAACATGAGTTGTTTTACTAAAAAAATTATTAAATGGGGTTATACAAGTCATATGTTTTACTATAAGTATTCATTAGAAAGATAAAAATATTTCCTATATCATGATATTTTTTTAAAAAAAATTTAGACATTAACTAAATTAAATTATTTATGACACCATGATGATGCAGTGATTATCTCATTATTTAACGATTTAATTAAAATGAAACTATAATGTAAAATCTAAGACCTACACATGTAAAAAACCTACTGTATGGGTGTATTTAGAACAATTATCACCTTATCCCTGAAATATATAATTTTGGGACCTTTAAAATCCGAAAATCATTTTATAATAAAGTAACCTTTTATAACATTCCAAGAGTGCCCCTCCTCTTCTCTTATAAAAGGCCCCCACCTCTACAACCTCACCCACACATATCAAGCCTTTGGCTCATCCAAAACTGGACCATTTTGACTCTCCACATCGCTCTTTTACTCCTATAATCCTCACTTTGTGCAAAAGTCTTCCCAATGAAGCCTTTGAGCTCAAATCAAAAGGAGTTACCCGTTTTAAATGTAATGTTTTCCATAGTGTTCTTTTGTTTTATTTTGCTTCTCCAACCCCCTAATCTCGTTTTATTTATTTCTTTTGTAACAACACCAGTATCTTCAATATACTAGGATGTTGTTATGAGTATTATTAGAGCTACACTAACACACACCTCTGTTTAATGGTTAAATAACATTCTATTTCTGTGGATGGCGAATTACTGCCTCATGAAACGATGATTGTTCTATATTTTTCAGACCACCTCTCATGGTGGCCATTATGATGGAACTATATTTATTTATTATATATATTATATTTATTTCATCTATATGCTTCTATATTTTATATTTAATACATACATTTATTCTTTTCATGTTGTCCAAATGCGATAATTTCATTTGAGGAAGTGTGGACTACCGCCCCCTGAAGTGATGTGGCTTGTTCATGCAATACATGGAATGTATAAAGAATGCAATTGAGGAAATTATGTGATATATATAACATATATATTATAATGGAATTGTAATATATATATATATATATATCTCATCTAGTTTTAATTCTATTAATGTGCCAAAAAAATGAATGTAGCGTTCATGCGTACGTACGGCTTACCGTCTCCATGAACGGTACATTTCATTTATTACCTCCAAATGTTATGTACTATTATAAGTACATATATATAATGGATATATATGTCATATATTATAACTAAATGATGGATATAATTCTGGAATTATAATATATATATCTCTCTTTTAACTTTAATTCCATTAATATGACAAAAAATTGGAAGTAGCGTTCATGCGTACGTACGCCCTACCGTCTCCATAAATGGTGCTTTTAATTTTTTTTCTCTCCAAATGTTCTGAAATAGTAAAAAATGAATATATACTGGATATATATGATATTTAAAACATTAATACTATTCTGTAGATGATGTACCTATAAGTACATGGAAATTGTTTTTCCAACAAGTTCAATTTTTACTCATGTACCGAACATCGACAAAAACGTCTAATATGAAATAACATTATTAACCAATTATTATAACATTATAATATGTGATATGAACTGAATAATAATATTTAATGGAGGTCATTAAGAAATTATAAATTGACCAAATTTTATAATTCATGAGATTAAAGAACGATCGAGTCATGTCAGACAAAAGGTAAGGGATTCAACCTCTCTCGTTCTTTTTAAGTGCACTCTTTTATGTCATTTCTTTTAAGATAATATTTATTTTGTTTTGGGATGTTATTTTATATTAATCATACTTTAATTTTTATTTTCATATTATGAGAGACCCTATTTTATCTCATAAATCCATTTTTTGAAGTTTTAATTGGTGTCGTTAGGCTACCGGGTTTTCGTAAGGGATTTTTCATCTCACTTTTATTATCGTGACATTTATGCTATGTTTGCCACTATTTCCTTTTAGTGTTGTATGTATTTCCCATTTTTATACACTTTTGTAATATAATTTCTTTTATGGGTATTTACATCTTCATTGTATAACCCTTCTTCCATGGGGTGTACGTTTCGAAAGTTACCCAACTCGGTAAGGGGACCTTTCACCCTCCTGTTTTTAAAAGAATTATTTTGTTATTTCTTTTAATTCACATACAATTATGTTTGGATATGTTCTTATATATCCTTATTTATGTAAATTTTATGTCCAAGTTATGATAAACCATTTTCTCTCTCATCAACTCATTTTCTAAATTTTAAAGTGATGCCGTTAGGCTGTCAGATTTCTGTAAGGGAACTTCTTAACCCACTTTCAATTCTTTGGGTTAAACCTCTACATAATGATCCTATTATTCCAATATTATATGTGGAATATATATGTTGTAATTTCCACAAACCTTTTTGTAGATATACTATTTCTACACATAATCATCTCATTGATAAATTCTTAGGAACTTGTATGGGAAATCATAACTCAATCTCATTTCATTGAGTTAAATATCTATGTCATTGGTTTTTTTTCAAGATTATGTGTGAATTACCTAAGATTGTTTCACACTAAATATAAACTTATATCTGGTGTATTTATATTTCTCACACATAACTATGTGATAGATTTGTCCTTAATTTAAGGATACCATCTTTATAATGGATTTCATCTCAATTTACATTTCCATTGAGACATCATTGTTGTTATGCATCAATTCACTCTTATATGGTGTGTATACTGTTTTTTGACATATTTATCATGAATCCCTTTATTTTCATGATATTATAAAGTTCGGATTAAATGTTATTCCGCAATTATTTGTATTCAAGAGTCTCTCATTTTGTTAAAAACTCTTTAACAAAAATATCGTTTTTGAATGTTTTAAAGATTCATTATTCTAAATCTTTATCTTTAATGTCCATGTTTTCAAAATGGTTTTTAGTATTTATTTATATGGACATTAATTTTTTAAAGTTATAATTTCATTAAAAGCTTCAATGTGGTATGGGACACTTTTCTTCAAAAATCTCTTTTAAATGGTTTTCAAAAATGGATTGATTAATTCAATATCTTGGAATTACTTATTGTGATTGCCAATGAAATGTTGTTATTGAAATGTTTATATTTTCAATATTTTATGTGTAATGATGGTACTTGGACATTTTACGGGTGGTTACGTGATAAACCATATGGTAGGTGGTGCCGTGAATACCAGGACATGTGGTTACGTTATAACCTCCAATGCATTGGGTATGGAAGTCGGTCGTAGGGTTATTCCATTAAGTTATATTTGAGGAAGTTGACCGTATGGTTATTCCATTTAAGTATTTTATGTCCCAAGTTACCTTTATATATTATGTGTTCTTTATATGGGGTTTTAGGGTAATCTTTTGGTTACAAAAGGGGTAAGTAATGATCTTTTATTTAGTGAAGCGTTTTTTTACTACTTCATAAAGTAGAAAAGTATTACTTTGATAAAGTATTCTTCGTTTACTTGTTGTTTTGAAAAACTAACAGTTTTACTTATTTGTGTATCCTTTATTGGGCTTTTATGCTCATCCCATGTTTTTGAAATGTTTTCCATAGGTATTTAAGATGAATAGGGTCAAGGATGGGATCAAGGAAAGACATGCTATCTAAAACATGGAACTATACATGTTTCTTTTTAAGAGTTTTTATTTTATGGAAACTTAGTAGAAGTGTATACTTTGTAATCTTTGAGATGTAATAGTTATGTCCTAATTTTCTAAAACTCTAAACCTGAAAATATCCTCAATGTGAATTATTCATTTAATTCAATAATTAGTTATGTTTAAGGTCTGGGCCTTATAGTTGGTGTCAATGGTCGGTTTAGATAAATTTAGATGTTAGGGTATTCTATAAGCATAAGTAACATTACCATAATGGGTATTATTTCAGAAAGAGTCATAGTTTTTAGATAAAGAGAATGAGTAAGTATATCTTAGTGTTTATCTTCCTCATTAGTGCATGGTGATTTTGTTGATATACTCACACTGACATTTCTATTTTTAATAAATGGATAGATCTAGCAGGCACCAAAGTGACAATGGGTTTGATGGAAACTGTGGTGGTTCTCTCATTAAGAGACTGGAGGAAATGGGGGATTCAATGGGGAATATTGTGGTTATGCTAAACCAACTATCAAGGAGTCATGATCAACCACTTGAACCTTTGTGAGTTCTCTAATGCATCACGTACGAGATGACCAACTCGATGTGGAAGTTCAGGTAATAATTTTAAAGGTAACCATTATGGTTTATATGATCCTTACTTTTAAGGTAATTATGGGTTACTATATGATATGATGGAAAATGAAAGGCATGAGATAACCTTGAGGTTAAAATATGTTATGATCATTTTTGAAGATTTTATCTCGTTTTGGGGAATGTTGTAAGAATTATGTAGTTTTGGAAAAAGGACAACATGCAGACAGTGTGACAACCCGTCACATCCGACAAAGCTGTGGGAATCGAACCCACAACCAAAGTGCGACCGGTATTTATCGCCTACCACTGGACTACGTGAATTCCCTGGTTAGTTTGACTAATTATTTTTAGTTAGATGATTTTAGTAATCAAGAGAAAGATTATTTTGGGTTATCTGTGGAAATGATTAACCTTTCATGGAGGATATGTGATTAGGTTATTTACTTTTCCATATGAGACTTTAAGAGATACTAATGTTATTTGGAGATAAATGTTAATTTTTTAACATGGAAGTCTATGTGAATAAATCCTTCAAATATTTGGGTTTCAATCTTAGTTTGTTTTACTTTGAATAATTTTATGGACAAATTATTTATTGAATGGTCTTTGTTGGACTTTGGGTATTGTTTAACAAATTTTGGAGATTAAGAATAGATTTTTTTTATAATGGATTATCCTTTTTGGGTATTATCTGATCATATACTAACCTTTTTGGTTTTAGTTTTGGTTATGGTCCAAAGACATGGGAATTATATAGTTCTCTTTTTTGGATTTGGTGATTCTCTAGAAGATGATTATAGCTCTCTTAATGTAAACAAGTCATCCTAAATACTCATCTTTTGGAGAAAATATGAGTTCATGTAAGAAATATAGTAATAGTTGAAAGTCAACAAGACGAGTAAGTTTGTTTCATTATGTTTTAGTTATGCTCATAAATAAATTCCTCAATGAAAAGTAACTTAAAAACAAAAATGTTGTCTATTAATTTTTCCTACTAGGGAATCAAATACCGTTTAACCCATCACAAGTATGTGATTTTATGGTGGTTAACTTTATCTTAAATATGTTTTCAATCACTCTCCCTCGGAACATGACCCTTTCTTTTCTCCTCCATGTCCATGTTTTCCTACATGGAATCCTAGTATGGGTTAACTTGGGTGACCTTTGTACTTCACTTTCTTTATTTTAATGTGATAGTTTTACTGACTCTTGTTCTGATTTGGGATCTTCAATGAAGCTTCCAAGCACAATTTTTAAAATTGCGAGGAGAAAATTCCCAAAAGGGGGAAAGGATGTAACACCCCAGGAAAATAAAGAATATAAAATTTTCATATTTATCCATATTTGTGAATAAAATATTAATATTAATTTAAAGGAAACGATATGCTCGATGGCATACCCAATACGCAAGAACGAGTTTCTTTGAAATCATACGTTGAACTCTAATAATAAAATAATATTATTTTAAAGGGTAGTTAACTCTTAGCTGTTGTAATGGCAGGAATGAATGGAACAAACTACAAAATTATTATATATGTTTTTCAAATATTTTTACTTTTATCCAATAAATGTTAGAGGCTTAAAATGCAAATGAATCCAATTTTAAGCATAAATCTTCTAATATTCTTTAAAAGGTCGATTAACCTCTTTTTGATGGAGAACCCTTATTAAATATACTTTTGACAATTTTATATGTTGTATTTGACAAAATGAAATCCTTCCTTATAATCTGGACATCAAAATTTACTTTGTGTAAATTTTTGTTATTTTTCTGATAAAGATCATTTTTATTGAAAATGTTGAATTTTAATTCAAACCTCCTTTTTATCTGATTATTTATATGGATAGATTATATTTTTAATTGAGATTAATGTGTATTTAGAATATATTTTTACCATTTAATCCAATGGTGGTCATTGGAATGAATTTCACTTTGAAAATTGGACTTAAATAGTGCCAATCTTTTAATAGATATTGTTTCTTAAAAACACGCTATTTTTTTGACAGCGGAAATTAATTATTATATTAATTAATGCGACATATATGTTTTGAATTTTTTAAAATAGACTTAATTTTTTAATTCGGAATATCAAATATAGCTTAGGGTGAATTTTTTGTATTTTTCTGAAAAACTTCAATTTTTGATGAATAGTGAAACCACTAAGTGGTAGTTAAAAAATTGATTTTTTGTTTAAATGAAACATTGCCACTTCTATGATGTGATTTTCAAAAATCGGACATACATGGTTTTCATTAAGATGTAAAATGTGGTTCAATGAGATTAAAATAATTTTTGGTAAATAGTAACTTTTATTTTTTATTAATCGCGATTAAATGTAATTAATGTAATTTAAGATAAAAATAATATTTTAATAATATGAAATGACCTAGACACATGTCCTACCCTCATTGGATGTTTCATGGCCGACCAAAAAAATCCGTGGGTCAACTTGGGGACCCCATGGAGCCACTTTGGTAGGAAAATGACATAAATAACTTTTTATTTAAAGTTAAAATAAAAATGTCACAAACATGAGTTGTTTTACTAAAACAATTTTTAAATGGGGTTATAGAAGTAATATTTTTGACTATTTATATTCATTAGAAATATAAAAATATTTCCTACATCATGATATTTTTTTTATAATTTTTATAGATTATATAAATTTAATTATTTATGACACCGTTATTATGCAGCAATTACCTCATTATTTAATGATTTAAATAAAATGAAAATATAATGTAAAATATAAGCCCTAAACATGTCAAATACCTACTGTATGGGTGGATTTGGAACTATTATCACCTTATCCTCAAAATATATAATTTTTTTACCTTTAAAATCTGAAAAGCATTTTATAATAAAGTTACCTTTTATAACATTCCAAGAGTGCCCCTCCTCTCCTCTTATAAAAGGGCCCCAACTCTAACACCTTACCCACACCTCTCAAGACTTTGGCTCATCCAAAACCTGCCACTTTTGTCTCTACACATCCCTCTATTACTCCTAGAAGCCTCACTTTGGGAAGAAGTCTTCCCAATGAAGCATTTGAGCTCAAATCAAAAGGAGTTACCCGTTTTAAAGGTAATGTTTTCGCTAGTGTTCTTTTGTTTTATTTTGCTTCTCCAACCCCCTATAATCATTTTATTTATTTCATTTGTAACCACACCAGTATCTTCAATATACTAGGATTTTTTTATGAGGATGATTCGAGCTACACTAACACACACCTCCGTCTAATGGTTAAAGAACATACTGTTTCTATGGATGGCGAATTACTCCCTCACGAAACGATGACTGTTCTATATTCTAATAACACCTCTCATGGTGGCCATTATGATGGAACTATATTTATTTATGATAGATATTATATTTATTTCCTCTCTATGCTTCTGTATTTTATATTTAATACATACATTTATTCTTTTCATGTTGTGGAAATGCGATAATTTCATTTGAGAAAGTGTTGACTACCACCCCTCAAGAGATGTGGCTCGTTCATGCAATACATGGAATGTATAAAGAATAAAATTGATGAAATTATGTGATATATATAACATATATATTATACAGGAATTATGAAATATATATATCTGTATCATCTAGTTTTAATTTTATTAATGTGCCAAAAAAATTAAAGTAGCGTTCAGGCGTACGTACGGCTTACCGTCTCCATGAACGGTACATTTCATTTCTTATCTCCAAAAGTTATGTACTATTATAAGTACATATATATAATGGATATATATGTCATGTATTACATCTAAATGATGGATATCATTCTGGAATTATAATATATATATCTCACTCTTAACTTTAACTCCATTAATATGAGAAAAAAAATGAAAGTAGCGTTCATGCGTACGTACGGCCTACCGTCTCCATGAATGGTGATTTTAAAAAATTTTATCATCAAATGTTATGGAATAGTAAAAAATGAATATATACTGGATATATATGATATTTAAAACATTAATACTATTTTTGAGATGATTTACCTATAACTACATGGAATTCTTTTTCCAACAAGTTCAATTTTTACTCATGTACCGAACATCGACAAAAACATCTGATATGAACTCACTTTATTAACCAATTATTATAACATTATAATATGTGATATTAAATTAATAATAATATATAAAAAAGGTCATTAAAAAATTATAAATTGACCAAATTTTATTATATTAGGAGATTAAAGAACGATCGAGCTATGTCGGACACGAGGTAAGGGATCCAACCTCTCTCTATCTTTTTAAGGACACTCTTTTATGTCATTTCTTTTAAGCTCATATTTCTTATGTTATAGGATGTTATTTTATATTACTAATACTTTAATTTTTATGTTCATATTATAAGAGACCCTTTTTGATCTCATAAATCCATTTTTTGAAGTTTGAAGTGGTGTCGTTAGGCTGCAGAGTTTTCGTAAGGGATTTTTCATCTCATTTTTATTCCCGTGACATTTATGCTACATTTTCCACTATTTAATTTGAGTGGTGTATGTACTGACCATTTTTATACACTTTGTGTAGTATAATTTCATTTATGGTTATTTACATCTTCATTTTATGACCCTTCTTCAATGGGGTGTACGTTTCGAAAGTTACCCAACTCGGTATGGGGAACTTTTACCCTCCTCTTTTTAAAAATATTATTTTGTTATGTCTTTTAATTTACATAATATTATGTTGAGATATGTTCTAATATATCCTTATTTATGTAAATTTTATGTCCAAGTGATGAGATACCATTTTCTCTCTCATCAACTCATTTTCTGAATTTTAAAGTGACGTCCTTAGGCTGTCGGATTTCTGTAAGGGAACTTCATAACCCACTTTCAATTCATTGGGTTAAACCTCTATTTCATGATTTTACTATGACAATATTGTGTGTGCAATCTCTATGTTTTAATTTCCACAAACCACTGTGTAGATATACTATTTCTACACATAATAATCTCATTGATAAATTCTTAGGAACTTGTATGGGAAATCATAACTCAATCTCATTTCATTGAGTTAAATATCTATGTTATTGGTTTTGTTTTTCCAAGATTATGTGTGAATGACCTCTGATTGTTTCACAATTAATATACACTTATATTGGGTGTATTTGTTTTCTCACACATAATTATGTGATATATTTATCCTTAATTTTAGGATACCATCTTTATAATGGATTTCATCTCAATTTACATTTCCATTGAGACTTCATTGTTGTTATGCACCAATTCACTCTTATATGGTGTGTATACTATACTTTGACATATTATATCATGAATACCTTTTTCTCACGATATTATAAAGTTCGGATTAAATGTTATTCCTCAATTATTAGTATTCAAGAGTCTCTCATTTTGTTAAAAATTCGTTAAAAATAAATATCATTTTAATTGTTTTAAAGATTCAATATTCTAAATCTTTACCTTTAATGTCCATGTTTTCAAAATGGTTTTCAGTATTTATTTATATGGATATTGATGTTTTAAAATTATAATTCCATTAAAAGCTTCAAAGTGGTATGGGACACTCTGATTCAAAAATCTCTTTTAAATGGTTTTCGAAAATGGATTGATTAATTCTATATCTTGGAATTACTTATTGTGATTGCAAATGAAATGTTGTTATTGAAATGGTTATATTTCCAATATTTTATGTGTAATGATGGTACTTGGACATTTTACGGGTGGTTACGTGATAAACCATATGACGGGTGGTTCCATGAATACCAGGACATGTGGTTGCATTATAACCTCCAATGCATTGGGTATGGAAGTCCGTCGTATGGCTATTCCATTAAGTGATATGTGTGGAAGTCAATTGTGTGGTTATTCCATTTATGTCTTTTTATTTCCCAAGTTACCTTTATATGTTATGTGTTCTTTATATGGGTTTTTATGGTAATATTTTGGTTACAAAAGGGGTAAGTAATGATCTTTTATTCAGTGGAGAGTTTTTTTACTACTTCATAAAGGTGAAAAGTATTACTTTGATAAAGTATTCATGGTTTACTTGTTGTTATGAAAAACTAACATTTTCCTTCTCTGTGTATCCTTTACTAGGATTTTTTGCTCATACCATGTTTTTGAAATGTTTTCCACAGGTCGTAAAGATGAATAGGGTCAAGGATGGGATCAAGGAAAGACATGCTATCTAAAACATGGAACTAGACATGCTTCTTTTTAAGAGTTTTTATTTTATGGAAACTTAGTAGAAGTGTATAATTTGTAATCATTGAGATGTAATAGTTATTTCCTAATTATCTAAAACTCTAAACCTGAAAAGATCCTCAATGTGAATTATTTATTTAATTCAATAATAAGTAATGTTTATGGTCGGGGCCTTATAGTTTGACTCAGTTTTCACCATCCTAATATGCTCTCTAAAAAAAATTTACCTATAATTAAAAATTCAAAACAAGAATAATTAATCATTTTAATATTATAAAACATTAAACACATAACTAAATGGTAAATATAATTCCTATATATATATAGTGTAAATTTACAATAAAAAATTGTTAAATAAATAGTAAAATGGTGGGAAAATAATTTTGAATTTCAATGTGATAACACTGCAAAACCTAAATCATTAGAGTCCTAAGAAAATAAATATTATAAGAATTATGAAAATTAAAAATTAGATTAATACATTTCATATCCTAATAATTTTATGTTACATCCCATGAATTTATTGAATAATACATTTTCATTCCAATTAATATTAATGAATAAGATATTAAAATTATTTTAAATGGTATTTTTTTGTCCATTATCATACTTGACATGAAACGATGGGTTTCTACAAATTATTATGTCGCACACAATATAGAAATATACCGAAAAACAATACTACAATACTATTATTATTTTAAATTGTAGTTAAATCCATGCTATTGTTTTGGTAGGAATGAAGAAACTAACTACAATATTATTACACATGTATTTTAATAGTGTTTACATTTATCAAACAAATTTTATAGGATTTAAGTGAGGAAACATCAAATTTTAAGCTTTAAATACTATAATATTTTTAAAAGGTATTTTACTGTCTTTTGATGGAGGACCATTTTTAAATCTAGTTTTTACAATTTTATAAGTTCTATTGGATAGAATATACTTCTTATATAGAATTAGTATATCAAAACTTAGTTGCAATAAATTTTGGTTATTTTTCTGATAACTTACATATTTTAATAAATAGTGAAAAATAATGCATTTTAATTCAAAACCTCATTTTTGTATAATTTATTTATTTAGTTAGATTTTCCTTTCAACTATTTTTAGAGTTTAATAAATCTAATACATTATCATTTAATCCAATTTCGGTAAATTCGATAAATTTAATGTTGAAAATAGATACAAATACATTTCTATCCATTGAACGTTTCACCGTAAAACCCTATTTTTAGTTCTGTTTGTGGAATTAATTTTAAATAAAATTATCCAAATCTTGTGACTTGAAATATATAAAATGTATTGAATATTTTTAATCATAAGGTTCAAATTATTTTTAAACGTAAATTTAATTTTAAGGTATAAAAAATTTACCATGTTAAAAATATTATTTAACATAGTATAAGTGAAAAATTTTCAAGCGTTAATGTTAAAATATAAAAGCATATCATACCTAAAAACTACAATATTTTACTGTTAGATGAGGTGTGGATCGACTCTAACCAACCTATAAAACCTTCATTATAATCCAAATTCTGGGAAATTTATGCTACCTCTATATGGATGAATTTTATTATAAAATAATCAATAAATTAATCATTTGAATCCACCACTCCTCACGTGTATTTACCACTTCTACACTACCATATTATGAACAAAAAAGCCTTGTAGATCAACAAATATCTACCCAAACCTCTATTCCTCACTCTCTCCACAACCAAGTGTTTTTGGTCTCACCAAAATACCTAATCCAAAGTCCTCGAGGGACTTTCAAAGTGGGGATATTCAAGAGGTAATTTTCTTAAAGTACCTCTGTTAATTTATATCTTTCTCTAATTTATCCTCTATTCCTCCATCCCTCAATGAATGATTACTCCCAAAACATGTATATTCTAATGTGTTATGTTTATAATGTAATATCTCATATCCATTTAATTTCTCACCTCTTATTATTCAAATAAACAAAATTATTGTCCAAGTTATGTCGGTTTATCGCCTGTATGAATAATGTTTTTGTTCTTTTTACTTTAATACCTTAATGGATGGTCTTAAAACCATTATTCTAGTTAAATAATATTTTAATATATATATTATAACCTTTTTCATTTTTCATGATATGTTATATTAAACATACCTCCATTCTTCCCAAACTATTTTTATGCAATAATTTCGTTTGAGAAAGTGTGGACTAACATCCCCTCCAAGCAATATTACTCATTACCACAATACATAAAATGAATAAAGTATGGTTTTATTAAACCAATGATACATATATGAAATTAATAAAATACTGGTACTATAATTTAATTCTTATTAGTTTAATATGGAAAATAAATTAAAGTTGCAATCATGCATATGTATAGAATGTTTTTTTACAAATGTGAAGATAATAACTTATACCCCGCCACAACCATTATTTGAAATTTGGATTACTCTAGAATTTGTAATGTATTTAATAGAAGAATAAATACTTTATAACCTTTTAATTTATTTTTTTATTGAAAATGGTTTTGATAAAATATTTAGAATTTCAATATCTTGAAAAGATCCCATTTGATTAAAATGTAAAAATATTATTTTTTTCATTATGCTTTTTTATGTGTTATGATTATGTTATGGTAATTGGACATTTTATGGCTGGTTACCTAATAAAACAAAGAAGGGTGGTTATGTAATAAACCAAATAAGGGTTGTTCTGTGATAAACCATGAATGTGTGGTTTTGTTATAACCTCTAATTCATTGGGTATGGAAGTTAACCATATGGTTATTCCATTTTAAAAAATGATATATGCGGAATTCGACCATTTGATTAATCTATTTAAGTATGAATATGTCTAAACATACCTTTTAGATGTTATTTTTTCTTTCTATTGGTATTATGGTAATATTCTGGTTATAAATGGAACATAATGAGCTTATATTCAATGAATAATATTTAATACTTCATAAAGGAGTAATGTTTTACTTTATGTTAATGAATTCACTGTTTTCATGTTTTATAAAGGCTCATAGTTTTCCTTCTTTTTGTATCACTTACTAATATTTTTATTCTCATCCAAAGTTTTTTAAAAAAAAAATTCACATGGTATAAGGATTTGTAAAAATAATAAATAAGTCTAGTGGAAATTTATGATGAAAAAAATCATATTTTATTTTTTAAAGGGTTTCCTTTGGTTGAAAAAATGGGTACTATTTTGATGGTATAATATTGTATGATTATGTGATGATATGTAATAATAAAGTCACAATTCCCTAAAAATCTAAATCTTAAAAGATCCTTGATGTGAATGAAATTCAAATTACTGAAATAACTCAAGATTAAGTAATGATTAAGTCCATGGCCTTATAGTTGGTATCAGACATCATTTTAGATAAATTTAGGAGTTAGAATATTTTTATTAGAATATCTATAAATGATTTTTCTATTATGGTAAAATTAAAATTATATATCATATGAATATTAAAAAGTTTCTTCGTCTATGATATGTCTATCCAGAATGGTTTTCTGTAGAGGAAATAGGGAAGATGTGCTAGGAAGGCAAACAGAGGAAAACAACATTCCAAATCAACATCCTGAGATGGTCATAATTGAAACTGAACTGTTTTTTGCAGTGATGGCTCCTTTGACTTAAGAAATAAAAGGTCCTGCTATCCATTCCTGATATCAACTAGATCAACCATTAAAGGATATGTTGGTAGTTGATAATTTCAAGTGGAAATGTACGACATCATTTAGGGGATGATCTGACCCTATGTAAGATGAATGGTGGATTAAATCACTATAATTTTTTTTAATGTAATTGGGTGTTTAGAAAATCAAAATGTTAGTCTTAAAAATTATTTTTTTAAGGTGAAGCCTATTAATAGTGGTCAATGATTAAAAATATCATAGGAAGTAAAGAGATTTAATCCATGGAATGTGATAAATCTAATAATATATTCCATGAGAAATATTTTCTTTCTGATGTTCGACATATTATAAAAATATAATTATTGGAATTGAGAAAAAAGGAGGATGATTTTGTGGTTTCATATGAATAAAATTTCACCTATTTTTAAGGTATGTCCTAAATTTTATCTAGGATATAAATATTAAGATAACTAGGTTTTACTCAGGATTGATGCTGAAATATCGAAGGGCATTAGCTTCTTGTTATTTCAAACTCTATTAAAAACATTTCTGGGGTGATAAGATGGTAAAATTGGAGTTTTATAGTGATCATGTGTTCCATGAGATCAAGCAAAAGAAGTGATCCAGGTTGCATGAATTAGGGAATAATTCATCAATAAAGTCTGGAGGTATGAAAATTAAATTTGCAACTTATGAGAAGTGTGGTATATAGAATCATGGACAATGTCTCTCCAAGCCCGAGTCATTCTTCTGAAGTGCTAAGACCAGTCATATTTCCTGTAACTATAAGGAAGATGATCTGGAAGGAAATGAAAAACCTATGGTAAGATATTTTTTTCAATGAGTTTGGAAATTAATTCAATGTGTGTCCAAATGAAGTGGTGACAGGTATGTTACGTGTTTTTTCAAAATATTCTAATAATCTATTTGGCTATATATCTTCACATTCATTCATTTTCAAGTGCTTTGTATGTAAATTGAAAATAGAACCTCATGAATTTTATGTATTAATTTTGGTAAAAAAACACCAAGTTGAAGTATTAAAGAAAACAAGATTTATAAGAATCTTCATATTATCATTACTTAGATAGTATTCCTGGAAATCTTGTTTTAATTACCATAGTGTAATTTAATATCATTTTGGGTATGGATTAGCTTTTAGTTTATCATGAAAAAATATATTGTGATGCCAAGAAATTTTTATTTAATGAATTCATACCTTTGATAACATACCAAGAAGGTAAAACATTTATTAAATATTAATGTGAAAGTTATATAGATCAGGATGTTGATGAAAAAGAAACAATTTTGTTGAGTGACATTCTAGTACTGAAAGAATTTACGGAGGTTTTCCGAATGAATTTCCATGTATTGTTCAAAATATGTAGGTTTAATTTACTATTTATTTTTTCCCTGATGCTAATCCTATTTATAATCCCTATTATCGAATGGATCTTGTGGAATTGGAGGAATTGAAAAAACTATTGCAATAATTGCTTGATAAATGTTTCATTTGACCTAGCACCTCACCATGGGGAGCTCCTTTTATATTTGTGAAAACGAAAGATGGTTCTATGAGTATTTTTACTAATTACAGAACCTTGACTAACATCTCTATTAAGAAACAATATCATTTTCCTCATATCGGTGATTTGTTTGATCAGCACTAGGGATCTCAGTATTTTTTTAAATTTGATTTGAGTTCTGGGTTTCATCAGCTGAAGGTGAAAGAGGATGACATTCCAAATAAATAATTCAGAATGAGATATGTGCATTTGGAGTTTTTATTTATCCCTTTTGGGCTATCTAATGCACCAGATGTGTTTATGAATCTCATCAATGGAGTCATTCATCAGTTTTTTGGATCAGTTTTTGGTTGTGTTTATAGATGATATTTTGGTATATTCTAAAAGTCATGAGGAACATAAAAGTCACTTAAGAATTATTTTCCAAACCTTACAAGAAAAAAACTATATGTAAAGTTTCGTAAGATTGAATTTTTGCTGAAAAAAATCATTCCATAGTCATATTATTCCTAAAAATGGCAGTACAGTTGACCCTTCTAAAAGAGAAGTGTTATAAGAGTGGCCAAGACATACCAAAGTCATATAGATTTGTAGATTTATTGGATTATATTATTATAACAAAAGGTCTACTGAAAACATTTCTATGTTATCTATCCCACTAACTTAGTTAACATTTAATGGAGTTAAGTTCATCTGGAAAAAATAATGAGGTGATTTTTTTAGAAACTGTAAAGAAGATTGGTAAATATTCCAGTTTTGGCCCTACCTTCTAGGAATGGAGAATTATTTATCTAAAACCTTTTTTCATTGAGGGGAATTGGTTGTATTCTAATGAAAAATGATCAATTAATTACTTATTCTTCATATTAGTTGAAACCTCATGAGTTAAATTACCCAACAGATGATTTTAAATTAGCTAATACTGGCTTTTAATTAAAATTTTGGATAAATTATTTGTATGGTGTTATATTTGAAATATATATTGCCCACAAAATTTTGATATATATATTCACTCAGAAAATATTAAACATAAGAAAGAGGATATGGATTGAATTAATAAAAAATTATGGTTGCACCATTGATTACCCTATAAAAAATAAAATAATGTGGCTAATAATTTGATTCAAAAAAGTAATTCTACATTAACCAAGATACATTTAGTATGAGATTCTTTGGATAATGATTTGATGAATTTTGGCTTCTATTTTTTGGTTCAAAAAATTCTTCTATTTTGTTTCAGGTGTTAGTGAAATCATCTCTATTATATAGAATTTTTAAAGTATAAAAAGAAGACAATGAGTTGCAGAAAATTGAAGAATTGGTTCAGAAGGTTAATTTTCAAGAACATAACATTGATAATGATTTTTTTTATATTTTTGAAGAGATTATGTGTGCCTTTTGATTCACTACTGATGAAAGAGTTGTTTTATGAAGCTCATGGTTCTGTATTTTTAGTGCATCCAGGAAGAACTAAGATGTATAGAAACCATTGAAGGTATTACTGGTGGGATGTAATGAAAAGAGATACGACTGACCTTACCATGAAATGTTTGAAATTTAAATTAGTGAAGGAAGAATGAAAGTTGGTAAAGGGGATGCTTCATCATTTTCCAGTTCCAGAGTGGAAATAGGAAAATATATCCATTGACATCATTATGGGATTACCAAATCCATATCGATGTTAACTTCTAACATTTAGAAGTTCCTTCAGGAGTGGTTCGGTAGTTAATTAAATTTCAATATATATTTTCATCCACAATCAGATAAGAAGTCAGAATGAACAATTCAGACCATGGTAGATATGCTACATGCTTATTCAATTGATTAATAGGTATGTTTGGATAAACATATTTCTTTATAAATGTTTTATTAGAATAACATTTTTCATTCCATTATATAGATAGCTCCATTTGAAGCATTATAAAGAATGTGGTGTCGAACTCTAGTTTTTTTGGGATTAAGTAGGTGAAAGGAAGTTAATAGGACCATAATTGGTAGAAGAGATAGAAAAAAGTTCAATTGATTTAGAAGTATATGGGGATATCTTAGAGTATGAAAAAAAATTTGGATAACCAGAGGGAAGGATCTTTCTTTTTATGTAGGTGAGTATGTCTTTCTAAAAGTTTCACTGAAGAAATGTGTGTTTTGTTTTGGTAAGAAATGGAAGTTGTGTTGGAGGTTCATTAGACCATATAAAATCTTAGATAAATTTGTTAAATTTTTCTAAAGAGTGGTTTCACCTCAATTTTTATCCCAGGTAAACAATTTTTTTCATGTTTCAATGTTAATAATGTATATTCTAGATATATCTCATATTTTGAGTATATATGTAGTTTAGTTGGAAGATAATATTTTATATAGGGAACATCCAGTATAGATTCTTGACCACTGAGAGAAAGAGTTACAGAATAAGTTGATTCATCATGTAAATTATTTTTTGGAAATCCATATGGTTGAAGAGGAAACATGAGAATATGAAAATGAAATGAGGAATAAATACCCCCACTTATATGATAAGTATCAAAAATTATAGGGATGTAATTTCCAAAAGGGGAGAAGGATGTAACATCCAATGTGCTTATAGAATAATAAATTATCAAATCTATTAATATTTTTGAATGATATATTAATTTTCAATTAAATGGGATGCTTTTTTCATAGTGTACTAGACACGCTACAATGAGTTTCTCTAAGATCTTGCGTATCACACAACATAGAGTTATATATAAAAATAATACAATAATATTAATTTTATTTTAAAAGTCAGTTAAAACAAAGCCATTATATTGGCAGGAATAAACATTACTAACTAAAATATGACTAAACATGTTTTTAAATGTTTTTAAATTTATCAAAATAAATTTAGAAGCTTAAAATTAGAATAAATTTGATATTAAGCATTAAATACTCTAATATTTTTAAAAGGTATTCTTACTGCCTTTTGATGGGGAACCTTTTTTAAATCAATTTTTTTTTATAATTTAATAAGTTATATGTTACATACTATACATCGTATTTATAATATAGACATCAAAATTTATTTTGGCTAAATTTTTTGGCATTTTTATGATAACTTTCATATTTTAATAAATACTGAAAAATATTGCATTTTAATTCAAAACATATTTTTCTTTAGTTTATAAATATTGTTTTATTTTTAATTATTTTTTTTAGATTTTAATTAAAGTATTTTCTTGTCATTTAATCCAATTTATGTTATTGGAATCAATTTCATTTTAAAAATAGATATAAAAACATTTCAATCTTTTGAACGTTTCTCATTAAAAACCTTTTTTTAGTTTTGTTTATGGAAATAGTTTTAAATAATTATTTCCCAATTATGTGAATTTATTTTGATAAAATGGATTTAATATTTGGATTCATAATGAACAAAATATGCTGTAATTTCAATTTATTTTTTAGGTATAAAAAATTCACCATGGTAAAAAAATAATTTACCATAGTATACTTGACAATTTTACCAGGGTTGAAGTTAAAAGTTTAAATCATAAAATTACTAAAAACAAAATTTAATGCTTTTTTATGTTTTTATTAACTCTGATCATCCAAAACAACATTCGTTTCAATAAAAATCTGTGTAAATTAATTCCACCTCTATATGGTTGAATTTTAATATAAAACAATGAATAATCTTATCACATGAACCCACATCTCCTCAAGTAAAAATACCACCTCTCCACCACCCTATTTGGACATAAAAAATCCTTGTATCTAGATAAATATTTTCCAAAACCTCTCCTCCTCACTCTCCCAAATAAAAATTTCTGATGTTCTCACCAAAATACAAAATCCAAGGTCCTCCAAGGTCTTTCCATGAGCGGATATTCAAGAGGTAATTTTCTCAAAGTACCTCTCTTAATTTATTTCTTTTTATACTTTATCCCAACAACTATCATCCTAAAATGAATGATTAATATATAATCAGCTATATAATGGTTTAATATTTTTATAATTTAATATCTCATATCAATTTCATTCAACACCTCCTCTTATTCAAATAAACGAAATTGTTGTCCAAGTTATGTCTATTAATCACCCTTCATGAATAATGTTTGTTTCCTCTTTCATTACCACATTCATGGATATTATTAAAACCATTATTTGGATCAAATAATATTTTATAATTTATATAATAACATATTTCACATTCTGGATATGTTGTATTTAAAATACCTTCATGCTTCCCATATAGTTGTGATACGATAATTTTCTTTGAGAAAATGTGCACTAACACCCCCATCAAATCGATATGACTCATTCCCAATATACATGGAATGTATAATGGATGGTTTTGTTAAACATATTATTAATATATGATATTAATATAATAATTTAATTATAGATTAATTCTTATTATTTTAATATGACAATGAAATGAAAGTAGCATTCATGTGTACTTACGGCCTACCGTCTCAATGAATGATGCAATTCATTTCTTATCTATTAATATTATGGATTATTATAAATTCAAAGATAGTGGATATATATTATATTTAAATAATTAATATAGTTTTATAGAGATAATTTTGTCCACATGGAAATTTTACATCAAAACAAGTTCATTTTTTACTCAAGTGCCGAATATCGACAAAACGTGTGATATGAAATTAAATAATTCTATAAATTCTATAACATGATATAATGTTATATAAAAGGAATAATAAACTTGAAAATTGTTCTCAAGAAAGATAAATTATCCAATATTTATTACTCTGGAACATTGTAATTGTACGTGATGAGTAAGACTCGTGTTAAGGGATTTTTTTCAATCTCCTTTCATGGAGGCATGTTTTGATAATATACACCACCTTATTTTATATGGTTTATAATTAACCATTTTAATTTTAATTTCATTCATTTATTTTAAAATGGGATATTTTTATATGAATCATTTCCCAAAATTACAAAAGAAATGTTTTTTTACGTATGCGGTGACAATGACTTCTCTACCGCGACAACCATTATTTGATATTTGCCTTCATCTTCAAGCCTTAATATTTGTAAAAGAAAAATAAATACCATAAAAAAATATCAGGAATTTTGGTATTGTAAATTGTTTTTATAATGGCTTTATTATTTCAATATCTTGAAGTTATCTCTTGTTATTGAAATTTATTAATGTTATTCTTCCATTATTCTTATTTGACGTGATATGATTATGTTATGGTATTAGAGAATTGACCGGTGGTTACTTGAGAAACCAATGATGGGTGGTTATGTGATAAACCAGTGATTTAAAATTTAGTGATAAACCATGGATGGGTGGTTACATTATAAAAACAAATACATTAGGCATAGAAGCCGTCTGTGTGGCAATTCCATTTGTAAGAATGATATGTGTGGAAGTTGACCTTGTGGTTATTCTATATAAATAGGATTATGTATCGGGTTATGTTTTATATGTTATGTTTTTATTCAATTAGTTTTATAGAAATATTATTATTATAAAGGGTAAGAAATGAGATTATATTCCGTAATGAATATTTATTACTTCATAAAGGTGAAAATTATTACTTTACGTTAATGTATTCATGGTTTTTATGTTTTATAAAGGCTATCAGTTTTCCTTCTTTGTGTATCCATTATTGATATATTTATGCTCGTCCCATTTTTTATAAGAAAAAATCATAGGGTATAATGATGAGTAAGATAATGTGAGAAGTCTATGAGAGTTTTATCATGAAAAGAAATAATGTTTTATTTTTTTAAAGGGGTTCCTATACTGGATAAAATGGATACTATTTTGATATTATCCTCTTATATGATTATGGGATGATATGTAATAATAACGACATAATTAAATAAAACTCTAAACCTGATGAAATCCTCTATGTAAATGAATGTCAAATTATTGACTTAACTCAAGATTTGGTAATTTTTAAGTCCATGGCCTTACATTTTTAACAGTCATTGTTAATTCATCCCATCATAATAGTGTTTAAAAAATGAATAACCATACGAAGGAGTTAATTTCACAAATTATATAAATAAAGGTATCATAAAATTTATTCATAAAAAAACACTAGATTCGTAATATTAATCCTCCAGAAGATAACCATGAAGAAACTCTTCCACCAAATACCAATGTGTGTGTGCCAATAAATATATGATTATTATCTACATTTTATCTTGTATATATTTATAAGGTTAAAAAAAATCATCTTACCTCTTTATTTTCCACCAATCATATTATTTACCCTCGATAATTGAATTTTTGAGATCACTCACATAAGAATTTCTCAAATTATAACATCCTAATTTCATTCTATATTTTTTGTATTTTTTAATATATTTATTTATTATTTATGTTTAAAATTATTTTTAAAAAATGTATTTATAATAATAACATTATGAACAAATGATGAGTCAATCATGTATAGTTTAGAAATTTATCAGATAAGAAATTATTGTATATATAATACATTGATGTAGTACAAATAAAATTATCATAATTTATATATGCCTTTAATTTTATAAGAGAGGTTTAAATTTCGATATTTTTTAAAATAATGTTTGGAGATGATAAATTTCATAATTAGTTATAAATCACTCATATAAATTGTATTATCTTATTAATTATTTCATAAATTTACAATCACTTATGTCATTGAAAAAAAATCCACTTTTAATAAAATAAAACATTAATGTTAAATCCATGGTCATTCTCACATTCCATCCTAAAAAATTATATTAAATGTTAAAATAATGTGAAATTGGGAAATTGATATGAATTTCAATAAATTCCATGGGGGGATGTAAATTAATATGGATCATATTGAACTAAAATAAAACAAAATATAACATTAAATTTAATTTTCAATAATAAAAAGGGGGTAATAGGAAAAATAAATAATATATAAATATATCATGTGAAAATCCAAAAGTATAGTAAAATATGAAAGATGAAAAAAAATTTCATTAATTTTTGAATGTATCCCCCTATAGAGAGAATTTTCTAATGTTTTCAATGTAATTAAAGTGATTATGAGATTAAAGGAAATAACATGATTGTGGCCACTAATAGATAGATTCATTGTGTTATAGTTCCTTCATTGGGGGTATTGAAAGTGTTTCATGGATGTTCTTTAGGTATTTCCCATTGATGGTGATTGTCTATAGAAAAACAATATTTTTACCCTTCATTATCCTAAAAATATTAACATTAGTGATAGGGTATTTATTAATAACATAATATAAAAGCCTACCTCTACACAACATCATGCATGAATCGATATATATGACCTTTTTCCCAATATATAACTAATGATGAAGGATGTGGAGGCCATGGGAAATATTAGTTTTTTCATTATAGATTCTTATGTTCTCAAAAGACTCTCGTTATATTTCTACTAACTTGTTAATTTAGACTTTTTATTATATAAAAAAATAATTGTTATTAAATTTTTATTGTTTTATAGCCTAATAAGTCCATAGATCTATCTCAACGGGGAGGTAAATGATATTTCAAAATACAGGATAATAATTTTACATGGTAATAAGTGGTTTGGAATCAGTATGGTTATCTAGGAATGTACCATTGAGTCTAGGAACCCTATATATTCTATTATGTTGGACTATTTTTTCAAGGAATTATTTTTCCTATCTATTAGAGAAATTGATTGTCCTATTCGTTTTGGGTAATAAGTTGAATAAACTCATTGATCGACCCCATATTGATGAGAAAGTTATTTTATTATGGGGATTCTGAATGAGAACTATAGTCACTGATGATGACCTTAGGAAATAAAAATCAATAAAATATTTTTATTTTTAAAAATTCCACAAATAATTTTGAAAAATGATTCCTTATGTAATATTCTTATTTCCATTTTTAGAAATAATAAATTTAAATAATATTTTACATGTTTCCAAATGTATTTTAAAATAATCGAATAAATTCAATTCTATAAGAATAAAAATGTCAATGTAATGAAAGGTATGTTTTTTAATTTCACTTCAAGATTTATAAAAATCCTAGGAACCAAAAAGGAATATTTCCAAAATTACCTTGAATTAATTAACTTTTGACTAGTCTATTTGGGGATGATGTGGTCCTGACTTACTAGATTATTCTAAAACCTGATGATAGAATGAAAGCCTCTATAAGGAACATAATTCCATGGGACATTCACTACATTTGGGACAAAGGTAGGATAAATTATATATATACAAATGAGAATAATGTTTTATACATTCCTCTTGGATTTTATTATAATAAATTGGAATATAAGATACTTCCAAATAATTAATAATGTATCATTTGAAAGAATAAAATATTATAATGAAAAAAATTTCTCATTTTGAAACATAGTATTTGTAGGAATAAATTGGGATGGTTTAGTGTCTAAGGATATAATTATTGTACCTATATGGCCAACCACTACATTATTTACCCCCTTTTAACCTTAATTTATAATTTCAAATCCTAAAGTATAAGCATTCAAATAATGATATGTGTTTATGATTCAATATTTTTAATAAAATACTATATAGATTTATAGAAAAAATACCAAATCACTTTGGTACCTAAAATATATTACATGAATTTATCTAATGAAAAATAAATTTAAATAAAATCTTCATTAGTTGTGGTGTAGTTTACATAGGTAGGGTCCATTGTTATTGATACACATGAAATGGTATGTAGATCTTGATTGAAACATTGTGATAATATTTCCCCAACTACATAGTAACATGCATTACACATGATCTTAAATGGTGAATCTCACTAAGTTGTTTCGAATATCATGAAGGAAGTGAGATTCCATTTCAAATTATTAATATAATCATGAGTAATTTCATTAATAACATGTTTTTTCTGAGTAATAATGAGTGTGTATTTTCAATATTACCAAATTCATGAATGAAACCTTACTAAATTTTCCCATGTCCTAAGAAATATTTCTCTTCCTATACATTTATTAGAATGGTAAGTAATAAATGAGATTCATATATGATTTATATTCTTTAATACCATCATTGTTAAGGACATTTCTTAGTAATATTGATTATTATACCAATAAATAATATTTATAATAATCTAATATATGAATATTTTCAACACAATGATAATTAAAACCATCTACTATAATAAAAAAATCATCAATAGAGGTAAAAGAGTTTAGGAAATATTACATGTATACATCCATGTTATTCCCTAGATAATAAAAAATAATATATAAAATTCATTTCTAAAAAGTAACTGAGTATTTCAATGACTAAATAGAATCCTCCGATTTGTAATGGTCATAAAGGGGAAAGATAGTTTTTTCTTTTCTGAGTCCTCCTAGAGAATATGGGCCTAAAACTTTCTATAATATCCATCATTGAAATAATATTTGTATGTGCATGATAAGAACTCTAGGATATATTCAGTGAAAATTAATTATAAATGATCCTTCCTATTATTCTGATTTATGGGGTTCTAGTCTATATTGAACCCAACAGCTTCTCTGTGAATGGTTCCTTACTATTTAAATCTTTTATATTTTAATGAATTTTTAAGTAGTTTTCCTATGAGCTACCTACACTATCTTTACAAATTGTATTCCATATATATGATATATTATTCTATAAACTATTGATTTGGCCACATATTTTTAATTGTATAATGGATGTTTGGGTTTAGTCTTTGTTGTGACTATCTCGGTATTTTGGACACATCATTTAATAATATATGATGTCTGAAAATGGATGGGCTAATACTATGAATTTAAATATATTTTCATCCCATATATTATTTATACTCCCTAAAAGAATTAATTAATCTTTCATCATGCTCTAGAGAGAAAAATAAATATAAATAATGAAAAATAACTTATTTTCATTCTTGATATTTAAATATTATATATTTTCAGCTAATTGTTTTAAATACATTCCTTGGGGTTTTTTTTTGAAAAGAGGGAATGTGAGAAAGGAAGGTATATGTTTTCATTATAAAGTTAAATGGAAACATCCCTTGATGAAGGATAATATTTTACAATATAAATAGTAGTATTGATTTTTAATGATTTTCTAATGCACAATAAATCATTAACAAATAAAAATTCATGGAATTTTTCAAGACCATTACAATATTCAAAAAATGATTCATTAACTTGCCTATTTATCAATGATGAAATATCATAATATGGATATGGTGAATGAATAGTAGTGTCTATGGGGAAATAGCATAAATAAATCAAATTATCTAATGTAGATAAATTATCTTCAAAGGGGTTCCTCATGTAATTAAATATTTTAATCAGGGAAATGTCATTTCCAAATAAAATAGAGAATGTACTATTGAATATATTAATTATGTTTTTTTTGGATTTCATGAAATGTATTCAAAACATAATAAATTGATTTCAATTTATATAATTATAATATATTTAATTCATATTAAAATCTGCTAGACAAATTATAATTTTAATCCTTATAAGAACATCCTATATCACACCAATGTGTTGTACATTAATCCATTTTTCATGTTGAAATCCTATTCTTATAGTATTTAGAACCAGAACCTATAAATAAGAGAAAATTTAATGAAACCAAAAATTTTAGTATCCTCCCAAATCAAGCAAGGAATCAAACAATAAATTATTATATATAGTGTATAAAATAAAAAATATTCATGTATCCTTTAATTTAGTATTAATTGATTGTTGGATAAATTCAAAGACATTTATCTATAATATCACCCTTTAAGTTCCACTAAGACACTATTGGTAGGTACGTATCACTTTTGATAACATGTAATATTGTGAAATTTTATTCACAGCATCATTCATTGGGATGTTAGCTTGAATATTTTTAAAAAATTCTATGATTCTCTTATCAAGATCAATTTCATTTAATTTCCTTGGTTTGGTTCAACTATATTAAATGACTATTGGAATTTTTAGGCTACGTAACATATTAATTTTAACTCACTTTCCCTTATTGGAACTATTCTCAATGAATAAATTTTTCATATTTTCATTTTTTAGGATCGTTGGGATATTGGTTTCTTTAGGAGAATATAAATCAAATAAAATAGTCTTTTAGATTTTATGTTCCATGAAAATTTGAGGGTTTATATTTCTAGAATATTACTTGTTACATTGGTTGATTACAGTCTGATAATGTATTTTACCATAACATAGGATTTAGATTACCCCACCAAGTTAGAGAGTTTGACTATTTTTGGTTTTCCAATTTTTTTAAATCAAGGGTTTTGTAATGGAATTGTAGATTATTTGATTCCATTAATTTCATTTGGAAATCATGTCTAGGATAAAAAATTTTATATTTCTACTGAAAATAAAATTTTGGTAGTTGTAAATTTCTTTGGTGGTGGTGAAGGATGAATACTCTTCTTAGAGTTGTTCCAGGACTATAGAGGTTGGTTACAATACCCCTAAACCCTATATGATCTTTTATATTTCCATACACTATATGATGGTTATATTCATTCATTCATATTTGGTTGGTTATATGGGTATCATGGGATGGTTTTCTAAACGCACTTATAAGATTCTCTCCATTGATGAAAATTTTCATTGTATTAGATATCAGCTGCACAGATCATATTGAACTAAAGGAGGAGGTTGGGATTACTAAGCGGAAAGTGCACGTTAAAAAGTAAGGTACTTTCCTAAGAAAACATCATTTATGAATTCATCACAAAATAATAACTCCAACCCTCATGAACTCCTTTGATTGGAATACTGGATATCAAAATAAACTATTAATATTTTTTCAACATGATTTCAGTGAGTAGATGAATGTGAAAAGATTATACTCCCATAGAGAACCACTTATAAATACACAAACCAAACTATGATATATAATGGATTATACCACTATAGAAATACTATATTAATATTTTATAACTACTTTTATGATCAGTGAAACATACACATTACATTTTAAATCATTCCAAATATTCATGATGTGTTTCCCAGATATATTTTATTTTTCCACATATTTATTTTATTAGTACTACACATCATGAGGAAGTAAATTATTTTCAATAAAAAAATGTATTTCATGTCTTCTCAGCATCTAATTTTGGTGTTTACAAAATAAAACTTATATTTTTTTACATTCATATAATTAAAATTGAAGCACCCTTAATTTAAAAGGACTCTTAACAACACAAAAATATATTATTATTGAAAATGAATTTGAAAACCCCCTTTTGTGTTTATTTGGGTCCTCACTAGTAGTCCATTTAATTAAAATCATAAATGAAATCAACCACTGTTTATTTCCAAGTTTGGTCCTTCTTCAGGTGGGTGGATATAATCAGATTAACACTCAAAGTTGTGTGAAGTTAATTCCATCAGTATTTGGTTATTTTCAGCCATATTCAACAAATTATGTTTCGGTTCAAATTTAATTTTGATATAAAAATAATTTAGTGCATTGAAATTGGGTTTTGCATCCTTCATCAAGGGTTGTATTCCCATAAATAATTTTTTATGACACAAAATCCCTTTAACATTCAGATTCAATGGTGGAATCACTCCCAATGAATAAGGTGTTATAGAAATATCTAGAAAGAAAACTATTTAAAATTAGTCATGATATAAAATCTTATTATAATTATAAAAGAATAAACATATATTAGGTAACATACATTGTTCCTATGAAAATAACATAATACATACTATTACTTCTATGAAATAAATGCCAAATTTTGAACATGTTTAATAAAAAAATGACTAATTATGATATAAATGATAATGTATGCTATATTTCCCAAAAAATTTAATCTATCAAGTATCTATTATGGTTTAATGTGTCAATTTTTAATAGGATTTATGAAAAGGAAAAATGGATGATCAGTTTCAAAAAAAATCATAGTAAAATTAAGACATACAATAAATCACATATTTTTGTAAAATGATATTGGTTAAAAGAGGTATTGTAGAAGTATGAAAATTCATATTTATAAAACATAATGAAAATTTCATGATTATGGGGATTACATTTTTTTCATATGAATTTATTTTTTCGTGGGTAAACAAGATCTTTCTTCTCATACATTTACATTATAGTGGGTCACCTATAAGAAACACTTGACAAAAAAATACTTATATATTGTTTTAATATTATGAATGGAATTTAGGTTTTGATATAATTATAAGATCTCAAGTGTTAAATGAAAAGGATCCCTATTATTTCCAAAAAAACAAGATAATATTCACACATAAATTCTCTAGAGTATTTCTTATGAAATTAAATTTGATTAATTTAATCAAAAAATGATTTCAATGTAGTGAAATGATAAGATACAACTAAAGGTAAAGTATTTATAAAAAATTTAACTAATCCAATATAAACACAAGTGTTATACATCCCTTAATAAGACTGTGTCTTCCTCACAATGGATAAGAACTTTTTAACTCACTATCAAGAAGAGGTGGCTCCTATAAATATTCATAATCAAAACGAATCTACCAATAGTAATAGGAAGATCAAGAATGTATATGGTTATTTTAATAACACTTTAACTAAAAAAATTATAATTTTTCACTCCCATACACAAAATTGTAAATTATATACAAATGATTTATATTTATAGGATTTGGTAGGTATTAATTTTTTCGTATATATTTATCATAATCACTTTGGTCACGATTAAGGTCTTCTAAATAAATTTATATATTTTTTTAAAAACAATTATGTATATAGTATTTATTTTTTCCCAAAAATATCGAATTTTTTATGTTTCAAATGGGAGATATTATAAAAATACTTATTTATCGTCTTGACATTAAATAGATTGAGTTTTCTAAAAAGATCAATTAATTTGGGTCACTATATAGATTATATGGGATAATGATTCTTTGATGGAGTTTTCAAACAAATACATAGGTATGCACATGCTAAATATTATCTCAGTTAGATTGTAATATATTTTATAATGTGAGAATTAATGCACATGTGTCCTTGGGATTCAATGTATTTTGGCCTTTCCTTATTCAACCTCATCATAGGGCCACCAAATCAAATCCAACTAATATAAAAACACGAAAAAAGCTAATTTTACATTATTAACCACATTAATCATTAATTGATTGAATAAAATGATATGTTCTAATGTTTTATATTTCATGAAATTAGAACCCAAATAAGTTAAAAATAATAGAAAATTTTTGGAAAACGAATTTTGGATTATGATGTAATGAAAAATATAAGCAGTTATCTTAATCCAAATATCTATATAATGGAAAAATATCTCAAAAAACTACAACTATAGACATCCAAGATAAACATGCCATTATTTTTCTTCATTTTCATGATATAAAAATTACATTCCATGATTCATTTCATCCCATGGACTAATAGGTTATCTATCATTAGAGACTAGGTACATTATCATCTTATTTTACAATACTTGATATCCATTCTTCATAATGGCACCATAATAAATCATCTGTTATAAATATTATTAATAATAATCATACTCATAAAAGAGGGATTGAAAATATAAGATATTATTGAACATAAATGTTCAAAAAGTGTTGAATAATAATTCTATTAAGGACGAATTCATAAATCTATGTACAAATATGTTCATAATAGAAATATCATAACATCATGACCGATACCCATAAAACATAAGTGAGAATCAAATAAAATTAAATAAGAACACAAACCATGTTTAGAATAATTTAACATAAATATTGAATCATTAGAATATAAGAATTTAATATATAACATATTTTAAAAATGGCTTATATAATAGCATTAGGAAAAATCGCAATAATTAGCAGAATCCTAAGGTCATAATAAAATAACAAAAAAATTCATTATAACATGGAACATATATTAGTAAAGTGAACATTGCATTCATTATTCACACCATCAGGTCCCATAATTATGAGAAACTAAAATTTACTCATGAATACAATTCTCATGAGATAACATCTTTTACCCAATTCATTCAAGGGACATAATAGACTCTTCCATATTAGTTTAATAACATAACCTTATATCCATGGTATATTATGGAACCACTATTACATTGATTAAAATAGAAACAATCATCCATTGTTTATAAAAGAGAAACCCTTCACTAATACATATATATATATATATATTACATATAAAAAAATTTATTTGTAACGTCATAAGGAACCCATGGATATAAAATTGGTTTCCTATAAAAAAAATTGAAATATTATATTTTTGGTAAGAAACCCATGGAAATAAAATGGGTTTCTTTAAATGAAAAAATGGTACAAAATAGAAATAGGAACTAATTCATTGTATAATGAAAAATTAACCCCAAAAAATAGTCACCAAATTAATAAAAATATATGTTGAAAAATGAAATACTAATAAATTGTAGATAGATATTTTCATGGAAATCAAAGACAAATCAGGAAAAAAATTGAAAAAAATATGTATTCATTATTCTAAAATTCATAGTTATGAGCCTCATTTCAATAAGTATTTTTTTTATATAATGAGAATAAAGTAAGTCATGAAAATTTATTTGGTTAAAATACTATTTCCCTATAATTGAAGAGATAACGTCATTCAAATTGGATTGTTTTTTGAAAACCATGTTTAATATGAAATAGTATAAGTCAAAAATGATGGTTGGTTTACCAACTCCCTTACCATTACACTTGATTTCTAAAAAATTTATTTGAACTATTATATCTTAAATTTAATTATCTTAATTACTTATTTAAACACATTTTTGATAGACATTTCAACTTATACTATTCATTAATTATAATTATGTTCATGTAGTGTGTTATAGTAATCTCTTTTCAATATTAGGATTTAATACCTTTAACTATTTCACAAACATTATAATATTAATTACATTATCCTTTTAATGATGTCAAGTTCATCATTAATATATCTTTTCAGATACTATAATAAATTTAATAAATTTAATTATAAAACACTTATCTCATTAAAAAATTATTTTAATGGCACTATGTAAAAATGGAATCGGCATTGGCTTCTATCAATGATATTAGTATACAAAGAAGATACTTTAATGATAAATAAACAATTTAATATATTACTTCAATAAAAATATAACAATTAGTATTTTCTTAATATATTATTTAAATATTAGTATTTTCCCCATACTAACCCAATGTAGTACATTATAGCATCGTTCATCTTGGTGGTTATGTAGACCCTAAATTAGACATGATTTAAATCATTTGGTTAGCTAGGTTAAATAGGTGGAAATTTTATAATAATTTCACCAAAACAGAAGAATAAGGATATTAGTTTCATGTTTTTAAATGGTGAACCATATTTGAATATATTTTGATAATTAATGACATTATAAATGAGAAAAAATGATTATTCATAGAGCAGGTGGTCTACGCACATGCACAATTGATGTTTCAAAGCTCTTATATGTTGATGGAAATAGAATAAATAAGTGTAATAACATTAATTTCATATAAAATTTTAGTATAACAATGGTGTTGAAGTGATCATATTATTATGGTATAAATATATTTTTATATTTTGACTAAGATGAAAAATATAATATAAAGATAATTGGAGTGTCCCAAAATTTCTAATAAATATTTTTTTATATATGGAATTTTTTTGATACTACATGCTTTGATGGCATGTTATTCCAAGGCCCAGGAATCCTAGAATGATCCATCGAAAAATGGTATTATGTAAATAGCATGAGTGAGCAGTTTTAATGAAAAATTAAAATAAATCATAAATATTTTCTTAGATCAGAAATCTGAGGGCACCGTTGCATTCATGATTGTAGGTTTATGCTAGGCGTGATTTAAATTTAGTCTCCACTTTCCACAAGTGAGAAAACCCAAAAATGACATAACTGTATATAAAATATTTAAATAAAATTATTTTATTTTTAAAATTCTTTTAAATCATGAATGGTGACTCATATTAAAAATCTGAGACTGCTGATGAACTCATGAGGATATGCTTTCCTTAGGTAGACCATAATATTAACTGGTGTGGGCCAATAGTAGAAGTTAGTTTTTGGTCGTGAATAAAATAATTAATTTACAATTATTTTATTTTCAATTTCCTCTAACACATAAATGGTAATTCGGATTGAAAATATGAGAGTACCATTGAACTCATGGGGGCATGTCCCCCTAATACAGAGCCTAACCTCAACCAATGTGGGATGTGGTTCAAAGTTGATATTTGAAATTTTGTTAAGGTATATTCAGTAAAAGTTCGAGCGAGGTTTTATAACTTTTGAACTGGTGCTCGAATTGAAAATTTATGGGTACCATTGAATTCAGAATTCCAAGATTCACCTAGAAATGATTTACCTTCAGCCAACAAGGGCCGAGAGAAAAAATAATTTTGGACTTTTCATGAAAAAAAAATAATTTTAACGGATTGTTTTATTTATTTTATCTCCATTGTGTGGCGGATGACAACTCTACGGTCCAGCGATGCGGTGACGACAATGCGCATTAATGGAGGGTCAATAATGGCTCGTTTGAAACTGTGATGCTATTACCTTAATGGATCATTAAATGTGTCTCATTAAATGTGGATAATTTATAAATAATTATTAATGGTCGTAGTGTGGCTATGCTTTTTTACATTAAATAATCCAATGTGTGGGGTTTGAGAATTAAACATGGAGGAATCTATAATGAAACTCTGCTAAATTTCCTTTCCAAATAAAAATGATGAAGAACATCAGTAAGACTCCACAAATTCGATGAAACTCGAAGAACAGAGCTAGATGTGATGTTGACACCTTGAAACCTCGAGAACAAACACATAGGCATCGAATGTCAAAGAGGTAAGTGTTTTTTATGATTTAGATTTTCTTCCCCATTCTTTTGTAGAAACGACGAATAGGGATCAACCCACGAACAAGTTGACCAGTACATTGTGTGTTTGTGCGGGAGGGTAACACTATTGGGGGTTTCTTTATATAAGATTATAATTATTATTGATATATGATCAAACAAAAAATCCCTAAGCCTCCCCATTTTATTATAAACCTCTAACGTGGAGGGCATGGAATGTCAACAATAAGGACCGAGAACCTCCACTTGTGCGTTCTTGATGGTAAAATTCTCAAAATGACGGAGATGGTGATTTAAGGCCTTCACAATGAAAAAAGAAAACTCTAGAAGCTATAGACACAGGCGGTGTGAAGAACAGACCATTAGTGCACTTCCAGTCGTCCGTCAAAAGATCTCCAGCCATGCCTGAAGCAGCAACATGCGTTTGTAGTGGTGGCACGCACCAGGGTAATGTTGTTCAGCCGAACATAGGGCCGTAAGAAACGTCGTTGGTCGGGTAGAGCGGCGCGTCCTTCGGCCTGCCGCGGTGGTTAGAGACCACATCCATCATGTCGTGGCAACGAAGGATGCAGCGCAAGGCGGGGCACTATGTGGAGGATGGTGGAATACATTAGGGACACCCTATTCGGGTGGACGAGCCGTGGTTCATTGACCGCAGCTAAAGGTGGAGGCCCTACGACATCTTGTGGGGTAGAGGGGACCGGAAGTGATGCAGTTTTCACCTCCCAGTCTGGTAGTGCATCTAGGCTGCTTCATGTGTCTGGGCCTTGACCCAGCAGGCCAGCACGGTTTCATGCCCAATCGGCTGATCCTGTGCCCAACTGGTTGGACTTCCACCAATGGGCTAGGATGGACTAGACTGGGTCATCGAATGACCAGACAGGCAAGACCCTCGGCCAAACCGGGTCGGGACAAGTGATGCCCATTGGTCCTGGACCAATAGATGGACTGGAGAAGACCAATCTAGACCCGATCCGGATAAGGTTGAGTCAGTCGATTTTAAACTGCGGTAAGTGGGACCCTGGGTCAAGTTGGTCGTGTCGGTCCAACCAGGTCGGACAGGGCCCAGACACAACCGGTCCCGGGTTACTAAAACGATAATAACTCGTAGAGTGGGAGTCTGATTGACGTTTTATTTGAGTAATGAGGATACTTGAGATGAGGCGGTCCTTTTGAGATACTCTACAGGTGTTTTTTGTAAGGGTTTTCATATGTCCAGAATGGATCATACTCGAATCAAAACGGGCCCTTTTTACAATAATGCATGTATCTTGAAAAATGTGCATCCGATTGACGTCTATTTCTGGCGTTGCGACCCTCTTGATGATATGGGTATTTTGGAATGATCTACGGTGACTTTAGTTGAATTTGGTGTGTGATGAATGGATTGAGGAGAGGTTCTCCCATGCGCTCTACGTATGGAACCCTGCGGTTGGGTGAGACCTCAACACTACTGACTTTTGACTCTATATGACTCAACTATGGCTCGATGGGAATGAATTCTCTGTGACATTGTAGGCCCATAGTGGGAAGAACTTCTTTGTGAATTTTTAATCCCACGGTACGTGACGAGGAGGAGTACCTCTGTTGGCCATGATAAGTGGGAAGAACTTCTTTGTGGCTTTGCAAGCCCATGGTGGGAAGCACTTATTTGTGACTTATAAGGCCCATGGTATGTAGTGGGGGGGTGTACCGATGCAGTCCAAGGTTAGTGGAAAGAACTGTTTTGTGACTTGGAAGACCCATTGTACTCGTTAGGGTAGTTCTCTGGTAGTCAAGGTGTTCGATGTTGTTACTAATGTTTCAATTATCACAACCCGAAATATATACCTAGTGTGAGATGCCTTATGTTTTTTTATTTACTTTGATGATTGTTCTATGGAATTTCCTTTCTATTTTGGGGTCAACACTGAGAACTTTGTTACTCACCCCTACACAGTCTTCGCACACACATGTTGTTTCTAGTGAAAACGATCGACGTTTCGACATAGACTTGGTGGACTATGACCTAGAGGTTCTCAGGGGAAGAAGTCCAATGGACTCTATGACTATGGACATAATGTACTAGGACCAGTCGAGGCCATGTAGGACATGGTGGACAGAATATTCTACTTCAGCTTCCAGTAGCTACACTACTCTCACGGCCAGGTGGCATTTTCTGCAGATGGCCATCAAAGCTTCCGTTGTGTACTTTTTTGTTTCGAGTCCTTTCTTTGGGTTTTTATTCTGGAAAACTTTATTTAAATTATACATTTCACTAGGTCATATTTTAATATACTATTTTTTCTTTGGTCAGTGTGTGGGACACTATTGGGCATGTTTGTGCATACAATTATTCATGAAAATGCCTCCCACCTGCAGGTTGATGCCTTTGGTACTAGTCTCCATCCCCTACGCTTCGGGAGGCAGTCTGGAGGTAGTCACAACACAGGCCCCAGCAGACGGGTTGTGAAAAAGTGGTAACAAAGGGCATTCGGGTCCACCTCAAAGACCGGGAGTCTGTGTTTTGTTTTTGGATAATAGTGTTAAGTGTGGTGAGTCAAACATTCCGATTTAGGGAGTCATTTGTTAGTGTGTTGGGCGATGTATCCATGCACCAGGACCATGAGCTTGGTTTTTCAGATCAATACATTAAAACACTAGTTACATAAGTGTCTCCTTATGTTCTTTTGAATAATATTCATCTCACTAGATATAACCTTCTAAATGTGGTATATCGTGATCAATCTCAGGATACCTCCATATTGACGGCCAACCAAGATCACGATACGTGGTTGTGAGGAATGTTCTCCAAGTGACGAGGCATCTGTTTAGGGACTAGTGCTAGAGATGGACCCACTGAGTGGTATACTGTTGTTAGAACCACCTGTTGGTCAGCCAGGCGGCACACCTCTAGTGGTTTAGGTGGATTCATCTTTCTATACCGTGTCATGGATGACTATTTTGGAACATAGCAATGAGGCATAAGGTTCTAATGTGTATTACAGTCATCTAAGGCAATGTTCACCTGATATGTAGGGTCATCAGGACCTAGAGATTGCGGGTTCGCAAAGTAATCCATGGAAACAAAGGGTTTATAGCAGGGAATGTGCTAGTTTCTAAATATGGAATGCTTTGCTGTGATTTTCATGAAAAGGAACATCTTGTGCAAGATTGTCCCACAATTCATGCTATAGGGAAGGAGAGGAGACACTTTCAGACTATCAAGGCTTATGAACCCAATACTCCATAGATGAATCATGTTATGATGCGTGTGTTTCTACTTTAGTTGTAGTATCGATAGACACTTGTACTAGTGATTTACATTTATTTCCACTTCTTCTTGTTCAATACCTAGAGATTCTAGTTAATACTATTGAATTGACCCTCACATTTAGAGATTCCTACGAGAGGAGATCCAATGACCACAAACTAGTGCCAAAAATGTGACATGACTCATGGAGGTGAGAGTATTGGTTAGGAACTCTGGGTAGTAGTATTGAGGTGTTATAATGTCTTTATAGGTATGGACTATTATTGTTCATGATAGGATTGAAAGTATTAGGAAAATGATGTGGTTCATTAGCGGATATAGAACCAGACTTCCTTTTATCGGCAGAGGGTAAATCCATGCAACTCTTGGTGGACTCAGGTAAAGGAGGGATTATCCAAATCCTATTCAGTTGGCTTATTTGACACTCAATGTAGTGAATGTAATGAGTCCCCATGTTACTTGTTGAAAGTAGAGTATAAGGATATCTCCCTTGAGAATTTTCCATAATTACCTCTATGTTGAGAGTTAAACTTCTTCTTTGGTCTGTAACCTAGGACAACACTGATATTCACACTAGCATATAGGATTACTCTCGTGGAGCTTCATGAATTGAGGGTACAACTGGGGGACATGGCATGGGACTAGCTACATGTGGTAAAGGAGTATCCTTGAGGGCTCCATGAATGATTCTAGGTACACTCTATGTCTACTATTGGTTTTCGTATTAATTGAAACATATCTTATCATTCCTTCTTATCATGAATCATGTTCAAGACCTAGTTCTTCCCGTTAAACCATTGAGATAATCATTACATATGAAGATACCTATTGGAGTATAATCGATAATCAAAGTTATTTTTATGGTGTGATATGCCCCCTGAATTGAGAATTTCTATTTGATCCTCATGGTGGAAACATCAAGGCCTTACGATGTTAGTTTGGGTATGGACTGATCATCCACTTTTTATGCTCACAATGACTATTTTAGGCAAAAAGGGTGTGGTATATCCACAACATTGGAATGGGGTTTTCCTTGGTCTATGAAAAAAGTGAATACCAGGAAGCACAAGAAAAAGTCTTGCAAATGAGGATGAAGGCGATCACTCTTTGTTGACTGACTTACCTATCATGACCCATCCCCCGGGTCCTGTGCCATGACTACCCCAAGCCCGCCTTCCATAGGCCAGGGAATGGCGACTAGCAACAAAGGTGTATTCCCTAAAACTGGGAATGCATTGCATTTATAACCTATAAACACACACAACCAAACACATAGTAAGATATGAATTCAAGTCAACTGTATAGTAAAAAAGTTAGTACAGTAAGTAAAAAGGGTCCACAATACAAGCCCAACTAGAAAGTAAAAGTACAACCTAAATACAAAACAACAGAAGAAAGAGAAAAGTTAGCTACTGGATCACCCTCTAGGGTTCCTACCTAAAGGGTATGTATAGATTGTCTCCTCAGCATTCCACTTCCATCCATCTCCTCCGTGTACTGACTCGTCGTAAAGTCTACCTTTGGGTACCGTCCAGTCCAGGTACTCTCATCCTCAATCAGTGATGTCAATCGTCTACATCCAACACAACAAGGTGTGGGAATAGATCGTGCAGGGGTGAGTATAATGATACTCAGTAGGCACCCCGAGACCCTCTGGGTCTCACAAAATCCATCTAGGATAAATAACAAATAATTATATCAACAGATAAATGTACTTAGTTATATGCCCATACATATAGAAAAATTATCAAGTAATCTATCTCAAACATGAAGAAAAACAAAATGTACAGACTCTGCTCAAACCAGGATTTTATTCTAGGGGAATTATCAAGTAACATCCTCTTTCACATTGTCAAATCCTTAGCTACAGGAGAAGTCCTCCTCTATCGAGTATAGTGGGCATGTTGTGACAGCAAGCGTGCATCCCACTAACCTTGGACTGATGAGGTACTCCTCCTATCGAGTAATGTGGATTTTTCGCCTCACCAAGTGCGCTCCCCACCGTGGGTTTGCCGCGTCACCAAGTGTGCTCCCCCTCATAGTCAGTTGAGGTACTCCTCATGTCGAGTACCATGCGTCTGTTGCGACACCATGGTGCTGCCCACTGTGGGTCATCTGTGACACCAAGGTGCTCCCCACTGGGCTAGTAGATTCTATCTGATTCAAAACTATCAGCATTCGTCAGGTCTCAGCCAAATATTAGGTCTTCGCACTACGCTCATTGGTCTCTTGGAGGATTCGCTCAACGAGCTAATGGTCGACACTCCGGCTGTCACGAAGTCCCATGAGGAAGTATCAAAAAGGTCTGCCATGTCACCGGGGACTCAACGTAACAGACAACATGTCCATCAGATGCCCGCTCTATGAGTTATTACATATTTAGTCCCGGGGGCCCGGTTGGATTCGTGCTTGATCCAACCTGACCGTTTCCCATCTGAAACCAAAACACCAGTGAAGTATACTCAAAAGGACCAACTCACTCCAACATTTTCGGTGCCGCTGACGATTAGTCAAATGGATGTTTGGTGTTAATGATATGGCCAAAAGAAAGTAAAGGGGCGTAGTAGACCCAGGTACGGTCTGACTGACCCGGCCTAACCTGGCAAGGCCCACAGGTTCATGCCTGGTCTTCTGGAAGGTCCAGCAGGTTGTGGGGGCCGCGAGGGGCCATGGAGCCCGCAGGTGCCGTTGGGCGGCTCGACCGTGGGGGGCCACAAGGGTGTCGGGCCATTTCTATTGGGGCGATGCAAGGGCCGTGGGCCGCCTCGACCAGTGCACCACGATGGGTGTGGGCCGGTTTGGCGAGTGCACCGCGAGGGGCGCGAGTCCGTTCGGCCATGGTTCTGTGAGGGGTGTAGGCTAGTTCGGTCGGGGTGCAGCGAGGGGCACGTGCCGATTCAGTCGGGGCGCCGCAAGGGGTGTGGGCCCGTTCGGCCGGGACTTCGCGAGGGGTGCGGGCCGGTTCTGCCAGGGTGCCACGAGGGTTGTGGGCCATTTTGGGAGTCCGGAGGGTGGCGTTAGCCGGGGCGGCTAGGATGGCTAATGGCGTGACCAAAGCGGTGAATCCGGTGGGGGGTGCGGCCGGTGGGCCAGTCAGCTGGCAGGAGGCATGGGCATCGCGGCCGGTGGGGCAGGTCTGGCGGGTAGTGTGGCCGGTGGTCGCAGGGCCGGTTCGGTCGGGAGGTCGGAGCACCTTGGCGGTGGCACGGGTTGTTGTGGTTTCGGAGGGTGTCGTCATTGCCTTCTTCTCATTCCTTCTTTCTGATGAAAACCACAAAGAAGACTGGCCGAGGGGGCCGGGCCATCTTAGTTTTCCCTACACCCTCCTCTTTCAGATTTGTAGCATAAAGTTCTCAAGAAAGAAGACAATAATGTCAACCATGATCTTCTGTAATTTAATCATTCCCATTACCGCACAAGAGAAGAAGGGAGTACATGGAAAGTGATAAATAAAAAGCATTAAACCCCTACCTTTGTTCGCTTGATGTCGTTGGTTCGAGAAGGAAGGAGGTGAAGTTATCGACGTTCATCTCATCCGCCACACACCTCTAATTCCAGGCTCGGGCATTGATTCATCATAGTCACAGATTATGACGTCCCACATCGAAATAAGTCTTGAGGAAGAAGGTTGAAGGAGGTCTGTGTTCTTCGTCGGTGGAGCGTACTTCGTTGGAGAGAAAAATCCTCCAAGTGTTGGGTGTCACAGCACTTTACCATCACTTCGTCTGTTAGTGAAGTCATCCCAAACCCTCCTTCCAAGATCCATATATATAGGAGAGGGGAAGAGGTATGTAACGATTGTGTAATTTATGATGGTTCATTTATTAGGAACCTTCTTAAATTCCAAGGACACAGTTACTAAATATTTAAAAAAGTTCAAGAAAATAAATTTACATTGTCATAATAAAGTGGTGCATTGTGAAAACTTAATATGGAGGAAGTATGGCACAAATTAATGTGAAGGAAGTAAGGAGGATCCTCCACATTACCGAGGGGGTGGGGAGTTTCTTTCAAAAAGGGGGATTTAATCCTGAGGGGTCCCAACCACCATAACCTCTCATGGGTAGTTATGGTTCGGGTGGTCCCCACCACATAACCTATCATGAGAGTTTAAGGTCTGGTGGTCCCAAAACCTTAACATCCACATGGAGGTTTAGGTCCGGTGGAACCCACCTCCCAACAACCACAAGGGTGTTGCAAATAAAAATAAAAATGTCATACACTTTTATTTTTATTTTATTCTTACACGAACAACCCAAAAACTATCTTTTACCCTTTTCCATCTTTCATCGAAGTTAAAGTCTTCTTAAGTGAATATCGGCGCTGTGTGTTCAGTGACGCCCTCAGATTTTACACTCTCCAATGAAGAATTCTCCACCGACGAAGAACCCCGACCTCCCTCGACCTTTTTCCTGGGAAATTCGTCCGACATGGGATGTCCTCATCTTCGACTATGAAGAACCGACACACAAGCCCAGAATTGGAGGTGTGTGGAGGATGAGGTGAATGTCGACAACCTCACTTCCTTCCTTCTTGCGCAAATGACATTAACCGAACAAAGGTATGGGTTTAACGCTTTTTTGTTTATCACATTCCAGGTACTCCCTTCTTTTCTTGAGCATGATTTTGAATGATTAAATTATAGAAGATCATGGCTGATGTTCTTTAATTCGTTATTGGGAACCATATGCTACCACTATAAATGCGGAGGGTGCGGGACAAACTAACATGGACTGACCCCCACCTCCATTCTTCTTTGTGGGGTTATTTAGAAAGAAGCAAGTTGATGAAGGAAACAATGGAAATAGCGCCACACCCCGTGGCCACCGCCACCCGCGCTGCCCCCATGGTGCTCCGACCTCATGGCTGAACCGGCCCCGCGCCCTCCGCCCCCAACCCCCCCCCCCCCCCCCCCCGGTCAGGCCACCCACCGGCCATGCCTCCCGCTAGACGAACCGCCCGCTGGCCGCACCACCAACTAGCCAAGCCACCCTGGTTGCGCCTTCCGCCGGCCAAGCCACCCTGGATCATGTCGTCTGCAAGGTTAGGCTCGTGCCCTCGTGGCACCCCTGCGGCCAAGTCACCTTGCGGCACCCGCGGGCTCCACAGCCCCTCGCAGCCCTCATGGCCTACTAAACCTCCCTACTAACCGAGACGCATTGTGGGCCAGGCCAGACATTGCGGGTTTGGCTGGGTTGTCCTGAACCGGGTCGACAAATGCTAGGTCGGGCCGGGTCGGTCCGACCAGGTCAGACCAGACCCGTGCCCACTATGCCCCTTTACTTTCTTTTGGCCATCTCTTTGGCACCAGATGTCAGTTTGATGAACTGTCAGTGACACTAGAAATATTGGAGCGATACTGTCCTTTTGAGTATACTCCACTAGAGTTTTGGTTTAAGATGGAATCGGTCAGGATGTATTGAGTACGAATCCAACCGGGGCCCTGATACTAAATGGCTAAATTCTCCCAGACCGGGTGTTCGATTGATTAACTTTCTAAAACATTAAGACCCCTATGACGTGGCAGACCCTTGTGATACATCTTTGTGGGACTTATTGATAGTTTTAGTATCGACCAGTATCTCATGGAGTGGATCCTCCTGGAGACAAGCGAGCGTAGTGCAGAGAACTAATAGCTTGCTAAGACCTAATTAATGCTAACTGTTTTGACTCGGAGTGACTCTACTAGCCCTATGGGGAGCTCCTTGGTGTCATGATAGACCTACAGTGGGGAGTGCCGTGGGGTCACGACAGACCCACAATACTCAATAGGAGGTGTACCTCAGCAGGCTATGAGGGGGAGCGCACTTGGTGACGTGGCCGACCAACGGTGGGAAGTGCACTTGGTGACACGACAGATCCACGGTACTCAACAGGAGGAGTACGTCTACAGTCCATGGTTAGTGGGAAGTGCGCTTGGTGTCACAGAAGTCCCACTATACTCAATAGAGGATGAGTTCTCTAGTAGCCTAGGTTTCGACAATGTGAATGGGGATGTTACTTGATACTACCCCTAGAATAAAATCCTGGTTTGAGATGAGTCAATACCTTTGTGCTTATCCTCATGTTTGAGATGGATTACATAAAAACATAGGTATATGTATGGGAATATTCCTATGTTGGCTTATCTGTTGATTTCATTCATTGTAATCTATCCTAGATTAATATTTTGAGACCTAGAGGGTCTTGGGGCCCCTACTGAGTATCTTTATACTCACCCCTACACGGGATATTCCCACACCTTGTTGTGCTAGATTCAGATGAAGGACATCACTACTTGAGGCTGAGAGTATGAGGACTGGATGGTACCTAGAGGATGATTCTATAGCGGACATTTTTCTTTCTTCCGTTTTTTTTATTTGAGTTGTACTTGTACTTTCTAGTTGGGCTTGTATTCTGGCCCCTTTTACTTACCGTACTCACTTGTTTACTATACAGTAGACCTGTGATCGATTCTTATTGTGTGTTTGGTTGTGCATGATTACAGGTTATAATGGAAATGCCTTTCCAGTTTTAGGGAATACGCCTTTGGTGCTAGTCGCCAACCGCTAGCCTATAGAGGGTGAGTTTGGGGTAGTCACGCCACAGGCCATGGGGGACGGGTCATGACAAATTAGTATTAGAGGAGTCGGTTCTACCACAGAACATTGGACTCTGATCTTTTCTATGAAGCAATATTCTTAAGTGTAGTGAGTGTAGTTTTCAGTTCATGGAGTTTTGTGTTGGTGTGGCAGCTGACGTATCCATACACCAATACCATGTCTTCTAATTTCCGACTCTGTGCATGAAAACACTGATTGCATGTGTGTTTTCAAAAAATTTCTTTATGTTAGCTCACAAGGAATAAATTTTAACCATAGCACACCTGTTTCTTTTCAGGATGCCTCCATGCAGATAGAAAACTAGTGTTCTGAGAGTTTTACGCACTGATAGCCCACAGAGCGACAAGGATTTGGTGTAGGGCCGTCTTCAAGTAGAGGAACCGGAGGAGGCAGGAGCGGTACCACTCCCCGTTGGGCCATTACTGCCACAAATACTAGCAAAAGACGATGCAAACAGCTTGAGTGATTTGTACGAGTTCCAATGCTAGAGTCCACCTAGGTTAATGGGAAAGACGGACCCGCAGGCTGTTGACGATTGGCTGGATGCTATGGTGACAGTTTTCCAATTGGTAGGGATTCCAGCCAATCTCATGGTGATTCTTGTTGGCATCCTTCTACAGGAAGAAGCATTAAGATGGTGGATTTTGATGTTCCAGGTTCACGATGGGTTGAAGATTCTCTGGGAAGAAATCAAGAGCCTATTTCAGGAAGAGTTTGTTCTAGTGGCTCTTCGCACAGTGTCCATTCAGGAGCTACTTCATCTACACCAGGGCAGCATGACTGTTGCTCAGTACTCCGCGAGGTTCACTGAACACTCAAGCTAGTCCACAAATATGGTTTGGGGCTCATTCTTCAGGGCCCGAACCTTCGAGCAGGGACTCAGGTGGGAGATCTGGGCTTCAGTGATCTCACATAGCATCCCGACGTAGACAGGGGTGTTAGAGAGAGTCCTCTTGATGGAGAGTTTCCTTGATGAATAGTCACCAGCAGTGAGTCCCACTATCAGTCATCACGTAGTGGGGTCTTCGGCAATTGGTAGCAGAAAGACATCACAGAGGTCTAAGTAGACCAAACCTACAGGTGGAATACCACATTACTCAAGTTCGATGGTGCGGGGCACCCGGAATGGAGACATGCATTCCAGGAGTGGGTAGTGTTTCACATGCGGCGGGTAGGTTCACATGGCTCGTGACTGTCTGACCCGTTGTTCGGATGATCAGCAGATGTCCGAATGACCACCCAGGAAGATATAGAGATTTGATCAAGGTGGTCTTCAGGGAGCAAGTGGACATGGCAGAGGAGCTGGTTGTGCAGCTGATAGTGGGTGACGTTTGGAGGTATTGCCGCCACCACCACCAGGATGTCCACCCCGACGGCAGGGAGCAGGTGGACAGGGGAGAGCTCACCTCAAGGAAGTTGAGTATTATGTTCATGGTTCTCTGGAGATGATTTGAGGTATGATCTATGTCTACACCACCTTAGCTCTAGTACTTATAGACACAGGTTCTAGTTATTCTTTTATTTTCATTTTCCTCGTTAGGATCTTGGATATTCTTACGGAGCAGTCGCCTTGATCCTTACGGCTAGAGAATCCTACGAGAGAAGATTCAATGATTACACACTAGTTCTGGTAGTGTGATCTTAGACAAGGAAGTTATATCTTCTGTTGGGATCTCCTAGTAGCAGTGTCGAGGCCTTACGACATCATCTTGGGTATGGACTTGTTATCTACGGTCCATGCTCAGATTAATTTTATTAGGCACAAGGTGCAGTGTTTCCGCACAGATGGGATAGAATTACATTCACCGATGAGAAGTGTGCCTTTGCAGACAGGGATGGTCTTACCCAAAGGATGGTGCAACTGATTACTTATCAGTTGTCTAGCCTTACCCTCGGAGCAGTTCATGTGGATAGTCCGAACTATCCTGTAGTGGTGGACTAGTATGCATATATTTTCCCTTATGATGTTCTAGGTCTACCTCCTAACAGATAGGTTGACTTTTACATTGTATTCTACCTCGGGATGGAACCTATATCTACACTAGCATATCGGATGGCTCCCGTGGAGCTTCACAGGCTATGGGTACAATTAGAGAACTTGCATGGGAATGGATTGATCCGGCCCAGTGTTTCACCATGGGTAGCCCCGATTTTTTTCGACAAGAAGGTGGATCGGAGATTAAAACTTTGTTTCGACTATCAACACCTGAACAAGGTGATTGTGAAGAACAAGTACCCACTCTTGAGGATTGACGACCTCTTTGATCAACTGAAGGCAGCACGGTGGTTCTCAAAGATAGAACTCAGATCAGGCTATCACCGTCTCAGAGTTCGAGATGTTGATGTGAAGAAGACAGCCTTTAGATGTCGATATGGCCATTATAAGTTCTTGGTTATGACATTTGGTTTAACCAATGCTCCATAATTTTTCATGGGACTCATGAATAGGGTCTTTCGGCTATACCTTGATCGCTTTGTAGTGGTCTTCATCGAAGAAATTATGATCCACTCGACTACTGATGAGGAGCATGGCTATCATTTGCAGGTTATGCTAGATACACTCTGAGAGCACTAGAATTATGTTAAGCTATCAAAGTGCCAGTTATGGATCTGAGAGGTTCAAATTCTAAGACATGTCATATTGAAGGCTGGAGATGCAGTGGATCTAGAGAGGATTAAGGCGGAACTTGCTCGGGATCCACCCAGAAGTGTGACGAAGGTATGGAGTTCCCTAGCTTTGGCTGGCTACTACTAGAGGTTTCTTCGAGACTTCTTTATTGTTGCAGAACCACTATCAGCCTTGACGAAGAATAGGAAACCCTTTATTTGGTCGGAGAAATGCCAACGGAGTTTTCATGAGCTGAGACAGAGGCTGACTAGTGCCCCCCCATCTCGAGGCTTCCAGAGGAGGGCATAGGGTACGTAGTTTACTGCGACACATCAAGGACCGGGTTCGAATGTGTCCTAATGAAAGAGTGAGCAATGATTTCATATGGTTCTCATCAGCTAAGATAGCTTGAGCAGAACTACGCTACCAATGACCTGGAGTTAGCAGTAGTGGTCTTCGCCTTGAAGACGTGGTGGTACTATCTGATGAGAGAATGATTTATAGTGTACTCTGATCAAAAGAGTCTCATGTATATCTTCTCTTAGAAGGACCTAACCCTAAGACAATGACATTGGCTTGAGTTCCTCTAGGACTGTGACTTTGAGATAGTCTATACTCCTGAGAAGGGTAACATTGTCACAGACGCACTCAACAGGAGATCTGGTATACAACTACTAGGAGAGGTGACTGAGCAACTAGCTAATTTAAATATATCCTTTATGGAACGTGATAGATCATCCTTTATATAGTCTCTTACAGTCACTCCCACACTTATTTAGCGAGTTAGTGAGGCGCAACATGGGGACGCTGACTGCAAGGCTTGACGTGCTTAGATATCCACAGGGCAGGCAGCTGATGAAATTTTTGAAGGTGGGGAGCACGTCATCCTCTTTAGAGGACATTCCATGGTACAAGTGTCACTTCAGGATAATGTTTTGTGGGAGTTCCACACATCCCCTATATCATTACATCTAGGAGTGGCGAAGATGTACCAGGACCTCCGATGACAGTACTAGTGGCCGGGAATGAAGAAATTTTTAGCAGAGACTGTCTCTCAGTGCCTCACTTGTCATCCAGTGAAGGCAGTGCATTAGGTACCAGCAGGCATGGTTCAGCCATTAGGGGTCCCAGAGTGGAAGTGGGATAAAATATCCCTGGATATCTTGATAGGACTTCCACGTACATCCAGGGGACACGAATCAATTTGGGTGATTGTTGTATGACTCACCAAGTTGGCACACTTCCTACCGATCAAAGAACAGGGTTCTGTAAAGAGCATGAGAGGCCTTTATATGGAGGATATTGTGTGGTTACATAGAGTACCTTCGATGATCATCTCCTATCGTGATGCACCTTTTACATCCCGGATTTGGAAGGGGTTGCAGGAGGCTTTCGAGACGCAGCTTCGTTTAAGCACCACCTTCCATCGTCAGACGGATGGTCAGACCGAGAAGACCATTTAGACCATCGAGGACATGTTGCGTGCTTGTGTCCTCGACTTCGGTCACTGCTTGTAGGATCAGTTAACTATGGTGTACTTTTCATACAACAATATCTATCACTCCACCATAGGGATGGAACGTTTTGAGGCGTTATATGGGTGACCTTGCAGATCACCTTTGTGCTGGACTAACCCAGGGGAGTCAGCACTCGGGGGACCATAGATGGTACAGGCTACCACAGAGAAGGTTCAGATCATCCAGGAGCGGATGAATACAATATATAGTAGGCAAAAGTTGTATGCCGATAGGATACGGAAACCTCTGGAGTTCGAGGATGGTGACTACGTCTTTCTACGGGTCTCACCCCAACATGGTCTATATAGATTTGGAAAAGGACACATGTTATCTCCAAGGATCATTGGACCTTTTCAAGTCCTCAATAGAGTAGGTCAGGTGGCATACCACTTTTCTCTTCCACCTCAGTTTCACCGGGTGCATAATGTCTTCCACGTATCCCAGCTGAGGAGATACTCGTAGAACCCTTCTCACATCATCGACCATGGTGAGCTGGATGTTGATGATGGGGTGACTTTTACAGAGGTTCTTGTAGAGATTGAGGTTTGACGAGAGTGGGTCCTTCGTGGATGGTTGATACCTCTAGTGTGCGTTCGTTGGCAGCACGGGAACCTCCAGGAGAGCACGTGGGAGTGGGAAGCTCAGATGTGTGCTCAGTACCGCCCCACTTGTTCCCTTAGTATGATTTGTGGCTTATAGGGAAGTAAATCCCTAAGGTGGGGAGAATGCAAAGACCTAGAATTTCCATGATTATTTTAAATAAATGGGAATTTTATGAGTCCACGAATATTTACATTGTGTAATTCCGAGGCCCGGAGTGCCCAGAATGAATTTCTAAAATTTTTTTGGTTACGTTCAGTAATTGTGCGAGTGATTTTTTATAACTTTTGAACTGGTGCTCAGAATTGAAATTAGAGGGCACCGTTGAACTCGTTGTGCCAGTATTCTCTTAATAATACTATCACTTCGATGGTAGATGGTTGAGGTTAAAAGATTTTTTTTCAGTTTTTTGTGTAATAATAAAATAAAAATAAAAGGGTATGTCATTTTTATTTTTATTTCCAACACCCATGTGGGTGTTGGGAGGTGGGGTCCACTGGAACTAAACCTCCATGTGGATGTTGAGGTGAGGGGACCAGGAGGCTTTATCTTCTACATGGAGGTTTAGTTCCAGTGGACCCCACCTCCAAAAACCCACATGAGAGTTTCAAATAAAAATTAAAATGTCATAGACTTTTATTTTTATATTATTCTTACACGAAAAACCCAAAAACTAACTTTTACCCTTGACCATCTATCATTGAAGTGAAAGTTTTTTTATGCGAATACTGATGCTACGAGTTCAACAGTGCCCTCAGATTTCAATTCTGAGCATCGGTTCAGAAGTTAGAAATAACTCGCTAGCACGATTACTAAACATACCTAAAAAAGTTCAAAAATTCATACCAGGTACTCCGGGCCTCGGAATTATACGCCGTAAATTTTTGCGGAATTGTAAAATTCCCATTTATTTAAAACAATTACATGGAAATTCTGGGTATTTACATTACACTCCTAACAGTAGATGTTTTCAGTTTTTAGTTCTCTAAAGTAGAGGAGGAATGCATGAACTTCCCATAAAAATATGTTTCCAAGGATACCTCTCTACTGGGTGAGGGACTTCTATATCATTCTAAAACCAAATATGGAACTGATATCAGCATCAGTATATTGGAGGTCTTTCGTAATTCATCATTAGAAGGTGGTGTAGGTGGGGTACTTTTAGAGTAAGGGCTTAGTAAGACCCAGTGATCGAGGTTATGTGTGGATTACCATCACATTAATCAAGTGGTCATAAAAACAAGTACCCACTACTAATGGGTTTATGGGCACATCAATCTATTAAAAGGGGTAGCCTTTCACATCGATGGAAATGTGCCTGTAGGATTTTCAGCAATTGAAAAAGCAGTGATGGGTAGAGTTCCTCTATGAATGTGACATTCAGGTAGTCTATACACTTGGGAAGGGGAACATGGTGGTAGACATGCTGAATATGAGGTCTGGTTTACAGTTGCTAAATGAGGAAATAGAGAATCTTGCTGTGATGCATATATCCTTCATGGATAATTATGGAGAATATTACCTTCAGTTAATGATTTTTACTCCCCCACTCTTACTGTGAATCTGGGAGGTACAGTTCGTGGTTGTTGATTGGGAGGCCCGACGTGCTCAGTTATACTCAGAACAAGCTCCTGATGGATTTTAGATAGGTGGGGAACACATCATTGTTTTTAGAGGACACATTGTGGTACCAGTGACATTACAAGAGGAGGTGTTGAGGGAGTTACATACATCCACTTTGGAGCTACGTCCTAGTGTGTAAAAGATGTACCAAGACATCAAATGTCAGTACTGGTGGATAGGTGACAGATACCCTTGGTGTTTGGGGAAGGAGACCATGTTTTCCATTGGATCACTCCCTGACGGGGATTGAGGAGTGTTGGATGGGTTCTATGATTTATTATACCTTTTCAGTTTTTGACTGGAGTTGGAAAGGTAGAATAACGCCTAGCTCTTCACCCACAGATATTGTGAGTGCATGATGATTTCGATGTGTTGCAGCTAAAGAGGTGTATGCATGATCCATCGCATGTCATCAACTGGGGCGAGCTGGACATTGACGATGGGGTGACCTTTGCGGAGTTCACAGTATAGATAGAGGGTCTATAGGAGTGGGTCCTTCTTAGTCGGTCAATTCCTTTAGTGAATGCTCGGTCGCAGCATGGGAACTGCCATGAGAGAACATGGGACGATGAGTCTTAGATTTGTTCTCAGTACCCCCATTTGATTGAATTTCCATTATATTGGATTTTGGGGATGTAAATACCTATGGTGGGGAGAATGTAAGGTCCATAAATATCTTTTTAATGTTTCTTATGTATGAAGTTATTTTCTGACTACAAGCTCTAATGACTCGTGATTCTGAGGCCCGAAGTGCCTAGAATGATTTGTCAAAAACTATTTAGCTTTAAAAAGCACATGTGAGAATTTGTCTTGGAATAGCTTAATAACTCCTAAATGGTTGCTTGGATTAGAAATTCAAGGTCATTTTTTCTTCTAAGATGGTGGTTTTACCTTAGGCGTGAATTAATTTAGTCAGTGTTGGCCTCCAGTGACAAATCCAAAAAATGGCATAACCGTAAATAGAATAATTAAATAAAATTATTATTTTTTAAATTCTTATAACTCACGAGTGGTAACACGAATTAAAAATAAGAGACCACTGCTGAACACGTGAGGGTATGATTTCCTTATGCATTCTGTAATATTAGCTGGAATGGGCCAACAATAGGAGTTAGTTTTTGGTCAGGAATAAAATATTTATGTAATAAAAAATTTATTTTCAATTCCTCATAAACTATAAATGGTATCTCAGATTGAAAATATGATAGTACTCTTGAACTCATTGGGGGTGTGTCCCCCTTAGGCTATGTCTAACCCAAAACTACTCAGGTCAAGGGTGAAAGTTTTTTTTTTAAATTTTTGAAGTTACATTTTGTAAATGTGTCAGTATGATTTTCTAACAATTGAAATGGTGCTCAAATTGAATATTCGAGGTCACCGATGAATTCAGAATGTTGGGACTAACCTAGAAATGACTTAACATCGGATAGAAAAGGGAAAATAAATCTTTTTTTTAATTTTCAAAAAAAATAATTTAAATGATTTATTTTATATCTTTTCTCACCGTTGGGTGGCAGACAACGATGTTGTGGTGCAACGATGAGGTGGCGACGACGCGAAATAATGGAGGGTCAATAATGGTACATTTTAAACCACTATGCTATTAACATAATGGCTCATTAAATGTGGCTCATTAAATGAGGAAAATTTAATGAGCATTATTAATGGGCGCAACATCACTGTTCTTTTTGATTTCGTTAAATATTCCAATGTGTGGGGTTTGGGAATTAAACGTGGAAGATTATCAGATGACACTTCAGAAAATTTCATCTCCAATAAAGAATGACAAATAATGCCAACAAGACTCCACCAACTTCAATGAACCCCGTAGAATGGAGCAGGAAGCGGCATCAACACCTTGAATCCTCAAGAATGAATGATTCTGAATCAAACATCAAAGACGTAGGAGTTTAATATTTTTCTGATGGTCTTCCATGTTATTTTCTAGAAACGACGAAAGCAGATCTACCTATGAATATGTTAACCCACACATCATGTGTTATTGTGGGAGGGTTACACTATTGGTGGTTTCGTTATCCAAGAATAAGATTATCCTTGTATGATCAAACAACAAATCCCCGAGCCTCCCCCTGGATTATACACCACTAACGCAGATGGCTTGGGCTAACACGAACAAGGCCCAAGAACCTTCTCTTGTGAGTTCTTGATGGTCACATTCTATAAATGATGGAAAGGGTGATTTAAGACCTTCGCGGCAAAGAAGTTGAACTTAAGAGGCCATAGACGTAGAAGAAATGATGAACAGACCGCCAGTGTAGGCCTGGTAGTCCGTCAAAGGATCTGACGTCGTGCTGGAGGCGAACGCATGTAGTGGAAGTACACAGGAGCCACGTGCTAGTCAGCAGGACAGATTTCCTCCGACCACTCCAGTATCTTGGTGGAGCAGTGTGCCCATTGGCATGCCACAGCGGCTGGTGACTGTGGACATCAAGCCATGTCAATGGAGGATGCAGTGCAAGGCGGGGCGCCACATGGAGGAGGGTGGATTTCTTCCGAGAAACCCTGTTTAGCTAGAAGAGCCATGGTTTGTGGAATGTAGCTAGATGTGGAGGCACTATGGGGCAGAGGGGACCGAACATGGCGCAGTTTCTTAATCTTGGTCGGGCGGTGCACACTGGCCGCCTCATGCGTTCGAGCCTTAGGACGGTGGGTGGTGCCCCCAACGGGTTGGGCCAATTCCTCGCCCAGTGGTCTGGTCACGTGCCTAGTGGGGCCAGGCCGGACTAGGCCGGTTCGCCGGATGACCTAGCAGGCTTGACCATCGGCCAAACAGGGTCGGGTCCAGTGAGGCCCATTGGGCCGGGCCCATTGGCCAGACTGGACGGGACCGACCAATACACAAACCGGGTTAGGATGAGTCGGTCTAGTTCAAATTGGTGTATGTGGGACCGCAGGTCAGGTTGGTCGGGTCAGTCCGACCATGTCAGACTAGGCCTAGATGCAACTGGCCCCAGGATACTAAAACGCTAGCAACTCACAGACCAGGTGTCTGATTGAAATTACTTTTATGTCATGAGGACCCTTGTGACAATTCGGTCCCTCGGATATACTCTACGATTGTTTTGGAAGGATTTGTCATATTTCCGGGTTGGATCAAACTTGAATCCAACCTGCCCCTTTTTAATAAAAACATCTATATCTTGAATACCGCTCACCAGATTGACAAGACGTTTGAGGTATTGGGACCCTCTCGATGAGGCGTATATTTTGGAACTCTCTATGGAGACTTTCATAGAAGTTTATATGTGATGAATGGTTATGTAATGGTTCTCCCATGCATGCTATGTATAGAACCCTTCAGTGGGATAAGACCAACGGACTGCTGACTTTCGACTCTATATGACTCGACTATGGCCTATTGGGAAGAACATCACTTTGAATTTTTAGAACTACGGTGGGAATAAATTCTTGGTGACTTTTCAAGACCACAGTTCATGACAAGGATGACTACATGAGTTGGGAAATATTAGTGGGAAGCACTTCTCTGTGACTTTGCAGGCTCGCAGTTAGAGGCACTTATCTCTGACTTTGCCGTCCCATGTTACATAGTTGGGAGGTGTACCTAAGTAGTCTATTGTTAGTGGGAACCACTTCTCTATGAATTTTATGACACCCTATCTTTTTTAGAGGAGGATTTCTCTTGTATCTAATGTGTTTGATGATGAAAATAATGTCTCATTATGTGAGGCATACTTTCAAGAATGGGTCTCATGTATTACTATGTTATGGATTATTCACAATCTCTTAGGTTCACCCAGGTTTATTGGCCCTTATCTACTTGATGTAATGATTTATATAATTGATTAATCGTGTATGTTCATTTACATTATCTTAATTATATGATTATTATAGTTCTCTCATGTGTGGTTCCTTTCTTGGAAAGCAAAATTTCGCTTCTAAACATAAATGAAATTTTGTTAAATTAAAAGTGTTTTATATTATCTTGATTTATTTTAAAATGAAATCATCACTTTTCACCTTTGAAATGTTAATGTGTAACTATTGGAGACACAGCTGGTTTTGAAATGAAGCATGGAAATGGACCATAGTTGTATTTAATGTAAAATGTATAGAAAATATCACATTCATATATTGTATTTCAAAATTGAAGTTGATGCTTATTTTATTTTAAATATTACATTGGTAATAGATTTATATGGTCATACAAAATTATCTCTAATACTCGTGCCTATAGTTTCTTCTTGTTTTTAAATCCTTTGGTGTAGGATTCAGCTTGCGCTCGATTGCCTTGGGTGATGGTTGATCATTTTGTTGGAGTGTGACCCATTTTGTCACATGACGATCGTGTATTCATCTTGTTGAGTTGGTTTTAATGTATTATTTTTTTTACCTTTAGTCATTTTTTAAAATATATTCAGTTTGGTATTGTTTATGAACTGGGATGTTTTGGGTCTTTCTGATGTTCAGTTTATATATTTATTCTTTGGTGAAATCATTCACTTTTTGTACTCTATTGATTCTTGTCACTAGTTTCTAGCCCGTGTGGATTAGGAATTCCCTTTATATCATTCCATAGATCATCATGGGTGATCGGTTTAGGGTTGACCCAGGTTGGTTCATAACAAAATTGTATCATTGTATGTTGACTCTAAGAGGAATGTTCTTTTCATAACACCCTTTGTTACATGGGAATGTCAATGTAGATGTAGTACGGATTTCTAGACTCCAGTGGTGGGAATGTGAAGGATGCCATGATCCCTCACTCGTTCCGATCCTCGGGTTTCTATGATAATTCTGGTTTGGTTAATTTTTTTAGTCTTTTTGGATTGTTTGTTGTTTGGGATACAAAATGTGAGTTGTAATAGTGGTCTCCTTGAGCTCATAGGGCCTAGAATTCCATGTGGATCTAAGGGAATGGTCATAGAAGACTCTCTTTGATGGCGGCGTGTTCGGCATATGGCCTCCAACCATATGGCCAAGTCACCCAATGACATTAGTCCCCCCCTGTGATCCTATTTGAGGCTTCCTTAATTCATAAAATTATTTTGAAAACCCCTTGTGTTGAAACTGTTGAAGCGAGGTTTTTTTATTAATGGTTGGATTTTGGAATGTGGTAAAATGGGTTTTCATAATTAACCTAGATAATTTTTTTATAAAAATGATTATTTATATAATTACCTCTTAGGGTAAATTGGAAATGATTTAATGATATTGGAAATTTTTAATCAAAACATGGGGTTTATTGAAAATGGTTTTTTGTAAGTGTATTTTTTATTGATTTTTTTAAATGAAAAGGAGTGGGTTTTTAATCAAATAGTATTTGTGGAAATAAGATTTAATGGTCTGTTGTATAATGTTTTAAATAAAAAAATTGAATTTTTGGATGGAAACTCATTAGATTTTGTTTTTGATCATGGAGGAATATATTAAAACATGGTATCTGGGAATGTTTTTTGCCATGGTGGTCGGTAAGAATTTGGAAGGATTCATGAAATTTTGAATTGGTTTGACTTATTTGATATAAAATTGAGGGGTATTTTTTTTGCATTTGGTGTTCTCAAGGGTGATCACATGCATGGTTATATTCGGAAATGTGTTTGGGTGCTCGAAATGTCATGGTTGATGGGTGACCAAGGAGGCTTAGAAATGTGCATGTGAGTAAGACTCTAAGGGATACCAATCGTGATTGTTCAACCCTCCAGGTTTGTTTTAAATCAAAAAAAATTGAAAAGGAATGTTTTATGTTAATAGTGGGTTGTTTTCCTATGCCCAATGTTTTTAACGTATATAGTTTTTTCACTTGGATATTTTTGTGTTGATTTTCCTTGATTTAGATCTGGAATTTATTTCTTTCTATAGGTTACTCTCACAGAGCTTCTATGTGTGATCAAGAATTGGCTACAGGTGATTACCCTAAAGAAATATATCTGGTTCATCAACCTAAAAATTTCATTGGTGAGTTTCTGAAGCAAAATCCTTCTCTCTTTTGTGGACTAATGGATCCTTCCGAAGGAGAATAATGAATGTGAAAGATCAAAAGTAAGTTTAGTCTCATTGAGTTTCAATTTTTTTTGAAGATTAAATTTTTATCTTTAATATTTGAAGGTTCACCATAGAGGAGGATGAAGTTGGTATCTTAGAACAAGCCTCGTGAAGATCTTTCTTGGGCTTTATCAAGGCTTCGTTTATCTATTTATATTTTTCAGAGAAATGACTGGAGAAAAGGTGATGAATTTTTTAAAGTACGTTGATGGATTGGTTTTGGATTATTCCCATTGTTTTCGGGACCTAGTTCCTTGACTTTCAGAGTATGTTTCTAATGTTCCTATGAAAGATCAACATTTTGAGTTTGGGATTTATTCTGATCCAAAGTTAAAGGTATTAGAGTTCAATCTAACCTCTTTTTCTAACTTGCTGGGGAAATTTTTTCGTGTTGAAGTTGTGATTTAAGGAGTGAATGAGTTACTCCTCTATCCTTAAATCCCAAAAGTGGGGAAGATTCTGATAAGGATGTAGGAAAACTACATAATGCTGTTGTATCTAGTCAAGAAATCAAATGGACTTTGGATTTCTCATCAACCCCTTATGGGAATGATATCCGGGTGTGTTATTAGTGTGGAATGTAGAGCCACAATAATCAATTGTGTCCATGTACTCCAAAATCCTATCATTATTGTGGATGATTGGGTTACTTGCAGCAGTTTGGTCAGGGAATTACTATAAAGTCTCATGGGGCCAATTCCCAAAGTGATGTGCTGATGGGGAATCACTTAATGTTTATTTGATGTATTTGTCCATCTGTTTGTAATGAAATATTTGGATTCTTTTAATGAAAACCTATTTTCAATATATGTTTGGTATTTTTTCCCGAAATTAAAGTTTTTTTTTGTTTAATCTAATATGTAGATTCATGATTAGGGTTGTGGATATTAATTGCTGACTGCAATGCAGATGATTCTTCACATATAAAATATCTAGCCATATTCATAATAGTGAAGGTAGTGTTGTCAAGATACTTTTGGTGGTGTGGGGAGGATTGGATTAATTCTTGTCACCTCTATTAAGGAATGGTCTTTCAAAATGCTCTTATTGTATTCTTATTAGCCATGGCTGGTAGGTCGATGTTGAAAGGTTTTTGTTTTCATGTGTGGGAAAACCGGATGATGGATTATATTGAATTTTCCTTCTATAAATGATTGTTAGTTATTAATGGTGGGGAAACCCACCATGGTTCTCATTGAGTTTTCTATTAAGAATGAATTTGGTTCTTGTTGTTTCATGATTGTGGGGAGTCCGTTCCAAACTCCCTTGAAGTTATTGGTTCCAATGTGCTCTTTGGTTTGGTTGAGCATTGGGATTCGGGGGAAAGGGCCCAATGATCTTATTTTCAACATGTGTTGATATTGAGACTTTCTATTCCCCAAATATATTTGAGAATAATCATGGTTTATTGTTAGGTTTCTAGAAAGAGTCATACATTTTACTGATAGTGGACGATATGTTCACAGTTCAAGAGGCTGGGTCCTGTTATTATGAAATCCTTAATCTGTTATCGATCAATTGGAATGTGTTGAGACTTTTGTGGGTAAAAATAATTAATTGTGGGGAGAATTGTCGCAAATGGTTTTTATCTCTATCTTGTGTTCCAGATCGTTTATAATCTCAGTCTTTCTCCCGAGTTCCAAGTGTGACAGGGGTTATGGTTTGACGTGTTTATTTTTATAGTATGTTCATTTGGGAGTTCATAGAGAAAACATGCAGTTTTTTTCTTGGAAATGTCTTGAGCATGGTTGGCGCATGGTTTGGTAAATCATGTGTCCAAACCCACATAACCATATAGAAGGTTTTGGTTTCATAAATAGAACCTATTACAGGGTTTGTGCACGGTTTAGGCAACCTTGTGGATGAAACCTTCTAACCATGTAGAATGTGTTGGTTTCATCAAGAACCTACCAAATTTTCTAAACATGGTAGATTAAAGCATACAGGTTGGTCATGCAGTTCATCTTATCATGGGTAGTGGTTACCGAACGGTTAGTGCATGGTTTTTTAATCAGTGTAGCCAATCCGAGCGAGTTTCCCAGATAAAAAAATACTTGAAATTCCAAGTTTCCCGATTTTGGGATTTTAACTCAAAACACACCCTCCTATCCTATACTAATTCATTCAATGCTATGGGAATTTTCTCATTGCCCTCTAATCCTCTACTCCTCCTCCATTGGTATTGATCTACGAATTCATAAAGTTGGTGATAGATTTATCAAGGTGAACCCTTTCATGTCATCTCCCTCTTCCTCTTTCATTAATTTTAACTTATGTTCCTATTATCATATTTCCATGTCGACCTAGGGTTTTGGTTTCCCTTGATTAATGTTTTGGGTTTTGTCATTTTAGGGACCATCTTCTTAGATCATGGCTTTTGGAAACCCTATGTGGTGATTTCATGTGTCCATTGTTGAAGTGCCATGGATTCGAGGTAGATTTCCCATGCACCTTCCCTTTCTTCTATGTAAATCTTTTATTCCATTCCATTGTCACCTCCCTTATGTTATAAATATTGATCTATGTAATTTGAAATGTTTACTGTGTGTGAAAAGTGGTGTTTATTCCTTAATATGTGATAAATATAATTGGTTTATAAAATATTTAACACCACATTTTCAATGAAATAACCAGTTGGATTTTGTGGGTAGTTTATGGCATGTAGGGAATGGTTTGGATTTGTTAATAAATATGTGGATTTAGAAATTTTAAATTATTTTTCATTGAAGTTGTTTTATTTTTAAAATAAGTATGTGTTTGGCAGTGAAAGGGGTTTGAAATGTGACAATGGGTTGGGCCCATCTGGAATTTTTATAAAAATGGATTTGAAATGAAGGTTTAATGGAAATGTTTTAAAAGTGTTTTTGAATTGATTTTTAAGTGAAAAATGGTTTGTTTAAACCCCTTATTAATGGTGGAATTGGATCATTGAAAATTTTCATTTTTGTGGAAAACACATAAAGGCATGTTTGGAAATTTTTTGAAAATGAATAAAGTGTTTATTATGAAGAGATCAATTGAAGGATTCTCATACCATATCAATCTTAAATGGATGGAAGGTCCTCATTGTGTAATCCTTGTGATCCATTATTATAATTGGAGTTCCTCTATATGGACTCTTTTTTGTTCTATTCTTTTTATAGCTTGTGAATCGATCCTTGGGGTGGGTTATGGGAAGCACAATTGTTGAATTATTATTCTATAAATAATTTTGATCGGTTTCTTAGTTAGAATCGATTAGTTAAACCCACTTTTATACATGATACATGAGAACCTGTAATATTAAAATATTTTTTGGAGAATTATTGATACACTAGAATGATTATTAACTACTTGGTGGCCCATATCAGGTGGGTATATTTGGGTTATTACTATGGTATTTTCCCTTGGTCTATACTTAGTTAGGGTGGTTGAGAGTGTTAGGAATTTTTTGATTTCATCATGTAAGGAATGCTATTCGGGATGGGTCACATGTATTAGTATGTTCGGAATTATTCACGATCACCTAGGTTCACCCATGTCTATTATCACTTAACTGTTTGTATTAATGATTGAGATACCTGTTTAATCTTGTATGTTAATTTCCATTTGATTCATTATATGATTCTTAATGTTCTCTCATGTGTAGTTACTTTCTTGGAAGTTTATGTGTTGGTTTCCATAGGTTAATGAAAAAAATTAAAGTAAAAGTGTTTTATATTCTTTTTTTCCATTTTAAAATGAAATAATCCCCTTCACCCTTGAAAATTTCAATGTCTCTCTATTAGAAAGGATCCTATATTTGTAATGAAGTAGGTAAATAGACCATAGTTTTTTTTCAAGTAAAATGTTTACAAAATCATCATTTCATATATAGTATTTCAAACTCGAAGTTAATTTCTATTTTATATTAATGGAATTTTACTAGGAATAAATTTATTTTGGCTTTCCTACAAGGTTTTAATAATCACACCTATAGTTTAATTTTGTTTTTAAGCCTTTCATGTAGGTTTCAATTTTAGTATTATTTATTTGAGTGATGGTTGATCATTTTGGTGTACAGTGACTCACAAAGTCATGTGGAGATCATGAAGATATCTTGTTCGATTGGTTTTAATGTACTGATGTTGTACCTTTTATAATTATATAAAAGTTGTTTTTTTTGGTATTGTTTTTGAATTTCGATGTTTGGTTTTTTTGTTTGGTTTATTTTTCTTATTCTTGGGTGAATCATTCCCTTTTGGTACTATGTTGATTCCCAGAACAAGTTTCCTACCTTTTTGGGTTGAGAATTCCCATCAGGCCATGCCACATATCCAATCGGGAGACTAGTTCAGGGTTGATCCGAGTTGGTTCATGACATGTACCACTAAGTGGGAAGTGTGAGTATCCATTACAAACTCTTCATATATTATGAGTGGAACCATTTTTTTCCTATGAAATATTAAAACCTAATTCCGATTATCAGAGAATCCATTAGGTGAATTTACTAATATAATCTGGTCGGTCCAGATCTCAATGTCATTATCTCCAAGTTGGGCCCCTATCACATTACAATGAAATATAGGGTCATCTATCGTCAACTAATTCCTTTTAATATTTTATTAAGGTTACAATTATGATCTCCATAAAATAATAAAAAATTCTACCTAATTTTAATAATTCCTCATCCATTCTCTCTTTCATCTTCACTAAAAAAATGTTAATCATGTTTGTCCACTTTATTTACCTCTGAGGTTTTCTTCTGATGAGTTATTATGTTTCTAAAGAGTTGTTTCTCATGTTCAAGGAATCTAAATTTCAAGGTAGGGGATATTTGGTTCCCCTTTTTATTTCCATTTTTCAATCATCTTGAATTACTTAAATTTAATTGACATTTTTTTCCTTTTGTTATAATCTCTTAATGTACTATTATTAAGAGTAAAAATTCACAATCATTATACCACCTTACTATATAATTATGATGAAAAAATATTTTTATACTTATGATAACCATTATTGGAATCCCTATTGTGTCCATGTATTTTTTTGTATTTGTTATTACCAGATCTGTTGGATCACTAAGAGTGGGAGGGGGAGAATCTGTGATATATCTCCTTTTATGAGTTATTACATTTATTACCCAACCTGTTAATCTATTTATGATTCTGGACCAACTCAATGACTTCTTAATACAACACCATCATGTGTGGGAAAAATAATATTCTCATAATATATTAATTAATTTTTTTGTTTAAAGGCCTACTACATTCCTTGATGGTTATTCCCCCAAACATAGATTACCCATTATAATCATATTATAAATTAAAATATTCTCCTAATTCCATATTATCTTTCTCAATTATACCAACTAATCACCTTATCATCCTCAACTGGTAGTTCTACCTAGTCAATACTCTTCAGAAATTGGTTGTAACCCCCCCCCCTCTCATCAAAAGATTCTTCAGTTTTTATATTGATATAATATTAGAAACTAATCCTCTTTTTACAAAGTGTTCTTTCTATACAAGAATGTTTTATATGGATTATATTAATAAAACTTCTAGATCTTATACCGTGTGATAGTATTCAAACTTCCTCTAGATTTTGAATGATCTATTTTTTCCTAAGCTTCTATGAATACTCAGAAATATCTCCATCAAGTACTCTTGGATTCAACTCACCATATTATGTATATGATAATTTCTATATATCAAGTTCTCAAAACCCTCTTACATAGTGTATCAATGACCATTAAATCTTCAAAAGAGATAATTTTATTATATTACTTGATAATTTATACATAGAGATATTTTTCATTCCCTAATTATATTTGTATTTTTAAACTCCTTAACCAATGTATTTTACAATATTCTCATTCAAAAAATTCATGATTTTTTTCCAAGGATCCATATATAAATCATCAAAAAAATTAGGTTTTTCAGTTATTGTAATATGAAACAAAATCATTATATTTAAACTCATTAGATAATATCTTACACATGAAAACACATGTAGTTTTCTTATAGAAATGAATCTAATAATGTGGATATCATTTCATCTTTTTTATTCATTATGGGATATTTCTATAAAGTATATTCCTCTCATAATATATTTCTCACATTAATGGTATAAAAATAGTATAGTATATTTCTTATATAATCATCTCAAGGGTTGTTTTGCATAAGTAAATTATCTTACGATTTCACAATTATAAAACAAGATGATCTTTATAAGTGAATTATCTTATGAAAACATCAACATATAATAAAAGCCTATAAAAACTATCCATATTCTAGACTCTATTATCTTACATATTCTTATGCATAAGTGAATTGTTGGGTTATATGGTTTACATAAGATAAATTCCATTGAAACTTTTTTTTATCTTTTTCTCCTTACCAAGAATATAAGTGATCACATATCTTGGTCTTCCACATATATTTATCACACATTATTCTTAAAATGTTTCCAAATTCAATATTTTCTAAAGACAATGATCATAAACCATTCATCTTATTCCCCAGTCATCATAATATACACCCTAAATACCTATTGATCTTTTGGAAAACAAATTCCATAATTACATTAGAACAATAATATATCCCTTTGAATTTTTTGGAAATACCAAAAATCATCAATTCCAATATATGTGATTTAATGAATTATTAATTCCCCCAACTAACAATCACACTCAATGATCAGTGCGGCAGTATTCTCATACCTACTTATTCTTATTGAGGCACTCTCATTATATTCTCCCTTTTTCAAATATGAGAGAAAAATGAAATGATATAGAGGTCATAGAAAATATACTTTCATTATTCTACTCTTTGTCTATATCGGCAATCCAAGTCTAGAAAGAAAGAGAGATACAATAATGGTTTCTCATACTATAGATATAGTACTATTCATGTGATATAATGGTCAAAATATTTTGAAATATAAAATAGGGTTGATATATAACATATTCCCTTAAAATAACCATGTATCATTTACACAACTCAATATACCATAAAAATATTTCATGTAAAATTCATGAAAGACCCTCTTTGTCTCTTATTTTCATAATGGACACTACCCCGAAATAAGTTAATTTAAAAATTTAAAAACCTTGACCACAATATCTTGGATTTAGTGGTTACTTTATTACATTGGAATAAATATATTTATAAATCATGAAGGTTAGATTAGTATAGTATTTTTGAACATCATATACATATATGATACCAATTTTACATTGGGGATAAAACATTAAACATAGTTATGGGAAATATTCTCTTTCATTGATCTTATTCAAAGGATTCTCCTTCATATCAATCAAAAAAGGAAACAAAATAAGGGAGATCTCAAATACATAGTACGGGTTACATAGAGAAGAATCATTATTTAATCTGTAGTGTGTAATCAATATGGGATGGAACTAAATAAACACACATACCATTTAAGAAATAAATATTATATTAGGAGAAAATAAGGCATAATAATTAGGTAAATTTAAATAATTGGAAGAAAATTCCATTTGATCACCACCTTATGCACAATATTAATCCCTCGGAAATATGATAGTCAAAATCTCATTGATAATAATAACTTAATTATTAGTAAATGAAATGATTAATTATTATAAATCATGTTATTAGGTATATAATACATCAACCATCATGAGATTTCATAAGAAGGTTTAATCATTATGGGTAAAACCCAATTCAGTTTGGAAATTTGATTTGTCTCATAAGGCATATCAATGCATCAAGTGGATATATAATTTCAATCCATGCCCAAAAAAACATGCCCAATGAATTTTACATAAATAAAATCTGTAAAATTAATTCATGAATCAATATTCCTTATCAAAAAATATCCATATTGGAAAAATAAGACAGATTTATCAATAATTTCTCATTCAATCAAATAATTTCAAATTTTGACACCATATGTTTAAATGGTATTCATATTTGGAAGTAATTATATCCATGATACAATAATATGGATATTTAAGTGAATATAAATAAATAATGACCACAAGTAAGTGAATTCATCAAATAATGGTATTAAAATATCATTAAATATAATTATTGAGAAAAATATCTTTTTTCACGTTAAAACCTACATTTTAAAAAGAAAATGAAAAAATAAAAAGGAAAATTGTTTCTTTGATAATAACCATGAAAACATGTGACATATTATCCAATGAATTAATTCCTCATGTTAGATGGGAAAGTTACTTATGCTGTTTATGTTAAAATAAAATATTTGTTCCATATTTTAGTTAGAAAAGTCATAATGAACTTCTTTTGGAAAATAAGGAGAAGATTCCTTTTAAAACATTCGGTAAAAAGATAATCATTGATAAAATTTAGGTTAAAAGTATTTATCATATTATAAAAAAACATTTTATTTTTTTAGAAATCATATACATATAATATAAATATTCCTCAGTGGATAAAAAAATTTAAACAATACTGAATAATGATGTAATTGTGAAATAAACCCTTACCAAATTGGTTTCTTTCGATTTTTATTCCTCTTAAAAGAAATAAATTAAATTGAAACTTTAAATACTATGAAGATAAATTGATTCATGCTATAATATAATAATGGTATGGAATATAAATGATATAATAATAAATAATAGGTGAATATGGAATATGTTTCATGGATGTAAAAGTGGGACAAGAAACTCTTACCTGAATATTTCCAATAGTTAAATATAATTTAATCTAATATATAATGGTTTAAAGTGTGTTATTATTTTATACCATAACCATATTTATATTTATTATTTTATATATAATCCTTATATAACATATTACCACCCATTCGTATGTAATATTTCATTATTACCATTGGTTCAGGTGTTAACTTCTACATTTTTTCCAGAATAATTTATCATATAAGTTCTAGTTCATGAACATGGGGTATAGATTTTTTCATCTTCATAAGGTTATTAATTACATAATAATAATGTTTAATTTTTTAATAATTTTTTTTAAACATTATTTAAATTTAGATATGTAAAATGATTCACATCGCTTTGTGGAGATGGTGGGACGTATGTATGCATGAGAAATGGGTTCGTTGCCTTAGTGTTGATTTGGTAGTAAAATGGATGATATATCAATTTTTTAAATCAATGTCATGTATTTAATATCTTATTTATCCATTATTTCCATTATTATAACCATCCAAGTAAAGTGGTGATGAAAAACGAATTGTGCCACTATATTGAGATGGTAATCTGTACGTACACATATGCAGCGATTTCATTTTTCATATATTGGATAAATGGTGGAATATATTTTCCTCATAATCACAATAATATGTATATATATATGATACTATAGTTATTTTTTTATGTAAAAAACATATTAAGAGAAATTAGAATAAGAAATAAACATGAAAGAGTTGGTAACGTTGATTACCTCTTCTTGACTGGACTCTCTTTAGTGATTTTCTTTAGGGATCTATGGTAGGTATTTTGATAAGAAAAATACCTATATAATGTGGATAATTTATTTTTTGAGATAATTATTCTGGATATGCTATAGAAATATGGCTTCAAGAGGTGAAAATAATTGAGAAATGATGTAACCATTATAATGGAACAGATGGTCTCTTTTGTGATTTCTCAAAATATTAAAATATAATAAGACCATTATTGATTCAATTTCCTAAGAATAACCTTTAAATTTATATATCATGACATTTTAGATTATATCATACCCACTCTACACTTATTTATGTTTTTTTATTATTTCAAATTAATTTAATAGAAATCTTATATTCATAAAATATCATTATTGTCAATTTTGAAATTATTCATAACAATTAATTTAATAATGCCAGTAAAATAAGATAAATTCAAAACTATCAATTTGATACATCACTAAAATTTAATATTAAACTATAAAATTTGTGCATAAAATTAATTAATTCATATTATATTACATTAAATATTTTCAATATAATTTATTTTATTTTACCATTAATTGAATAATTACTCTGTTAGTGTTGGGTAAGAATTTATGGTAATTTTTTCATCACTAAATACCTGGAATAAATTATCATTATATATAGAAATATTTTATATTTATAAAAAATATATATATTAAAAAATATCCACTTGATAACCCCATATTCTAAATGATATTTTTATTTAAAACATTAATGTGATAACTTCATCATTTCTTTAAATAAAATACTATTATGGTCATAATCTCATACATGTGGCCTGAAAAGATATCAAATTATAAATTTTTATGATTTTATTCAAGATAAACTCATAAATTATTATTTTTTCAATTTTCTGGGTCATTTTACTACTTATATATATTTTTTATAGTTTTTAGTAACATTTAATTGATTATTTAATTTTCATTGCACAAGCACTAAGTCAGTGATTCATAAGACTTTAATGTAACTATTTTATATATAGAAATTAAAATAAATTTATATCATAAAACAAAATTTAATAGAGTAATTATAAGAATGTATATAAATTCATTATGTATATTTACTCATATCAATGACAAGATAACTTATTTAATTTGTTATTTGGATTTTATAGCCTTATGCTAGAATTACACAATCACTTGGATAATATTATTGTTATATAACTTGAAATTTAAAACTTTTAAGTAAAAATAATCATTTATAGAATATATTTAAAAAAATACTTGGGTAAAGACTTTGTACCTCTCAATTATTAGTTATAAGACACTAAATTTGACTTCTCCTCTGTTGTTCCAATACTACACCATCATTGAAAATGATTTTCATATTTATCATGTAATATTTTATAATTTTCATGTTTTGAAATTTTTTATGAGATTCATATTTTAAGTTATAAAATTATTCATTCAATATGTTTTAATGAAATTTATGTCAATATTATATCTTGATGACATTAAAAAATATACCAAATAAATTTTATTATTTTTTACTATTCCCCAAAACATTAGTTTTTCTTGAACTTCTAAAAATATCACTATTGGAAAAAACATAAATGTTTATTTCAAAAATTATTTCCATTTTTTCAAATTAATTTTCTAAATCCTGCGAATATTATTTAAAATATTCACCCATAAAAAGAAATAAAAACAATTTTGAATGAAAACATATTTCTAATGCCTAAAATAATATTATTTATGGTTTTGTACTTATACAAAATGTATTAATAAATTAATATTTTAAGTATATATTTTATATATTTCATAATTTTCTTATTAATATTTACACCCAAAGATTTAATAGTTATTTTAAAATGATCATATTTGAAAAAAAATCATAGTTTTTTAAAACATGTTATTGCATGTTGTGTACAAATTTAAACATAATGGTCCTTTAAAATCTTGGGGTTCTACATTATCCCCTACTTAAATATATTTATTCCAAAAAGTTTTATGTTGTAAACAAAAATATATTGTTTTAAATTTAAAAATACCTTTATGGAGAAACTATGTTGTAAGAAGGGTTAATAAAACAACCACTTGATAAAATATAATGAGAAGTATGATATTAATATGAAGTAACAAGTACTAGGTTTTCATAATAGAGAATATAATTTGTAAGGAGAATAAAGGATATATTAGAGAAAACTAACTCAAAGGGGCTGATGGAGAGTGATAGATAACATATCTATTAGAATGTTAAGCATAAAAACCATAAATTTTTGATGTGTTAAAAGGCCATTGATTTCTTGTTTGGAAAAATAAACAGTTCATGTTTTTAATTCAAAATTAATTTCATAGAGTTGAGAAATTATTTTTCGACCTAGGTTAATAACATAATGAAATATACAAACATAGGAATTAGAGTTTCATCCTTTAATCAATTTCCAGCACATACTCATCTTTTGATCCAAATGAAAAAAAAAATTCCATGGAAGGAAAAAACAATGTCTAAATATCATAAAATTCAGAAATGAATAAATATTTATTCCTAGTTTCATTAGAAATTTACTCCAATCAATATGGTTAGTGCAAGATTATATATTTCCTAAAATGAATAATCATTAATTTGATAAAAACTACGTTAATAACCCAAAATTATTTAGTATCACCGCAAATTTAACATACATAATTCATTAAATATGTATTCCACAAAAATATTCTAGCCTAATATTTATACTCAGAAATTAAAAGGATTTGACCACATTGTCTCCTATGAAACATTTAATATTTATCACTGAAAATGTGCACACTCTAAACTTATAATCTACATTATACACTAATCATTTCAATAAATAACTTGAATCACCATAATCTAAAAAATAAAATCATATATTATTTAAAAAATTAGTCTATATTCCTCAAAAAAATATAATATTCTTCTTACACTAATCATATAGGGTTCCCTAAATAATGAGTGTCTTCCAAAATATTATGAATCGATTAACACCAAATCAATTTCCAATAGCATGGTAATCTATAGGATAAAAAATATGTTCCAAAAATGAAAATATACTTTTTCTATAATATAATTTCAATAAAGATAAACTATGTTATACTAACCATGACATCTTGTTGGCCGGTGGTAGGTGATTCAACCGTATCCTCCTTTGGTTATCGTTTCATGCCTTGTATCCTTTATAGATGGAAAAGGTTTTCTCCCAACATTTAGGTAATATTTTTTATAAAACAATATTAGTATAATCCATAAAAATTTACCAAAAATGTTATAAATAACCTATAAAATAATCTATATTTATTCGACATTAAAAAAATGTTTTACCCTCAAATGTTATCTAATACTTTTTATTTTTCATTATCAAAATTATAATATCCCATAATTACCCTAAAATCATAGATCATATAAACCATATCCTTCCATTTGAACTTATGTCCACAAAATGTAAATGCCTTTTTCATTAATTAACTAAAGCATGTACTGAAAGAATGGGTCGTATTTCTAAAATATCTCCAAAAATATTCGTATACCCAATTAACTCCCATTATATAAAACCTAAAATTAATGTTTAATATTATAAACATATCATAAATATTAAAATCATAAACCCAGGATGGTGTCTAAATATTTTAGGTTAATGAAGACAATTATAAATACAAAAACAACACAGTCCATAGATGTTTCATGATTCTTATAAGAAAAATATAATTTTGAAAATACTTCTAACACATAAATTGTGAATCGCAATACATAATTATTCTAAAATTCCATTAGAATGATCTAAATCAACACTTTATTCATTATATTTAATGTTAGTGTGTATGCATAAAACTATAATAATCAGAGTGAGCTATCAAATATTACTCAATGAATGTATAAATCATGACACGTGCTTCTCAATATATGAGTTTTTATGTTTAACCTTGTTCATCCATGGTCATTACCAAAACAATAGAATGTGATTCAATCCATAGACTTATCCTCAAATTCACTCATATTGTTATCTTCCAGAATCTATTTTCTCTTAAATATAGTTCCAAAGTTTCTACTAAAAATCCTTTAATACTAACTATAACAACCTCGGCCCTAGTAGCTCGGAGTCAGTTATCAGTTAATTAAATTGAAACAAATAAATATTGTCAAATCCGGAATGACCTATAAGGTGAGTAGTTTTAAAAGACCAAAACTTATATGAAACCCATATTACATTGGGGATAAAACATTAGTCATAGTAATAGAAAATATTTTAAATACTTGAAAACATTCAAATAATTCTCTTTCGTATCCTATGTAATAGAAGCAAAATAAGTGTGATCTCAAATTCCCATTAAGAGTAACATATAGTGGATGATTTCATGAATTAGTAAAACATAGTCAAGATTACTAGGTTAAAAATCAAACACACATACCATTAAATTAATAACTTTTCTATCCAGAGACGATAAGGCATAATCTTTATGGGATTGAATATAATTGTAAAAAAATCCATTTTATCAAAAACTTGTGTACAAAATGAATCCATAAATAATATCATAATGAAAATATCATAGATAATAATGAGTTAAATACTTAATTATTTTACTTCGTAATTTTCGGGTCACAATACCTCTACTGTTATTACCTTTCAAAATATGGTTTAATCATTATGGTTAAAATCCCATTTATTTTGGCAAAATGATTTGTCTCATGAAACCTAATGATGCATCATGGTGCTATAAAATGCTAGTCCCCACCAATCCCCACATGCACCATGCATTCCTCATTTATCAAAATGACGGATTTAATTCACGATTCACTATGAATTATCATCAAATATCTGTATCGTATAAAGTACACCAGTTTATCAATAATTCCCTATTCAATAAAATACTTTTAAAATGAAAAACCATATTGAGAAATTTCATTCAAATTTGGAAATTATTAATCTTGTTATACAATAATATTTATATTTAGGAGAAATGAAATATATAATGATCACATGTAATTTATTACTATAAATTAAGGTAAAAAATATGATTAAATTTTTTTTTGAGTAAAATACCTTTTTCACATTGAAAATTCACTTGTAAAAAGAAAATGTGAAAATAAAAAGGAAAAACATTTCATTGAGATTAACCTTATAAACATGTAATGTACTCTTCAACGCATCAAATTTTAATATTGGTGGAGAAAATATGTCCTTACATATAAAATAAAATAAAACATTAATTCAAATTTTTTGTTCGAAAATTCAAATTAACTTGTTTTCAAAATGAAGTAACATTCTTTGTAATGTTTTTGGGTTAAAATTAAATCATGGGTAAAATGACATTAGAAAATTTTAGTAGAGTTATAAAAAAATGAAATACTTTTTTGAAAACATTAACATGGAAGAGAGATATTCCCCAATACAGACATTAACATAAACTATCCCGAATAACGAAGAGATTATAAAATAAACCCCTTCTACATAGGATTCATTTGATTCATAAGACCCATGAAAGAAATAAATTAAAATGAAACATTAAATACCCTTAATAAAAATATATTCATGATAAAATATACCAATGTGGACGTATATAAACCCAAAAATAATTATGTGGGGAATATTGTGTATGTCTAACTAAAGTAAAAGTGATATGAGAAACCCTTACCATAAGCTTTCCTTTAGTTGACCATTCTATAAACTCCTCTAAAATGGTTAAAAATAGGCTATTAATATACACTAGAACCACATTAATATTTTTTATATTATATATAATACTTATATAATATCATAAAATCCATTCGTTTGTAATATTTCTTTATTACCATTGTTTCAAATTTTAACTGATTCACCATTCCAAGCATGTTTTGTCAAGTAATATACCATTCATGTTATTAGTATATATATTAATTTAAACATCCCAAGTATGTAATGAATAATATTTATTCTTATATATGTCTATTTATGAATTAGATAGTGTTTTAGAGGCTTAAAATGAGAATAAATCCAATCTTAAGCATGGAATACACTAATATTTTTAAAAGATTGTTTTACTGCCTATTGATGGAAAAACATTTTTAAATAAATTTTTTGACAATTTTATAAGATCTATATGTCCAAATAAACTTATGAATTATAATTTTTACATTTAAATTTACATTGGTTAAATTTTTGGTATTTTTCTGACAATGTTCATTTTTTAATGAATAGTGGAAAATACTGCATTTTACATCAAAACTGTTTTTTCATCTAATTTAATTATATGAATATATTATATTTTTAATTTATTTAAAGTGTAAATATAATATATTTTTACCATTTAATCTAATTGTGGTCATTGGGATTAATTTCACTTTGAAATTGGTCATAAATAGTTGTCAAACTTTTGAAAGAAACTGTTTAAAAAAACACGCTATTTGTTTTGACAACGGGAATCATTTTTAAAATAATTACTGTAATTTTTGTGTTTAGAATTTGTTAAAATGGATTCCATATTTGGAATCAGAGGTTCCAAATTATTTAATTAAGTCTCTTTTGTTTTTGGACATTATGAATAGTAATGACGGTAATTATCTTTAATTATCGTGATTAATTAGTAATCGGGTAGTTATGAATAATAAAATAATATCATAATAACAAAAAATGACCCCAACATGTGTCCTAATTCTACTGGTTGTGTCATGGACGACCATGGGTTTCCTTGTTCCAAACTTTGGGACACCATTGAGTCACCTTTGTGTGATAGTGACAGTTTATATTTTTATTTTTAAAGAAAGTTAAATATAACAAAGTATGTAACACCTAAGTAAAACAATTTTAATTTTGTCTACATAAATGATCTCTTGGACTATAAATAGTAATTGTAAATATAAATGGATTTCATACATCATAGTATTTTTCATATAATTTTTAGACATTATATAAATTTAATTTTGTAGGACACCATGACGATGCATTGATTACCTCATTAAAAACGATTAAAATAAAATAAAAAGATAATGTAAAATCTATGCCTTACACTTGTCAAAAACCTATTTTATGAGAATAATTCGAACCCTTATCACCTTATCCTCGAAATATATCAAATTCGGACCTTTAAAATCCGAAACGCATTTTAAAATAAAGTAACATTTATTTACTTTCCAAGAGTGCCCCTCCTCCCTCTTATAAAAGGATCCCACCTCTACCACCTTACCCACACCTCTCAATCCATTTTATCGGTCAATATCTTCTCATTTTATCTCTCCAAATCCCTATCTTCATCCTATAATCTTTACCTTAGGCACAAATCTCTTCAAAAACCCCTTTTGGTTCAAACCAAGAGGAGTTACCCGATTTAAAGTTAAAGTCTTCTCAAATGTTCTTTTCTTTTATTTTGCTTCTCCAACCCCATAAATGCTTTTTATTCATTTCATTTGTAAAAATAAAAGTATATTCAATATACTAGGATGTTTTTATAATACTTATTAGAGCTACACTTACACACACATACATCTAATGGTTAAAGAACATATTGTTCCCCTGGATTGCGAATTTCTGCCTCAAGAAACGATGATTGTTCAATATTCTTATAACACATTCAAAGGTGGACATTAAGATGACACTATATTTATATATGATATATGATATGTTTATGTTTTCCTTAAGATTCTGTATTTTTAATTTATGGCATACCTTTATGGTTTCCATTATGGGTAAATTCGATATCTTCATTTTAGGAAGTGCGGACTACTGCCCCCTCAAAGTGATTTGATTCGTTAATTCCATATGTGGGACATATAAAGGATGGAGTAAATGATATTATATATGATATTATACTGGAATTATAATATACCTTTAAATCATTATGATTAAATTCCATAAAATACGAAATAGAAATGAAAGTAGTGTTCATGCGTACGTACGGCTTACCGTCTCTATGAACGGTGCATTTCACTTCTTACCTCTAAATGTTATGTAATATTAAAAATGCATGTATATACTAGATATGTATGACATATATTATATCAAAATCATGAATATAATTCTATATATAATGGATATTTTACCAGATGAACAACATGTAATTATAAAGAGTTTATTTTTGACTCAAATAACAATGATCGACAAAACGACCACTATTAACTTAAATAATTACATAGTGTTCTTAGCCTGGTAATAAGTGATATAAAATGATTAATGAACTCGAAAAGGTTCTTAAGAAAGTATAAATTAACTCAAGTTTATTATTCAAAAGTTTAAAGAATGGCCGAGTCAAGTCGGACCCGAGGTAAGAGACTTCATTTCAATCTCTTTTCATTGAGGCATATTTTGATTTATACACAACTTTCTTTTATACGGTCTATAAACCCCTTTGACTATTACGTTTATTCCAAAGGAATATTTTATATACGAAGCGTTCTACTAAATGAAAAAAGGGAATGTTCTTGTTGTACGTATGCGGCGACAACGACTTCTCCACCGCTATGACCATTATTTGAGTTTCGGCTTCCTCTACCAGACATATGTTTTTTTAAATGAAAAATAAATACCATGTTTTATTTTTCTTTTTATTTTGGTATTCAAATAGTTCTGATAATTTTTTTATTATATCAATGTGTTATTGATATCTTGTGATTGAAATGTTAAAATTTTAGGTTTCCTTTATGCATATTTTATGTGATACGATTATGTTATGGTTCTTGGGAATTGTTTATGAAGACGGGTGGTTCCGTGATAAAATAAGGGCAGGTGATCCTGATAAAGCTCTCCAATGCATTGGTAAACGTGAAGGGTTTAAACGTTAAGGTTTCTCTAAAGAGATTTAGGGAATATACTGTGATGGGTATTCCAAACGTAACAATTAAGGTTACTCCCTATATAAGAATGTTATGAATGCCTCCAGTTACCTTTATGTCTTATGATTTCTATGATTTATTCATGATTTTATTAGGTATGTTAATATGATTATGTTTTATGAGTAAAGTATGATTTCATATATGGATTAATTTTTTAATTTCGTGCTTTTATATCTCTTACTGATCTTTTTAAGCTCATCCCATGTTTTTGAAATGTTTTTCATAGGTTAAGGGAAAGGTAAATGATGTGATGATAGTGTCAAGGAAGTGTCCATAATGAATCCATGTTTTATTTTAAATATGTTTCTGTTGATTGGAAATATGAGTACTATATTTTATGTAACCACGTTGTTTAAATGTGGAATGTAATGCATGATTTATTATCTAATTCTCTAAAACAGTAATCCTGAAAAGATCCTCAATGTGTATTCTTGAAATAACTCAAGATTGTGTAATGTTTAAGGATGGGGCCTTATATTAATTGTATATTTTTTTAATACTATAAGTATCTTTTAAAATTATTTAATATATTTTTTATAACCATTATTGAATGTTGGATATCGAAAATGAGATGTATCACTTCATGGTGATGCTAAGTCGTACTTATGCATGAGTGCCAATATCATTACCATAATGGGGGAATGGATAGGGAAATTGATGATATATTAATTTTTTGGAATCAATATCATGTCATATGTATCATATATATCTATTATTTTTTATATTATAACCATCCAAGTAAAGTAGTGACGAAAACAGAATTTCACTACTACCACTACAAAAAATTCTAATTTAATGAAGTTTCCTTAAAAAATGTGGCTAAATTAGTGATGTTTCTTGGAAACAACCCTAATTTAAAAATGTTTCAACACAAAGTCACTAATTTATCCACATTTTTTGGATACATTACTAATATATATATATATATATTGCTCAATTTCCTACATCGATTTGAATATATATATAAATATATATAATTATATATAAACACAGACACATATATATAATCATAAAAATAAAAATATATTTATTCATTTATATATAAACACCTTCAAACACACACACACAAATATATATATATATATATATATATATATTTATTTATAAATATACACATATATATATATATATATATTAAATTTAGTCATGTTTTTAAGACATCGTGGCTATTATAGTGGCATTTTTACTATTGATTTCAAACATGGCTAATTATATATATATATATACAATTATAATTATATATACGTATATATTCACATATATATTTACACACACACACACATATATATATTTTAAATTTACTCATGTTTTTAAGACATCTTTGCTATTATAGTGGCATTTTTTCCAATGATTTAAAGAATCGCTAATTATATATATATATATATATATAATTATATATTCATATAAATACACATATATATTTACACACACACACAATTATATATACATATGTATATATAGATATGAACATATACCTAATATATATATATCGATATAAACATCTGATATATAGAAAATATAAACATATAATATATGTAAACATAAAATATAAACATATATATATATATAATATCAACATAAAATATAAACATATATATATAATATAAACATATAATCATATATATACATAGATATATAAACCTATTATATAAACACACACACACACACACACACACTTATATGTAATATAAAATATAAACCTATATGTAAAGTACACACACACACACAAATATATATATATATATACATATATATAAACAAAAACATAGATATAATATAAACATATAAATAAAAAAATAATATGCACATATATATATTATAAACATATAGATAATATAGAGGTATTTGTAATGACAAAACATAAAAATGTAATATATATATATATATAATATAAATATATATATGTCTCTGTGTATAAATATAAACATAAAATTAAAACATATATATATAATATAAAACATCTAAACTACAAAAAATGGGTATTTAGAGACATTTTTAAGAAAAGTTGTCTATTGTAGTGACATTTTTACCATTGTTCTATGACGTGGCTAATTAAATTTATATATATGTATATATATACATATACACATATATTTTTACACACGCACACACACAGACATATATAAATATATCTGTAAATTATATATATATATATACACACACACAGATATATATATATATATAATATAAACATGTATATAAAATATAAACATATATATAAAATATAATCACACACACACACAGATATATATAATGTAATATAATTTAGACATATATATAATATAGTATATACATAAAAATGAAGACAAAATATAAACATATATATATAATATAAATCATAAAAAATAAACACATATATATATAATAAAACACATGAACATATATGTAATAAATAAACATATATACACTTATATAATACAATATAAACACACAGACACACACACATATATAAACATAAAATAAAAAATATAAAAATATAAACATAAATATATTAATGTATGTATATTAATATATATATATATATATTAATCATTTTTAATTACTAAATTCTATTTATAAATAAAATATTATATAATACAACAAAATATTTTAAATTCACTCGTATTTTTAAGAAAATGTCTCTATTTTAATGACATTTTTACTAGTGTGTTAAAACATGAATATATATATATATATACGTATACATACAAAAATATATTTATATACTCACAAACTTATAGACATTTATATTTTATAAGCATAATATATATGTATATATACATATATATATGTATATATATAATATATACACACACACACAAAGATATATATATATATATATTATAAAACTATACATATAATATAAACATATAAATAAACATAAAATATAATGATATTTATATATAGATACTTAAAATATTAACATATATATATAAATATATATATAATATAAAATCTAAACATATATGTTAAATATGATATAAACATGCACACATATTTATATATAAACCTAAAATTAAAAATATAAAATATAAAAACATATATAAATAAATATATATATATATATAATATAACTTTATATTAAAAAAACATAATAGACGAGTTTGTCTGCTTCATCTTTATGACCTAGGAGGTGTAGGGATTGACCTTTACATCAGGCATGATTTCTCTATTAGTGTGGGTTATATGGTGGGAGTCATAGTGGATACAGGTGGGTGGTGGAGATAATGAGGGTTTTGGGAGTGTAAATTTTGGGGTATGTGAGAATCCCGAGATATGGGGGTCTGAGCATGGGCATGAGGGTACATGAATTAGGGGTGGAGTACTGGGGGGTCCCGAGACATTGGGGCATGGACATTGTAATACATGATATGGGGGAGTAATACATAAGGGTGTTGGACATGTTGATGTGTAGGGGCATGCTCAAAATGCTCAATTTTTTATTGTAAAAAATAAACATGAAAAAGTGTGATGAATTTCAAAAAAAATGCTGAAGTTTTTTAAGAAACACCAGTAAATATGGTATAATTTACTAACATTTCTAAAAACATTGTAAAAATATGTTTCATGAAATAGTGTTGTTTATAAGAGTTTCTAATTTGGTGATGTTTACAAACGTCACATAATAGACACCAATTATGAATTTCAAGAAAAATAAAAATGTTTTTAAAAAATGATAGGAACTGAGGTGCTACTTATCAACATTTCTAAAATAATGTTGGATAAAGACATTCGTATATTTGCATATGTTTATAAAAGTCACTAATTTGATGACACCGCATTTATCAATGGTTTTTAGAAACATATAAAAATGAATTAGATGAATTTAAAAATATTTCTAACATTAAAAAGCATTAATTTAAGTTTATTAGAATGTATATGGAGATGATAATCCAAATGCATGCATGAAACAGTTTCAATTTTCATAGGATAGATAAAAGGTGGAATGTTTTTATCTCATAATAATAATAAATCTTAGTATATAGATGATACTAATGTAATTATTTTTCTATGTAAAGAACAAATAAAGTGGAGGAATAAGAAGAAATAATCTTTAAAAATTCGGAAAGGATGATTACCACTTCTTCAGTGGAGTCTCATTACATTTCTTCTTAAGGGCTCTATGTTTGTTCTTTTGAGAAGATAATAACCTGTAGAATTTGGAAAATTAATATTAGGAGCCAATTTGGAATGGTATGGTAGAGATTTAATTCTCTAAGTGGTGTAAGGAATTGATAAAGGAGCATCCCATTTATAATTGATCTAAGAGGCACTTTTGGAATTTTAAAAAATATTAAAATATAATGAAACTCTTATAGTGTAAAATGTTTTTATAAAAGTCTCTAATTAGGGACACCTCGTTTAAAAAATATTTCTAGAAACATTAGAAAAACAATTAGAGGCATTTTTAAATGTCTCTAAAATAAAAAAATTATTAATTAATGTTTTTTGAAGTATACATGGAGACGGTAAGCCGTATGTAAAAACGTATAGTGATTTAATTTTTCATCGGATGAATAAAAGGTAGAATATGATAGTATCATAATCATAATAATAATACAATATATCAATGACATTGGAGTTATTAATTTGGAATGGAAACAACAAAGGAATACGTATTATAATAAGAAAAAAACATGAAAGACGTTATAAAACGATTAGTGAATGATTATGATACATTAATAGTATTTTAATTAAATTCTATAGTATTTCTAGAACCATATAGCAACCATAATTTTATTATTATATTATAATTATATTATACTTCTCTATTCCAATTTAAATCCATGATAGAGTTTTATATCATCACTCAATTAAGTTGTTAAACAGACACAACATGAACACACATTATCTCGTTGGGTGAGTATGGTTACAAGATTGCTTCTTTTGATATAATATCCTTATAATAGAATAATAATGTCATTATTTTTATTTTTTAATGATGGAGAACTATATTTGAATATTTTTCAGTAATAATGAAAAAAAAACAATTCTTCACAGAAGTGGTAGTCCACGCACACACATGATTGGTGTTCTATTGTTTTTCTAAGTTGATGGAGATCAAAAAATAATTAATAAAAAAATTATATAATATAATATTAGTTTTTTATTTATATTTTATAAATCATATTGTCAATGTATTATGACATTTTATGAGTAATTATAATAAGGACAACATTATATAGATATAATACTTACCTTGGACACTTGGTCATTCATTGGAATTCTCCTAAGAATGGAAAGAATTATGCAGACATAATGTTGACATGGGATTTGGGAATTTCTATTTTTTTATAGTGGGATAAAAATATCATATTTAAAATGTTCAATTTTAGGGTTAAGTATAACTTTTAAAGGTGGAAGTGGAATCATTTTACAAGAGAATAAATGGTAACTTTTGGGATCCTTCACCATTTTTCAACAATTCCATGTCACAATTATAGGTACACTTGCTGAAAAATGGAAAAAATTGGATTATGGGAAACAATAAAGTTGAAATGACTCTAATATATTAATTTTGATGCAATGTAATAGGTATTCAAGGATTCTATTTTTTATATTTAACCTTTTACCTAATGTAACTTTTACTAATGTGTATGGTTTTTCACTGAGTAATTTTTTATTTTTGTTAATATAAAATAGAACACCTAATACATATTTTTTGTTTTAAGAAGTTAATTTTAATATAAATTTTTTACAATTAATTTTATATAATAGGAAAAATTAATTTTATAATCAAAATACTTTATGTATATATAAAAATTGTTTTCATTGAAGAAGGTTATTTTCCACATTACACCATACTGATTAACAATTAAATTTGTGTTAATATATTTATATAAATGTTAAAAAAAATTATATTCATTGTTTGGAATATATTAGAAAAAATTATTTGATAAATATTCCATTTTTTTATTAAAACAATTCAAGGGTATCATTTTCACCCATAATATTATAATTAGCACTAACCATGGTAATCCACAATTTTTTTAAAGAAAATTTAATATTAATTTTTAAATAATATTAAATTGGTGATGAAATATATTAAATCCATTTTATAAAAATAAGATTCTAAATATATGAATATTAATTTTAATGTTAGCACATAAAACAGGTAAAAATCTGTTTTTTGGAAAAGTTTATTTTTAAGAATAGTGTTTAAGTATTAGAAGAAATTATAAATATCAAAAATTGGTATGATATATGTAAAATTACTTTTTTCAAAATAATATTTTTGTTAAATAATAATAAAACCACAATTTAATTTCCCCATCCATAAATTTAATTAAATAATCAGATGAAAAATATCTTTCATAAAATTTTACATGACTTTGCAAAATGATATTCACATGTTTTATAAATTGAATAAAGTAATTTTAAATTATTTATTTTAAATTATAGATAAATCTATAATTTATATCAGAAATGATTCAAAATAATCTACATAATATAAAAGTGACAGAAATAGAAAAATTGGTATTTTTAGTATTCATATAATCTTTTTCTAGAAAAATACACAAAATACATCTTATGATAATATGAAATTGATATATCCAATAACGATATTAATTTTTAAAATTCAATTCCTAATATTTAAGATTGTATTTATTTATAAACCTAAAATATAGAAAAAAAATAATGTATATGAAAACCACGTTCTATAAAGTAACTTTTTTTCCAGTAAATTACAAGTACATTTAGAGTTATCTTATTTTTCATAAAATCAATATATCTTGTTATTATTTAATCATAATAAAATTATTTTCTAGAAATAAATTTCAAAATTTTGAAAAATTAATTTTTACACATAATGTGAATTTGGAATATATCTATATAAATATTGTATTAAATTTTTATATAATCATAAATTCTACATACATAACCCCTAATGATCTCTCTATAAGACCTATGAATCAAATAAACTCTGGTTGTAGTTTTGAGTGGCAGTTTAGCTAGTGTGGATCTTGTAGAAACCTTAATGATCATGAACATCTCATGTATATGGTTTCATCCAAACCAAAATTTCTCGAGTTCATCTTAGGTCTAGTGAATAAACAAACATAGATAATTTACCTCAATTTCATATTTTTAAAAAATTAGTTTATATGGATGACTACTTCTTCAAGATTCTATTTATCCATTCTATATTGGTTTTTTTAGTCTGATTATTTCAATTTTTTTAAGCTAACATAATTGATAAGTTTTTATAGTCTTATTTAATATTTAAAATATATCATTTTTTTGTTTTATATTGGTTTTGTGTGTTTAGAATATTTTTAGAAATTTTTTTTGAAGGATAATATATACTAAAATCATGGGTTCTTAAAGATAATCTATGTCAAATTCCTCTTACAAGATCCTCTATAATTGGGATGTGATATCTGGACCGAAATCGATTCTCAAAAATATCTCATGTAAAAGGGAAATTTTATACATTGAAAATCCCTAAAATATATTAAACAAATTTTACTCCTTGTTTGCAAAGAAATGTTAGAACTTTTTTAGTTGGTTGATGTTCACCTAAATAGATCCACAATCATTATCTAAATGTGGATGTATTTTCATTGTATCCATACGTATATTGTTCAACTTCTAGAATGAATCCTCATGGGGTTAGACCAGATCTACAAGAACATGGTACTCCTCCATTAACTATGATAAGTGAGACATCACTATATGAAACCAGGAATAATACCCTACACACTTGACCACCAAAACTAGGTTATGAGATAAAGGTACATCTTTAATAAACCAAGATATACCACAAATGGGGAAGTGTGTGTCTCCCTAAATAACTCTTTTTATAGTATTAATGGATCCATTTTTTTCCTAAACTATTAAAATATGATACACATTATCTGAGAATCAATCATATGCATTTCCCTATATAATATGTTTACTGAAGACCGCATTGTCATTGTCTCCAAGATGGCACTTGTCACTTTCCAATTAAATATCAAATACTCCATTAACAACTAAGTCCTTTTAATAATTTATTAAGGTTCCAATTTTTGGTCTAAAAGTTAATAAACAATTCCTAATCAGTTTAATAATTACTCTTCCATCATCTCATTCTACTTAACTACAAAACTGTTAATCTTGTTTTTCCACTTTATATCCCTATAATGGTTCCTCTAAAGAGTTATGAAGGTTTTAATGTGTAATTTCTAACATTTAATTAATCTAAATTTCAAGGTATGTTATTTTTTATTTCCCTTTATATTTACATTTTTCAATACTCTTTTATGACTTACATTTACTTATATATTTTTCTCTTTTGTTACAATCCCTTATTGTAATATTAATAAGAGTTAAAATTCAATATCATTATACCACATTACTATATAATTATATCGATAAAATATTATGTTTGTTAAATGCACCATTATTTGAATCCCTACACAAGACATGCATTTTCGGTATTTGTTAGTCCAGGATCACTTAGAGTGTGAGGGGTGAATCTGTTATATATTTACTTTTACAAGTTATAACATTTTTGACCCAACCTCTTAAACTAGTTAAGGTTTTTGATCAACTCAATGATATCTTACAACCTCTTCATAGAGTTTAGTACTAAATAAGATGAGTAGAACATATTGATTTAAATGTTTTGATGAAATTACTACTACATTTCTTGTTGTATATTCCCCCAACATGGATTACCAACACTAATCATATTATAAATTATAATATTCTTGTAATTTTTCAAGAGATTTCTTGATTATACCCCCTAATCACCTTCTCTTCCTCAGTTGTATATACTCCTCAGTCCAGATACTATTTAGAAATTGGTTATACTCCAAAGTTATAATATCCTCAAATTTATATGTTGATATAATAGTAGAAAGACATACTACTTCTTCAGTGTGATCTTACTATGCAAGAATATTAGATATGAATTCCTTTCATACAACCGCTAGATCATAAATCATATGGTGGTATTGATACTTCCTCTATATTTTGAGTTATCTATTTCTTACTCAACTTTTATGAATACTTAGGCCTATCTAAAATAATGTATCATAGATTGAACACAACATATTGACTCCATGATACTGTATGTTTATTGGGTTCCCAAATCTCTCTTACGTAGTGTATGGAATTTCATTCAATCTTTACACACTAAAAATTTATTCTTTTCACAGATGGATGTTTCATTTCCTACACCCATTTGTATTTAGAAACACTTTAATCTATGGCCCTCACAATGTAATCATTCCAACATCCTTTATTTATAGTCAAGGTTCCACATTTAAATTATTCAATGAATTAGGTTTTTCATTCATATGAATCCTATACAAAATCAGTACATTTAAACTTATTAGATAATATCTCACACATGACAACAAATGTAATTTATGTATAAAGATTAATCTTATAATGTGGAAATAATTTCATCTTACTTTATATTTATAGGATATTTCCCTATAGGATAATTCTCATGTGATTTATTTGTCACATTAATAGGGTAAATATGCCATATGATATTAGTCATTTAATCATATTATGGGTTGGTCTGCATAAGTATATTATCTTAAATGGTCACAATTATCATACAAGATGATCTGCATAAGGGAATTATCTGATGAAATGGTCCACATATTATAAAATTCACTAAAAAATCACAATATTATGCACTTTATTATCTAAAAATTTTATCTGTGTAATTGAATAATCATATGATATGTTCTACATATGTTAAATACCATTGATAAAAATTGTAATTCTTCTCCTTACCATTCATTCAAGTGATCACATGTCTGGGTCTACCACATATATTTATCACACAATATTCATTACGATATATCCCCATTCATAACTTTATAAATACCATTACCATATCTCATTCATTTTATGTTCCAAGAATGATAATCCACGCACTAATTTCATATTGAACATATCGTACACAAATATAAAATTGACCATGCAATATTAATATATCTCTATAAATTTGTTTGAAATATTCTAAATATTCAATAACAATATGTGTTATTTAAATAATTAATAACTACAGTAATAAAAATAAAATTAATTGATCACTTGGATGGTATTTTGATCTCTACTTATGTGTATCGAGGAAATCCCATCCACATCTCCCTTATTTCAAATATGAGAGAAAAAATATACCACATAGTTTTCTTTGAAAAGATACTTTTACTATTTTATGATATGTTTACATGTGATATCCTAATGTAGAATGTAATAAGGATACAATAAAGGTTTTATATAACATATATATACTAATATTCACATGATATGATTCTTAGTATCTTTTCATTTCTCAAATAGTATTGATATATAACATATTCTCTTAAAAGAACCATGTATCCTTCACATATCGTAACAAACCCTCAAAATAGTTCATGTAAAAGTCATGAAACTCCCCCTTGGTCTCATGTTGGAATAATGAAAAGTACCCCTTATCAGTGTATTTATTCAAAGGATTCACCTTTATATTTTGGGTAAAGAAAATAAAATTATTGTACGCTCAAATGTTTTGTCATGGTAATGTACAAAAGATGTTTTATTGAACCATTAATGGATAATCAGTATGGAAATTTAAATAATTGAACACACATACCACTTAACAAGTAAATTTTATATATTGGAAAGATAACGAATATTCATTTTTGAAATGTAAATAATTGGAAGAAAATTCAATTTGATCAATAACTTATGAAAAATATGAATCCATGGAAATTATCATAGTCAAAATATCTTGGATAATAATAAATAAATAAGTAATGAAGGGAATTATTAATTATTGTAAATCATGTTATCAGGTACATAATACCTCTACCATCCTGACCATTCATAAAATGGTTTAATCATTATGGGTAAAACCCCATTTGATTTTGATTACTGACGAGTATCAGGAGATATATTGAAGCGTCAATTGGATAAAAAATATCAATCCTCTCCCATCAGTACAGGCCCAATTCATTCCACATATATCGAATTGATCAACATAATTTATGAATCAGTATACCTTATAAAAAATATATATATTAAAAAAAAAATACATGTTTATATATAATTCCTCATTCAATTAAATACTTTCAAATGTGACATTGTATCTTGAAATGGTATTCAGATTTAGTGGTAATTATATCCAATATAAATGAATATGGATATTTAATAGAAATTAAATATATAATGATATAAAGTATTTAAATTATTCATGCGATGATATAACTATATCATTAAAAAATTATTGAGGAAAATATCTTTTTCATGTTAAAATTTTACTTACAAAATGGAAAGGATAAAAATAAGAAGATAAATTTTTAATTGTCAAAAACCACGTAAAAATGTAAATTAATATTCAAATAATTAAGAAATTGTGATGTTTAGGAAAGCTTCTCATTCTGTTTATGTTCAAATAAATCTTTCATTCCATATTTTTCTCTGGAAAGTCACAAAATACCTCATTTGGAAAATGGGAGAATATTCCTTTTAAAAACTATTGTAAAAATTAAATTATATTTTTTGACTAATAGTAAAAAAACATTTGAATTTTTTTTAGAAAAATATACCTAAAATATAAATATTCCCCAGTAGAGACTAAAACATAAACAATCCCAAATAATGAAAATATCGTTACATAACCCCATAACAGATGGGTTTATTTTGATTTTTAATCCCCATAAAAGAAATAAATTCATTTTATGATTTAAATATGATGAAGATAAACACATTAATGATATAATATATCAAAGGCATTTTATATAAATGACACAAAATAAATAACTAGTTAATATTGAATATGTCTCATAGAAATAAAAGTGAGATTAGAAACTCTTACCTCAACATTTATATTAGATAAACATAATTTAAAATATTATATGATTTTTTAAAGTGTATTATAATTTATAACAGGACAATATTCATATTTATTGGTTTATATATAATTCATATATAACATATTTTATTCATTCATATGTAATATTTCATTATTACCATTGTTTCAGGTGTTAACTACTTTATTTTTAAATTCCAAATTTTCCATGTATGTTTTTGTTCATGAGAATTGGATATAGATTCATCATCTCAATAATGATATTAATTAAATAATATTCCTTTTTAATTCTTTGATAAATTTATATCACCATGATTGGAATTTGGATCTAGAAAATGAGTCACATCTTTTTCGGGAGACGATTGGCTGTTTGCACGCACGAGTGATGGTATCATTACCATAATAGTTTATGGGTAGGGAAATGCATGATTTATCAATTTTATAGAATAAATATAATGTCATAAGTATATTATATATCCATTATTTCCATAATTATAACCACCCATGTAATGTGGTGTTGAAAAACGAATTACACCGCTCTATGGAGACCTTTATCCATACGTACGTTGTAGAGACCCGAAGCCTGACGTACATGGACATTACATTACTTTTGCGGAATACTTAGTACATAACAAAAACACACACACAAGGATCGTAATAGTTTAGTGTCTTTGGAAACTCGGAATGTAATCTTCTAATCGAGGTGAAAGATCTTCAATATCTCCCATAAAGATCTTCCCTTTTTTTTACCTAAAACCTTTCTTTATATCCTGGGGAAAAGAAAACATAAAAGGGTGAGCTCAAATGCTCAGTAAGGGTATACAAAAGAAATAAAAATCATATCATATCTTTTTGAAAATCATAACCTGCAAAAGAGATCATAATATCTTAACATGGAACAAATCATAGAAGTGAAAATGATATCACCATAATCATAACATGAAACTTGAAACTTTGTGGCATACACACATAATCATAGAGGATCATTTCTTGTTAGTCAAGACTCATTGCCAAGACTATCTTAGTGGACAAAGTCCCTTTCTGAATCGAGTAACCCTCGTTTCAGTCATGTTTCACTGAACCGGTATAACCTACCATTCCAGCCATGTCTATCTCATGAGATGTAAAATCTTTACCCAATGCATTGGAGGGAGATATAGGTCCCACCCATCTTATAATGAATCATTTCTTATGTGTGCCACATAATCATAAATCATACATCATTGCATAACCCATGTAATAAAAATGGGATTCTTGAAACATCATGACATCATAAATCAATTCATATAAGATAAAAGAATTCTTAAAAATATTTCCATCACAACATAATCAAACCAATGTAATAATAGGGATAAAAACAGAACCCTTTTATTATCTTAGATGGAAAATAATTTTGATAAAATACTTGAACTTCATTTTTGAGGAAAATATCCTTTCTGCTTCAAAAATACTTTTCCTTTCTTAACATGTCGTACAATTATAAACTAAAAGAAGTTGATTAAAAATAAACTTAAAAACTTGTAAAGGAAACTTCTTGGAAATAATGTTTTAGAAATCCATTCATTCCGTATAAGTTAGAAAAAACATTCTTCTCGTACTTTTGTCGGAAAAGTCAAAAAGTACCTCGTATGAAAAACGACAAAAGATTCCTTTCATTTCTTTTACTAAAAACTCACTGAAGGGTAAACAAAATGGATTTAAACAATTGTAGGTGGATGGAAAAAATATTACATATTGATGAAACATGGATGTGGATGATAAAATGCACCCCAGTAATTACTTACGAATAAACAATCTCGGATAAAAATGAGATTGTGATATTTCCCTTACCTTAGGTCTGACTTGTTTGTAAGTGTCCGAACCTCCTGTATAATGATTTAAATCATGTTATTGACTAATTAAAGAATCATATTCATTGTTATGATATCATATATGGTTCACTTATGACATTATATTACCCGTTCTTTTGTAAATTCCATGTTAAAGAAGCGTTTTGGGTAAAATCGTTTCATTTATCGTAGGTGTTTTGACTTGTTGTTCTTGACATCATTATTACTTATATCATGATTTACTTACTTCCAGAATATAAAATATGATTTATATATCATATATATTCAGTATATATATATATATAATAGGTAGATAAATAAAATGAAAAAAAACACCGTTCATGGAGACGGTAGTCCGTACGTACGCATAAACGCTGTTTTCCTTTCCTTATTGTCATGAAATGGAAGTAAGTATATGACATACATATGTAAATATATACATAAATCCAGTAGCTTTATAATGTCATATATTTCATTATTATTTATTATATATACTTTATAATCATTCTTAAATGGTTAACATGGAGAATGAATCTCATAGCGTCGTGGATATGGTAGTCCGTACGTACGCACGAGCGATGATATCATTTCTATAAATATTGAATTGAATTGGAGTGGATTATACAATATATCAGAATAAATATGATTTTGTAATAACTATGTATAGTTATTCTTTACACCATTATACCCATCAATGTAAGGTGGTGGTGGAAAATAGATTACACCACGGCGTGGAGACGGTATTCCGTACGTACGCATGCGCGGTGATTTCTTTTTCCGTAGGATGGATAGATGGTGAAATAGGGTTGTTTCATACTTATAATAACATATCAGTATATGAGTGATACTGATGTTATTACTTCATAATGAAACAACCTAAGAAGAAGAAGTGGAAGAAGAAATAAAGATGAAAGAATTGGTAACGGTAATTACCTCTTCTTTGAAGTGCCTCTTTGAGACCTCCTCTTAGGGCACTAAAATTGGTCTTTGAGGAAGACCATAACCTCTAGGATGTTGCTAGGGAAGTGGAGAAGAGATTTTGGCAGGGGTTGGCCGAGCTTGAGTGCTCAAATTGGTGTGAGGAGGAGGAGGAGGAGGGGGAGGAGGTGTCCTTTTATAAGGGAGGAGAGGGGCACCTTAGGAATATCTCAAAATATTATTTTATATTAATGTCAAAATCAGTTTATAATGGTTCCAAAGGGTATTATTTCGAAGCTAAAGTGGGTATGGGTCGAAATCCTATCAACCAATAGAATTTAGACAAGTTTAGGTTATTATTTTAACCTTATCAATTAGATTTAACTCTAAGTTAATTAATTTAACTTTTACCGTGTCTTTTTGTTTTCTTTCACTATATGGTTAATACACATACTATAAAATGCCAAACGAACCCCAAATTGTTTATTATTAATATATATATCCCTATATATGTCATTTGGCCGAACCTTAGATTTTTTAGGAACAAAATAACAATTATTAATATAATATTTGATTTAAAAACTATTTTGTGTCAATTTTGACACTATTTGATATATGATTTTTGTGAAAGTCATAACAGAATTATATGTTCGAACCAAGTTGATTAAATCAACACTAATATATCATAGTAACCTAGAAAATTAGTGGAATCCATAAAAAGTCTCAAATTATATTTCGTTTTGTGTTTATAACATCAATTATGTCAATATTTCATTAATAAGATAATTATTGCATCATCTTTGTGTCATAAATAAATTAACTTATATGATGTCTAAAAATTACAAATAAAATACCATTATGTGGGAAATCTTTTTATCTTTCTAATGAATATATAAAATTGAATTTATCTTATGTATAACCCTATATTAAAAATGTTTTAGTAAATAAACTTTGATTTTAACTCTTTTAACTCTTCTTTTAATTAAATAATAATAAATGTCCTAATCTAATCCAAGTGGGCCTAAATGGTCATATTTTATTCCTAAGTTTGTTTTTGGTCGAATTACACTTGTCAAATAGAATTAGGACATGTGTTAGGGTAATATTAATAACATATTTACCGTTAGTTACCCTATTTACTATTAACCGCGGTAAAAAAAGTAAAAAGTTACTATTCACAAAAAATTATTTTCATCTCATTGAACCACATTTTAGTCCTTGATATTAACCGTGTCTCTCGGATTTTTGAAATTCCATTCACAGAAGCGGTAAAATTATGTTTTATGAAAAATTCAGTTTTTAACCTACCACTTAGTGGTTTCACTATTCATCAAAAATTGAAAGTTTTCAGAAAAATACCAAAATTTCATCCTAAGCTATATTTCATATTCCGAATTCAAAAATGAAGTCTTTTTTACCAATTTCATAACATAGAAGTTTCATTAATTAATTTTATAATTAAATCCCGCTATTAAAAAAAATAGCGTGTTTTTAAGAAACAATATCTATCAAAAGATTGACACTTGATTATGTCTGGTTTAAATGTGAAATTACAACCAATGACCAACATTGTATTAATTTGTAAAAATATATTCTAAATATACATTAAAAACACTCAAATTAATGATTTATCACTATTAATTATTTCGATTAAAAAAGTTTTTTTTAATTATAATTTAGTAATTTTCACTATTCATCAGAATATGAAAGTTATCCGAAAAGTACCAAAATTTCACCTTAGGCTAAATTCGATACTCCGAATCCATAAATGAAGTCCATTTTGAAAAATAAAATTTACAAAATTTCAAAAAGTGGTTATTACTATTCACAACAGCTAGTTTTAATAATATCTTAATAGCATATCTTTGTTTAGCGAAACTTGGCATTGCGTACAACACACGCTATCGAGGAAGGTCGCGATTGCGTGTAATGCAAGGCAAGTCAAGGATGTGTGTTGTGCAAGCTCCTTTTGGTGTAGCGTACAACATCAGACAAAAATAAAATTAAAAGGAACATTTTTCATAAAATCTCGGGCTGTTACATTCTACCCCCCTTAAAATGAATTTCTCCCTCGAAATTCGTCGGCGTTATAAATGGTTTACTATTCGAAAGTTTCTTTAATAGAAACCCACATCGTAAAAAGGAATACCAAAACGTGGCTTTAAAAACTAAAGTATGAAATGTAACGATTACCCAAATAAACTAATCACTGTGTTTCCACATAGGTGAAAATATGGATATGGAAGAGAAATCTAACCATCATGTTCTGATGGAGAGTGGTAGAGAACATGGCTTTGGAAAAGCCAGTAATCACAAATCCATAAATTTGTGACGATCTAAGGTACCATCTGATTCATCAGGTATAAGATCACTAGGACAACATTTTTGGTTTTCAAGATCATTTCCCTAAAGTTGAAAATTTGAATTAGAATAAATACTTACTTTATTTTGGTACAATCTCACTGTTGTTCGTGCCTTGAACAATTTCCACTTCATCTCTTAAATAAATGAAGTTGAATTTGTTATTCGTGAAGTGTTAGCAGATCATGTGATAGAATGATTGTTCAAACAAAAGGTTAGCAAAAGTTATTAAATATACATAAGTCATTCTATAGTGAGATTAATCATATATGGTTCCTAAAATGGACTTATACATCATATATCATACTGCTTAATATAATAAAACTAGTTTCTACTAAACAGGGACTTCCTGTAGGCCAGTGGTAGGCGATAAAGGCCAGTCGCACTTCGGTTGTGGGTTCGATTCCCACAGCCTTGTCTGAAGCGATGGGCTGTCGCCCGTCCTGCAGGTTGTCCTTTTTCCAAAACAATATTACTATAACATCCCATCAATAATATCGGGAAAAAAACTTCTATCCTTAAACAATACTCACTTATGTCCAACATAATCCATTTCAATCTTTAGGCTTATCCATAATACTGCAGTCTACTCTTATCACATAGTGAAAACGATTACCAGAGATTTAATACCATCGTTGATCACCATATATCATAAGATAGGTTTTGTTGGTCACATTCCAAACATTCAAAGTCCTTAATCGTGTATTCTCTTGAATACCTTAGTGAAAACATGAGTGCAGTTAAAAGTTAACACATTCCACATACCAAAATCCTCAAAATTCTATATACTCAAACCATGATATCACTTAGTCCTTATATAAATCATGAGCTCATGAATACTATTAAACATTTCATTTTCTCGTCTTCATTATGCGCATATCATCTTATTTCCAAAAAAAATATCTCAATCACTTTGAATACCACATCAATAAATATTGCAATACTCAATGATACAACATTATTTTGGAATCCCATTACATAAACACTTAATCATTCCACCACATCGTTGTCATATTCAACATTACCAATAGTGATCGCATGTGATTTCGCTTTGTCCTTTTCCTTCAGTGGTTGCTCATGTTGATCATCACTAACCCTTGGATTAGGGAAATTATTAGCATAATGCCCCATTTCCTTGCACTTGAAGCATTGAAGTGTTGGTGGTGCGTTCTCTGCAGTGTTTGCTTTATTCACATCATTAGAAACCCTTTTTCCATTACTTCGACACTCAGCTGCTCGATGACCTTCTTTTCCACACTTAAAACATTTTCTAGTCCCTTTAAGACAATCTCCACCATGCTTCTTTCCACACTTTGTGCATAAGGAAACATTCATCTTCTTTTCACCATTATTCTGAGATTTCTCCTTGAACTCCATCTTTCGTTTCTTGTCAAAACCATGAGATGGATATGTAACACCAACTTCCATTTCTACCTTGATAGCACAACACACAATTTCTTCATAGCTACTGAAGTCTCTTATAGCTATTGCCCTTCGAAGACTTGGTTTTAAGCCACTGAAAAATCGATAAACTTTACTTTCAGGTTCGATGATAATTCCAGAAGCATACCTTGCATGTCTTGTAAAATTTGCTTCATAGGTACCAACAGAGTCATCGTCCCTTTGCTTCAGTTCAAGAAACTCTTTCTCCATCTTTGTTCGAAGAATACGAGGGAAGTACTTACTGAAAAACAAGTTCTTGAACTCGTCCCATTCCATGGACTCAATTTCATCTCTTGGCCTCGTATTCTTGATAAGATTCCACCATTGATCAGCTTCACCTTCCAAACTATATACTGCTAAGATGACTTTATCATGTTCAGAACATTGAAGAACTAAAAATTTCTTTTCAGTAGTACTGATCCATTGTTCAGCCACAAGTTGATCATAAGACCCACTAAAAGAAGGTGAACGTTGCCTCATGAAGGACTCAATAGAATATTGTTCACTCTTATGCTCATTTGGAAGTCCAGAATGATTCATAGCTTGTGTAAGTATAGCAATAATATTTTGCACTCCATCTCCCATAACATTTGTTTGTTCAGGAGGGCAATCATTGCATTGTCCATTGCATTGATCAACACGGTTCCTTCGGGTGTCAGCCATCGTCTAAAACCCAAAAAGAATAGTGTGAGAGGCAAAAATCATGCTAGGGAAAACAACATAATAAAGGGGGAGTACCTTCAATATCCAACATCTTAGGTTTAATTCTATGATCGTTAGCTTAATTCTATTACTATAACCTATACGTATACTTATCCCTAGGGACATCCCTAGACATACCTTAGAAATATCTCTAGGGATCTCACTAACGTTTTCACATCCTAGTTTCCAAAGGTTGACTAAACCTTTCCTCTGATACCAACTGTAGAGACCCGAAGCCTGACGTACATGGACATTACATTACTTTTGCGGAATACTTAGTACATAACAAAAACACACACACAAGGATCGTAATAGTTTAGTGTCTTTGGAAACTCGGAATGTAATCTTCTAATCGAGGTGAAAGATCTTCAATATCTCCCATAAAGATCTTCCCTTTTTTTTACCTAAAACCTTTCTTTATATCCTGGGGAAAAGAAAACATAAAAGGGTGAGCTCAAATGCTCAGTAAGGGTATACAAAAGAAATAAAAATCATATCATATCTTTTTGAAAATCATAACCTGCAAAAGAGATCATAATATCTTAACATGGAACAAATCATAGAAGTGAAAATTATATCACCATAATCATAACATGAAACATGAAACTTTGTGGCATACACACATAATCATAGAGGATCATTTCTTGTTAGTCAAGACTCATTGCCAAGACTATCTTAGTGGACAAAGTCCCTTTCTGAATCGAGTAACCCTCGTTTCAGTCCTGTTTCACTGAACCGGTATAACCTACCATTCCAGCCATGTCTATCTCATGAGATATAAAATCTTTACCCAATGCATTGGAGGGATATATAGGTCCCACCCATCTTATAATGAATCCTTTCTTATGTGTGCCACATAATCATAAATCATACATCATCGCATAACCCATGTAATAAAAATGGGATTCTTGAAACATCATGACATCATAAATCAATTCATATAAGATAAAGGAATTTTTAAAAATATTTCCATCACAACATAATCAAACCAATGTAATAATAGGGATAAAAACAGAACCCTTTTATTATCTTAGATGGAAAATAATTTTGATAAAATACTTGAACTTCATTTTTGAGGAAAATATCCTTTCTGCTTCAAAAATACTTTTCCTTTCTTAACATGTCGTACAATTATAAACTAAAAGAAGTTGATTAAAAATAAACTTAAAAACTTGTAAAAGAAACTTCTTGGAAATAATGTTTTAGAAATCCATTCATGCCGTATAAGTTAAAAAAACATTCTTCTCGTACTTTTGTCGGAAAAGTCAAAAAGTACCTCGTACGAAAAACGACAAAAGATTCCTTTCATTTCTTTTACTAAAAACTCACCGAAGGGTAAACAAAATGGATTTAAACAATTGTAGGTGTATGGAAATAATATTACATATTGATGAAACATGGATTTGGATGATAAAATGCACCCCAGTAATTACTTACGAATAAACAATCTCGGATAAAAATGAGATTGTGATATTTCCCTTACCCTAGGTCCGACTTGCTTTGTAAGTGTCCGAACCTCCTGTATAATGATTTAAATCATGTTATTGACTTATTAAAGAATCATATTCATTGTTATGATATCATATATGGTTCACTTATGACATTATATTACCCGTTCTTTTGTAAATTCCATGTTAAAGAAGCGTTTTGGGTAAAATCGTTTCATTTATCGTAGGTGTTTTGACTTGTTGTTCTTGACATCATTATTACTTATATCATGATTTACTTACTTCCAGAATATAAAATATGATTTATATATCATATATATTCAGTATATATATATATAATAGGTAGATAAATAAAATGAAAAAAACACCGTTCATGGAGACGGTAGTCCGTACGTACGCATGAACGCTGTTTTCCTTTCCTTATTGTCTTGAAATGGAAGTAAGTAGATGACATACATATGTAAATATATACATAAATCCAGTAGCTTTATAATGTCATATATTTCATTATTATTTCTTATATATACTTTATAATCATTCTTAAATGGTTAACATGGAGAATGAATCTCATCGCGTCGTGGAGATGGTAGTCCGTACGTACGCACGAGCGATGATATCATTTCTATAAATATTGAATTGAATTGGAGTGGATTATACAATATATCAGAATCAATATGATGTTTTAATAACTATGTATAGTTATTCTTTACACCATTATACCCATCCATGTAAGGTGGTGGTGGAAAATAGATTACACCACGGCGTGGAGACGGTATTCCGTACGTACGCACGCGCGGTGATTTCTTTTTTCGTAGGATGGATAGATGGTGAAATAGGGTTGTTTCATACTTATAATAACATATCAGTATATGAGTGATACTTATGTTATTACTTCATAATGAAACAACCTAAGAAGAAGAAGTGGAAGAAGAAATAAAGATGAAAGAATTGGTAACGGTAATTACCTCTTCTTTGAAGTGCCTCTTTGAGACCTCCTCTTAGGGCACTCAAATTGGTCTTTTAGGAAGACCAGAACCTCTAGGATGTTGCTAGGGAAGTGGAGAAGAGATTTTGGCAGGGGTTGGCCGATATTGAGTGCTCAAATTGGTGTGAGGAGGAGGGGGAGGAGGTGTCCTTTTATAAGGGAGGAGAGGGGCACCTTAGGAATATCTCAAAATATTATTTTATATTAATGTCAAAATCGGTTTATAATGGTTACAAAGGGTCTTATTTCGAAGCTAAAGTGGGGATGGGTCGAAATCCTATCAACCAATATAATTTAGACAAGTTTAGGTTATTATTTTAACCTTATCAATTAGATTTAACTCTAAGTTAATTAATTTAACTTTTACCGTGTCTTTTTGTTTTCTTTCACTATATGGTTAATACACATACTATAAAATGCCAAAAGAACCCCAAATTGTTTATTATTAATATATATATCCCTATCTAAGTCATTTGGCCGAACCTTAGATTTTTTAGGAATAAAATAACAATTAATAATATAATATTTGATTTAAAAACTATTTTGTGTCAATTTTGACACTATTTGATATATGATTTTTTTGAAAGTCATAACAGAATTATATGTTCGAACCAAGTGGATTAAATCAACACTAATATATCATAGTAACCTAGAAAATTAGTGTAATTCATAAAAAGTCTCAAATTATATTTCGTTTGGTGTTTATAACATCAATTATGTCAATATTTCATTAATAAGATAATTACTGCATCATCATTGTGTCATAAATAAATTAACTTATTTGATGTCTAAAAATTACAAATAAAATACCATTATGTGGGAAATCTTTTTAGCTTTCTAATTAATATTTACAATCGAATTTATCTTATGAATAACCCTATATTAAAAATGTTTTAGTATATAAACATTGATTTTAACTCTTTTAACTCTTCTTTGAATTAAATAATAATAAATGTCCTAATCTAATCCAAGTGGGCCTAAATGGTCATATTTTATTCCTAAGTTTGTTTTTGGTCGAATTACACTTGTCCAATAGAATTAGGACATGTTTTAGGGTAATATTAATATCATATTTACCCTTAGATACCCTATTTACTATTAACCGCGGTAAAAAAAGTAAAAAGTTACTATTCACCAAAAATTAGTTTCATCTCATTGAACCACATTTTAGTCCTTGATATTAACTGTGTCTCTCGGATTTTGGAAATTCCATTCACAGAAGCGGTAAAATTATGTTTTATGAAAAATTCAGTTTTTAACCTACCACTTAGTGGTTTCACTATTCATCAAAAATTGAAAGTTTTCAGAAAAATACCAAAATTTCATCCTAAGCTATATTTCATATTCCGAATTCAAAAATGAAGTATTTTTTACCAATTTCATAACATAGAAGTTTCATTAATTAATTTTATAATTAAATCCCGCTATTAAAAAAATAGCGTGTTTTTAAGAAACAATATCTATCAAAAGATTGACACTTGATTATGTCTGGTTTAAATGTGAAATTACAACCAATGACCAAAATTGTATTAATTTGGAAAAATATATTCTAAATATACTTTAAAACCACTCAAATTAATGATTTATCACTATTAATTATTTCGATTAAAAAAGTTTTTTTTAATTATAATTTAGTAATTTTCACTATTCATCAGAATATGAAAGTTATCCGAAAAGTACCAAAATTTCACCTTAGGCTAAATTCGATACTCCGAATCCATAAATGAAGTCCATTTTGAAAAATAAAATTTACAAAATTTCAAAAAGTGGTTATTACTATTCACAACAGCTAGTTTTAATAATATCTTAATAGCATATCGTTGTTTAGCGAAACTTGGTGTTGCGTACAACACACGCTATCGAGGAAGGTCGTGATTGCGTGTAATGCAAGGCAAGTCAAGGATGTGTGTTGTGCAAGCTCCTTTTGGTGTAGCGTACAACATCAGACAGAAATAAAATTAAAAGGAACATTTTTCATAAAATCTCGGGCTGTTACATACGCCCACTCAGAGATTTCATTTTTATTACGATGGATAAAAAGTGGAATATGAAATTTTAATAATTAGAATAAAATCTCAGTATTTATTTAATACTATATTTTTAAATATTTTATTTAAATAACACATGAATAGGGATTAGATGATGAAATAAATTGAAAAAAGTTGGTAAAGTCGATGACCTCTTCTTTAGTGGACTCTATTTACATTTTTTCTTAAGGGATATATGGTTGGTATTTTGAGAAGACCAATACATCTATAATGTGGATAATGACGGTAAACAATAAATATTTAGGTTATGTTTGAGCTAGAAAGCCCTAAGTGGTGTAAATAAATTATACATGATGTGCCCTTTTATAATTGAACTAAGGAGATATTTTTCAATTTCTAAAAATATTAAAATATAATTAAATCATTATTGATTAAAATTATTAAAATCACTAATAAATTAATGAGGGGAGACATTTTAGATAACATCATATCAACTTTGTCCTTATTTATGTTTTTTATGATTTTAAAATAATTTAATAAAATATTATATTCATAAAATATTATTATGGTCAATTTTGACACTTTTCGATACATTAGCTTTAATAATACTAATAAAACAATAAAATTAAAACCAAATATTTTAATAAAACCCAAATATTTCTTATTAGATAATAAAATTATTCTATTAACATAATTAATTAAAATTACATTCCTTTATTATTATCAATATAATTTATTTTATTTTTCTATTAATTTAATAATTACTCCATCTGCATAATGTAAGTATTTAAGAAACATTTTACATCAATAAAAATGTTAAATAAATTATCATGATGAATATTAAAAATTTATATTTTAAAAAAATATAAATATCCAAATATATTCTCTCAATAACCCTATATTATAAATGTTATATTTGTTAAAAACATTAATGTTACATGGTTTACATTTATTTAAATAAAATACTATTAAGGACATAATCTCATACATAGGACCCCAAAACGTTTTAAATTAGAAAATTTTATTTTTATTCTCTAGATAAACTCATAATGTATTATTTAGTCAATTTTTTGGGTCATTTTACTTATCTTATAATTTTTTATAGTATTTAGAATCATTTTATTTAATTTTCTTCTGCATTCATAAGAAATCGATTAGTGTTCCATTAGAATTTAAATAAATAGTTTCATATATGTGTTGGAATATACTTACGTAAAGATAAAGTGCAATTTACCTTGATTCCACTCTTTCTACAACTCTTCAGGGTATCACAAAATCTACCTAATAAAAAATGTATTTTTTTTAATATAACTCAAAAATTTAACTATTTAATAAACATACCAAAATTTCACCATGACCTAATTTGGATATGTTTATTTTAAAAATAAAGTTCTTTTTCAGAAATATGTTTTCTAAAACTTTATCCAATTAATTAAAATATTCACCCTTAAAAAGAAAGAATAATTATTTTTTAAGAAAACATTTTTATAATGCCAAAAAAACATTACTGAAGCTTGAGTACTTATTTTAAAAGCATTAATAAATGATTTATTTATTATTTATTTTATATTTTTTATAATTTCCTTTTTACTATTCATACCTACAAATTGTATATCTTGGTTATAATAATCATGTTTAAATAATTTGATGTGGTTTGTAAAATCTTGGAATTTCGTGTTATATATGATGTCAAACATAGTGGTCCACTAAAAAATTAGGGTGTTTCATTATCTACTAAAATAAATTTCATCCCCAAAATGTTTACTTATGAACGTCAATCAATGGTTTTACATTTGAATTTACATTTTTACAAAAATTATGTCATACGAAGGGTTGATTAAACATCCTCTTGATAAAAGGGAAAGAGAAGTATGAAAGTCTTTTAGACTATCATATACTCGGATTCAATAAAGTAGAATATAAATGGTAAGGAAAAACATGGTTAAAAAAGATAAAACTAACTCAAAAGTACCGATGTAGAGTAATAGAGGACATGTCCAATAGAAAGATAAGCATCACAAAACCATAAATTTTAGAAGGGATAAATGGAAATTGTTTTATTATTCAGAAATGTAAATGGATAATGTTTTTTTTTCAAAATAGTTTTCCTAGATTAGAGGAATTATTTTACTAACTAGATTAAGAACATTAGAAAATATAGATTCTTGGAAAGTAGAGTTTCTCCTTTAATCAGTTTCTACTAGAAAATCATCTTTTGATCCGAATGATGGGAATTTTTTAATACCTAACGCATAAAAATAAACTTCAACATATCATAAAATTCAAAAAAAAAAGATTAACTATTTATTCATCCTTTTCTTTATAAATTAACAAAAACAATATGGTCAGTGAAAGATAATATGATTCCTAAAAATAATAAACTTTCATTTGATGAAATATAAATTAATGTCCAAAAATTAAACACTAATTCCCATATTTCAACATATATAATTCAATAAATAAGTATCCATTAAATTTTTAAAAAATAATCAATCCATGTATTTAAATCAAAAAATAAGAAGGATTTGATTATGTGGTCTTCTAAGATAAATTTAATATTTATTTTCAAAAAAGTGCATGCTGCAAACATAAAATATCCATGATATACAACTTTTTTCCACAAATAACATGAATGACCATAACATAAAAATAAAAACATTTGTTTTATTAAAAAAATCAATTCAAATTTTATTCCTCAAATAAAATTCTATTGGATTATTCTTATCTTATTCATTTAGGCATCCCAAAATAACGAGCATCTTCCAAAATATTTTAAATCACATAACACCAAATCAATTTCCTATCCCATGCTTACATATTAGATAAAAAATATTCTGCATAAATGAACTTATCATTTAACTATAATATAATTAAAATAATGGAAAACTATTTCATAATAACTGGGATATCATGTTGGTCAGTGGCAGGTGATTCACCCTTATCTTCCACTGGTTGTCAGTTGAAGGCTTGTAACCTTTCTATATGAGATGGGTTGTCATCAGACCCCTATGTTATCCCTTTTCTATAACTATATTAATATAGTCCTTACAAAATTTTAAAAAATGAGATATATATTCTCAAAAATAACCTTACTATATTCTATATTATTGAAATTTTTAACCAAAAAAGTTATCGCATACTTTTCTTTTTTCATTCCAAAAATATAATAACCGATAATTACACAAAATCCAAGATCATATAAACCCTAAATGTTATTATTACCTTTAAAATTATTTCCAAAAAAATTAATGGCCTTATTAATTAGATAAATAAATCATATACTAACACAATGGGTTTTGTTGCTATAATTTCTCCAAACATATATTTATTCCGGATTAACTCCCTTAATATAAAACCACAAAAAGTTGATTAATAATTTAAACATATCATCAACCTTAATCTCATAAACCCATGATGGTGTCTATAAATATTATGTTAATAAATAAATATATACATCCAAAACAACCCCACTCTATGGATGTTTCATGATTCATATAATAAAAACACTATAGGTAAAATACTTCAACAATATAATTATTCAATCCCAACACATAATTATCATAACAATCCATTTGACTGATTAGAATCACCATAATTTCCATCATATTTAATGTTAATGTGTATTTACAAAACTATAAAAATCATAGTGATCTATCAAATATTATTCGAATGATTTATAAATCCTTAAACATTTTACTCAATCTATGATTCATTATGTTTAACCTAGGTTATACATGGTCATTACCAATACTATAGGATGTTATCCAATATTTAGACTTATCCTAAAAGTCAATAATAGGGTTATATACCCTAATATATGGTTTCCATTATGTAGTTCCCAAGGTCTTTATTAAACATCATCTGATATCAATTGTAACAACCCTGACCCGAGTTATCAGAAATTGGTGGTCACTTAATTAAATTGACACAAGTACATGTTTTCAAATCCCAGAGGACCCATTAGATTGGTATTTTTAGAAGGAAGATATATATAGGTAACCCATATTACATTGGGGATAAAACAATAAACATAGTAATGTAATATATTTTCTATCCCTGATCTCATTCTAAGGATTCTCCTTCATATCTAATGTAAATGAAACAAAATAAGGGTGATGTTAAATTCTATAAATGAGTAACATATAGTGGGATATTTTTGAATAAGTAAGATATAGTCAATATATCAAGGTAAAAAATCGAACAAAAATTCCATTTAATAAATATATTTTTTATTCTAAGAGGATAATACATAATCATTATCGAATTGTATAGAATTGGAAAAAAATCTATTTAATCAACATCTTCATAACAATCTAATTCATTGGGTAATATAATATTGAAAATATCAAGGATAATGATGACTGAATTTTTAATGGGGAAGTTCCTAATTATCGGAATTCATGTTTTTAGAGACATAATACCCCTACCTTTAAAACATTCCACAATATTGTATAATCATTATTTTTAAAATCCCATTTAATTTTAGTAACTGGTCTATCTCATGAGACATATTGATGCATCGAGGTGCCATATAATTATGGGCTCCACCTATCACTAAATGACTGAAACATTAATCATATATCTAAATTATCCAATTAATTATTGAGTAAATATGTATTATAAAAAAATATGTATCATGTATATAATTGAAATTTATAAATAATTCCCCAGTTAATCAAATACTTTCAAAATATAACACCGTACATAGAAATGATATACAAATTAGAAAATTATTATATCAATTATACTAGAATGTGGATTTTTAAGAGAAATAAAATATAAATTGATCACATATAAGTGAATTATTCAAAGGATTCCATAACAGATCATTAAAAACATTTTCAAGGAAAATATATTTTTCTCTTTGAAAATTCACTTTTAAACAGAAATTGTGAAAATTCAAAAGAACACATTTTCATTGAAAATAACTATATAAACTTGTAGTGAAATTTTAAATGCATTATGGTGTCATGATGTCAAGGAAACCTTCTCGTTCTATGTAATATAATATATAACATTGATTTCGATTTTTTGTTGGAAAAATCACAATATACCTTTTAGGAAAAAGAGGAAAAAATTTCTTTTATTACATTTTGATAAGATTTAATCATGGGATAAAATGAAATTAAGAAAATGTAGGATAATTCTAAAAATCTAATACATCTTTTGAAAACATGGAAATGGAAGAGAAATATTTCCTAGCAGAAACATAAATATAAACTATACTGAATAATGAGGAGATTATAAAATAAACCCCAACCAGTTGGGTTTCATTTGATTTGTATGACCCATTAAAGATATAAATTCCAATGAAACCTTAAATACCATAAAAGAAAAGTTATTCATGATATAGTATACCAAAGGGGTAGCATATAAAACATAAGAAAATAAAACAGTGGTTCATATAGTGTTTGTCTCGTTGTTGTAAAAGTGATAGGAGAAACCCATAACTCAAACTTTCCTTTAGTTGACCATGCTTTAACCACATATATAATGATTTAAAGCAAGTTATTATTTTACAAAAGATTTATATTCATATTTATTATACTATAAGTAATCCTTATATAAGATCCCATCACCCATTTGTTTCTAATATTTCATTATTACAATTGTTTAATGTTTAAACTCCTCCATGCTTTCTTACATGTTTTGTCTCATAAGTTCCAATTCATGGGAATGTGATATAGATTAATAATATCCATAATTTTCAATGCTATAAGTATCATATTTAATGGCTTAATACATTTTTAGATACATTATTGAATGTTTTATATTAAAAATGAGCCATATCGCTTCATGGTGATGGTAAATCGTACATATGCATGACTGATGGCATGATTCCCTTAATGGACAATGGATTGGGAAATAGATGATATATTAATTATCTAGAATCAACATCATGACATAAGTAACATATATATCTAATATTTTTGTCATTATAACCATTCAAGTAAAGTAGTGATGGAAAAAAGAATTTCTCTGCTACCACTAAAGAAAACTAGAAATTAATGACGTTTCCTCTAATATAAGGACAAATTAGCGACATTTCTTGAAAATGCAGCTAATTTAGCCATGTTTCCTCAAAATAATTCTAATTTAGCAATGTTTTTTTAGGAATCATATCTAATTTAGCCATATTTTTTAGGAAAAATCTCTAATATATATATATAACTAAATTTCCGACATGGATGTAAATATACATATATATTAATACACATTAACACAAACACACACATATATAAATATATATATATAATACATATATATATATATAAACACACACACACACACACACATATATATATATATTAAAAAACACACACACACATACGTTTTAAATTTAGTCATGTTTTTAAGAAATCGTGGCTATTTTATTGACATTTTTACCATTGTTTTAAAAAAAGAAAATATATATATATATATATAATTATATATACCTATACATACACATATATATTTACACACACATATACATATTTAGATATATATTTAAATATATATATATATATACATATATGAACATATATATACATATACGTATATATACATATATATAATATAAATATATATAATATAAATATATGTATTAATATAAACATATTATATATAAAAAATTAAAACATATAATATATATTAACATATATATTAACATATATATAAACATAAAATATAATCACACATATATATAAAATATCAACATATAATATAAACACCCACACACACATATATATATATAATAATAATATAAACATAAAATATGAACATATATATATATGTATTATACAAACATATATATAAAATATAAAATATAAACATATATGTAAAATTCAAGCATATATATATATATAAATTTATAAAACTAAAATCATATATATAACATAAACATAAAAATAATAATAAACATATATTATAAACATATAATATAAACACATTTATGGGGGATGTGGATGACTGGCGCCAGCAACTTGGTTGTGGGTGAAGGAACACAATTAGAGGGGTGTCAAATCTAATATCTGGTGGAGCAGTGACACATGATGTCCACGACTTCAGGTGCATGCGGTGCGATGATGAGTAGGGGGATGCCTTCTGGTCAGCAACGTGCCGACACACAGATGGTCGGTATCATCTTGAAGATGGGAATGTGGATTGTTTGGTTATATAGAGCCTATTTGGTGGGAATAGAGTTTGTTGTAGGATGGTGCTAGTGGAGCTGGACATTGCTAATTGCAAGCTGGTGATGTGGATAGGGTGGTGCCATCGAGTCGTGTGATGACTTTTGATGGATGACTTTGGGGTGTGGGTCATGTGCAGTCGGAAACTCTTTTTATTCGGTGAGTGGAAATACTATTTTTGACTTTAGGGTGATATCTTCTCACTGGATGCGTGACCATCTAGGTATTGGTGTATTTTTTTTGGCGGGTGATGTGATTTGGGTGTGGCTCTATGCATATGGCGTTTTTTAGGGATTTAGTTGTATGGGTCTTTAGACTATTAGGTTTTTTTGGGGTTGTATTGTTTTTCAACACTTATGTTTTTTCGGTGATTTTAGGGCCTCATGTTTTATTTTTTGATATATTTCTACTTTATTAAATAAATTTTTAGGACCCAATTCGGCTCGACTCGTGAACTTTTTGGGTATATTTATATTTATAATTATATATATGCATACATACACATAAATATTTCCATACCTGCAAGCACACTCACACTCACACACACACACACACATTAATATAAATATAATATATATATCAATAATATACATATATACATACATATATATATAATAGACATATATATATCTAATATAAACATAGAGATATAATATAAACACACACACACACATATATATAATATTAACATATAATAGGAACATATATATATATATATAATATAAACATATAATATATATATATAATATATATATATAATATATATATATAACATAAACTATAAAATATAAACACATAAACATTTATATATAAATATATGTATATGAATATATATAATATTAAATTTTAAATACAAAAATATATTTATATATATAAATTTAACATAATAGAATTAAATATTTTCAATTTTGTCATGTTTTTAAGAAAACATGACATTTTAATGAAATTGTTACCAATTTTTTAAAACATAGAAAATTATATATATATATATATATATATATATATATAAGAATTACGTATATGTATTCATACACATATATATATATAGTCACACACATATATATAAACATATAAAATATATATATATACTATAAACCTATATATATAATATAAACGTATAAATAAACATAAAATATAATAATATTCATATATACAAACCAAATATATATATATATATAATATAAAATATAAACATGTGTGTAAAATAGAATATAAACACAGGCACACATACTTATATATAAATATAAAATATAAAAACATATATATTAATATATATATATACATATATATATCTATATATATATATTATATTAATTTTTCAATACTGCAATCTATTAGTATACATATTTAAATAATATATTACAATTTATTTTAAAATATAAGAATAGATGTGTAGGTCCCCTTCATCTTTCTGACCGTGGCGATGTTGGGTTTGACCTCTACTACATGTGTGATTTATCCATTATAGTGGGTTTTAAGGGGGTGGGGTAGTTGGCACAAGAGGGTGGTGGAGATGATGAAGGGTAGGGGCATGTAAAATGTGGGGTATATGATCATCCCAAGACCTGGGGGATGTGGGAGTAGGTGTGGCAATACATGAATTGGGGGAGCAGCACTGTAGGGTCCCGAGGCCTTGGGGCATGAACATGGGATTACATGAGATGGATGAGGAGTAAAAAAGGGATGTGGAGATGGTGAGGGGTTTATAATGTTTAAAATCTGAAAAAAAATTACTATAAAAAATAATCAAGATATATTTTGTTGAATTTCAAGGAAAATACTAATGTTTCGTAGAAACATCGATAAATTTTGTGAAGTTTACTGACATGTATAAAATAGTTAGTAAATATGTTATTGCAATATATTGATGTTTATAAACATCTATACATTTCCAAAATTTACAAACTTCACCAAATAGACAAAAATTATGAATTTCAAGAAGAGTACCTATGTTTTTAGAAACGCCAGGAACTGAGGTGTGAGTTGCCAACATTTATAAAATAACGTCAAAAAATAAGTTTTCTCTAATTATAAATGTTTATAAAAGTTTCTATTTTTGTGAAACCTTTTTATCTAAGGTTTTTAGAAACATATAAAAATGAATTAGATGCATTTATAAGCATTATTAACATAAAAACGTCATTAATTTTTTTTATTGTAGTGTAGGTGGAGATAGTAACTTGTATATACGCATGAAGTACTTTATTTTTCATAGGATGGATAACATGTGGTATGTGGTAGTCTCATAATCATTACAAAATATCAGTATTCATATGATTCTAAGGTTTATAATTTTCGATTGAAACAACACATGAAGAGGAAACAGAAGAATAAGTAAACTAGAAAGAGTCAAAAAATATGATTTCCACTTCTTTAGTGGACTATCTTTAGATTAATTATATAGGGATCCAGGTTTGTTATCTTTAGATGATAAACACCTCCAAAATTTGGAAAAGGAATCTTATGGGTGAATTTGGTAAGGGGTGGTCGAAGTTGAATTTTCCAAGTGGTGTAAATAAGTGAGAAAGGAGGTGTTCTTTTATAATTACAGTGAGGGGAACTTCTAGAATTTATCAAAATATTAAAACATAATGAAACTATTGGAGATCTAAATGATTTTATAAACTTCACTAATTATTGACACCACATTTACTGATTTTTTTTTGGAATTTTCATAAAATGAATTAGAGGCGATTTTAAATGTCACTGATATAAAAATTATGTTAATTTATTTTTTTATTGTACGTGGAGACTGTAAGCCATATACACACACACATTTCTTTAATTATTAAATGGATAGATAAAAGGTGTAATATTATTGTACTTTAATCATAATATAAACTTATTATATATATGATATTAGGGTTATTAATTTTTTATTGAAATAATACATGAAGAGGAATCATAAGAACAAACTTGAAAGAGTTGGTAAGGATGGTTAGCACTTCTTCGGTGGGCTCTCATTAGAATTCTTCTTAAGGAATATAGGTTTTTTATGAGACTATCACTTATAAAATTTATAAAATTTATCTTAGGAGATTATTTTTCAAGCTATAGTAATGATATAATTATTCTAGTTGTGTAAATAAGTGATAAATAAGTTTCCCTTTTATAATTGAAGCGAGGGGAACATTTGAATTTCTCAAAGTATTAAAATATATAGAAAATGTTATAGATCCAAATTCATTCAAATTGCCTATAAATGAATATATAATGACATGCGTGACCATATATTATGTAATTTAAATTCCCAAGATCCACTAAATTGTTTCGAGGAGTTGGATCGTTACGAGGCCTCAAATTCACCTCTCTAAATGCCAAAGGATATGAAATAGTAGCGATGGCCTAGTGTGTATCGATGAAGGGATTATAACCTCATATTAAACTAAAAAATAAATTAAATAACAATATAACATCCAAGAATTAATAAATCGAGTTCATAATATATAAATAACTAAAATTTACCATGTTGTACAAATAAATGAAGTTCTATAAAATCCCGAGAAGTAATGTTATACATAAAAAACATGTAACCCACTGGGCGGACAATACATTAAGGATTATATAAGGAAAAATAAATAAAATCACGATTCTATACTACTAACTCTGATCTAAATTACTTACTCAGTCTCTAATCACTATTGGAATGCATCATCTTGATCATAAGTGTACATACGAGCAGCTATACTCAACCATGAAACACCTGGCCCCATCAACATCCACATTGCTTCTATGCACAACCTAACAAGTATAAATAATGTCTTCACATAGATTGAGGTGAATATACATGGGTGATAATATAATATCAGTAGGCCACCCCAATGACGTTCCTATAAAATTTTCCATAAGTGTACGCTCATGAAATATGCTCATCCAAGCTGAGACACAACTAAAAGACAAATAAATCAAATAATAATAGGTGAAAAATAGTCAAACACTTGTTCTATAATCCCAAAAAATGGGGAAGGATGATTCATTTATATTTATATTTATATGTGTATATATGTGTAATCTAATACTTATATTATTATACATAAATATGAATATACATGAGTATTATGAATGAAATAACATAAAACCAACAATATTTGATCCTTTAGTCTATAATACCGATCACATGGACATACTATGTAGGGGAATTGATCTAGATGTCGTACCACATAATCCATGTGTCATTAAGTCAATCTATTTTTCATTAATCCCATTTGACAATACTTTTATTTTCTGAAATTAGAAATTCCTCCAGGTATGCTTCATCACCATAAGGGGATACTCTTCCTTACAATACTTTGATCTCTACTCACACACAATAAGTTTAATAATGGATTAATGGGAGGAAAATCTAGATATACAGTGAATGGACAAGAGCTATATTCCATCCTTCTCATTCCATTTAAATCCAGTACAATGTATTAGCCCCAAGTCAGGGTTCGTAGGTAGTCATGACATTTGGAACTCTGATAAACCCAAAGGGTCTGAACCTTGGGTGAACTATAAGGATAGTTCATCGGTGAGATTTCATGACAACACCATTAGGTCTTTAATATGTGAGATAATAATCGTTCCTATAATTATAGATATTATAATCATACATGGGATCCCAATGAAGTGAAAATCCATGTCCCATATCACAGTCTAACATTTTTTTTGGGATTGTGTAAGCATCCCTACGATTGAAAGAGAAAAATCATCCATGAGTATAGTTAAATAGAGGACAACATAATCATCTCCATCGCATGTCAATAGAGGGAAGAGAAATCATACTCATCAATTGGTAGATAATAATCATCCTCATGTATAATCACTAGGGCCACCAAGCCCATATATCATAATCATAGGCTCGACAGCTAGAGCTCAAGAAGCCCCTCCAGAAATCCCAATAATCTAATAGTCAAATATACAGGATCGACATCCATATCCAAGGTAGAACCTTTGGTATTGTAAATAAAAATGAATATAACATGTCTTCAATGCCAGATCCTAGGGAACTCATTTGGGAATCCCATGGAGAAAGGAAGACACATCACATCATGCTCATCAACCACCAAAAGGAAACACATATAGTAATAATTGATACATTAGTAATAAACATGTGATTGTGTAAATAATTTTTTATGATGGTCTAATTCCTAAACCCAACACTATAACCAAAATCATAGGGGTTTACATGTTCATATTTGGTTATAATTTGACACCCGCTACCAAAACTACCATCTTTACCCAAACTCGACGTACTAGCTCATGGTCGGTGAGTATCAGGATGTTTTTGAGTTCCCCATGTCATAAAAATGTGATGCATTCTAATTATTATTTATAAAAATGATTTTAGAAAGAGTTATAACTTATGGGATCCTTGGATAGTAAGAAAATAGAAGAATCCAACATCGGATACTTAGAATAGTACATAACAAAGCCATCTTATATGGGACCTTAGAAAGAGCCATAAAAAGAATATGAATCCTACCTGGATCCCTGATAATAATAAGAATATAGAAGCATCATGTAAGTGATCCTCTAGGTCTAAATGTATATAGGGGATTCCCTCATTTTATCCTAAGAAACCCCTAACTGCACAAACTCTTGGGAAAAAGGGCACATCTCACAAGGGAGATGTCCTCAAGGGATGCCATAAGGAATCGATCATAGAATATGGCCCATATAACATCTCAAATCACAGTCTCAAACTCGGTCATTCTAAACACCCAACATATCATTCTAATCACATGTTTCTCTCTCATGATAAAAATTTATTTGAAACCTGGAGGAAGAAGATCTCTTTTAGATAAATCATTTGAAACACCTACAAGGAGTCCTCAATGCACTCCATGGTTTTCACCATCATGTATAAATATAATGATACTCAAAATTAATTTCACTTATTTTAAATTATGCCTATATATAATGGAATTGGAAAACCCCTTAGAAGGGTAGCAAGGAAAGAGTACACGATGGGTATAACATAGTACAAAGTGTGAACCCTTAGGGCCCCAACTGGGTTTGTAATCCAGATGGATATGGCATGTAAAATCCCATGTATAAGGAATGTTCAACATGTACAGGGAATTTACCCTACAAAGGGAACCTACTAGTGCACGTCACATGTCTTGGCCATGTAGATCACATGTTGGTGTACTTATAAATGGTGTGTGACCCACATGGGGTCTGGTTTTATACCCTACACAACATGTTTCCAAACAAGGGAAGTCTAGATGTGTACTCAACTAAATGGAAGAGTCTATGAACATTGAATTTGTACCCTAAAAATGACATGTACTTCCTGAAATATAATATTTGTTGAAAAATAAGAACATATGTTGTGTGTTCTATGAACCACAAACTATATACCTCTGCTTCCCTAACTGAAAACCTGTAAATCGTGTAAAGACCCTATTACCAAAAATACATATCAATTCATGAGGGGTCCTAAGAAAACATAATATGAGATTAAAACAAAAAAATGAACAATATATAAGAATTTGTGGAAATATGTAAAATGGCCTACCTTTGGGAGGAATCCTCTGAAGCTTCACCCATTTCCACAATCCATGTCCACCACACAACGATCTGACGTGTCCTAAGATCTATAGTGGTACATATCTTCCACTATATCTCTACTTATCACTATCCATATCTCTACGTCTCTCCAGTTTTAGGAAAATGGAGGTCCTTAGGTTTTATACATGAGAATACATATGATAGCGGAAGAAAAAAAAAGAAAAAAATAAAAAAAAGGAAGAAAAAGAAAAGAAAATCAAAATTGGGGATCAACCCTAATTCCCAACATTAGTTTATGCCCCCAAAAATATCTTTGTCATGGATTCAAATGTGGAGATGTAATATTAATCTAATTATCCATTCAAAAGATATCACTAAATGAACCTACTCAGAAAAATGTAATATTTATATATTTAAATATTAAATATTATTTATTCAACTAAAATTATAATGAATCAGAAATCATTCAAACTCTAATAATAGTTTAAAAATCCTATTTTTAGACCAAAGGAGTGGTCATAAAAATTATATGTGATCATTTGATGGGGAAAATTACCATTTTACCCCTTATATGCATTTAATGAAAGAAAATTAAATTTATGATAAAAATTCCCATCCATAACAACAAGTTTCCTTACAATATCCCCACCATAAAACATATAATCTCTAACAATCATAGTGGTAAGTCTATAATCCATAATCTCAACCAATAATCTACACAATAATCAATCTATAATTTCGATGAAAATTCATAGACCGTCGACAACTATCTCTTACACTGGTTACATTCTACTACAATCAATCTAGTACTCCCCACCACTAGAATACACTTTTCATCATCAAAAAAAATCTATGATCAATAGGACATAGAAATCACAAAATTTCAACTAAAACTGAGGGTCCCCATAATAAAATATGCAATTTTGTACTACCCGTCATGTGGATTACTGTATACCACACCTCAAGAAAAACCTCACGAGGTTTTCTCATCAGCCAAGAAAGATATTTCAAATAAAAGAAACTCAATATAGAGATTAAACTCTATAAGAACACTCAATATTATTTCAATATAGATAATGATCATCTCTATCATTGAGTTCACTAGGTTTTCATCAAAATGCATGTATAGCTCTGATGATCTTTTCTCACTTCAAAAAAAGATAAACATGCCTTTAAATAACTCCTCACAACACATCCCACGACAATGTGTTACCAGGTCTAGCAGAGGTTCAAATATATTATGAAAAATAATTTATTCACTATGAATCCTCTATCACGGATGGATAGACTCATTTAAACACAACACCAAAGTAACCATATGATAATCGTTGACACCATTGGTCCTCACCTCGCACCATCGACACACTATTTTATGATTTCTTGGGACCATGAAAAATTGATATGTAAAATTATTACACGAATCATAATCCAATGATTCATATATTAAAAATATAATTTGATCATTCTATATATAATTCTAGAATAATCATGCTAGAATCTCGGTTAGAACTTCACTTCAAAATCGGGCTCCTCAGCTATGGCATGATTTATTCTCATAACCGACTATCACCTGGCATCCTTCTGGTACTGATCATCTACCCGTGCTCTGAAACCATTATAAATAAAAGAAATATGAATTGATTCTTCCATACACCATAATATTAATGCCCATAAAATCCATTCTTGATACCAAATCACCCTCCACATGTGTCAAAATCTAAAGGCATCAACATACATATACAAAAAAACCTAATATCCTACCATTACATGTTCTCAAAATGAGTGTATAACCATGTTAAATACCTAAAAAGACATTCATAAATTCAAGATAACCTTTTTCATATTGGTTCCCCTCAAATAAATTGTTTGTCATTCTACAAGGGTTTGAGTCAAAAAAGGGCCTCTTGGTCACCCACCTAGACCAACTAATCATGTATCATAATAAGATTACAATTTCTAAAAAGATATCCCAAAAGATCCAACATCTCTAAGGTTGGTAAACATATAAATGACCTACGAGGGTTAAAAAATTTAACATTGAATATAACTAGCCTTATTCTCATCGAGAATCCCCACAAGGAACTACTCCATAGAATTCATGATAAAAAAGATGAAGAGATACAAAGTTGATACTCACTAGGAATCTCTATATGGTAATACCCCATAGAGGACCAGTTCACTAGAAACTTATTGGTACCTATTGACATCTTACTAAGTGATAATACAAGATGACCATAATAAGGGTCAGTTAAGTATAATTTCATACCAATATATGCATGAAAACACGATATATATTGTTACTAAAACATAAAATAACCAAAACATAGAACCAAAACCCTATAAGTGTTATAACAAATTCGAATTATGTGACCGATAGACCTACTATGATCACTAAACCTCATGTGCATGAGGATAAAGTAATCTACCTCACCACTAAACGCTTCCATGTAGATCCACATTACCTATCATCAGAAGGATATATATATATATATATTCCATCTAAATTGAGTATTATTCCACCAAAAACCTATATGGGAAAACGATTTAGCTTTTGGTGGACACTATAAACAATTTCCCTCTTTATCAGTTTTAATCACACACTTGAATTCCTATAACATATGAATTTTACATGCCAAGTATGATTCATGACACGCCTCTTTCTCTTGTTATCCAAAAGTCAAAATCTATCTCTCTTATAATGCCAATGGGATAAGAGATAGAAATCTATAATAAATACTAACATTCAAAAAACATTCATGTCTTTTATAGTGAAAATCATATACAACTATAACATCGTAGATCTTAAAAACAATCGAATACCCTTGGAAACCATAACATCTTAATAGAAAAAGTCTTTTCAATGAACTTATCTAATATCCATAAGAGGTTTTGACACATTCCTAATACTTATATATACCATATTAAAAATAGTAAAAACAAGGAAATGAACACCTATGATACCACTTTGAAACAACCTGACCTAGATTCAACTAAACTGATTTTCAAGGAAGTTCTTTTTGAGGAATCAAGCACACCTCTCCATATGCCAAACGCCTCAAAATTTCAACAAGGGCCTAAGATGTGTCTGTGGAGAAACTATGACCCCATATAAGAGTAAATAATATTGAAAATAACTGGATAACATCCTACAAGTAAGAAATAGAGTATAGAATCAATAAATTAAATAAATAGAACATGTTGTAATAATAAATGAAATGATATAAAAACATGAACTACCATGTCATACAAACAAAAATGGAAACCCAAAGGTATGAAAATAAATACAATAATAAATATAGAAAATAAATATAATTACATGTCTCTTATACTAAATCTATGTTTGAACACATACTCGATCTCCATAAAATATCGATCCACATCATCCTGGTCATTAGAATCTACATGAATGGGTTTGATCAATTGTGAAAAACAGAGCCTTATCCCTATCGATCATGAATATGTGCTCAAATGAAAAATAATACAAAATGTCTTCATGAACAATGAGGTTCACATACATGGGTAAGAATAAAATCTCAAAAGTCCACCCTAATTATGAACCTATAAAATGCTTCTATAAATTCATTCTCATTCAATATACTCAGCCTATCAAAGATTTACCTGAAAGAAAAATAAATAAAATAACATCAAGTTAACCATAATAAAACCCTTGATCTATAATATTGGTCAACTATGAATTTTTCATCATTTTTATTTATATTTACATGAATATATATGTCTATTCTAATACATATGCCTATAGAGAAAAATATGAATATACATGAGTAAGGTGAACGAAATAACATAAAACCAACTGTAGTTGATCCTTGGGTCGATAATCCCAATTGCATTGACATCTTGTGCAAGGGAATTGAGATAGATGGAATACCACTAATTCCATGTATTATTAAGTTTATATCTAGGTCTGTAATCCTTATTGATATTACCCGCTTTAGTTATCATCAAAAATGTATATGATCAAGATGCATCACCACATGGGGATACTTTTCATAAACCTATGTTCACTTGTACTCTCCTCCAATCATTATAATAATGGGCTCTATAGATGTATGTCTAAAATTCAAAAAATATCCTAGAGTTAGATTCCATTCTTCTCATTACATGTAAAACTAGTCCAATGTCTGTGACCTAGTTCCCAGCCATATGTGGTCACAACAATTGGAACTCAGATGAACCCTAAGGGCCTAACCATTTGGTGAAATCTAAGAGATATCAGTAGTGAGAAGTCATTCCCACACCTCTATGTATCTAATAAGGGAGAGATGAATAATTCATATCATCTAGAAGAACATAATCATCCCTTTGTATCCAATGATGTGAAATTCCATGTTCAACATCGTTACTAAGTAATCAATCAGGGAGAGTGTAATCATCCATAAGCTCAGGATAGAATAATCATCTATTAGTATAATCAGGTCACGAATAGGGTAATTGTCACAACCTTATATCAGCATGATGAACACTAAATAATGACCCATAATTCCAGCATCCAGTAGGCCATGTGGTGACGACCAACACTAAGGGTATAAAAATCTCACAACAAATAGAAGAATTTCCCTTTTTATAGTAACCATGATTCAAAGATAAGATATATCAACCTAAAAAAGAACCACTAAATATATATTAAAGAATCCAAAAACTATGTCACATGCATTTTTAAAGTAAAAATAATATAGATACAATGAAACACTCCAAATTAAATACCAAAAGAATAAATCTATGTAGCTATGCAAAAACTATCCTGATGCCCGAGCTAATAGGGTTAGGCATGGTACGCGTAATCTCCCATGAAACATAATATTTTTTATATACATATGGTGAGAATACAATTATACTAATTATGTAAAGCCAATGATTCTCATGTAGAAGTGGGATATGCATACTAATTCTCCTATGAAAAAAATAATAGAAACTCAAAAGCACCTAACAAGAGATACTATACACCCCATCCACACCATGGCACATTCCCCAAATAAAACAACTGAAGTAATGTAGTAAGCTGGTCGATATATGGGTACCCCACACCACTTCCCACTGGTTAACATCTCATCCCTAATAATGAGTGTCCTAACCCTACCATCATCTCTCACAAGACCCATTGTCACAAGCTACCCACACACACCTGATCCACATACCACATCCCACCCATAAATACCTAGGTCAAAAAACACATGACATCCCTACCAAGTCACTAATGCCATGACCTACCCATGGCCTAACCTACTGATGCCTAACCTAACGATGCACTAACCTACCGAGGCCCTGACTGACCGATGCCTTGACTTACCGATGCTCTGAGTCACCAATGAAAAAACTTGAATTTTGTAAAACTCTATAAATGAGTTACTGATGCTTACGAGAACACCCCAAACACTAGATTTCGACATATCAATTGATTGGGTAGGTTTGATCTATTATATCAGATACATATCAAACCATTCTCTCCCCTAAGAATTCAAAACTAGACCAATAAGAAAGTTAGGGTCCAAACAACCACCTCGTAATATAGATTTCATGGATATACCATCATATGTTTCTTGAAATATAAAATGAAACATATACATACAAGAAAAACTCTTCTCACATATCCAAACCCAAACATCCCCAAGACACCCCACATGAGCACCAACTATCTGGACACATGAATTAGGGAATTCCTTCCTCCATTTCAAGATACTTTCCACTCTCTCGGGCATTGACTCACCCACATGGATTTAGTCGCATCTCAATGAATACATCTTTATTAGGAATATGGTCCACCCATTTTCACATTTTTGAATTTGATAACACATTAAAAAAATGGATGAAACCCGTTATATAGTAAAAATGGTTCAAGAACATTATCACAAACAAAACGCACAACGAAAAATAAAAAATACACCAGGTACCGAGCATGCATATGAATCTCCCTTTCATATGTACTCTCTTCCAGGATACCATGGATTCACAACACATGAACAAAGAGAATGGCCCATCCAAGAAGAACCTTATTATGATGATACCAGATCTACACTAGTTGTTCCACGAAGGTCATGTCATCCTCAATATCCAATTCTCCCCATTCAATGAACTGGTAGCCATCAAGAAGATACCAGTGATGTTGGGAGACATGAAAGATTTTGAGGATCCTCTCCAACTATGGTGGAAAAGAAAGTTGATCTACCACCTCGCCAAATTTCCCCGAAAACATTAAGGGATTATGAACCTGGTAGAAAGCATTCTCCCTTGAACAAACCTTCGCTTCCCACATTGTAGGGAAACCTTAAAGAACATTGGGTCTCTAACTCAAACTCCATGCACCTCCTCCTATGATCAAAATATGACTTCTTCTGGTTTTGAGCTTCTTTAATCCTCTCAAGCACCAGATGAATCTTCTCCATCACATTATGCACCACGTTCAGACAAAGATCATTTTCCACAACTTCTATCTAACACAAAGGTGAACGCCACAGTCTCCCATACAAGGATTCAAATGGAGCCATACGAATGGAAGAGTGATCTGTATTATTCTATGAAATCCCTAAAAAGGGAACATGTTGCTACCAATTTCCACTAAAGTCCAAGATGCATGCAAATAACATTTCCTCAAATGTCTGGATGGTCATCTATGTCCATCCATCTTCTTAAGGGTGGAAAGTAGTGTTGAGGTGTAACTGAGTGCCAAAATCTTATTGCAATCCCCTCTACACCCATTAGAAAAAACATTCATCCCTATTAGAGGAAATTGATCTCAAAACTCTATACAGCCGCACCACCTCAACCACATACCTTCATGCTAAGGCATCCTCCACACTTAACTGCTTAATTTATAAGAAGTGAGTTGCTTTTTTCAGGCATTACACCACTACCAAGATAACATCACAACCTCTCTGATCCCTAGATATCCATATGATGAAATCCATCAATATGTAATCCCACTTCCACATGGGGAAATCTAGGGGCTGTAAAAAAACTTCTAGGAACACGGTGCTCATCCATCACTTGTTGGAACACTAAGAACCTTTCCAAAAACTCCACCACATCCCACATCATCTCGGGCCACCAAAATAGATCTCTCAATACTCGATACATCTTAGAATCTCTTGGGTGTTCCTCCAAGGGTCAGATATGAAACACACGTAGAACTACGTCAGGAATCACCACTTGGAAAATTATATTCCCATGGAGAAACATCTGATTTTGACCATCCATCAAGAGAATCACACTGGTCAATGCAATCTCGCATCGCCTCCACCTCCAAGTCGCTCCACTGAGACTCCTCTACCTGCTAAAATAAAGATGACCTCACGATCATCTAAACGAGATAGGATTTACCTCCATCTATTCATATATCTATGTGAATGGTTGATTACTCATCCATAACCCTTTAAAAATATATATTTTCGCAAACTACTACCTTCTGTGACTTCCTACTCAAGTCATCATCCTCAAAATTCCCTTTTCTCGAGGTGTAAGAGATCTCAAAATCATATTCCTAAAGGAACACCACCAACCTATATTACCGAAAGTTCATATCTCACTGGGAAAATATATTCCTCTATATTTTTTAATATTTGAAACCAAAACATTCTCCCAAATGAGGTAATTTCTCCCCAACATTAGCTTGACCACAACTTCCACTCTCTCAAAATCATGGGTGGAATAGATAAATTCATGGGGGAATAACTTCCTAGACCCATAGGAGATCACTCCCCATTGCTGCATCAGTAGAGACCCCAATCCTTGATGGGAAGCCATGAAAAAAATTCTCTAACATTACCCCTTCATCTAGAAATTGAATCACTGGAGAACTGACAAACTTCCCCATCAGGTAGTTGAAAGCTTCCTGACACTACTAAATCCACATGAAGGCCTAGTTCATTCTGGTCAGACCTGTCAATGGAGAAGCCAATAAATATAAATAGGGTACAAACCTCTAGTAATATCCATCTAGACTGATAAAACTATGAACCTATGCCACATTCTTAGGTAATACCGAAGAAACAACTGCCTCGACCTTCTATGTGACCACTTCAACACCCCCAATGAGACACCAAATGTCTACGGAATTAGACCTCCCATGTCCAAAACCTTACTTGGAAAACTTTCTGTGTAGATGGTGGTGTTGAAGGACCTCAAGGATAGTCACGAGATGCTAGGTATACTCCTCCTCAGACTTTGAGTAGATCAGAAATTCATCGATGGATACAATGACTAACTGGTCTAGGAACTCATGAAATAAAGAGTTCATAAGTCCCATGAAGATAGTCAGTGCGTTCATAACATCTAACAACATAATAAAAATCTTGAAGTTCTCATAACTATATTTGAAATTATTCTTCAAGATGTCCCCCTTCTTCACCGTCAACTGGTGATTCCCATGCAACATATTGATCTTAGAAAACTATATTTATCCCCTATGCTGGCCTAAAAGATCATCTATCCTCGAAAGATGGTAAATATTCATAATCGTCACCTGATTCAACATCCGGTAGTCTATGCATAGCCACAGAACACCATCCATCTTCATCGAAAATTAGAGCAGAGCACCCCCAAGGTGACACACAAGGCTAGATAAATCACTTATTCATTAGATCTTCAAACAGAATTTGTATCTTCCATAGCTCAGAAGGATCTATCTGATATGTATCCAACAAAATCAGAGAAGCAAACAGCAGAAATTCTATACCGAACTCAACATCACGTTGAGGGGGTAGACTCAAAACCTCCTTGTTAAAAACATCCATGAACTCCCCATCAAATCTAAGAACCCCCACTATCTCAAAATCCACTAATTCCACTAATAGTTCAACTAATAAGTAAAGAAGAGGCTCCACATACCGACTGTGCATCTGATAAATTCACTAGCCAATGAATACCACACATTGGCCATCATTGTTTGAAAACAAGACTCTTTTACAGAAGCATTTGATGACATCATGAACTAAACAAACTAGTTAATGTCAAGGATGATATCGTATGGGTGCATAAATTGCAGAAAGAGATCCCCACTAGACTAATGCATCTCCAACATCACCCTAAATTCTCAAAAAATGTCTAACAAGTTCTAACCTACAATAGGTGTACATAAAACCAGGGGCATGGAAAGTCTCACTATTTCTACTCTTAGAGAATGGTCTAAAACATGTTCATAAAAGGAGTGGAAAACTATTCAATCCAAAAATCACAAAGCAAGGGTACTGGACACATTGATTGTACCTCAAACAATATCTGAACCTACTAGAACTGCTGCCTCTACGGTGTGAAACTGACCCTCCCATCTATTTTGTCCCTATGATATTGACCGCATCCTCGACAATATCAGGATTAAGGTCTCTGAGGAATGACCTGATGTTGGCCTCCAACTCCCTAGTCTCCCCTCAGTGGGGAAAGTGCCTACAGTCCTTGCTACTGAAATGGCATGGCCGACAACTGCTACTGAGGCAGGTGTTGAACATTCCCACCTACAACATACTGACCCTAAACTGGGCACTAAATTTGAATGTACATGTGGCCTCCACAAGAAAAAATACCATAGTCCCAACCCTATGAAAAAAACATGAGGACCAGAAGTTCGAAACTAAAACTGTTGAGGTCTACTCCCTGCTAGATGAAACCCTAAAGGCCCTAGTGCTTGAGACCTACTATTTAAAGACTTTCCCTTCATAGTACCCTACTAGATCCCCAATTATAGTAGACCTTTTCGTAAGTGCATCCTCTCAACCACTTCCACCTTATTCTGGACCTCTAGGTTTGTCGACAAGGTGAAGGGAGAAACTATATATTGGAGGGAAGGATGAAGATCCTCTTCTAAGTGTCATTTATTCATACCATATTATATAAGCATTGTAAATGTTATAATAGAATCCACTATATTCTACTCATTTTTTATAATCTACGATCTCCCCAATTTTAACCCCATTTCTCCATTTTCAATGAAATATAATGATAATATATTCTTCTAGTCTCTTGAGACTAATGAATTATTAGACCCATTGAATTTTGACATTATTTATTAATCACCATTATTACAAATAAATACTTGATCTACATTACTAGATTTTAGGTTGGAATAACATTAATTTTTTAAATAATCATAAAATCCCAATGATTCTTATAGTATTTTCCTCAGCAATGTTTTCCCTTCTTTAGAACACATAGATTAAATTCCGATTCAATCCTTCATAATCTTTAAATTTTTTCTCCTTTAAAATTTATCCTTTAACCCTTAAGACTAGTTCTCTTCGCATCTCATATGTTTTAAATACATGAAAAATCTTGTTAATAGAATAATCATCCATATATTAAACCTCAGAAAAAAATTCTATAAAACATATCCCATAAAATTTCTATTATATTTTTCATATTGGTAAACATTTTATGATCTTCTCACATTCTTCAAATCGATCTAGAATTTTTATTCACCACAAAAATGAAAAAATTCTATAACACGTCTGATCTTATTTAAAAGTCCAATAATGATTATAAAAGGTTTGTATTCTGGACTCACTAACATACTTATCTCCCTTATAAATATCAGTTAATTGTTCTTCTAAATTCCATTTTATTTTTGTGTATCCATTACCCACATAAAATCCTCCTATGATAGGGTTAAATGTAATTTTTTCACATTATATTATTGGCTTCAATAATGTGTTTTTCTTAGTCATGGTTTTTCTCTCATGAAATTTGGAATATTCACTCAATTCATATAGATATCATGAACATCCAATCCAAGTGAATAAAGATGTGATAAAATCATCTCCTTCTATATATATGATTCTCTCCCATTGAAAATTAAATTTTTTTTTGTTATTCACGTTTTATGTAGATATATTTGGGAGAAAACATATAATTAAGGAAAGAAAAATATATACCCATAAAAATACCTAGAAGTTATATCACGAATATTAAAACAAGAAAATTAATTTAGTTGAAAAATTATTTAATAAAATCCTAATATGATACCAAATTATAAGATTTTGTGAGAGAAAATAACCACTATGATGGGATAAATAATTGGTATGAAACAAAATAACTCTTAAACAATTCTTCCAATCACTATTTACTGTATAATATATCTCCATTAATCATATATATATATAAATAAAATAATTAATGATATAATACAACCAGCATAACAATTTAAATGATTTACACACACTATTTAATTAAGTGAATAATCCTTTAGGCAAAATAGAGGTGACCCTACTATCCCTATTACAATATTATTATAAATAAAAAGAATTATAAAGGATAGAGGTGGATATGAACTCTAACTAATGGAAAGACATAAATTATCATACATATATTTATTAATATTTTATTCCACTTCTCCTACACATCTATAATTGGATTATGTGTACTCCAATGTTCACCTTAATACAAGAAATATTGTCTCTAGAAATTTCATTGAATTTATTTTCAAATATCTCATTGTTTTTTCATATCTTCTCCATATTAATGAAATAATTTTAAAAGGGACGTTTCTATATGTTTTTTTTTAAATTAATATGCATAGGTTATAAATTTTTTTAAAAATAATTCATAATGGTGGCATTGGTGATTCCCCCAGTAAATGTTTTTTCAAATATAAATTTTTGTGTATTAAAAAAAATATAAGATTGTAAATTTTGATATATTTTTTCTGTTTATTTTATTAATTTATAATTATTTCCAATGAAATCTGAAAGTGAAAATATTATTTTTTTTATGCACTAATTTTTGTGATGTATAAATTATCTTTTATATGATATATTTATGATTTTTGGTTATTTTCAATTATGATTTATATATTGAGTCAGTTTGTAAAATATCATTTAGATTGTATTTATATTTTATATGTAAAATGCTTTTAAATTCACCTACAAGAAACATAAAGACGTTTGAAGTTCGGGGAATTGAAATCTTATAACTAATAATGTATAAATACAATCTAAATGAATCTTGACACACTTAAGCAAAACAAAACAAATAATTCAAAATCAAAAACATTTAATAAGAATAGTTAACGAAAAGTAATTTTAGTTGTATAATTTTTTTAAAAATTACATTTTTGTTTATAATCTTCTATTAAATTACTTTAATTTTAAATTATTTATTATATTAATGAAATTATTTTTATTTTCAACAAAAAATATAATTTTAGGATATGTTGTATGTATTATATTGATTGGTTCTATATTTTATACACCGTAAAAGTAAACTATATTAAACATAATAATGTTTTATGAAGTTGACTTTGAAATTTTATAAATTATAATGTATAAATAAAATCTTATTGAAATTTAACCCACTTAGTGAACATTTAAAAAATAATAGAAAATGAAAATCATTTCAAAAAAATATATTTAAAATTAATTTTAATGGATCAATAAAATATTGATTTCAAAATTTATATTTAGTGTATGTTTTTAAATTCATTTAGAATTTAATTAACCATCCTATAAATGTTTTAAATATATTTTGTAATGATTAAATACCATATATTTAATCAATATTATGTGTGTTGTGTAAATTAATTTTGTTAGGAAATATCGATGATATTATATAAATTTCCATTAAATTTTTAGGTGTTTATGCTATGTTTTAGTTTTAATTAGATTATTTTTATAGTTTAGATTTTATAATAATTTAGAGTTTCCTATATTAAATATATTTATTTTTCTTATGTTTCAATTATTTTCCTTTTAATATTGAAAAAATAAAAATATACCTAAAATAAAAAATAAGAGTAAAATATAGTTTAACAGAATAAACTATGGTTTCAAATCCATTTACTCAATAGGAAACAATACATGAATGAGTAAAGTCGCTCTCTATGGTGAGGTCCCATCCTAAAATCTTGTGTGTGAATTGAACATATGTGTCATGGTCGTCATCCTCTATGGTGGGGTAGAGTATGATGTATTGTAGAGGGATGATACTCAATTGATGGAACCTTGAATGCCTTATTCCATACCTATATATCAATAGTAGGAGGCATCAAATGGATGTTTTCAAGTGCACCTAATTATTCTCCCACTACTTGAGTTGAAGACTCTCCATCATCACGTGGGGGAACCATACAGCCTATGAAGGATCATGCAAAAAAGCTAGATGTATGGGAGATAACCCATGGTAGAACTCTTATTAGTAATACTCAAAAAAATATGGATATGTTAACAACAAAAATGTATCACATACCTCATGATGAACATTCCCAATCGACTAAGGAGAGACTTCTATAGATCCAACATCTTCCGATGGAATAGAAGAGGCCTTGGATGAAGCACAAAGTGATATACATCATCATCTTCATGGATCTATGATATCAGAAAATACTTGAGGATGTTCCTATTTAGTAACCTCTGCTCTATGGGTATGAAATTCATCTCCCTGAGGTGGATGATACATGATACTATCTTGTAAAACATGATATGATGGAATCTTCCCCTATGTTTTATTGTAGATCACTACCAGGTGAGTAACCTTATCTTATTTTGGATCATACATGTGAAAAATATGTAGTAGTTGAGTATTCTCTAAAAAGATTATAAATGAAATAGAATATAGTATAATAAAAAAATAATATAATTTATTGATTTATCAAATCCTAAATCCCTCAAAAGTGTAGAGTATGATACAATATAGACTTAATTTTATAACACAGTACATACTTGGGTTTCTCTGATGAAGGGAATCACAACATACAGACACCCTTTATGTAAAATTATTATTTTATTTCCTAGAGGTCAATATAGTCAGCATACCATTGGCCCCAATCAATATACTGCATTTTTTCTAGCATCATGGAATGAAGCACCGAAGATTGTCTTGGTGGAAATTGAATTTTCTGAACACAACCAAACATGTGCATGACTCTATCAGGCTAGTTACACTCAATGATATGAAAGTGAGTGGGAGGCACTAAAACCATTAAATCATGATTTCCATATGTGAAGTATTCAGGAAAATGGTTCAATAAATCATAGTACGGAATCCATGTAATCTGAACTGATATGTGATATTTTTCAAAAATGTGTTAATAAAAAATGATGATATTATGAAGTTGGTTAGTCATTTAAAGGTAATATATACTTTGTTAAAGTAGCATTCCTTCCAACATGAGATGTTATACACCCATATTATGTCTCAAAACCCCGAGAAATTGTTGTGAATGAATATATTTATAAAATAAAACATCGAAAGTGAAAATTGATGAGAAATTAAATTCAAGAACATCTTCTAGCATCAGAATGAAATAGAGATCAGTGATCATACCATCATACACTAAAAGAATCAAAAAACACATGTAGCACCTAGAAAGTAAAAATATATGAGATTTGAGGGATGTTCTTCCATTTCAATATTTGAAGAAGGTTGAAACATCCCCTGATATCAATGCAATCTGTGTCGCATGCTTTTCATAAGGCTCTATATGTGTATTCCAAGCACACAAATCCCTAGATGTATCTCCGAACCTAATTAAAATCATCTAGTAGACCCATATAGATCATGTGTACATACATAATATAATTATCACAACACAATGTCCCACCAATGAAACAAAATATATATACATAGGTATGACGCATGATAGTCTGCTGATAATCATTAGTAGGTATATGTGACAAATGAATATTTATCCATCACATGTATATGGACCCACCATCTGTTGAATACTCATCCCCCAATATGTGGAGGCATAGAAATTTTTAAATAATCACCATCCAGTCTCCAAGAGTTTGTCTTTAAATTGCATCCCTAGGTATAGGAAGACCCGAGAAAGATTTCCACATCCTCAAGAATGATGTTCATATCTCCCATAGGCCAGTAAAATGTGTGTGCATTTGGTCTCTATCTCACAAGATGCAAAAAAGTAGGTGATGTTCAGAGAATATAAAATTAGGTACCTCAATTTCATAGAATACATCATGAAATAGTAATAATATAATGACAGCTAGTGGAGGAATGTGATGATATCATTGTGATCTACACACCCTAATCTTTCGAACCTAATGGATCACTAGTACATCACATGAAACATGCCTATACTGCTAAGTGAGTAGCATATTATCATGCATCTATAGTTAAAAATTGTATTATGTGTAAAAGGTAAATATAACTTTCTGGGAAAAAATAATTTATGACTAAGGGAATGTAAAAAATTATATGTCTTTTCCCATAATATAATGATGTTATTATTACAAAAAGAAGAGTTCATGTATTCATGTTTCTGAAATCAAATTTCAAAATTATTTTTAGATATTTTTTTACCATAGAAAGGGTTGTTTGTATTAGATGGTTTTATATACATATATGCATAAAATTTTATCTTCTATATCTAAAATTATATTATGAGATAATTCACAAAATGTTTTGTAATTTGAGTTAAAAACAATATAAAACATAAAACCATTTTATTAATCAACAATAAAACGATAATTCTGATCATATAATGTGAAATGCAAAATAAAAAACCCATTAAAAAACACATTAATTATTTACAACAAATAAAAAATATGTTAATATCCCAATACAACCATAGTTTTAATATAACTGATAATTTAGATCTCAAATTGTGTGATTTGTATCAAGATCCACACTGATTTCCTCATTTATTTCCTGATGCCAATAAGATACCAAATATAAACCATAGATGCATGTGAAATGGTTTCTAATACATTCAAAAAACCAACTCCATGATTTTTAGTTTTCTTTATCCACAATAGAAAATGAATGTGGAAGAGGAAAATTATTTTTATATTGGGTTTCGACAATAAAAAAAATACTCGCTTGTATTTTATGTATAGAAATCATCCATCAATCTGGATGAACTGTTCTCTGAAAGGAAATGTGAAAATTACACAGGGGGAAATCTGGTAACATTTGATGTAATTGAATACAAGATCGATTAATTCGGTTATCTTGAGACACATTTTTTTTATGAAAATGGAAGGAATATTGTTCATTGTGTCTCAATATGGATCCAAATTGTGGAAACACCTGATTCAATTCATCAAAATCACCATAGACCTTCATAATTTTATTCTACTTCACAATTCATTCCTTATTATAAGAAATTTTATTACTATTTTTGATATATCCATTATTTCACAAGGAACAAAAGAAAATCTTTGTAGCTATTAATCAATTAACATAATAGATGACACAAATTTAGTATCCAATGATGCATGATCTTATTTCAACATTGGCTTAACCTAATAATTAACATCCTCAATCATCAATATTCTCTAACATACATATTCTATATTTGGAATCTCCATCAAGAGGAATAAAAAATCTTCATCTTATTTATCACACTGTATGATATATTTATTATGACTTATATCTTGAACTAAAAATATAATGTGTCTCTCAATTTGAAGTCTATTTGTTCTGTTATTAATTCATATTTACATGGAAAATATCTTCCAACATATAATGTTTTTTCATTATCTCAAAACCTCTCCACTACAACTCCATTTTACTCAGAAAAATGTGTGAGAACATTGCATTATAATTCTAGAAAAAAAAATATTTCTCTGACCAAGATGAAAAGAGTTGGGGAACATTTACTGTTGGTTAAAATTTCTATAAAAAATAGATATTGCTAGATACTTATTCCATAATATCATTTTCAACCTCCTCATCAAAACTGTTGTCTCTATCTATTCCAACATTAGAAAATACCCCATCAGATGTTGGATTTATAAGTATATATGTGATAAAATCTATGTTTTCCACTTCTGCATCCTATGGAATATCCTTAATTTCAATGGATACTCCATATTAAACAACTCTTCTAATTTTATTTCTTAAAAAATTATATGATTTTGTTGTATAGTAGAAATCCAAACATATAACTTCATCATTGAACCATCTGACTGCTAGTAAAAAAATTATTTTAGACCCATTGATTATCAGAAGCCAATGAACAAGCTATATTTCATAGTGTATTTGGGAATTGAAAATTTCTATATTTAATATAATTAATCTCTTAATTAGGACCCAAATTTAAAAGACTATTAATTATTTATTGATGTTCACTTAGGGATACACTATTACCTATACCAACAATTGTTTTTGGTAGTGTACTATAAGAAACTCATTTCTCAGTTTGAATAACCTCTCTATAGTAGTATACAAAGTCAAACATGATTCCCTACAAGAAAAATAGTTTTTAATAAATATTCTAATAGTGTAAATACTACTAACAGTGTGGGTTATCCATAAAATCGTTATCTAAATAAATTTTACAAGGTATTTTATATCCTAAAAGATGAAACTAATGTTTCATAGTAAAAATTTTAATCTTCCTTAGCTAATGTTCAATATATTAAAAGGAAAATATCAATCATCTATATAATATCCCTAATAGTGTTAAACCAGGTGTGAATAAATGTCAGTGGCATGAACTAGTTCCAGATCGACTCTAACTCAATGTAGTGTTTTCAAGTTCTACGAATAGTTACATATGTTCCAGATCCGAATCCATTTTTAGTATCGAGACATGTATTTGATTTCATAGATAACCACTTAATATGTAAGATACCAAAAATTCAGAACATTTTCTTATATCATAAAAGTTGACAGTAATGTTTTGTACTACAATTTGTAAATTTCTTAAAGATATGTTCAGTGGTTTATATAACGACCCATAATTTGCATACATGTTTATTACTTCATAATTGAATCATACTTATTAAAACATATAACAAAACCATGATAGAACCGTATTGGTATAATGTCTTTAGAAACTGGGAAACATAAACAAATGGTTCATAAATAATCTACATTGTCTCTCATTTATTTCATCATATCTAGAGTCACTTTGGGAATATCCTACTTAATACCCTTCTTCCTGACCTGTGGAAAAGGAAACATAAAAAATGGTGAGCTAAAATGCTCAGTAACACTAAAAAAAGGAAATATCAATCATATCATATTCATAAGAACATAACATTTTGAAAATCCTAACCTACAAAAGAGATCATAATATCATGACATGGGATAAATTATATTAGTGAAATTTAATTCCAATATTTATAACATAAAACATTAAAAATTTTGGAAAACACACATAATCATAGAAAATCATTTCATATTTCGTAAAGACTCATTTCCAAGTCCATCATAGCGGAAAATGTCCATAACTGAACCGAATTCACTCCTAGTTCCAGTCCTGTATCACTGAACCAGATTAACCTGACATTCCATCCATGTGTATCTCATAAGATATAAATCTTTACCCATTGCATTGGAGGTAGATATAGGTCCCACCCATCTTATAATGAAACCATTCTTATTTGTGCCACAAAATCATTAACCATACAACATAGCATAACCCATGTACAAAAATTGGGATTCTTAAAAATCATGCCATCATAACATAATCCATATAAGATAAAAGGATTTCATAAAAATAATTCCATAATAACATAATCAAGTAAATGTAATAATAGGGAAATAAATAGAACCCTATATTATCTTAGATGGAAAACAATTTTGATAAAACACTTGAACTCCATTCCTGAGGAAAATATCCTTTCTTTTTCAAAAACATTTTTCCTTTCTCAACATGCCATAAAATTTTAAACTAAATAAGTTAATTGAAAACAAACATAAAAACTTGTAAATAATTATTCATAGAAATAATGTTCTATGAAATAATAAAAATCCATTCATGCTGTATAAATTAAAAATAAACATTCTTCTCGAACTTTGGCTGGAAAAGTCAAAAAGTATCTCGTACTAAAAACGAAAAAATATTCATTACATATATTTTACTAAAAATTCACCAATAGTTAAAATTGGATTTAAATAGTTATAGGGGATATAAATAATATTACATATTGAGGAAACATGGATGTGGATGAAAAATATGCCCCAGTAAATACCAAAGTATAAACAATCTCGGATAAAAATTGAGATTGCGAGATTTTCCCTTAACTTTGGTCCGGTATGATTTATACGTGTCTGAACCACCTGTATAATGATTTAAATAATTTCATTGAATTATTCCATAATAATATTCATTTTTATGATATCATATATGGTCATATTCTTATCTTCTTATTGGAAATATTTCAGTGCTACTTGTTATTCAGGTGTTCATTGGTTTATGTTCTTATGCGTGTTTTGTCGAATAAATTATTATTCCACTTTTTAGGTAATATATACATCATTTGATGAATGGTATTAGTATAATATATATCATATTTACTCATTAAATTCATTCATATAATCATTATTCAATGAAGATCACATAGAACGAGTAGCATCACATCATGGAGACGGTAGGTCGTACGTACGCACGAGCGATGATATCATTCCCATGATTGTGAAATTTTATTGAAGGGTATGGTGTATAATATTTCAGAATAAATATCACCTTAAAATAATCATATATAGTTATTCATTACACCATTATTCCCATCCAATTAAGGTGGTGGTGGAAAACATATTACACCACGGCGTGGAGACGGTATTCCGTACGTACGCACGCGTGGTGATTTATTTTTCTGTAGGATGGATAGAGAGTGAAATATGGTTGTTTCATATTTATAATAACATATCAGTATATTATTCATACTTATGTTATTACTTTATAATGAAACAACTAAAGAATAGGAAGTAGAGGAAGAAATAAATTTGAAAGAATTGGTAAAGGATCTTACCTCTTCTTCGACGTGCCTCTTCTTAACCTCCACTTAGGGAACTAAAGTTGGTCTTTGAAGAAGACCAGGACCTGTGGAATGATGAATGGGAAGTGTAGAAGATAAATGGAAAAGGTTTTTCCGATCCTGAAGGCTCGAAATGTTGTGAAGAGGAGAGCGAGGAGGTGCCCTTTTATTAGAGATGAGAGGGGCACCTTTGGAATCCTCAAAAATATTAATTTATAATAAATTAAAAACCCACTTAAAAACCTCCAAAATAACTCAATTAGAATATGAGATTAGATAGGGTTTTAACCCCATCAACCAATAAAATTTATACATATTGGGAATTTATTTTAAACCTTATCAACTTGATCTATCTTTATTTACTCAATTTAATTTTATATGTGGTAATAATATTCTAAATTTTAAATTGTTATAAATAATTAATTATATGTTGTGGATTATCCATAATTGGATACTATATGGCATTTTAGACCATATAAATATCCATTTATAATTTTTATATTTTTTTTGATTTTTAAACAATTATATAATATGTTATTTTTATAAAATAACAATAGTTTCAATTTTCACACTATTCATTTATTTGCAATTAAATAAAATCCACATAGAGAATATAATCGAACCAAAATATTTAATTGATTCCTAACATGTCATATTTATCTATAAAATTCGTGGAGAACATTTAATATTTCATATATTATTTATATTTATATTTTTAAAACCATTTATTTTATATTTCAACCAATAAAATAATTTCAACATCAATACTGTGTCATCATTAATGATATTTATTTAATCCATAAAAATATTATATAAATTCTAATGATTTATATAATGTTATTATATTTTTGGATACTATTTATATTCAATGTTTTATTAAATTTATCACTAAATTAAATTTATTACACTTATAAGATATAAGAGAGTGACATGTTGTCACTTTCATTGGTTTTAATAATAATTATATCAGTTTCATTGTCCAAAGCCCATGAAAATAATCTATTACAACCCTTAGGTGATATTGGTTGACTTTTATTCATCCAAAAGAATTTTTACAGGTGTTGGGGTAATTTTATAATCTTATTTTTACCCTTAATTACCCGATTTCCCTTTAACGGTAGTAGATAAAAATATACAGTAGGTATTATTTATAATATCAAAATAATAACAGTAAATTATTAATAAAATTTGGACCCACTGAATCCAAATATGAAATCCATTTTTCATATTTCAAAACACAAAATTTGCAGCAATTAATTTAAAATTAATCCCGTTGTTAATAAAATACGGTTTAAAAGTTACAACATTTCCAAAGATTGAAATGATTTTACCTATGAATTCAATGTAAAATTAATGCTAATGACATACATTATATTAAATGGTAAAATATATTCTATTTATACTTTAAAACCATTCAATAATATATTTTATCCATATAAATTATTTTGAAGAAAAAATTTGTTTTCAATTAAACATTAGTGTATTTTTATTATTCATCAAAATATGATAGTTATCAGAAAAGTATCAAAAATTTATCCATAGTAAATTTCTATATCCTGATTCAAAAGAAGATGTTTATTTTGTAAAATTGAACTTAGAAACTTTTCAATAATTAGATTTAAAATGTGTGCGCCATCAAAAGGAGATAAAACTGCATTTTTTGAAAAATACTTCTTTTATCCTAAAAATTGATTTTGTTTTCATAACACATTTTATAAAATGTTTAAGATGAATTATAATGTTATAAAATTCATAATTAAGTTAATACTATTTATAATGTAAAGTTTATATAATATTTTAATAACATGTTGTTGTTTAGTGAAAATCGGTATTGTGTATAACACAAGCTATCGTGGAAGGCTGCTCTTGCGTGCAACGCAAGCCAAGCTAGTGTTTTGAGTAGTGAAAGATTACTTTGTTTTTACGTATAACATAAGACATAAAAAAATATTTCTCATAAAATCTTAGGGTGTTACAGTTTATAAATAGAATCAATAGTAGAAAATATATTTATCATGTAATCCATTTTACTTCAGTTATTTATATTAGATGTGAAAAGCCTTATAGATTCATTTATCAAGTTAGTTATATTATATCCAAAATGAATAATGAATTATCTCACTATATCCGGTCAGTTATATAATAACCGACATTATAAACAAATTATCTTTCTTTATCAAATCAGTTATTCTATAACCAGCGTGATAAAGATTTTTTTACATCGGTTATAGAATAACCGACATGATAAATCAAATATCATTTCTTTATAATGAAAGTTATATAAAAATAGAAGAGATAAATGTAATGAAAATTTTGTTATCATGTAAATTAATAAATTAACGATGACGTAGATTATTAATTTTTTTTGAACCCCTATTTTGAGTCATTGTAATGTTTTTAAATCGAGAGACAATGAATCAAATCTCTCTTGGGTAGAAACCCTATAATAGTTTATTCGATCTCATGGCCTCCAACCTCCTTTTTACATATTCATTAATCACAGTTTTCATTGGAATATCTATCTTATCAACTCTTATCTCTCATGTAACCATTACACACCTTGATTTCAGTTGTTATATTTCATGGATTCCCTAACTCTAATTTTTGTGATATTGTTTACTAAAGTATCACAATATCATCTTGTCTAATTTCCCCATGTTATTTTATTTAATCTATAGCTACTAAAGAACTAAGTAACCAATACATGTGAGAATTTATGTGGTACATGGTTTTTATTCCAATTACACAATATGTATTTAATATAACTCATTTTTTCATGAGTTTAATTAACTTTATAGTATTTATTATATGCATTCCACGTTCTTAGAAAAAATATATTCACTATTTTTTATAAGGTGAGTCTTTGTGAGTTTTCCAATATTGTATACTTTTTACATATCAATCAGTCCCTATAACATTATTTCTTATGGATGCTAAATAGGTTGGATGTTGTGAAACTACTAACAATGCCCCCAAATGACTTTCTGTTATTATTTTTATCATCTAGGGGATACAAATTTTGGTATATAGACTACAATTCACTGGTAGAAGTCAAGTATCAACATTAACATTCCAAAAAATAGAACCTCTAGATGGTTTCATCAAGAACTCTTCAATTATTCATGGAATTGTTATGGTTACGTACTGGTGACCAAAACAAATATATCAACTACTAGTTAAATTAAATAATTAATCAGAAATGAACATTTTTCAACAAATGAATAATTTGATCCAAAGATGAAAATAAATATAAATTAATATATCAATACTAAAATACCACATGTGTGTTATGGGTTATAGAGGAATAACATCTTCCTCATTCCAATAGAGAAAGTCTATTAGATTCATTATATTTCATAGTATTATAGGAAAAAGAAAAACCTCAAAATCACTGAGATATCATATTTACTTTATTATTTATATTTAATTTATATAATTAATAATTCTAATTAATTATATTTTTTCTTTGTTTTTGATTTAGATAATGATTTTAGTCACACTATTATCAAGATAAAAGATCCATGGGATGAATCTATGTTGCCTTAATAAAAAATAAACTCCATGAACATCAAAACATCATCAAAAATTGATGCAGTGCTAGAATGAATTATTATCATATATTATATAATTAAAAAAATAATTTAATAAAATCCATTTTGGGGATTTAGTAACTCAATAGAGTTATATCATTTTCTATATTGTTTATAGGAGGTGTTTTGATATTGGTTCTCCCTAAAGTTCACGATAATAGATTATTTCTACCGTTGGTAGAATTCCCTAAAAAGTATAAGTTTTTCACAATAGTATTCCTACCATAAAATGAAGAAACCCTTGGAAATTATTCATATACTATATATTATAGAAATTTGTTGAAATATAGGGTGATATAAAATTTGAGCGAATTATTATATGAATTCAAGGGTTTTATTCTCATGTATTTATTTTTCCATGAGTTTCATTGATAGAAAAAACTGTGATGGGTTAATAATACATCACACTAGTTGACAGTGAATTAGTTTTAGATAGTGTTTTTCTATCTTATTACTCAAAAAATAACCTTATAATTTTTGAATTTTCATATATTTGTTTTATATTTCAAAATTTTGTTACTTTCAAATTATGGAATATTTCATATATATATAAACATGAAATATCTAAATATGTTGTATTTTTTATATTATTTCCATGAATATATTTTTATGATTTATAATTTATTTCTAAACTTATAATACGTTATTTTATATAATTTGTAAGTATATTTTTCAAATACACATATATTTGTTTTATATTTCAAAATTGGGTTACATTAAAATTATGAAGGATTTCATATAAATATAAAATTGGCTTATCATAACATGATATATAATTTTGATATTTGTTATAGGTATTACTAAGTCAATGTTGAATTATGACACATCGAATGAGTGATGAATATGAGGAAGGTGTTGATGATTTCTGGGAATATTCAAAACAAAATTTTTAAAACAATGATATTTTTTCCATGCATGAAATGTTTAAAAATGAATAATTTCAACAGTAAAGAGATAAAATTCCATTTAATTTATAAATGTTTTAATCTGAGTTATAGAACATGGATTTTTAATGGCGAATCTAGGTTAAATTATAGAACTACAGATGATGATTTATTTAAGGATGAGAACATTGATGAAATTGATGGAATGATTTGGGGTATTAAAGTATAGAAAATTGTGAAAGAACCAACAATTGAGAGTATATATGGTGATAATATAACACCATTGTATCCTAGTTGCATGGAATTTAGGGTTTTATCATCTGTGTTAATATTGATTAACTTGAAAGAAAAACATGGATGGATTGAAAAAAGCATTAATAATTTTCTATAATTATTGAAATATATTCTTCTAAAAGGTAACGGTCTTCCTAATTCACTCTATAAAGTGATGAAAAAATTATGACTGATGAGATCACTGTACAAAAAAATTATTCCTTCTCGAATGACATTGTGATATACATGAAGGAATATGAATTTATATTAGAGTGATTTAAATGTGGGACATCATGATATAATTTCAATGAAAATTCACTAGCTAATTTTGAGATTACATAGACCTATACCATAGTATTTTAATATCATCCTATGATTTCTCATTTGATACATTACTTTTATAATTCACATGATGAAAAATGTAAAGATGGAATGAAGATGAGCAGATATGTGAAGGAAATGTAAGTCATCCATCTCATTTTCCATAGTGGAATAAAATTGATCACATGGTTTCTACATTCATAAATGAAGTTAGAAATCTAAAATTTGGACTATACAAAGACTAAATGAGTCCATATTTAATCCATAGTAGAAAAAATAATTCATGGCCAGTTTTATTGGTAATTTACATCCTATCTCTAAAATGTTTGATGAAGAAAAAAAATGTTATATTGAGTATAATGATCTCCAAATCAAAACAACCAATTACTGATATTGATGTTTTATATTCACCATTAATTGATGATTTTATAATCATAAGGAAGTATGATATTAGGGTGTCTGATTCTTATAAAATGAAATATTTTCAGCTACATGGAATGATTATGTTATCAATAAATGACTTCACAACATATGGAAATTAGTTTAGATAAATAGTTATGGGGAACAAAATGTGTCCAATTTTCAAAAAATTGGATTTATATTATCAATTTTATCATGAGAAAAAAATAGTATACATGGGTCATAATTTTTTTTTCTATAGACCACTATTTTATAATATTAATAAATACATTCAATGGCTCATAAGAATTTGATATTACTCCAAAAAAATTATCCACAGATCATTATTTTGAGTGGGTTATAAACCATTAATGTGACATTTATAAAGTCAAATAAATCTAGTAATGATAGAAATATTTGGAAGAAATGGTCAATATTTATTGATCTACCATATTGTAGATATCATGAAGTGAAACGAAACATTGATTCCATGCATATGGAGAAGAATATTTATGATTTTATGATTGGAACATTGTTTGATATTAACCAAAAGTCTAAATATGGGTTGAATTCAAGATTATAAATAACATCAAAGTGAATAAATTTTGAGTTTTCTCCCACATCTGATGAACGACAAACATTTCATTCCCTAGCTTGTCATACAATTTCCAAGAGTTAAAATGTTATCTTATTTAGGTGTCTTCATGATATCAATGTTCTACATGGTTATTCTTAAAATATAAAAAAAGTCACTTTAAAGGACATAATTTTCAGATTTATGAATCCTCATTATTGTCACATCATGATCCAACAACTTTTACCAGTTACATTGCATGGAATATTTCCCAATTTTATTAGAAATAATATCATGAAAGTGTTTTTTATTTCTAAAATTACATTTTTAATAAGGTTATTGATTAGGATGTTTGAAAATTTGGAAAAAGAAGCATTTTTTATACATTCTTAGTTGGAAATTTATTTACCTCCATCTTTTTTTATATAATGGTTCATTTAATGGATCATATGGTACAAAAAAATAATGATTTTTAGACCTATATATCTCCATTGGATGTATCATTTTAAAAGGAATATTAATATATTAAATGGGTATGTTAAGAATCTATATCGACATGAAGCCTCCATTATTGAAAATTATATTTTTGAGGAGGTTGAAGAGTTTTGTACGAGCTAACTGTTTGATGTGGAGCACAACTGTTTGCGTCCATATCCCCAGAAATGTGTTAATTATGGGGGAAAGGGGATTCATGGATTGAAATTCAAATCTTTATCAGGTGAATAGTTTAAGAATGTATATATATATATATATATATATTTAATAACATAAATGATGCTCAGCCAAATATAACATTGTCTATTAATGAGTTGAAACAATGCCAACCAATAAAAATGAAATGATTATTTTGAATCAGTATAGAAAAAACTTTTGTCCCATTGTTTAAAAAGTCCATGCTTGGTATATTATATACATTAGAAACACTACTATAGTTAGTGGTTCATCCACGTTAATATGTGATAACATGGTCCGAGTATGAAATTAATGGATATAAATTTCCTAAAAAATACAAGGACAATAGAAGTGTTGTTTAGAATTGTTGTATGTTGGTGTTCGTAGAAGAAATGCATTTTTCAAGTTCTAAAGACAAAAAACATATTTATTCATTGAGAGCATATTATCTAGTAATAGAATAAATGTGGGAGGTTTATTACATTAAATTTAATATATCAGTTTTTAACTACAAATGGTTAATTGGTAACTATGTTGTTAGGAACATTGAACTTGGAATGACACTTGTTAATCTGTATAGATTGGAAGTCACAATTGATTCTTTTATAAATTAAATACATGAAAAATATATTATATATTTTCTTGATCAATCAAATATGCAGTGTTATGTTGTTTAATAAGGAAAAAAATAAGTTGTGGATGATCAACTTGATGATGATTCTTATTTATGTGAGATCCCTACTTCCATGGAAAGATTAATAGATAAAAATGATAACCATGTTGTAGACATGGTTTGTCCCATAAGGAATGATCATGATGATGGAATTTTTTAAAAAATACATTAGTCCATTCCTAATATTACAGTTAACATATGTTTATTTCTTGTTCACTTTTATTAATTTTATAAAATGTTAGATATGTGATTTTTTTATTTATTAGAACAATTATTAAAACTAATAAGTGAACCTGTTTGTTTATATTAGTTTAGTTTAATTTATTTTACTTCTTTTATGGTTACATAACTTATATATTTATTGATTTTATTTAAATACATTTATTTTAAATCTAATAGTGTAAATAAAAAAAAATTAATTTATATGAGTATATTGAAAAAATATTCATTTTTGTGTAAAATGTTGTATATTAGGTTGGATCATTTTTTATATTCCTACACCAATTATGGATTTTTTTCATTCATTAACACGACATTTCATATATCATTACAGTTTTTAACATTTTATTTGAATATAAAAAATATGAAAAAAATGTGTTCAGTGTTATTTTACTTTTATTTTTCATTTTTTTTTCATTTTTTATTTTCATTAGTATTGTAATAGTTTAATTTTTTTATTGGTGTGCTAATTTTTTTATTTTTTTATTTGAAGGATAATGACACATAAATTAAAAGATCAAACAAATACTTATAGAGATGAGCATCTTGGTCATACCTCTAGGGAGGAATGTGCACATTCTCCTCTTGATGATTATCAACCATCATTACAAGAGTCATAGACTCCCACATAGGCAAAGAAGCGTATGAGGGTTGATAAATATAGCCACACACCATCACCAAAATTATCAGTTTCTCCTAGATAGGACCAGAGAATTGTGGTAGAATGTGATGATAATGATATTCCAAGATTTCCTTATAGAAAAAATTTTGAGAGTTTTGTATTAGTTTGGGGAAAAATCAATGTAAATATTTTTTTAATGATTGGAGAAGTGTTGATAATGAAACATTATCTCAATTATGGAAGACCATTTTGGTAAGATCTTTTGTTATTTTCTTACTAATGTTTCAAAATTTTATTGTAATATATGTGTTCCCCTTCTTATCAAATGACATTCGATATACCTAGACTTGGAGATGTTAGGAGGCAATTTTAATTAATGAATTCTGGGTGATGGATGGATCTAAAGTCAAACCTCACTTTTGATTTCATTATTTTCATAAGAAACATAATAATTCATGTTATATATATCATTTTATAGATTAAGGCACAAATAAAAAATTGATATTAAACAGAATGAATCATTTTTGTAAGTTCAATTTCAACTTTTAGTAGTGTTCTTATATTATAATGATCTTATTAGTGATTTATTATTATTAATATACAGGAATAGAGGATATCTCTTCAAGAGATCCAGTCTAGATATATATACCATCATATATTGTCAAAAAAGGGTATACATTATTGGAAGAAAAAATGATGGATAAAAATTTACAAAAATTGAGGGCTGAGTCATCATGATCTAGAGAGTGTTCCCCTACACCCCCAGGGTAAACAAAAAAAATAGAACAGGGATCAAATGAGAAAATTGGGGTAATTTCATAGAGAAGAATCATGGGTTATAACTTAGAGTTTTGTGAGATGCCTATTTTATTTATTTATTTTAGTTAATTCATTTATTTATATATTTTGAATCATTACAGAATTTCTAAAATAACTCATACAAGGTTATCTTGAGGAGTAAAGAACACATGGGTTATTTGTAGATGAGGGGAGGTAGTATCTCTTATCTATAGCATTGTGAAATCCTAAACACATAGGTTGTGTACGAGGATACTCTATGGGTTTATCAGTGAGAAATGTCTTACCATGTTCTTCTACTACTATAATGGAGGTCATTTATAAAAAAATAAAAATAGGATCCATGGAGGATGCAGTTGAAAATAATAAGTGGACAACATAGGAAAAGATCAAATCATCGGTACAGCCCATGTTTGCAAACATGTAAAGAAAATTTCATACTTAAGCTCCCACTCCACAACCTCTTCCAACAGGTACCACTCCTCCACCCTTGACAACAAATCCCTTTTTATCATACTCATACACACACTCCTCCACCTCCTCCGACAGAGCCCGTTTTTTATCTTACTCCTACACCCCCTCCTCCATAGATTCTTAGTTACTGTGAGTTAGATGTTGACGATCTGTATCATATTGTTTCATATGGGCTGATATATTGTATTAGACAAAAAATTCACCATCAATAGTTTGATATACAGAAGAATATAGTCATTATACAAAATATTACAGATATACCAGTATTAGTACCATTACATATAGTTGAGGTGATGATTTATAGACAAAATGTCATCCACATTTTAGCTATTCCAACTGGACATATGCATCATATTTTCATAGTGGATTGTGTGTATTTTACCTTTTATAATTGTTTTTAACTTTTTTAAAATTTTAATGTTAATATATTTATCCATTTATTTACATGAATAATTTAAAGGTAATGAAATAATTTGTATCCAACAACAAATACAATGGGCTATGACTTCAGATACAGTTGCGCACCAACGCAATGTAAGTTTTTTATGTATGTTTAAACAAAATTCTTTCCTGATTTAAATTTATTGAAATTTAAAAAAAATATCTATTTTTATCAGGTATATTTATAGAATATAAGGAGATAATGATATGAAATATGTATATGTATTTATGGAAACAAAATTAATTTCATCTCAAGCACAGACAATGAACGAAGAATAAATAATAGTTTATATTTCTGAACGATTTGAATTGAATGTAATTACATAGTGCTTGGTGTTTCCTTATGTTGAAAGGTATGAAACAAAAATATCATAATGATTTATTTATCTTTTAACATAATAACCACTAAAATTAAATTTTCTTTTATATAAGTGAATAATGGATGTTAGGTGCTTTTTTAAAAGGAGAAGATATTGTACTGGATATACCCAATCCATAGCGATGTGTGAGGAAATTTTAAGAACATATAGGATCTATAAGATTTAATTACATAATATTTGTTTATATTATAATTAAAATTTTCTTTTTTCATTCATAATAATTTATAATTGGGGATGAGATATCTTTTGAAAACCCACAATGAAAAAAATTCCTTGATCAAATATGTAAAAGTAAAGGTGGATTTCCATTTATAATTAGTATATTTTGGATATATTACATAAAATGATATTTTTAGTTGAAAAAAACATTTAAACAGAATTTTCATAAACAAAACAAATGAAATAATATATATATATATGTGTGTTAATATTTATTTATGAAATAATTATAACTGGAACAGTTATGAATTCCAACGATGTTAGATTTAAGTAAAAACTATTTCAGTATATTTAATTTTTTTATTCATTAAGCTGTTAAATACCTTCCATTTAATTTGTATATTTTTTATGAATCTTGCCATTATGTTGTAGAATATCTCACACACATAAGTGGAATGTGATAATAATTTTATATTTTTTGTTTGATTTTAGTTTATTTTTAGTGAATATTGTAATTTTGAATGTTGCAATTGTAAATGTGTATTATCTAGTTGTTATGGTTGGATTTATATTTGTTTTTTGATAATATTTTAATTTTCAATGTTGTAATTGTGTATGTATATTTTCTAGTTGTTTTATTTCTTGATCCTATTTCATCATATTTTCGTATTTTTTTGGTTTCATTGGCAATAGATATGAAGGAAAAAATGAAATAATAAAAAAATTATGTCAGTTATAAAATAACCCATGTAACAAAGCTCTTGTTATTATTTTCCATGTTGGGTTTTTATATAACTGATGTGGTATATGTTTTTTTACGTTGGTTACTTTTTAACTGACCTAAAAACCCATCATCCCAAAGTCTTATCACATCAGTTTTCCTATAAAAGATGTGGTATATGGATGGATATGATAATTATTTTATTACTGACATAAAACCCCTTCATCCCGATGCCTTTCAGGTCAGTTCATTATACAACCGACATGGAAGTGTATTTGTTACTTTAGTTATTAAATAACATATGTAATAAAGGATTTAAGATAAAGTGTTTCCACATCGATTTGTATATAACTAAAATTGTTTTTTTGTTAGTTATTAAATAAACAACGTAAAGAAGCATTTCTATTATATATTTACAATGCCTATTTTTTTGTCGGACATTAAAAAAATATTTACAACATCTACTTTAATAACATAAGTGAATAACTGAGGTAAAAATGAAAAAATGTTGTAAAAATGCATTTATACACTAGAGAATGTGATTCATCTAAAACATGTCAATTGAGTATAACAAACAAGTTGTGCAATAAGGTATGAATCATATAAATCATGGGAGTAAAAACTCTGGTGTGCAATTAAGCCTCTTGGTTATTAATTTTTTCCTCCTTCATTGTATTTTTATTCTTTGTTAATCTAAATTTAATCAATATATAATCATCATTTAATAATTACTTAACTATTTTTATCATTTTTATCATTTTTTAATCATTGGTTGATTATTCTATAATAATTAATAAATCAATATTTAATCATTAGTTAATCATTCCTTAATAATTAGTTAATCATTAATTAATCATTGGTTAATCATTATTTAATCATTATTTAATCATTAGTTAATCATTTGATTGTCCTTAGTCAATAATTTTTTAATCATCAGTTACTCATTAGGTAATCATTAGTCAGTCAATTATTAATCATTATTTAGTCATTATTTAGTCATTATTTAATTTTCGTTAGTAATTAGTTAATCAATCATTAAATATTAGTTTATCAATATTTTATAATTAGATAATTAATCTATAATCCTTAGTAAATCATTAGTTAATCCATATTTAATCATTAGTTAATCATTATTAAAAAATATTTAATTATTCAATAATAATTTGTTAATAATTAGTTAATCTTTCTCTAATTCTTCTTAAATCATTAATTAAGAATTCATTAATTAGAAGACAATAATTAGTCAATCATTTTTTAATAAATAGTCAATCATTCATTAATAATTAGCTAAACATTAATTAATCATTAATTACTCACCCTTTAATCTGTTGTTAACCATTTGATAATCATTAGTTAGTCATTCATTAATAATTATTTAATCATTATTTATAAATTCTTTAGTTACTATTTAGTATTTATTTTATCATTAGTTAATCATTATTTGATCATCAGTTAATAATTATTTAATCATCATTTACAAAGTAATTGATCATTAGTTGAGCATTATTTAGTTGTTAGTCAATCATTATTTAATCATTAGTTAATAATTTTCTAATAATTATTGAATAAGTATTTAATGATTAATTAAACAATGGATAATCAGTAGTCAATCATTAGTTACTCATTCTTTAATCACCAGTTAATCAATATTTAATCATTTTGAATAAATATTTAATCATTAGTTAATCATTCATTATTAATTAATTAATCAATATTTAATCAATAGTCAATAAAATGTTAATCATTAGTTAATAAATCCTAAATCATTACTTAATCATTGTTGAACCATTAGTTATTCATATTTTAATAATTAGTTAATCATTAGTTAAACATTATTTAATCATTATTTAATCATCTTCAGTCATTAGCTAATAATTATTTAATCATTAGTTAATAATTATTAAATCTTTATTTAATCATTATTTAACCATTCTTAAATCATTAGTTAATCATTATTTAATCATTATTTATTTAATATTTAATCATTATTTAATAATTTTTTAATCATTAGATAATAATTTTTTAATCATTACATAGTCATTACTTAATCACTAATTAATCAATCATTAGTTATTTTATAATTGTTCTTTAATCATTAGTTAATTATTTTTTATCCATTCTATAATTAATAGTTAATAATTATTTATTTATTAGTTAAAAATTTTATTTATTATTTACTAAATAATTTATCATTAGTTAATCAATATTTAATCATTAGTAAATAATTCTATAATCATGAGTTAATAATTCATTAATCATTAGTTAATCATTTTTTAATTAGTCATTATTGATGAACCAATAATTAATTAAAAATTACTTAATCCTAAATTAAATTATCCTTTGTAATTAGTTAATCACTTTGTATTTATTTGTTAATTATTATTAGCTAATAATTATATAATCATTCTTTAATCCCAATTTATAAATTTGTTAGTCTATACATAAGCATTACTAATAATAAATGTTATTTCTAAACTATAACTAACCAACTAAACTATTAAACACATAACATACCTAGAGGTAACTAAAAAATAATTTAAATAAATAAATTACATTAAAATAAAAAAATACCTCTAAATGATGCTTCATAGAAATCAACCATTCTTTTAGGCTACTAAATACACCACACACAAATGAAGAACCACTTGGTTATCGTATAGAGAGATAGGGAGTAGAACATAGATATATGAGGGTATTTTTATTATGGATGACATTCCATTTTATAGGCACATTAAAAAATGTCAGCACCATAGTTTCCCCAATTCAAATTTATTTAGATGAAATGCTATAGAGTAGTAGCCATCATTAAAATTATTATAGGAGAAAGGTGGAAGCACCCATTCCACATTTTCCTTGTCATCGATCCACATCAATGGGATGAAAAGGTGGTATTTTCTATTCCACCTTTAAATTTATATAAAATGAACCATAGACATTGTCTCATTTACAATATAATTTTCATTAAAATATTAATATGGTCTTATTAAAAAAATCATCAAATTTATAAAAATATTCTTTAAAATAGGTCACATGAATCATTGTATATCTATAATAACACATTTTTTTATTATTTTCTTAATAGAAACTAGAGGTTAGGTTGTAACTTGTTACAATCCAAGAAATTATATTCAACATGAAAACCAAAGATTAAAAATTCAAAATTAGTAATCTCTAGTAAATCGGGTCATTTAAATGACTTAATGATCACCTCAATCCACACACCAGCATGACCCAAGAGGTTGGTGTTTTCATTGTGATTATTATGACTTAAAAATTTTATCATCTTCTATTTCTTCACACTTATTAATCATCATCTCACAATATCTATCATTGGGTCATCTCTTTCACACCTCTTCTACATATTATAACCCAATAAAACTGATAGAAAACAATAGTAAACAACCAGTAACAAAGAAAATGACATAGATTTGTACCATAAGAACCAAAATATTAAACCAACATGAGAAAAATGATGACCAAATCCCTTTACTAATCCCACTAAGAAAAAAGAAATCATTAACATCATAAATTTTTTTGAAGCGACCAAATGAGGTCCATCAGAATGAGACTCCATTAATCCTTGGAATAAAATTATAATAAACAAACCATAATACATGACATCTTAATTATCTAAAATCCACATCTAATAATTTGATTCTAATATCATATATTTCGATCTTATGGAGAAAAAGTCTAATGAGATACCCAATATGTTGACCTAAATGAAAGTACTAAGGGAATGCATGAAGATATTATAGAATTATTTTCCTTCATTAATTTGGAGAAAACTAGGGGATAGAAACTACCATAGGAATTGATAAAAACCCAAAATAGGGTAGACATCCATTACCGCTGACCATAAAAAAATCCAAAACATTTTTTAAGAATAATGCTCAGCTCCATGATTAGGTCCAGAGTAATGTGGAAACATGGAAGAGAAAAGGTAGAAGAGGGAAAATATGACATCGTAGGGAAACCAAGAGGCTATAAGAAATGTGAAAAAAAATTACCCAAAGGAAAGCATAGAAACACATCCACCATAAAAAAGTCAAAGTTTTATGGACACCACTATATTGGTCTATGTATACGGTAAAAAATTGGTGAATTACAAGAATAAATAATGATATATTCTAACCTAAAAACTCTAAATTTTGATAAATAACTACCCCACATAGTTCGAGAAAAAAAATAAACTAAGGAGATGAATAATAAAAATAAAAAATGGAACTAAAGGTGAAAAAATGATATGAACATATAAGAAAAGTGGTAGGAGACTGCAAGAAATATATGTGGAAAATAACTCGGTTCTCAAATGGGATTCCATCGCTAATCTGGATTTTTTTGGATAAACCCATTGAAAATGACAAAAGGTATGAAAGAAAGATCCAAAAAAGAGAATGAATATACATATTATGTTGTTCATTAAGAATGTTTAAAATATATAATACTATATATTTAATGAGATATATAATATTTTCATTGAACATCAATCTATTAAAACATTACATGTTCCATAATGGTGTAACTAATAATATTAGTGACTCATGATTAATCCTAGGAATTATTTCTTACAATATGAACTCTCTTAATATAGAATAATGCATTGGATTGTTAAACGACGTCATTACTCATGAAAAATATCATGTATAAAAAAATAATTGGTTTTTTTATATTTGGGAAAAAACCTTATAATTACTATAAAATTCATCATTGAACAATGCATATGATTAGTTTCATTATTCATGAATATTTGTAAAGGAACACATGTAAATTAAATAGACAAAAATTAATTGTTTTTATTCATACTACAATTTTATACACTATAACAAATATTCTTTTATTTACAACTTACTCACCAATAATAAAATTCAAATTAATCAATGAAAATGTTATTAATAATTAAGAAAACAAATGATCATCAAAATTGTGAATGAATTATCATAAAAAAAATCTACATAATGGTCCTAGTGTCATTGTTATATATACATAATATTTTAAAATAGAAGAATATTTTATAGATTAGTCTAATTTCTAGTGCCTAACAGAATACTATTTTAACCATTCCTCAATTGAGATCCACTCAAAAATCCACATTAGACATTTCACTTCATCGGGGTTTATTAGTCCCCCTAATAATCAAGGGATCATCACTATCATCATCCATGATCCTGAGAATTAGAAAATAAACATTGAGATAGATTATTACCTAATCTGAAATTTATATGACCATATCATTCCAATGGTAGTGAGGTTTTTTATGGTATGAATCATCAGTGGTTGATGTGATTCATGGGAAATCATGAGATTTCTAGAATTATGTAGAATCCATTTTTGGAATTTCACATATAATATTTCATATACGAGACTCATTGAATTGATGTATTTCAGTATATATAGGTTGTATAATAGTGGAGTTATATTTTCAATATTTTAATTTTCAATTTTATAGCTAATTTGATATTATAAAAAATTTAGTGTATATAATATGATATATATTTATTTTTATAGTCTATTGAGACCTAGAATCTTGAGGTAGGTATGGATTTTTTTAATATTTTTTGTAGTGTTATGGGAAATTGATGAGATGAAAAATAATTAATTAAAGATTATGATATATTTTTTGATAATTACCAATCATGTTTAACTCACTCTGGTACTATATGCGGATGTTCTCATTTTTTAACAAAATGGAGGATCAAGAGAGGTATTCAATTTTATTTTGAAGAAAAATACACATTTTTATAGTTTGAGAAGCATATAAATATCTGGTGGAACCCAATTATTTGATGTTTCTCTTTGGTGTTATTGGCCAGGAAGTGCTTTAGTTAATTATTTTTTGGGTGGTAAGAAGATACATGAGCAGACTGAGATAGTTGATAGACCACTCAATCAGGTTCATTAACCCCTCCATAATAGTTTCTATAATAATGAAAGGATATAAATACATATGAATGAAAAATACATGGTGGATATATTATAGGAAATCAAAGAGATTATTGGTAGAGTGTAAACTAGAGTGGATGAAGAGTATGGTTTTGGGGATGATGAGTAGGTGGAATTTATAAAGGAAAACTATGGGCCTCGATTGTTCAAGGTGTGGGTGGACCAAATTTTGTAAAAAATACTATTTAAATTTACTCCACTCCTATATCGATTTTTATTGATAATAACACCTTACATTTGTTTATCATCAATTTTCATATTTATTAGTTAAAGGTTCTATTGGAGGAACGTTAAAGGGAAGTTCAGATGAACAATCCAGGGAGATGAGGGATGATGTTTAATAAGGTGTGTTTTTTTGTCGGTTGTATGTTGAGAACATATCTCCTAGAATCCATCTCATTATAGATACATCCATATAGTTTTATCCCCAAGATGGATAAGTTGTACAATATAAAATATTATGTCTATTTTTATATAAATAACATGGTTTAGTTTAATATTTTTGTGATCATGAATTTTTTGTGTGAATAATGTTTTCCATTTTAGTTAGAGATAGATCGCTATAGGAAATTTGGATTTTTGTGATGGTTTTAGCACCCATCGTAGATAGTCCATCTACAAAGAATATTTTCCATCAAGAAATTATTGGTGATAGGTCCCCCTAAAAATAAACTCTGTCATTATTTTTTATTTTTGATGGCATTATCTTTGTTCGCAAATACCATTTTTTACCATCACTGTTATTAATATCAGTAGTTCTATTTTTAATGAGAACCTCGTCGATAATAGTCTCCTTGAAAATTATATAACCCATATATATCATAAGAATTTTGTAATTCTATTCTTCTCTAAACTACTCACTCCTCCTCTCCACTCATATTCTCCTAGTTAAAATTTTCAAAGTTGTAAATTTTACACTGGAGCAACATTCCGGATTTGAATCCACTAAATGTTTCAGTTTTAGGGAATTTATTTAAAGTTTTTATTTAATTTAATATTTTATTTATTTTTGACAAGTGTTAATTATTGTTAATTATCCATAATTATATTTAATTAAAATTAATTTGATTTATTTTTCATTATTTAGTTGTAAGTTAAAGTAGTTATTTTTAATGGAAAATATTTATTTCTAATAATTAATAATTTTTTTAATCAGAACTATTTAGTAGTAATTACATATAATTAGTAGTTCTTAGTAATAATTACTAAAAACTAAGCAACATTTATTTGTAAATTATAACAAATTGTTATAAACTAATTACAATTAATAATAATTAGTGGTAATTAGCTTTAATTTGTGACAATTAGCGGTAATTAGTGGTAATTATCTCTAATTAGAAATAACTATCAATAATAGTAATATTTAGTAGTAAATATTAATAAAAATTATAATTAGTAATAATTATAAAAGATTATTAATAAATAAATATGAAATTAAAAAATTAGAAATTACTATAACATAAAAAAAATTGTTATAAAACTGTATAAATTATTATAAATTATTATAAATTAATAACATTTTTTATAAAATTTATAAAAAATGTGATATATAAATTATTTATAAATTTCTAAATATATTTTACATTAGTCATATTTATTAGAAATTACAATGAAATAGTATAAATAATTATGAAATTCTAGAAAAAACAAGATGAAATTGGTCACCAATTGTCAGGTGATGAACAATGATAATTTTGGGCATGGTTGAAAAAAAATTGGTTTCATCACTTGATTATTATAAAATCTAATGCCATTTTGTGCCTACCATTTCCAAATTTTTCATTATGTTGGAAAAACCGAGGCAGATAATATGTGACTCATCGATGGTTGTAGGAGGAGGATGAGATGCGTCGATGGAAGGAGCATCAACCAGAGTATGTGATGGAGTATGCATGAGAGTTATTGTTAATTATAAATATTTACTTTTCATTCACAAAATGTTTTTAATTAAAGGTAAATATTTTTAATTTATAATATCTTAATTTAATTATCAGTAAGTGAGTGTAATTAATATTAATTACTTATAATTTATCCATAAATAGTATTAGTTGATACAAATTAGTAATAGTGTATAGATCTTAGAAATATGTAATAATAATTTATAATATTTTATAATAAAAAATATTAATTAATAAAAATGAATGTCCAACCACTATAATTAGTTAAAATTAACAACAATTTGTAAATATTAACTATAAATCTCTATAATTTTTAAAAATTATCCTATTTAGTAATAATTAGTGATGATTAGTAATATTTTTAAAAAATTAGTGGAAATCGATAAAATTTAGTTAAAATTTGTGGCAAACCAGTTAAATTATTAAAAAATAGTTGTATTTCGTTAAAATTAACAATAAATCAATATAACAATTAAAATTTACAATAAATTATCATTAAATAGAAAAAATAACATTAAATCACTATAATTATTAAAATATAGTGTTAATTTAGAAATAATAGTAAAAATTATCGGTAATTAGTAAGGATTAGTAAAAAGAACATTAAATCATTATAATTAGTAAAAATTAATAGTAATTAGAAAAAAATTCATGTCACTAGTAAAAATTAAGGTTAATTAATAAAAAATTGCGACAAATCGCTTTAATTAAAAAATTAGTGGTAATTAGTAAAAATACAAGAAATTAATCATAAACTAGTGAAAATTAACGTTTAATCAACTTAATTATTGAAAATTAGTAGTAATTAGTAAAAACTAACCCTAAATCACTATAATTATTAAAAAATGTAATAAAGTATCATTAATTAGTTTAAAATAATGGCAAATCTCTATAAAAATTAATAATCAGTGGTAATTAGAAAAAAATACAAATAGCCATCCATAATTAGTATATATTAGGAAAAAAAAAATAAAATCATTGTAATTAGTAAAAAATAAAGGCATTTAGTAAGAATTAGTGGTAATAAGTAATAATTAATGTCAATTAATAAAAATTAGTGACAAATCAATATAATTATTAAACAATAGTGGTAATTACATAAAATTAGTAACAACTATTAAAGTTTACACATAAATAACTATAATTAAAGAAAAGTAGCGGTAATTTGTTAAAATTTGTACAAAAACAATGGTAAATTTGTTAAAATTAATGTTTAATCAATATAATTAGAGTAAAATTGTTTTATTTAGTAAAAATTAATGGTAATATACTATAATTAGTAAAAAACTACTATAAATTAGCATTAATTATTACAAATTAAAGGTAAATCAATATAAATATTAGAACATAGTGGTAGTTATAAAAATTGATAAAAATAGTATAATTAGTAAAGATTATTGAAAAACATTAAATCACTGTCAATACTAAATATTAATGGTAATTTGTAAAAAAAATAGTGGTAATTATTAAAGACTAGTAGTAATTATTAAAAATTAGTGATAATTACTAAAAATAAGCAGGAAATCATCTAATTTTAGAATTTAATTGTATAAAGTAAAATTTTGGAAAAATTAACTTTAATTCATTATAGTTAATGTAAATTATATTTAATTAGTAAAAATTAGATAAAATACCAATAAATTTGATGAAATTAATTATTAATCACTATAATTACTGAATATTGGGATTAATTATGATAAATTAATGAAAAATAACTATAATTTTAAAAAATAGTGTCAATTACGAAAAATTAGAAATAATAACCGGTAATTAGATAAGATTGGAAAAATGAACAACAAATTATTATTATAAGAATAAATTTTAATAGAAACAATTAAAATTGGTGGTAATTAGTAAGAATTACTGATAAATCTCTATTATTATTAAAAATTACAAGAAAAGTGGCATTACATAGTAAAAAATATGGGTAAATCACTATAATTTTTTGAAAAAGTTTTAATTAAGAAATAGTAAAATTTTTGACAGTTAGAAAAGATTTTTAAAACTGAATGTGAAATCACTATAATTAGTAAAAATTGGTGGCCATTAGTAAAAAATTATGATAATTAGTTAAAATAAGTTGTAATTAGTAATAATAACCGGTAAATAGATAAAACTGATAATATTAACAACTAAAATAATTTTTTTTTGATTTTATACTCTTTTTAATCATATTTTTCTTACCTCAAATTAAACATAATGAAATTATTTATTTTATATTTTTTTATAGAAATATAGAATAAAGAAGTCAAAAAGATTCTTTATTATATGATAATGATTGGTTAAATAATTGCATATTTCAAAAGAGTTCTATTATATAACATCAATATATTATGGGTGTTGAATCTTTTTATCAATTGAATCATCGAAAAAAGAATTTTTTTCAGAAGGGACCATTACATTTCTATATAAGAAATATGATCTGAGGATTTTTGACACATTTGATAACATTGGGGGTAATATGTTGCATTTTTTCTTCCAAATATATTTTGTTTTTTTATCAACATGGTGTAATTAATTCCATAACAAATAATAATATTTTTTTCCAAACTAATCATGGATTCAAAATATAATACATGATGTGATTGGTCGATCATTTCAAAAAAATAAAACTAAGGATGATATTGATTTAATTACTATGTTGTGACCATCTCAATTTTTTATGTTGTTTAGGTCGGATAAGGATTCCTTATATCCAAGTGTAAGACCAGAAAATTTCAATCAAATATATAATTTATGGGTTTTAAATCAGATAATGAAATGTAAAATAGTTCTATAATCAGATATTCTCATTGGTGAAATCATTTTTTCCTAATGGAAATGTTTTCCATATAAATGTTTTTAAGAGTTAAATAATAGTTCATAATTTGACTCTTAGATATGAAAAGATTAATACGGGTTCACATGATTGCATCTTATATAATGTTAAAAATGAGTTTTTGGTATGTTTTCTTTCATGTGGACAATAGATATATAAAGAGTCTCACTAAGGTAATTCGAGATGGATTCCTACAAAATAGTTTAGGTTTTTACTACTTACATAGTTATTGTATTGTTTATTAATGTCTCAAAACATATCCTCATTGATGTCATGTCACAATACAAATATTTCAACTAGTGAAAGATTAAATCATTTTTCTGGTAGGAATAAATGGAAACATTTGGACCCTTCACATCATTATTTGGATTTATAAGCATGAAAAGTATGATTCTATCATTCTAATGTTGGGTTTGGTCCATTTGGTTCTTACAACAGTCATATTTTAGTGTCCTATCTTTTTAACACCATATAATTATACTCCTTCGAAGTCGACGAATTTATCATATATTATTTTTCCTTATTTATTTCAAGACAAAAAATAATAATATTTATGTTTATTTAAATCCATTAATTGATGATTTAAATTTATTGTAGAGTAATTGTGTCTATATATTTGATGTTGCTGTGAAATAAAATTCCCAAATAAAAGATAAATTGATGCGGAAATTTTTTAAATTCCCGACATATAGAATATTATCTAGCTGGTGTATTTTTTTTTTTAAAAAAACCATGTTTATAAGATATGTGACACAACAAATTGTTTATTCTAATCAGTAGAAAAGAACATGTTTTTTAGATTGTCAATGATGATTTCTTACTAACGATCAACATTTTTTAAGGAAAAATTTCATTTCATAATATGTATAGTTAAAAGAGATGGACCAACATCAATGATCTTAGGTATTGAGTTATAATCTATAGTCTCTTCATTACCACCCATTACCATTGAACTGGTTATTAACCAATAGAAAAAACATATATTTGGGAAATACCAAAATTAAATAAAATGGATCATTTTTTGGGATCTTCTATATTAGACTGATTTTTTTATTCCATCACATGTTGGATGTCCTGAATATTTATAAAAAATTCCCTGATAACATATTTTATATATTTTTGGACACACCTAGTGAAACCAAGGATAATGTAAAGAAAAAATTAGATCCTTCCCAAATTTGTAAGTGACCAGATTTTAAACTGTTTGAGAATGATAGATAATATATGTAAATCAAGTCAAAAGCGTCTTATAAAATTTACAAATAAAATAGTTCATTATTTTGTAATTATACTGTATATTTGGGTCTTATAGATAGTTATATTTCCAATTTGGACTGATGTTTCAAAAATAGATATATTACCAGATTAAAAGTATGGAATGTTATGATAAAATGGAAATAATTTTACAAGTTTAATTTAGAGTTATTTTGATTTATATGATTTGGGATGTGCTAAAAAAGTATCATATTTTTTTGAGACATTTATTCAATTAAATTAGACTATGATGAACAATGTATATTCCAAGAAGACATTGTTTTAATTTAATGTAAATTTGAATAAACATTTCAGTGAGTGTTCTTTGGTTCAATGGATTATTTGATATTAAATTAGATATAAGAATAAAAACATGTTGGGTCATCAATATATATACCCAAATGATAGGTTCATATTCAAATTTGAGGAAACGGTATGTAAACAAGCATCCGTGGAAGGATCAATTGCATAAGCTTATTTGCAGGAGGAAATTTATTTTTTATTCCCTCATTATTTTCAATATAAATATCCCTCAAAACATAATTGCATGGTTCATAAAGAGGGAAAGGAGGTTGATGAAATGAATAATTAATTATCAAATTTAATCATCTAATAATTTTATTTGTTGGATTTCATGAACAATGTCTTTCATATAAGGAACATCAAAGGGATTACTTAAATGTTCATATCAACTATAAAGAAATGACACTATTTTAATAGGAGTACTCCAAGAACTTATTCTATATTTTTTAGATTAAATAAATATTATTCTTTTATTATAATCATATCATGAAATGGTTTCCCCAAATTACAACACCTTTCCTTGAAAAATGATAAAAAATAATTAGTCATTCTGGTTTCAAAAACTAGTAGGGTAAATTATTTATGGTCGAACATATAAAATTAATTTATTAATTTTTATATTGATAATTTCATTCAAAATTTCTAGTTATCTCAATATGATATTTAAATTTATAATCAATTGTCTATATTGAGTAACATATAATCCAAAATAGTTAATTTTATAATTCAAACGTAGTGAATTGTTTTTAATTTAATACATTTGCATATGGGGAATTTAAAAACAACAAATAGTGTTGTTTTATTGGGAGGTTCACATCATAAGGAAATTGAAATTTAATTTTATTGATAACTGGAAAAATTAATTGAACTATGCTAACTTGGATGGAATTTTGTAATGATTTTTAAATGTTATTTGTTGGATACTAATAAAGGATTGCATGTTCCTTCGTGCCAAGGAATAGTTGATATTAAATATAAAATACTTCTTATAGTATATGGATCATTTTTTCTGTATCATCCAAGACATAAAACTAATTATGAAAATTATTATGCTTCTTCAAGAGAGTTAATTATTTGGTGGAGTCTAATAAAAATGAAATCTCCAAAAAAATTAGTTTATCCAGAGTGAATGTGGTTCCACTGATGTGGTGGGAATTGAGATTTTTCAAGTGAATACTCCAAATCCGTCATTCCAATGAAGAGGCATGATTAATGATTATGGCACCCATTGTTATGATTTGATAGTGACAGTGATGTTATTGATGTAAATAATGAATTCTAAATAGAAATAGATGATGAAGTTGATACTCTTTGAGAAATTATTGATACTGAGAAGGAATATGAATACATTGAAATTGTCATATATGAAGATGAGGATGGAGATGAATTTTTACACAATTAAATCATGGTTATAATATTATATAATATCTAACTATATATAATTATTACATTTAATTATTTTCTAACAACATTTATTTTGTGTCTCACATTGATAATGACAATTTATCTTATCAATTTTATGAGTTGGATGAGGTTTCACTACTTTTTGAAGGGCCCGATGTAACATCATATGACCCTATGACTGGTAGTGGTTTAGAAACAAATAAGAGGGGTCTTGTTCTTTCCCAATTGATGATTACAGACCCTATCCTCGAGTGGCATCGACATCTTGAGTGTGATCCATTCATACAAAAGTATATTTAGTTGGGTATTTAATTAGTTTTCATTAATTTTTATCAATTTATTTATATACTAATTATTTGATAACTTTTTTATGATTTTATAGCTTTTTTCATATAGATACTGGATAGTGGAGTGATACAATACAAATTTACTTTTCTCGAGCATGTGTGGCATGTGATCAGATCCCCATTTATGTTCGGAACCTCATGCCAGATCATTTGATTGTATGTAAATAAATAATATTTATTTTGAAATTTATTTAATTATTAAAATTATATTATTAATTATTTTTATGTTTTATAGTATCCTATCAATTATTAATTGCATTCCTCTATTTTTGAACTATTGAGGGAATGTATGTGTGAGCATTGTCATTAATTTTCGCACATTCTAAGGAGGAAATTCATGTGAAATGTTGAAGTCACAGTCTTTAATTTGTCATGCTATGCCCATATCCCATATTTCATTTCATTTTAGATTTGGGATGAACTATGTTAATAGTGTATGGGAGATTGTTTTTAGAGTATATAATCATTAGGTAAACAAAATTTGGTGAGATAAGAGATAACGTACCAAGATGGTAGTCATACATTTAGTATGTGTCGATGACCTATGGTAATTACTTTTTTCATAATTTATATGAAATTAAATTTGAAAGATTTATTTTATACTCATATAGGAAGTCAAACATCTTGATATTACATAGTTATATATATAAAAGAGGATATATAGAAATCCTTTCACTGGAGAGATTACATGTAGAAAGTAGTGCCATATTGTGGTCACTATAATTTTTTTTGAGTATTAAAATTAACTTCAAATAATAGTTTAACTATTTTAATTTTAAATTTAAATTTAAGGAGTCATATAAGGTCACAACATCTCATATACGAGATGAGATTTAGGCAAAGACCAAGGATCATAACACTAGTACAGTAGGTTTTTATGACATAATATGGATGAAATTAACTCATTATGTCTTCAATAAAGGCTGAGTGGTTAGTATGAACTCTTAATTGATGATTTATAATTATTATGGCACCATAGAAATGTTATTGTCCAACTTGAGGCGAGATCATGGAGAGTGAACTTCATCCGATGCAGAGTATATGGATAATTTATAAGCACAGGGTGAGCATATAGACACCATGTGTAAGAATCAGGAAGATCTCCATCAACATCATAAAAAAACATGAGGAGATATGTATATGGAAGGAGTAGAAGTATAAGGAGATGATGGAGTACATGTGACCTCTGACACTTGGATTAGCGTTGGTGTTACTTCCACCACCTCCTCCATATGTCACCCCCAATGATTTTGGATTTTTTTATAATTATTTAATTTATATATATGTTGTAATATTTTTAGAAATTCATATATTTATATTTCTATATTGTTATATTTTAATTATTTTATTTTTTTAATATTATTTTTTATCATTTTAATGTTTTTCATTATTTATTTATTTTATTATGTTTATTTTTTTTAATTTTTGTAATTATTTTTGATGGGTGGATCCTCCTGTCGAAAATAATTTTTTGTGATGAGTGAATCTTCACATTGAATAATTCTTTTTTATATACTGAAAAATATTATTTATGATGGTCTATCCAAAAAAACTACTTGAGATGTCGTTTTCTTCAATGGTTCTTTTATGACAGAGACCCATTAAAAATGAAAAATTGTAAATACTTTGGTTTCAAGTTATATATTGATCTATAAGATATTATGTGTCTTTTAGAAATATGGATGATTTTTTCATCTGACATAATAATTATAGAGTTTCCTTGAATAACGAGGCATTATGTTGATGTGTTTCAATGGGAGGCTACCAATTTAATTTCTAGGTGTGAGATTTAGTTTATTATAGAGATATATAAAGGTTTCTGAAACATCCCAAGTAAGTAATGAAAAATATATATTCTTATCTATGTCTATTTATGGATTATATAGTGTCTTAGAGGCTTAAAATAAGAATAAATCCAATCTTAAGCATGGAATACTCTAATATTCTAAAAAGATTGTTTTACTTCCTTTTGATGGAAACCCATTTTTAAATAAACCTTTTGAGAATTTTATAAGCTCTATTTGTCAAAATAAACGTATTCTTTATGATTTGGACATTGAAATTTACTTTGGATTAATTTTTGATATTTTTCTGACAATGTTCATTTTTTAATGAATAGTGAAAAATACTGCATTTTACATCAAAACTCATTTTTCATCTAATTTAATTATATGGTTATATTATATTTTTAATTGTTTTTAAAGTGTAATTAGAATATATTTTTACTATTTAATCCAATATTGGTCATTATAATTAATTTCAATTTTGAATTGTGCATAAACAAGTGCCAAACATTTCATAGATATTGTTTCAAAAAAACCCGATATTTGTTTTGACAACGAGAATTTTTTTTTAAATTATTTATTGCAATTTATATGTTTGTAATTTGGTAAAATTGATTCCATATTTGGAATCCGAAGGTCAAAATTATGTAATTAGGACTCATTTGTTTTTTGACATTATGAATAGTAACGACGGTAATTATCCTTAATTATCTTGATTAATTAGTATTCGGGTAGTTAAGGATAATAAAATAATATCATAATAATAAAAAATGACCCCAAAATGTGTCCTACTGCTATAGGTTGTCTCATTTCCTACCATGGTATGCCTTGTTCCACACGTAGCGACCCCATGGAATCACTTTTGGGTGAAAGTGACACTATTATTTTATTTTTAAAGAAAGGAGAATATCACTAAAGAATGTATCACCCGAGTAAAACATTTTTAGTTTTGTCTGTGTAAATGATCTCTTATACTATAAATATTAATTAGACGTCTAAAAAAATTTCCAACATCATTTTATTTTATTTTAATTTTTAGACATTAAATAAATTAAATTTTTTATGACACCATGATGATGCATCGATTATCTCATTAAAAAACGATTTAAATAAATTGAAAAGATAATGTAAAATATAAGACTTACACTTGTCAAAAACCTATGGGATGAGTATATTTAGAACCCCTATCACCTTATCCTCGAAATATATAAATTTGGGACCTTTTAAATATGAAACTCATTTTAAAATAAAGCAACACTTCTTGACTTTCCAAGAGTTCCCCTCCTCCCTCTTATAAAAGGCCCCCACCTCTACCTCCTTACCCACACCTCTCAAGCCATTGGCTCAAACAAAATCTGCTCATTTTATCTCTCCCCATCCTTATCTTAATCCTATAAGCCTTACCTTAGTCAAAAATCTCTTCAAGAAACCATTTTGTTAAAAACCAAGAGGAGTTACCCAATTTAAAGGTAAAGTATTCTCTAATGTTCTTTTGTTTTATTTTGCTTCTCCAATCGCTAAACTATTTTTATTCATTTCTTTTGTAACAAAACCAGTATCATCAATATACAAGGATATTGTTATAAGATAAATTCGAGCTACACTTACACACGCCTACATCTAATGGTTAAAGAACATACTGTTTCCATGGATGGCGAATTTCTACCTCACGAAACGATGATTGTTCAATATTCTTATAACACCTTCAAGGGTGGCCATTAAGATGTCACTATATTTATATATTATATATAATATTTTTATGTTTTCCGTATGCTTCTGTATTTTTCATTTATGTCATACCTTTATGGGTTCCATTATGGGTAAACACGATATCATCATTTTAGGAAGTGCGGACTACCGCCCCCTCAATGTGATTTGATTCGTTTATGCCATATATGGGACATATAAAGGATGGAGTTAATGATATTATATATGATATTATACTAGATTTTTAATATACCTTTATATCATTATGATTCTATTCCATAAAATACGAAATAGAAATGAAAGTAGCGTTCATGCGCACGTACGGCTTACCGTCTCCAGGAACGGTGCATTTCATTTCCTACGTATAAATGTTATGTAATTTTATAAATGCATGTATATAAGGGATATATATGATATATATGATATCTACATCATGAATATAATTCTGTATATAATGGATATTTTACCACATGAACAACTTCTAATTATAAAGAGTTTATTTTTGACTCAAGTACCAATGATCGACAAAACGACCGTTATTAACTTAAATAATTACATAGTGTTCATAACATGGTAATAAGTGATATAAAAGAAAGAATGAACTTGAAAAATGTTCTTATGAAATTAGAAATTAACTCAATTTTATTATTCAAGATGTTAAATAACGATCGAATCATGTCGGACCCGAGGTAAGGGACTTCGTCTCAATCTCCTTTCAATGAGGCATATTTTTCTTTATAAACAAATTTCTTTTATACAGTGTATAAATCCCTTTGACTTTTACATTTATTCAAAAGGAATATTTTTTATACGAAGCGTTTTACTTAATGACAAGAGGGAATGTTTTTTTCGTACGTATGTGGTGACAATGACTTCTCCGCCGCCGTGACCTTTATTTGAGTTTCAGCTTCCTCTACGAGCCATAACTTTTTTTTAAATGAAAAATAAATACCATGTTTTACTTTTCATTAATTTTGGTATTGAAATGGTTTTGATAATTTTTCTATTATATCAATGTGTTATTTATATCTTGTGATTAAAAGTTTGAAATTTTGTGTTTCCTTTTTGCATGTTTTATATGATACGATTATGTTATGGTTATTGGGCATTGTTTATGAAGACGGCTGGTTCCATGATAAAATAAGGGCGGGTGAGCCCGATATAGCTCTCCAATACATTGGGTATTGCAAAGGGGTTAAACGTTAAGGATTCCTTGAAGATATTTAGGGAATATACTGTGATGGGTATTCTAAATGTAACCATGAGGGTTAATACCTACAAAATAATGTTATGAATGCCTCAAGTTACCTTTATGTATTATGATTTATATGATTTATTCATGATTTTATTAGGTATGTTAGAGTTTTTATGTTTTATGAGTAAAGTATGATTTCATACATGGACTAATGTTTTCATTTCGTGCTTTTATATCCCTTACTGAGATTCTTATTCTCATCCCACGTTTCTGAAATGTTTTTCTCAGGTCAAGGGAAAGTTACATGATGTGATGATAGTGTCAAGGAAGTGTCAAGAAAGAATCCATGTTTTATTTTAAATATTTTTCGGTTGATGGGAAAAAAATGGTTACTATATTTTATGTAACCACATTGTTTAAATGTGTAATGTCATGCATGATTTATGATCGAATTCTCTAAAACTATAAACCTGAAAAGATCCTCAATGTGTATTCTTCAAATAACTCATGATTAAGTAATTTTTAAGGTTGGGGCCTTATACTTGGTATCAAAGGGAGGTTTAGATTAATTTAGGATTTAGAATTCTATTAAATGATTATCCAGATATATATTTTTTTCGTCAAATTGAAATGATATAGAATTTGAAGATTACCATGTTGCTTCATCTAAGACATGTTTGTTCAGAATGGTTTTTTGTAGAGGAAATAGGGAAGCAGTGCTTGGAAGGAATACAGAAGGAAATTACCTTCTAAATAAGCATCCTGAGATGGTCGGAATTGGAAATGAATAGTTTGTTGCAGTAATGGCGTAGTTGACTCTAGCAAAAAATGGTGGTGTTATCCATGCATGAGATCAGACAGATCAACCGCAAAGGAACATATTAGTGGTGGAACATTTCATGAGGCAACACCCCCCATCATTCAGAGGATCATCTGACCCTGTGCTAGCTGAAGGGTGGATTAAAGCACTGGAGAAGATTTTCAAAGTCATGGGGTGTTCATACAATCAAAAGGTTACTCATGAAATTTACCGTTTATAGGGTAAAGCAGAACAGTGGTGGTCAATGGTTAAAATATTAGGGACGCTGATGAGATTGATGCTCTCGACTGGGATGAATTCAAAGGTATGTTTATTGAGAAGTATTTTCATAATGTTGTTCAACTTAGGATGGAAAAACAATTCTTAGAATTGAGGCACGAGGACGAATCAGTGGGTGCTTATGAAGATAGGTTCACTCGATTGGCAAGGTATGCGCCAAATTTTATTCGAGACATCAATAGTAAAATCAATCGTTTTTGCTCAGGATTAATGCCAAAATATCGAAGGGAATTAGCTTCTCATGAGTTCAAAAGTTTTGAAAATCTTGTTCGATGTGCTGAGAAGGTGGAAATAGAGTTTCCCGATAATGATGTGTTCTATAACAACCAACAGAATAATAGACTGAGGTGGCAGGAGAAAGGTAAGAATTCTTTAAAAAGGTCTGATGGTAATAAATCTAAGTTTCCAATTTGTGATAAATGTGGTAAATGGATTGCTGGGGAATGTCTTCTGAATTTTGGAAAGTGCTAATGATGTGGTAATATGGGAAATAAGGCTCGTGGTTGCACTGGAAAAGATCAAGGTGATGGTAAGACCAAAATTGATTTGTAGTCAGTGAAATGTTTCAAGTCCAATGAGATGGGTCATTATGAAAATGAGTGTTCGACAAAGAGCTCAAATGATGGGAAGCAGTCAGACTACAAGCAAAAAGGAGTGGTGAAATCCTTTGCAACTACATCAGCAGATGTTGGGCCAGAAAATGAATTTGTATCAGGTACTTTGTTTTTTTCTTAGATTATGCCAATGTGTTGTTTGATTCGGGGTCTACACATTATTTCATCTTTAAAAACATTTCTAGTAAATTTGGAATTACATCTCAAGAAGTGACTCATGAACTTGTGGTAAAAACACATGGGGGAAATGTTGAGGCAAAAAGAATTTATAAGAATCTTCCTATCCTTTTCCTTGGAAAGAAGCTTCTTGAAAACCTTATTGTTTTACTTCTAGTGGTGTTTTATGTCATCCGAGGTATGGATTTCATCTCTATTTACCATGCTAAGATTCATTGTAGTTCTAAAGAAGTTTATTTTCAGAAAGACTTTCAGTTTGTGTACAAGAACGAACCCTTAATGTTGATAACATATCAAGAGGCTAATATACTTGTAAAATATGGAAATTAATGTTACCTTGCACATATTGTTGAAAAAAAAGTAACCGTTCAGATTAATGATGTGCCAGTGGAAAATGAGTATCCTGATGTTTTTCCTGATGAGTTGCCTGGAATAATACCAGATCGGGAAGTTGAATTTACTGTTTACTTAGTTCATGATGCTAAGCTAATTTCAAAACTCCCTTATCGAAAGGCTCATATTGAACTTTTAGAGTTGAAGGAGAAATTGCATGATTTATTAGAGAAAGTTTTCATTCGACCAAGCACATCACCATGGGGTGCTCTTGTTTTATTTGTTAAAAAAAAGATGGTTTAATGATACTTTTCATTGATTATAGCGCCTTGAATAACATCACTTTTAAGAAAAAATATCCTTTTCCTCATATCGAGGATTCGTTTGATCAGCTCCAGGGTGCTCGCTATTTCTCAAAGATTGACCTAAGATCGGGGTACCATCAGTTGAAGTTAAAAGAATCAGATATTCCGAAGACCACATTTCATATAAGATATGACCATTATGAATATGTAGTTATGGCTTTTGGTCTAACCAATGAACCTGCTATATTCATGGACCTTATGAATAAAATTTTAAATGATATCTTGGATATGTTTGTGGTTGTTTTCATTGATGATATTTTGGTGTTTTCTAAATGTAAAGAGAAGCATGAAAACATTTAAGGGTTATTTTGAAAACCTTAAAAGAAAACAAATTGTATGGGAAATTTATCATGTTTGAGTTTTGGTTGCAACAAATTTATTTCCTTTGTCACATTGTTTCTAAAGATGGGATAACTGTTGATTATGAAAAAAAAGGTTGTGGAAGAATGTCCAAGACCCACAAATGTAACTGAGATTCATAGTTTTCTTGGTTTGGTAGGCTATTACCGAAGGTTTTTTAGAAATATTTTCTAGTTATCTATTCTAATGACTAAGCTAACTCGAAAGGGTGTTAAGTTTATCTGGACAAAAAGAATGTGATGATTGTTTTCATGAATTGAAAATAAGATTGGGGAATGCTCCAGTTTTGGAACTACCTTCCAAGAATAGTGAGTTTGTTATCTATAGTGATGCTTCATTGAAAGGACTTGGTTATGTCCTAATGCAGAATGATTAGGTAATTTATTATGCTTCACGTCAGTTAAAAACTCATGAGGTAAATTACCATACACATGATTTGGAATTAGCTGTTGTTTTTTTCGCTTTAAAAATTTAGAGGCATCATTTTTATGGAGTAAAGTGTGAAATATATACCGATCAGAAATGTTTGAAGTATATATTCACTCAGAAATAATTGATCATGAGATGAGTATATGACTAGAATTAATAAAGGATTATGATTGTACAATTCATTACCATCTGGGAAAAGAAAATAAAGTGGATGATGCTTTAAGTCAAAAAAGTAATGCTTCATTAACAATGTTGTACTTGGAACGTGATCCTTTTGTTTAGGATTTGATGAACATTGGCATAGAAGTTGTTGGTGCAGGATGTCCTTCTGTTTTGTTTCAGGTATCAGTGAAATGTTCTCTATCAGACAGAATTAAGCAAGTACAGAAGCAAGACAGTGAGTTTAAGAAAAAGGTAGAGATGGTTTAGAAGAGTAAGTTTCTTGAATTCAACATTTATAATGATTGTGTTTTGAGATTTGGGAAGATATTGTGTGTGCCTTGTGATTCACAGTTGAAGAGAGAGTTGTTATGTGAAGCTCTTAGTTCTCCGTTTTCAGTTCATCCAGGAAATACTAAGATGTATAGAGATCTTCGGGAGTATTACAGGTGGGACGGAATGAAAATAGATATTGCTAATTTTATTGTGAAGTGTTTGACTTATTAACAGGTTAAAGCAGAGCGATAGTTACCGAACGGGATGCTTCATCCTTTACCAGTTCCAGAGTGGGAATGGGAGAATATATCCATTGACATCGTTGTGGGGTTGCCGAAGACACCTCGAGGTAATAATGAAATATGGGTTATTGTTGATCTCTTGACTAAATTTGCTCATTTCCTGGCTATACGAGATACTTTCTCCCTAGATCAACATTACCATTTGTATCTTGAATAGATAGTCAGGTTACATGGATTTAGCCTCTCCATTGTATCTGATCGTGATCCCAGGTTTACATAGAACTTTTGGAAAGGCCTTAAGAAGTCATTGGGTACTGAATTAAATTTTAGTACATCTTTTCATCCTCGTTCATATGGGCAGTCAGAATAAACAATTCAGATATTGGAGGATATGCAACGTGCTTGTTTGATCGATTATCAGGGATGTTGGGACCAACATCTTCCTTTGGTTGAGTTTTCTTATAACAATTGTTTTCATTCTAGTATACAGATGGGACCATTTGAAAAATTATATGGGAAGCGGTGTCGAACTCCAACTTTTTGGGATGAAGTTGGTGAAAGGATGTTTATGGGACCAGAATTGGTAGAAGAGTTGGAAGAAAAAGTTCAGCTGATATAGAGACACATGAGAACAGCTCAGAGTAGGCAGAAAAGTTATGCGGACAACAGGAGGAAGGATCTCTCTTTTGAGGTAGGCGATCTTGTTTTTCTCAAAGTATCACCATGGAAAAGTGTGATGAGATTTGGTAAGAAAGGAAAGCAGAGTCCAAGTTTCATTTGACCATACGAAATACTGGAGAGAGTTGGATCAGTTGCATACCGAGTGGCTTTGCCACCGAGTTTATCTCAGGTACACAATGTTTTTCATTTTCAATGTTAAAGAAGTACATGCCATATCCATCTCATGTTTCGAGTCCAGAGGTAGTTCAGTTGGAAGAGAACATATCGTATAAGGAACAACCTATAAAGATCCTTGACCATAGGGAGAATGTGTTATGGAATATGTTTATTTATCAAGTAAAGGTTTTGTGGAAAAACCACATGAGTGAAGAGGCAACATGGGAATCTGAAAGTGCAATGAGGGATAAATACCCCAACTTATTAGATAAGAAAATAAATTGCGGGGACGAAATTCTCTAAAGGGGGGAAGGATGTAACATCCCAAGTAAGTAATGAATAATATATATTATAATCTATGTCTATTTATGGATTTGATAGTGTTTTTTAGGCTTAAAATGAGAATAAATCCAATCTTAAGCATGGAATACTCTAATATTTTTAAAAGATTCTTTTACTGCCTTTTGATGGAAAACCATTTTTAAATCAAACTTTTGACAATTTGATAAGATCTATTTGTCAATATAAGCTTATTCGTTATGATTTGTACATTTACCTTTACTTTGGATTAATTTTTAATATTTTTCTGACAATGTTAATTTTTTAATTAATAGTGAAAAATACTACATTTTACATCAAAACTTCTTTTTCATATAATTTCATTATATGGTTAGATTATCTTTTTAATTGGTTTTAAAGTGTAATTATAATATATTTTTACCATTTAATCCAATTCTGGTCATTATAATTAATTTCACTCTGGAATTGGGCACAAACAAGTGCCAATCTTTTCATAGATATTGTTTCAAAAAAACCCACCATTTATTTTGACAACGGGAATTATTTTTTAAATTAATTATTGAAATTACTATGTTTGAAATTTGGTAAAATGGATTCCTTATTTGGAATCAGAAGGTCCAAATTATGTAATTAATACTCTTTTGTATTTGGACATTATTAATAGTAACGACGATAATTATCTTTAATTATCTTGATTAATTAGTAATCGTGTAGTTAAAGATAATAAAATTATATCATAATAATAACAAATGACCCCAAAATGTGTCCTAATTCTACTAGATGTGTCAATTCCGACCATGGGATGCGTTGTGCCAAACTTAGGGACCCCATGGAATCACTTTTGAGTGAAAGTGACACTTTATCATTTTATTTTTAAAGAAATGAGAATATCACTAAAGAATGTATCACCCGAGTAAAACATTTTTAGAATTGTTTGTGTAAATTATCTCATAGACTATAAATATTAATTGGAAATATAAAAAATTTTCTTACATCATAGTATTTCTTTTATAATTTTTAGAGATTAAATAAATTAAATTTGGTATGACACCATGATGATGCATTGATTACCTCATTAATAAACGATTTAAATACAATGAAAAGATAATGTAAAATCTAAGAATTACTCTTGTAAAAAACCTATTGGATGAGTATATTTCTTTCCCTTATCACCTTATCCTCGAAATATATCAATTTGGGCCCTTTTATATCTGAAAATCATTTTAAAATAAAGTAACACTTCTTGACTTTCCAAGAGTGCCCCTCCTCCCTCTTATAAAAGGCCCCCACCCCTACCTCTTTACCACACCTCTCAAGCCATTGTCTCGGCCGAACTCTGCTCATTTTATCTCTCCACATCTATATCATCATCCTAGATGCCTTATAGTAGGAATAATTCTCTTCAAGAAACACTTTTGTTACAAACCAAGAGAAGTTACCCGATTTAAAGGTAAAGTCTTCTCTAATGTTCTTTTGTTTTATTTTGCTTCTCCAACCCCATAAACAATTTTTAATCATTTATTTTGTAACAAAAACAGTATCTTCAATATACTAGGACTTAATTATATGAATTATTCATGCTACACTTACAGAAACCTAAATCTAATGGTTACTGAACATATTGTTTCCGTGGATGGCGAATTTCTGCCTCTTGAAACGATGATTGTTAAATATTATCATAACACCTTCAAGGGTGGCCATTATGATGTCACTATATTTATATATGGTATATAATATTTCTATGTTGTCCTTAAAATTCTTTATTTGTCATTTATGTCACACATTTATAGTTTCCATTATGGGTAAACGTGATATCTTCACTTTAGGATGTACGGACTACCACCCCTTCAAAGTGATTTGATTCGTTAATGCCATATGTGGGATGTATAAAGGATGGAGTTAATGATATTATATATGATATTATACTGGAATTATAATATACCTTAATATCATTATGATTCCATTCAATAAAATAGGAAATATAAATGAAAGTAGTGTTCATACGTACGTACGGCTTACCATCTCCATGAACGGTGCATTTCATTTGTTACCTCCAAATGTTATATAATATTATAAATTCATGTATATATTTCATATATATGATATATATTATATCTAAATCATGAATATAATTCTAGATATAATGGATATTTTACCAAATGAACAACTTGTAATTATAAAGAGTTTATTTTTGACGCAAGTACCAATGATCGACAAAACGACCGTTATTAACTTAAATAATTACATAGTGTTAATAACATGGTAATAAGTTATATAAAAGAAATAATGAACTTTAAAATGGTTCTTAAGAAAGTATAAATTAACTCAACTTTATTATTCAGGAGGTTAAAGAACGATCGATTCAAGTCGGACCCGAGGTAAGGGACTTCGTCTCAATCTCCTTTCATTGAGGCATATTTTGCTTTATATAAATCTTTATTTTATACGGTGTATAAACCCCTTTGACTTTTACATTTATTAAAAAGGAACCTTTTATATATGAATCGTTTTACTAATAAAAAAAAGGAGATGTTTTTGTCGTACGTATGCGACGACAACGACTTCCCCGCCGCCATGACCATTATTTGAGTTTTGGCTTCCTCTACAAGCCATAACTTTTTTTAAATGAAAAATAAATACCATGTTTTACTTTTCTTTTATTTTGGTATTGAAATGGATTTGATAATGTTTTTATTAGATCAATTTTTTATTTATATCTTGTGATTGAAATGTGGAAATGTTATGTTTCCTTTATGCATGTTTTATTTGATAAGATTATGTTATGGTTCTTGGGAATTGTTTACGATGACGGGTGGTTCCATGATAAACTAAGGGTGGATGAGCCTGATATAGCTCTCCAATGCATTGGGTAATGCAAAGGGGTTAAACATTAAGGTTTCTCCAAAGATATTTAGGTAATATACTATTATGGTTATTCCAAACGTAACAATGAGGGTTACTCTCTACGTAAGAATGTTATGAATGCCTCAAGTTACCTTTATGTCTTATGATTTCTATGACTTATTCATGATCTGATGAGGTTTGTTAAAATTCTTATGTTTTATTAGTAATGTATGATTACATACATGGACTAATGTTTTCATTTCGTGCTTTTATACCCATTACTGATCTTTTTATGCTCATCCCAAGTTTTTGAAATGTTTTTCGTAGGTCAAGGGGAAGGTAAATGATGTGATGATATTGTCAAGGAAGTGTCAAGAAAGAATCCATGTTTTATTTTAAATATGTTACCGTTGATGGTAAAAATGAGTACTATATTTTATGTAACCACTTTGTTTAAATGTGGAATTTAATGCATGATTTATTATCTAATTCTCTAAAACTCTAAACCTGAAAATATCCTCAACGTGTATTCTTGAAATAACTCAAGATTAAGTAATGTCTAAGGCTGGGGCCTTATAGTGTCTCTCATATTAATATAGAATATTATCTTAATGTTTTAGTGGAATATATGAAATTTAGAATTAAAATTGATGAATTGGTGAAGTATGGTTTTGTTTTGCAGAGTCTCTCTCCAGGGGACACTCTTGTATTGTTATCAATTAAGGTGGATGGGTGATTGAGGATATACATATTTTATTAGTGGTTGAATCATGTTGTAGTGAAGAATATTTATCCTCGTCATAGGACATGTGATTTATTTTACTACATTAAAGGAAGGAGTTGGTTTTCAATGATTTATATATTGTATAAATTTCAATAGATAATTATTAAATATAATTATATTCCCAGTGTCACTTTTTGGTGTTGTTACGATAATTTTGAGTCTTTGGTAAATTAATAAAGAGTTATTAATGAGCCATATATTTTTATGGGTCATTTAAATAGGTTTTTCTAACCCTTTCATAAAACGTTTTCATTATCATTATTTATGATATTTTTGTGTATCTGAAGAGGGTGGAAGGTAATGGAGGGCATCTCATGTTAGTGTTAGGGTAGCACTGTGAACATAAGTTTTATGAGAAGATGTTTATGTTCTGATTTTAGACAAGTGAGGTTTATTTTCTTGGTCAGGTTATTTAATATCGTGGTTTTATTTTTCAACCAACAAATATTACGGATTATTTAATATGGAATCCATTGATGGGTTTTTTTAATGTAACGACTTCTACAAGATTAATTCTATTTTATAATAGGTTCATACCCATGGTTTATTCGATTAGGAAACAATTATTATCTTGTATTATGAAATGGAATGTTAATTATTTTATTGAGCAGTGTAAAACTGAATTTCAATATTTCAAGAAAAAGTTAAAAAGTTATATGATTCTTTTATCTCTTTAAGAGTGTATTCTATATAAGGTGTGTTATGGCACATCCCATCAAGATTTTGCATGTGCATGGGGGATAAAGAGAGTATTCATTCTATTTGGGTTTAGGTATTATTGTCTATATCAACACAAATATATTATAAATGAATTGAAATATGTGGTTATGGTGTTTTTGATAAATAGTTAAATGAAATATTTTCTTTATAACTCCATAAGCCTATACATGCATATCTAGTTGTAAAATAATATTAATTACTTTTAAGATCGATACGAACTTATGTGACCCAAATATTAATTATAATGTCAAGGAAAAATATCAATTCACTTACATAATATATGACATTTAGTTTCATAGTGTTAGATAATTTGTATAATTAATAAAAAAAGTAGTGAATACTAGATTACAACGTATATTATTTTTCTAAAAAAATAGGTTCTTATGTTTACACACTATTATAATTCATGAAACTATTGATTTATATAATAAATTTCATCATTTACCTTGACATAATTCTTATACATGCTTAGGACTTGTGAATAACATTTTAAAACATGGGATGAGACCAAAAACTCTAATTTAGGCATGATATAAAAACAAAGGAAACACATTAATCCTTTAAAAACCATGAAATAAATATTGGAGTTTTTTGTTTCTTATAATAAATTATATAATCAATATAATAACATAATGTTGAAACACAATTCTTTATAAATCTTCTTTATAAATCGTTTATTTTCAAATAATAATGGAAAAATCATAATTCACAATGTCTTATTGGAACAATATAAAAACATCTTCAAAATAATCATACCCTATTAGGATATCATAAAAATTATTTTAATCTTTAATCTAATTTTCATATTCTAAAAAACTAAAATATATCATAAAACCCTATTAATAAAATTAACATGAAAAATATCCAACGATAACAATGAAAATATTCAGATGATAACTGATTTCATAATAATGGAATGCATAATGCCAAAAAACATAATTATTGATCGAAGACGTCCAGATTTAGCCATCAACACATTGTTTCAATAAATAAATATCATATATCAAGATAACCAATTAAAATCATGGTCTTATTATTGATTCATCATTCCAATACATTTTCATAATTTTATGGCCTAATGTGATGACATTATAACTATATCAGCCAACATAAATAGAGAAGTTCCCATTTTTATGTCTCTTAAGAACAAATATATCAATGATAGTATATCTAGATCTTATACACACCCAAAAATTACATATGTCAGATAAATTCATAATATATTGAATCAATAGTAAAAAACCAAATAAATATTTATTGTGAATCAATAAGTGTATGTATCGAATAAACAATACAGAACATCAATATTTATCATATAAATAGAATATAAATATTAATTAGATGCATTAAATTCACACCATATATATTAATGATTATAAATTTTATTCATCATTTAATTGATTGTAAATATAACTATGGTATAAAATAATATGGACAACAACAGGAAGATATTAAAATATTTAAAACAACATTTTAAAAAGAATACCCTAACTCCGATCCCTACACATTTTTTACATTCTCAAATTCTAGAATAATAAGATTATATTAATAACTCACTAGGTAAAAAAATTTCATGTTTCTTATTATTTCATTTAATTCAATAATTATCATTTTTCATTTAGTAACCAAATATTTTAGTTTTTTTTCAAACATTTTGAGGTCATTCAGTCCATACCTATTACAATAACATTGGTATGTCGACCATCTTCACAGTTTTAATGTTTTAATAATCCCGAGTATCATAAAATTTTTATAATTATTATGGTTATAAAACTAATATACTATTATAACTATCCTTATAAGGTGTTTATCAAAAATTTAATACACCATTTCACGGACACATCAATCCATATAAACACATAAAATATGTCTTTAGTATAAATATGGATGAATATTAAATAATGTAGATGAATGGTTACCATTATATTATCACAATTATATTAAAAATATTATATTTATTCAGTAATTGTGAACATATAAAAATATATGTAATTAAAAAATGATAAATGAATCACACCACTCTGAGTAGGTGGTGTCCGCACATACCCACGAACGATGTTAAAATTTTACAACATATGATAGAGTTAGAAGGTCGATATTTTTTACCCATAAAAATATATTTTTACCATGATGATAATATATATTTAAAAAATTATAACCATTTTTGTCAGGTGGGGATAAAAAAACAAAAAATATCACTTCATAGAAATGGTAGTCTTTCTGTACACATGGGAGAGGTTTTAATTTTACATTAGGTGTAAAGGAGACATAAAATTGTTATAAAGTTAACATAACATAATATAAGTATATTAAATATACATTTGTAATTATTTTAATATAGTAATATAAGATTCATTGGAGGTGTAATAGATTATAATAATGAAATTAATTCGTAAGGAAAATTACATATTCTTCACTTATTCTCGGTTCTAATGAAACCTTTATCGGACATGATTATGGACAAACAATGGTTCTTGGAGCATGGAATGGGTGGTTTTTAATGGTATCTAGGTAATTGTTTTAGGGAAAATTGGTCTCATATGTTCCTTTTTTAATGATATATTAACTCCCCATTTATATGAAATAATCGATGGAAATTTTTGAAATATTAATCTGTTAAGGGTTTTGACTAAAATTATTTTATTTATAAGTAGCACCAAAAAGGTAAATGGATTCAATTTGAAACCATCATCCATCCCAATTATCCTATGATATTTTTTTATTACTTACATATCAATTTATAAAATATTTTTTAACATTAAAATTCTTAAATTCGTGTTTGGGGCTACCCACATAATTTTAGATTATTGACAGTAATATAGCATTGGACTATAAAACATAATATTTAAAACCTTATATTACTTTAATTATGATCCATATAAATCATATAATACTGAAATTTATAAAAAAATCAATTTTAATATTTTTAAAATTTCCTAATATTATTTTTCACTCACTCGTACAAGAATTTCACATATGAAGTGTATAAATTCTATGTAATTGTACCATCACAAAAAAATTAAATTAACATAAAATAATAAATATAAGTTATTATTAATCATATTTATAATAATATTAGGTTGCCTTTAATGTGATTTCACAAAACACATCAAAAATCCATTCTTAGAAAAATTCCAATTTTAAGCATATAAATGATTTTATACCAAAATCAGGTATAATATCGAGTCACATTTAATTAATTCGATTATATTAAATAAAAGTATAATTTTTTAACTATAAAAGCTATTAAATACTAAAATGTACACTAATAAAACATGATTAAAATATAATAACTAAATATAATTTGTATTTCAATAATTAAATTACTTCAAAAATTTCAAGCATAGATTAATAAGTTGAGCATTTTATAATTGAATTCTATATATTTTTCTTAAATTAGTATTCTGTCAATTAAAAATGTTTTATAAACATTAAATCCATTTTTATATCATTATAATATCATAAAAGTGACATTAATTTTAAAATCAATATTTTTTACAATTAACCCAAATCACATATTTCTGAAGAAAAAAACTTCACGATAAAAAATTAAAATATTTTAAAAAATAAAATAAAGACCTTAGTATCATAGTATATTTATAAAATTTTGAAACATATATTTTAAATTATATTATAATAAATACAAAAAAATCATTTATAAATAAATTTCCATTTTAAACATTGAATGTAATTTAAATTATTTGATTTCATTGTTATAATTTAGAATTTAGTACAAATTTCATACAAATTAATCAATAAATTGATATTAACAAAAAATTATATACATCCTTAAATTTTGTTACTCATCTTAAAACCTTAATATCTAAGTAATTGGTTAAAATGGTAATGTAATAATATTTATATAGTATATCGTAGTTATTTTACCCTCTATGTTGTGAGTGGTACATGATATCAAACAAAATAGTTATATATATGATATGTACAGACTAAAAAATTGGTTTGTTACATCCTCCTCCAGTTAAAAATATTATTCCTTCCTAATTTGATTTTTTTCTCACCAAAATAAATTTATTTTGATATAGATATAATCACAGATGTAGATTTCATCATGATAATAAATTTATAAGTCAATACAATGAAAAATATTATCTCATAAATATTTATAAAACCATATATGTTCTACTATAGGACACATATTTATAAACATGTTCCTAAATCGTACATTAACAGACTATATCAATTTTCTATATAAGGCTCAATATATTTACCATCTGTTTAATTGAGTTGAGGAATCCTTTTACCATTTTGATAGAGAATGTGAAAAGTTATATAATGTATTTCTTTCCATTCTATAAGAATATTAAAATTCTTTCAATGTTTTTTGAATTTATTTCTACCACATTCATCTCATATTCTAATTGATAAATAATCATGATGATTTTTTCATAATGAATCACTAAAATTATTACTTAAGGAATCATTAGTTCCAAAAATGGATGACATGTTATTCCTCATGTCTTTATCCAATAACTAAATGTAAAATGCTCAACTGAAAAAGATCGTATAATATACTATATGATTAAACCATCACATATATAAAAAATTAATTAATCTTTAAAACTATAACAACAACAAAAAATTGATTCTTAAATAACTTTATTAATTAGTAACCTTAATACTCTTCAAAAAATTTCTAACAAAATTTTTAACACAAAAATAAAAATTATTTGATCACATATTCTTTTATGATTCGTATACAAATTATCTTCAAAAACATTAATGACTTAGAGTTTCACATAGAATCTGTATATACCTTAATAAAATATTATTTATAATAAACTAATAATATCCCAAAATATCTAGAATCCCCTTGAAAAATTAGAAAAAATAATATATACATCCAAAATATTACCAAAAAAAATTCATCAAAATAATGTCAATCTTTCTAATCATAAAATCCCATATTAACTGAAAAATATAAATTCACCTTAATCCTATAATGATCCCCTGAATATAATAACAATTTAAACATATTGTGACCCAGAATATTGATACTTAAATATTACATATTTTCATATGAATATTTATTACATTTCATAAATTCAAGCCTAAGGACTATAAATGTGTAGTGTCATTGTCGACTGGATACACAATATTCATATCTAAAAAATGATATTCCAAAACTATAGTAATGATATTTCCATGTGGTACTTATATTAGGGATGACATGCTAAAAATCATTCTTCATAACATAGGGAAATTAAATATAATATTGGATGAGCTCATATGCTCAGTAAGGGTAAAAGGGGAGATAACAATGTTCACATAAAAATAACATGATCATAAGGTAAAAGAACATGATATTTACATTTGGAAAACATTCCCTACATATCAAATATCATAATATTCGCTCAACATAGTGACCCAATATTAACACATAAAGATAGTTCATCATTTTTTATCAACATTCATTTAATTACATAAACACGTGCCTGAGGACCGTAATAGTTTTGTACCTTTGGAAACATAGAATAAAAAACACTAGTCCATTATTAATATATATAATTTATCATTACACTCTTCATAACTAGAACCATTATTTCATATATTATACATAATAAATATCATTATTATATGGGGAATGGGAACATAAAAAAGATGAGCCTATATTCTCCTTAATGGAAAACAAGGAAGATAAATAAACATAACATTAACACAAGGGTATGAGAATATGAGCATGACATTATAAAATCATACACGGCATATGAAATATCATAATCTTGAATCATAGAATAATGATTGGACATTTGAAAGTCATGAATCATAAATAAATCAAATAACATGATCTATGAGAGTATAAAGTTGTCATAAAACATGGATGTTTTTTCATACACATAATCATAGAAAATAATTACCATATTAGTCATGGTTTATTACAAATACCATCAATGTAGAAAAAGTCTATTTCTGAACTGAGTTCTCTTCTTCTTATATGCCTATATTACTGAATTGGGTTTAATCCATATTCTAACCCTGTCTTACCGAAATGGATTCATTTCTTATTCTCATTATATCTATCTTTTGAGATATATAAATCATTAAAAAATAAATTGGAGGGATATATAGGTCCCAACCGTAACAAATTGAAATAATACATATTCATTGTACACGATCCTAAAAATTCATTTTATTGTATCCCCTAAAATGAAATGGGTATTATAAATATTTTATCATATCATAACCTATAGAAAATTTACAACATTCATAATCACTTCATCATATCATAACCACGAAATAAAATCTAGGTTCATAATTATTTAATCATGGTATAACCCATGGAAGGAAGTGAGATTTATATGAATTGTATCATGGTATTAACCATGAAATAGAAACGGGTTTCCTAAACAAAATTTCATCAAAATAATAAACCATTTAGAAAATAAATAAGAATTTATACCTCGGATTATATCCCAAGTAAGTAATAGATAACATTAAATTACTAAATATTAGATGGAAAATAATTATGAAATATCATATAGTACATCTCTTGAGAATAATATCCTTCCCCTTTAAAGAAAACTTTATAAAACATAATAAATTGGAAAACATATTTATCTGTAAGTAAATTTGAAAAATATATTAATTAAGCTTAAAATAAATGATCATTCATGGTGGATGCGAATTTTGATCAGGCTCTATACTTTATAATAAATATTCATTTCACATTTTATAAAAATTAAAATAGGAATTGTTTTGTTAAACAACATAATGATTCCCCTAAAATCAATTTTTCAAAAATTAAAACATGAATTATAAGTTATTTTAAGAATCAAAGGATTATAATGAATCATTTTTGGACCCATTTTAAGAAAACATGGTTTTGTAAGAAAATGTATTTCCGTCTAAATAAAGAAATAATGTCATCTTTTTAAAAAACATTTTCATAAGTATCATAAGTACTAAATAGTGAAAAAAATGGTTCCATTATGAGAAAAATTCAGGAATAACTAAAAGAGAAAAAAATTATTGATAGTTTATGATAGTTAGACCATGATATTCATATACTAGAGACTTAATCATAAACAATATTGATAAATTATGGCATTGTATCATAACATATTTAACACTTTAGTAATATTGAATCATAATACCCATGAAAGAGTAAAAAATGAAACATAAAATATCATTAGGGTGAATAAAATCATTATTTTACATGTTAAAGGAGAAGTATATACACCTCATGAAATAATATTGGTTCATAACAGAACATATATCTCAAATAAGTCAAATTGAGTAAAAATACTCTTATCACATTAGTATCATCAAAATTATGAGCACTATGAAAGATATATCTCAAAATGGATTTGTAAATTCCAATAAATACATGTATAAGAAACCTAAATTTATTCAATGGGTAGTATATTCACCAGATCCAATAAATATGTGGTGATCAAGGCATGTGTCTCATATAAAATAAAAGTTAGTTGGAAATCCCTTAACTCAAGTCATGTCCCCCATCATACTCATTCAAACGTCATGTATAATAAGTATAGTTTTATTAAAAATATATTATAGAAACATATTAAAATATATCATACCATATTTTATTTTATAATGTCCTTTTATTAAAAATTTATTAACAAATCCATTTTAATGATTTGTTTTGGGTAATAACCACTTCGTTTTTTAATATATGTTTTTGCGTTGTTATTTTTGTTCCTATAACATTGATAATGAATAAATAATCAAATGATGATAAAAATTATATGAAAATAATATATATTCTTAATATATTCATTTATATTAATTCAAAAAATTTATGATAGGAAATTAAATATATCGTTGATGGAGACGGTATGTCAAACGTACACGTGAATGGTGTTTCCATTTTCTTATCATATTGAAATAAATAATATTAAATGATATATGTATATGTAATATCATTATAGTAACATTTTAACATATTATGTATCGCATATATTTATTTAAACCATCCTTATTACATTTCATGTAAAACATGAGTGAATCACATCACTTCATTGGGTGGTAGTCCGTCGTGTACACAAAAGACATTATCATATTCAAACAAATAGAATACATAAATTTATGTGATATATAATAACATAATAATATTATTAAAATCTTAAATATCATATATATATATATATTATATTAATATTATTTACATCATTATTCTCAACCTTTAAATGTGGTAATGGAAAAACCAATGACATCTTCTAACAAGGCAGTAGTCCGCTATACACTTGAACGATGCTTTCGTAACCCATATGATGGAATTGTGTGAGGTTTTTTGTGATATAATTACTATAAAAAAATTTATTCATATGTAAGATATTTATTTTTTTATATAATCATTATATAAATATAATTTAATGGAATTTAGGAAGAAATAAAAAAAACATTCATTTATGAACATTACATCTTCTTCAAACATCCCGCATTGGTTTGCACCAAATGCCTTACTTTGTTGTACTTATCAAAAATTAAGGATTATGGGATGGGATTATTAGTTTATAGAATATAATGGGTATGTCTTGGCCACCCAAAATGGTTTTCAAATTTTGAATAGTGGGGGAGAGTGGGTTCCCTTTTAAATGTGAGGTGAGTGGCACTCTTGTAATTTTTGGAAAGAGAAAATTCAACCCATGTTTTTACCAATTAAATTAGAAAAAATAGTGGAAAAATGTCAATAATAGAATTTTTATGGTCTAAATATATAAATTAAATAAGTTTTTGATGTGTTTTATATAATTTTTATCCTTATGTTAAATGTTTATTACTTTGGTAAACTCGTTCTTCTTCCTTTTGTCGTCGTGATTACCATTAAATATTTTCAAACTTTTTTTGGTAAAAAACTTATCTAGAATTATTAAAAAATTATAATTATTTGTATTATAAATATGGAATTACTTTTTCCAAATTCTATTCAAATAAATGGAAATTTTTAATTTATAATTAATCCTATAAATGTTTCAATAAAGCCTGTTTTTTAAATAGAAAATGTTCAAAAGTTTACAAAGTGGTTATATTTAATATCTTTATAAAATTGATTTTGATGACTTAAATATAATTAATCAACATAAAATAGAACTAATATTACTTTTAGACCAATTTAAACTTTAATTTATCTTTATAATTAAATTATAAAATAAGTTAATTTTCAATTTAAACTCAATATTTTTCACAATTAATTTAAAAATTTATCTTTTTAGAAAAATACAAAACATTTACCCTATGGTAATTTACACATTTGAATTTATAAATTGACGTTCGTTTTACTAAAACAATTTTATTAATTTTTAAATAAAATTTATTTTTATTTTTGTGTATCGATAGAAATAAAAGTATATTTTTGTAATAAAATTTTATTTTTGTAACATATAATGATTTTACAGAATATTATGTTCCCTTTTTATCAAAATGTTTCCTTTATATAATCCCATTACCCATAAAATTTTAAAATTAGTTATCACTATTAATATTTCTATATATATTGTCTAGGTTATAATTGTTTCTATTAAATAACTATAACAAAAATATATCATGGTTTTGTTAAAGCTTAGTGTTGTGTATAACTCAGGTGAATCCACCAATGCAATTTAATTTATTTTAAAAAAAATTATAAAAAATCTGGGTGTTATATATTACTCCCCATAAAATGAATTTCACCCTAAAAATTTTTTGTTCGGATATAATGAAATCTGGATACACATTCCTCATCATTTCCTCATGTTTCTATGTAGAACTATTAAGTTAGTATAATCACCACAAAACATTTTATAGATGAGTGGTATAATTTCATAAAACATTCCCTATATGATCTAGAATATCTGAATGTTATTCCTCAAAATAAATATCTTGTTCTAGTAGTATGACATATGAGTTTATTATATGTTAGGGGTAATGTATTTACTTTATGATGATAGATATATAGAACACATCATTGAATTTATAGAGGTTCAGTGGAATAACCCACCGATAGGATACTATCTAAATAGAATTATATCAAAGGAATCAATATAAATATGTCTTAGTTTCCCATTCATCTTTAGCCTCATAATCTTATTACATGGATAAATCCATTGGTAAAAATTTTCAACAAGATAAAATTCAAGATCACAATAATGATTATCATCATATATTTTCTATGGAATTAGAGATTCCTTGAAATAATACTAAATAGATCTAACTATATTTTCTATTTATTCATCTATCTTAGTTACCAATTACTATCTTTCTGCAACTTCATTCCAAATTTTCTGATCTCTACATTTATTTCCAAAGAGGTTTTCATAAAAATCCATCTTAATTCTTAATTGAAATCTATTATTGTGAGAAAACTCTACTAGATGAAGGTATCGATCCCAAAAACCTTTGAAATACAATGAACAATACCTCATTTTAACCTCTAAGGATTGAATTGTTCTTTTAGACTAACCATATATTTTGAGGATGATACATAGTGCTGAAACTTAATTCAATATAATGAAATTATGGAAGACTTCACCATAACATCGGTGTTAACATTATATCTCTATTATATATAATGGAATGTGGTGCTCCATGAAACCTTACTAATTCATCAATGTATATACTGGAATTATTATCTAGATAGAATTATTCTCTGATAGTGATGAAATGTAATGACTTATTAAGGAAATTAATGACTACCCATATAGAAATATTCTATTTAGATGATTTTGGTAGTCTGATATCAAAATATTTGGTGATTTTATCCAATTACCATTGTGGTATATTTAATAGAAACAAAAATCCCTTATGATGTTTTCTTTTAGCCTTTACTTGATGTCATACAAGGATCTAAGATAAAAAAATCTAGGATATATCTCTTCATTCCATCCAACCAGAAGTACTATTTCAAAACTCTATATATCTATATACATTCAAGAAGAATAAATATTGAAGAATTATGAGCATCCTAAAATAAGTACATCATGAAATAGAACATGGAAGGAATAATAAAATGATTCCAAAAACTTTTCATTACCTCACGATCAAGGTTAATCTCAAAAACATTTATATCTTTCTTTTACACCTCTACATCTTCCTGCCGAACCACTCTAATATTCAATTTGTTATATTGGTTAACATTCAATAGAGAAATATATAATATTCTCCCTTTATTCATGATTTACTGATCTGTCCTTTTCAAATAAATAAATTTTTTATCTTTTATAATCCTTATTAAAGTTAAAATTGATGATCCTTTGGATGAAAAGTATCAACCACCTTGTTAATTTTTCCATGGTTGTAATGTATTGGAAAATCATAATCAGTAATCACCTCTAACAATCTATTATATAACGTGTTAAACTCTTTTTGTGTAAATATACACTTTAAACATTTATGTGTAGTATATATATCAAAATTTTCTCCAAAAAGATAATTTGTGTACATCTTTAATGAAAAACTTACCACAGATAACTCTAAATAGTGATTTATCAATTTTACTCGTGAACCTTAAACCGGCATGTAGAATAATCTATAACCATGTCATTATACATAATAATATACCCCAATCACTTTTTTGATGAAACAATATAGATTACAAACCCTTCTTCACTATAGGGTAATGTAACCACATGTTTTTTGACTAATCATCTCTCCAGTTCCTATAAATTGTAGACACATTCATCTATCCATCGGAACTTGTCTACCTTATGAGTTAAAATTGATAGTATATTATATAGTGATGAGTAATTATCCAAAAACCATTAACAACATAAATCTAAACCATGAAAACTATAGATCCACATTTTTGAGGTTGATTTTTTCCAAAATTCAATAGCCTCCACCATTGATGGATCTCCTTAAATACCCTATATTGATATTATAGGAACCAAAAATAATAAAATTTTCATCTAAAATTCACAATTTGTGTATTTTTCAAATAATATTTTATTCCATAGGTTCTTTAGTTCAATAATAAAGTGGTCTTTAGGATCTTCATACCTCTCTAAGTAGATAATAATGTTTTCTACAAATACCACCAAACACTGATCAATGTAACCCCAAAATAATTTATTCATTATATTCAAGAAGATATATGGTTAATTATTAAGAATAAGTTACATCACTATATATTCCTAGTTTTAATACATTATAAATAATGTTTTCTTAGGTATATCCTCTTTCATTACCCTTAATTGACAATATCCAAAATGAAGGTCGATCTTGGAAAAGTATTGAGATCCATATAGTTGAGAGAATAAGTCCTTAATATGTGGTAGATAATAAATATTCTTGATCATGATCAATTTCAAATCTTGATAATAAGTTAAAATTCACATAGATCCATATATCATTTTAATAAAAGCAACTAGTGCTCCCTATGGTGACACACATGGACGAATGAATCGATTTTCATGTTTTTCCTAGAGTTACTTCTCCAAAACCTATCACTCAATAACATTAATTATATAGAAATAATTTTAAATTGGTGTGGTAGTATATATAAGTTCTATTGAGAAATAAAATTCACGTTTTGGGGGAAGACTATGTACCTCTTCTAAAAAGACATCAAAAAATTACAACACAACAAGAACGTAAGTCCAAAACCTTAAAGATGACATATTCTAGTGTTTTTAAACTAGAATCTGAATAGGATGATATTTTAAAAATAATGTTTCATATAATTATGAAATACTCCTATAAATGAAATCGATAAAATAAAAGTGGAAACGTTTCCACAATATCCATTTTTCTATAAAATAATCATTTCTAAAATAAAACATGTTTTCTTTTTTTGAAAAACTTTCATAATTATACATTTTATCTACTCCTTTTATTTATACCCCCTTAAATCCTTTTATTTTTTTTTAAATCATGGGATAATTAAAAATTATCAGTAAGGGATATGATATAATGGAAATTATTAGTTTAATAAAAACATGAAAAAACATGGAAAACGATTTTCATGAAAACATAAAAATTTATATAAAAAGGTAAATATTATTCCATTAAAATGATAATTTCATTTACCTTCTAAAAAATGATTCGCATATAAAGTCATTATAAATCATAGAAAATTCATGTAGTTAATATGGGACATCTCACCTAATACCATTACAGAACCCTTATAAATTGAATAACCCTATGATCAACTTCCATATTCATAGTACCCAATTTAGGGGAGTTCTATCTGGGAACACCCATAATTTATAATATCCAATAACTACAACATTAATAAAATATTTCATTATTTGAAAAACACTTTTAAACTTGTATTCAAATCACATTTCGATAATAAAATAACACTTTCTTTAAAAATCAAATTTACAACAAAGAATATTCCTTTCTTTAGAAAAACTATTTTCAATACAAAAATATACAGTAAAATAGAAATAGGATTTTTAATTTATAAATACATTTAATTTTTCAATGGATTACGAAAATTAAATAATATTCAAAAATTTCAAAAACTCATTATCACCATTTATGTTAAGAATAAAAAATTACTTTTGTCATTTGTCAAAATGTTTTGTATAATACCTATAAAAATAATACTTCTTTAAACCATCTAGACAATTTTTATGGAGGTAATTATTTTGAAATTAAATCATTTAACATTTAAAAACATGTATTTAAATCAATGTTTCCTATATCACATTGAAATATTTGATTTATAGTCACTATAAAGGAGTAAAATTTTACAAAACATTATATAAAATGAGAATAAATAAAATCATGATATTATATGTCAAAGGAGATATATATGAACCTCATAAAAGGTGGTGGTTGTATAACATCAAAATACACCTCAATGAAAGTAGAGTGAGACAAAATCTCATTCCTTGAGTCTTATTCATCACATAAGTCCTTTATATTTTGAAATAATAAAATTAAGAATATTATTTATTTCTAGATAATAATTTTCAATTTATTATCCAATATATATTACTAATTACTATATAATAAAAATAACTTAATTATCTAATCTCATGTTGGATTTTTTTGACGATATTCGCTACATGAGTCCCAAATGACGTTAGTAATATGTATATAGTTAAAATGATCATTAGTCCATCATCTATAAAAAAAATAATTAAAAATAATTATCATTTTTATACATAAATTATAATTTTAAATCCATTATTTACATATATATATATATATATATATTACAAATAAACCACATTACAATCATGGAGGATGTATGTTGTATGTATGCATGAGTAACGTTTCAATTTTTAGATGATCATTATAGAAAGAAGGTAAGTATTATTTAATAGTTAAATAAAGATAATTATATAATTAATTTCATATTAGTCATTTAAATATACTTATATATATCATCCTTGTGATTTGGTGAAGAAAAAACACATTACATTATGGAGGTGATAGTTCACATGCACGCATGAACAACAATATCATTTTTATGTTTATGGAAAGGTAAGAATGTAAATTACATACTAGAAAATGGATTTATACCCATTCATATATACCCATGGTTTAAAAAACCATGTTTATAGGCGGTATTTTGTAAAATATACCCATTGTTGTTTTAAAACAATGGGAATACTAACCCTGATTCAATGTTTTTATCGAGCTCCCCCTCCCGATTTGTCATTTCCGACCCCATGTATCCACCAAGCCTCGGCCTCTCTACCCTCTCCTCCCCTCCACGACCTTGACCTCCCACACTCACTATCGCCTCTCATCCCTGCCCCCTCCCTTGGAATTCTTTTCTTTGCCTCCGCATCCACGACTACCACAGCCTTCGAGTCCCCACCTCTTCCTCCCAGCCCTTGCCTCTGCCTCTACAGCCACCTCTGCCTCAGCCTCTACTAAACCTCCAACTTTTACTCCTCTCATTCTCTACCTCCTCTAAGAATATTCCTTCTATTATCCTCCACCTCCCATCCTAAAATGGTATTCATATTCTCCCCACCCTTTTTAATTTCTTTTAATCCTTGTTGATGAAATAAATATTTTTAGTTGAATCCCACCTGAGCATGATAGAATTCACTTTAGATCAAGGGGATATCTATTCTCATTTATAAACGTGGATATTTTTGGTATCCTACAAAATGTTTCCTCTATTTTCATGGAATCTTACCAATGTATGTTGTGTCCTGGGGTTTTATATATTTTATGGTGAAATTATGGGATACTCTATTGTTGTTATTTGGTATGTTAGGCTTGTGGAATTTTGGGTCAATTTTTCGGAAACTGATTGCATTGGTTTATCTTAGGTATCAGTTATTCTATAATTTTAGTTATTATTTAATTGATTTTATTTAGTGAAAAACTTTGGTTTATTAATATTTGGGTAATTATTGAAGGTTTTTTGAGTATGAAAGCTCACCTATGATCTTGTTATGTGATCGTGACATTCTTTATGAAAAAATCATAAGATAAATTATGAATCACTGTGATTAGGTAGGTGATTTTTTATTTTTGTTTATATATCATGATAATGGTATGAATATGATATTATATATACATAAGGGTGATTTTTATTGTTAAAAATACATGATAATGATTGATATTCATTTTCAATATTTAGTAATATATTAGATGTTCTCTAAAATAGAGTACTGTGTTTGACATAAATACCATAATTTGAAGGCTATTTTAAGATTATAATGATTTTTTTGTGACATTATAGGATTGATTATGAATTTTTTTATAAAAATAGTAATTTGAAAGAGAAACTTATGAAATTGTGTAAGTCTGGAATAAGAATATATTTTTATTTTATTTTTTATAAATTGTATTTGAACTAAATGGTTTAAATATAATATAGAGTTTATAGGGAAAAAATTATTATGTATATTATGTATCATTTAGTTTTACATCATGTTTAAAATGGTTTTGTGGACTCTTTTAGGTTAAAAAGAAGAGAGTGAATTAATATTATGGTATTTGAGGATGAGATAGTCCAATTTAAATGAATGTTATTGAAATGTGGTTAACAAAATTAAAAGTTATTTTATAAAAAGGGATTCTCACTAGTTTTATTCAAGTACTGTGTGGGGATCAAATAAACATGAGATTATTTTTCATGTATTTATAAAATTGGTATATGAATGGTAAATTCAAAAAATCATAATGGAGAATTCTTTTCACATATTTTCTACTATAATTAACAATGTGTAGATGATTCATAATTTTAATTCTATAATTTTGTATAATCTATTAATATAGGGATTCCTTTGGCCATATTTCTCACCTTGTATTATATATATATATATATACTTTTTTAGACCATTTCATCCAATAATCTACAATCTATTGATGAAAATAAAACATTTGGATATATCTCAGCTTTTCCACTATCCATGGTTCTTTCCACTTTGGAAATTTAAAGTTCGTTACCAAAATATTTGAAACCGATTTACATTAGATCACATTAAACCACTTGAAATCCTTTTGATTTTACTTAATTTGAGACAACACTAATATCTCATTTATCATACCTTCTTCAATATTAATACCACAAATCTACCTTAGAACACTAAAATCCTTCATTTTGAAAGATATAGATAACTCCCACTTCAAATCTATGAACCGTTGAATGTATAATCTCACCGGAATCATATCATTAACATACTGTAGTAGGATGATAAATGAATCATCATTAAACACTTTTCTGATAGAAATAGTGATTAGAGTCAGTTTTTTTTATACCATTTTGACCATAAAATCATTTAATTTATGCTTAAATTTATTTGGTTAATTTTTCATTCAATATAAACTATATTTTATCTTACACAAAAAGTCTAACTTTCTATTAACATTAAAACTAGTTGATTATTTCATGTAACTTTCTTCATTAAAATTACCATTTAAAAATTCTGACTTTATATCCATTTGTTCTAAATATAAATCACTGATAGTAACCATTCATAATATTTTATCGATGGTAATATTTTTTAATACTAGTTAGAGTTTCCCATAGAAATATACTTCTTCCTTCTATGGAAATAATTTCACCACAGACCTTTCATTGTTAAATTTAATTCAACAAACTTCCTCATTCAATTTAAAGAACAATTTATTTTCTATATTTTTATTTTCTCATGGTAATCATGTTATCTCCTTGGTTTCATTGGAATATAATGAATAAATTACATCCTCTATAGATTACTTGTATATACTGGTATTGTATACCAATGTTTCCTCTTCTAGGATTCCATATTCTCTACCATCCAATAGATTGTGATAATTAAAATCATGGCCATATATTTATAATAGTCATTTTAATCTGGAAGAAAATAAAAATTTAATATAGTTATTATACATATGGTGTTATCTCTTTTTTTATAAACTCATAGAATATGAATATCTTGGGATTGGTTTCATTCCTCTAATGGAATTGATAATTTTGGTATATATAACACTTTCTTATCATAAAAGTTTTTTCCCATACTCAAAATTCAATGGAACTTTAGGGATTCTAATTCTCTCATCCAGATCAACTTGAGTATGACCTATAGATTCCATGAACCTTATTTTAATCTATGTTATGTTTTGTTATTTATAAAACACCCTTTAATTAAAGTGAATGGTTCAATATTTAATGATCTTTTGAATGTTGTCATCCTACATAGGATTACCAATGTTCTAATAACCATAGACTATAAAAAAATAAATTTTTGGAAGTATCCTAAATATTTCCCTGCTTCTTGTCATAATTCTTTTCATATGCTAGATGTAGTGGAATTAAACCCCATGTTCTGGGCCTTCTCAATTAATTTTATTCATTAATTTGACATCTGAACATTCACATTACCATTTCAAAAAACATAAATAGCCTCATATTCTACCAATTTTACCTTGATAATTTTTTTGGATACATAATTCTTTATGAACCCATGATCTGATGTGAAAAGAAAAAATTCTTTAGATTCATCTATCAATGATTGAGCTTGATTATGAACACTTAACAAAAAATAATTTTTATCTTCTACTGACTTTAATGAAGTAGAAATTCAAGAAACAAATCTTTAATAATTATATTTACAATCCTTATAATCATTATTGATATTCCTACTATTACAATTTTTCCAAAAAGTAGTTCTAAGTCTGGTTGATTTGCCTATACTCTCATCACTAGACATCTTATATTTATTTTGAATCTTTTACTTGTTGTTTAATAGTCCTATACCATATATAATTAAAGTGTTTCTAGAAGTTCTTAGACATCCCTCCCCCTAATTCATTCATTCAAGATTAAATTAATTACTTTTTCAAAGAATATGTTTTATTTTCTAATAGATTTCATGGTAGAAGTGACCATTACCTCCCAAATATATTGTAGTATTGAAAATGGAAGCAATTTCCATATATCATTTTTTATGGTGACTTTCAGTAGATTGATCTAACTCTAGATCATGTCACGGTATTTAAAATGATTTTAATTTTCTCTTCATTCCATCAATTCATCCCCAAAAACCTATACATCAGAAAAACCATGTTTAAATGTATTGTTGTTTCTTACATGTTTTTCAAGGTATTCATTAGTGATTATGTTGCTTTATTCTCTCGAATATTGAAAGCATAATTCCTCACCAATTTCATGCTCACCATTTTGAGATCTCTATCATCTATCCATTCCAATTAAAATTTATATATATTCTATATCTTAATTCCAATCAATGGAATACATATTTCGTTTTCGATGTAATAATCATACACCTGCACCATCAAGAGGTTTTAGAGCCTTTTGTCAAACATATTATCCCTACAATTTTAATGAATCAGTTATGGACTTATGAAACACTAAGTGGTGTGATAAATTTATGTTAATGAAATTTTAAAAAAAATTAATCTTTTATATTCCCATTTTTATTAATTCTATTATAGTTAGATAAAATGGATCTCCCATTATCCCCTATTACCTTTGGTTATATATAAAACACATCCAAATATTCAGACACACAAATAGAGAATCCACTTACATGGAACACTAGTCAATAATAGTATCTGATTCTTAGTGTGAGTGGGATAACCCTAAAAACACCTGATCCTATATTAATACACTAATAATTATAAGGTTTTCATTTACACTACAGGTATGATTGATGAATACTAAAAATCCCATGTCGGTGTTGTTACATAATTGAAGTAGATGTGGGTTGATTAATTAAAAAATCTATATTTGATTCATTCATGGTTTAGGTAGTTAATGATAATGTTTTTTACAGGTGAGAGAGGAGTGAATGGTTATATATATTCCATAGATGATCTACATCCCCCACACTTTCATGGGTTCTATTTTATGGTATTTAAATGTCTTATATTCTATTTCAAATCAATTAATTTATTTTGATAAAATTTTCTCTTTGAGGACCATGATAAATTTTTTGGATAGAATCCTAGGGCAATCAACCCCCCACTGATAACTAGTTTTTATAATGTTGGTCATAGTAGAGTACTCATGAGGGGGTTAATTGGGTATCTATAAAACTTTATATTAATAATTGGATAATGATAAATTTCCCTAATTAAAATATAACATAAGCCAGTTTTTTTGTGAATTTATAAGATTCCGAAATATTTAGTTAATTACTCAAAAGATTGATTAGTTATACGTTATCTTAGTATATTGATTAATATATTTTTTGAAACTATTCTAATGGCGCAAAACAGTTATAAACACTTGAAAAACTAAATATCAATGTTCAACTTAGTTTTATGAAATATGTGATAAAACAGAGTAAAAATAATGTGTAAAAACATAGTGAAAATAATCAAGAGGTTCAGTCTCAAGCTGAGACTTAGTCCTATCCACATGGTGATCACTTGCCACCAAATGTTTAAAGTAATAAATAGTTTGATCCAAACCTTGGATTGGGGATCACAGTAGGACACAAGGTTTTCTAGGTCACAAATTACCTCTACCATAGTTCTTTATGGTAAAAACAACAAACAGGTCACACACAACCTCTTCTACAATTCTATGTGGGACACAAATGGATAAAAAGAGTGATATTTGAGGATATCATGTATCCACTAGTAATTCATATGAGTCTGTGTGTAACTAATAGATATATACACACACTAGTTGAAATATATGTAAAAATGAACACAATAAAAAAAGTATGATAAGATATTTAGAATGAAATGTTTTTCTTCAGTTGTAGCTCTGGAATCTTCAAGTCAAGTGGAATTGATGTTCAAGTCCTCTTCTGGATGTTGACTCCAAAACAGAGTGTCATAGCCTCTGTGTTTTGGAATCCATGAGTATGAGATATTCATCTTCTTGGTCGAAATATGTTCAATGTCAACTCAACAGGTTTTTATTAAGTTCTTGATCTGCCAGTATGTTCTTCCTTTTTATGTTATTTGGTTCACCGTAGTTATATGGGAGTTGATGTTCTTCATTATATATCTCACAGGTATCCACCACACATATCTATATTCTTTGTGTGTCTTCTTGTATATTTTTTAAGTACGTATTATTTTTGAGGATTGACAAAGAGCATGTTCATTACACCTTCATCGTCTCACCATACCTCATATTGCCTACCAAAAGACATATAGACAACATTAAATCATCTCTGAAACATTAATTTGTCTAAATATGACTGTTATAAATAATATTAAAAAATACCGATTTAAACTATCGATTAGTGACTACTTTTATTGGTGTCTTATTCTGTAGGTGTCTCCTTCAATGAGTGTCTTATTCTAGCGGTGTCTCCTTTTATCAGTGTCTTATTCTGTCAATGTCTCATTCTATCAGTGAGACATTTCAACAGACGATGATTCCTTGTGTCAATGTAATTAGGAAATGGTAGATCACATGGACAAACAGTAGGTCGTCTACGTTGGAGAGTCATATTCAATAGTGAGTCATCTATCTGTAAGTGTCATTTACAATGGTGAGTCATATTCATTGGTGTTAGATTCACATACTTATAACTTATTCATGTTTGATATGTCTGTTAGTGAGTCATATGAAATGGTGAGTCACATATTTTTTAGTGTGAGGGACTTATACATAATATAATTTAATATGATTAGCTTGTCTTTCTTCCTAGAAAAGTCAGAGAGTGTTAAAATCCATAAACACATAGATAATCATTTATAATCTTATTTAGAATTAAACATTCATAAATAGTTATATGATTGAAATGATCTGATATTTTAGATGATGCTTTGAAAAAATATATGATCTTACATAAGATAAGATATATTTAAATATATGACATGATTTGTGATAATTAAAACCATTATAGTTAGATACATTGGCCAAAAGTATCTATGGGAAAATAATATCCCCTTTTTTGATAATCACAAATAATGGAATTATTAAGTACCATTGGTGAATAAGAATATATTATAGATAAACGAATGTATTAGAGATAAAATTTCATATAAAAAAATAATCATGTTTAAACTCATAATAAATTCTTAATAAAGTTATCCCAATGCTTAAATCAACCCCCCTTTTAGGATTAGAAAAAAGTGGAAAGGTTAAATGAACACTGAACACAGAAATGTAGAAACAATGAAATTGCATTCCTAAATAGAGAAAAATGGAAAAGTAAAGGTAAAATGATTCATCCGAATCAAATAAAATTGAATCCACACTACAAGGTACAATTAAGGGGTTTCTTCCCCTTATCAGAAGGATCAATATAAGGTTCATCAGGAGGGTCAGGATGAGAAGTTGGAGGGTTTGAATCGATTTTGAGAGGAGGTAGAGGAACTCCTTTAGAAACTGTAGAAGCCAAGGCAGGTCTGTGCTGAGAAATAATCTGAGGTTGAGTAGTTTCTGTAATGATTTGTCAAATATGAGATAAGGAATGAGAAAATAAAATTTGAGGTTGAGTTGGTACAAAGCCAGCAGGACCATGTTGAGCAGTAGGAGGTGCCATAGTGGCTTTACTTTGGACATGAAGATATGGTTTTAACATCATGATGAATTCTTTAGTGATCCTTGCACCATATTTTATAGCTTCTTCAAATCATCTTTATTTTATATAAAATTGTTCAATAAGTGGGTACACTCCCCGATCATCTGAATCTGGTCCATAAAGGCTTTTTTCACTGAAGGTAGAGTATGAATTGTGACCAAATACATAAACAGAACAGTCATATGATGTTTTATAATGAGTTTGGAGAGAAATTCATTAATAATTTTGGTCATCTCTTCCTAAGTGTGTGAATCACACTTTGTATAATACTTTACATGATCATGCACTTTATCTTATGTTTCCTCATATTTTTCCATACTTTCTATCAAAGCTTCAAGCTTCACTTTCAACACTAAAGTAACAGTAGCAAGACTTATAGGTTGTGAATACTGAGCAGGTGGAGGAGAGGATGAAGCCAGATAAGAGGAGGTATGTTACAGAACGTCATTTCATAGCTTGGAAAACTCTAGAGCTTAAAAATGAGAATGAATGTTCTCAAGTCCACTCATAAAAGTTTCCATTGTATTCATATACTCCGTGGTCAACGCATTGATCCCAATTTTCAACTTCTTCATATCATTCCCAAGCTTGGTATTGTTTTTCACAATTGTCTATGATGTTGTGAATATATTTGGATGAATTTATTTTATCACCATATTTGAAAGAGAAGCAATATCAGATTGAGATAGACTAGTTAAGGTAGATGTAGAACTAGAAGCACCAGCTTGCATTACACAATCAACCATAGAACTGATTGCTTTCCAATTTCTCGTCTACTGAGTATTATATATCCTAGATTCATAAATATCATACCTCATTTTAGATTGTACTGAGTATCTTATGGAGGCACATTTGTCTTGCTTGAACTGTTCAAAATCGACTTCAATGACATAGTCACTAGTAGTGGTCTCATCCATTGGTTATCTTGTAGAAAGGGAAACAATATCATCTTAATAATTTTTATAATATAATCCCAAGGCTACCTAACCAGGATTTCTTATTCATTCATACATAATATCAGAATCTATAGGAGAAAGAGTATCAATCCTTACTCTTCCCATTTGTTGTTATTCATTAACTTGAGAAACTGGTCCTCAAGGCTCCCCCTTAGTATCAACTTTCAAAGAAGATTTCTCACCCTCAGTCAAGGATTCCTAGATAGGTTTATTTTCTTTAAGTAGAGGTGTTTTCCTATTATAAAATACTTGAGAAATAGGTTCAACTAGAGAAACATATTCTTCTTGAACAACACCCTAATAGATACACCGGTATTGGTTCTAGCAACTCCAATACTCACAACATCTGGATTCTTATCCTGATGATTAAATTCACTCTCAATATAAGTTTCATCATAATATTCATTATCAAAATCATCATCCTTTCCATCTTCAGATCCTTTATCAACATTCTCATCATCTTCTTCCCTTCTTGATTCTGAACCATCTTCACCACTATTAGCTTCTTCCACTTCATATTCATCTTCTTATTCTTCTTCGTTGGATTCACATACATACTCTACACTACCCTCAACCATATTATCATCAATTATAGTTGATTTGAGAATAGGTTCATGAGTGGGTAAGTCCAAAGGTAGACTTACATGTCAAATAGAGAATCTTTTTTTGGTCCAGTAGTGTCTGGGTCACAACGATATTTACTAGTGATCTCACATATCTTCTAGGATTAGTAGGCTCCTCTTCGTCATATAAATAATATATTACATGTTCATCAAGACCGAGGTAGAGATCCACTAGATCCCTTTCTCTAACTAGATGATATATGGGATTGACCTTCTCATACAATCTATATTTATCACCAACCCATTCCTTCTTCCATGGATTCCAATTATTTTTTATTATTTAACAATGTTATAACATGAGCAGATTCGACAACATTCACAATCCAAGAAACCCCCAACTTCATTTATAGAGCCTTTCTCCTTCAGTATATCTAAAATCATTCTTGAATAGAATAGATAATTTGACAAAAAACTAGGTTTTATCATCTCATTAATGTGCACCATCAGATATCTACACAGATTCCAATTACCACATTTTTGAAGAAAATAAACCAAATATACATTCTAATACTATAGAGAAGAAAAGTCGCCCTTTTCAGGATAAATATGGTGATGAATAAACTTGAGAAAAATTATGAACTCACCATTCAATCCGGAGGTAGTGGGTCTCATATGCTCTACATTTCTAGTTATCTCTTTCGGAATTGTCTCATAGAAAAAGAAATCACTTTCAGGAGGAGAAGTACCTTGGTAATCATCAAACCATCCATCATGATTTATCTTAAGAAATTCTGCCCAATGCCTTTAAGAAAATGATATTATCTTCTCTTTCCCAATCAATTTTACCCATGCAACATCAATTCCTTCCAAAAGAAGATCCATATTCAAGTATAATTCATATAATAACTTTAGATAGAAGTCTTTGTCATTGTTTTTTGAACCATTAAATCCATCCTTGATCTTGAAACACTTTCAACAATAAAGACTTGATCTCAAAGATCCATTCATCCCAAACTTCTTCCTGTGAGGTTAAAACACGGTTAACAAAACTAGAATTTATAGGGCTCGAGGGTTTACTCAATTACCCTTTTTGTCTATTGGACGCATGCGACTCACACTCTTCCAGTGCTCACTTAACTCGCACCATTCTAATCAGTTCAGTCTGGAGGTATGAATGTGAAAGGTCGGGGTAGAAGAAGAGGGAGGTAGTAGAGAGATAGTAGCAGTAGAGGGAGTAGGGTGGATCAATTTAAATTTATATCATTTAGGGATTTTGAAATTACACAATCAAAAAATTTGGAACTCGGTTAACCAAAATTAAGGAAAAAATATCATTTTGATAAAAATATAAAACATAGAAACATGGTGTGTCATTTGTATTAGCATGATAGACTCTATAAATTACTAACTGTGTTAGTATAACAATGGTGTTGGCATGACAATGGTATCTGCAATGCAACGGTCTTGGCATGACAATGCTATCAGCATGACATCCTCATAGAAAAATATAAAAGGAAAGGAAAACACATGACCTTACTAATTGGTCATTCCGAACTCATGTCTAATTTAATTTATTCTTTCAAAATTCAATGGCTGTGTGAATATGCCAGCAAGATGATATTTTGTGCCAATAAATTCTAAATGGATATCACCCTTTTGATAATGATCTCTAAAAAAGTGTCGTCTTAGATCAATATGTTTTCTTCTAGAGTGAGAAAATGGGTTATTAGAAATTTTAATAGAACTCGTGTTGTTACATTTTATAGGTACATGTCTAAATTGATATCCATAGTCTAGAAGAGTGTGTTTCATCCCCAAAATTGGCGCACAATAACTACCAGCAACTATGTATTCTGCTTTGACAGTAGACAATAATACAAAATTTTGTATCATACTACACCATGAAACCAAAGACGTTCCCAAAAAGTGGCATATCCCAAAGGTGATCTTTCTATCTAAATATTATCCACAAAAATCAATATCAGAATGACTCACTATATTAAATGATTTTACTTTAGGGTAAAACATACCTAAATTAATTGTATGTTTGATATATTTCAGTATTATTTTGTCAATATTCAAGTGAGATTCATTAGGATTATATTGAAAATGGGCACACATACACACACTAAATATTATATTTGTCCTAATTGAAGTCAAGTAAAGAAAGCATCCAATCATTATTCTATAAGTGGTTTGACCAATAGATTTACCATCTTTATCAAGATCTAACTTACATGTAATAGTCATGGGAGTGTCACTACTTTTAATTATATCAAATCCATATCAATTTAAATTATATTTTAAATATTTACTTTGATTTAAAAAGATTCCCTCTCTATTTGGAAAAAACAGAAATCCAATAAAAATTTTGAGTTCACCCATTAAACCCATTTCAAACTCATTTTGAATCATTTTTGAAAACACAATACATATATAATTTCTTGAATATGTAAAAATAATATCATCAAAATTGACTTTAACTAATAAAACATATTACGAAATTCATTTTATAAAAATTGTAGGAATAGTAATTCTTTTTTTAAATCCTTTTTAAATAAAAAAACTACAAAATCTAATATATTAATATCATACAACTTATTATAAACCATATGAAACATTTTCTAATTTAAAAGAATGATTTTGAAAATGGGGGTTTGTAAAACGTGGGGTTGTTCCACCAAAACATCTGCAATTATATATTAATTTTGGAATTCACTCTTAACATCCATTAGATATTGTTAGAAATTAAGAAGAGTAGAATAAACAAGAAGGATTTTGATGGCTTAAAGTATATAAATAGGTGAAAAAGTTTCATCATAGTCAATTAAGTATTATTGAATAAAACCTTGTGCAACTAATCTAGTTTTGTTTCTAAAAATATAACCAGATTTATCTACTTTATTCCTAAACAATCATTTAGTACCTATGGTCATGTTTTCCTTCAGTCTATCAACAAGTTTACAGAAATTATTTCATTCAAATTGATTATGTTCTTATTTCATATCCATTACCCAAAATTTATCCATAATTGCATCATTGATGTTTTTAGGTTCAAGCTGTGATAAGAAGTCTTAATGTTTAACCTGATTTCTGAGAGAAGCTCTAGTCAGTGTCCCTTCTTATAAGTCTCCAACAACATCATATAAGGGATGGATATTAAAAGTTCTTTTTGATTTAGAAAACGAGGGGCTAGTAACTTTAGGTTCAACTGTATGTTTGGGTTCTTCATGTTAAGATTCTGAATAATTTCTAGAACTTTTTTATTTCACATATTTCTTGACAAGAGGATTAGATGATTTTGCATTTATGTCCAGGTATGACAAATCATCTTCAATGTCATTTCTAGAGATCTTTGGATCATATTAATCTATTTCATCAAATTTTATATGCACAGATTATTTCACACACATGGTTCTTTTATTAAATACTTAATAGGCTTTACAATAGGCTGAGTATCATCAGAAGATCCATTTATCACTATTGGATGCGAATCTGCCGATATTATCCTTTGTATTAATAATATATACTTTGTAACCAAAAAAATTGAAATAACAATCATTGGGTTTTCTATTATTCCAAATCTCATAAGGAGACTTTTTGATAATAAGTCTAATTAAAACTCTATTGATTATGTAACATGTTGTATTGACAACCTCATCACAAAATTAAATTGGTAAATAAAATTCATTAATCATTGTTCAATCTATCTATTATAAGGTTATATTAATTATTTCTAAAAATCCAATTTGTTAAGGTGTCCTAAGGGCAGATAAGTTATAAATATAGCCATTGTGTGAGAAAAAAGAATAAAAGTTTTGATTTTAAAACTCATGACCATGATCACTTATTAATAATTTTATACTAACTCCAATTAGATTTTCCACTATTTTGGCATACTTAGTGATGTAAGTACATGATTCACACTTGTGAGCTATGAAATACATCCAAGTATAGTGAGAATAGTCATCAGCATGAACATAGTCATAGTTCTTCCCATTTAAACTAGAAACTTGAGATGGTCTGAACAAATCCATGTGAACTATCTCTAAAGGTTAAGAGGTTTTATCTTCTTTGATTTATTTGAAAGATATATTGTGATGTTTACCCTTTTGAAAAGGATTATAGACTTTGTCATTTAGAAACTCACATTCGTGTAGATCCTTAACTAATCATTTTAAAGTAAGAATTTTAATAGAGTGTACATTACACTACCCTGAAATACTATTCAAAATCCAAGAATCTTTATGAATGAGACTTAAAACAAGAAGCATTTTGAGAAACTAAATAATCTATGTTAACATAATATACATTTTCATTTTTAATAGTATAAAATAACTGTTCATTTTTAGAGTTAAAAACATTGCAATTTTCATTTCAAACTTAACATGAAATCCACCATCACCTAATTGTGAAATACTAAGAAAATTATACTTTAATCTATTAAAAAGTAATTTAAAAATTACAACTGAGTTAGAGTTACCAATCTAGCCTAAGCCAGTTATTTTTCCTTTAGAATTGTAACCAAAGGTGATATGTCCACCATCAATATTGATCATGTTATTGAAGCTTAAATAATCTCATATCATGTGTCTTGAACAACCACTATACATATACCATTGACTCTTGTAGGAGATTTTAGAATAGATTTCTTATAGAATAATTAGACTAAAATATATTTTGATATCCAGACTTGTTTGGGTCTAGTGAAATTAGTAAGAAAGGATTTAGGTGCCCATATTTTCCTTATGGGTTTCCCATAAGCATTATGAATTTTTTTTTGAAAAATAGAATCTATTTGGTCCAGAAAAACTAGAGGTAATAAAATATTTTTTAGAATAGGTACTAGCAGTAGAGTTTTGATTTTTAGGTTGAATAGATTTTCTAGATTTAGTTACAAAATGTGTTTTGAATAGTTATATCTAACTAGGTTTATATCCATTTCCGAAAGTTTACTTACGAGTTATCTCTTTACTAATCATTTGAGTTGGAGAGTCTTTTACATCGGTAAAATTTTCTAAATACTTCTTCAATTTCACATTAGATATTTTTAATTCATTGTTTTCTTTGAGTAGTTGATAATTATATTCCATGTTAGTAGTTAGTTAAAAAAAACAGTTACAGTAAGAGCTTGTTGTATATTTACTGATTTGTATTTATCTTTTAGTTCATTAAATGTCTCTTCCATCCTGTTAATGTACTTAAATAGTTCATCATTTTTTAAATTTTTATACTCACTATCTTTTTTAGAATAATAGGAATTATGAGAAAGTGAATCTACGGTTACCTTACATGTGTTTATCAAAAAAAAGCATATTTTTCATGTCATATTTCTCATCATGATATGATGTTGATTCCAAAGAGTTGTCCTATGATTCACTCTAGGTGGACTTCATAGCATTATTATACTTATAGTCATTGTTTTCATACTTCATTGGGTATTTTCACTTTGTATAGTCATCTTTGACATGTCCACTCCTCTTACATTCATAGAATACTATCTCATCTATTTTTTCATTTCTTTTCCAGTCCTTTTTCCAACTACCCTTATTATCATATATTCCTTTATAATTGGTCTTCTAGAAAAACATCTTCTTTCTATAAAATTTATTGAATCATTTAGCAAGATGAGATATCTTACCATCACCATTTGATGTTGATTGACCAGTACTGTAGCTTTCAGCAGAGGCTAGTATCTTCCCTTTATCTTTATTCTTGGAGGTAGTTGTCTTGAAGGCTACATATTTTCTCTTAGGTTCATCCTCCTCTTCCTTGTTAACTTTCAAATATTCATCATACATCATCAATTTTCCAATGAGTTCTTTGATAGGTAATTTACAGATGTCACATGATTATCTAATAGGGACAGAAGTTCCTCTCTATCAATCAGGTAAGCATCTGATAATGATTATGATTTTTTTCATTGTTAGTAACATCTCTTCCCATAGAGATTACAATATTCATTATTTCATTGATCCTGAGATACATGTCAGAAATACACTCATCAGGCATCATCTTAAAGTTATCATATTTAATAGTATATGTGTTAAATATCATTTCCTTAATAGTAGAAGTTCTTTCATGTGAAATAGACAAAGTATACCAATTTTCATGGGCTTTTTTACATGAAGAAATTCTGTTGAATTCCTCATATCCAAAAGAACAATATAAGGCATTCATGGATTTACAATTATTTTTATAATAAGTCTTAGTTGGGTTATCCCAAGTAGATCTAGTAGTAGCAAGAATCTTATAATCATCTACAATTGAAGACCAAATCTCAAAACCCAAACTATCTAAATGAATTTTCATCTAAATTTTACATTGGGTATAATTTGTTCAATTAAAGAATGAATGTATGTTGGTACCAGCACCTTCCTGTCTGTTATACATAATAAGATTTTTTTAGAATGATTTTAAAGAGAAAAAAATTTAGTATTGATAGAAATTTTATTATCTTTGAAATAAAACTACTATCAGAGTTGAAAATATTTGAAAAAGATTTGAAAACTAAAAATTACAATCAAACCTCGAATAGAAAATTTTGGTCAGAGTATAGTATTGAAGAGGGAGTTGAATTTATTATCAATAAAAACTTCTGTTATATATTGGATAATTAATTATTTCCCCAATTAAAATATAACCTATGTCTTTTTTTAGTGAATTTATACGATACATTAATGTTTAGTTAATTTCCCAAAAGGATGATAAGATATCAGCAATATTAATCTAAAGATTAATACAACTTTTGAACCTAACATACTAGTTAAAATTATTTATAAACACTTTATAAACTAACTATAAAATATTAATTTAGTTTTATGAAATATGTGATGAAACAAAGTAAAACTAACGTGTAAAAACAATGGAGAAATAAACAATATGTTCAGTATCAAGATGAGACTTAGTCCTCTTCACTTGGTGATCACCTTCCACCAAAATGTTTAAATTAATAAATAGTTTGATCTACATTCTGTATTTGGGTTTACAAAATCACATAGGTCTCTTCAGGTCACACTTGACCTCTATCATAGTTCTTCTTTAGAAAAACATAAACATGTCACACATGACCTCTTCCACATTTTTACGTGGGATACAAATGGATAAAAATAGTGTGATATTTGTGGATATGAAGTATCCTCCAGTTATACATAGGAGTCAGTGTGTCTGTAATAGAGAGACACACACACTACTCGAATGATATGTAAAAATGAACATAAAAGAGAAAAAATGTATGAGAAGGAATTTAGAAGGCATTTTGGGTCTTGTGGTGAAGCTCTAGACTCTTCAATTGTAGTGGATTTAAAGTTCGTTTCCTCTTCTAAAATTTGACTCCAAAATAGAGTGTTGTAGTCTCTGTGTTCTGGCTACCAAGAGTATGAGATATTCAGCTTCTTTCTTGAATGATATCCAAGGTCAGTTTAGTAATTTTTTCTTTACTTCTTGATCTACCTGTATATTCATCCTTTTGAGTTCTTGGGTTCACCATAGTCACATGAGTGTGGATTTTCTTTTGTATGTCTCTCATAGGTATGCACCACTCAGGTCTATATTCTCTATTTGTCTTCTTCTCTCATTTTTTAGTAGTTCTTATTTTCTAGGGCCGACAAAGAGCATGTTCATTCCAAATGCATCGGCTCATCTTACATCGTATTTTCTATAAATTTCATATAGAAAACATTAAATAATTTTAGAAAAATTAATTCGTTTAAATATGAATATTAGAAATAATATTAATAAATAGAGATTTAAACAGTCTATCGGTGACTCATTATATCAGTGTCTTATTCTATCAGTGTCTCCTTCTATCGATGTCTTATTCTATCAGTGTCTCCTTCTATAGGTTTCTTATTCTGTCGTTGTCTCATTTTATCGGTGAGAAATTTCAACAAATCGTGAGTCCTTACATCAGTAGCATTAGGCAATAGTCAGTCACATGGACTTATGATAGGTTATCTGTGTCGGTGAGTCATAAGCAATAGTGAGTCATATGTCCATTGTTGTCATGTCCAATGGTGAGTCTCATGCAACAATGTTAGAATTGCATACATATAACATATGAATGTTTGACCTATGTGTCAGTGAGTCATTTGCAATGATGAGTCACATATTTATCAATTTTAGTGAGTTATAATTATATAATTTTGGATGTTGTGTCCATCTTTCATCCCAGCAAAGGCATAGAGTGTTAAAATCGATAGACACACAGATAATAAGTTATAAGATTTTTTAGACTTAAAAACACACAAATATTTATATTATTGAAATATTCTGATATTTAATATGATTATTTGACATAATATAGAATCTTACATAAGATAAGATATATTTCAATATATGACATGATTTGTGATAATTAAAACCATTATATTTAGAGATATTGGCCAACAGTATCTATGCGCAAACATATAATATGTTGGAATTTAATCTTTTAAAGATTCATTGAATTTTATTATTGATTATTTGTGGTTATTATACTATGAAATATTAACAACATTGATTGGAATTTATTATAACATGTAATGTGTTATCATACAGACATAACATTCAGCTGGCTGACATGTTTCCCCTAACTAGTGATCAATCATGTTTATAATGTTTTATTTATATATGGTATTTCTACTGAGGTTGTTTGAAATCCAATGCCTTTTATTCAGTATATTGGGATTACAATACATGAAAACTATACCATCTGGTCAAATGATGAGAGGTATTGTTCTATTATTATATTTAATACAATAAATTTTAAGAAATCCTTACCTTTTTTATTAGGAAAACTGATTCACATACTCATGTTATACATTATACATGTTTGATGATTTTCTATTGTTGAATCCAAAGTGCATATTTTTATATTATCAAAATTTTACTAGTAACTACATTTATTTTAAAAATCATATTTCTTGTTAGCTTAAATGCATATATACGTCTTCATTTTATATAATTGACATTAGAACCATGGGTAATCATCTCTGATGTTTATAATCACACATATGGTTCCCTTTGATGCAATATTAACAATTTTTTCTCATGATGAGACACAAATTTATGTTTTTGGCATATTACTTGTAATTTTACTTCATGAAAATGAAGGTGTTACCAGTATGGATAAATAATTTGGTATTTCATGAAATTTGGTAGATTTTATCACTCCATTCAAACCACTTTCATATTTACATCATCTGAAGTAACACAAATTAATAACTTCTAGACTTCCACATTATCCTCCAAGGATATATGAATTATTACTATAAAACTATTGGTATAGATCTATTTTGACACCTTGGTAGCCCACATTTTATGGAACTATGGGTATATCCTAAATCTAGGGTTTTAAGGGTAGTACCCACAACTTAAAACTATGGATATATGTTATTTTTCAATTGTGATTATATATTATCCTTTCATAGTGTTAAATGTGTATTGAATATAATATATAACAATTAATTTTATAATTATAACCTGTCTTGAAATATCGTGAAGGAAAATGAATTTCATCAGGTCTTGAGGTAGTACTCCGTTGTACATATGATCAATTAATAATCTTTCCATCTGATGGGATTGGAGAAGGATTTATGTGATAATATTATCCTAATAAAATCTATGTTTAATTATGATACTGGAGTTATTATTCAATCATGGTTGAATAATATTCTGATAAGTTGGATGAAGAAACAAAGAAACAGTTAATTAACAATGAAACCTTGTTTTCAGACAATCTCTTTTTCTTAACACCTTAATACCACTAAGGTGGGTGTTCCACCACAACTAACTGATCTATAATGACGTGAGGGATTCTAGGAATAAATCTTAGTAGATCATGGAAGAATAAAATAGGTTTTTGGGGTGAATAAAATAGGTTTTTAGGGTGAATAAAAGAGAATAGGATGAGTCATTTTATGAGAGGGGGGGGGTAACTCTTAGAATTACTAATAATATCAAATTAATATAAATTACTTTTATATTCTCAATGGATCCAAATTGATTTATTTCAAATATAATGTAATTGTGGGTCAAAATAACCAAATATAACTAAAATTAAATATTTTTTGAAAAAAAAATAATCATTATCTTTTGGGTTTAACCCTTATTTAACCCCTTTAACTCTTTTCGTGACAAACTATATTTCTACACTTTGAGTTTTAATATAATTACTATAAAATGAAAAAAATACCCTTAAATTAATCACGTTTGAAATTTTAAACCTTATCCAAATTTTATTTCCCAAATTCAATTTTTTTAGTAATTTTATATCATTAAAAAAATATTTTTTATTTTAAAATAACATTAATGTCAATTTTTCCATTATTCATTACATGACTTTTTAAAAATATCATAACAAAAAGAAACATTCAAAAAAATTATCACAAAACATCACTAACATGTCAAATTAATCTATTAAATTCTTGAATTATATTAATTATTTCATAGTATATTTATTTTAATATTCTTTTGGTCATTAATTTGATATTTCCATTATTTAAACTATTACTCCATCATCACTTTGTCATCATTTAAGATAATTAATTTCTCACATAAAAATTATAAATAAAATACCAAAATTTACAAAAATAGTTTATATTTAAAATATTTTTTTATAGTTGAATATATCTTCTATATAACCTTGTATTAAAAATTATATATTTATGAAAAAAAATTAGTACGACATCTTTGACTACTCATTTAATAAAATATTCTAAATTTCATACTCTCATCCAATTATATTTGTATGATTATAATTCCATACCAGGTATAATTTTGGTTAATATTCACTCATCTAATTAAATTATGACACATTTATGGTAATTTTATAATATTTATAATATTATTTTTACCCTTAATTACCCAATTTACCCTTTATTGTGATAATAAAAATTACTAATGTTTGTATTCATAATGTCAAAAAATAAAAATAAACTAAATAAATTATTTTAAACATATAAATAAAAAAATTCTATTTATAAGAATTATTAAAATAAAAATGGCAATAATTAATTTAAAAGTAACCCCATTAAGGGGAGAGAAAGTGATTTTTTTGAATTGAAAACGGCCAAAATATTGAAATATATTTTTGTCCAAATCCAAAGAGAAAAGTATTAAAATGACCTAAATTTTATTAAATGATATAAAAATAATATAATTATAATTTATAAAAAGTAGAAAAATATAATTTTACATTATAAATTATTTACACAAGAAATATGTTTTCAATTAAAATTCATTATTTTTCACTATTCATCAGGATTTGAAATTTATTAAATATATACCAAAGAATAATCTAAATTATTTTTATATTCATATTTTAAATTAGAAGATTTTTTTTTCAAATACAATTAATAAATGTTCAAAAAACTAGATTTAATGCAAGTGTTCCATCAAAAGGAAGCAAAACTATCATTTTAGGTAAATACATATTTTATGCGTAAAATTAAATTTATCATTATATAATGTTTACTAAATATATAATATGAATGTTCAACATTAAATTGAATATTATATATATATATATATATATTTGATTAATTTAATCTAAAAGGAGGGGTATTTTTTATTTTATTAGCATAAAACAAATTTATGCACATTTAAAAAATTTTAAAGAAAAATATTTCGTATTTTTTTCAAAAGGGTGTTGTTTTAATTTATAATTATTTGGTGAAAAAAACAATTTATTATATATACATGATTAAATCATATTTTAATAATAAATTTAATTATTTCATACCTATCCTTTTAAAATCTTGTCTATAATTGTAACATTTAAATAATATTATTTACTTGTTCGTTTAAGCTCAATTTGGTGTAACGAATATGCAATAAAAAATAATTTTTCCTTTTTAAAAGTATTGTTTTTAAATTCTCCCTCATCCCATTCATTAATTTCATCCTTTTAATTTAAAATTTCACTTGGTGACTTTGGTGTGTATTTTTAATGTAACTTTATTGATATTTGACATCGGAAAACAATTAATAAAACATCCACATTAGAAAAAGAAATAGAAGTATGAATGTCCATAGAGATAATAGATACTAGGTTTCTATGTAGGAAACATAGAATATATAATATAAAACTTACTATCATGTTATTAGGAAGAGTGATAGACAACGTGGTCTGGAAAAAGTGAACAATCACAAAAAAATAAATATGTTATGGGTTAAAAAGACCTTGATTTTTCAATAAGAAAACTAAACAAATAAAATTTTGTTTCAAGATTCATTTGATATATTTGATGAATAATTTTACTATGTTTACTAATAACATAAATATATATACATACTTGACAAGTATAATTTCATCCATTAATCAATTTCCACCACAAAATCATCTTTTTCGCCAAACAATAAATATTTATGATGAATTTTTCATGTTAGGATCATTAAAATAAACATTTTTGGATCACTAATATTGAAAAAAATAACTATTTATTCCTCCTGTATTTATACATTAACCAAAAACAAAATGGTTAGGGAAAAATACGATAATTTCACAAAAATAGGTAACCTTTTTATGATAAAAAACTATATTAATCTGCAAAAATTCATCTATAGTACCGAAAGTTGAACATAGACACTTCAATAAAAAAATATCATTAAAATTTCTCAAAAATATTTTAATCATAGAAGAAAACCCAAAAATTATTTTATCCAATTTTCTTCTATGATAAATTTTATCATTTATCTACAAATACCATCAATTAATCATAATGTCTCATACAAAAAACTAACTTCCTAAATCACATAATCCCCATTAAATGATAACCATATTCATAAAAAAATTTAATAAAAATAAAATCATACTTATCTATAAAAGATAATTAACCCTTTATTTCTCAAATAAAATCCCATAATATGTTTTTTACCTTAATCATATTACGTTCCAAAAAAAATTATCCATTCTCTTTTAGATATTTTAAATAATAGAGGACAGTTTTATATTAACTAGAACATCACATAGACTGGTGGTAGGTGATTGTCACCCTTGTCACCCCTCAGTTATGGGATCAATTCTCAGGGCCTTTCTGAATGTGACATGTTGTCACTCAGTTTGTGAGATGTCATTTTTATAAAACTATATTTTATATAACATTACTATAAATGTTATAATCATTTTAAAAATCATCCTTAGTAGTTTTTAACCTCAAATCTTATCTCGGACATTTCATTATTCATCCCAAAATGTTATACCCCATAATTACCTAGAAGATGAATTTATCCAAAAATATAATTAGTCACCATAAAATTTCATAACATAAATTCTCAAAATGGGTTCCTAAGTCATTATTCTTATGACCACCCATGATCGTATCCATAGATCTTAAGAAGAATTCCTAATCACCGACTTTGTCCATATAATTCATTGATACAAACTATAAGGCCTCATCCCTAACATTTACATATTATACTATTTATTAACTAGAATTATGATACAAGTATATTTTCAGTTTAATGTTTTATAGAATTATGAAAAACACTTACAAAGTAAAAACATACATTATAAGTGGACACATATACACAGTATCCATTTTTACATAAAAATGTTTTGAAAATAAAACAAGTATTCTCTTTTTGAAAAATTGTCAAAATTATCCCCTTGATCCCATATTTGTCTCTATTCCCCCTAAAATCCAATGAATTTTTTTTAAAACATTATATGAGAACAAAATCCTAGTAAGGGATATAAAAATTGGAAACAATTAGTTAATTAAAAACATTAATCCCCATGGAAAAAATTTCCTAAAAAAACATTTTATCCACAAATATAAATATCATTCCTTTAAAAAGATCATTTCAGTTAACATTAAAAAATTTATTCACATATAAACTGATTATAAATAATAGAAAATTCATATAGTTACCTTGGGACATAATCACTTTTAACACTTATAGAACACTTTCTTATAGAATAACTATATGTTCGACTTCTATATGAGTAGCCAATGCAGTAGAGTGCTGTCTGGGTGTAGTAATAATTTTAATTATCTAATAACCCCCACATAAAAAAATTTCATCATTTTAAAAACTATTTTTATTTTTTATGGAAATCACAATCATATTTTAAAATACCATTTTCCTTCAAAATAAAATTTTCATAGAAAAATATACCATTCTTTTGAAAACCAATTTTCAATATCGAAATCCCTAGTATTAATGAAATGAAGTTTCTTCATTTGATAATACATTGTTGATATAAAATGATTGTGCAAAATAAATACTAATTAAAGTGGAAACAAATTCATTTTAACTATATTAGATAATAATTGAACATTACTTTAGTTGTTTTTCAAAACATTCTATATAAAACACATAAAAATATTCATTTATAAAAAAATTATAATAAATTTAAAATATATACAAAATTTCATTTATAATCATTTTATATTTACATATAAAATAATGTCAAGAATATTTATGGGGACGAAAATATTTTTAAATTAAATATTTTTAACATTTAAAAAGATATTTTTATACCAAAGTGTCTTGTACCACATTGAAATATTTGATTCATAATACCTATGAAGGAATAAAATTTACCAAAATTTAAATAAAATGAGAATAAATAAATTCATGATATCATATTTCATTGGTGTTGTATATACACCTCATAAAAGAAGGTGGTCATATAACATCCAAATATACCAAATGAAAGGATATTTGGAAAATATCCCTTTACATGAGTCTAATTCATCACATATGTCACCTATATTCCTGAATAATAAAATTATTCTAATTATTTACATTATTTATAACCTTTTTTAGGTTTATTATTCCTTATATAATACTGATTACCATGTTATAAAAATTAATTAATTATTTATTTTCATATTTACCACTTTGATTATATTCAATATACGAGTCCAAAATTAATTCGGTGTAACTTCTATTGTAAAACAATTTCATTGGTAAATCATCTCCCAAATATAATACTAAAATAATTATAATTTTTATACATCAAATATACTTTTAAATCCATCCATTATGTATGGAAATTAAAAATGAAATGTGTTACAATCATGGAAATGACAAGTCATATGTATGAATGAGTAACATTTCCATTTTTCGATGATCATTATGGAAACAAGGTAAGTATTATGTTACATTTAATTAATTATAATGACATAATTAATATAATATAAATAATTTAAATACTCTTATATATATAATCTATATAATTTTTTGATGAAATACAAATAACATCGTTTCGTGGAGGTGATAGTTCACATGCACACACGAACAATGTTTTCATTTTTATGTGCATGGAAAGTTATGGAAATAAATGATATATTATCCTATAATAATGATAATTATTTCATTAATATCATATATAAACATTAATTCCTTAAATATTACCATTCATGAGTGACAATGATGGAAAAATAATTTCATTGATATGTGATGCGGTAGTCAGCTATACACATGAATGCTTAATTATTTTATAATTTGATGGAATTTGAGATGGGTTTAGATGATAATATGGTCATAATAATAGATAACTATAATTAAGATACTTTATTTTATTATTTAATCATGTTTTGTGAATATTGTAATGAGTTAGATGAAGATACAAAACAGAAACACTATATTAACAGTGATACCTCTTCTTAGAAAAAAACATTTCCATAACACTTTAAGACCACTAAGGGTGGAGTTATGCCTCAAATAAGAGCTATATAATGTGTGTATTGATTTTAATATGGTATTTGGGCTGGTATTGGATGAAAAAATTGATTTCAAATTATTATGAAAAGATAAGAAGAGTAGTCATTTTATAGGAGGTTGGAGGGGGACTCTTGGAATTTATAAAAATATTAAATTAATGTAAAATAAATTTATGTTATAAATGGATCAAAAATTATTTATTTAAAATATAAGATGATTATATTACTAAATACATTAATCCATTGAAAATTAGATATGTTTTTACTATTTATTAATCCTTATCTTTTTTCTTCAACCCTTATTTATCCCTTTTAACTCTTACCGTGACAACATGTATTTTTACACAATGAGGATTAATATAGTTACATTAAAATTTCAAAATAACCATAAATTAATAAAGTATTAAATTTTAAATATTATACCAAGAATATTTATGAATTTTATATTTTTATGAACTTTATATCATTTAATAAAATATAATTAATTTTAATATAATAACCATGTCAACACTATTCATTACTTGACATTTTAGGAATATTTTAAAAACAAGATAAATTAGAATAAATTGTAAAAATAAATCAATAAAAAGTCAAATTAAAATAAATTATTCATGGATGACATTGATTATTTCAAACTATATTTATTTTAATATTTTTAATATCGTTTATTTGATATTTCAAATAATTAGAAAATTACTCCATCATTATTGTGTCATCATTTAAGGTAATTATTTTATCACATAAAAATTATAAATAAGTTATCATGATGTATATAAATATATTATGTTGAAAATAACTATGTATAGTCTAATACATCTTCTAGATGACCCTATATTAAAATTGATTTTTATATTAAAAACACGTCCATGACATATTTGACTTTTTATCAAATAAAATATTATAAATGTAACTCTCTCATCCAAGGTGATTATAAAGGTTATAATTCTAAGGAAAGCATGATTTTTATTGAACTCACTCATCCCATGAAATTAGGTAATGTTTTAGAATAATTTTATAATTTTTATAATATTTTTTTACCCTTTATTACCAGATTTATCCTTAACCATGTTAATAACATTTACTAAGGTTATTATTTATACTATAAAAAATAAAAGAGAAATATTTACATAATTTTAATGTTTTTATTACAAATGAGGAATCTGTTTATCAAAATAAGAATACATAAATGTCTAAAATTAATTTAAAATTAATCCTGTTGATGGGGTGGGAATGCGTGTTTTTAAAGTAAAAACGTTCAAGTGATTGATTTTTAATATCCAAATTCAATATTAAATTGATAAAAATTGCTAAAATTGGATTAAATGATATAAAATTGGTACAATTATAGATTAAAATTTATAAAAAATATAATTTAACTATATAATTTTTAGATGAAAAATGGTTTTTAATGAAATTATATAATTCTCACAACTCACCAAAACATGAAACATATCAGAAAAATCCAAAAAAATTAAAGAAAATTAATTTTTTATATTAAAATTTCAAATAAGAATTTTATTTTTCTCAAATATAATATCTTAAAGTTTCAAAAACTATATTTAAAAAGTGTACCATCAAAATGAAAAAAAACTATCGTTTTATAAAAATACATCTTTTATGCGTAATGTTGGATTTCTTCTCATATCATGTTTTAAAAATCACATGAAATAATTTTTATGAATTATATTGAGTATATTATATTTATATTTCATTAATATAATCCAATAATAGTTAAATTATTTTATTTCCATGAAACACACTTGTACACATTTAAGTAGTTCTTCCGAAAAATATTTCCTTTTATTCTCAAAAGTATTTTTCACTTATATTTAATCATTCACCAAATAATTAATTAAATATTAAAGTGTAAATAATATTTTAGTAATTAAATTAATAATTTTTATACCTTCCATTCTAACGACTATATTATAATGGTGTAATTTAAATAATAATATTTAGGTGTTCATTTATGCTCGATGTGGCGTATCATATACGCTATCAAACATAATGTTTCCTTTTGAAAACTAAAAAATTAACAAGTAATGTCATTTATTTTATGATTTAAATAAACCATAATATATAAAAAACAGTTATCAATGGAAATCGAGACACATACATTATATGTGATCTATATTTTAATTCCATACTTATCATTACATTTACAGATGTTCATAGCTTTGTTGGAAATATCAAACGTGATTTCCCATCATAGAAAATTGATGTGGGATTTTAAGATAGATTTTAAATAAGTTCCATAGATGACATAAAATTAAACTATATGAATAATGAAAATTCTTTCACATAAAAAATTTCAATAAATGATAATCGGAGAGAAATCATACACTTGATATGTGATCATTATACCATTAGGGCTTTTCAATGCTACTTCCATATCAAATAATTCTTTAATAATATTGATACCCTTATTAAATTATTTAGTTATTAAATAATGGTTAGATACACAATAAAATGAGATATCTTTAGTTCTATAGTGGATAGTAAGTGGACATTTCACCACATCGATATTGCACTATTCATCAAAAATAGTGATCGCATGAGATTTACCTTTGTACCTTGGCTTAATAGGTTAATAATGTTGATCCTCATTATTAACCCTTGGATTTGGGAACAAGTTAGCATAATTACCATTAACCTTACACTTTAATCACTATTGTGTTGGTAGTTTATTATGTGTATCTTTCTCTAAATTCTCATTATTATCTAACTTATTCCCATTAATTTGATACTAAATCATCGATGTGATTATCTTACATTAATAAAAAATTTTCTATTACCCTTAAGATAGTTTCATCCATGATTATTCTCACACTTTTATCATATATAATATATCATCATATTCCCTCAAATGTTTTGAGATTTTACTTTGAACTGAATCTTACTTTTATTTTAAAAATCACGAGATTGATATTTAACACCAATATCCATTTCCACATAGATATAACATCTAAGAATCACTTAATAGTTACCAAAGTATTTTATAGAAAATTAATATTAGATAATATTTTATGAAACTATAGAATTTATTGACCTTAATATATGTTTGGATGATAAAACCATTATCATAAATTGCATGTTTTGTAAAATTGTCCTCAGAAATACCAACACACTCTTCATCGTTTGGATTTAACTAAAGGAATTCCTTCCACATAATTTTATGGATAATACACGGAATATAATTATTGAAAAATATGTTCTTAAACTAAACCCATTTAATATATTCAATTTAATTCTATTAGATCATATTATTCATAAGTTTCCACTTTTAATCTTCTACTCCTTACAAATGATATACATCAAAAAATGACAATCTCATGTTCAAAAAATTATAGAATAAAAATTATCATTTTTAGGGGTATTGGTCCATTGCTCATAATATATTAGATAAGTTAGTCCATATAAAGAAAATATATTTTCCTATAAGGACTCAACTGATTGTTATTCTCTCCTCTATTTGATTTTAATTCTTCTATGATTCATATCTTAAGGAAGATGTGTGATAATTGCAATGATATTTTTCATTCCAACTCCAATAACATTTGGATTCTTATGTGGGAAATAATTGAAATTTAAATCACTCTCAACATTAACATGGTTCCTTTGTATTCCATACATTCACTAAAACCAAAAATCATAGTGTAAGAAACAATAATTATAGTGGGTAATTTCACAATCATGGAAATAGCATATAAGATATCTAAATACTAACACATTCTTCTTTAATATAATAAACCTTATGTTTATCTTAGGTTTTTCATAGTCACATATTTATTCAATCCATCAAAATTATTTTAAATAGATTTTGAATTTACAAAGTTTATCACATTTTAGTGTAAAACTAGGTGTGTAATAAGGCACATAGTCATGCACCTGTTCCCAATGATGTCTAGCTCTGTATTTTGTTTTTGGTGTTGTTACCCCTATGAAAATATATATCAAAGACAAATCCATATGTAGTAAACAATAATGGATATATTCTTATAAATCCAATCACTCTGTCATTTTCTAACACTCTATGAAATGTTCCAACACATTAGCTCATCCTTAGGCTTATCCTTATAGATTTACTTACAGATCTCACTATGTTTTTCTCATCTTAGTTTCCAATAGTTAACTAAACCTATCATATAATTACAAATATTGTGACCCAAGATTAACATAAATTTATATTACATCATTTTTTATGAATATTATCTACATTACCTAAACAGATGACAAAGTAACATAGTTTTTTAGCACCTTTGCAATCATAGAATCATAATAAAAGGCTCGTGATTAAGATATATCTTCTCCAAATATTATCTTCACAACCAGAACTGTTCTTAGATATATCTTAAATAGTAAATATCTTTATAACATGAGATAACGAAACATAAAAATGGTTTAGATACGTTTTATAGTATTGTTAAAAAACGGATATATGTATGCATAACAAGATCATAAATGTATGTGAACATGAACATGACCTTGTAAAACCAAACCCTATATATCAAAGATCATTATCTTGAATAATGGCATATATATTAGAATTTTATAAGGAATTAATCATAATAAAATCATAGAACATGAACCATTTTTGCATTATATTGGCATTAGACATGTAATTATTAGAATAAAAATATGCATAGAAAATAGATTCCATAATAGTCAAGGCTCACTAATAAGACCATCATAGTAAAGAAAGTCATATATAAAACTGCGTTCACATCTCGTTCCGTCCCTACCATACTAAACATAGTTCTAACCCATTCTAGACCTATATTATTAAATATGATTCACATCCAATTCTAATCCTATCTATCTCATAAGATATATAAATCATTACCAAATTCATAGAAAATAGATATAGGTCCCACCCATCACATAATGAAATCATACATATATTTTCCATAATATCATAACCATTAATCATATCACAACCCATGAAATGAAATAGGTATCATAAATATTTATTAATATCATAACCTATGGAAAATATATTAGTTTCAAAATAATTTCATCATGGAGTAACACATGATAATAATTTTGTTTCAAATGAACTTATTCCTAGTATAACCTAGGGAATGAAAAAGGGTTCATAATCATTTTTTAATTGTATAAACCTTGTAAGGTAAACATGTTTGATAAAAAAATTACATAATAAACAAAAAAAATTTAGTGAAATAATAATAATGGTATCCTAGTGTTATATCCATGTTAAGGCATAGGTAACGTCAATTAATGAAATCGTAGATGAAACCTAATTTGAATGATTATTTAATTTTTTTTTTGAAAAGTGTCCATTCCTCTTTAAAAAATGATTTTTAAATCATATATATTTTTGTAATGAAATTTATTATAAAATAATTTTTTTAAAATATAAAGGATTTATAGATGAGATAATCAATCATAGTGGGCGATAATTCTGTTCATGTTATATAACTACAATGAAGGTTCCTTTCCAATTTTGGTAAACCCCAAAATAGAAATTTTTTGAAAATTGAAATTAAAATTTATTTCAATTTTTGTAAAAAAATTGAATAATGGGTAAAGAGAATTTTTTTAAATAAGAATATAATAATAATAAAATTGAAATTGTTTTTCGATAACATGGTTTTAGAATAAAACGATCTTCCAACAGAAGAAATAAATATATTTAGATTTCTATAAAAACTTTTCAAAGTAATATTAACTAATAAAGATCCGAAAAATGGTACCATTAGTTGAAGATATCATGAATAACAAAAGGATAATGAAATTAATGAGAACTATTGAGATTAAGATCAAGGGATTTCCACATTGGAGACATAATCATAAATAATCCTGATAAATGATGATATTTTAACATAACATCTTTACCACTTTGGTATCATCTAATCATAATCCTCATGAATGAATAAAATAAAAAGAAACTTAAAATATTATGAGGGTGAATAAATTAATGACAATACATATCAAAGGGGATATATATATACTTATTGAAATAATATAAGTTCATACCCTCACATGCATCTCAAAGAATGAAAATTAAGACATAAATCTCCTACTGCTTTGGAAATATTGAAAATGAGAGCACCATGAATGGGAGATCCTTAATTGGATATATAAATCCCCATAAAGAAAATTAATAAAATAATAAAATAAAATTATAGGTGGTATATACACCACATAAATGAAACATGTAGTGAACATGGTATGTGTATCATAGACAATAAAAATGAGATGTAAATCCCTTAACTCAAGTCTTGTCTTTATGAATACCCATTCAATCCTCCTTTTTAATGAATATATGGTTATTATAAATCTATTTCTGAATGAAATTCATATAAACCATTATATATTTTATTTTATTATGACCTTCTATTACACATTTATTAATAATCCCATTATAAATTTATGTTTTGGGTAATAACCGCATTGTCTTTCGTATGTGTTTTGATTTGTATTTTAGGTCATCTTATATAAACCACGATTTAATCATTCACAGGATGGTAGAAATTAAATAAAATAATATATATTCTGTATATAGTTAATCATAGTAGTCTATAAAATATTTTGATAGGAAATTAAATAAATTGTTTGTGTAGCTGGTAGGTCTTATATACATGTCAACTTCGTTTCCATTTTATTTTCATATTGAATGAATGATAAATAAATAACATATAGATTAATGATTACAATATAATTTTTATACCTTATATATAATATCTTTTTATTAAACCAATCCTCAAAACAATCAATATAAAGCATGAATGGATCACATCACTTCATGAGGTTGTAGTCAACCGTACACACGAACGATGTAATCATATTTCCATTTAATGGAAAGAAATAATGCTTGTGCTATATAATAACTAAATAGTTGACATAATATCATAAATATAATATAATTAAATTTTATAAATTTTATTTACATCATTACTTCCAATCCTTAAAGGTGCTAATTAAATAACGAACGACATCGGTTCGAGAGGTGGTAGTCCTCAATATACATGAATAAAAATTTCATAATCCAATTGATTGATGTGTTTGTGGTTATAGGCCACAGCCTTACCATAAATAAATATCTATATATGTTTTATTTTTAGGTTATTAAACAATCATGACATAAAAATAATTTAATGATCTTGAGGATGAAATAATATAAAATGTTTTGTTGATGAACATTACCTCTTCTTCAGGAATCCCTTTTTTGTTTTCTCCCAAGGCCTTCCTTGGATGTCATGCTTCCAAAATTATGGATTGTATGATGAGAGGAAAGATGTGTATAGGTTATTTGGTCAATTATTATCAGATACATATAGTTTTGAAATGATGAATAGGGGTGGATATGGGGTGGCCTTTTATAAGTGAGGTAAGTGACACTCTTGTAATTTTTTAAAAGAATGAATTCCACCTAGATTTCCTCCATATCAAGTGGATCAGATAATGGAAACATATTGGATCCTATAAGGGATAATTTTGAAATGTGGCCATAAAATGGGTATTGTAAATAATTCTAGCTCATCTTTTAAATAAATGTTAATGTTAATTCTATTTAAAAACTTATTTTTCCATTAAGCAGTGTAAATTTTTTTAAATATTCTCACTAATCATTTTAGTAAAAAACTAATTTCAATTATTGGATATTATAAGTTATTGGGATTACAAATTATTGTGATTAAAAATATGGATTAATTTTTTTTGAATTAAATTTCTTCAAATTAAATTCACGTAAGTAGAATAAGTTTATTAAAAATATCCCCACATATATGTCAAGAAAGAGGGTTTTTAATGCGTAAATGATCAACAATTTACAATACTTTTAAATTCATTTTCAATATGAAATTTATTTCAATGTTCTAATTTGAAATACATGATGTATAATTGAAATAAATATACTTTAAACCAATTTAAAATATAAATTATCATTTCAATTGAATTATATAAAAATAGATTTTTAATTAAAACTCATTATTTTTCTATATTCATCAAAGAAAGACATTTTCCCAAAAAATCCCAAACAATCATCTTATGAAAGATTAAAAATTCTTATTTAAAAGATGAATTTTATTTTATAAAACTAATTTTATAAAAGTTACAAAAGTTAATATTATTATTGTTCATAGATAGACATAAAAAATATTTTTTTTGAGAAAATAGTATTTTTGAATTAAATAATGACTTTACCTAAAAATAAGTTCCTTTCTTATCAAAATGTATCCACTAAATAAAAGAGTTATAAATAATATTTCAAAATTATTTTTTACTATTGATATTTCTATTTTTAGTGTCTGGTTTATGATGGGTTTGATTATATAATTATAAAAATATATATCATGGTTTTATTAAAACCTTTTTTGAGTATAATGCAATCTAAGCCGTCAATAAAATTTAATTTATGTGAAAAATAATTATAAAACCTCATGGTTTTAAATTCATAGAATAAATCCTAGTATTTCATATATCATGAATCATAAAGGAATAAAAGATCATCATCCATGAGTGCATAACATTGACATAAGATATAATTTTGTGGAATACACACATACATAGAATATAATTTCACTAGTAATAAAGGATCACATACAAGAAAATAATAGTGGATTGGTTTCACCCCTCATCCCATTATAGTTGTCAATATTTACTCCCAATACTACTATAGAAGAAATGTCACATAATGAAATTAGTTCACTCCCAAATAATGTAATCTTTATCTTAAGAGATTTCCATCCTTACCTAATGAATTGGATGTCTATCTAATTCTAGACTCACCCATCATAAAAATAAAATAAACTATATTTTTTCTAAATTATCATGTAACTTTAAACATATCATAAACCATGAAAAGAAAGTAATTTTCATAATCAATTCATCACATCCTATCCATTAGAAAAGAAATGGGTTTTGTAAAAATATTTTCATCATAATCATAAACCATCTATATAAATAATTAATATAACTTCCTTAGATCATATCCCTAGAAGAGAATAAGTAACATAGAAAAATTAATCTTAAATGAATGTTTCTTTAAATGATCTCCTGTAATATGTTTTGACTAAAATTATTATTTTTACTTTAAAATCACATCTTTTAACAATAAAAATTTAAAAAATATTACTGAAACAAAATCATAAAAATAATAATGGAAAATGTATAAGGAAGCTTAAAAGTATTGCGTGTTCATAAAGAAATGGTATATATTATCCATGGCTTATAAGTTAAAATAAAATGATCCTTATACACCTCTAAAAAAATGGGGAAATAACTTTTTTTGACAAATAATAAAAATATTTTTTTAACCATTTTGAAAAAAAAAATCTATTATGGGTAAAAAGGAATTTGAAAAATCATTCGATAATATTAAGAATATTTTTGTAAACATTCTTTGAAAATATGTCTATTTAAGAAAAATAGTAAACCGAAGATATAAATATAGTTTGTCTAACTTAAAAGGTCGTTTCGGTCTCTTGCATAAACTAATTGAGGAAAATTAAAGGAAAAATGTATTATGCATAATTAACAAGAGGAAAATAAAATAAAATTAATTTATCTTTTAAGGGTAATATAATTTCCATAATATAAATTCATGTATAAATGAATCCATATTAAAATAGGATTGAAACATAAATCCCTTACCACTTTGGAATCATTTGAATTATAATCCCCGTGAAAAAAAAATTGAAACATTATATATCATTAAAATAAAAATATTAAGGATATGTAATATTATATAAGTAGTATATACACCAAAAAATAACAGTAAATGAGTGGTGAATATTTTATGTCTCCCTAAAATAAAACTGAGACAAGAAATCCTTTATCTCAAGTTATAAATATTTAGAAATCAGCTAAACTCATATAAAAGAATTTTTTTTATTCGATTAAATATTAATTTTCACTGTTCTAATTTCATATATCATCAGTATAATACATTTTTACAATCATTTATTAATTTTTTTTAAATCACCATTTCTCGGTGTTAACTGTTTCATTTTTCATGAGAACTACAGTTCAATAGTCTAAGATTTCGTACATTGATCGTGGTTCCATCATATAAATAATTTTAATCATGATATAAATATTTTATATATTTATTACATATATATTTTTACTCATTCATTAAAAATAGATATTGAAAAATTAATTACACCATTCCTGGACACGGTATGTCATACCAACTCATAGATATTGTTTTCACTTTTTGATGGATTGAATGCAAGAAAGGTAAAATATAATGAATATTTATATAATATTTATTATATTGTCTAAATGATTTATATTCATAAAATCCAACCTTACTACTATCCATGTATTGTAGAGATGAAAAAATCACCTCACTTCATAGAGGTGGTAGTCCACACTTACACACAATTGATGTTATCAATTTCCATTGTTTGGAAAGGTAAGAAGTTATATATTATATTATCACATACGAAGAGTAATTATGTTATTACTTTGATATATAAACATTAAACCCTTCATAAAAATAATCTATAAATGTTGGTGATGAAAAATGAAATGTATCTGTACGTGGAGATAGTATGTCATATGTACGCACGATGATACGTTCACTTCCCATTTGATGGGAAAGAGGGTAGATAATTGTGAATTAATGACCATAATAAAAGTTTATTTTATTTTTTATACTTAATAAATAATTTTATTATTAATAACCCAAACATATACGATGTAAAATAACAATTAAAATTAAAGTTATCGGTTAAGGTGATTACCTCTTCTTTAAAATATCTTCTTTTCATTTCCTCTTAATGGAACTAAGATTGAAATTTTAGAAACTCAAACGACTCTATAATATTCCAAATGGAATTTTGAAGAGTAATAGTCAGGTTTTTGTAGATATAAAATTAAAAATGCAGTGTAAATAAGAAAAATCGGACATTACCTTTTATATGTGAGGGGAGGAGCACTAACAGAAATTTTTAAGGTATAAAATTATTTCAAATAAATTTTCATCACCAAATGGATCACAGAAGATATATATCCAATATATGGTGATAAGAAGGATAAATATTCAAAAATATTAATATTTTTAAATGATTTTGTGATTCTTTCAACCTTATCATTACCTTTTAAACCCCAGTTTTACCGTTAGACCACTAGTACGATCAGATGGTGTATTACTATTTAGGGGTAATAAATGATACAATAAAAGGATAAATGACCCATAAATGAAAAATGGACGATTTTTTAAACAATATTATATTCACATCGATGAATATTGTATTTTTAGTAATTTTAAATCATTAAAAAAATTATTATTTATTATAGAATATAATTAATTACTTTTTTGGAAGTACATGAAATATTGTAATATAATATATTTTAAAATCATGTAAAATTGTTTGAAAATATAATGGAATAATATATAAGGAATATATGGTATTAATATTTTCATAAAATAAAATTTTTATGAGGTTTTATATTATTATTAAAATTATCATTTGGTGTAACCCATTGGCTAACAAATTCAAACCTTAACTATGGTAAAAAAATTCAATATTAATGGGATAAGGATTTATTTTTATAAGGTGAATATCGGATAAAAAATAAACAAGGTATGAAAATTTATACCATATATTTTCATAATTATAAACATTAAATATATTTTTAAATAATTTATTAAAATATTTTTTTAGTAAAATATCATTGACATAAATTTTCACACTCTTCATTTAATTTGAGAATAAAAACAACATGAAAATGGTTGATATAGAATATAAACCATTCACAAATGAAATATATTTTAAAGTTTTTTTAAAAATTATTGGGTCACTATAACACAATCGAATTATAATACATTTAATATTTTAAAACTCTTTTATTTCATTTTCTTAAAAATTGAATAATTATAGTGTTGTTATAGCATAATAATTTAAGATAATAATTTAATCACAAAAAATAATAAATAAATAAAAATGAAAAAATAATAATTTTTTAAAAAAAATTATAATTTAACATAGCCTTTTTTATCCCTATATCAAAAATATAGAGATAATAAAATAAAGAGAATGTTAATTTATACTAATCTTTAAATAAAATATTATAAATTTCAAATTCATGGAACAATAAAAAAAAGGTCATACGTTATTATTTTCAATGACTATGGATGAAATTTAATCAAACATTAAAAAAAATTTGGGATACTTTATAGTCCTTGTCATTTTATTTTTAACCCAATTTAACAAATTTTTCCTTTTCTGTAGTAACAAAAATTTAGTATGATTTGTTTTCATAATAACCCAAAATAAAAGTGACTTATTTAATAAATTCAGAAACCATGATATAAATTTAGGTATAATTTTTTCAATATTCTAATTATAGAATTTTTAGAATGAATAACAATATTAAAATCAAAAGTACAATGATAATTGTTTTTAATATAATTTTTTATGCAAGAATAGATATTATTTTTTTCCCAATTAATACATAAAATAAATTACAAATAATATAGTTATATTATTAGTAATCTAAAATAACTAATGTTAAATTTAACCCATTTTGAAGGAAAGCTATTCCTTTTTTACATTCATGAAAAAATATAGTTTTCAATTTAAATCATTATTTTTCAATAATCACATAAAAATAAATCTTTTTATAATGTTCCAAAAAAACTCAACATAAGGTAATTTTTATATTTTTATATCGAAAATGAATAGTTTTTTTAAAATAAATATCTTAATAATTAAAAAAAAGTAAATATGTTATTTTATTACAAAAATAAATAAATAATATTTTAGAAGAAAAAGTATTTCGGATAAATAAAATGAATTTACTAAAAAATTGATTTCATATTTCCTAAATATTAATCAATAAATTTTTATTTAGTAAAAATTATATATATAAATATTGATATCATAAATTATTAAATACTATTCATATATACTAATTTAATGGATATTTCATAACTATAACCATTGAATAATAAAATTTCATGGTTTGTTTAGGCTCTGTGTTGCATGTCATATACATTATTGAACATAAGGATATTATTTTAGGAAAATTTAAATGTGTTTCATTCTTACCAGAGTTAATAAATTGTTTCCTCATAATTTGATCTTTTTTTGGGCAATTAAGGGTTTTTAAATATGAAAATTCCTTTGTGGAAAACCAAAATCGTAACAATTCTTAATAAAAATTATTCTTAAAAAGTGGGAAAGGAAAATACAAACATCATTTAGAATAAACCATAAATAGGTTCATAAATTATAGAACTTTAGTTTTATGTGAACATATCTGGGGAATAAAATTAATGTCTATATATCATTGATTAAAATATTTTGAATGATCATGAAAATGTTAATAACCACAAAACCATTAACTGAATAGGTCATAAAAAGGGAATTTATTAATCATAAATGAAAATGATATGAAAACATATTTATATCAATATCATTTTCCTATATTTTAAGGAATTTTTACTTGAATCATATATTCTCCTGAAATAAGGTACCAATATGAATTTCTATAAAATGTAAATGAAAAAGTACATTGTTCAATAATTTATCTTATTACTCTTTCCTTAAATAAAATCACCGAATAAAAAATATATTAAATTAATCTACAAATTATTAATCTTAATCAAAGTTAAAAAAAATTCACTATTTCATAAAATTGAAAATTAGTTCCATGGACGTCAATACAATCCAATTTACATTATCCATATCAGTCATCCCTTTATCAGAACTAGACATCATTATCTCAACATCAGGAAAATTTTATGGTTTATATTTCCCTTAATCATGTTGATTTTATAAAGTATCTCACCACTATTAAATCATTTTTCTAGTTCACTAGTATAATTCAATATATTATTGAAAATCCTTAATGCAAAACTTCTACACCAAAATCCTGATGTATTTCATGATTTAAATAGATATAAAATATTTCATGAATTCCAATAAATAAGCTGTCATTCATAAAACATTAGCAAAGATTCTTCATCTTATTCCTTAAGGGTTAATTCCTCTCATATGTCATTTATAGTATCATTATTAATGATAGTAAATCCTTTACTCATACATTTTTTCTAATCCTCATCTTGTGCATTGCCCCTATGACATCAGTTTTACAATGTCCATACATTAAAATTTTAAAACAGTCCTTTGTGTGCTTCCTCCCATATTATTGACAAGTGGGAATGTAAATCTTTATTATTATATGGTATTCATAGAAAATCATATTTCTATTATTAGGTGTGTTAGGAATCTCATTCATCATGTTGTTTTTAATTATATAATATGATATTTAATTAGGAATATTCATAATATTTCATATTCTAGCTCCATTTTCATTTTGTTTCTCTTGAGTACAATAATTTCATTGAATATAAAGCATCATATTGACAACAATTCTTGTTTTCATAGATATTAAATATATCTAAAAAGTATAGTGTGAGAAAAAATAATCTTATTAAGTAATCATTTAATCAAAAAAATTATTCAAATGTTGTATATGTGAGAAAACCTTTTTTCTAATATATGAAACCTTAGGTTTATTCTTATTCATCCATGGACATCGCCCAATTTAGACCATCATAATGGTTCATAATGATAATTTAAATTAACCTAATCTTATTCCCCAGGAATGTAACATCCAATGTAAATAATGAAATAATATATTTTCATTTTAATTAATATTTTGTGAATTAAATATTAATTTTACATTAAAGGGGTTTCTTTTTTTGATGGCATAACCAATACGCAATGTTGGTCATTGGAATTAATTTAACATTGAAATTGGACATAAACAATTGTCAATCATTTGATAGTTAATATTTCTTAAAAACATGTTTTCTGTTTTGAAAATGGGAATTAATTTTAAATTAATTAATCTAACAACTATGTATTGAATTTGGTGAAATATACATCATTTTTTAATTCAGAATATAAAATATATCTTAGGCATAATTAGTGGTATTTTTCTGAAAAACATAAATTTTTGATGAATAGTGAAACCACAAAGTAGTAGTAAAAAACTGACTTCTTCATTTATATTAAATTTTATTTCTTATGTTTGAATTTAAAAAATCTAACATACATGTTTTTTATTAGTATGTAAAATGTGGTTGAATAAAATGAAAATAATTTTTGGTGAATTGAATCATTTGACTTTTATTTACCGTTGTTAAAGGTAAATATGGTAATTCAAGGTAAAAAGAATATCATAATAATACAAAATTACCTTTACACTTGTCTTAACCTTATGGTATGAGTCATGGCAGACCATGGTCATCCTTGGGTCTATTTTGGGACCCCATGGAGCCACTTAAGAGTGATAATGACACTTTATTTTAATTAACTTAATGTAAAGGCAAAAATGACAAAAACAAATATCTTTTAGTAAATGAATTTTTACTTAGGTTTATATAAGTTATATTTTCGACTATAAATATTCACTGGAAATAAAAAATGACTTCCTATATTATGGTGTTTTGTTTATAATTTTTATAAATCAAATAAATTAAATTATTTATGACACAATAATGATGCAGTTTTTACCTCAGTAATAAATAATTTAAATAAATAAGATTATAATGATTAAAATAAAATCCAAAAGCTGTAAAATTCTTATTGGATGAATTTATTTCGACTATGAGTCATTTTATCTTATTCTTTAGTTAGTTTTGGAACATTAGAAACCGAAAATCATTATATAATAAAATAATATTTTCACACTTTCCAAAAGAGCCCCTCCCACCCCCCTTATAAAAAGCCCTCACCTCTAACCCATTACTCACACCTATCACACACCTTGTATCATCCAAAATCTCCCCAAATAAGATATCAATATCTCTCTCTTAATCCTACAATCCTTACATTATGCAAAAGGCACTTCGAGGACCTTTTTGGTTCAAACCAAAGGGAGTTACTCGATTTAAAGGTAACATCTTCTCTTAAGTTCTTTTGTTTTATTTTATTTCTCAAACCCTCTAAATTATTTTTATTCATTTATTTTATAACAAAAACCGTATCCACGATATTCCAGGTTTTTCTATGATAATTATTGGATTTACACTAACACACACCTCCATCTAATGGGTAAAGAACATATTGTTTCTATGGACGACAAACTAACGCCTCGTCAAATAATGATTGTACAATATTCTCCTACCACCTATTATTGTGTCCATTATGATGGTACTATATTTATATTTGATATATATTATATTTATGTTTCATTTATGCTTTTGTATTTTCCATTTATATCATACCTTAATGGTTTCTATTGTGGTTAAACGTGATAATTTCATTTGAGGAAGTGCGGACTACCGCCCCCTCAAAATGATATGACTCATTAATGGCATATGTGAAATATATAATGGATGGAGTTAATGATATTATTGATGATATTATACTGTAATTATAGTATACCTATGTTTAATTATGTATTCATTCCATTAATTATGAAATAGAAATGAAAGTAGCGTTCATGCGTACGTATGACATACCATCTCCATTTAACGGGGAATTTCATTTCAAACCTCCAATTGATATGTACTACTATAAATATAAATAAATATATATATATATATACTGGATATATAAGATATATATGATATCTAAATCATTAATATCCTTCTAGAGATAGTGAAATATTGTCCACGTAGACAACTTTTAAATATAAAAAGTTCATTTTTTACTCAAGTACCAAATATCGAAAAAACGACCATTATTAACAAATATGATTACATAATGTTTATAACATGGTAATATGTGATTTAAAAGAAATTATAAACATGGAAAGGTTCTTGAGAAAGTAGAAATAAACTTTAGTTTATTATTCAGAATATTAAAGAATGAACAAGTCAAGTCATAAATGAGGAAAGGGACTTCGTCTCAATATCCTTCCATTGAGGAATATATTATTTTATACACAACTTTATTTTATATAATTTATAAACCCCTTTGAGTTTTACATTTATTCAAAAGGAATTTTTTCTCTACTAATCATTTTACTAAATGACAAAAAAACAATGTTTCTTTTTAACGTAAGCAGTGACAACGACCTTTCCACCACCGTGAATATTATTTGATCTATGGATTCCATAGCAAGTCGTAGTGTTTTTTTAAAAGAAATACAATATAACTTTTTTACATATTTTTGTATTGAAAATGGTTTTGAGAAAGAATGGATTATTTCAATATCTTCAATTGATATATTGTGATTAAAATGTAAAAATTTTACCTTTCCATTATGCTTGTTTCATGTGTTATGGTTCTGGGGAATTGTTTACGTATACGAGTGGTTTCGTGATAAACCTAGGGCGGGTGAGCCCACGATATCCCTCCAATCCATTGGGTAATGTGACAGAGGTAAACTTGAAAATTTCTACTAAAATATTTAGGGAATATACTGTGATTGGTATTCTAAATGTAACTCCCCATGTAGCCGTGAAAGCTACAACGTAAGTATGTTATGGATGCCTCATGTTACCTTTATGATTTTTGTTTACTATGTAAATCTTACGATTTCATGAGGTATTTTAAAGATCTTATGTTATGTATGTATTGATGAAGTAATGTTTTCTTTCTTTATTTTATAACCCTTTCTGAGCTTTTAATTCTCATCCCATGTTTTGAAATGTTTTTTCACAGGACATAAAGATGAATAGGGTCAATGATGGGATCAAGGGAAAGTCATTTTGTCTAAAACATGGGACTAGACATGACTCTTTTTTCAAGAGTTTTGATTTTATGAAAAAAATGGAAACAAAGTAGAAATGTATACCATGTAATTTTTGATATTTAATGTAATAGATATTGCCTAATTCTCTAAAACTCTAAACCTAAAAATATCCTCAATGGGAATTATTTATTTAGTTCAAGATTATGTAATGTTTATGGTTGGGTCCTTATACTTCTTATTAGAGGTCTATTTAGATAACATTAGGAGTTAGAGTACTGTTAAATTAATATCCATAAATTAATTTATGTTAATATTGAAAAGATATCATTTATAGATTACTATATTGTTTCGCCTAAGATATCACTGTGTTTACAATGGTTTTCCATAGATGAAACAAGGAATCTATATTGGGATGACATCCGAAAGGAAGAAAACCATCTAAATCAGCAACGTGAGATGGTAAAAATCAGAACTGAATAGTTTTGTGGCAGTGATGGCACAATTGATTTAGGCTATAAATGGTGATGGTATCCATGCACGAGATTATCTAGATCAACCACAGAGGAACATGTCAGTAGTGGAGCATTTTATGAGGCAACATCCCCATCTTTCAGAGGATCATCTGACCCTGTGCTAGCAGAAGGGTGGTTTAAATCACTGGAAAAGATTTTCGATGTTATGGGGTGTTCATAACATCAAAAGGATATTTTCGTTATTTACCATTTTGAAGGTGAAGCTGATCAGTGGTGGTCGATGGTAAAAAATATCAGGGATATTGAGGTGATTTATGCTCTTGATTGGGATTAATTCAAAGGTATGTTTCTTGAGAAATATTTCCTTACGGTGGGTTTCTTATAATGGAAAACAAGTCTTGGAATTGAGGCATGAGGAAGAATCAATGGATTCTTATAAAACAAAATTCACTTGACTGACAAGGTATTCTCCATGTTTCATAAAAGATATTGATAGAAAAATCAACCATTTTTACTCAAGAATAAATCCAATGTATCAATGGGCTTTAGCTTCTCATGAGGTCAGAAGTTATGAAAAACTTGTTCGATGTGTGGGGAAGGTGGAAATGCAGTATGCTGATTATTAGGTACTCTTTGAAAAATAACAGAACAAGAGGTCAAGGTAGCAGGAAAAAGGGAAGAACACTTCAATAATGTATGATGGAAAGAAACAGTTTACAGTTTGTGAAAAAATAGTAAAAATCATACTAAGGAATGTATTGAATTCTGGTAAGTGCCATCGATGTGGTAAAATGGGACATAAAGCTCATAATTTCACTGAAAAATATTCGTGTAATGGTAAGACAAAACATGAATTACAGTCAGTAAAATGTTGCAAGTTCAATAAAATGGGTCATTAGGAAAAATAGTTTCCAACGAAGAACTCAACAGAGGGAAAGCAACCAGAATACAAGCAGAAAGGGGTGGTGAAATCCTTTGCAACTACTTCAGTAGATATTGGGCCATAAAATGAAGTAGTACCAGGTACAATGTTTATTTGTTCATATTATTCAAATGTGTTTTTTGATTTGGGGTTTACACATTTGTTCATTTTTTAGATGATTTCTAGTAAATTGGGAATTCCATATCAATATATGAATCCTGAACGTATGGTAAAAACACTTGTAAAAAATGATGAGACAAAAAGAAAATAAAAGAACCTTCCTATCCTTGGGTATGGAAAGAATCTACCTATGAAACTTATTGTATTTCATATACTAGATTTTGATGATATTCTGGGTGTGGATTGGATTTTTGTTTATCATGTTAAGACTGACTTTATATCTAAAGTGGTTTCGTTTTGGAAATATTTTTTGGTTGTGTACAAAAATGAACCGTTAATTTTGATAACATATCAGGAAGCTGAGAAAGTATTAAAAGATGTAAATAAATTTTACCTTGCACATATTGATGAAAATAATGGAACTGTTCAGATTATAGATATTCCAGTGGGAAATGAGTACCTTGATGTTTTTTCTGATGAGTTTCCAAGAATTATACGTGATCGGGATGTTGAATTTACTGTTGACTTAGTTCTAAATGCTAATCCAATTTTAAAACCCCCTTATTGAATGGATTAAATTGAACTTTTAGAGTTATAGAAAAAATTTAAGTAGTTATTAGATATAGGTTCCATTCAACTTAGAAAATCACCATGGGGTTCTCCTGTATTGTTTATTAAAAAGAAAGATGGTTCAATGAGTCATTTCATTTATTATATAGCATTGAATAACATCACTATTAAAAATAAGAATAATTTGCCTCATATCTACGATTAGTTTGATCAGCCCTAGGGAGCTCAGTATTTTTCGAAGATTGCTTTGAGGTCGGGGTACCATCAGTTGAATATAAATAAAGCATACATTCTAAAGACTGTGTTTTGTACTAGATATGGCCATTATGAATTTATAGTTATGTTTTTTGGTTTAACTAATGCACCTATTGTATTCATGGATCTTATGAATATAATTTTAATTGAGTTCATGGATATGTTTTTGGTTTTGCTCATTAATGATATTTTGGATTATTCTAAAAGTAAAGAGGAGCATGAAGGTTATTTAAGGGTTGACTTTCAAACCTTAAAAGAAATGTAACTATTTGGGACATTCAGCAAGTGTGAGTTTTGGATTCATCAAATTTATTTCCTTGGTCACATTGTTTCAAAAAATAGCATAATTGTTGATCCTACTAAAACAAAAGTTGTTGAAGAATGGCCCAAACACACAAATATAATAGAGATTCATTGTTTTCTTTGTTTGGAAAGTAATTACTGGAGTATTGTTGAGAATTTTTCATAGTTATCTAACCCACAGACTATGTTAAATTGAAATGGTTTTACGTTCATTTCGACAAAAGAATGTGATGATTGTTTTCAAGAATTGAATAGAATATTGGTGAATGATCCAGTTTTGGAACTACCTTCTAGAAATGGTGAGTTTGTTGTTTATAGTGATACTTTGTTGAAAGGACTTGGTTGTGACCTTATAAAGAATGATTAGGTAATTTCTTATGCTTAATGTCATTTGAAACCTCATGAGTTAAATTACTCGAAACATGATTTGGAATTAGCTGCTTTTGTTTTTCTATAAAAATTTGGAGGGATCATTTGTATGGGGAAAATGTGAAATATATACTGACCAAAAAAGTTTGAAGTATATATTCACTCAGAAGGAATTGGACATGAGATAGAGGAGATAGCTGGAATTAATCATGGATTATGATTTCATGATCCTTTACTATTCAGGAAAAGCAAATAAAGTGGCTAATGCTTTAATTCAAAATTGTAATGCTATATTAACCATTCTATGTTTGGAACAAGATCCTTTGGTTTTTGATTTGATGAACTTTGGAATAGAATTTATTTGTTTAAGAAATTATTATATTTTGTTTTAGGTGTCATTAAAATCATGTCTCTTAGAAAGATCGAAGAAAGAACAGAAGGAAGACAGTGAGTTGCAGAAAAAGGTAGAGTCAGTTTAGAATTGTAATTTACCTGAATTTGACATTGATAATGATTGTGTTTTGATATTTGGAAAAATATTATGTTTGCATTTTGATTCATAGTTGAATAATGAGTTTTTATGTGAAGATCATAGTTCCTGATTTTTAGTTCATCCTGACAGTACTAAGATCTATAGAGATATTAGGGAGTATTACTAGTTGGATGGAATGAAAGGAGATATTATTAATTTTACTATGATGTGATTGACTTGTCAGTAGGTTAAAGCAGATAGAAAGTTACCGAAAATAATGCTTCAGTCATTACTGGTGCCATAGTGGAAATTGGAAAATATATCCGTGGAATTTGTTGTGGGATTACCGAAGACATCTTGAGGTAATAATGCAATATGTGTTATTGTTGATCAGTTGAATAAATCTTATCATTTATTTCCTTTTTCGAGATACTTTGTCTCTAGATCAAATTTAATGGTTGTATGTTAAGAAGATAAGAAGGTTACATGGTGTTCCCCTCTCCATCGTATATGATCGTGATCCCAGGTTTACTTATAACTTTTGGAAAGGCCTTCAGAAATCGTTGGGTAAGGAGATAAATTTTAGTACAAAATTTCATCCGCAATCAGATGTTCAGTCAGAATGAACAATTCAGACCATGGAGGATATGCTATGTTCCTATTCACTGGATTACCTATGAATTTGGGACAATCATATTTCTTTGGTTAAATTTTCTTATTATAACAATTTTCATTCCAGTACACAAATGGCTCCTTTTGAGGCATTTTATGCAAAGCAGTGTCAAACTCCACCTTGTTGGAATGAAGTGGGTGAAAGTCAGTTGATGGGACTAGAATTAGTAGAAGAGATAGTAGAAAAAAGTCCAGTTGATTCATAAGCATATGATAATAGCTCAGAGCATGCTGAAAAGTAAGGAAAACTATCGATGGAATGATATTTCTTTGGAGGTAGGTGATCATGTATTTCTCAAAGTATCCCCATGGAAAAGATTGGTGTGTTTTAGTTAGATGGAAAGGTTGAGTATGAGGTTCATTTGACCTTATGAAATATTGGAGAAAGTTGGATCAGTTGTGTACAGAGTGTCTTTACCTCCAAATGTGTCCTAGGTACACAATATTTTTCATGTTTCTATGTTGATAAGTATATGCCAGATCCATATCATGTTTATGTCCAGAGGTAGTTCAGTTGAAGGGAAAATCTCTTACGAGGAAAAACCAGTCTGGATTCTTGACTATAGAGAGTAAGTGTTGTGGAATAAGGTAATTTACCAGGTAAAGGTTTTGTGGAAAATCCATATGGTTGAACTGGAAATGTGGGAATCTGAAAATGTGATAAGGGATAAATACCCTAATTTATTTGATAAATGAAAAAAATTCTGTGGACCCAATTTCCCAAAAGAGGGAAGGATGTTACATTCCATTTAAATAAAGAAATAATAAATTTTCATTTTAATTAATATTTTATGAATTAAATATTAATTTTACTTTAAAGGGGCTTCTATGATCGATGGTGTACCTGATAGGCAACAACGAGTTTCTTTGAAATCTTACGTTGCACAATAATAATATATTATTATTATTTTAAATGGTAGTTAACACCTATCTGTTGTATTAGAGGGAATTAATAGAACTAACTAAAATATAATCATACATGTTTTTTAAATGTTTTCACATTTTTCCAATAAAAGTTAGGGGCTTAAAATGTGAATGAATCTAATTTTGAGCATAATTTACATTAAAAGGCAGATTTACTGCCATTTGATTGTGAACCCTCTTTAAATCTTGTTTTAGTCACTTTTATATGTTATATTTGACCGAATGAAATTATTCTTCAGAATCTAGACATCTAAATTCACTTTGGGGAAAATTTTGGTATTATTCTGATAAAATTCGATTTTTGATGAATAATGGAAAATACAATAATTTAATTCAAAACTGTCTTTTAATCAAAAGTATTTATATGATTAGATTTTCATTTTAATTGATTTTGAAGTGTGATTAGATTATATTTTTACCATTTAATCCAATTTTGGTTGTTTTAATTAATTTCACATTGAAATTGGATATAAAAAATTGTCAATCTTTTGATAGTTAATATTTCTTAAAAACACACTTTTTGTTTTGACAATGTAAATTAATTTTAAATAAATTAATCCAAATTCAATGTTTTCATTTTGGTAAAATAGACCAAATTTTTTATTTTTGGAATATTAAATATATCTTAGGATGATTGGTTTGTATCTTTCTGAAAAACTTCAATTTTCGATGAATAGTGAAACCTCTAACTAGTAGTTAAAACCTGACTTTTTCATTTGAATGAAATTTTACTGCTTCTATGAATTGATTTTCAAAAATCCAACATACATGGTAATTATTAGTAAGTAAAATTTGGTTCAATAAGATGAAAATAATTTTTGGTGAATAGTATTTTTTGACTTTTATTTACCGTGGTTAAAGGTAAATAGGGTAATTCGAGGTAAAAAAGAATATCATAATAATTTAAAATTACCTTCACACTTGTCCTAAACTTATTGGATGATTCATGGCTGACCATGGACATCTGTGGGTCTATTTTCAGTTCCCATGGAGCCGCGTAATAGTGATAATGACACTTTATTTTAATTAACATAAAGGAAAAAACGACAAAAACAAAAAACTTTTAGTAAATTAATTTTTACACAAGTTTATATAAGCTATCATTTTTACTATAAATATTCTACAAAAAGATAAATATATTTCCTATATTATGGTATTTTGTTTATATTTTTTGAGAAATCAAATAAATTAAATTATTTATTACACAATAATGATGCAGTGCTTACCTCATTAATAAATGATTTAAATAAATAAGATTATAAAGAATAAAATAATATCCAAAACATGTCCAATTATTATTGGATTATTTTATTCAGACCATGGTCCATATTATCATTTACTTTAATTAGTTTTGGACCCTTAGAAACTGAAAATCATTATATAATAAAATAATGTTTTCACACTTTCCTAATGTGACCCTACTCCCCCTTATAAAAAGCCCTCACTTCCCACCCATTAATCTCCCCTATAAATCCCCTTGACTCCTCCAACATCTTCCGAAATAGAATCTCATGATCCCTTTCTTACTCCTAGAAGCCTAACCATAGGCAGAATGCTCTTTAAGAAATCCATTTGGTTCAAACCAAATAGATTTACCTGATTTAAAGGTAACGTCTTCTCTTATGTTCTTTTGATTTATTTTACTTCTCCAACCCCTAAACTATTTTTATTACTTTTTTATAACAACACCAGTATCCTAAATATAATAGGTTGTTTTTATGAAAATGATTTTAAATACAATTACACACACCTCCATCTAATGGGTAAAGAACATATTGTTTCTATGGACGGCAAACTAACACCTCACGAAACGATGATGGTTCAATAATCTCCTACCACCTCTTACGGTGTAAATTATGATGGAACTATATTTATATATTATATATATTATGTTTATGTTTTGTTTATGCTTCTGTATTTTCCATTTAGATCATACCTTTATGGTTTCCATTATGGGTAAACACGATAATTTAATTTGAGGATGTGCGGACTACCGCCCTTTCAAAGTTATATGACTCGTTAATGCCATCTCTGGGATGTATAATGGATGGAGATACTGATATTATATATGATATTATACGGGAATTATAATATACCTATGTATCATTATGTTTTCATTCCATTAAATATGAAATAGAAATGAAATTAGCGTTCATGCGTACATACGGCTTACCATCTCCATGAAAACTGCATTTCATTTATTACCTCCAAATGTTATGTACTATTATGAATGCATATTTATACTAGATATATACGATATATATGATATCTAAATAATTAATATCATTCTAGAGACAATGTACTTTTTACCACATAAACAACGTGTAAATATAAGAAGTTCATTTTTGAATCATGTACCAAATATCGACCAAATGACCATTATTAACTTAAATGATTACATAATGTTTATGACATAGTAAAAAGTGATTTAAAATAAATTCTAAACATGAAAAAGGTTCCAATGTAATTAGAAATTAACATTAGTTCATTATTCAGGATATTAAAGAAATAAAGAGTCAAGTTTAACATGAGGTAAGGGACTTCGTCTCAATCTCCTTTCATTTAGGCATATATTGTTTTATACAAAACATTCTTTTATACATTGTAAGAACACATTTTTCTATTAAATTTATTCAAATAGAATATTTTCTCTACAAAAATTTTTACTAAATGAAATAAAGATTCTTTCTTTTTAACGTAAGTGGTGACAATGACCTTTCTGTCGCCGCAAGTATTATTTGATCTTTGGCTTCCTTAACAAGATGTAGTGTTTTATAAAGGAAAATAAATACTACATGCCCTTGTTATGTATTTTGGTATTGAAAATGGTTTTGAGAAAGAATTTATTATTTAAATGTCTTGAAATGATATATTGTGATTGAAATTTTGAAATTTTATCTTTCCATTATGTTAGTTTTATGTGTTATGGTTCTTCAGAATTGTTTACGTATACAGGTGCTTCCATGATAAACTTAGGGTTCAACCTGAGATAGCTCTTCAATTCATTGGGTAACATGATGGAGTAAAACATGAATGTTTCTCCTATGAGATTTAGGGAATATATTATGAAGGGCATTCAAAATGTAACTCCCTACATAGCTGTGAAATCCACAACGTGATTATGTTATGGATACCACAAGTTAACATTATGATTTGTTTTTTCTAGGTCAATATTATGATTTCATGAGGTATGTTAAAGAGTTTATCTTATGTATGTATTGATGAAATAATGTTTTCTTTCGTGTTTTATAACCCTTAATGAACTTTTTATGCTCATCCCATGTTTTGAAATGTTTTTTTCGAAGGACATAAAGATGAATAGGGTCAAGGATGGGATCGAGGAAAATTCATGTCATCTAAAACATTGGACTAGACATGAATCTTTTTTTCAAGCATTTTTATTTTATGATAAAAATACAAACTGAGTATAAGTTGCTACCTTGTAATTTTTAAGATGTAATGTAATAGTTATATCCTGATTCTCTAAAACTCTAAACCTGAAAAGATCCTCATTGAGAATTATTCATTTAATTCAAGATTATGTAATTTTTAAGGCTGGGTCCTTATAAGGAGTGTCAAACCAGAGGTGCAATAATGAAATACTCACCATGCACCATAATAGATGTCGATATATAATCAACCATATCTTTTCAGGGAAATTTTCTCAAGTTATATATTTTATAGAACCACATCCACATATAGTATTCATGCATGGATATGTTTCTAGAAAAAAATATATAATTTCTCCCTCACCAAAACATTAGGATTTTATTCAATACACAAAATTATCACATAGGTTTTCATCAGAATATTCTAACCATAATCTCAATGATTGACTAAAATTATCCACTATTTCTAATTATAACCCCTTGGGTTTTGATACCTAAATATTACACCTTTTTAGATGAATATTCTATATATTTCAAAAATAGATACCCTATGACCTTACCGTTTAGTGTATTCTGAAACTTGATAGACAATATTTTTATTTCAGGAAAGATATTAAATATCTCATATAAGGATCTTCTCACAATGTACGCTTCTTAGCAATAAAATAATTCAAGACATTATATATATCCTCGGTAATGGAAACCCAAGAAAAGGTGAGATCATATGCATAGTAAGGGTAAAAATGGAGATATCAATGATCACATAAAATAGCATGATAATAATAGTATGGTAATTAGATCTTACCTTTTTAATATCATACCCTTTATATCAAATATAATAATCTAATGTGAGGAAATAGTTCTTGTAAATTCATAAGACAAGAATTATAAAGGAATGAACAAACCCAATCCTTGTGGCTATAACATTTTCATAATACATAAATATTTTGAATACACATAAGAATTGAAAATCAATTACTTAGTTGTTAAGGAACACTAAAAATACAATCATAGAAGATCGTAAATATAAAACATTTATTTATAACATAAGGAAAGGAAATGTAAGAAATAGTGAGATCATATACTTAATAAGCTTAAATAGGGGATATATTAATTGATGATCATATAAAAGTATCAAAAAACACAAGAAAATGAGATCACAAAAATAACATACAAATTTCATACCCAATATTTCAAAGATCATAAAAAATCGTCATGGTATAAAGAATTATAAATCTATGATAATTAGTTTTTATGGGTAAGAAATAATCATAAATCAACCATTAACCATAAGTTCTTGTCATAAAATTTTGGTTCCATCATATGTATTGAAATCATTTCATCACTAAAGGTTAACTTCTAAGACCATCATATCATATTGGATCAAGATTCGCTACATATTTCCCATACCATAAAGAAATAGGCATGACCATCTACAACCCATATTGGATCAAGTACATCAAATTGTTTGCATTTGAGGATCAAGAAAATTGTCTACTTTCCCATAGGTGATCAATCTCATCAACTTGTGTTACATTATTATATCATGATATATACTAATTTACCTAAAAAATTATAGGGATATATAATTACGGTACCACCCATTATATAATGATAAAATAAAAATGTGTTCTAGAGGATCATAAAATCACCAATAATACCGTTACGTCACAAAATTTGCAATGAAATTGGTTTTCATGGACATTTCATCAATTAATCATACAATAAATAAGGAAAAATAAATTAGTTTCCTAAACATCTCATTATAAGAATCATAAACCATAAAAATATATAATAATGATGGTTTTATTGGAATATATCGACATTAAAAAGACACCACCAAAGCTTGTTATCATTGATGAATAGACATTCCATTAAATGATTATTACATCATTATAGTAAAAAAACATTTCCACTTTGAAAATTAATTTTTAAATATAAATAATCCAAAACAAATATACTAAAAATTATTTTAAAATAACATTTGAAAAATTTAAATTAATAATTAAATCATTGGGCGGTCATTATGGTGAAAAATTCAGTCCATTTCGAATATGTTAAAATATTGATTCCTTTTACATTTTTAGTAATTAGTCAAAAGTACCATGTAAGGAAAATGATAAGGGCATTCATTTTAATTTTTTTTTTAAATATAAACATGTGTAAAAATTAAATTTAAAAATAATTGGATAACTATAAAAAAATTCTTGAATACATTTTTATAATAGATGGATATGGAATAAAATGGCTTTTCTACCAAAAAGTGGAATAAATTTGATTTTATTTAAAAAAATTATTTCGATCATTTGACGAAATAAAGAGAGGAAAGTTAAATTAAATCATAATTATTATATAAAGAAATAGTGGATAATAAAATTATTGAGATTCTTGAGCGTTATATTAATAAATTTCATCCTAATAATCTTAGTCATAGGCAATGTAATGTCTAAATTTGTTTCGTGTATTATTTTTTAAATATTATATAAAATTATTACGAGACCTGACGCAAAGACGACACATCATTTCAAGGCATAGTGATCCTAGAATGGTGTTTTGAACATTTTTTATGTTAAGTGAGTCGGCACTTGTGCGCAGTTGTGGCAGTTTCCAAATGGATGCCCAGATTAAAAATGTGAGAGCATTGTTGCATCCGGGCTGACGACTTTACCTATGAATGGGTCTAACCTTGACCGGTGCGGGTCAAGGTAAAAAGATAATATAGTACTTTTTTAGTATAAAAATAAAATAAAATAAATGGCCCAATTTATTTTATTTTTATATGGAATTATTCGCTGCAGCGCAATGACAGGGAAACTTTTTAATAATTAATGCCATGTCATAATGACACAGAAACAACAAAATTGAGTCATTATTGTCTCTGAATGATGGAATTCCAAAACATGTTCCCTCTTTTTAATGGTTTAATCGAACGTTGCTCATTGGCAGAACCTGGTGAGAAACTCTTGAGAATCCTCGACGCTTTGGAGTGAACTCTCGGTGATGAACGACGATGAATCAAAGCTGTGGATCGATGCAGCATCGAAGATGAAGGATCTCATTGATGACAATGACATGACCCCCCCCCCCCTTCATCAACAATCGAACCCTTAATGAGGTAGGGTTTGTTATTTCAAATCTCCTTTCCCCATTTTTGATTTTAAACGATGAACACAGATCAACCATGAACATGTTCATACGTGGATTGGTACATTTTTTCAAGAGGGTTTTTGATGGGATGATTTCAGGGAATTAATCCATGATTAATTTATTTTTGATTCTGCTCCATTTATTCCTACTAACGGAAGTGGATCAACGCCATGACAAATGACGGCGGAGGTTCGTTCCTCGATTTTCTAATTGGATTCGCCCCTTTATTTTCCTCATGTGTTCTTCGCATTCATCATGGCTAGATGAACAATATATCTTTGCACACCCATATTACAACTCAATGATCCCAAACTAGAGATTCGACATCGCAACGACCCTGTAGAGGCATGACAGTCATATTAGACAATGAATCGGCTCGGATCGGAAAAGACTGTTCTTCGAGAATTCTTCGCATGGGAGGAACTAAACACATTTTTAAAGCCGATAGGAGGTTTAAAACAACAGAGATGTCCTTAGGATGTCGGGGTGACTTGGATTCTGGAGTTTTGTGGTGATCGGATGGCCAGATTGATGATCGGGGGAGCATAGAGGTGCGGTGGCGGAAGTCCGCAATTTTGGAAATTTCAAGAATACACTGCGTGTACTTCCGAAGAACACACCGTGTAGTACCGGCCGTGGTGGCTAGGGTCTTGGGGGTAATGTAGGAATCACACGGTATGTTACAGCCCAACCCCAGTTACCTAGAGTCGTTGCATTATTACGTGACATTGGCATGATCACAAAAGATCAGGTCTCGAAAGACCGATTAGTTTAGTAGCCTTGGAAACACTATATACATTAATAAACATTACATTACATCATATAGTGAAGAAATAAAATAACACGGTCTCCATAGTCCACACTCATATCCCCTTTTGACTATCCCTACAGGTCATTGATGAAATACTTCTTCATATCCTAGAAAAATTAAAACATTGAAATGGGTGAGCTCAGATGCTCAGTAAGGATAACAATATAGAAAAAACTTTCAGAAATAAACATAAACATTTAAGTCAAGGTATAACCAAAACAAAAGCCTTTTAAACGTGAAATTCAGAATAATATGGAAAAATAAAATGAAATAATTCCATTTAGTTATTCACATGGATATCCTACTATTCGAATAATCACATGCAATATCATAAACCACATTCATAATGATGGAATGCATAATTCTAGACTATCATAACCACATAGCCAAGGCCTCGTTCCAAGACTACAAATAATATTTTTTCAAGGCCTCGTGCCAAGACACTAGTTTGTCTCATGAGACCTACCGATACATCGAGGATCTATAGTGGGATCCACCCATCACTTATTAAGTCCAATTCATTCCTCATATGAATAAGTTTAAACATATCATAAACCATAACATAATCATATCAAATAAAACATGCATAAAAGAAACATAACATTTCCACATTTCAATCAAAAGATATCAATAGAACACATTGATATAATAAAAACATTATAAAAACCATTTTCAATACCAAAATAAAATAAAATTAAAACTTGATATTTATTTTTCATTTAAAAAGGTTTTGGCTTATAGAGGAATCCAAAACTCAAATAATGGTCACGGTGGCGGAGAAGTCGTTGTCGCCGCATACGTACGACAAAGAAAACTTTACATTTTTTCGTTTAGTAAAATGATTCTTAGAAAAAATATTCCTTGTGAATAAACGTAAAAGTAAAAGGGGTTTATACACCGTATAAAAGAAAGTTGTGTATAAAAACAAAATATGCCTCAATGAAAGGAGATTAAGACGAAGTCCCTTACCTCGTGTCCGACTAGACTCGATTGTTCTTTAACCTCCTGAATAGTAAACTTGAGTTAATTTATACATGCTTAAGAACCCTTTTCAAGTTCATTATTCCTTTTATATCACTTACTAACATGTTATGAACATTATGTAATTATTTAAGTTAATAACGGTCGTTTGGTCGATCTTTGGTACTTGAGTTAAAAATAATCTTCTTATACTTACAAGTTGTTCATGTGGTAAAATATCCATTATATCCCGAATTGTATTCATGATGAAGATATGATATATATCATATATATCCATTATATACATGAATTTATAATATTACATAACATTTAGAGGTAAGAAATGAAATGGACCGTTCATGAAGACAGTTAGCCATACTTACGCATGAACGCTACTTTAATTTCTATTTTGTATTTAATGGAATTAAATAATAATGATATAAAGGTATATTATAATTCCAGTATAATATAATATATAATATTATTTACTCCATCCTTTATATGTCCCACATATGGAATTAACGATTCAAATCACTTTGAGAGGGCGGTAGCCTGCACTTCCTAAAATGAAATTATCACGTTTACCCATAATGGAAATTATAAAGGTATGCCAAAAATGAGACGTACAGAACCATAATGAAAACATAAACATAATATTTATATATCATATATGAAAACAGTTTCATCATAATGGCCACCATGAGAGGTGTTAAAAGAAGATTGAACAATCATCGTTTCGTGAGGCAGTAATTCACCACCCACAGAAACAGTATGTTCTTTAACCATTAGAAGAAGGTATGTGTAATTGTAAATAAAATACTTCTTATAAAAACATCCTAGTATATTGAAGATAATTGTGTTTTTACAAAATAAAGGAATAAAAATATTTTAAGGGGTTGTAGAAGCAAAATAAAACAAGAGAACATAAGAGAAGACATTACCTTAAAATTGGGTAACTCTTTTTGATTTGAGCCAAAGGCTTCCTTGGGAAGACTTCTGCCCAATGTGAGGCTTATAGTAGTAAGAGATGGAAGTTTAGAGTGTATTTGGGAATAGGGTTGTTGATCCAAATGGATTGATGGTGTGAATAAGGTGGTATAGGTGGGTGCCTTTTATAATAAGAGAGGAGGGGCACTCTTGGAATGTCAAGAAATGTTACATTATTATGAAGTGCATTTCGGATATCAAAGGTCCCAAAATTATATATTTCTAGGATAAAGTGATAAGGGTTTTAAATATACTCATCCAATAGGTTTTTTACATGTTTATGTCTTAGATTTTACATTATCTTTTTAGTTTGTTTAATTCGTTAGTTAATGAGGTAATCACTCCATCATCATGGTGTCATAAAAAATTTAATTTATTTAATGTCTAAAAATTATAAAAAAATATCATGATGTATTAAAAAAATTTATCTTTCCAATGAATATTTATAGTCTAAAAGTTATCTTATATAACCCCATGTAATAATTTTTTTAGTAAAATAACACATGTTTGTGGCAATTATATTTTTACTTTAAATAAAAAGTTATTAATGTCATTTTCTTACCCAAGTGGCTCCATTGGGCCACCAAGTTGGCCCATGGATTGTCTTGGTCGGTCATGATTCATCCAATAAGTTTAGGACAAGTGTAAAGGTAATTTCATATTATTATAACATTACTTTTACCTTAAATTACACTAATTGCCTTTAATCGCGATTAATAAAACTTAAAAGTTACTATTCACCAAAATTATTTTCATCTCATTGAACCACATTTTGATTCCTAATGAAAACCATATATGTCTGATTTTTTAAATTCAATCCACATATGTGATAAAGTTTCATTTAAATGAAAAATTAGTTTTTAAACTACCACTTAGTGGTTTCACTATTCATAAAAAATTGTAGTTTTTCAGAAAAATACCAAAAATTCACCCTAAGCTATAATTGATATTCTGATATCAAAAATGATGTCTATTTTACAAAATTCGAAACATAAAATTTTCATTAATTAATTTTATAATTAATTCCTGTTGTCAAAACAAATAGCGTGTTTTTAAGAAACAATATCAATCAAAATATTGACAATTGTTTTTGTCTAATTTCAAAGTGAAATTAATTCTAATGACCACCATTGTATAAAATGGTAAAAATATATTTTAATTATACTTAAAAACCACTCAATATTATAATTTATCACTATAAATTATTTTGATTAAAAACATTGTTTCTAAGTATTTTGTACTATTCATAGAAAATTGGAAGTTCCCAGAAAATTACAAAAAGTTCAACTTAGGATAATTTTGATATTCTGAATACAAAAATGAAGTCCATTTTTAATTATAAAATAAATATAATTTCAAAAAGTTGTTATTATTATTCAAAACTGCTACTTTGATTGGTCACGGTGTGTTAGAATCTCGAAGTTGCGTAAAATGCAAGCTCTTATATTGTTGAAATAGAAGCATATCGTGGAAGCGTGGGTGTTACATTCTACCCTCCTTCACTAAATTTCCACTTCGCAATCTGAAAATGTTCTTCTAAAAATAAATGGTGGAAAATAGAAAATACATTTGTGAAAAACCCATATCGAAAATAGGGTTAATGAAATTTAGTCTTAATAAGAGGGAAATGAAAATGAGAAAGTTACCACCAAATTAGGGTTTCGAATAGGAGAACATTGGTGGAAATTATAGAAAATAAGTAGAGGAAAAATGTAAATATTTATAGGGATTGATTGAGGTCATCAATCACAATAAAGTTTAAAATTGAGGGCCTCAAAGCCATCAATCTATGATGAAAATATCATCAGTTCAACAAAACATAAGGTATTAGGATAACACATTTTTGTTTTAATATCCCCTCCCTAAAGTTTAAGAATTAATTCATTCATAGGATAAGAGAGAGTTATATATATATATACTTGACAAATAGAGTTTCAACCCTCAACTAATTTCTACCACAAACTTATCTTTCAGTGTAAAAGATAATGGAACTCAGAAAATTTATATTTATCCTAATTGTACAAGGTTCCAAATATTAACACATACCATTTAGATTAGGAAAAATATTTTGTAATAACCGGGGACTTCATGTAGGATAGTGTTAGGTAATAAAGTCCGGTCGCATTATGGTTGTGTGTTCGATTCCTGCAGCTTTTTCGGACGCGACGGGTTATCCCCCAACCTGCAGGTTCCCCTTTTCCTAAAACTATAGTATTATAATATTCCAAAAATAATCTTCATAAATGTTTTAACCTTAAACAATACTATCCAAAGATTAAATTAATCCATTCCAAACTTTATAGTCATCAAAAATACCTATGTCCAGACTTTCTCTAAAAGGCCTGTAAATTTCAAAATCAGTTGTAACATCAGATTCCCCAATCAAAGTAAAGATTCTCTTATTGTGACATACTAAAAATATGATTACCTTCATCATATTAAAAACATAAGGAAAAAAACAAGTACTGTAATACAATCCTTATATATATCATATTATTCTTATAACCATAATATAATCCTTGAGTCCAAAAGCACCAATACATTAATTATTCCACTTCAACTGTAGTAACATCATAAGATTGGCCTTGATCCCTTGGCCTTTTCTGAGGTAAGTTTCAATGATGCTTAGAACATTCATTTTCATAATGCACCATTTCTCTACAATTGTAGCATTCAACATTGACATCCTCTTTTTTCCCTAGCAATCACGAGTCTGATGACCTTTTTCTCCACATTTATAACAAACCCCCATTCCTTTTAGGAAAGTACTGGGGTGACTCTTCCCACAATTAGAACATAATGGAAAATCCTTCTTACCCTTTTCCCCTTTATCTGTCTCTTGTTCCATCATTCTCTTATTCTATTTCTTTACTTTATTGTCATAAGATTTAGATAATTCCTTTCCTATCTTGACAACACACGAGACTATATCTTCATATGTCGAGAAAGATTGTGAGACTAAGGCTCGACAGAGAAAAGGTTTTAACCCATCAAAGAAACGATCAATATTAATTTTGGGGTTATGTATATAGTCTATTGCATGCCTCTCTAACCTTGTAAAGTTAGCCTCATACTTTGAGACATTCTCATCCTCCTTTTGCCTCAAACTCAGAAATTTTGTTTTCATATCTGCTCGATGGTCATGAGGAAAGTATTTTTATAAGAAAATCTCTTTGAACTCTCTCCATTCCATACTTGATACTTCTCCATCTTCCTTTGTATTTTGAATCAATGACCACCATTGATCAGCATCTCTAGTGATGCGGTAAACTGCCATGATAACCTTTTCCCTTTCACTACTCCCCAAGGCATGGAATTTTTTCTCTAAGGAATTTATCCATTGCTAAGATACTAAGGTATTTGTACTCCCATTGAATGTTGGAAGTTGTTGCCTCATGAAGCGGTCTAACATTGATCCTCCACGTTGAAAATCAGGGTGCCCCATACGAGTAAGGTTATTATTCATAACCAGAGTGAGTTGTCTCAGTATGGTGATAAGTTGATCAACACCAGTTGTATCACCAGGTCCACTATAATTATCTTGAGTAGGAGGGAAATCCCTACATAGAGTGTGTGTATTGATATGGTTTCCATTCCGTCCACTAGGCTCCATTTCTAAACAATGGCATAAACTAGATAGGTTTATGAATCAAAATACATAATTCCATACTTCTAAAACACTTAACCTAAATTGAACAGTTTAGGGATATAATCCATTATCATAAAAATGTTTTCTTTGAGGATTTATATACTTATAAACCCTTCATAATGGTTTATAAAGAAAAATTATTATTATCCTAAGCATATCCCCTGGGAGTGTCGTAACCAAGAGTGAAGCAAGGCCCGTTGTCATGCACCAGTTCATGTTCGAGTCTACCTCAAAGCAGTGTTTTTGGGTTTTACCCCTATGTACAACTGTGCCAGATCCGCCTCTACCTGCTCATATCCAAACAGGGATGTATTGCTCGGAAAACTCACAAAATCTCTATAATACCAAAATTCTAGGAAGTTCTTATATACAAGTCTATCTTAGGGCTATGTGCTCTTATCCGAGTTTATCTAAATCTAGCTTCCAAGGTTAGTACTAAACTGCCTCTGATACAAACTGTAATGGCCTGACCACAGTTATATAGAGTCGGTGTATTATTACGTAACATTGGCATGATCACAAAAGATCATTTCTTGAAAGACCGATTAGTTTAGTATCCTTGGAAACACTAGATACAGTGATAAATGTTACATTAAATCATATAGTGAAAAAATACAATAACATGGTCTCCATAGTCCACACTCATATACCCTTCCGACTATCCCTGAAGGTTATTCATTAAATAATTCTTAACATCCTGGAAAAATTAAAACATTGAAAGTGGTGAGCTCAGATGCTCAGTAAGGATAACAATATAGTGGAAACATTAATAAATAATCAAAAACATTTAAGGAATTGTATAACAGAAACAAAAGCCTTTTAAACTTGAAATTCAGCATAATATGGAAAAATAAAATGAAATAATTCCATTTTCTTATTCACATGGATATTCTACTAGTCAAATAATCACATTAAATATCAATAACTACTTTCACAATGATGGAATTCATAATTCCAGACTATCAGTACCACATAGCCAAGGCCTTGTGCCAAGACTACAAATAAGATTTTGTCAAGGCCTCATGCCAAGTCACTAGTTTGTCTCATGAGACCTACCGATGCATCGAGGATCTATAGCGGGCTCCACCTGTCACTTATTAAGTCCAATGCATTCCTCATATGAACAGGTTTAATCATATCATAAACCATAACATAATCATATCACATAAAACATGCATAAAAAACATAACATTTCCACATTTCAATCAAAAGATATCAATACAACACATTGATATAATAAAAACATTATCAAAACCATTTTCAATACCAAAATAAAATATAATTAAAACTTGGTATTTATTTTTCATTTAAAAAAAGTTAATTCTTGTATAGGAAGCCGAAACTCAAATAATGGTCACGGCAGCGGAGAAGTCGTTGTCGCCGCATACGTACGACAAAGAAAACATTCTCGTCTATCATTTAGTAAAACACTTTGTATAAAAAATACTCCTTTTTAATAAACGTAAATGTCAAAGGGGTTTATACACTGTATAAAACAAAGTTGTGTATACATTAAAATATGCCCCAATGAAAGAAGATTGAGATGAAGTCCCTTACCTCATGTCTGACATGACTCGATCGTTATTTAACCTCCTAAATAATAAACTAGATTTAATTTCTACTTTCTTAAGAACCTTTTTCAAGTTTATTATTCCTTTTATATCACTTATTACCATGTTATGAACATTATGTAATTATTTAAGTTAATATCGGTCCTTTTGTCGATCTTTGGTACTTGAGCTCAAAATAAAATTCTTATAATTACAAGTTGTTCATGTGGTAAAATATCCATTATATCCAGAATTGTATTCATGATGTATATATCATATATATCATATATATCCTGTATATACATGTATTTATAATATTACATAACATTTAGAGGTAATAAATGAAATGCACCATTCATGGAGTCGGTAAGTTGTACGTACGCATGAACACTACTTTCATTTCTATTTCATATTTAATGGAATGAAATCTTAATGATATAAAGTTATATTATAAAATCCAGTATAATATAATATATAATATCATTTACTTTATCCTTTATACATCCCACATATGGCATTAACGATTCAAATCACTTTGAGGGTGCGGTAGTCCGCACTACCTAAAATGAAATTATCACATTTACCCATAATGGAAATCATAAAGGTATGCCATAAATGAGAAATAAATAAGCATAAGGAAAACATAAAAATAATACATATATATCATATATGAAAATATTGTCATCATAATGTCCACCATGAGAGGTGTTAAAAGAAGATTGAACAATCCTCATTTCGTGAGGCAGTAATTCACCACCCACAGAAACAGTATGTTCTTTAACCATTAGACAAAGGTATGTGTAAGTGTAAATAAAATCCTTCTCATAAAAACATTTTAGTATATTTATGATACTGGTTTTGTTACAAAAGAAAGGAATAAATTTTTTTTAAGGGGTTGGCGAAGCAAAATGAAACAAAAGAACATAAGAGAATACATTACCTTAAAATCGGGTAACTCATTTTTATTTGAGCAAAAGGCTTTCTTGGGAAGACTTCTGCCCAAAGTGAGGCTTCTAGGAGTAAAAGTGGGAAGTTGAGAGCGTATTTGGGAATATTTTGGCCGAGCCAAATGGCCTGATGGTGTGAATAAGGTGGTAGAGGTGGGGGCCTTTTATAAGAGGAGAGAAGGGGCACTCTTGGAATGTCATGAAATGTTAGATTATTATGATGTGATTTTCAGATTTCAAAAGTCCCACATTTATATATTTATAGGATAAGGTGATAAGGGTCCAGAATATACTCATCCAATATGTTTTTGACAAGTGTATGTCTTAGATTTTACATTATATTTTCATTTTATTTAATTCCTTAATTAATGAGGTAATCTCTACATCATCATAGTGTCATTTAAAATTTAATTTATTTAATGTTTAAAAATTATAAAAAATATATCATGATGTAAGAAATTTTTATAACTTTACAATTAATATTTATAGTCGAAATGCTAACTTATATAACCCCATGTAATAATTGTTTTAGTAAAACAAAACATGTTTGTGCCAATTATATTTTTACTTTAAATAAAAAGTTATTAATGTCATTTTCTTACCCAAGTGGCTCCATGGGGCCCCCAAGTTGACCCATGGATTTTCTTGATCGGACATGAATCATCCAATAAGTTTATGACAAGTGTAAAGGTAATGTCATATTATTATAACATTGTTTTTACCATAAATTACACTAATTACTTTTCATGACGATTAATAAAACTTAAAAGTTACTATTCACCAATAATTATTTTCATCTCATTGAACCACATTTTTTTCCTAATGACTACCATGTATGTCGGATTTTTGAAATTCAAATCACAGAAGTGGTAAAGTTTCATTTAAATGAAAAATTAGTTTTTTAACGACCACTTAGTGGTTTCACAATTCATCAAAAATTGATGCTTTTCAGAAAAATACCAAAAATTAAACCTAAGATATAATTGATATTCTGAATTCAAAAATTATTTCTATTTTAAAAAATTACAAACATATAAGTTTCATTAATTAATATTATAATTAATTCCCTTTGTCAAAACAAATAGCGTGTTTTTAAGAAACAATACCAATCAAAATATTGACAATTGTTTCTGTTCAATTTCAAAGTGAAATAAATTATAATGACCACCAATGGATAAAATGGTAAAAATATATTCTAATTATACTTTAAAACCACTCAATATTATAATTTATCACTATAAATTATTTTTATTAAAAAGGTTGTTTCTATGTTTTTTTTACTATTCATAGAAAATTGGAAGTTCTCTGAAAATTACAAAAAAAACAACTTAGGATAATTTTGATATTCCGAATACAAAAATGAGGTCCATTTTGAATTATATAATTAATATAATTTCAAATGTGGTTATTAATATTCATAACGACTACTTTGATTGGTCACGGTGTGTTAGAATCTCGAAGTTGCGTACAATGCAAGCTCTTGTATTTTTGAAAGAGAAGCGTACCATGGAAGCTTCGAGTGTTACACAGTTTGTGACCCTAGTCACATGGCGTGTTGGACATCCCCCAAAGCTTGGCGTGTATTTTGGAAAGTACACAGACACGGGATGGACTACAAGGCGTGTACTCTCTATGTAGCATGGAAGAGGCGGCTACACAGGACTCGGTATGTATCCAGGGGATACACAGACACGGGATAATGTACACGACGTGTACTCCGTCACACAGCCAGGCAGGGCCAATTACACGGGTCACCCCATGTACTAATTACATAGGTTGGAGTACATGGGTTGAGGACCATATACAGGCACACGACTAGCGTACACGGAGTCGACCCCAGTCACTCGGACAAGGCATGTACACCATACTACACGCCATGTACTCACTTTTCTACATGACTAGCCTTACGACACATGGCGTTGTACATGGGCAGTACCCAGGGAAATACAACACGATGTGTAACTTTTCTACACGCCGTGTACCTTTTGAAAAATGGCATGGTAGTTTTTTTCACCGTATCTTAGACATCATTGGTTTGGATTAGTGCCCCTTCTTTTTGTTCCCCTGATGGTCTGGCATCGTTTCCTTCTACAGGAATACTATCCCTTCATCCAGACATTCTATGATAGAGTCGGCATCCCTCCTAGAGGCCCGGAGTGAGGTCCTCTATCCATTTCTGACCATAGGTAGAGTTAGGCATCGACATGACCAAATCTACCAGGCGTTGATCCTATACCTTACAGGTGAATCCACCTAGATAGTGAATCTCAATGAGTCGTGGTATCCGCCATGGCCCTAGCAGTGATCCTCATCTGTGTATCATGATCTTTCCCACTCAGGAGTGTGTCTGCCATAATGAGTGTATCTAGATATCATGATCTTCCCACTCAAGAGTGTGTCTCCCATAATGAGTGTAACTACCTATCGTGACATTTCACAACCAACAGTACTTCTCAGACGGATGTCATTAGTGCTACCAGACTCGTGGAGTGAGTTCTCCCAGAATGAGTGCTTTATGGAAATCTTCGAACTGAATCCCTAGCAGGGGTATGCGGTTGTGTGAATTGTTTCTAGAAAATGGGTCTGAGTTCTGCGTATATCTAGATTGGGATATCTTATTATATGATTAGTAGACATATAGTGTGTATAGATGACTATGTCTTTCCTTTGGGTACTTGCTTTTACTTGCTTTGTGTTTTCAGGGTCCTCTACTTGGTATTGTTATACTCACCCCTACACAGGCATTGCCCACATGTGTCGTGTCTTGTGTGGATGAGAGTCATTTTGACAGAGTCCAGGGCAGACTAGGACATAACCAAGCTTTCTGAGTTCCTTACTGGCTTAGGCGATCCTTCAGTTATGAGCAGTATTCCCAGTATCTCATTGTGTTTACAGGATAGACTTTTTAGTTTTTCAGACACTTGTTTTTGGTGGGATAGTATTCTGGCCAGGATTACATTCATAACTTTACATTCTGTTGTACTCTATTGGTTGGGTTTAGTGGTATGCTTGCATTTTGTTCATCAGCGGTTTTTACATTTCAGCAATGGAGGGATTAGAGATGTGTGTGTGTGTGTACAGGTTCTTTGTCAATGCCACCTGTGTTAGTAATATGCCTACTCGGTGCTAGTCACTAGTCCCTGGCCTATTGAAGGTGGGCTTAGGGAGTCATGGCATGGGCCCCACAGGGAGGGGTCGTGACAGAGTGGTATCAGAGGTGGTCGGTTCTACCTTAGTCCCAAGAGTCTATGATATTGGTTTGGGTCAACAGTGTTAAGTGTTTCGAGATCGACTTTCAGGCCAGATAATCTAGTGTTGGTGCGGCAACCAACATATCCATACACCAGGACTCTAATAACCTGCTTTTCGACTTGGTACATGAAAACACCAGTTATAGGGAAATAAAATAATGGTACATGCATCATATAGGAATGGGTTGTGTTTTCCATATCCTTTGTGTTATCTATCCAGATATACTCATTGTCCATGGTATATCTTGTTTCCTCACAAGATTCCTTCGTGGCACATACCCCCTAGGGTGCAGTAGCACAATCACAAGGATTAGCCCCTCAGTGATGAGGCTTCGATACAGGGACTAGTTCCCCGAGCATTGCCCCCAGGTGGTGCACCTGCTATTCCACCACCAGTGGAGCAGACCGTGGTGCCTGCAATACAGACCAACGAGGAGCATAGTCTATGCTCGCCCCATTAGTTCCTGATACAGTTACCCCTCGTGTTACAAGGTGAGCCCGACCCTCAGGCTGCTGAGGACATGCTTGAGGTGGTGACCACAGTTTTCCGTCTAGTAAGGAATCCAACAGACCAAATGGTGATCCTAGGGGTGAGCCATCTTCAGGGTTCAGTGGGACGATGGTGGAGTCTGACCACACAGACTCACGACGAGGAGTCTCTTTCCTAGAAAGAGTTTGAGCGATTATTTAGGGAGGTGTTATCTCCAGTTACACTGAGAGTCGTATGCATCCAAGAGCTTCTTCAGCTCCTGCAGGGCAGTTTGACGGTAGCTGACTATTCATCGTGGTTGACCAACCTCACCCGGCACTCGATGGATATGGTCAAGGATCAATACTTCAGGGCTCGGACCATCAAGCAAGGTCTACGATTAGACATCTGAGCTACTGTCATGACTCTACGCATTCTGATTTATGGTAGAGTGTTTGATCAGGCTTTGGTGGTTGAGAGATTCTTGGTGGAGAAGAGACAACCAACGATAGTCATTAATAGGCAGACAGGAGTAGAGACCTCGACAGTAGGGATCCGGCATTTGATGCACGGATCAGGACGTGAGAGATGTCAGAGTAGGACCTAGGACAGGGGATCGAAAGTCTAGGGCTCTCAGGATGGATCCAGTCATCCAAGGGAGAAGTGGTGCTACGCATGCAACGGTAGGGGACATATCGCTAGAGATTGTCCGACCTGTTGAGCTGCTGGAAGGGAAGCGATGGATGGACCACTGAGGTAGAGGCAGAGAATGGAGCAGATAGACCCTCCATGCGGCGGACATGGTAGAGGAGTAGGGAGAGCTGCTGGTCGTGGAAGATGCTTCAATCTACTTCAACCTCCACCCCCAGGAGGTCCGTACAAGGCTCAGGGAGCTAGGGGATACAGGTGGGGACAACTGTATGTGGTCGAGGTGTATGACCCAGGGGCTCTAGGGATGATACGAGGTACGATCTATGTCTTATCTACCTTTTCTTCCATACTTATAGATACATGTTCCAGTCATTCCTTCATTTCCATATGTCTTGTGCGAAATGTTGAGATTCTATTAGAACCTTTGAGTCGATGCTTATGCTTGGAAACACCCATTGGAGGAGACTCAACGATCACACACATTTGCAGATAGTGAGATATTACCCCTAGAGGTGAGAGTTTCGATTGGAATCTCTTGGTGGTAGCGTTGATGCCTTATGATGTCACTCTCAGTATGGATTGGTTGTCTTCAGTTCATGCCCAGATTGATTGTTTTAGGCGAAGAGTGTGGTGTGTCCGCCATGACAAGATGAGGTTTTCCTTTGTCGGAGAAAACGAGATGCAGGAATCATAGAATGGGATCATGCATATGGGGTCCAGCCGATAACTCATGAGATGGCTCGAATTACCCATGGAATAGAAGACATTCTGAGCTCTCAGTTCCCAGTAGTTGTGGCATAGTATGGGGACGTCTTTACTAAAGTTGTTTAAGGATTACCTCCCCACCAGAAAATCTACTTCTGCATCGAATTAGACCTCAGGGCGTCACTGATTTCCTCACCATCATATCAAATGGCACCCGTAGATCTTCGCGAGCTGAGGGTGCAGTTAGAGGATTTACAGAGAAAGGGTTTTGTGAGACCCAGTGTTTCACCCTGGGTGGCCCCAGTCTTGTTTGCCAAGAAGGGAGATAGAAGTTTGAGGTTTTTCATGGATTAACGGCTCCAGAACTAGGTGAAGGTGAAGAATAAGTATCCACTGCCGAGAATCGACGACCGCTCCGATCAGCTGAGAGGGCACAGTGGTTCTCGATGTTTTCCCTTCGATCATTTTATCACCAGTTACGAGTACGAGACAAGGATATACCAAAGTCGGCTTTCATTGTGGTCACTATGAGTACTTGGTGATGAATTTCAGTGTGACAAACACCCCCACGATGATCATGGGACTAATGAACTGAATCATACAGCCGTACCTAGACCGGTTCATGGTGGTATTCACTGATTACATCCTTGTGTACTCACTGTCAGAGGAGGATAACATGAGACTCCTGTGGATAGTTCTAGACGTACTCCAAGAGAAAAATCTTTTTGGGAAGATCTCGAAGTGCTTGTTCTAGATTCAGGAGGTCCACATTCTGGGACATGTCATCTTAGCAGATGAAGTAGATATGGACCCAACCAAGGTGTAGGTAGTGTTATTATCGGAGCCACCTCAGAGCGTGACAGAAGTGCGAAGCTTCCTCAGGTTGAAAGGGTATTACCAGAGGTTCATTCATGATTTCTCCTGAATATCAGCACTGATGAAGGCCTTGACTAGGATGGGGAAACCCTCCATGTGGATGGAGAAGTACCAGCAGGCTTTCGAGCAGTTGAGACACAGTTTGACAAGCACCCCAATCTTGAGATTACCAGAGGAGGGTGTCGTGTACATAGTTTTCAATGACACATCAGGGATGGGTCTTGGCGGCATCCTGATGTAGAGACATGCAGTGATTGCTTATGGTTCACACTAGATTAGGCAACATGAGCAGAACTATGCGACCCATGACCTTGAGTTGGCTATAGTAGTCTACACATTATTGATGTGGCGACACTACCTTATGGGCGAGCGGTTCATCATCTACTATAACCACAAGAGCCTCAAGTACATATTTTTTTTAAAGGATTTGAATCTGAGGTAGCGTCTTTGTCTAGAGTTCCTCCATGACTATGATTTCGAGATAATGTATACTCCTAGAAAGGGGAATAAGGTGTTGGATGCTCTTAGTAGAAGGTCGAGCTCACAGCTGTTGAGTGAGGCGACAAAGCAGTTAGCTATATTGCAGTTATCCTTCATGGAAAGAGAAGATACAGCTTACCTACAGTCGATGGTTATCGGCCCTCCACTCTAAAAGTGGGTTAGGGATGTGTAGGTAATAGATTTTGACTGTGTGGAATTACCTGCTCAGTTATCCACAGGACATGCTCCCGATGGATATTCACAAGGTGGGGATCACGTACTTATTTTCAGAGGACGAATTTTTGTACAAGTAGCGTTCCAGGTGGAAGTCCTGAGGGAGTATAATAAATTCCCCTTGGCGGTATATCCTAGAGTGGAAAAATTGTACCATGATCTCTGACAACAGTTCTGGTGGTCAGGCATGAAGAAGGAATTAGCAGAGTTCATTTCCCGATGTTGCACATGCCGGCAGGTGAAGGCTGAGCACCAGGTTCTAGTGGGATTAGCTCACACTGGATGTTCCAGAGTGGAAGTGGGATGAAATATCAATGGAATTCGTGATAGCCTTTCCACAGACACCCAAGGGGAATGATTTAATCTGGGTGATCATTGATAGACTCACCAAGTCGGCCCACTTCTTAGCTATTAGGGAGCAGAGTTCCATAGAGAGCTTGGGGCGCCTCTACGTGAAGGAGGTTGTTCGGCTTCATGGAATCTCTTTGACGATAGTCTCAGACCGAGATTCTTGCTTTACATCCTGGTTGTGGAAGGGATTACAGGAGGCCTTTGAGACTCATCTACACATGAGCACAACATTCCATCCCCATATGGATGGTCATACAGAGAGGACTATTCAGGTTCTGGAGGATATGTCGCGGGCATATATCTTGGAATTTGGTTACAGTTAGGAGGACCACCTACCACTGGTGGAGTTTTTATATAATAATAGCTACAACTCCACCATTGGTATTGAACCATTTGAGGCTTTGTATGGCAGATCCTATTGGTCACCGCTTAGCTAGACCGACACTGGACAGTGAGCACTCATGGGTCCAGAGTTGGTGCGAGCTACCACTGAGAAGGTGCAGATCATCTGGAAGTGGATGAAGACTGCACATAACTGATAGCAGTATTATTCTAACAGGTGATGAAGACCCCTGGAGTTTGAGGAGGGAGATTATGTCTTTCTTCAGGTCTCACCTCGTCAAGGGTTACAAAGATTTGGCCGAGGCGGAAATTTATCTCTGAGGATCATCGGACCTTTTCAGATACTGCATAGAGTTGGTGAGGTGGAGTACATCCTAGGTATAACACCGTAGTTGCATCGGGTACAAGATGTCTTCCACGTGTCGCAGCTGAGGAGGTGCGTGCATGACCCATCACACGTCATCGACTGGGGCAGGTTGGACATCGGGGATGGAGTGACCTTTTCTATGTACCCAGTGGAGATCAAGGATCGGTGGGAGATGATCCATCGTGGGCGATCGATTCCCTTATTGCATGTTTAGTGGAAGCATAGAAATATTCATGATAGTACATGGGAGCAGGAGGCTCAAATATGTTCCCAGTACCCACATATTTTTTAATAGTTTTGTTTTGGCTTTTCAGAGATGCAAATCTATAAGGTAGGGACAATGTAATGTCTCAGATTTTTCCATGTATTATTTTTTAAATTTTATATTGAATTATTACGAGACCCAGCATAGAGACAACACATCATTCCGAGGCCCAGTTATCCCAGAATGGTGGATTGAACTTTTTTTAAGTTATGTGAGTTGGCACTTGTGTGTAGTTTCGGCAGTTTCCAAACGGATTCCCATATTAAAAATATGAGAGAATCATTGCATCTGGGATGACTACATTACCTAAGAACGATTCTAACCTTGACCAATTCTGGTTGAGGAAAAAATTTAATTTTCATATGTTTTTAGTAAAAAATTAAAATAAAATAAATGGCCATGTTTATTTTATTTTTATATAGGAACTTTTGTTGCAGCCCAACAACAGGAAAGATTTTTTATAATTAATTCCATGTAATAATGACAAAAAAATAGCGACGCTGACTCATTAATGCTACAGCGTGATGGAATTATAAAATGTGTTCCCTCTTATTAATGGATTAATTGAATGTAGCTTGTTGGATGAAGCGGGAGAGAAACTCTGGAGAATACTTAGCACTTTAGAGAGAACTCTCAGCAGCGAACGATGAAGAATCAAAGCTGTGGATCGTTGTGCCATCGAAGGTGAAGGATCTTGGCGATGACGACAGCACACCCCCCCCCCACTTCGTCAACAATCAAACCCTTCATGAGGAAGGGGTTGTTATTTAAAATATCATTTCCCTGTTTTTGATTTTAAATGTCAAACGCGGATCAACCACAAACATGTTGATCAACAGATTCATACATTTTTGTGGGAGGGTTTTTGATGGGATGAATTAGGGGAATTAATCCATGTTTATTTTTTGTTGATTATGCTCTATTTAAGCCTACTAACGGGATTAGATCAACATCGTGATGAACGATGACGGAGGTTTGTTCCTTGATTTTCTGATTGGATTCCCCCTTTCTTTTCCTTGTGTGTTCTTCGCGTTCTTCATGGGGCGAAAAACAACGGATCATTGCGCACCCATCATGCAACGCAATGATTCCAAACTAGAGATACATCATCGCAACAACCCTATGGAGGTGTGAATATCATAGCGGACGACGAATCGACTCATATCGGAAAAGACCGTTCTTCGATCATTCTTCGCACCTGAGGATCAAAATGTGTTTTCAGAGCTGATCAGAGGGATGAAATCAACAAAGATGATCTCAAGATGGTAGGGAGACATGGATTCTGGTGATTCGTGGCGATCATATTGTCAGATCAATGATTGGGGGAGCACTGAGGTGTGGTGGTGGACGTCCGCGATTCTGGAAATTACCAGAATACACGATGTGTACTTCCTAAGAACACATTGTGTTGTACCGATGGTGGAGGTTAGGGTTTTAGGGGTCAGAGAGGAATCACAAGGCATGTGACCCTGGTCACACGGTGTTTTGTACATTCATTGAATCTCGATGTGTATATTGGAAAGTACACAGACACGAGATGGACTACACGGCTTCAGAACATAGCATGTACTCTTTACGCAGCCGGGCAGAGGCAGCTACATGGGACTCGGTGTGTATCTAGGGGATACACGGACACAGGATAAAGTACACAGTGCATACTCCATCACACGGCTAGGAGAGGCTAGTAAATAGGGTCACCCCGTGTAACGATTAGACGGGTTGGAGTACACGGGTTGAGGACAATGTATGGGAACATGTCTAGCTTACACGGAGCTGAAGCCAGTCACTCGAGCATGGTGTGTACACCGTACTACACGCCGTGTACTCAATTTTTTATATGACCAGCCTTACGACACTGGCCATTGTACACGGGCAGTACCTGGGGCCATACAACACGGCGTGTAACTTTTCTACTTGCCGGGTACTTTTTGGAAAATGTCATGGTCCTCTTGTTCACCGTATCTTGGACATCTTTCCTTTGGGTATGTTACCCTTCTTCTAATTCCCCTGAAGGTTAGGAATCATTTCCTTCTATAGGAGTATAATCCCTTATGTATGACTTTCTATGAGAGAGTCGGCATCCCTCCTAGAGGCCTGGAGCGGGATCCCATATCCATTTCTGAACCTAGGTAGAGTCAGGGATCGAAGTGACCAACTCTACCAGGATTTGATCCTCTACCTACCTGGTGAGTCTACCTAGATGGTGAATTTGAATGAGTCGTGGTATCTGTCATGGCCCTGGAAGTGATCCCCATCTGTGTTTCGTGATTTTTCCCACTCAAGAGTGTGTCTCTTGTAATGAGTGTATCTATCTATTGTGATCTTCCCCCTCAAAAGTGTGTCTCTTGTAATGACTGTGACTACCTCTCATGACATTTCCCAATGAACAATACTTCTTAGACAGACATCATCAGAGCTACCAGACTCGTGAAGTGTGTTCTCCCAGAACGAGTACATTATGGAAATCTTTGAACTGAATCCCTAATGGGGGTATGTTGTTGTGTGACTTGTTTCATGACCACAAGTCTATGTTCTGGGTATATCTGGATTGTGATCTCCTATTATATGTCCAGTAGATATATACTGTGTAGAGCTGACTGTGCCTTTTCTTTGTGTACTTGCTTTGTGTTTTTCGTGGTCCTCTTCTGAGTATTGTTATACTCAACCCTGCAAGGGCTTTTCCCGCACGTGTCATGTCTTGTGCAGACGAGTAGCCTTTTGACAAATTCTAGGGTGGACCAGGACAGGACCGAGATTTCTGAGTTCCCAACAGGTCGAGGCGTTCCTTCCGCTATGAGCAACATTCCCAGTACCTCTTTGTGTTTACAGTTTGGAATTTGCAGTATTTCATACACTTGTTTTTTGTGGGCTTGTATTATGGCCTAGTTTACTTTTAGTACATTACTTTTCACCATATTCTGTTGGTTGGGATTAGTGGTATTCATTCATTTTGTTCCTTAGTGGTTTTTACATTTCAGCATTTGTGGGCTTGTAGATGTGTGTGTGTGTGTGTACAGGTTTTTAGGCAATGCCTCCCATGTTAGTAATATGCCTACTTGTTGCAAGTCACCATCCCCTATCCTTTTGGATGTTGGCTTGGGGAGTCACGATGTGGGCCCCACTGGGATGGGTCGTGACAGAAAACCCTAAAAAACAATGAGATTATAGCATAAACCCCTTACGCCAAGGAAAACAATTGAATCATAATCCTAGTGAAAGAAATAACCTAATATAAATATTTAAATACACATAATTTTCATAATAATATTCATGAAAAATTAATGTTAATTATATACACCACCTAAAATAATCAGTTGGTTAATATGGGATGTGTCTAATAAAATTAAAAGTTAGACAAAAATATATTACCTCAAGTCTCAATTTTATTAATACATGCTTGAACCTACTAAATTATAAATATTGTTTTACTATAAATCTATTAAAAATCACACTAATTTTTATGGTACCATATATTATCAAATTATATATTTTTATCACCATTTTATAAATAATTATTTATTAAAATCACTATTCTAAATGATAAATGCTTTATTTTTTATGTATATTCTTGTATATTAGTTTTAGTCATTGTACATTGTTCATGTTTCCATCATATAGATATTTTTTTCTTGATATAAATTACATATACATTAATTAAATAAATATTTAGATCCATACAAATATATATATATATATATATATGGATTACATCGTTTATAGAGACAGTAGGTCATACATATGCATAAACATTGTTTCAATTTTTTCAGTGGATGGAATGAAATAAAGTTAAACTATAATTCACTTTTTTAGAATAATTTTTATGTTGTAGATATCATATATATTCATTTAAAATATCCTAATAAATATCCATGTCAAAATAAAATTAAAATTTTATGACATCTCTTCATGGAGGTGGCAATCCAAACATATGCACACACATAGTTATCATTTAAAAAAATAGTAAGGTATAAAGGTAGATGTTATATTATAATTATAATAATATATTAATTTCATAAATTTTAAATATATACATTAAATCCTACACTATATCCCATTATAATATGCAGTGATCGAAAATGAATAACATTGGTTCACAGGGTTGTTGTCCGTTGTACACACGACTGTCGGTTTCGTTCCCAAATAGATGAAAGTAGTAAGAGATAGATGTTATTCCTTAAAGATAATTTAATATCAATATATGATAGATAATTATATTATTATATAGTAATTATTTTGATATAAAAGAATGTGATAAGAGGACAACTGGAAAAAATGATCCCAGTGAAAAAAATTACAATTTCTTTGAAAAACCTCCATTAAAAATCTTATTAAGGTCCCTAGGGAGAGTGTTTTTTGAAGATGAAAAGTTATATAATTTGGAAAATATTTTTTTGTAGAGACTGTTTATGTTTGGTTTCAAAACATTTATTAAGATATGTGATAATGTGAGCGGAGGAGGTGACCTTTTTTAATGGAGGAGGAGTAATATTTTTATAAATATGTAATAATATTCAATAATGGGTTGTCAATCTCAACCCAAAGGACATAACAATTTTAAAAATAATGGATTTTATGGAATATAAGTTTTCTCCACACCTCCACCATTAACAAATAATTTTTCTAAACATGTTGTTCCTTATCCTCTAAGGTTACACACTTTTACCATTTTAGATTTCACTATAGTAACTAGTGTTTTATTTACCCTGGTAATATAACCTTTGAAACTAAAAATAAAATGTGTCAAATTAGAATTTTTGTCAAATTATTTAAAAACATGAAATCATATTTATCAATTAAAAATACTATATGTGTGGAAAATTAATTATAACACATGTTCGTGTAATGCACAAACCCCAATTTTAATCTTAACTATAGTAACAACTATATCAATTTTAATTGGAATACAATGATAACATAAATGTAAAAATGAATAATAAATGGAACATGGTTGATATTTTTAACAATATTTCATTTAATTAGATGAATATAATTTTTCTAAAATTTTTAAATCAAAAAACAAAATAATATTTATTATAAAATACCATTAATGTTCGTTTTGAAAATATTCATTTTATTTGACTTCAAAAACAACAATTAAAATATATAATTGGAATATATTAAATTAAAACCTATATAAAATGTTTTATGTAATAAAAAATTTCATGTAATGCGATAATTCATTCAAATTATATCACTTATAATAATTTAAAAATCATTTCTTTTAGTTTCTAATTAATTAAAGTATTATTGTATTAGCGTTGGATAAGAATTTAAGCTAATTATATAATTAATAAAAAAATTATAATTATATTTCAATAATCCAAATAATCTCACTACACTCAAAATTACTACTTATATACATTCAAATCATTGTATTTCACATTTGTGTAGATTCAATTGAAATTTAAATCAAGAAGGAGACATTTTGTATTATTATTTGAATAAATTATTATATTGGATGCTTTAACGGACATTTTTTCAATAAAAAATAAATGTTAATTATAATTAGATAAGTTTATAAATAAATTCATCCAATAATATTAACTTTTAAAAATAGGGGTTGTATCCTTTCCTTTTAACCTAAGTTAACATGTTTTCCATTTATAGTGGTGAAATGTTTTTAGTGTTTCTACTATTCATTATAACCAAAAATTATGATGGCCATATCAAATAATATAAATTTTCTTTATTAAATTATTTATTCCGTTTTACCAAATTCAATCCCAATAAGAAAAATAAATTCATTTTATAAAAATCCCATAAATCTTGATGAAAAACAATGTTTCCCAAAGAATAAGTTTTCTTATTTATGAAATATTTTTTTGTAAAACATTAAAACAAAATAGATTACACTAACCTAAATTGTTCTAATCACATTATTATTAAACTAATTTTACTTTTAATCCCATTTTAAATTAATATGAAACTTTTAAAATAATTTAAATGAAAATATCATTTCTAATAAAAATAAGTATTTTTTTGTTCATAAAAAAACTATTATTTTTAGAAAATTTTTAATAAGTCACTCTTGTAGAAATTTTATATGTTTTTTTTAAAAAGGAGTTTAATTTTTTCAAATAAATTTTCTAAAGGTGAAAAAAAATTATAAATTTTTTATCACAAAAAATATATAAAATATATTTTGAAGGAAAAGTAACTTTTCTAAACATATACACACTCTCTCACAGAAAAATATATGTATATATAAATTATTTATTTAAAAAAGTAATTTTTTTTAAATAATGATAATCTTATCACTAAAATTATTGTATTTTTTTAAAAAAATATAAATAATAATATTTTTATAATATATTGATTTTCATTAAAACATGATATTGTGTATAACCCAATTTATCCATAATATTGATTTTATTTGAAAAATTATTCCTTAAAACCTCATCGGATTACATTAACCACTCAATTAATAAATTAAATTGTCATAATTTGAACTTATTCTTGGTAATCATGGTTTTAACATTTAAAAATACCTTTTTGGAAAACCCGTATAGTGAAAAAGTTTAATAATATATACTCCTCAAAAGAGAAAAAGAAAAATATGAAGGTCATAATTAATTACACATAACTAGATAACCAAGGAGGATAATATTATTGGTAATTGAAAATATAGACTTGAATTATAATAATTTTACATATTTCATTGACCAAAATAATGTGAATGGTGATGAGAGGGAAAAAACCACAAAACCATAAACTAAAGAGGGGAGAAAAGGACCATCCATTCATTACAAATGAAGATAATATGAATATTTTTTTCTCAATATCCAATTAATAAGGATTATGAATATTTTACTATCATGATATATAACATAATAAAATATATTTATATAATTTATTTTCATTTCATAATCACAATCTCATTATTTGGTTATTCGTAGATCAATTTAAAATTCATCTATTACACAAAGAAATGAAGTTGAATTTTTTAGTTTGGATGAAATAAAATTAACGTCTAACATATCATTAGATCAACAAAATAATGATAATTCAGTATTTCTATATATACTTTTCATCATTAAAAAAATATATCACATGTTATCCAATAATACATTAATCTCCATGACTTCAATTGAACATCAACTTAAACAATTCCATAAATGGTTAACCATAAAACCATTTCAATATTTAATATTTTGAAATAACATCACAAAATTTAAAAAAATCTACATAATACTAATCCCCAAATACCATAAGGTATCTATTATTTGTCATATAACATGTATCTGACTGTCATGGTCATATATTCTCTTGAAACATAGTAATAACTAGAAATATAATAAAATCACAATGAAAAATACATGCATTATAAAATTAACTATTTCTTCATTCTATAAATGAAATCACATATGATCATGTATATTCCATAAATCCATAAACACTACGAAATCCATCGATGATAACTAAATAAAATGTCATCAAATTAGAACATTATTCCAAGGTCATCAGTACCATCCCATTCAATTTATCAATAATCTATTTATCTCAATTAAGAATTATTATTTCTTTAGTAGGAACATATCATGTGTTATATTTTCTTAAATCAAGTCTTCATCCATAAAATATGAACATTCAACTTTATCACTTTTTTAGGGCACCAACACAATTCAATATATTTTAGAAAATACTTAAATAAAAACTAATTGTTAATAATCTTTTGATGTTTCATTATTATTATAACCATGATATCATTGATATAACACTTATACCACATAATTTCATAAATAAAAATATATAAACACTTAAATCCTTCCACTTGACTATTAATATGGAATAAGTCCTTCCTTGGTATATGAGTTAACACCATGACTAGGGAATTGATAAATATAATGCCTTTGTTCCCCACACATAAGACATTGACCTTATTGTCAATTTATTACTCTACGACCATCATTTCCAAAAAAAACTATCACCACTCTTTTGATACATTCCCTGATGTTTCACATTCAAAATTATTGACATAAAAGAAATTGACCATTCTTTACAACATTAACATTACTATATGAGCTCTCAAAAAACTCTATTATTATCTCATGTTTTGAGGTTTATAGTTGGTTAATATAGAAGATTTTAATCCTATATCTTGATAAATTATTAGTTTTAATCACAATATATTTCACTCTAGTCATTAACTCATTTTGGTTTCCCATAATCACCTTATTGTCCAGCACATTCAATTGTAGCAGAGTTCCTTCTGGTTCCATCCATTTATAGAAATAAATAATAATATTGTAAGAAAAAAAAATCATTTTCGCAAACCACATGATCATGAGAGATAAAATACATTATGTCTAAAGCATTGTAAATTCTTATCAGTATTTGAATATATATTTTATTATTCAACACTCTCATGATAGTTCATAAAAAAATTGTGAATTAACCAAAGCATATCCACTGGGTGTATCGAAACAAGTGTGCAATATGGTTTGTTTTATAAAAAATGTGATTATAGACTCACAATAAAATTCACATTTTTATTATTAATTACCCCTAGGTATAACAATGGAAAAGCCACATCAACCTATAGTACACAAACAATGATATATTGCAAGGAAATACAAATAATCTCATTCTTACCACAAATTTTGGGTGTCATCATAAACATATATTCATACCCAGGTTTTCCACAAAGTTTTTTTTAACCCTAATATCAAAATATTGTCTAAACCATTCCAATAATAGCAACTATAATATACATTCTTTCATAAATAAACATTACATCCTCTTATATTTTCAATCAATACATTTCAAAAATACATTCCCACATATTGTAAAAGTTTAGTGTCCTTAGAGACTAGCAATATGATCATGTTATTTCGTGAAAGATATAAATTATTCCCCCAAAAAAATTCTCATTTGATAATATTTATAGGAATACCCTAATTAAAACCATTATTTTTAACTGAGGTAAAATAAACATATGTCATGGTGAGCTCATATATTCATAAATTACAAACATGGAATATATCAATCGATGAACATAGAAAGAATCAGATGGACATAAGAGTTAAAATCATGAAAATAACTTACAAAGTTTATACCTGATATGTCAATGATCACAAAAAAAAGTATTGGTATAAATATTTATCATTCCAGAAGAGATAACTCATTAAAGTGATAAATCATCATAAGTCAATCATGAACCATATGTTCATTTCATAAAACTGTACAACCATCATAAGTATAGTAAAAAATTCATTTTTCAAGGTTAACTATTGAGAAAATCAAATCACAGTGGATCAAGAATTCACACATGTTTTCCATACCATAATATATATTGAATCACCAACTATATCCCATAGTGGATTGATTACATGCTTTGATGATGCGAATCCATCACTACAGCACGTGATGGCGCACCACCTCGCTAATGTGGGCAGCCGGTTACCGGCCATAATTTCAGGTCCATTGTGGCGCTAAGTGGCACCTACCTCTTTCGTGGTAGGTGAGCGTCGGCCGCCACCTTTGTTGTCAGCACTGGTTGCAAGTGCCTCCATGCCATAGAATCTTCTACGGGCCACGGGGTGAGCTCTGGTGGTCCGTTCGTTCTTCCAGACGAACCTACGGTCCTCTCAGGATTCCGTCGTCATTTCAGTTCTCTCGGTTTCAAGGTTACATCAACTTGGAACAACCCGCCTCCAGAAAGCACAATAAAAATCAAGCGGAGGAGGGTCCAAGCCTTGTTTTTTAGGCTTGCACCCTCCGTTTTATCTTTATAACAAGTGAGAGTAATTTATACTTCACAATAAAATAATGATAATCCCTATTCAAATCCCTCACAACAACCTCTAACAAATTCAAGATAGATAAGATAAATCTCATGAAATTCCTAAATTTAAAGACAACCCGTACCTCAAGAATCATTGAAGGTTTCATGGATGTGGAAGGAGAATCTGTGCTTTGATGAAGCTGTAGGTGTTTGTCGCTTCCTTTTCGATCCCTCCAACGATGTCCTAGCTTTCGTTCCTCAACGGTGGAAGGTGTCAAATCACTCCACCAAGGGTTCCTTGCTTGGTGAGGTCATGTCAAATCCCCACCCAGATCTCCATTTAAATAGAGGGTAAAGGGTAAGAAACACACTGAGGAATTAATGAGGTTTATTAATTAACGAACCTCTCAATTCCCACCTTTTTTGCTACAAATTAAAGGAGAATCATTCCATTAAATGGCTGGACAACACAGCGGTCGGGCCACCGCCTCTCAACCACTGGAGAAAAATAAAACAACTTTGTCATGTTATTTTATTATTTATTTGTAAATTCCGAAATTTATCATTCTACACTGACCAACTGCAGTCGAAGTGATGCTTCCCTTAATATAATCTCGGCTCTGCAGATTCAATGGTGCCCTCGTATTTTTAATCTGATCATCAGTTCCAAAGATAGAAAACGTCGTCTGTATATTTAGCGAACATAACTGAAAGAAAAGTTCAGAAATTTATTCGAAACACACAGGGCCTTGGAATCAAGCACCATCGATTTTTTCAGTCTCATTATAATCCAAAATAATTTTTTTTAAAAAAATATATTTAATTATCCAAGTCTTTACATTCTCCCCACCTTAGGGCTTTTTGTCCCCAAAAACTACAACAAAACATGGGAAAAAATGGAGGGACTGATCATGTCTCTGAGCCTCCCACTCCCATGTGATCTCCAAGAGATTCTCAGGCTTCCAAAAAAACTCACACCAGAGGAATCGATCTCCCATAAATGAATCTCTCCTGTCGATCCTCTATCTCCACTGAGAACTCCACAGAAGCCACCCCATCATTGATGTCCAGCTCTCCCTAGTGGATAATGTGTCATGGATCATGCACGTATCTTCTTATCTATGACACATGGAAAATATTATGAACTTAGTGCATCTATGGGGAAAGAGATAGATGGTAGTCCACCTTGACTACTCTACAGTGGATCTGGAATGGTCTGAAGAACCTCAAAGATATCATTTTTCCCCAACTAAACATCTGTAATCCTTTTCAGGGTGAGACCTTCTAGAAGACAGGGTATCCCTCCTCAAACTCCAAGGGTCTTCATCTCTTATCAACTTACGACTTATGCTTGCTCTGTGAATTCTCCATCCGCTCCTGGACGATTTACACCTTCTCTTCGGAAGCATGTACCATCTATGCACCCATAAGTGTAGACTCCCCTATGAATGTCTAGTAAATAGGTGATATGCATGGTTTCCAATACAATGACACAAACAGTGCCATGCCAATAGTGGATTGTTAGATATTGTTGTAAGAAATATCCACTAGGGGATGGTGGACCTCCCGACTGCAGAAAATATTGAGGACACAAGCACAAATCATGTCATCTAGTGTTGGTATGGTTTGCTCTGTATGACCATCATTCTGAGAATAAAAGGGTGTGATCAAGAATAGATGACACCCAAATTTCTCCAAAAATCCCTTCCACAAGTGGGATGTAAAATGTGTGTCATGATTTGAGACAATCATTGATAGCACTCCATGAAGTCGAATAATCTCTTGCACATAGAGGCTTCCCAAGCTCCCTACAAATCCCTATTCTCAGATGGTTAGGAAGTGGTATGACTTGGTGGGTCTGTGAATGATCACCCAAATGGAATCATGTACCCAAGAATTACGTGGTAGCCTCATCACGATTTCCATGGATATACCATACCACTTCCACTATGGTACCTCAAGTGGCTGAGCTAAGCCTACTCGTACCCGATTCCCGGCCTTCGCTTCCTGGAAAGTAAGGAATTAAGATACAAACATTGCCGCTACTTTGATCATCCTTGGACTCTAATACTAACACCTGAGGTATTGGTAAATCTTCACCACTCCATGATGTACCTCTGATGGGGATGTGTGGAACTCCATCAACACCTCATCTCAAAGTGTCACTAGTACCATAGTCCATTCCCTGAATAGGATGATGTGCTTCCCACCTTTAGAAAATCCCTCAGGAACCTGTCCTGTGGATATCTAAGCATTTCAGACCTCATAGTCAACATCCCCATGTTGTGCCTCACGAACTCTCTAAAGAAGTGGGTAACTGACATTCCTAGATAGGAGGTAAGCCGATCTATCTCTATCCATGAAGTATATCTGCAATGCTGCTAGCTTCTATGTTGCCTCACTCAGCAGTTGTAGGTCAGACCTCTTGCTAAGTGTGTTTGCTCCTATGTTCTCCTTCCTAGGATTATAGAATATCTCAAAGTCATAGTGCTAGAGGATCTCTAGCCATCAACGATGACTCGGGTTCAGGTAATTCTGTGAGAAGATATACCTGAGACTCTTGTGATCAGAGTAAACTATAAACTATTCACCCATCTAGTAGTGTTGCCACATATTCAGTGAAAAGACCACTACTTATAACTCTAGTTCATGGGTAACATAGTTCTTCTTGTGGGTTCTTAACTACTGTGAGTTGTAGGTGATCACTTCTTTCTCCTGCATTGATACACAACATAGTCTGGTTCCTATTGCATCGTAATTAAATATGTACCCAACTCCCTCTTCATGTATCCTTAAAATGGGAGCACTCGTCAATCTCTGCCTCAGCTCCTAGAAACTATGTTGGCACTTCTCTATCCCCAAGAAAGGTATCCCCTTATTCGTCAATGATGAAAAGGGTGCCACTACCCTAGAGAAGTTAGGTAAAAATCTCATGTAGTACCCAACCAATCCCAATAAACTCTGCACCTCAGTCACACTCCTGGGTGGATCCCAAGAAATTACTGCCTTTATCTTTTCAAGATCCACTACAACTCCAGCCTCCAAGATAACATTCCCTAGGATGTGGACATCCCATATCCAGAACTGGAACTTCAAGAGCTTTACATAAAGTTGGTTCTCTCGGAGTGTATCTAGTGTTATCTATTGGTGTGGTGTGTGCTCCTCCTCCGACGTAGAGTATATCAAGATGTCGTCAATGAAGACCACCACAAAGAGATCGAGGAATGGCTAAAATATACTATTCACGATCCCCATGGACACTGTCGGAGCACTGGTCACATCAAAAGTCAACACTAAGAACTCTTAATTTTCATACCAACATCTGAAGGCTGTCTTTGGTACATCCTTGACCTGTACTCTGAGCTGATGATAGCCTGATCGGAGGTCTATCTTTAAAAATCAAGAAGCTCCCTTCAGATGGTTGAAGAGATCATCGATCCTCTATAGAGGATACTTGTTCTTCACAATCACATGGTTCAGGTACCAATAATCCACAAAAAGCCTCAAGATCCCATCCGAATTATTGGAAAACAAGATTGGGAATTCCCATGGAGAAACACTGGGCCTTATGAACCCCTTTCCTTAAAATACCTCCAGCTATACCCACAACTCCCAAAGCTCCACGGGAGCCATCCGATATGCTGGTGTAGATATAATTGTCATCTTGGGGTACATGTCGATGTAAAAGTATTCCTATCTGCATGGAGGTTGTCCTAGAACATCATCATGAATGACATCTGCATACTGATCCACCACTAAAGGATAAATCAGACTCCTCGCGCCAACTGCTCTGAGGGTGAGGCTAGCCAACTGGTGAGTGATCGGCTTCAACCTCCTTTAAGAAATCTCATCATATGCTGCAACGATTTCCTTCTCACCAGTGAGGGAAAACCAGATCTCATCATAATGGACACACCACACTTTTTACCTAAAATAGTCGATCTAGGTATGGACTTTGGATAGCCAATCTATACCCAAGATGACGTCATAAGGCCTAGACGATGCTATTAGGAGATCCCTGTGTAATATCTCACCTCCTATAGTATGTTCACACTATTAGCACCATTGTGTAATCTTCGAATCCACCCCCATAGGAGTCTCAAATCATATGGATCGTGCCAACAGATCCATCAGAATCTCAGATCTCTGAATAAGTGTTGTGGAAATGAAAGAGTGACTGGAACCTATGTTTATAAGTACTATAGCTAGGGTGGAATATACACATATTGTACATCTAATCATCTTTAGAGTGTCGTGGTCCTATACCTTAGCTACCTGAAGTTGTTTTCACCCATATCCATCTACTCCCTATAGTGGGGGTGATCCTCTTAGTGGTGGTGGCAGTATAAACTCAAATTGGCACCCAACGCCTACTGCATGGCCTGCTCCTCTGCCTCATCCGAAGCCTAGTGGACCTCCTTGTCTGAATCTTTTCCTCTTCCTCGGTGGTCCCTTGACCATTTTCTAATAATCAAAATGGAGGGTTGGGAAATCACGAGCCATGTAGCCTTTCCCGCCGCATGTGAAGCACAATCTGTCTCCCAACTGAACCTCTTTGCCTCACGAGCTCCTCACCTCCAACCCTACATCTTGGGGTTGTCAACTGGTGGGTCTTGCCCACTTGGACATCTGATTCATTTGTCTACTTCCCCCTGCATATGAATCAGCTACATGTCTTCCGGTGGTGGTTCTCACCGTCGGTTCTTGCTCACCTATGAAGCTCTCCACTAACAATGTTTGCTCGAGCACTCCATCCTGCTTTGGGTTATTTAGTGAAATAATTGATGCTTTGATCTCCCACCAGAGACCCTGCTCATTGGTATGGGCCCTAAAGAATGGGTCTCGTACCATGTCGGTGAATTAGAGCGAAAGATCTGTGAATCTCACCATGTTTTGGGATACTGTCAGGATTCCCTACTATAAATTTAGGATCTCTTATATACGTACAGATTGTAGAGTCTCTAGAACAAACTCTACCCTGATGAGGCTATGAAAGATCTTCCAGGTGAGGTTCACCTCATCATGTGTTTGGGGATTCAGACTCCACCATCTCCCTTATGTACCCCGAAAAAATATAGCATCTAGGATAACCATCTGCTCTTCTTGTGTATCAACCAAGAGAAAAACTCTAGCCACAGCCTCTAGTAAATCATCAGCTACCTAGGGATCTGTCTTGCCTCAAAACATCTGAGGCCTCTATCTCTAGAACTCATGCAATGGGATTAGTCGGCATGCATAGACTGTGGGTGGGAATGGTGGCATCTTCTTCCCAATGGGTGGTGCTGGTGCCGGGACACCACCTGAAGTGGCCAACACAGTAAGATGGAACTGCACTGAAGCCTAGTCGCTGGGTGTGCCATCATCGCATACTCTCTCAAGAATCCTTACTATCTGTCTTTGCGGTAACATACTGAGAAGAAAAAGTTGTTCCATGGTCAACAATTTATACCATGGGAGCTTAATTAAAAGATATAAAGAGAATAAAATTTCAAAAACACTCACATTTAGTGTTTTCGTGCACCAATTCAGAAATCAAAATTCAGGGTCAGAATGTATGGATACGTCGGACTCCGCACCAGCACTGGACTCCCCAAACTAAAAACAACAATCAAAACACCTAACACTATTTCTCCATTAGAAATATCAGAGTCATATTTTTTTTGTAGAATCAACTCCTATGATACCACATTATCATAACCTATCCTCTAGGGCATATGCCATGACAACCCCACGCCCACCTTCCATATGCCTGAGCTTGGTGACTAGCACCGAAAATATGTAACCTTAAAACAGGAAGGGATTGCCTTTAATCATGTACAAACAAACAATCCAAGAACACAAATAATGCTATCATGAAGTAAAATTGCAGTAGTAATGAAGTGTACTGAAATTAAAGGGTCCAGAATACAATACCAACTGAAAGGAAGAACTAAAACTGAAAATAGAAAATAGCTCCTAGAATCATCCACTAAAGATCCTACATGAAGGGTAGGTATAGCTCGTATCCAATTCTCTCCATGTTAGCCAATCTCCACCTTGTACCGCCTAGTCCTAGCTCCCTCAAGTCTCAGCCAAACTACTCATCATCTGCACCAGAACCAATAAGGTGTGGGCGAAGCCCGTGCAGGGGTGAGTATAACAATACATAGTAGGGAACTCGAGACCCCTGAAGGTATCTCAGAATTACACAAATAAAAACCACAAATCATGATCTCAACCACAAAGCACAAAGAAAAAGACACAGCTCAAACCAGGTACAAGTAAAGCAAAGAAGTACATATGATTAGTCGATAAGCTAGATCATCTTATTCTTTAGAGAGGCACCACTACTGACAATATGAAGTCTGACCCACACATGATAAATAAGTATTAACCCCTTCTAACCCACACAGGATCCAACTTTCCTTGGATCGATAGGTAATAACCCCCACTGACCCACATAGGATCTGACCCACACAGGATCTGTATGCGCTGACCCCCACAAGATCACCAAGAACTGACCCATACATGATCCCACCCACACAAGATTGATATGTTCTGACCCACGTAGGATAGCTCGGTACTAACTTTTGTATGATCTGTCTCCAACCTTCACATCACTACCAGCCACTGGATTCCCGCTCATAGTATGCTTGATTTTGGGAGAACTGCTTCTATAGTCATCAGTTAGATTTCAATAGGCATGAAGTTCCAATAGGAAGTAACCTGATGATCTGTCATGTTATAAGGGTTCCAACACAATAGACGGCGCGTCAATCAGACGCCATGTCTCTATGTTATTGGAATTTTAGTGCCGAAGTCCTGATTGGATTCAGAGTCGATCTAACCCAGACATACTCCAACATACTCCAAAAACTCTTATGGAGTATCTCAAAATTATTTTCTATACCCAAGGATCTTGGCGCCATATATGGTTCATCAAATGGATGCCCAGTTCACATGTTATGGTCACTTAAGTGTATCTAGGCCCGAGAGGGGTCCGGCTCTGGTACGGCCCAGTCGGCCCAACCCGACCTGGGTCGTCCCGATTGGGTGGGGCCGTGGGATGATGTGGTTGGGAAGGGCCACGGATATGCCCAGCCCACCGGCTGGGCACATCCTGCCTGGTGACGCGGCCCGGTGCACTACCGTGGCTCACTGTCTGGGTGTCCTTCAACTCTCTAACGACTCAAGAATAGCCATTTGGATCTTCAATTAGTGGTGCCACATGGCGCCGCCACATGTTCCAAGGGACCCATATTGTCTAAGTCCCTATCATTTCATGGATTTGATGTCATAGCTCCATCCCCACAACACATGATGGAACGTCGCCTCACCAAGAAGTCGGTCGGTTGCTGGTCACCCCTTCAGGTGCACTGCAGTGCCACGCGGCTTCACTCTCTTCTGCTGCTAGTGAGCGCCTGACACCACTGTCATCTCCAGCATCGGTTTCTGATGCTTCCACACCGGTGCCAAGACAAAAAATCTTCCGCGATCAACCCAGTGAGCTCTAGAGGTCCATTCTTTCTTCCGAACAAACCTATGGTCCTCTTTGGATTCCTTCATCACTGCGCGCCTCTCGGTTTCAATGTTATATCGAATTGGAACAACCCGCCTTCGAAGAAAACAATTAAAATAAAGTGGTGGAGTGTCTGGGCCTTGTTGATTTGGCCCATGCCCTCTGCGTTAGCTTTATAACAAGTGATCGTAATTTATACCTCACAATATAATAATGATAAACCCCGTTCAAATCCCCTGCAACATCCTCCAACAAATTCAAGAATGAGAAGAAGAATCATGGGAAATTTTTAATTAAAATAGAACCCCTACCTCAAGATTTATTGAAGGTATCACAGTTGTGGGAGGAGAATCCACGCTTTGATATAGCTGTCGGCATTCATCGCTCCCAGTTCGATCCCTCCAACGATGTCCTATCTTCCGTTCCTCGACGGTGGAAGGTGTCACGTCACTCCACCAGATGCTCCTTTCTTAGTGAAGTTGTGTCATAACCCCCACCCCAAGTTCCATTTAAATATAGGGGTAAAAGGGTAAGTAAAACACCGAGAAATTAATTAATTTCATTATTTATTGAACCTCTCAATTCTTAATGGTGCAGTTACAAATTAAAGGAGAGTCAATCCATTAAATAGCTTACAACATAGTAGCCCCACTAGTGCCGCTCAACCGCTGAAGATAAATAAAATAACATTGCCAAGTTATTTTATTATTTCTTTTTAATGTCCAAAATTTTACTTTTTATCCCCACCTAATACAGTTGAAGTGATGATTCCCTAAAGAGAATCCCGATGTTGTGGATTCATCGGTGCCCTCAGATTTCAATTCATATAATCGGTTTAGAAGATATAATATTACACACATATATTTACTAAATGTACCTAAAAAATTTAGAAATTCATTCTAGGAAAACCAGGACTCGGAATCAATCACCATTAATTTTCTTAGACTCATAATAATCCCAAATATTTTAAAAAAATTATATATAATTTGTCAGGTCTTTACTTTTTCAGACATAATCCCCCTAAAACAATAAGTTTAAATAAGACAATAAATATTCGTAAAATAAGAATATTATGGTTATATCATTTTAAATGTGTTTTATATACACCACAAAATAGAAATGATTTGTGAATAAGTAATATTTCTCCTAAAAATAAATGTGAGACTATAAATCTCTTAACTCATGTTATGAATTCTTCAAAATTACTATAACCTTTTATATAATAAATAAAATTTTATTATTATTATATAAAAAAATATTTTAAAAACTTATAAAATAATATTTTATTCTCTTATATCACATTAGCATCCATTATTAAAAACGTCTTATTAAAACCACTTTTCTGGGTGTTAATTGTTTGGTTTTCCAGTAGAACATTAGTTTAGTAACACAATTTTTTGTACATTGATCATAGATCCATAATATCAAATATTTAATCATGATATAAATATCATATATATAAATTTCATACATATCTATAGGCGTTTATAAATGTTATCAATTGAGAAATTAACTAGGTTTATGAAGACGGTAGGTTGTACTTACGCATGAACAAAATTTTCACTTTTCAATGGACGAAACAAAATAATATTAATTAACGATTCATAATTATATAATAATTATTAAATAATATATGTCACATATATTCCTGAAATACATCCTTATTTAAATCCATATATCACAGAGTTTAAAATGGATTCACATCGCTTCATAGAGGTGGTATTCCAAATGCACAGACTAGCAATATAATCGTTTTCCAATCATTTGGATGGTAATATTGTAGATATGATATTATCACTCTAGAATATTAACTATGTTATTAATATCATATATAAACATAAAACCCATCATAATACACATCTATTAAAATGGTGATGAAAAATAAATTATATCCTTATATGGATACAGTAAACTGTATGTATACAATTGGTGATACTTTCGCATCACATTTGATTAGAATGAAGATTGATAATGGTGGTATAATAATGAAATAAAGTTTTCATATATTTTAAATTATATATTTTTTATTTTTTCATAAATTACACATTTTTAGATATGTTAAAATAATAATTAAAAATAAAGTGATCGATTGATGTGATTAACTCTTCTTTGAACTAACATCTTTAGATCTTCACTAAAGGGAACTGGGTAATTATTTTGGGAAGAAAAAAACTATAGAATTTATATATGGGAGTTTGGTGGAGAAATTTTTATGGTAATATTGATATAGAAGGCTCAAGGTGTTGTATAGAAGATAGAGGAGAGGTTCCCATTATAAGTGAAGGTTGGGGAACTCTTATAATTTCTTAAAGTATAAAATCAATATAAATAACTTATAATATAAAAATGGATATGAAATAATATATCTCGAAAATGTTTTGATTATTAGCCTAAATACTCTAATATAATATTTTTTTCATTTTAGGTTATTTTTGTATCCTTATCTATTTTTAAACGCCCCATTAACCCATTTGAGAACTAAGATGATTACATGGTTTTTTATTATTTAGAGGTAAAGAAAGTGAACCAAAATGGAAATGTGACTCATAAATGTAACATGAATGATATTTTAAAAAACATAAAATTTACTTGTATAATGATATTATTTTTAAAAAATTTAAATCATTTAATTAATAATTCTATATTATAAAATATCATTAATAAAAATTTTAAAATTAAAAAAAATTAGAAAATAATATCTACCTAAATCATGTATAATGGTTCCAACTTAAGAAATATTTAAATATAATTAAGATATGTTCGAAATATATTCATTTAAAAAAAATTATAGGTTTGGATTTCATTTTTTACCATATCATTTTTTGAACCGTTGGTTATCCAATTTTACCCATAACCACAGTACCAACTTTTTCAATATTTAAGGGTAATAATATTCCATATAATGAGATAGTTAGATAAAAAAAATTAGATGGATGAAATTTTGGAAAATTCATTCTTCATATTTACCAATTTAAATATTTTTTTATATTTTTAAAAAAATTTCCAAAACATTAAACTGATAAAATATCATTAATTTAATTTTTGACACTATTCCTTAAATTATTCTTTAAATTCATCAAGAAAAATTCATAATTTCTATACAAACCCTAACCCATTCCAAAATAATTTATAGTATCATAAAAATCACGGGACACTTTAACTCACTCAATATGTACTATTTTAATTATTTTTAAGAGTATATATTTAACTTTTATACTATTTTATTTAGCATTATATAGGTGTTAGGAAAATTTTCTATGGAATTATTTCATCGATAAAATGTAGATATAAATTACCAAGATAAGAAAAAATTAATTTATCTTTAAAATAACAATTTAAAAATGAACATATCCACTATTTATCACTATTCCAAATATTTAGTTATAATGAAACAAATAGAATGACGATTTTGAAATTTATTGACATATAATATTATAAAGGTCAAAATAATGTACATGGGAAAAAGTCATATATTAGAAGTTTGGATGAATATGGAGGAAATAAAATAATTAAGTAAAATTAATTCAAATGTTTGGGATATTATTTTGTCTGCATGATGTTATATTTTACCATTATAAGACCATTTTACTAATATCGAGGTGAAAAAAATATTAATTTGTCACTTTTCATAATGACATAAAAATGGACCTGTTTAACCAACTTATAATTATTGATTAAAAATATGGAATAAATTTTTCATGATTTAAGTCATATGATTTTTATAAATTAATTTAACATTAAAATGAAAAGTACAATGAAAAATGTATTTCAAAAAAATACATTTTTAGTATAAAAATTTTAATTATACCAAATTCAAGAAATAAATTAATTAAAATGATTATAATTAGATTATTACCAATATAATTGAACTAATTTTACAATGTAACATCTCTAAAAAATGATTTTACACTTTCTTTAAATAAAAATAATGTTTTCCATAAATATATGAATTTTTAACTATGCACAAGTAAATCAATATTTCAGAAAAATATCAAAAAATTATACCTAAACTTATTTTGATATAATGATTTAAAAAATCAATCCCATGTTCTTAAAAAATATATAAACATTCTAGAAATTAATTATAACATTTCCTTAGAAAGTCAATAATTTTTTTGAAGAAAATGTATTTATAAAAAGTAAAATTACCTTAATCAACAATTGAGTTATTACTTACTAAAAATTAATCAAAAAAATTATTTTTAGTAGAAACATAATATATATTTTATAAATAATATTAATCATAGTCATACCTACTAATTAAATTACTTTATTATAAGAAAAAAATTTAAATAATAATATTTCATTGTACTTTTAAACACAGTGTTTCAAGTCATGTACATTATCAAATATAGTATTATTATTTAAAAATATTATTGTGTTAAAACCTTAATTACACATAATTTCTTCAAAATTAATTATCACATTGACCATAATGTATATATTTAATTTATAACTTTATAACGATCCTCACAAGTAAAATTTATTGTTAATCAAATAATAAAAATTAAGTATTATATGTACAACAATGATGTATTTCATCTCAATATAGAGAATTTATCATAAAATAAATTTAATAAAATACTCACCACTTTACTTTTCAATACATATATTTATCTTAACATATATTATAAAAATTAACTAATTTCCCCCTTAACGTGAATATAAACTCACATATCAACCCAAATAGATTTAATCATATACTTCTACAAAAACATAATCATCATCTCTTAAAAATGTAATCAATGTACTTATTATAAAATCACGTAAGGAATGAAAATTGATATCTATATTTTTTAACTTTGGATCATGTTTAACATTATCAACTATTAAATTAAAACCCACTACATCATAACACTTCAAACCCGATATGTAGACACATGAATCATCCAAATTCATTCATAAACTTTTATATAGGGATTTCCATTTTATTCCATAATAATTCCTTATAATAATAAAAACATTAATTATATCCAAATATTAATCAATATCAATATAATCATGTTTCATTGGCTGAACATAAGAAAAGTTGTTAAAAAATTCATAACAATTATATATTATTCATATTTTATTTTAATATAGTTTTATATCATATTAATTTTCTAAATATTTATTCAAAAAATATTATAGATTCCATTCACTATATTTCCTTCTTGTGAAACAATTTTTATAGTTTCTATATAGTAAACATTCAAAGCATTTAGTTTATGCATTTGGAAGAAATTCATTCTGTTCTATTGAGTTACCAAAAAGTTAATTTTTTCTTTATAGTTTATTTATCAATTCCCACCTTTATTAAATATGAAACATATTCCTATTTCATTTATAAAATTCCTTGGGTGATTCTTTCTACATTACCTACATGTAGGAAGTTGAATATTTTTATCTTTAGGATCATTATCACATAAAAAATTAATTGTTAACATGGTTATGGATTTCCAATCCATTTACTAAAATAAAAAATGGGTAGTTGCATATATTAAATAAAATCATATTAAACTATAATCTGAAATGAAGAAATAGTCATAAATCCTAAAACAATTTATCCCTTATTCAACACTTTTTATTCAATAAAAAATTACCATAATTCATTGAAACATACTAAATTTCTTGTTATGAAATTGTTTTATCTAATGTTCCCAAACCATAATATTAAACCATGATTTTTTCTAATCATACAATATTTTAACAACTAAAGTTTTCTAATGATTTTATTTTATACTCCTCAGACCCGTACAACATGATCCAGTGCCAAATCATATACTTCGGATGCCTTATTGATACCATATAATGTGACCCAAGTTTTAAATTTCATAATTACAATGTCATTGAAAATACGGAGTCTCTTATATCCCAAATAAAATTTAGTTTTATAGTTTTTACCACTTCTAAAAACTCGTATAATTATATAGGGAATACTATTATAAAGTGTTCATTTTTTTCCAAAGAACATGTTCATAAGTTTACACACTATTTTCATTTATGACATATTTAATTCATTCAAAAAGGGTAATCACTAACCTTACTATAATTCTTACAGATTCATAGAACCTATGAAAAACGTTTTAAAACATTGGGTGAGCATAAAATTTCATTGAAATGGATGAAAAAATTAAAACCATTAGTTCATTGAAGAAACTAAAAACCTATATTAAAACTTTCCTTTTTCAAAACAAAAATTGAGATCCAAATTATCAATAACATACTACTGGAATAAAAATCATTTGAAATTTTTTTTAATCAAATATCATAAGAAAAAATCAATCTAATACAATAATACATGTAGTTATATATGAGAAAAACATAAATACTTATTTAAAAGGAAACATTCATGCTTTGGATATCAAAAACATTATTTTAAATCATAATCTCATTTTCTTATCTTATAAAATGAATTTATTACTATAAAACCCCATTAAATAATTTAATATGGATTATATCCAAGGATAGAAATATAAATAATCACATTATAGTTAGTTTCATATTAATGGAACAAATCTCTATAGAGAAATCGCCTCTTAGCAGTGGTTTTGTTGGTTGTGGCGGTGGTTTAATCCACCTCTATATTCTTCTATGGTAGTTTCCAAAAACCACCACTAAATTTTGTGTCTTCATACAATACGTGGTGGTTTCTTTAATTTGGTGTCTGTTTCCGATAGTTGTTGTAGATATTACATTTTTTGGTGGTTTGTCTTGGAAAACTACCACTAAAGAAACGACCAACCGCCGCGAAATGGTAAGGAAAAATGAAAACTATATTATGGAAGTTTTAATCGCCATTAAATTATTGTATGTAGCAGTGTTTTTAATGGCCATCAATAGTATGATAAAAAATTATTGTGGAAGTTAAAACTACTGCTAAAAATTATCAATTTACTTAGCAATGGTTTAAACCACTGCTAAAGGTACATTTATAAAAATATACAGCTGATTCTATAGCCCTAATACTAGTTCATTGAGAAAAAATTCCAATTTCACATGCACATACATCCTACATCCTACAAAATAAAAGGAAACAAACATTTTATTATAAAAAATTACATTCAAATCCACACACTTATTCAATTTGGTAACACATAATATAGATAAAGAATATGGTAGGGTGAAGAAATATGATATTATAGGATACCATATTATGGTCTTAAATATTTCACTTTATGTGTTCTAAAAGAAAAATATCATTTTATGGTGGGAGTTAACCTAACATTTAAATTATTAATTAATAAGGGACATGTACTAATCAATCCATAACTCAAACCATTTCTTCCAATGGGATATTTACCAATTTGTTGGGATTCCAAATCAATGTGTGATATATGATGAGTTCTTCCCTATGGATAATGGGTGGGAATACTAGGAGAAAATTCCAACTCTTTTGGGGGAATTTCCATTTTTGGTGAAAGGGGCTAATCCAACATAATATGAGTAAAGGACATCCCATTAAAGATGTAGTTAAACTACTTCCTAAACGAGCAGGATGAAAATCTATTGGTTTGGTAGAACACATTACCTTTTCTATTCTAATGGGGAATGAGAAATTTACATAAATATTCTATTGAAGAGATAGTGGATGTGGTGGGGCTATAAAATAATGTCTAATTCTTTCATTTTCAGGCTTATGGGGTTAATTTACTTGTTGATCTATAAATAGAGTCTTCCTATGTGGTATGCACACATGGGGGTGGTAAATGGAAATTATTAAGGTGGTGATGTTTGATACAGGGAATCCCATCAATCTAGACGTTCTTATATTAGAGGATTTATACAATGTTTTATATTAGATCATCCAAGGGTAGAACCTACTCCACATACGAAGGCACTTTCACCTATTATATTGCTATGTAGTATCATGAATGGGGGGATATGATTATTGAGACCACATCTCTCCACCATGCACCAATTACCATCCAATAATTTGGAGCATCTTTTGAATCTTCCTACTCATGTCGGACCCTATGGATGTTGTAAAAGTTGTTAGGTAAAGAGAACGAATCATCTTCCACCCATTCCCCCTCCCAATAGGGATGGTGACTAATGATGTAACGGATACCATCAAGAAACCATCGTACATCATGGCCTTATAAGGTGGGGAACTAGTGGTGATGGATGATTTCTAGCTAAGATGTGATCCATAAAATCCACATCGGTGTGAAAATTTAATTCAAGTTCATGTTGTGACTGAATCTTAATGCATACATTGGTGTGTGTGACAAATTTCAACCTTATATCCTAAGGACAATCTCGCATTCATTCAAGCATTAAGATGGTAAAAGGGGGACAAAATCTCCCAACACCATCTTCTGAGTACATTCATAGCTAGGAGTACACATAGTGTAGGGAGAGTATGATTATTAGGATAGAAGCTGAAGTGACAGACTACAAAGGATGAGGAAGGAGTGGCCACACAAATGCACGATCAAGGGAGAGAAGTAGGTGGAACTCATCAGGGAGGAGGAGTCATCCTAGTGGGTTTTTATGTATCGATTATATATAAAATTCATGACACTGAACAAGTGGGATAAATAAGGAGAGAAATATATAAAGAATCTACACTCTTGGAAACGAGATATTATTATAAAGTAGATCCCCATTTGGTAGTCTATGAGTACATTTTTCAATAGTTCAGAGAAGTTATTACGCCATGTGGATATCCTTATCGATGTCAATTTCGCCAATTGCTAGGATAACAGGGTCATCCATGGAATGTTCACAAATCTTAATGTGTTATAGAAACAACTTAATATAGATGGGGTGCATATCATTGGGCTAGTCTATTCCATGTTAGGCTTTCACATTCACCATGATGAGGCGGTGTGTTATTTAATGGAGCATGTGGATCTTATCAATTCATGTGTAACTATAATTCACATTACTAGCCATGGGAAGGTTCTCATGGCCTTGAACACCCCTCTTAATATCTACTAGGTAAATATTTGGATATTAAACATCAAATATATAACTCTTAATTTATAATTACTTCCTGACTCCTTTTTTACTTGTTAAGGAATCATGAATAGAGAAGGGAGAGGTTCGGGATGTATTTGATATGGAGGTAGAGGTCTACAATTCATGGTGTTATTACAGCCATTTATGACCTCTTCCCTACCACCTGGAATCGTAATCCATGCATTTTTAAATTTTAATGGAATCTGTGCTAACCTCTTGGTACTCTCCTAAAGATCAACAATAAGAGGGTTGTGATCTGATATGTACTTTAGAAGAGTGAACCAAGATATATCAATGGGGAAATCTTATAATTGATCTAAAAGAAACATCTATCATGTTTACATTGTTATCTTCCATTTATAGTGAACCATACCCATGTAAATTTAGTTCTATAAATAGTAACATTAGTTTGGTTACATTGATCTAAGAAGCACGAGAAATCATCTACAATAGTTTGAGAAAAGTGTGGTCCAATATTTTAATCTGGTCTCAGGACAGTATTGATGTCACCAATAAATGTCCATTTTTTATCCATATATGATTCATAAATATAAATATTCATTAATAAAACATTAGGATCATAAATTTGTTGTATCTTCGGAAGACTTGGTTCATAATACATAAAGTGAAACATGAGAAATCAATAAAATGTTAGGTCATGAAAATGTTAAGTGAAAACTTTTTGCCACACATGATACATATAAAAACTTACTGTTAAAATATTTTTCCAACATATCTATAATACCACTAATCACTATTTGATGATGAACACAACTAATTACCCTCTCCACCACCATCTCAAATTCCTGATACCACCTTTAATAACATTATATTGAAAATTAAATATTGTTTTATATTTTTATTTAATCTTAAAACCAATAAATTTTTTCAAACTAAATGATTTTGAATTTTTTTGATTAATCTACTCACCACTAGTCAATTAAATACCACCAAGGGAATATCTAGTTGTCTTATGAAAGAAATCACTCAACAATTTCAGTAAATCATATATCTGAGTCCCATGCTCTTGAACTGTGTTTCATAGAGAAACAATATCTCTATGAGTATCTTAGGGTATGGAATGACTAAAACCAGGATAGTTACAGCTAAAATCCCCAGTGTACTGACAGATAACTCATATGGTATGGGTCCCAAACTCATCCCATGCACTCGACTAGGATGCTTCTTCCCAAGAATATTAGCAACTACGTCATCCTGGGAGACTGAGTAGGATTGTGTTGGATTGGAATCCCAATGTTCTTTAATTTTTAGCTACAAATAAAATATTAATAAAATTAGAAGAAATATATATTAACATAGTGAAAATTGATAAGAAGTTATTATAATGAAAAATGAGTTCATACCCCAACTTTTTTGGCAAACTCATTAACAAAAATTCCCTCAAATTTTTTGTGAACACTCTACCACACTTCTATTCGGGATGCTTGGAGTCATAAAATAATTGAATGTGTTAATCAAAGATAAATAAACAATTTAATATATTAAAAAGATAATATTTTCGTATAAATATTTAAACTAATGAAAATATTACCAGAGTTGATCAACTTCTAGAAAAACTCTTTGACCCCGCAGTATGAGGGATGACCTGCTTAGCCCGGCCTGATGCCTTCTTCCTTGAAATATCCTAAAATAAATAAAATGTTATTTAATAGTAATTTATTCGATGTAATTACCATTTCATATAAATATATAAATGTAAAATGATATTAATATAATAATATATATTTAAATACCATCGGTTTTTCATCATGATGTCTGTTAGCAAAAACATTCCTTTTCTCTTTGGGAACCTCATCGGGTTGCTTGTCATACATATATTGGGCAATAAATTATGTATCGTTGATAACTCTCCACAAGCTCCATTTAAATTTATTCCATTTCTTGTCCATATTTTTCAATGTCCACTTTCATGCTAGCACTCCAACAATCGTAAAGTAGAAAAACATATGTACACAGAAATTCATTTTCAAAATATTATAATTTAATAATATAATGACATTCAATTATTCCATAATTTATTAAAATTACCTTAATTTTGAAATCAAAAACATCATTTTTCTAGATGAAGGCATATGCCTCCAATCATCATATGAAATAGGAAGGAAAACAGCTCCACAGCCAGCTGGCCAAGAATCTGGCTAAGTAATACTACAACATCATCCGTAGAGACCCCATATGAATCAAAAGGGACAATGATCTTATCTCTAGTCAGATTACATACATATGAAATTTTTGATTTTTCTCTATAGTTTCATTGTTTAAATATTTAATGAAGAAACAATTAGTGTAAAAATGTGCAATAAATTTTTTCATATTAAAATTTATACCTATGACTATCACCCTCTAGTAACCCCAGGAATAACTTGATGTGGCATGCTTCTCCCTTACTAATGAGGCTCTGGAAAAGGGTGGTGATAGCTGAGATGTTGATGGGACAATCACAGAGGGTGTAAGAGATGCTTCCGGGGGATATGGTGCAGAGGAGAAAGCGAATGGTGGCTCAGATTTCATAGGGAGGGAGACAGATGCATCAACATCTGTCGGTGTGGTCAATGAAATATTATGACACATCCTTTTGGAATTCATGTCATTTAATCAAATAAAATTATGTTTAGAACATATATTTCAAAAACATTATGTAGAAAAAAAATTAAAATTGATAGCATATGCACTGTACTAACAAATAAAATATACATAACAATGAGAATGAATGAATGCAAAAATGAAATAACTAGTATCTAAATGATTGCATAACTATAAAAAAACCATTTTCCCCTTCAATCATGTCAGTTTCCTCCTCCATTACATTATCCACTACATCCAACCTTTCTATGCTAATATTTTCAATATCATGATGGACAAATAAGTCTTCTTCTTGATGTTGATGAGATTCAGTGTCAGAGGTCAAATCATTCACTTCATTACCCATATAATACAAATATCTTTGTTTGATGTGAGAAAATACACTCCACCCTTCATCCACAACATCATTCACATAATATACCATTTTCTCTTATGATGATAACATATATGGATCATGAAGTTCATGATCTCCAAGATCCATCAAGCCAGAGAAGATCACAAAATTAAATTGCAAGGAATATCTTTTAACACCTTTGATAAAATTGATCCAATTTCCTTTGAATAATAAAATTAAAAAATACCTGTGGTAGTTTAATTAAAAAATATATGTCATGTTTCTATAGTATTCTACTTCATAAAATGTAAATATTCTACTAGTCTGTGTTTCCAAACCCTCTTCTGGATCGATTGTACGAAATATGCGCCATTCACCTTGTAAGCGTCGAACTTTCTAACTGGTTTTAGAGGACCTCTAGAAAAAAACATCATATATTCTGACAACTCTACTCGAGTATCAGTATTCATGATCTAAAAAAGAAAACATTATTAGATTTAAGAAATATATGTGTCATTCTAATATCCGTATTTATTGTAATATTTAAGAACATACATGTTGTGTAAACCATTCTATAAACTCTTTATTAATAGATTTTTTATATCGTTATCATTTGGTGTTCAACATCTCATTTGTAACTTTTTTGTATCGTCAAATCTTCAATAAATGGATTTTAAATTTCACCATTTATTAGCACATATTTTTGTGCCAGTAAGAATTCCATTTCAATCAATGTAACATTTGAGGTCCTCCCAACTAATTGGCCAATAACAAGAAATATTTTTTATTTCCCATGTAGTTGAGATTCAGTCAATGTATCATCAACACATCCAACTTGATTAAATCTTGTATCAATATCATCCATGTATCTATAAAAAATGTAATACACTCCTATGCCAAATAGCATTCAGCAATAGAGCCTTCAGGTTGAGTTTATTTCTCACGTATGACTTCAAATGCCCAAGATATCTATGAAATAAAATAAAAAAACACAATTATACATTTAATTAAGTACCAATAATTGTTTACGTAACTGAAAACATATAAATATAGTTCCTCTCAATTGGATACATCCTTCGATAATGTACAAGCCCTCCTAATTTAACATCCTCAACCAAATGCATAGTTAAATGCATCATTGTAGTAAAAATCATGGAGGAAGAATCATATCCATTGCACAAAGTGTCAATAAATCCCTCTCCTGAATTTTTTCAATATCAAATGGATGTACATATTTTTCACATAGTTGTCTGAAAAACTTGTAGAATTGGATTATAACTATAATAACTTTTTTAGGTAATAATGTATGCAATTCAAATGGTAGTAACAGTTGTAACCAAATATGTGAATCGTGACTTTTCAATTCATGTAACCTATGGTGATTTAAGTCAACACACCTTGATATATCACTTTAATACCCATAATATACCTTCACATGCTTTAAAATACAAAGGAATGTATCTTTATCCCTGTTTTCATTGAAAAATTGGTCAGATCATACTTTTCACTCTCATCTGGCCAGAGATCACGATTTATGTTCATTGCTTGTAAGTATTTAAAATCATTGAAATTATCCTTAAACCTTTCATGATCATTATGAAATTAAAAGATCAAATTTTGATCAACATTCTTCTCAATATAAATCACATCAAGATAAATCCACAACAAATTAAATTCCCAATACAGATGTTTGAAGAATATAAATTTTTCTTGATTTGTTGAATTCCTATTTCACTTGGTGATGCACTTTGAACTCATTTCCAACTATAATTAAAATGATTCACCTTACCTAATTATGTTTCACCATTTACAAGTTGTGACAATATATCAGAACTGATTAACAAATTTTTATATGGTCTACGATCAATGAAACTGTTGAATTCTGATTTTTTCAACTGAAATATATGAGGTGCTTCGAGAAATATTCGATGGCACAAGAAGAACCATTTTTTACTCTAAGGTAGTTGTTTCGTCTCAAAATCAATGTTACAAATAGGATAATCCAAACCTATTTAGTTGTTACAAATAGAAAAATAATCAAGTCCAGGGAAGTCACTAATGGTCCATATTAGAGTAGCATGCATTTTGAAAATTGTTTTAGAAGAATCATCTTATGTCTAAATACTGTTGCTCTATAACTCCGGTAATTATTCAATTAAAGGATGAAATTATACATCAATATCATTTCTATGCATTTATTTTCTAGTAATAATCAACGAAATGATAAAATATTTTTGTTGAACGCACATCCACATAGGTGGATGGTAAGGGATAAAAACAACTGGCCAAATGCTATAACTGGTACTCAATATCCTAAAGTGGTTGAATCCATCGGTAGTCAATACCAATCGTACATTCCTAGGATCAGTTTAAAAACCTGGATATAATGAATCAAATGTCTTCCTCGATTATGAATATCATGGATGTCACATTAACCCATCATTTTTATTATCTATAGAATTCCACTTCATGTGTTCGGTGGTTTTTTATGATATGAATAATCACAACAATAAAGGATTTAAAAGAATGTAATGAAAAAACTTTTTAGGTGTGATCCATTTCGTCTAATTCATGGTAGTATGTTGATTCAGACTTCCAAAATCACTCATTGACTGCCATCTAGAAGAATAACATTTTTTACAATCTTATCTACTTAAATCCTCTTTCCAATAAAGCATACAATCATTGGGACACACATGAATTATTTTATAACTCAGACCAATCATGTTAACAACTTTTTTTTATCATCAAAAGATTATGGGAGGTTTTCTTCAAGAAATTCCTCACACAAAAATTCTAGTTTCAGATACATTACCTATTTTGAAATTCAACATAGGCATTTGATATGGTATAACTTCTGTGTAAAATAATGCTTTGAATATTTCAAACATCCACTAAACTACTCTTGATTTTCATCATGAACTAAACCATGAAACGTATTTTCCACAGTGAAGTTTTATATTACATTAGTCTGCACATAATCAAGATTATGATCCAATTACATTTTAAAATCTTGATTAGGATGTCCTACAGTCTCAAAAACATAACTTGTCATGTCGGTATTTATAGCACCCTTATCTGGTTCTTCGGATAAATTTTATTATTGATATTGGGGTCCTGCAATGAAAAATGAATCATTAATATTGGTATACATTTCATTTTCCATTGTCGACAAAGTTGGGTACTATTTCTATGGATTGACATCAGTGCTAAACTTTTCTATAATGTTTGACTCTCCATGCCAAATACAACACCAATATTGAGAAGGGAATTGTTTCAATATTAAATGTTCATAACTTAGTCTCTCTTCTCCCATATTCAAAATTTATAATTTCAACCTGGAAGTATTATTATCCCATCAACAGATCGATAGGAAATTTTAAAAACAAAATATTCCACCAAAACCTTACCCTAATGAGGTGTGTTCCTTCGTAATGTGATACAGATTTTATCCATGTATATCCTAGTGTTCCTACACAATATTAAAAAAAATTAAAACACATAACTATTACTAAATATGGAAATATATTTATATATACTAGTTGAAAAAAAAAATATTTTTTAATGATGGTTTTCCTATATAAATACAAATGGTAAATAATGAACCCACACACTAGAAAAAGAAAGCATGAAAATTAAAAAGACCCATAAATGAAGAGGATAACAAGGATCACATCTCTATAGTTTTTTGTATGTCATGCTATAACAAAACAGATGGAAAAATTAATGATGTTATATCATTGACATAACTTAGTTAAGGGCTTGATAAATCAAATAATAATTGAATTGAATTTAGGAATATCAAATGAAAACAATCTTCTAACATAAACATGACTCACTACTTTAGAAAATACATAGGGAACCAAGATGTAGAACATGACAGGAATCATTAGGTGAAAAGAATAACAACTAGGGTAGATGAAACCAAGTCTTATGAGTAAGGTATGTGTTTTTATAGACTCAAAGGAAACATTAAATTCCTAAGAGAAATTGCATAATGTATATTAAATTTCCCAAAATAGATCCTGGAATAACACTCAAAATTATTGTTGTCAATATACCTTCTCAAATTCCATTTAATATTATTTCAATTATAGAATGTGTGATCTCTTATTAAATCCATAGTTTTATGTAATTAAAATAAAATATTCAATCCCTGAAACTTATTAATATACCATTATTGGTTAGATCATATGTATATGGTAAACAAGACCATGAAATAAATAACTTATTAAAAATGTCATGGATTCATGAGAGTTGATCACATGTCATGATAGAAGGAAATGTAATCTCAAAGACCAAACATATACCACAGTGTAATATTAAAGAAAAATAACAAAATAAAGATGATCCATTGATCATATTGTAGGAATTAAAGAGTGTGGAATAAAATTATCTCATAGAAATAATCATAGTAAATCATAGCATAATGGATCAGATATCACTACATGTTTCCCCTAATATAGTGGAGTATGCATTAACACTTTATTCTCATAACATAGTTGAGAGGACATCATTACTAAATATCATGATATAACCCAATATCATTTATTCAATACTCAAGAATCCAACTATAATTACTCATATTTACAAAATTCATGGAACACATTTAGAAAGCACAAAAAGGAAGGCACACATTAAACTAAACAAATTTCATTGTCAAAAAAATCATTCAACCCATACTCACCTCAAAATCATTTGAAACGTATTATGCTCCATTCAAACAATTCATAAAAGAAAATCAAGAAGAACATAAAACATTCTAATTTCATTTAAAAATTTCAAATTATGGAATCACATACCACAAGCTTGGAAACTTCCAGAATCATTTGGAAAACCACAACCGCACAACAAAGGAAACCTATAAATGAAATATCATACCACAACCATCAATATGGAAAATATTGAATGAATACCATCTCCTTCCCACAACATTTTTGCATGAAAAGTCTAAAATGGTGCAGGGATTCTGCTCTAACCAGGTTCCATTTCTATTGCTATTGTGAAGTGAACCCATAGTAAAGTGCTATATTTGACACACCCTTATTCATACCCTATCTAATTTTCATGATTAAGCACAAAATATAGTATTGGTTGATGCTCTTTCCAATTTATGTGCTATTTTAGTGGAACGACAAGTATAATTTAACGTTGCACATTAGTATTGCTCAAATATTCAACCAAACCAACCCAAAATCTCACCAAAACTGCACCACAATGGTATAAAAACCTGTAGAAAGTGGCGTAAAATGTACTAATAGGCAGCGATCGGTGGCGAGGCGCAATGAGAGGTGATGAGGTGCGGTGAGAGGTGTTGAGATGTGAAGAGGGCTTCGGGGGGGGGGGGGGGGGTCATCGGGGTCACATGTGTCGTGGGGGTCACCGGGGTCTTTGGGGTCAAGGGATACTAGGGCTTCTAGGGGTCGCGGAGGTAACGATTTTCTTAAGGGGTCGCCAGGGTCGCCTGGTTTGTCAGGGGTCGCGGGGGTCACCAGGGCCATGGGGGTCACGCGGGTCATCGGGGTGACGCCTAGGGTTTCGTGGGGTTGCAAGGGTCGGGGGGTGTGGGTGGAGTCGGGGGGAGAAGGGTCATGCCTATAAAAAATAAAATTTTAGCGGTAGTTTTTCCACTTAAAAACCTTCACTAAATGCACATGATGTTGTAGTGAATGATGATAAACATCTTAATTATTGAGAAATGGTATCATTATTAGGTCATCATGGTATCAATACAATATACCATAATTTATATCCATATATATAGTTAAAACAACAATATAATACCTCCATGGTCTCATCAAAAGGCATATCACATACTCTCACACTACTGGAAAACTAACCTATACCAACGGTTTGGAACTGTTGGTGTAGGCCTCTAAACCATTGGTATAGCCTATACCAACGGTTTGGAGAACTGTAGGCAAGTAAGCCGTTGGGATAGGTCTATACCAATGGTTTTTGGAAAACCGTTGGAATATACCAATACCAACGGTTTTGAAAACCATTGGTATAAGTAATATCAAAATCTATACCAATGGTTCCTTAAAACCGTTGGTATATGTGTTTCCAAAAAAAACATTCGTTGGGATTTGATCTCAGGACCTCTGGTTTATCATCAAATGACCTAACCACTAACCTAACATGACTTTTGTGAACATAATTTCATAAATATATATATGTATTATCTAATTATTTTAAATTTTGATTTATAGAATGTTCTGGTTCAGATGATCCCATAAAAAATCAAAGGACCTATACCAACAGTTTTGACAACCGTTGGTATAGGTCCCTGGTCTCTAGGAAGGGATGTTGAAATATTGGGGACCATTCCCAACAGTTTGGCCAAACCGTTGGGAAAAGTGGCCACAAAGTGGACTTTTCCCAATGGTTTGGCCAAACCGTTGGGAAAGCCTACCCTTTCCCAACAGTTTTGGAAAACCGTTGGGGGAAAAGTGGCCACAAATTGGGATTTCCCAATGGTTTGGCCAAACCGTTGGGAAAGGGGGTATAGAAGTGTTGGGAAAGGTCACATTTCCAGTAGTGTCAAGTCCTTATTCCAAGAAATTTGCATTGTGTGGAAAACTAGAAACTGTGAAATAACCATTTTTTATTTAATAAGGCTATCCATTACATTGAATGAAATATATAATTGTCCCGCATATATAAATTGAAATTTTAAATTATATTCAGCATATATTGAATCATAAATATATTACAAACTCAAAGTGTCATATCAATCAAAAATTATCCACAATGAATCAAGAGTATAGAATAAGAATATTTCCTTAATAAATGAACAAAATTTCTTCATAAACACCCTTCAATTAAGACTATATATAATAACTAGTATACACTTTATTCAAATTTGAAATGTTTTTAAATATATCCATGTTCTAAAACAACATGTAAATGGATGATAAATAGTTTAATAAATTTGAAATAATGATTTAAAGAAACACCCTTACCTCTTGTCCTAACTAGTTTCATACATCCTCTAACTCCTAAATAATAATATTATATTATTAATTAACACACATAGAAACCCTTATCATGTTTATTTTTATTATATATAATTAAATATTTATCAAGTTTCATTTATTTACTAAATATTATTAGTTTACATTAGACTAATTATGGTTGTTTGGTCCTTAACCTTTAAAATATCTTCGGTGAAATGACCCTGGTCAAAGGCTTCATGGTTCAGTAATATATAAAATTTTAAAAATATTATAATTATAATTTGTATACATTTAGTATACTTTTATAAATAACCATTTAAGGTTTCTATGAAAAATTTAATACATAGTTTCATAGAGATGATATTGAGTACATGTGTATGAATAACATTTCTATTTTTCTAACCATTGAAAATGAAAAAAAAATATCTAAGGGTTTGAATTTAAAGAGAAATCTTATTCTAATAAATATAAAATTTATTCATTTATACAATTCTTATAAAAATTATTGTAAATAAGAAATAAAAAAGGATTCAAAACAATTCAATGAGTTCATAATCCACATGTACACATAAGTTGTGTTTTTATTTTACATTGGATATGAAGGTTAGAAGGTAAAAAATATTTATCATTATATAATTAAAATTATATAATAAAAAAATATATCTAATAAATCTTTCCTTTTAACCATTTGTGTGTGGTTATAAATAAAAATAAAATAGAAGACTATATAGATATGGTTGTTCGTATGAATTCATGAGAAAATTATCCATTTATCATTAAATGGATAAAGAGATAAAAAATGGTCATACCATTAACATACCAAATTTTAATTATATTAATGATGGTTATTTCATTATTAAATGATTTTTATATATGTTTACGCCGTTGTGGAAGTGGAAATTAACATGAAATATATTGGTAAATACAATTAACCCTTATTTAGGTATCACCCTTTTTTGTAAACTTAAGACCTTTGGAGGAGATGTTTATGGTCACAACATGGTCCTGGTAATGTGTTGTTGAAAAATTAGGGTTTTATTTAGGTAGGTTCTTTAGTGAAAAAAATAAAATGTTCCTTTGGAATGGTCATATTAATTCCTAATTTATATTCAAAAGTCAATTTAATTTTCACAAATATTAAGTCATTAAGGGTATTGAATGTAATTTTGATACTATAATGTGGATAAAAATTTACCATGTATTACATATTGGACCATTTCATATACTAAATTTCATTTTTAAAATATTTTTCAGTACTTAAATCTCTTTATAAAATATTATTCAATAATAAATATCATTAAATTCATTTTCAAGACTATTGAAAAAATATGACTTTGGAAAAATCAAGATAATAATGGAGTTAAAATTTGAATATTTAAAACATCTGAAAATTTTATTTTTATCTATAAAAATAATGAATTATTGAAACTTATAAAAAAACACAACACTTTTAAAAATTATAATATTATAATAAAAAATATTTATTCCATTTAATAATATTCAGTTTCTTTATGTGGTAAAAATAAATTTTAATATATGTACACAAAAATTAACTAAACCCCTCTTTTAAGGTAAATTTCCCTTTTAACCATAAAAATTATTTTATACCAAAATCAAGAAAAATTTTCAATAAAAAAATTAATTTGATTATGATTAATAGATAAAATTATATGACTTTAAAACAAATTAAATATTGAATATTACCTTCTGAAAACATTATTAATAGGGAATAACAAAAAATAATTTTTATTTGAATAGAAACATTACATAGATTTCCAAAATAAAAATAATATATTTCTAAGGAGAACATTATAATTTTAAATGGAATATATTACAAGAAAAAATATATTTTTTCTAGAAACATGGTTTCATAAATATTAAAATCATTATAATTACATGATAATTTTTTAAAATTGAAATTATTTGTTAAATAGGTTTTTTTAACTATTCACTTAAAGAAAAAAAAATTAAAAGTACCAAAAAAATCAATATTAATTTTTTTTATATTATAAAAACAAAAATAAAATACTTTTCATTAAAAATAAATATATAAAATATGGAAAATTTAATTTTCAATTAAAATTCAATATATACAACAAAATTATTTTCATAGGGAGGCCAATCAAGTGGCGGATGCATTGTCTAAGAAGGAAATTCTAGCGATGGATATGACATGGTCGTTTACAGATCCTGAGTATTGCTCCTCACTGGTGGAGGCGAATATGTGTGGTCATATATACTCTCGTTTATGTAATAATCTATATATTGTATGAATCATTCTTTTTTTATTATGCTTAATAAATTTCTCGTGGGACCGGTTTTGGCCAGTTTTTTGACTTTCTCAGTTATATATTATTGTGGTTAATACCATTCAAACACTCCGATCTAATGGCTAGGTTATATTGGTCATATAGAAAAATTTGTATAGTATATCATGGTTCAATTACACATGGTGTTTCATGAGTTTAAACAAATAAATAATAATATTAATATAAATAATAATATCACATTTAAATATCAATGTGTTACATTATTGGGGAATAAATTATAGTTTATTGAGATCATATAATATTGGTGTATATATATATATATATATTATAAGGATATTAATTTTCCATACATATTATGTAGTATATGAATTTTTTTCAATTTAATCAATATAATGTATAGAATACTAATAACACATAGATATTCTATGGGTATTTATGATAGTGACTGTTAGAGTTTTTAGTTATCGATAATGTGTTCTTGAGAGTTTATTCTCTATGTGTCTGGTGAAGGATTGGAAAATAGATTAAATGGTTTCCTATATTTATTGGTCCACAAAAAGAGGTAAAAAAACTTTGGATATTTATATTATCATTTGGTGATACCCCCAATTATATTCATGACCCTTTATATGTTATTGATTTGAGTGATGTTAATATTGAGGTTGATATGTCATTTTTAAAGTATATAGTGTAAATTTAATATCATAACGAGAAGGTTCTATATGCATGAGTCATTCCATTAGTGTGAGTTATTTTGTGGCATAGCGGGGTAGAGGAAATCACATAGGAGAAGGATTTATAGATGCAACCTCAATATACTGAGTTAATTTTTTATAAATCTTTTATTTTTTGAGTATTATTTGTTTATTATAATAATTTTATCAAAGTGAATGGGTATATTATTTCTCTGTGGTTTTGATTGATGGTTTCATGAGAGGGATATTTTTAAGGTAATATGTAATTTAGAGAGTAAAAAATTTATTTATTTGATATATATTAAATATAATTTATTTTTATATGAGATGGGTAAAATGGAATTTTTTTTATTTCATATTATAGAATATTTAGTGCATCTTTAAATTGAGGATATAATTCCCACCCCTTGATGGTGATATAGCAACCTTGTAAGGTGGTTTTTTTTGTAATTTTCATGATGTGGTGGAATTTATGTAATTTATTATTTATTTAATTAGTTAATATTTTATGTATTATTTTTAAAAAATAAATTTTTAAACATATGAATTATTTTATTTGATATTTTGGAAAATACTAGAAGATTGAGATATTTTTTTAGATAGTGTGTTTATTTTGAGAGATTACAAAGGTAGATTGAATGGGAAAGTCAATGGAAGGATTAATGAAAAGATACACATAAAAATGTATTAGGGAGAATCTATAGGAAAATAAATAGTGGAGGATTCATTTAACACTTATAAAATTTAATAGACTCTATATTATCTTTATTCTATCATTCATTTGATATTATATTTTTTAGGGGATTAATTCATCAGAATAAAATCATCTTAGATAACACATATTAGGGATTAAGATAATCAATTTCTTACATTAGACTACTCAACTGGCCTCTTTTTTTACTTCCGTATATTTCATTAAATAATTTCTACAGAACAATTCAATAAATGGGTGAGAATAATAAAATTAAAAATATGGAACAAACATGAACCAAGAGAATTATTTGGTCTTAACATAATCATACTATAGGGGAAAACACAAAAAAAATAACTAAGGAGTGAAACAATAATAAAAAAGGAAAAAAATTGAAAACCTCTTCAAATATAGAGTTATATGGTAACCTATGTTCAAAAAACATAACTTGAAAAAATGGATGAACTCTCTAACCTCCTTTTAATTAAAGATAATTCATTAAGTTTTCCTTTAAAAAGGTTTACCATTGTATTGAACAGAACTACGATTCATGCTAGATATTTTTCACATATTTAAAAGTGAATTAATGGATGAACCACCAATTATTCAGGGGAATTTGTAGAGCATAACAACCTCAACTGACCCACCTCTTCAATAGTAAAAGATCATGATTATACACTTCTCTTCCATGTATTAATGTTTTTTTTACAAGTAAATTCCTATATATTACTCACTGCAAGGATGGAAACTGTATCATAATCCACTTATAGTGTAATGTTATACAACATATTTTCTTAGTGTCATGTCTAATTTAAAATACCACAAAACCACTATCAATGGAATAACATACCTTTTGATATCTCCACTTAATCAAGAACTTCTATGACATATCTAAAACATTATCTTGTATAGATTCTTTAAAGTTTTGATATTTTCATTATAGACCTTGGATTCAATCATGGCATTCCTTTTATTATGGTGAATTTCTATTTATCCTCATTTTATATGGTTTACTATAGAGAAAATATTCAACAAGTTATAACAACTTAAAAAGACATTGTTTTCTTAATAGAACCAAATAATATCTTAATTTGGAACTATTTTCATATATTATACCTAACAATACACAACATGATGATTAATCTAATAGATTTCACAAATTTCCAATTTTTGTGGTATGAGGAAAATTAAAAACTCTTGGAATTAATTTATTCTAAATTAATTGTAAGAAACAACATTCTAGAATAAACTCCCACTACTGATTTATTAAAACATAGATGACATGATGCACCTATGTCAGTATACTGAAATTCCAACTTATTAATAATGAATGAAAGAGCATATAATATTCAAGGATTAATTGGAATAATGAAAAAATGAACAAGAAACACATCTACATTATACATAAATTAATCCTAATCAATAGGGGGGCCTATAATATATTATATTAAATAATATAAGATAGTTATAATGTAGTAATCATCAATAAACAAAAGATTCCTTCTTATATTTATAATATATTCCATCTACGGAAAATATTTACAATACCATCAAGAACTCTATGGAGAGTGTGTCTACATCAGTCTAGTTTTCCTTGGTAACCTTCCACATTGTCAAAGACATCTCATAGTGTATGTTTTTCATCTGATGTATAGTGATTGATTTCTAAACTCTTATGAGTTTACAAATATATACGGCTTTGAATAATTTAAGTTAAGTCCTTTGAATCTCTACACTCCTCATTCATACATTCAAGGGGTATGTTTTGGGAACCTACCTCCTACAAATATCATTTGATATACCATATTATTGTTATCCATAATTAGCCACTACCACACCAAAATCATCATCCATGTATCAAAATATTGTTATTATAAAAATTTTATTTTTTTCGTCTTATGGTGTAGCTATAAAATAGTTTTAAGATAATGAGGCCAAACAATATCCCACTTGAGAATCATTTTATGGCATTACAACTAAGTCATCCTTCTGCATTTTCAAACCACTTTTGTTCCCTATGGTCATTTATAGCTCTATTATTAACCTAACATATATTTTTTTATCACATCCCAACCATGTAATAATAGCATATCTCATATTACAACCATTATCAAACATTAAGACGAATTTCAAACTCTATCTACCATCTATAGATGCAGAAAATTTTCTTCTAAATCAGAAATATGATTTCATATTTTAAATTAATGTTCTTTGTGCTTGAAAAACCGATAAAATTAATAGGAAACTGTATTTCTCTCTATAAATCATTAAACGCATTTTCAAATTTCTTTTTATCTTCCATGATCCTCTCACAACCCCTTATAATAGATTAATGCATTCCCATTATAGATTAAAAATGTACTCTTATCTCATTGTTTAATATGAAACTATTTGTTAATGTTTTTACATCCAACTCATAGTTGAGACTCTACAAGTGGACACTTATCCCATAGTGCACATTGAAGTATTATAATCTCCCTTGAATCCTAAAACCAAAATCAACTAAAATAGTCCATCTGTTATAAATAAACAAAATAAATGTACAGAACCATTAATATGCTTGAAGATTCGCATTACCTCTTCCCATTCCTCACTTCCATGATCCTCCATGAACCTGCCAAAAATTCCCAATAATTTTTAAATGACAGGTCACATAAAAAATAAGGAATAAATTAATCTTTTAACTACATCTATATAATGAACTTTTTTTAATTAAATTGATATTTATTCTGTTCATGGTGACTTCACATTTTTTATATTAATATATATAGTGATTGGTGTTATGAAAGGCTTAACCTTATTCATTCTAAAAAATTCAAAATCATTCTATATGTAGTCTAAAAAACTCAAAAACCATTCTCTAGAATGAAATTCCCATAAATTTTACACCCCTAAGATCATGATTTCTATACTAAGACACATAATATTGAAATGTGTAGACAATTATTCTTTTATCTCATCAATCGTCTCTCTTTTAATATTGGGATTTCATATTTTTTTAATATAGAGAAGTATAATGATGATTCTCCCATAACTATATATCTTATCAAAAAAGAAATGATCTTTATTGATATGAAAAAAATTACTAATCCAAAAAGTCATGGAAAATATTATTCCACTACCTAGATTGTTAATTACATCCAAAATGCATCCATTTTGAGTGGCATAAAAGATTCATGTGTTGGTTATTTATGAAACATTTTATAGTATATTTGTAAATTTCTTTATCTAAATCCTCATAATGAATAGATAGCTTCACATGCAACTACTCTAGATGATTTTTTTCCAATTTAACAATGTTGAGAACCACATGAATATTCATGTCTTTAATAACTAGGTAAAAGATAATAGAATAGTATATACCTCATGTTTATTGAAATATATTTATTTTTATCCTTGAATTTAACTTATTTTTATCATCAATGTTCTCTCCAACTGATATACAAATTTATTTTGAATAATATTCTTCTTATAAGGTTTGAACTTTAGTTCCCATATTGTCATAAAAATATATGGAATCAATCTCAACCCCCATGGATACCTCCTCATGATTAAATAAATTAATAATTTTAACCTTATATAGTTTCTTAGGTACTCAGTTATCTATGAGAGTAAGAAAAATATATATCACTTCTATATCCCTACACATATATTTAAATACTAATAGACCTCTATAAATTCTTCTTATTCATAAAACCTTTAAGATCCAACAACATTAGAATATTACCTTCCATTAGTCGACCAAAATCATATATAATCCCCAGTATCTCTAGTACCCCTCTTATTAGAAGAAAAATTAAAATGTGACTATATTAAAAAAATTATTCAAGATACAAAGGTGTTCTAGAACTAACATACTCCCTAAATTCCACAAATTTTGAATAACATATTGATATACAATTAATCAAACCCTAGACTCAAATGATACATTGATCTAATTATAATTTTTTAAAACATTTTGATATTTCCATATGTTCTAATTATTATAAATGAAATTTTAATGACCAAAATACATCTAATATTGGTTTTCCCAAAGTCAAAGTTAAATTTTAGTATAGAAATATTATAAAAACTAACTCACTTATGACATAAACTCTTGATTTTCCCTCTCCATGGAATCAATAAGGATATAATTGAGTGAATTTAAAACTCAAATACATATAGGAGTTTTCTTCTTTTAGAAATAAATAATTTCAGTATACTATTTCTCATCATAGATGATAGTATTTTTTAAACTAAGTAGGTATCAAAATTTAGATCTTCTACAAAAAATCCATTAAAACCCCAATATTAACTCTCATACTCCTTGAATTCTCAAATAACATCTTATATATCTTCTCTATGGCTATATTATGTTCTATAGTACTATGTCTTTTATTTCCAATCCATATTCATCCCCCATAAGAATGTAATAATCTCTCTAATACCACACTCCACAAAATGTTAATACCGTAAACATGTTAGTTTACATCACATTTCTTTTTCTAGGATGACAACCTATTGAAAATTTTTTCAAAATATATAAAAATATTAAATTAAAATGAACACTAAAACAATTCTTGTAGTGTCATCGATGATGGTAACATAATACAATGAACTTCCATGTGAATAAACTGGAGTTGGGCCCCATAGATACATATTGACCAACTCAGAACTCCAGTATTATTATATCATACATTTATTTTATAATGAAACCTTTCACTACATACCAAGTTTATAATATTCATCTATACTATTCTACATGAATCCAATAATCATGACTCATTTATCATGTTGGATTTTTTTTCAATTCGTTACAAATTTCAACTATACTAACATGTCTTATTTTTTTCATGTTATTTCTCTAACATGAATTACACCATAAGGTACACCATTCATATAAAAAAGTTTAATCATTTACTCCATTTACCAAAAAATTTAAACTACATGTAATTATCCTTTATCTCTTTAAAAATTTTATATTGAAAAATATTGCATCTATCTATCCTACAATGATTACCTTTTTCCCTTATCCTAGGTATGTGTCATAGTCCTTCATTCTCTTTCCTACATTAGTTTCTCGTCAAGATAAAGATATTAATCCTTAAATTATCTAATGATTTATCATCAGTAGGATTCACAAAATTAATTATTTTGAATTTATAATTCCTCATTTACCCTCTCTTATACATTTTGTAAAAATAAGCTCAAATGGTGCTTACCTAATACTCAAGTGAAGTAGTTGATCTTAATAATAAACCACTAATACCTTCCAACACATGATTTGAGGATCTAGTTTTGGAAGAATATCATTCTTAGTTGACTCAATTTCATTACAATATTTCATTATATGGAATTTTGTCCCATAATTCCAACACCTGAACCCACATTCCCCCATGATACTCTAGCTACGACTCATTTTTCTATTTCATTTCCTACAACTTTTCAAATTACTGGAATAAACAAACAAATTATGACTATAAATAATATATATATATATATATTATAATATGTAATTTTGATGAGGTTAGTCAATAAAAATTAGATCCATAATTTCTAGAATCCCTATATTAGACTTACAACATTAACTACTCATAATGGTAAAAATTACATCTTACGGTTCTGGGGTTGATGAGAGTTACAAAATTTTTCATTCTGTATCTCTAATTTATCCTTAATTTTTTTAATAGACATATAAAAATATTTAATTCATTAAAATGACCATCCACTAGATTTATATTTAAAATTTTACCATTGTGGACTTCTCATACATATCAACAAGTGAATTCGAATTGTTCAATGCATTTTCACCGCATGGGTTTATATACCACATTCTATTCTAGTAACATATAGATCACTATAATTCATTTCATACCATTTATTTCCCATTATTTATTATTTTTCACTACTATATTGGTACCCATCAAATGATGATCAATATCCTACAATCATAGAAATTGATCTAACTACATCTTCCATATTACACATTTTGTTTCATTAATGTTTTCAATCCTTGCTATAACATAATAAAAATCCATAACATTTAGAGATAGTTAAAACCCACTAAATATTGAAATAGGTACATGGGATAAAGAATTCATAACCATAATTAACTTACTAAGATGAGGGATCAATTATTTTCTTAAATCCTAATCTGAAACATATTTTCAAGGGTTTTGTCATCTGATGATCTATAACTAAAGGTTTGATATAATTTATTGGGACTAATGAAATGTTAATATTCCATAAATTTAATCCATAGAAACATAAAATTTTGAAAAATTGTGCTAAAATTAATCCATAAAAACAATACATCAAAACATAGATGGAAAGATTAACTAAAATAACTGCACAACACTATAATCCTCTAAGAAACTCTAAAAAAATGTTTGAAAGATAATGATTAGAATAAATTAAAGAAAAATAAAAATAAATATATTTATGTGGATATGATGTCAGTTATAATCTATGATTCAAATGAATAAATCTATTTTGTTATGGTATAAAAATGGTTACGCTTTGAAAATCATCACAAAACAAATGACATAATGAAAAAACATTATAATAGAGTCTATCCAGTGAATCTAGTACCACAACCTATTTATATCAACAAAAATTGAGTCTACCTTATTCCAATATTATGAGATATCCCTCCATTTTATAAAATACATCAACTCTCATGACTCCCATTTCAAGTTGAGAATGTATTTTTTTAACACTCTTGCGATTTTACACATTAGTAAGATTTTAAAGTCTCTTATAAAAGTCTATTGCATAACTCTACTCCACCTTTAGTTTGAAAAATGATATTGTTGAGATGGTATGTGAGTATGATATACTCTATAATACCAAATGTAGAATCGAAATAAAAGAGATAGCGAATGAATTATCTAATGATTCTCAAAATACAAGTAGGGGGGTTGAATTGTTGGCTTTAAAAAATTCCTTTGGAACTTTTAAAGATGATTATGATTAATAAGGATAAACAAGATAATTCAAAAAACCTCTATTTATACACACTTTGTTGATTCCAGAAAAATGATTCCGAGAAAGTGATTCCAGAAAATATGGTTCCGGAAATGAAACATAATGAATGTTTAAAATTATGAAGATTCTACCTTAAAGCGTATAGAATATAACTAAATTAGAGTGCAAGTATAAGAAAGTATAAGATAGTTTTACTATCCTCAACAATACAAATGAAGCAGAAAATTTGTAACAAAAAAAGTAAAATTTAGTAAATATTTTAACCCAAAGAGAAGGGTATCCAACAACCTTGGATAAAGGTCCATTGATTTATAATATCAAGAAAGTCGTTCTTACCCACACCAGGGTAACCCCTCGATATTATGATCGGAGTGCGTCTTTCTTTCTCAAAAAGCCACAAACTTCAAGGTAGTCGACACCTCTGCCTTCCTCATAAAGGAACCCATCAACATCAAGGTAGTCGGCACCTCTATCTTCCTATCCCCATTAGCCATCAATTGTACACAGAAACAATCAGAGTCGCACAATGAAAATGTGAACCAGAATTTCAGTACGCACAAAGCAATGAGATTATCTCACACTAGAAATCACTTCAGATCAAAAATTGACCAAAGTATTGAGCTCTTTTAAATGAGATCTTATTTATAGGCACGGATTCAACGGTTTAGCTCCCTCTTCCAATGATCATATTTTTCCTTGAATTTAGGAGGTACCTATACACGTGAAACTCAACCAATAAATTAGCTAATAACTGAAAGAATTACATCGTTTTATAAAAAACAAGTGAGAGAAAAAATATGGTTACATAACTAAAAACCAATATTCGTAATGTAAGGAAATATGAATGTTTAGAGTCTAACAGAAATTGAATTCAGAGTCTATAATACAAATATTCTGTTTTCTAGGAACTCAGAACCTATATTATATAGAATTCTGGCGTCTTAATTTCTCGGAACTTCGGAATCTTGATTCAAAAGAATTCAGAACCAGATCATACAATGTTCGGAGTCAGATTTCATGAGAATTCGGAGTCAGAACTCTTAAGAGTTAGGATATTTTATTTAGATAACTCGGAGTTAAAACTCTGAAAATTTCATAACTAGAATTCGTATTCCGATTTCAGAGTCAGAACACAGAAGAGTTATTAACCAGAATTCGTAATCAGAATTCGGAGTCAGAACATGGAAGAGATCATAACCAGAATTTGTAATCAGAATTCGGAGTCAGAACTCAGAAGATTTTGTAACCAAAATTCGTAATCAGAATTCAGAGTCATATCTTAGAAGAGTTCATAACCAGAATTTTGAGAATTCTGAGAATTCGGATCCTAAAATAGATTGCTTTATATCTAGGTAATTATAGGATTCCGAGGATTTGTTTTCAAATCGAATTTCACACTTAGAAAAATTATGATATGAACAATGAAAACATGTTATGGATAAATTTCCTTAGGGAAGGAAATTTTTCCCAATAGAAGTAAATCATAGGGTAAAAAGACATTTTCCTTGAGATAAGGTGTTTTTGATTATCAAAACAAGAAGGAATTTTAAAGTCATAAGGAAACCTTATTGACAAAACAATCTCCTGTAAGTACGAAGGAATGGAAAAGTCATAGGTAAAACTTTATTGACTTAACAATATCCCCCATTTTACAAAGCACAAACATCCTCACAAAAAAGAATAAAAGGACATAGAAAACCTTTTCTAGACTTTGAAATAAAACATATCTCCCTTTTAATATTGGAAAAGATGAATATGACTAACTCCCCCTTAGGCTTTGGAACACTAAGGATCATATTCTAGATTTCTGAAATGAGTTTTTTTTATTTATCATAAATACAGAAATCACTGTAATGAAAACTCTCCCTTAGTTAAACTCTCCCTTACTCAGGGATATTTCTTGTTTTCTTAGAATTCTTTTTCCTTCTTGCCATTTGTGATTTTCAAAAAGAATTTGTGGGAATGAAAAGAAAATATGGTACCTGAAATATTAGTACAAACATTCAAACAAAAACAAACAACCCAAAATTTCATTAAGATTAGAATAATGTGTACAAGGAAAGAAAATACAACAAAAGATAAAATTTATTTTCCTTCCTTTTCCTTGGGTATCAATTTCTTGACAATGGTTTTCAGCTTCCTTAGCTCCTTGTGATCTTCCTCTGATTGCTTCTCTAAGGCTTTGATCCTATCATCCTGAGCCATTAGAGCCTCTGCATGAACCTTCAACTAGCCTTCTTGATTTACTATCATTTATTCAATCTCGATTCGGAGATCCCTTTCCCTCTTCCAGCTTTGAGCAACATAGTTCAGCTTACTTTTTAGATCCTTGAACTCTTGAATCCGATTATTCTGCTCAATATTTAGCTTTTCCTTAAATAAATTTGTGAGATCCTTGATTTTTCTATCTTGAATATCAAAATTTTCCTTAACATCATCTTAAAACTCATCAAGCTCTTTCAAATCATCAACTATATTTTTTGACCAGTCGACTACTTTCTTACTAGATTTTCTGTGGGTATCATTGTTGATAAGGAAATTCTTGTGATCAGCTTCAATAATTACACACCTATCCATCACCATGGATACATAATCCGATTTCTGGTTCATGCTATGTTGAAGCATCTGACATCTAGATTCAATGGTTGGAATGATCGGAATGGTTTCAATAAGATTATTCAGAGATTGAATGACAAAATCATGTCCTAAAGCTGATGACTCTGAATATAACACTTTTCTTGGTGATGGTTCTTCCTCTAGCTTGACAAGCTTCATTTTAGAAGATGTGATAGATTCCTTCTTCATTAAATTTTATTTCATTGGGGTGTCAACAACCACTTGTTTGCCCTTACTGTTTCTCGAAATGACTTCCTCATCTAAAGACTCATGCTCGCTTTTAGAAAACTGAACAATTTTATCTTCATCAATTTTTTCTTTATAAACTCCTACCTCAATATTCATAGGATGAATGAAGTGATGATTATAACTATCTTCCTCAGATAATTTTTTCACTTCCTCTTCAGCTTTCTCATCAATTCCAGGGGTACCATGTTACGAAGATCCATCTTGAGAAGTCCGGATTGATAATTTTCCGGATGGACTTTCCTTCTAATGAAATTCTTCCACTTGCTTAATCAGATATTTTGTATCATCACTACTTATTTATTCTTGTACTTCTTTCGCATCTTCCTTTCTTCGACAACCTTCTCTAGTACTTTTTCCAGAGTAATTAACTTCTTCCCCAGAGTCTCAGGTAAGGGTTCTCCTAAAAATGATTTCTGTACTGGCATATTCTCAGATGCTATTTCAGTGGCCTTTAAATGAGATTGGAAAATTTCAGCCTCAGAAAATTTCTTCATAAGATTATTCTCATTAACTTTATTCTCATGCTCTTCAGCAGTCTTCTCTTTTAGAGCCTTGGCCTCAGTGGGATCCAAGCCAAACTATCGCTCTCCTTCTTTCTAGTTCTTTTTTATCTTCCCTCTCCTTGGGAACAATCTTATATAGATATGATTTCTATTTCCTGGGATTTGGAGGTGCGGATTGGGTTGCTTTATCCTCTGGTATTTAATCTATTTCTTCAACTTCCTTCAGTTCACTCTTTTTTCCAGCCTTCATCGATGGTTCAGCCTCTTCGACATTTTTCGGAACGGCTTCTGCTTCTCCCACTGGTAGATCATAAAACTCTCTAGAATCTTTAGAAAATCCAAAATTTATTCTTTTCAAAGTTTCATCACTAACTGACATAACATTCAAATTACTCGGCTTGGAACAATAAGGAATCTTGAAGGACTCACAACATCAGACAACCAACTTGGAGAGTAGGGTAGGATACATGATTATCTGTGCCCTCAAATTCCCATTCATGATATTCTCTATCGTAATGAGAATATGCTTCATCAGATTGATCTTCCTTAGATTTACCAAAAAATCCATGATATACATATCAGTTTTCATCAGTGTGTCCTTATCACCCTTTCTCAGTATGATAAAACCCTGAACCCATAATTCAAGCATCCGATTGTTTGTGGGAAAATGAGATATCTTTGTGGTCTTGACATCTGAAAGCCCAAGACACTACAAAGCCTTCACCTTCCCAAAAATTCCTTGAACATCTGGTAGGTTGTGGGAACAAAATTTGTCTTCCCATTCATAAGATAGTCCTACCAACCTAGCATCCTTGGTATAAGAATGTGCATAAGTTTTACCATAACTCTTGAATGAAAACTTATCTCTCCCTTATTCCTTAAAGAAACTAACTGAGTTATAAAACTCAATGAGTAGATCTGGATACACAATATCCTAAGCTCATGTCTTTGAAATGGATACACTCTCCCAACCATTAAGCTTTATATTCTTTGAAATAATAGTATCATACTTGTTGATGAAGTTTGGATACACCAACCTATCCATGTATACTTTCCACTCCGCAATCGGCTTGACAGAAGAAATATATTGAGAAGGAACTTCACTAGACATTCAGAATTGAGAAAATTTTGAAAATCCGGAATGGGCTTTTGATGTGGGACAGAGATTAGACATGCAACTGCTTGAAAACCGAAGTGGCACAACCATCGGGGGTCCCCTTTTATAGGTGTTGATGTGACAGTTCATCTTCCCATCTCAATATAATGGCTAAGAATTATCCAGGTCATATCTGACGGTTAAAATGATAGCCACAAGGAAAATTTTGCAGGATCCAATCTTTTGAGGTTTTTAATGGAAAATATTCAGATTTAAGGAAACTAGAATCTGAGAAATTTTAAAAACACAAAAGAAAATACCAGCAAGTAAAAGGTGATTATGAAAACACAAGAAATATTCAAACCTTTCAGATTGCTAGGAAGATTATTCGTATTGCGGAAAATTATTCTTAAAGGAATTTAGATTCTGAAAATAAACTTGAGTACGGATAACAAATTTAGTACGGAGATCTTCATTACGAAAATCATCGTCACGAAAATCTTCATTATCAAAATGTTCATTACGAAAATTTTTATTATGAAAATATTCATGAAGAAAATTATCCTTACGAAAATATTCATTACGAAAATATTAAATATGAAAAATATGAAAAACCTCAATAAGAGAAATATGAAAACAAAACTGACTACAAAAAAATTTTCATTAATTTTTTTTTGAAAACATCATTAATTTTTTTTAAAACTAACAAGAAAATGTACTCCCCCTATGAAATGGAGTTTGTTACTATAAGCAGATTGATTCCACATGACGTTAACAAGGAATATTACATTACAATTATCATTCCTAACTTCTGTTTAATGAATTCAAATCTATCGGATGGTAAATATTTTGTGAAAATGTCACCAAGTTGATCTTGAATTCCGATAAATTGAAGAATGATATCCCCTTTTAGTGTGTGATCCCTAAGAAAGTGATGCCTAATATCTATGTGATTTTTACAAGAGTGATGTGCAAGGTTTTTACTAAGGGAAATGGCACTTGTATTATCACACAAATTTTTTGTTTTGGTAATTCTCATACCATAGTCTGTGAGTGTGTGTCGCATCCACAACACTTGAGCACAACAACTTCCAGCTGTTACATATTTAGCTTCAGCAGTGGAAAGTGATGCTGAGTGTTACTTCTTGTATGACCAAGAAACTAATGAATATCCTAAGAAATGAAATGTTCTGGATGTAATTTTTCTATCCATTCTACATCCACCAAAGTCAGCATATGAAAAAAAAATTTAAAACAAAATCATTTCCAGGGGTATAAAAGAGTCATAAATCCATGGTTCCCTTTAAGTAGCGAAAAATTATTATCCCTGCCTTTAAGTGAGATTCTTTAGGAATGGATTGATATCTTGCATATAAGTATACTGGAAACATTATGTCTTGATGACTAACTGTCAAGTAAATTAATCTTCCTATCATACATCTAAAAGATGTTTGATCTACTGGTTTTCCAACATCATCAAGATCAAGTGTTTTTGAGGTACCAATAAAAGTACTAATACTCTTAGTGTTGTCATATCCAAACTTTTTTAGAAGATATTTAATATACTTGTGTTGGAATATGTAGATTCCTTCTGGTTTTTGAGAAATTTGAAAACCAAGGAAAAATGTTAACTCAACCATCATACTCATTTCAATCTCAGATTTTATTAGATCTATAAAGGAATCAGTTAAAGATTTCTGAGTTGAACCAAACCTAATGTCATCAACATAAATTTGAACAATCAAAACATTTTTATTATCTTTCGTTATAAAAAGGGTTGGATCTGCATTTCCTGTGACAAAGTTATTTTGAAGAAAAAATCATTTAAGTCTATAATACCAAGATCGAGGGCTAGCTTAAGTCTATACAAAGATTTGGTAAGTCTAAAAACATGATCAGGATGTTTTGTATCTTCAAACTCAGGGGGTTGTTCAACAAATACTTTCTCTTGAACATAACTATTAAAGAAAGAACATTTCACATCCATTTGAAATATTATAATATTGAATAATGATGCAAAGGCATGTAGGATATGAATAGATTCAATTCTAGCTACTGGAGCATAGGATTTTTCATAGTCTATTGCTTCTTGATGATTATATCCTTTACCAACCAATATAGAATTATTCCTTACTATGATTCTGTTTTCATCACATTAATTTTTGAAGACCCATTTTACTCCAATAACAGATGTTTACTTAGGTCTTTCAACCAAGGTCCAGACTTTATTCCTTTCGAAATCATTTAGTTCATCCTTTATGGATTTAATCTAATCATCATCACCTAAAGCTTCATCAATTATTTTTTGTTCTAATTAGGAAACAAATTCTAGATGTTCTGCTTCATTTCATAAGGAACTTCTAGTCCTTACAGGTTGATTCACATCACCAATGATGCTGTCACTGGGATGATTCTTTAGAAACAACTGATTTGGGTTTTGTAAAACTTGTTCATCAGCAAAGGGTAGGAAATATTCTGGGGTAAATGTTTCAGAAGTATCTTCTTGGACATTTTCCTTATCAGAAGGATCTTCTAACAAATTTTGATAATCAGTTTTTAAAAACAAATCCGAAGATTTAGGTTGGGGTTGTTTAAAAAAAAGGGATCAGTTTCATCAAATTTCACATGTAATGTCTCTTCAACAGTATAAGTGTTTTTGTTGAAAACTCTATAAGCCTTAGAAGTTGTGGAGTATCCTAAGAAGATTAATTCATCAGATTTTGGTGCGAATTTATGAAGATTATATTTAGTATTCAAAATTAATACCGTGCAACCAAAAACTCTAAAGTAAGAAAGTCTTGGTTTTCTACCACTCCATAACTCATAAGGAGTTTTATTATGAAAAGGTCTAATCAAAACATGATTTATATTATAAAAATTAGTACTTACAACATCACCCCAAAAAATTTTGGCTACAAAATACTTAATCAACGTGGTACTAGTTATCTCTTGAAAAATTCGATTTCTTCTTTCAACAACACAATTTTGTTGATGTGTTCTGGGTGATAAGAAGTTATGAGTAATTAATTTTCTACTACAAAAAAGTTTCAAAATCTAAATTTTGAAATTCTACACCTTGATAACTATAAATATTTTTCAATGGAATAATTTTCTCATTTTTTACTTGGGCTCTAAAACTTTTGAAATAATAAAAAGCTTCAGGCTTCTTTTCTAGAAAATAGACCCATATAAATCTGGTGTAATCATCAAATAAAACAAATACATAATACTTTCCCCCAATGCTTCTGGTTTGTGTAGGACCAAATAGATCCATATTTACTAACTATAATGAATCATAATTTGAGACTTCACCGATTGATTTAAAACTTTATTTATGTTTCTTTACATATTGACAAGGGTCACAAACTTTTGAAGAATCAAATCTACGCTATGGTAGATCCTTAACAAATATTTTCTTAGAAAGTGTTCATAAGTTTCTAATGTTATAGTGTCCTAACCTTTTATTCCATAACCAAGACTGATCTTTCATTGCACTAAGGAAAGGTAGATCTCGGATCATAAGGTCTTCTGTGTTTACTGTTTACACATTCTCTTTCCAATGGGCAGAAATAATAAACTCTTCCTTGGAATTGTGTACTAAGAACTTTTCATTCCTAATATTCACAAGGTAACCTTCATCACATAATTTTATTATGATAATGAGGTTGTGCTTAAGACCCTTAATGAATAAAAAATTTTAAATCAATGTTTTTTCAAGAAGAACGATGTTACATATACTAATAATTTCTCCCTGGGCATTATCTCCGAAAGGTAATTTCCCTCCTTTCGTCATGATAATATTTTCAAATTAGTTTTTGTTACCAGTCATATGCTGGGAACATCCACTATCCATGTACTATATATTGTTGTTGGTACTTTCTTTATTTTCTTGAAAATAAGAAAATGTTCGGTTTTCGAAATCCAAACTTTCTTGGATCGGGAAATCTCAGAAAGTAAAATTTTAGGCACCCACAGCTTTTTAGAAAAATAGGCATTATGGAATCATAAAGATTGGGTTTTTTTTAAGGAACAATTTTTTGCCCAGTGTCCACCACACTAACACTTAGTACAGAATAGAACACTTTGAGGTACAAAGTAATTGTTACTAAAAATCAGTTTAGAACCAGTATAACCAAAACCATAACTATTCCTTAGAGGAAGGATTTGGGAATAAATTTTATAAAAAATTTCCCTGCCCAAGGTAATGTTTTACAAACACTTCCTTAAAGAAAAAATTTCATATTTTTGTTTGATAACTAAGTTCTTGTCTTCTAAAACATTTGATTTGGAACTAGAGCTAGGCTTGAATACATTATTCTTAGAAATTACGTTTTCTAGATATTTAGAAAGTTTATTCCTCTCAAAATTTAAATCCTCAAGATTTTTTGAAATACATTTGAAATCAAAATTTGTCTTATCAAGATCTTTAGAAATATCTAATATTTACTTAGTAAGAATAGTATTCCTAGATTTTTCCTTATCATGTTTTTTCATGATTCTGGAGTTCTCAATCTCAAAGACTTTGGAAAACCTATAAACTTCATCATAGGAAGGTAAATTATTGCCTTCATCAGAAGAATATTCTTCATTCAAAGAGTTATAATATTTGTCATTACTACAATTTTAATTTAAAGAAACTTTGGTCATTGATTCAGCATTGTGTACCCTAGCCATTAAATAATGATTTCTAATAGGAAATATGGCTATTAGGCCATGATTCTTATGTCCAAAAGATTCATAATCTGAATATTCATCTGAAGAGTCACCACCACTAGCACTCCATGTGTCATTAGCTTTTAATACATTTGTTGCTTTAGCCTTGTAATACTTCTTTTTGTTTCTCACTGAATTCCTTTATTTTCTTACTTTTCATTTGAGCACAGGAAAATAAGGTCTTACGTGTCAATATCTCTTGCATTCATAACATGTAACTTCTGAATCTTTCTTATCATTCCTTTCTTTCTTCTTGTATTAGGACTGAAAGTTCCTCTGTCTATCTATTTTGTTAATTTTTCGAGTAAGATTTTTTGATTCATTATCTGAGGATTCACTTCCACTAGATTCAGATTAGATAATAACCTTATTATATTTGGATCTAGTTACTCTTTCAGTAGTCTTAGATTTCATATGGTTTGATGTAGTAGTAAAAGCAACATTTCCAATCCCATTATTCTTCTTTACATTATCAGCATCTCTCTTCATTCAAGTCTCATGCTGAAGAAGAGTTCCAAACAGTTCATCTATGGAAATCTGAGTAACCTTTATATTCTCATCAATAATAGTTCTCTTGGATTTCCACTCATTGGGAATGATTTTTATGATCTTAATTACAAGATCATCATCATTCAATCCTTTCTCACCCATGGATTTAAACTATTCACAATAGTCACGAATCATTGTTGCACCTTACATATAGGTTCTCTATAAGGAAAGTTAAAGACATGAGATTCAGCTCTGAGTATGGATTTTCATGTTTCAATTACTTTGGAAGTTCCAAAGTGTGTAACTTTATGTTTCTTCCATATACAATTTTCCCCTACACAAGATGAAATTTGTCTATATATATTTCTAGTCATGGAGCAAAGAAAAGTATTGTGTACCTTATAATTCAGTTGATATTCCGAATTTTCATGATTTGTGAAGGTAATAACTTCTTTGTCAGGGATTTTATATCCTCTAGTAAGCATAAAAAAATAATCAACACCAGTATTGATAATGAAAGTCTTCATTTGATCTCTCCAATATTCGTAATCATTTCCATAAAGAATATGTGGTCTAGTTGGATAGAGATTTTCTATTGAACCAACATTGATTCCATCCATATTAAAGAAAATTACTTCCACAAAAACTTGTTAGTAATAAAGGTTTATAAACAAGGAAAATATTCCTAAGCATGGAAAATATAAAACAAGATTATCTCTAAGAAAAAAATGAATTCGAACATTATGATTCCGAAAAGATGATTACATGAAACGCATGAGAGGAATTCTCTTCTGAATCTAATCATGAGATTAATTCAGATTGAACCAACCCTCTGATACCAATTGTTGAGATGGTATGTGAGTATGATATACTCTATAATAGAAAATGTAGGATTGAAATAAACAAGTTACTAAATAAAGTATCCAATGATGGTCATAATACAAGAGGGGGTGAATTCTAGGGTTTAAAAAATTCCTTTTGAACTTTTAAAGATGATTATGTTTAACAAGGTTAAACAAAATAATTCACAAAAACTCTAGTTCTACACACATGCTTGATTCTAGAAATATTATTCCGAGAAATTTATTCCAGAAAAGATGGTTTCGGAAAAGAAACTTACAGAAAGTTTACAATTATGAAGATTCTACCTTAAAGCATATAGAATCTAACTAAATCAGAGTCAAGTATAAGGAAGTATAAGATAGTTATACATTCCTCAACAATACAAATGTTGTGGAAAACTTGTAACAAAACAGGGAACATGTAGTAAATCTTTTAACCCAAAGAGAACGGTATCCAACAACCTTGGATAAAGGTCCATTGATTTATACATTCAAGAATGTTTGTCTTACCCACACTAGGGTAAGACCTCGATACAAAGATCGGAGTCTGTCTTGCTATCCACGCAAGCCCTCAACATCAAGGTAGTCGACACCTCTGTCTTCCTCAGCAAAGAATCCCTCAACATCATGGTAGTCGGAACTTCTATCTTCCTATCTTCGGAAGCCCTCGATTGTACACAGAAACAATCAGAGTCCAATAAAGAAAATCTAAACCAGAAGTTCAGTACACACAAAGCAATGAGAGTATCCCTCTCTAGAAATCACGTCAGAAAAAAATTCCAAAGTACTGAGCTATTTCAAATGAGATTCTATTTATAGGCATGGCTTCAATGGTCGACTCCCTCTTCGAATGGTCATATTTTTCCTTGAATTTTGGAGGGACGTTTATATGTGTAACTCAACCAATGGTTAGTTAATAACTGAAAGAATGAAATCGTTTTATAACAAACCAAGTGCGAGAAAAAATATGTTTAAATAACTAAAAACCAGTATTCTGAATGTATAGAAATATTAATGTTTAGAGTCTAACCAAAATTTAATTCATAGTCTATAATAAAAGGATATTCGGATTCTTTTTTCTAGGAGCTCGAAACCTAAATTCTTTAGAATCCTGGACTCTGGATTTCAAGGAAATTCAAAATCTGGATTCACAAGAATTCGGAACCATAACATACAATGTTCGGAGTCAGAGTTCATGAGAATTCGGAGTTATAACTCATGAGAGTTTAGAGTCTGTATTAAGAAAACTCAGAGTCAGAACTTCGAAATGTTTGTAACCAGAATTCATATTCAGAATTCGGTGTCAAAACATAGAAGAGTTCGTAACCAGAATTTGTAATCAGAATTCGGAGTCAGAACATAGAAGTGTTTGTAACTAGAATTTGTAATAATAATTTGGAGTCAGAACTCGGAGGAGTTTTAACCAGAATTCATAATCAGAAATCGAAGTCAAAACTTAGAAGAGTTTGTAACCATAATTCCGAAAATTCTATGAATTCGGATCCTAAAACAAAATCCTTCATATCTAGGTAATTATTGGATTCTGAGGTTTTGGTTGCAAAAAGAATTTTACACATCAAAAAATTATGATATGAACAATGAAAACTTGATAATGATAAATTTCCATGGTGAGGAAATTTTTCCTTATAGAAGTAAAACATAGGGTAAAAAGATATTTTCCTTGAGATAAGGTGTTTGTGATTTTCAAAACAAGAAGGAATTGTAAAGTCATAAGGAATCCTTATTGACTAAAAAATCTCCTCTAAGTATGAAGGAATGTAAAATTAATAAGGAAAACCTTATTAAATCAAAAGATATGTTATAGTTTCATACACCCTAAATCCATCATATGATTTTCTATAATTTGTTGTTATATATAATAGTCATTTTCCCACCACTATAATCATCATACAAGATTTAGAAGTTAGGAATTTGAAATTTCTCTATCCACTGGTCTGAAGGATTAGCTAAAAAATGGTTTCACATGGAAAATCTAATAAAATCGAGTTAATATAAATTAAATAATATATTCTTTATATTTGTAGTGTCCACATGATCCTCCACCATGCAAGTTATCATCCATGCTTCATTGAGAGAACAGAACTACAATTTTGCAGAACGCTGGCCACACATTATATAAATCCACAATACCTCTTGAATTCCCCAATGTAATTTTTATATTGAAAAAATAGATGAGAATAATATAAATTTTTGAATCCCTAATCAATAACACTATTCTATTTTACCACATGTATGAGCCTACTAATTCTATACCATGAATTCTAGAAACTCTATCACATATCATCTACATTCTAAGAGATTTCATTATATCTGAATTCAACTATTATCGATGAATCTACCCCTATATAAAACTATTTTTGGATGTTCTTGAATCATGAAACAATTATACACCCATTTGTATAACATCGATCCATTTTATCCACAATTGCTCAGCATGTCAAAGGAAAGCATCGATGCATTTTCCCCCTCTATATTCTGGCCTAGTTTGGACCCTCATAAATCTCACCTACCCATATGGGGACATTCTAAAACAATCATAAGCATTTGTACATCATTGTAAAAGTTTCAAAATAAAAAAAAATCACCAAAACATTGAAATGAATATGTTTAGGAAAAGTGGTTTCCCATCATTTGGAATTGATGTGGTTATGGTCAATAATCCATTTCCCTTTTAGAATTTTAGTACCTCTAAAAATATTCCACCACAATTAAAATGGGACACCATTGGTCAACAATATGACTTGCATGTTTCAAAATAACCAAATAAACATGTACTACCAATATTGGTACATTGAACCTAAGAAATCAATATGTTGAAATTTGATGAATGAATTCCATATTGATCCTCTATATTCATCTAGACTTCTTAGTCAATTTCTAAACCCCTTCACCATGACTCCAATTATTAGTGTATTTACTATTGTTTAAAAAACTACCATTATAGGTCTCTATTATAATTCCTGACACTCCCACTACTTCTCAACTTTCAACCTTCTCACCATCATCTTGTCTCTTTTCCCCAAAGATCTTCATTTAATAAAATATTCAAAAACATGGACATTGTTAATGAGGAAATAAAACAAAAACTATTTCACTACATTTTCCATACCCATTGATACCCCATTCATGTGAATCTCACACGATCGACAAACCTCACCCTTTTTATTAATTTATCATTGAAAAAATATCATACAATAATATCAATTCCATGGAGCACTCATTGCATCCCAATAAGAATCCATTCAATAAATTAAACAAAACCACAAACTTTTCCAATGGTTAAAAGTGATCCCAACTTAATATTTTGGGAACATGAATCATCTTCCCTTATTGTATACTTATTGTTGACAACTAGAAAAAAATATTATTACTTTTCTGAGTTTTGAAACACATAGTAATATAAAAAGGTCTCCCTCTCGACTAAGGGGTTAGTAAAACATCCATAACAAATATCCATAATATAAGTTGTAGTCAAAAGTATCTTTTTACATGCACAGTTTGATACATATAACCAAGATTCAACTGATAAAAATTAACTAGTTTTACTAAACATCTTTAATAGATTGGTTTAATTAACAACTTCCTTTAATGTATTGCATTATCTCATGGCTACACATTTTGGAACTATCCATTGCAGTTTTATTAATGAATTATCATTCAACCAACATCCTTACATCCAGATAATTCCCATCAACCAAATTTCTATGTTACCTATGAGTAAAAAATATAACATTCTCTTAAATCTACATTTCATATCACTAAAATATAATTTTATTCATTAATATATTTCCACACCATATAGATGAAATAATACAAAACCCAATAAATATAAAAGGCATAAAAAGAGTGGTAATTTCTTTTAAAAATATTGTCAAAGGAAAAGGGAAAAATAATTCCACGGAACAATGATCTGGACCCCAAACCAGTGTATGAAAACATGCATAATCTCTAGTAAATATAAACACCAATAAAACATTGTTCTTAGAGATCTCGGTATATTATTCAACATTAAAACTACAAGAGACATCTATAAATAATTATGTGATACCAAATAGTGGGTGGTTCAGTCATAAAAATGACACATGTTATCGTACCACATGTTGGTAGATTCATTCATCAAAGAAACTCCAACTATGATACCACTTGTTAGGGATTAAATCACGTCAAACCCTCCTTCATGATTTATCTATCTCCTATGGTTTTGTTACTCTAGATTCCACAAGATAGTATGTTTTGATAAATACAATGAACATGAAAGGATAAGGACATGAAAAATGAAATTAAATGATAACAACATAAGAGAATTATGTGGATTATACTAAATCCTACTCCCAAGGATAACATGTTACAACATTTATTAAGGAGAGAAACTATGGTTTCAAAGGAACCATCTTCTGAACACAAATAAAAATATAAAGATAAAAGGGATCCAATATTATATAACCCAATATAGATAAATGGGATAACTATAGTGAAATATTGTTTGTAATAAATCATCCATTGGTGATAGATGTCGAAATTCCCCCACGAGAATGAATTCCACTCCAATTCAGTGTGTTTCATTCAATCACATTGAAAAGTTTCCCACAACCTCTATTTATCTAGGTTATATTGAGATTATGTCTTTTGTTATTGGTATTATCACCTTATAAAAATTGTGTTTCAATAACCACTTGTTTGAGGAAATTATTTGAGTATCACCACATCAACTAATGCACTGGGTGAACTGTTTTTTATCCAAATTCTTGATAACTTCTCATGAATTCAAGTTCATTCTTCCATAAAAAATTTCATTAGATTATTCGCCTATATTCTAGAATCTCAAAAATCTAATGAATCTAAATTAATACTACAAATTCCAACCAATTAATCAAACACATCATCTGACAATATAATGTTAGTCCAACACAATGTTGAACCAACATAGCCTATATCATCGAAAATATTTTTCTATCAATAGCTCCACTTTCTAAAAAAATTAATTTCTATATTTTTATTAAAATTATGTATCACATACTCTTAAATTTGAATGGTAATACTGTTTTTTTGTACATGATATACAATTTACTTTTTGGAAGGTTAAATAATCATTATCTCTATTGAATAAGTTTTATTGAGAAACGATAACATCCAGAAGTTCCAACAACATTAGTAGAAAAATATTTTCACCTTTAAACCCAACAATTGTTTGGTAGATTATTCGTAATAATCATGAATATTTAAGATGCAGTAAAATTAAATATAACATATTCCATGTAAATAAAATTGATTGAATTATTATTGTAGTAAAATAATTGAAATTCTATGAGTTGAGAAATGGCCATTTTATTATTGAAATTGATAATGGTGATATTTAAATTTGTTTATTTCTTGAAATATAAACTCTATGATAAAATAATTTTAATTCATAGATATTAAAATGGATCAATGGTCGATCTTTAATAACTATGTAAATATGAATGAAATATTTATTTAGTTTGATTATTAATTGTGGTCTAAGTGTAAATTGTTTAATATAATTTTAACGCTGTAAATTGTTATTGATAATTATTTATGAATATTTTTTTAAGAATTTCATAAGTCGCTAAATTGAAATTTAGATCCCATATTAATGAAAACTCATAGTAAAAAATTTGATGTTAAGTGGTGTTGAATTTATAAATATGGAAAGAATCATGATTATTCACAATGGGGGTGTTTACCGTTTTTATAAAAGTGTTTTACATTGATTTTGAGTTTTTTGGGAAGAAGTGGTAGTAAATTAAACATGTACATATCATATATTTATGATAACATGACATATTATCGATTATGAGGACCTTTTTGTGTCTCAGTTATCCCTAATGGTTTAAATTCATTATGGTATTTCCATCATGACATACATAAATTTCATTTTTCATGAGGGTTGAGTAGCCAAATGAGTATGGGATATAATGATTCTAGAATTAGATGATTGTTGTGTGGGAATTAGAATTTAATATAAACCAATATATAACCTCTCAACATTGAATTGATGGAGATTTGAGTTTGAAATCATATGGTAGATTATTTAGATTGATTATAAATGGATCCTTATTATGTGTTGGTCATGTGATGAGGTTGTAGAAAATAAGTACACAACGGTTTGGAAGAATGTTAATGAAATATTACTCCATCATATTTAAAATGTTTTAAACCTAAGAATACATGTGAATAAGTTATGTTGTATGGTCATAATCCATATGATCTTTGAATGTATGGTGTCTGAGGTGAGAGAATCAATTTATTATTTGATATTTAATCCATCTTTGGATGGTGATAGTGATTTCAACATTGTGATATATTATATAAGAGTGTTTTTTATATAATATAAATATCATGTAATTTTGATGATAATTATAATATTATCGATGATGCGACTATCCCTAAATGATGTTTGATGTGTGGTGTTAATAACATAAGTTGAGAAGGGGAGAGTTGTAACACCCCGAACTTCCACGATACGCTTCTCTTTCAATAATGCAACAGCTTGCATTGTACGCAAGTTCGAGATTCTAACACACCGCGACCAATCAATGTAGAAGTTATGAATAGTAATACCCACTTTTTGAAATTATATATATTTTATATTTCAAAATGGACTTCATTTTTGTATTCGTAATATCAAAATTATCCTATGTTTATTTTTTTGTAATTTTATGAGAACTTCCAATTTTTTATATGAATAGTGAAATCTACTTAAAACAAATTTTTTAATCAAAATAATTAATAGTGATAAATTATACTATTTAGTGGTTTTAATGTATAAATATAATATATTTTTACCGTTTTATCCAATGGTTTTCATTAGAATTAATTTCACTTTCAAATTGGACTTAAACAATTGTCAATCTTTTGATATATATTATTTCTTAAAAACACGCTATTTGTTGTGACAGCGGGAATTAATTATAAAATTAATTAATTCAACTTATATTTTTGAAATTTCATAAAATAGAAATAATTTTTGAATTCGGAATATCATTTATAGCTTAGGGTAAAATTTTGGCATTGTTCTGAAAAACATCAATTTTTGATGAATAGTGAAACCACTAAGTGGTAGTTAAATAACTGATATTTCAGTTAAATGAAATATTACCACTTCTGTGATTTTATTTTCAAAAATAATACATACATGGTTTTCATTAGGAAGTAAAATGTGGTTCAATGGGATTTAAATAATTTTTTGGTGAAAAGTAACTTTTATGTTTAATTAATCGCGATTAAAGGTAATTAGTGAAATTTAAGGTAATGATAATGTTATAATAATATGAAATGACCTTGACACATGTCCTACCCCTATTGGATGAGTCATGACCGACCAAGAAAATATATGGGTCAACTTGGGGACCTAATGGAGCCACTTTGGTAGGAAAATTACATTAAAAACTTTTTATTTAATGATAAAATAAAAATCTCACAAACATGAGTTCTTTTACTAAAACAATTTTTAAATGGGGTTATACAAGTCATATTTTTGACTATAAATATTTATTAGAAAGATAAAAATATTTCCTACATCATGATGATTTTTTTATTATTTTAGACATTAAATAAATTATAATATTTATGACACAACGATGATGCAGCGATTACCTCATTAATTAACGATTTAAATAAAATGAAAAGATAATGTAAAATATAAGGCGTACACTTGTCCAAATCCTATTGGATGAGTAGATTTAAAACCATTATCACCTTATCCTCTAATAAATGGCCCCCACCTCTAACATTTTATTCACACCTTAAACCCATTTGGCTCAGCCAACCTCTGCCCAAATACTCTCCCAACTTCCATATATTACTCCTATAAGCCTCAATTTGGGCATAAATCTTCCCAAGGAATCCTTTGGCTCAAATCAAAAAGAGTTACCCGATTTTAAGGTAATGTCTTCTCTTATGTTATTTTGTTTTATTTTGCTTATCCAACCCCCTAAACTCTTTTTATTAATATATTTTGTAACCACACAAGTATCCTATGTATACTAGTATGTTTTTATAAGAATTATTCGAGCTACACTTACACACACCTACATCTAATGTTTAAAGAACATACTATTTCTGTGATTGGTGAAATACTGCCTCACGAAACGATGATTGTTCAATATTCTTTTAACACCTCTAATGGTGGCCATTATGATGAAACTATTTTTATATATGATATATAATATGTTTATGTATTACTTAAGCTTCTGTATTTTTCATTTATGCCATACCTTTATGGTTTCCATTATGGGTAAACGCGATATCTTCATTTTAGGAAGTGCGGACTACCGCCCCCTCAAAGTGATTGGAATCGTTAATTCCATATGTGGGATGTATAAAGGATGGAGTAAATGTTATTATATATGATATTATACTGGAATTAAAATATACCTTTATATCATTATGATTTCATTAAATACTAAATATATACGAAAGTAGCGTTCATGCGTACGTACGGCTTACCGTCTCCAGGAATGGTGCATTTCATTTCTTACCTCTAAACGTTATGGAATATTATAAATACATGTATATACTGGATATATATGATATATATGATATCTATATCATGAGTATAATTCTGGATATAATGGATATTTCACCACATTAACAAATTGTAATTATAAGAAGTCTATTTTTGACTCAAGTACCAAAGATCGAAAAAACGACCGTTATTAACTTAAATAATTACATAATGTTCATAACTTGGTAATAACTGATAAATAAAATAATAAACATGAAAATGGTTCTTAAGAAATTATAAATTAACTCTAGTTTATTATTTAGGAGGTTAAAGAATGGTCGAGTCAAGACAGACACAATGTAAGGGAACTTCTTAACCCAATTTCCATTCTTTGGGTTAATCTCCTACTTTCAAATTATGTCATGATATTATTATTTCCTATCTCTTATTTGTAATTTTTTATATGTACTTATATTGAATACAGATAATAGATATATTTTGTTTAAAATTATATTTTTAAGGGACTTCGTCTCAATCTCCATTCATTGAGACATATTTTGTTTTATACACAAATTTCTTTTATACGGTGTATAAACCCCTTTGACTTTTACGTTTATTGAAAATGAATCTTTTTATACGAAGGTTTTTACTAAAAGACAAAAAAGGAATTTTTTTCTTGTCATACGTATGAGGCGACAATGACTTCTCCTCCTCCATGACCATTATTTGAGTTTCGGCTTCCTCTACAAGCCATAACTCTTTTTAAATGGAAAATAAATACCAAGTTTTAATTTTCTTTTATTTTGGTATTGAAAATGGTTTTGATAATGTTTTTATTATATCAATGTGTTGTATTGATATCTTGCGATTGAAGTGTGGAAATCTTATGTTTCCTTTATGCATGTTTTATGTGATACAATTATGTTATGGTTTATGATATGTTTAAACCTGTTCATATGAGGAATGCATTGGACTTAATAAGTGACGGGTGGAGCCCACTATAGCTCCTCGATGAATCGGTAGGTCTCATGAGACAAACTAGTGTCTTGGTATGAGGCCTTGACAAAATCTTATTTGTGGTCTTGGCACGAGGCCTTAGCTACGTGGTTATGATAGTCTTGCATTATGCATTCCATCATTATGAAAGTGGTTATTGATATTTCATGTGATTATTCGACTAGTAGAATATCCATGTGAGTAAGTAAATGGAATTATTTCATTTTACTTTTTCCATATTATGCTAAAGTTCAAGTTTAAAAGGCTTTTGTTTTAGTTATATGTTTCCTTAAATGTTAATTTTTATGAAAGATTCTGCTATATTGTTATCCTTACTGAGCATCTGAGCTCACCCCTTTCAATGTTTTAATATTTTCCAGGATGTGAAGAAGTATTTTATGAATGACCTGCAGGGATAGTCAAAAGAGGATATGAGTGTGGACTATGGAGACTTTGTTATTGTAGTTTTTTACTTTATTATGTAATGTAACATTTATGAATGTATCTAGTGTTTCCAAGGCTACTAAACTAATCGGTCTTTTGAGACTTGATCTTTTGGGATCATGCCAATGTTACGCAATAATGCACTGACTCTGGGTAACTGGGGTCGGGGCGTTACAGTTTGTATCAGAGGCAGTTTAGTACTAACCTTGGATGCTAGATTTAGATAAACTCTGATTAGATCACATAGTCCAAAGATAGACTTTGAGGATTAGTATAGAAGAACATTCTAGAATCATGGTATTATAGAGATTTTGTGAGTTTTCCGAGAAATACATCCATGTCTGGATACGAGCAGGTAGAGGCAGCTCTGGAACAAATGTACATAGGGGTAAAACCTGAAAACACTACTTTGAGCTAGACTCGAACGGGAACCGGTGCACGACAATGGGCCTTGCTGCACTCTTGGTTACGACACTCCTGGGAGATATTCTTAGGATAATTTTCATTTTCTTTACAAACCACTATGAAGGGTTATGAGTATATACGTCCTCAAAGAAATTTTTTTATGATTATGGATTATATCCATAAATAGTTCAATTTATGTTAAGTATTTTACAAGTATGGAATTATGTATTTTGATTTGTAAACTAATCTAGTTTATGCCATTGTTTAGAAATGGCGCCTATTGGAAGGAATGGAAACCGTATCAATGCACGCACTCCATGTAAGGATTTCCCTCCTATTCAGGATAATTATTGTGGAGTTGGAGATACAACTGGTGCTGATCAACTTATTACCATACTGGGACAACTCACTCAGGTTATGAATAATAACCTTACTCGTATGGAGCACCCTGATCCGCAACATGGAGGATCAATGTCAGACCACTTCATGAGCCAACAACCACCAAAATTTAATGGGGGTAAAAATCCATTAGTATCTGAGCAATGGATAAACTCCTTAGAGAAAATATTCCATGCCTTGGGGTGTAGCGAAAGGGAAAAGGTTATCATGGCAGTTTACCGCCTCACTAGAGATGCTGATCAATGGTGGTCATTGATTCAAAACAAAAAGGAAGATGATGAAGTATCGAATATGGAATGGAGGGAGTTCAAAGAGATTTTCATAGAAACATACTTCCCTCGTGACCATAGAGAAGATATGGAAAGGAAATTTCTGAGTCTGAGGCAGAAGGAGGATGAGAATGTCACAAAGTATGAGGCTAACTTTACAAGGTTAGCGAGGCATGCTGCAGATTATATACGAAACCCAAGAAGTAAGATTGATCGTTTCTTTGATGGGTTAAAACCATTTCTCCGTCGAGCTTTAGTATCACAATATTTCTCAACATACGATCATATAGTCTCATGTGCTATCAAGACAGAAAAGGAATTCTCTAAGTCTTATGACAACAAAGTAAAGCAAGAGAAAAAGAGAATGGTAGAACAAGAGATGGATAAAGGGAAAAAGGGAAAGAAGGATTTTCCATTATGTGATAATTGTGGGAATAATCACCCTGGTACTTGCCTAAAAGGAATGGGAGTTTGTTATAAATGTGGATAAAAAGGTCACCAGGCACGTGATTGCAAGGGAAAGAAAGAGGCTATCAATGTTGAATGATACAATTGTAGAGAAATGGGGCATTATGAAAATAAATGTCCTAAGAATCAAGGAAATATATCTCAGAAAAGGCCAAGGGATCAAGGCCAATCTTATGTTGGTACTACAGTTGAAGCAGAATAATTAATGTATTAGTGATTTTGGACTCATGGATTATATTCTGGTTATTAGAATAATGTGATATATATATAAGGATTGTACTGTAGTACTTGTTGATTTCATTAAGGTTTTAATATGATGAAGGTAAACATATTTTTGTATGTGACAATAAGAGAAACTTTACCTTGTTTGAGGAATCAGATGATACAATTGATTTTGGAATATAGAGACCTTAGAGAAAGTCTGGAGAGAGGTATTTTGGATAACTATAATGGTTGGAATGGATTAAGTTGAACCTTGGATAGTATTTTTTAATGTTAAAACATTTTTGAAGATTACTTTTTGAATATTATAATACTATATTTTTAGGAAAATGACAACCTACAGGTCGGGGGATTACCCGTCGCATTGGACAAAGCTGCAGGAATCGAACCCACAACCATAGTGCGACATGCCTTTATTACCTATCACTAGCCTACAGGAAGTCCCTGGTTGTCACAAAATAGTTTTACTAATCTAAATGGTATTTTTTAATATTTGGAACCTCGTACAATTATGATAAATAGAATATTTTTGAGTTCTATTACCTTTTAGAGTGAAACATGGGTTTGTGGTAAAAATTTATTAAAGAATGAAAGTCTACATAACAAGTATGTATATTCCCATACGTTCTTAGTAAATCTCCTAAATAAATTCCTCAACTTTATAAAAGGTAACTTAAAAAAAACGTTGCCAGTTAACTTTTCCAACTGGGGATTCAATGACCGTTTAACCAATCACAAGTTTGTGATTTTCTTATGGTTAACTTTCTCATAATCCAGTTTTCTACAACTCCCCATCAGACCTTGATGGTTTGTTTTTCTTTCATATCCATATTTTCATAGAATCCTAGTATGGGCTATCTCGGGTGACCTTTGTACTTATCTTTCTTTCTTTTAATGTTATATATTTATTAACCTTATTTCCTATGTGGCTCTTCCACAAAGGTATTTTCTATTTTCAACCTATTATTTTCAATGAAAAATTTCAAATTGCAAGGACGCAATTTATTGAAGGAGGGGAGAATGTAACACCCCAAACTTCCACGATACGCTTCTCTTTCGATAATGCAATAGCTTGCATTGTACGCAAGTTCGAGATTCTAACACATCTCTACCAATCAAAGTAGCAGTTATGAATAGTAATACCCACGTTTTGAAATTATATATATTTTATATTTCAAAATAGACTTTATTTTTGTATTCATAATATCAAAATTATCCTAAGTTGATTTTTTTGTAATTTTCTGAGAACTTCCAATTTTTTATATAAATAGTGAAAAATACTTAAAACAACTTTTTTAATAAAAATAATTCATAGTGATAAATTATACTATTTAGGGGTTTTAAAGTATAATTATAATAGATTTTTACCATTTTATCCAATGGTGTTCATTATAATTAATTTCACTTTGAAATTGGACATAAACAATTGTCAATCTTTTGATATATATTATTTCTTAAAAACACACTATTTGTTGTGACAGCGGGAATTAATTATAAAATTAATTAATTCAACTTATATTTTTGGAATTTCATAAAATAGAAATCATTTTTGAATTTGGAATATCAATTATAGCTTAGGGTAAAATTTTGGCATTGTTCTGAAAAACATCAATTTTCGATGAATAGTGAAACCACTAAGTGGTAGTTAAATAAATGATTTTGCATTTAAATGAAATATTAACACTTTTGTGATTTGATTTTAAAAAATATGACATACATGGTTGTCATTAGGAATTAAAATGTGGTTCAATGGCATTAAAATAATTTTTTGGTGAATAGTACCTTTTAAGTTTAATTAATCGTGATTAAAGGTAATTAGTGAAATTTAAGTAAAGATAATGTTATAATAATATGAAATGACCTTTACACATATCCTAACCCTATTTAATGAGTCATGGCCGACATATAAAATCCATGGGTCAACTTGGGGACCCCATGGAGCCACTTTGGTAGGAAAATGACATTAAAAACTTTTTATTTAATGTTAAAATAGAAATGTCACAAACATGAGTTCTTTTACTAAAACAATTTTTAAATGGGGTTATACAAGTAATATTTTTGACTATAAATATTCATTAGAAATCTAAAAATATTTCCTACATCATGATACTTTTTTTATAATTTTTAGACATTATATAAATTAAAATTTTTATGACACAATGATGATGCAGTGATTACTTCATTAATTAACGATTTAAATAAAATGAAAAAATAATGTAAAATATAAGGCATAAACTTGTAAAAAACCTATTTTATGAGTATATTTCGAACCCTTATCACCTTATCCTAGAAATATATTATTTTGGGACCATTAGAATCCGAAAATAATTTCATAATAAAGTAACATTTCAATCTTTCCAAGAGTGCCCCTTCTCTCCTCTTATAAAAGGCCCCCACCTCTACCAATTTATTCACACATTCAAGCCATTTGGCCCCACCAACCTCTGCCCAAATACTCTCCCAAATTCCCTCTCATACTTTTATAAGCCTCAATTTGGGCAGAACTCTTCCCATGGAAGCCTTTGGCTCAAATCAAAAAGAGTTACCCGATTTTAAGGTAATGTCTTCTCTTATGTTATTTTGTTTTATTTTTCTTATCCAACCCCATAAAATATTTTTATTCATTTCTTTTGTAACAAAACCAGTATCCTAAATATACTATGATGTTGTTATAAGACAAATCCAAGCTACACTTACACACACCTACATCTAATCTTTAAAGAACATACTGTTTCTGTGATTGGCGAAATACTGCCTCACGAAACGATGATTGTTCAATATTCTTATAACACCTATAATGCTGACCATTATGATTACACTATTTTTATATATGATATATAAATGTTTATGTTTTACATAAGATTTGGTATTTTTCATTTATGCCATACCTTTATGGTTTCTATTATGGGTAAACACAATATCTTCATTTTAGGAAATGCGGACTACCGCCCCCTCAAAGTTATTTGAATCGTTAATGACATATGTGGATGTATAAAGGAATGAGTAAATGATATTATATATGATATTATACTGGAATTATAATATACCTTTATTTCATTATTATTTCTTTAAATACGAAATAGAAATGAAAGTAGCGTTCATGCGTACGTACGGCTTACCATCTCCATGAACGGTACATTTCATTTCGTACCTCTAAACGTTATGGAATATTATAAATACATGTATATAATGGATATATATGATATATATGATATCTATATCATGAATATAATTCTGGATATAATGTATATTTCACCACATGAACAACTTGTAATTATAAGAAGTCTATTTTTGACTCAAGTACCAAATATCGACAAAACGACCATTATTAACTTAAATAATTACATAATGTTCATAACATGGTAATAAATGATATAAAAAAATAATAAACTTGAAAAATGTTCTTAAGAAATTATAAATTAACTCAAGTTTATTATTCAGGAGGTTAAAGAACGGTCGAGCCAAGACGGACACAAGGTAAGGGAACTTCTTAACCCAATATCCATTCTTTGGGTTAATCACCTACTATCAAATTATGTCATGATATTATTATGTCCTATATCGTATTTGTACTTTCTTTATTTGTACTTATATTTAATACACATAATAGATATATTTTGTTTAAAAATTATATTTTTAAGTGACTTCGTCTCAATCTCCATTCATTGAGGCATATTTTGTTTTATACACAAATTTCATTTATACGGTGTATAAACCCCTTTGAATTTTACGTTTATTCAAAAGAAATATTTTTATATGAAGCGTTTTACTAAATGAAAAAAAAAGGAATGTTTTTCATGTCGTACATAAGTGGCGACAATGACTTCTCTGCCGCCATGACCATTATTTGAGTTTCGGCTTCCTCTACAAGCCATAACATTTTTTTAAATGAAAAATAAATACCAAGTTTTAATTTTCTTTTATTTTGGTATTGAAAATGGTTTTGATAATGTTTTTATTATATCAATGTGTTGTATTGATATCTTGTGATTGAAGTGTGAAAATCTTATGTTTCCTTTACGCATGTTTTATGTGATACAATTATGTTATAGTTTATGATATGTTTAAACATGTTCATATGAGGAATGCATTGGACTTAATAAGTGACGGGTGGAGCCTGCTATAGCTCCTCGATGTATCGGTAGGTCTCATGAGACAATCTAGTGTCTTGGCATGAGGCCTTGACAAAATATTATTTGTGGTCTTGGCACAAGGCCTTTGTTACGTGGTTATGATAGTCTGGCATTATGCATTCCATCATTATGAAAGTGGTTATTGATATTTCATGTCATTATTCGACTAGTAGAATATCCATGTGGTAGGTCTCATGAGACAAACTAGTGTCTTGGAATGAGGCCTTGACAAAATCTTATTTGTGGTCTTGGCACGAGGCCTTTGCTACGTGGTTATGATAGTCTGGCATTATGCATTCCATCATTATGAAAGTGGTTATTGATATTTCATGTGATTATTAGACTAGTAGAATATCCTTGTGAGTAAGTAAATGGCATTATTTCATTTTACTTTTTCCATATTATGCTAATGTTCAAGTTTAAAAGTCTTGTGTTTTAGTTATACGTTGCATTAAATGTTAATGTTTATGAAAGCTTCTGCTATATTGTTATCCTTACTGAGCTTTTGAGCTCACCCCTTTCAATGTTTTAATATTTTCTAGGATGTGAAGAAGTATCTTATGAATAACCTGCAGGGATAGTCAGAAGAGGATATGAGTGTGGACTATGGAGACTTTGTTATTGTAGTTTTTCACTTTATGATGTAATGTACCATTTATGAATGTATCTAGTGTTTCCAAGGCTACTAAACTTATCGGTCTTTCGAGACTTGATCTTTTGTGATCATGCCAATGTTACGCAATAATGCACCGACTCTGGGTAACTGGGGTCGGGGCATTACAAGAGTTCCGAGGGATGGATACCTAGTAATAAAATAAGATCCCCAAAAGTAATATGTCTTAACAAGTAATTAGGGTTTATTTGGTGATATTCCATCAGTTTGAAAACTTTCGAATACAATGAGAGTCTTTATAGGTGAAAATTGACCTATCTAAAAAATAAATGTGTGACAATGAGCCCTCTGGGGTTGGATAAATAATCAATGATTGAAATTATATATATTTTTTCTTATGGGTGGAAAAATGTATTTTCCAGGTGATTGTAAAGTGAGTTCACTATCAGTGGATATCTACTTTGTGGTAGTAGTCTAATTATAGGATGCCTTTATGTTGAAAGTCACATTACAATATTATATTGTTGTATCTATAGGAGGGAAAAACATGGTTCTATAAGTGTATTCTAGGATATTATTATGTGGTATTTATAATGAATTATGAAAAGTGATATTTATATAGTATGGGATGGAAGTGGTTAATTTCTTAACTCTTTAGGTTTATTTGTAGATTGATTTTTTATTATTCCATATATAGAATCATTAGGATTCATAATCCTCAAGGAAACATGAGTGGTTTTTGTAGGTACATGTTATGTATATTGATATTCTCATTACAACTATATATATAGTATTTTCAAACTATATTTAAATATTTGTTGGTGGTTTCATATGAAAACAACATTGGACATAAGGTACATATTAGAATAGGTGGATTACATCACACCTTTCTCATAGTATAGATAAGTCAATAAATTTTTTAGATATTTTCCCTTTTTCTGTATTCATATTAGATGACATATATTAATAAACATTATTCACATTTATGTCTATGAGTATATTTTATTATTCATGATGATGTTGAGTTTTCTTTATAAATGGAAATTCACTTCTTATATAAGTGATGATATACCCTTGGTGATAACCTATAACTCATGACCAATTGAATGTAGTCCTATGGGGTCACATATTAGCTCATTGATAAATCATGTGAAGTCCCATCATGGGTGGGTTATGGAATATCAAAACATATTTAATCATATCCATATTAAATTCTCTATCGAGATAGAAAATTGTATGAAATTTTACATAAAGAATCAATACCTCCCAGAAAATATAATAAAATAATGAATCTCTATGAAAACTATCGTAGTGGTTTATTATTTAATATGAAAATTCTATTAGTTATTTTTACAAATTTTTTCATTTATTATTTCATACCCTAAGAATGTGTTTTTTTTCTAAAAGTCAAACTCGTTAATATTTTTGAACAACATCTCATTCCATAAAGAGTTTACCATAACCTAAATATGACATTCATGATCTTATTTTGATTTTTATTATATGATAATGTAATCAAAAAATTCCCCAAAAAATAATAATTGTAATTTTTAATACCTTTCTTCACCAATTTCATGATGATTCCCCTAGTGTTTATAAGTCTACATGGAAAAAATATGATCTCATAGAGTCCATATCATCTATATAAAGAAAAACATTTAAAAATACTCCCTATTAATGATTATCCTATTATATGTTTAATGATATTATAAATTTAAGAATTATCAAGATCCATGAGTGGATCAAAAAATCCACCAATCCATGATACATGATACTTGTTCTATAGGGTAATTGTTTTGAGATAACTTATGTTTATGAAAAAAACATTGTCAAATAATTATTCTTAAAAATAACACTTATTTAACCATTGATAATGAACATCGAAGTTTAAATTTTTTATCCAAATTATTTAAAATTTTATTCTACAATTTATCTAGTTATAATAGGCTCATTATATAAGGTATGTTTCATATATGAATTGAACCATGTATTTAATCCTTTGATATCTCTACTTCATGATCCAAGGGAAGACAAAATAACTCTTGTGGTAATATATTAGTCTATTACTACATAATATAAATGACTTCAGGGTTAAAAAATTCCATTTTCATATCCATTTGATCAATATTTTAATCTACATTTCGTAAAAAGAACCATAATTGTGACTGTGTTTTTTAATGACATTAATATTTATCCTTAAATTTTTATTGGATCACTGGATCGTTTGGGATACATAAATAGATTATTATTTTTATTTTTGATAGTTAATGTGGGAACCTTATAAGAGATGTAATCTTTACATAATGGGGATGTAAACTATTATAAAGGAATTATTAAGTGAACTTTTTGTAAAATCTTGTTACAAATGTTAATTGGGTAAGATTCATACTCTTGGGATATAAAAACTTCCGCACTAAGTGATTCCATATATATCTCATCTTCAAGGAATTAGGTAGTTTATTTAATCTTTCATAAAAAATTACATGAATGAAATTTAAGAAAAATAAAATAATTAATTCACCATTCCAATGTTAATAGAAATGTTACCTTTTAATGATTAATTTTATTAATCTAGATCAATAAAATTTATGTAATAATCACTTTCATTACCTCTTAGTATGGGTGGCTTTTGGCATAAAAAATCACTGACTACCATTTTTTAGGTGCACTAGATTCCATATTGATCAAGTTCCCAACTATTGAAGCACTGGACTATGGATTTTTCACTATGTGGGGCCTTCATTTTTTCTATTATATTTATAATCCTATTAATATACCATCTATATTACATTAAATGAATCCTTATTTTCTATAAAAAATAGAATATTTTAGTTCTATAATTATGGTTTCTTGGATGATTTGTTCCACATTTATATTGTGTGGTCCATTAGACCTTATTACCTATTTTTCCATTGTCATTTGATTTCCCATTATGAAAATTTATACGTAATTACGTGACTCTATACCCCTGGGACTATTCTCTAAACACCATCTCTAATTCAAGAGAATATCATACTATTTTTTGAAAACCCCTAATGTAATGAGTAGATAGATCTCATTTTAGATGTCGTTTTGTGGATCGATATAATAAATAAAATTTAATGTCATATATGGCATCAAATCTAAAGATATACTTTTCTAGACCTGTGAAATTTCCATATTATGTCTCAAAAAATTAATTCACCTTTTTTCTTAAGATATATAAATTATCTCTTATTGTAGGTATAATGATTACATGGAATATATTTTTTTCTAAATATCTTCATTAACTCTTCTAACTCAATTAATTTGATTTTTTCTTTTGGATTTGTATTATTTATTAATATATACCACTCAACAAATTTTCCATGTATATGGTATATGTCTAATGAAACCATCTCCCACCTAAAATAAATAGTCATGGAAATTTTTTTTATTACTTAATTATTCATTTATAAATTGATATGTAAATTCACTAAATAATGGTTTTAATTGTTATATGATGGAAAAATGGGTCGTTTCTCCTTATTTAATGATATTGTATCCAATAATTTGTTTTTTAGTATTAAATACCTAGGATAAGTGATTAAGTTCCACCTTGAGGTTTTACGATCCATTTCTCATTACATTAGAAATATCCTTTAGGAAATTTTTTATTTATCCAACACATTGGTAATTGACTTAGGTCCTCTAGGATCCAAATACTTTCTAAAATAAAAGTGGTTAGTGTGAAAATAATAAATTAATAAATAATTGACAAAAAAATATTTAATAACTTTATGGTTTTATATTATTCAGTTATAAAATCACTTAATTAAATCTTGGTTTCATTTTAATTTATAATATAATTCCAAAATTATGTAAATATGTAACTAATAAAAACTACAGTGACCCATACTACACCTATAACATTATTATATAATTTTTATGAATATAATGAATAATATTACACAATTGAAAATAGATAAGATTAATGTATAAGAAAATTATGATTATAAAACATTAATTGAAAAAAATATTCCAACATTAATGAAATCCTTAATTACAACCCCCAAATAGTGTTCTGTAATCTTTATAATGCATATGAACATACAGAGACATAAATAAATGAAATGTTGAGATAAATACCTAGTAAGGGGTGGAAAAATTAGAATGAATAGATATATGATTCAATGGAAGTGGATGAATAATCATAATGACCTTAATATTATATAAGTTTGTGAATATGTTAATAAGGATATGGAAATCATAAAGTTGAAACATGGAAAGTGTAGGACCCCGGGACACCCTGAGAGGGGAGGGGTGAATCAGGGTGTCAACGTTTTATTTTAAAACCAAGGTTATTGTTCCCACATTGGTAGGAAACTGATAAAACCTGTATAATGGATATGATTAGTAATGAAACGTTCACATGCGAAGAGATAACACAACAATTTTACTTGGTTCACCACTAAGGGATACGTCCAAGGAGCATACACCGACAAGTTTTTTGTCATACCAAATTCCACTAATTTTCACTAGATGTGGATTACAATGGTTTGGGAACAGTCACTCTGTCCCAGGATCACTGCCTTTACAATTGTTCAGGGATAGCTCATTGTGTCCCTCAGGTCACCCCCACTGACTCCCCCTGACTCACTGCCATTGGTGAAGTCCCACTCAGTTTATAGACATGAAGGTCTATTCAATAGATTTGTAGTGAACTCTTTGTCTCCTGTTCAGCATGAGACTTTTCATGCATCAGAGTCCTAAGTTTATGCTATTTTGTATTCAACCATTTACTTTAGTAAATAATTTAATGCACTATATCTTCTTCTTCTCTTCCTTTGATTCCAAATACTAACACTTGGGTGTATTGATATATTCCCCTCTTTCTGTGCAGATCTATGTTTAGTTGCACGAACCGTTCTTCATTTCTTCACAAATCACAACAAGGTTTTTAAACACCAGTCATGTGTGTGCGGAACCACTTATCTTCAAAGAACCAAATGGTTCACTATTCTTCCGTATTCACAAATAATATTTTAGAGTGCTAAGAACCTGTCAAAGAGAAGTGGGACCCCCAAATTCTTCACACACCCTTCCTAGTGGTTTATGCGTAAAACTCAATCCTTGCGCGTAAAAATACATTTTGGCGCGTAAAAGGATTTCCACGCAACACTTCTTTTTCGCGCAAAACTTCCCTTTTTCACGCAACACCTTCTTTTTCGTGCAACCGTTCTACTTTTGGTGCACCACTCAATACCTTAATTTTTCCATGCATCAGAGCTCATGGTTTGACTAAGTGTCGAGCATCTCCGACTGAGAGGGGTTCACCTCATATTTATAGGCCTTTTTGATCCTGCGTGTAAAACCCCTTCCTGCGCGTAAAACGGTCTCTCAGTTCTTTGAATTACGCGCACCTTCCTTTTATTCTCGCGCACCACCTTGGTTTTTCATGCATCTCATTAATTCTCCATTTTTTATCATTCTGAACATGAATCCTCTCTTTCACGTAAAACTTCATGCCCACATTTTTCACACAACCAACATTACGCGCACTAGTTTGATTTTCCGCGCACATGGCGCAAACATCTCCGATTTTTTTCGCGCCTCTTGCCCTTGCCGATTTTCTGTATTTCTGATTCGATACACTGCTTGCGTGAAAAACTCACCCAGCTATTCTATGCACAACATTTTTCCGCGCACATACCCATTTTTCCGTGCACAACTCTGATTTTTCACGCAACCCTTGCCTTTACCATTTTTCAACGTTGTGATTCTGAAACACAGTTTGCGCAAAAAAAAATTCTCTTATAGATCATCCATTCCTTTGTCGATGTTATTGAATCAACCATAGATCGTTGACCACATCTCTTGAACTTGACATGCCACCATGAAATCCCTTTTGTCAACAAATGTGTATGCCATTGTATGATTTTTCAACAGGCACAATCACCTCGGCGATTTTCCTTCTGCAGTAACTCTTCTTCTTTCATCAGAAACTCCGCTATCATGATATGTATCCTTTTATATATCAGGTTTATCATCATCATAGTTTGATACAATGTGATTTTCATGGCCATCGCAGAATTCCAATGTGCATGGCCATTGCATAATTCCAATCCCTTGCACATTGTCTTCTTCTTCAACCGTCATGACTCTGCTTCATGAAAATCATACGATTATATTCTTCAAAAATTATCTTGCATGGTTATCATGTAATCATGAAGAATTGAATGGTATTCATCAACCATCATGTCTTCTTCTTCATCCGCATATGGATTATGCCTCACTATTCTTCACTGTTGTAGACAATGTGTCACCTTTGACACGTGTTCTTTGAACTTATGATCAGTACAACAATCATCTGAATTTCCATTCCTCCATTTCATTGGATTACTTCTTGATCTTCTTCATTTTGATCTTCATTAACAACTATTGACAACAAATACAACATTATACACAAATTGGTTCCAACAGAATGTAGCACAACCAAAATATGGAATCATCTTAAGAATAAAAATCAATTTACTTTTATGAAAAAATTATGTAGTTCTAATAGGCTCTCTACCTTTTCCCGTAAAATAGTACTCTTGAGAAAATATATTTACAAAATAATTTGGAGGAATATATAATTTTTTTCTATCCCATAACATCATAAATTTTTAAAACTATGTTACATATTTATAAAAAAGAGTTTAGTGATATTAAATAAAAAAAATTATTTATCATGGATAATTCATGCTGAAAAATAATGGGGGATATAGAAATGATATAAATCATTTCATTACATCAATCATGGAAAACAAATAATTTAAATCTATATAAATAACTATATATAAAAAATTAGTGGACTAAAGCTGTTACCAATTAATAAAAATAAATAAAATTTTTTCCATAAATGAAAATGTTAGTTAAAAATTATACGATAGTAAATCAAGAATATACCTAGTAAAATTTCCTATTAAATAAATTGAATTATTTTTAGTAAGCATAAATTTAGGTGAAATTATGTGATGGAAATGAAAATACACTGAAAAAATAATAATTCAATAAAACAATATGGGAAATATAAATTACATGGAAATATTTTTAATGGATAGAGATGAATATATATATAGATACCAAAAGACAAAAATTAAGTGAATAGTAAAGAGATGTTCTTCATACATCGTTCTTAATGTAAAATGGGAAATGGAAATAGAATAAATATATTTAAATTAAAATGATGTTGATTCCCCAATTTTATAGAATGGGTTTTATAAAATAATAATATGGAAGTAGAGTATGCTTGAACCTAAAACTAGAAGATTCATAATGGTGCCCCTAAACCTATGTCATATATTTTATATTCATGCGAAAACATAATTTCCTAAAAAAATATATTTATTTAAAATAATATTCACATATATTTTATATTTATTTAACTTATATTTGATGATTTATATCCATTATTAATTATTTATTAACCAACCATTAAACCAAAAATTTATGAAGAGATATTTTTTGAAAACATTCGATGTTATTTTTGTTATGTTCTATTGATAAATATAATTTAACCATGAGATTAATTATATTTGAATGGTCAATCACAAACAAAATTATATATATTTAAATATATATAATATGTTGTACAAATAAACCCTAAAGGAAGTGATAAATATGGAAAATAAAACATCCTTATTGGTGGTAGAAAAGACTATTTATAAACTCGTTGAAGTGAGAGACACATATGGTATATGTAATGTGTAAACTGATTATATCTATTTTATAAAAGTAAAATAAAATTCGTATTATTATTAAATTATTATTATTTATATTAAGAAGTAATATTTATATAATAGAAAATAGGAAATGATGAAAATAAATGGAAATAAATTATATAAAAGGATTACCATTTCATTCGACACCTCCATGTATACATTCCCAATACATGTGTTTTTAAGGTGTCATGGTACCATAAAATCCTTCAAAACATTATAAGATATCATCTAGGTAATATGAGTAGATATTAGGGTATGCAAGAGTTTTCTTCTTGTTGTTTGTAAATGGGTGTGCGATAGAAAATGTATACATGTATGGGAGGAATATTATTTTTAAATAAGTAATATAAAATTAATTAATGATAAATACTTATAATAAATGCATTAAATGGGACAAGGAATATTATTAGACACACATTTAGATGAACATATGTCATGTTTACATGTGGGATGATTTTTCCATTATGATATCATCCTTAAATCATTATTATACCATATTTACACTTTCAGATAACAGCATAATGCCCCTATCCATGCCTGTACATAGGCCTTGAATTTATTGAGTTTATTATTTTTGGTGAAGGGAAAACTTGTTGAGTTTACATCATTTCAAATAATATGATAAGAGGATAAAATGATAAGTTGTTGCTTCATGAAAAACATAAAAACAATAATGAATCCTTGGAGAAACGTAATAAATCCATATATTGACCATAAAATAGAAATTAAAAGAACCAAATTCCAATCAAGATTAGCTATAATAATGAACACAATCATTTGAGAGCTATTGGAAAAATGGATTATGTAGTAATGAGTCAACAAACTATATCACAATCCTATATGATTTAAATCGCCTCAAAATTAAAAAAAATTTGGGTTCAACTCATCCAAGTGAAATAAACATCACACTAGAATAAGAATCAAAAAAATAATGACAAGAATAAAAAAATATTTATAATGGTTTTCATGGAGTTCACACTCTAATTGATTGAATTTGTACTTGATCATATTCAAGTATTCTTATAATTTAAGTAGAAATTTCAGAATCCAAAGTTCAATTATATTCAGATAATATAGATCTAGTGTATCTATAAATATCATTTGTAACTATATTTGATTTCCTTGGTAAATGTATGTCATGACCCGTCCCCCAGGGCCTGTTTCGTGACTACCCTAAGCCCACCTTCTATAGGATAGGGGATGGCGACTAGCACCAAAGGCATAAATCACTAAATTTGGAATGCATTTCCTTTATAACTAAAAACATACACAACATAGTACACAACTAAATACAAAACACTAAGAAAAACTATATATCAAGAGAGTGATAAAAAGTAAAGGGGCCAGAAAAACAAGCCCAACTCTAAAGTACAAGTACAACTGAAATGGGACAATACGACTGAAAGGTGAAAACAACTCTTGGATCATCCACCACAGATCCTACCTGAAGGGTAGGTACAGAAAGCCACCTAAGCACTCCACATTCATCAGTCTCCCCCAGGTACCATCTCATCATGATGTCCACCGCCGGGTACCGTCCAGTCTGTGTACACTCATCCTCGGTCAGTGATGTTCATCATCTACATCCAACACAATGATTTACAGGCATATCCCATGTAGGGGTGAGTATAATGATACTCAGTAGGGACCCCGAGACTCTTAAGGTATCACAAAATCCAACAAGGTTACACCACAAGGTATGAAATCAAAATATAGCCATTACATAGGTATATGCCCATACATATACCAATGTTATCAAGTAACCCATCTCAATCATGAGGAAAACACAGAAGTCACGAACTCAGCTCACACAGGTTTACAACTTATGTAGTGAGAGATGATCAAATATATCCATTGAATCATCTAAGTTTTCAGACCCACACATGATCCAGGACCAACAATTAGAAATGTCGGACCCACACAGGATCCAAGAACAGTAGTCGGAGCTTTCAGACCCACAAAGAATCCAGGACTAGCATTTAGAACTGTCGGACCCACACAGGATCGAGGAACACTAGTCGGAGCTATCAGACCCACACAAGATCCAAGACCAGCTATTTTGTCAAACCCACATACGATCCTGGTTCAGAAGTCAGAACTGTCGGACTGACATAGGATCCAGGAACAATAGTTAGAGCTGTCAGACCCACACAGGATCTAGGAATAGTCATCAGAGCGCAGCCAGTAACATGGTTTCCACAAAGCATGCTTGATTCCGGGAGGATCTGCTTATCAAGCTAATATTTGATACGTAAGATGCCACAATGTCCCACGAAGAAGTATCTCAGAGGTTCGCCGCGTCATAGGGGTCTCAATGCAATAGACGGAACATCAATCAAACACCCAGTTTGTGAGTTATTAGTCTCTTAGTTCGGGGGGGCCGGTTGGATTCTTTCACGATCCAACTTGACAGTATCACAACAAAACCCCACACTCTAATGGGCTAAACATAAAGAGACAGTCACACTCCAAGAATACCAGTGCCACTAACAGTTCATCAAACGGTCTTCCGGTGCCAAAGATATGGCCAAATGGATGTAAAGGTCAGTAGTGGACCTAGGTCTGGTCCGACCAAGTCGGACTGACTCGGCCCGTCTTATTCTGGGCTGACCCAGTCTGGGTCAACCTCGCATGACCTGTTAGGTCTAGCCCGACCCATTGGGTGGAAAAGCCTGTTAGTTTCAGCCTGGTCTGATGGGCCCGGCCCAACGAACTTCAAGGGAGGATTGGCCCAGAGGTCTCCTAGAAGGCGGCTCGGTTCAGAGGCTGGGAGGCCAGCGGGTAGATGGGTAGGGCGTGGCAGGCCGCCGGCAAGCTGTCCAAGGGGCGGCAGGCCGCCGGCAAGCCGTCCATGGGGTGACAGGCCATGGGCAGGCCGCGCAGGGTTCTGGCAGACTGACAGGGCACGGGGAAGGCTGCGGTAGGGCACGCGGGATGCAGGTAGGCCGTGGGCAGGCTGCGCAGGGCGTGGGAAGGCAGGTAGGGCACCGAGAAGGCTGCGTAGTGTCGAGGTAGGCTGGTATGGCACTGGGCAGGCTGGGGACAGAGTGGGAGGGAGGCCGCGGGCAGGCGGGCCGGTGACTTGGTGGCGTCTCGGCAGGCCAGTTCGACACAGCTCGAGCCGGCGTGTGCCGATGATGTTCGGTCAGGAGCACCGAAGCGCCACGGGGGCAGCGCGATTCGCAGTGGCCGCATGTAGCATGACCTTTTTCATCTCCAACCTCTTCATCTTGTGGCCTCATCTCCATTCCGAAGAAACATCACAAAGTGATCGATGGAGGAAGTCCGTCCATGTAAGTTTGGGATGCACCCACTGCAGTTAGGGTGATAACAAGAGGCTCACAAGTATGAAGCACAATAACCCTCATTCTTCATTCTTAGAGAAAGGAAGAACATTGGAAATGATCATAATTAGATAAAAATTAAACCCCTACCTTTGTTTTCCATTCGTCGTTCGTTGACAGAGTCGCGGAATATAGACGAAGAGAATTGTTGTTCACCTTATCTTCCGCACGCTTCCAAACCTGAGCTGTGTCAGTTGTGGAAGATGCTCCACATCGGTAGGTGTTTGGGGAGAAAGTCTAAGATGGATCGTTTCCAGCATTCTTCATTGGAAGAACTCATTATTCGTTCTTCATTGGGAAAATTCTATTCCTCCCAAGCTCTCCTCATTCCCAACTTCCACCCAAATGGCAAGTGAAAATAATATTAGATTGAGTTTTCTAATATTTCCTTGGCACAAAAATTCAAAAAGTAGAATTAAACTAAAAGTCTCCCCCTAATTAATTCACGAGAGTTGGAACGAATTAATTAGGGGAGATTGGCACAAATTAAATAAAGGGGGCTTGAAGAGGCTCTCCTATATTAATTGGTGCTTGAGGGTTTCTCCACTATAATGGGGATTTTTAAGGGGTTAAAAACCCAGGTGGTCCCCACCACATTAATCCTCTGATGAGAGGTTGAGTTTGGGTGGGCCCCACCACCATAACCTTTCATGGGAGGTTATGGTGCAGTGGTCCCACCTTAAACCAACATGAAGAGGTTTTAACCACCACACGTCATATGGAGGCTCAAATAAAATAAAGTGTAATTCACTTTATTTTATTATTTTTCCATTAAAACCCAAAATCTACCTTTTATTCTCAACCAACTGTCGTCGAGGTGAAAATCTCTTTAAGCGAATATCGATGCCGTGAGTTCAACGGTGCCCTCAGATTTCAATTTTGAGCACCTGTTCAAAAGTAATAAAATCCCACTCTTACGTTTACTGAACGTACCCGAACAAAACTTCAGAAATTGATTATGGGTACACCGGGCCTCATAATTACGCACCATTAGTTTTCACGGACTTCTAAAATTCCCATGTATTCATGAAAAAAATTTCCACGGAATTTCTGTGTCATTAAATTCTCCCCAACTCAGGTCTTTACATAATTGTAAGCTACAACTCGAACTAAGGGAAAAAAATGAGGGTACTGAGCATGCATCTGAGCCTCCCGCTCCCATGTGCTCTCCTGGAGGTTCACGTGCAACCAATGTTCGTGCAACTGAAGTATTGACCATCCATGAAGGACCAGCTCCTTTCAATCCTCAATCTCCACTGGAACCTCCGTAAATGCTTCCCCATCCTCGACTTATCGCTCCCCAGGGTCGATTATGTGATAATGGTTGTGCACATATCTCCTCAGCTAGGATACGTGCAAGACTTCATGCACCCGGTGAAACTGTGGTAGAAGAGCCAAGCGGTATGCCATATTCCCAACTCTGCTGAGGACCTGGAAAGGTCAGATGAATCTCAGAGATAACTTATCGCCTTGGAAAAATATCCAACAGACCTCGTCGAGGTGAGACCAATGGAAAGATGTGGTCACCATCCTTGAACTCGAGAGGTCAATGTCTCCTTCCATCATGCGACTTCTACCTAATATTTGTAGTCTTAATCCACTCCATGATATCTGCACCTTCTATGTGGTATCCCGTACCATCTCTGGTCTCACTAGTACTGACTCCCCCAGGTCTGTCTAGCATAGTGGTGATTTGCAAGGTCGACCATACAAGGCCTCAAAAGGTGCCATCCATATGGTGGAATGATAGTTGTTGTTGTACGCAAACTCCACCAAAGGTAAGTGATCCTCCTAGCCGCGACCAAAGTCGGGGACACAAGCACATAGCATGTCCTCGAGGGTCTAAATGGTCCACTCAGTCTGACCATCTGTCTGGGGATGGAAGGCGGTGCTCAGACATAGATGTGATCCAAAAGCCTCCTGCAACCCCTTCCATAACCAAGAAGTAAATAAGGCATCACGATCAGAGACAATAGAAGAAGTTACTCTATGTAACTGCACAATCTCGTCCCATAAAGTCATCCCAGGATCTCTACTGAACCCTGCTCTCTGATTGGTAGGAAGTGGGCTGACATGGTGAGTCAGTTGATGGTCACTCAGATTGAGTCATGTCCCCTGGACATACATGGATGACCCATCACAAAGTCCATGAATATCCCATCCCACTTCCACTCTGGGACCTCTAAAGGCTGAACCAAACATACTGGTACCTGATGCTCCGCCTTCAGTTGCTGACACGTGAGGCATCAAGAGAAAAACTCTACTACGGCCTTCTTCATACCTGGACACCAGTGATATCGTCTGTGGTCCGGATACATCTTCACAACTCTTGGATGTACCGCTAGAGGGGATTTCTGGAACTCCTTCAACACTACCTCATAATGTGACACCGGCACCATAGTACGTACTCTATAGTGGACGAAGTGCTCCCCACCTTCAGAAAACCCATCAAGTGAATGCCCTGTGGATATCTGAGAACGTCATGTCTCGCAATCAGCGTCTCCACGCTATGTCTACATGAATCGCTGAAGAAGAAGAGGAGTTACTGTAAGATACTGAAGAAAGGTTTCTCCATCTCTATCCACAAAAGATATCTGTAAGGCAGCCAACTGCTCTGTCTCCTTACCTAGAAGCTATTTTCCTGATCTCCTACTGAGTTCATTTTCTACAACGTTCCCCTTCCCAACAGTATAGACTATCTAAAATTTATAGCCCTGGAGGAACTCAAGCCATCACCATTTTCTTAGGTTCAGGTCCTTCTGGGATAAGATATACCTGAGACTCTAGTGGTCATAGTAGACCGTGAAACACTCGCCCATCAGATAGTGTCGCCACATCTTCAAGGCGAAGACCACTGCTGCTAACTCCAGGTCATGGGTTGCATTATTCTGCTCATGTTGTCTCAGCTACCGATAACCATATGTGATCACTGCTCTATCCTACATCCGGATACACCTGAGTCAGGTCCCTGATGTGTCGCATTAGACTACATACCCTACACCCTCCTCTAGATTCCTCAAGATGGGGGCACTAGTCAACCTCTACCTCAACTCTTGAAAGCTTTGTTGGAATATCTTCAATGATACAAGGGGTTTCCCCTTCTTAGTCAAGGTTGATAGTGGTTCTTCAACTCTGGATAAGTCTAGTACAGACCTCCGAAAATAACCATCCAAACCCAGGAAACTTCGTACCTCCATCACACTCCTGGGTGCATCCCAAGAAAATACTCCCTTGATGTTCACTGGATCCATTGCAACACCAGCCAATGTGATGACATGTCCCAATAAGTGAATCTCTTAGATTCAAAACTGTTACTTTGAGAGATTATCATAAATATGGTGCTCTCAGAGTGTGTCCAGAACTACTTGCAAATGGAAAGCATGCTCCTCCTCAGTAGTCGAGTATATAAATCTGTTATTGATGAAGACTCTGACAAAGCGATCGAGGTATGACTGAAAGATCCTATTCATTAGTCCCATGAACTCTTCTAGAGCATTGGTTACACCGAAAGTCATAACCAAGAACTCTTAATGCTCGTACTAACACCTGAAGTTCGTCTTTTTCACATCCTCATCTCGAACTCTGAGCTGGTGATAGCCTGATCTAAGGTCTTTCTTCAAGAACCACCGTGATCTGTTTAGCTGATCAAAGAGGTCGTCAATCCTTGGAAGTGGGTACTTGTTCTTTACGATCACCTAGTTCAGGTGATGCTAGTTGACACAAATCCTCAGGCTTCCATCCACCTTCTTGGTGAATAGAATTGGGGCTACATAGGGAGAAACACTGGGCTAGATGAATCCCTTCCCCAGTAAGTCTTCTGGCTGTACCTGCAGCTCACAAAGCTCCGCAAGAGCCATCCGATATGCTGGTGTATATATCGGTGTAATCCAAGGGTACAGATCAATGTTGAAGTCCACCTCTCTGTGAGGAGGTAGTCCTGGAACATCGTCAGGGAAAACATCCACGTACTGGTCCACCACTACAGGATAGCTCAGACTCTCCACATTTACTGCTCTAAGGGTAAGGCAGGCCAACTGATGAGTGATCGGCTACCCCATCCTCCGAGTAAGTTCATCCTATGCTGAAAAGGCTCCCTTCTTGCCGGTGATGGTGAACCAACTCCCATCGGTGTGGAAACACCACACTTTTCACCTAATACAGTCGATCTGGGCATGGACTGTAGATAACCAGTCTATACCCAAGATGACACCGTAAGGCCTCAACGCCAGTACGAGGAGATCCCAGTCGAAGTTCTCACCTCCTTGAGTATGATCACACCGCCGGAACTAGTGTGTAATCATCAAGTCTTCTCCCGTAGGAGTCTCTAGCTGTAAGGATCGAGCTAGAGGTGCTATCGAAATCTCAGAGCTCTGAACAAGGGCGGTGGTAATGAATGAGTTATTGGCACCTATGTTTATAAGAACTATAGAAAAGGTGAAGTAGACATAGATCGTACCTTGAATCATCTCTAGATCCCCATGATCATAAGCCTCAGCTACCTAGAGCTGAGCTCTCCCTTGTCCACATGTTCCTTGTGGTCATGGTGGACCTCCATATGGTGGTGGTGGTAACACCAAAAAAAAGACACCCACTGCCAGCTACTCGACCAACTCCTCTACCACATCTGCCTGCTCCCTACGGACCACCTCGATCGAATCTCTGTCTCTGTCTGGGCGGCCCTTCGACCATTTCATGATCATCCGAATAGTGGGTCAGACAGTCACGAGCCATCTGACCCTCCCCGCCGCTTGTGAAACACTACCTGTTCCTCAAATTAATGGCTCAATCTCATGTGCCTCGCACAAAAAAATCATGTCTGGAGGTCGTCCACCAGATGGTCTGGTCCAATTGGTCCTCTACGACATCTGTGTGTTTCCAGCTGGAGAAGACTGAACTATGTGATGCCCGGTGGTGGGTCTCATTACAGGTGACCGCTCAGCAAGAGAACTCTCCACTTAGAGGGCTCTCTCCAACACCCATGCCTGCGTCGGGATGTTGAGGGAGATCATAGAAGCTCTGATATCTCACCTGAGCCCCTGCTAGATGGTTCGGGACCTGAAAAATGGGTCCCACACTATATCTGTGGAGTAGCGTGAGTGGTCAGTGAACCTCGCTGAGTACTGTTACATTGTCATACTACCCTATTGTAGATGCTGTAGATCCTATATATGTACCACACATAGGGTGGCTAGGACAAAATCTAACCAAAATAGGCTCTCAATGTCTGCCTAGAGAAGTGTCGCCTCATCATGCACCTGGAGAATCAGGCTCCACCATCTGCCTACTGCTGCCTGATGAAGACTCATAGCAAAGATCACTATAAGGTCGAATGGTGTCCTCACTAGTCTGAAGACTCTCACCATAGCTTCCAGCCAATCCTCAACTACCTGCAGGTCCATATCTCCCATGAACCTGAGCATCCTCTAGCACTGGAACTCGTGCAATGTGCTCAAGCGGTGTGAACTCTTTGCTACTAGGGCTGGTGGTATCGGTTTCCCAATGGGTAGTGGTACCGCTGGTGCCTTCCCTATGATAGGGCCTGGCACATAGGCCTTATCGCGCGGTGGGATTTCATCTCGTACAACTCTCGGATCCCTGGATGGCTGGATGCATGGGGTCGTCTAGAAAAGAGACAGGTGTTCCACCGTCAATAAGTAATACCTGGTGAGCTAACTCAATGAGATCACAACGAAACCCCTTGAAACATAAACGCAATCAGTGTTTTCATGCATTGAGTCATAAATCAGATGTCACGGTCCGGGTGTATGGATAAAATGGCCGCCGCACCAACAATGAACTCCCTTGACTGAAAACCACACTTTGTACTCTTAACACTATTACTTTACAGAAAAGAAATATCAGATACCTAAGTTCTCTGGTAGAACCGAATCCTATGATAACAATTTTTCACGACCCGTCATCCAGGGCCCATGTCGTGACTACCCCAAGACCGCCTTCCATAGGCCAGAGGCTGGCGACTAGCACCAAAGGCCTAAATCCCTAAAATGGGAAGGCATTTCATTTATAACTGAAAACATAAACAACAGAGTACACAGCTGAATACAAAACACTAAGAAAAACTATATAAAAAGAGATTCCTAAAATGTAAAGGGTCTAGTAATACAGGACCATCTATAAAGTACAAGTACAACTGCAAAGGGACAATATGGCTGAAAGGTAGAAGCAGCTCCTGGATCATCCACCACAGATTCTACCTGATGTGTAGGTACAGAAATCCTCCTCAGCACTCCACATCCGTCAGTCTCCTCTGGGTACCATCTCATCATGTGGTCCACCTTCGGGTACTGTCCAGTCCCCGTACACTCAGCCTCTGTCAGCACTGTCAGTCGTCTACATCCAACACAATGAGGTGCGGGCATAGCCTTGTGCATGGGTGAGTATAATGTTACTCAGTAGGGACCCTGAGACCTTTATGTTATCACAAAATCCAACAAGTTTACCCCACAAGTTATGAAGTAAATGGATATACATTACTTAGGTATATTCCCATACATATACCAAAGATATCAAGTAGCCCATCTCTGTCATGAGGAAAACACAGAAGTCACTGACTCATCTCATACCGGTATAGAACTTATGTTGAGAGAGATGATAAAATATAGCCACTAAATCATCTATGTTATAGGACCCACACATTATCTAGGACCAAGAATTAAAAATGTCAGACCCACACAGGATCCTGGAACAGTAGTCAGAGTTGTTGGACCCACAAAGAATCCAAGACCAAAATTTACAACTGTCGGACCCACATAGGATCGAGGAACACTGGTCGGAGCGATCAGACCCACACAAGATCCAAGACCAGCTATTCTATCGAACCCACACAGTATCAAGGAATAGAAGTCACAACTTTTGGACCCACAAAAGATCCAGGAACAGTATTTAGAGCTGTTGGACCAACACAAGATCCAGGAACAGTTTTCAGAGCACAGCCAACCACATGGTTTTCACAAAGCATGCTTTATTTTGGGAGGATCCGCTCCTCAAGCCAAGAGTTGATACATCAACTACCACAAAGTCCCATGAAGAGGTATCTCAGAGGTCCGCCACATCATAGGAGTCTCAACGCAACAAATGGCGCTTCAATCGGGCGTCCGGTCTTTGAGTTATTAGCCTTTTAGTTCCGGGGGCCCGGTTGGATTCATGCATGATCCAAACTTACCATTTATCAATTGTACCCCAAACTCCGATGGGGTAAACATAAAGAGACAGTCGCTCTCCATGAATACCAGTGTCACTGACAGTTCGTCAAACAGTTGTCCGGTGCCAAAGATATGTCTTAAAGGAAGTAAAGGTCGGTAGTTGGCCCGGGTCTGGTCCAACCCGATCAGACTGACTCGGCCCATCTTAGTCTGGGCCAACCCGGTCTGACCTGTTGGGTTTGGCCGAGGCCATTGGGCAGACCATCTTGTTAGGTTCCACCTGGTGCACTAGGCCCGGCCCAGCGGACTGTGAGGGTGGTTCGGCCCGGAGGTCACTGCATAGGAGACTCAGTCCGGAGGCCAGCGGGCAGCCGGGCATAGTGCCAGACAAGCCAGCGGGCAGCCGAGCAGGGCGCGGCAGGCCCTAGAGGTGCCGGGTAGAGCGCGAAAAGGCTACGCCGGGCACGGGAAGGCCGCGGGCTGGCCGCACCGGGCGCGGGAAGGCCGGAAGGGCACCGAGCAGGCCACATGCAGGGTGCGCAGGAGGCCATGGGAAGGAGGGCCAGTAGCTAGGTGGCGGTTGGTCATTCTTGTTCGGCGCGGCTCAAGCCAACGCAGGCCGGTGGTGTTCGACCGGGAGCACCGGAGCACCGCGGGGGAATCACGATTCGTGGAGGCCGCATGTAGTGCGGTCTTTGTCGTCACCACCTTTTTCATATCGTCACCTCATATCCATTCCAAAGAAACATCACAAAGTTATCAGAAGAGAAGTTCGGGCCATGTTAGTTTGGCCCGCACCTTCCGTGGTTAGGGTGATTACAAGAGGCTCGCTAGTATGAATCACAACAACCCTCATTCTTCATTTTGAGAGAAAGGAAGAACATGGGAACATATCATACATTGATAAAAATCAAACCCCTACCTTTTTTGTTGTTCATCATTCATTGACGAAGTCGTGAAATGTTGATGAAGAGAAGCATCATTTTTCATGTCTTCCACACGCTTCGAAACCCAAGCTATGTCGGTTGTGGAAGATGATCCATGTCGGTAGGTGTTTGGGGAAGAAGTCGAAGAAGGATCGTCACTGGCATTCTTCGTTGGAAGAATGTGTTCTTCATTCTTCGTTGGGAGAATTCTAATCCTCCTAATCTCTCCTCTTTCCCAACATCCACCCAAATTCCTAGTGAAAATAAAATTATATTGTGTTTTCTAATATTTCGTTGGCACAAAAACTCAAAAAGTAGAATTAAACTATAAGGGTCCCTCTAAAAAATTCACGAGAGTTTTCATGAATTAAATAGGGGAGATTGGCACAAATTAAATAAAGGGGAGTTGAAGAGGCTCCCCAATATTGATTGGAGCTTGAGGGTTTCTCCACTTTAATGGGGTGTCTCGAGGGGTTAAAACCCGGGTGGTCCCCACCACATTAATCCTCTCAGGAGAGGTTGAGTTCGGTTGGGCCCCACCACCATAACCTGTCATGAGAGTTTATGGTGCGGTGGTCCCACCTTCAACCTCCAAGAGGATGTTTTAACCACCACACATCAAATGTCAGCTCCAATAAAATAAAGTGTGACTCACTTTATTTTATTATTTTTCAATTAAAACCCAAAATCTAACTTTTATTCTCAACCAACTGCCATCGAGGTGAAAGACTCCTTAAGAGAATACCGGTGTTCCGAGTTCAACAGTGCCCTCATATTTCAATTCCTAGCATCATTTCAATAGTTATAGAATCCCACTCGTGCATTTACTGAATGTACCCAAATAAAACATTAGAAATTTATTTCAGAAACACTGGGCCTCGGAATAATGCATCGTCAGTTTTTTCAGACCCGTAAAATTCCCGTGTATTTAAGAAAAAAAATTCCATAGAAATTTTAGGTCTTGAAAAATTACATTGTTAACATCATATGATAAATGAATGAGTTTATGGACACATTAAAAATTATTACTAAAACTATTAAAATGAAAATATCATTTTTTTTCTAGAAAACCCCTTATTTAGGTAATCTATTTCAATTAGAAATACATTGGTGAATTTATTTTATCCCATTAAAGGTCACAAAATAAGAGTTATCATCTACATAAACAGAATCACTATAATTAATGAATTCTTTAATTTGATATAACCATTTTACCATGAAAATGGTATGCCACTATAGATACACTTAAACAGCATAAAGTAAAAAGACAATGAAATTTATTTTAATGGAGTCCTTTTTAGGTATGTTTTACTCTAGAATGTAACAGATTGGATTTATAGATATTTAATAAATGATATGGAGATAATTCTAGTCAACTTACTCAATATTATTCCCTTATATTATAGGATTACTAGGAAAAATAAAAAGATGATATTAAATCTATGAAACCAATATAACCTAATTAAAGGTAACCCCATCATAGATACGGTTCTTAAATATGATCCATTATCTATATATTATAATAACCGAGTGGGTGGAAATAGTTTTCTAATTATTAATCTCAATGCGGTTTATCCATTGAATATATAACAATTTTGTATTGATAGAATTGTGATAATTGAAGAAAATACCAACATATAAAAAAATATTTAGGATTTTTAACCCCGATCACATTAATGAAAATTAATCTGACTTATTTCAACATTCTAGTAAGAAAAGATAAACATAAAAATAAATAGGATAAAAAATATAATTATATCTCAATTATAGCTAATAAAATATTTTAAACCTACTAAATAAGCCTGGATAATAATATCAAGAAATGTTAATTGATGATATTAGTTCCTTTCACACATTGGTATTTTTTATGAAAATGATAGATGGTTAAAAAATACATATTATTTAAATTATCACTCCTAAAGAGATTCAATGGAAAATCAAATAAATCAAAAATAATATCCTTCCATTAAGGTTAGTAATTATTGTTTCTTGAAATTATATATCAATATATAATCAAATTATATGTTGAATCAGAGAGTATGGTTATCTTCTACAAAATATTAGACATGTATGTATTTAAAAATACGTTATCCTTGTAATTTCTTAACCATTTTAAGAGGTAGGATGGCATAATTTCATCAATGTAATCCTATTCATATTAAGACTATAAACTATATTCCCACACCAAAATTTATGTATTCTTCTTTCAAAAAACTAGAACTATAGTGTTGGGAAGTGGGAAAGTAATTATGTTGTATATAGTTTCATCCAATAGAACATGGTTTATAACTTGAAATATTCATCTTAATTAGAAGAATTTTTTTATCCCAATTATCATTATAAGAATAAGTTTTTTCCATTATGGAAGAAATATGAGAATGTTTTTGTTTAAAATTAAATAAAAGGAAACATAAATAATTGATATAATGTCAATAAAAACATATATCAGTATGCATTTTAGAAATCCTTACTCAACATGTTGTTAAACACTTATTAAAAACGATTTTTTCAATTGTAGTTATCATCGAGTCTAGAGGACCAAATATTTTCGAACTGAAAATTATTGAAATTAAATATATTCTAAATCCCCAAGAAAACAATATAAATGGTATATATATCGTTTATTATAATGAAATATTTAATTACATATTTATTTTTTTATTTTATATTTTTATGCAAAAATTGTGAAATTTCTACTGAAACTAATTTTAATGTCCTAATTCCAAATATGAATCCTAATTTAAGAAAAATAAATTCTGATTTTAATATAGTAAATTACCAAAAAAACATTAATTCATTCAAAAATATGTTTTTATAATGTAAAACATTTCCTATCACTTTTAAATTATTATTTTAGAACTATGAAATTGATTTATATATTTTAAAAATAAAGAACAATTGCATGTTATTTGTTTTTCTAAAAAAATGTTATATTCATTATTATAAAATATAATAACATATATTAAAAAAAATATATTCTAATTCACTTGAAAATTATATTTTTTTATCATTATCCAAAAGTCAATATTGATTAATTTTTGTAAGATGATTCAAAATGGATAATCCATTATATTAAAATAATTTTTTAAATAATGAAAATTCATTACTAATATTACATAAATAATGAAGAAACATATTTCCAAAAATATAGGTGAATTATATTTGTTAATTTATATACTCATTTATGTTATTTATATATTCATATATTGGTTCTTATTTAATTACATGGTAATCTTCACCATTACCCTGATTGGTTATTTTATCGTTCCAATGTCCTGGTAACTATTTTAATAAAGATATTTCAAATTTACTCCATGTTCATTACAACAGTCATTTCACATTCCACAACTCAACTTTTATACATTAATTAGTACACATTTTATTCACTTATTTTTATTTCACGATTATCTATAGTAATATTACAAAATGTATACCATATTTATAATAGTTTCATTCTAATTACTTTTTTCCTAGTGGCTATGAAATTTTAGGTAATACAATACCAATTATACTGAAAATTATTTTCATCGTATTTAACTTTATTTTATCTCATTGTATTGTTTTACATTTTATGGAACGTATATATCATTAATCAGAATTATTTTACATTAGTGAAAAAATATTTTCTAGGTTTTTATAAGGTTTGTGCGGCTTACTTATATTTTAACTAAGACTATTATGGATATATAATATACATATATGATATATGTTATGCCAGAATATTTCATATTGAAAATTCTAGGTCATTACATAAATACAATTAAGTTATCATGTTCACATTATATGTCTCAATGTGTGAGAAGTTATGATTTTATCCTTAATTATTTGAATAATGTGATGTATTGTGAGCTCTTTATTTATTATGTTTGTAGGAAATATGGTTTGAATATATAGGTTTGATTTTAAAAAAAACATTGTAATAATTTTTTTAAATGACACATTAATTGATCAAAGAATTTTGGTAGTTGGTGAAGTGAGTTTTTGTTAATGAAAACAATAATAATATATTTTATCCAATCTTCTTTCCTAATCTTTGATGTCTCACATAGATCTAGATATAATTAATTATAAACTAATTTCATAAAATGAGTTAATTGGTGGAATATTATTATTTTTTCAACAATAGGTGTGATGATTTATGGATTTATGAGTAATTTATCATTAATTTTTTTCCATCAAAAATCCTATTAGGGAGATTGTTGAGAATATATCTCCTCATAACGATGATGTTTTATATTTGAGATTTTTTTTGAAATGGTGATAAATTGAAGTTTATTATCTAAATATATTACCTCATCAAATTCCTAGGGTCGAGATAAGTTGTTTTTTTAATTAAAAAAATAAATAGTGGTCAATTAAGGTAACTTGATCATCCATATATAAATATTACATCCTTTTATATAATATTAAATAAATATCATTATGAAAAATGAAATTTGATTCAACATTTAATGTAAATTTATGTTAAAATGTTTACATTTTTAAAAGTATCTTGTTCAGAATAAGATATTAATATCCATTTTATGACTTTAAAGGTCACATTTTTAAGAAAAAGGAATATCAATTAGTAATTTGATGTGGAAGTTGGGTGGTCACAATGAAAAAACATGTGTCACACACTAAAATTTTCGATATTGGGCTGGGGAAGAGTTTCATAAAAATTCAGGATGTGACATATATTCCATGCCATTAATACAATGGGATATAAGTGAGTTCAGGTTGTGAACAATTTATCCATACATTGAATGGATTTGTCATAGATATTCATGAGAAAGTATATCTGTATAATTTCATAGAAAGGATATTTTATACTCAAATTAATTTCCTTTTAACCCAAGGTATCCTATGATATGGGTGGGGCTTCCTCTGGGTGATTTTGGTTTATATGTCCTATTACCTATGTTGACTAAGGATCTATTCATTATGGTGGTTCTCTATCATTTTTTGTAACACTATATTATCACTATATGTCACCTTCATCTTGATTAAATTTTTTAAAACACATTTTATGATAAAGTATAATTGGGTCAAGAGGCCATATTTGTGGAATCTTGTTCTATCATCATCTCATAGAACATGATGTTATCAAACATGATGTTGGAAGTCTTTATCATGTAGGTTATTTACCTAGAATATTTTTATTTTTTTGTCGTGCATATGTGTGTTTCAATGAAAAACATTTCCGGATATATTGTTATTGTGATTTTCTATGGTGTTTCTTGTTTTAAATGTTTCATAGCTTCTGGGAACATATTGACATTATCCAGATAACAGGTTTGTAAAGGGTGACAGGTTGGCTCCGTTGAGGGAAAGCATGGGTAAAAGACTATAGAAAGATAACTATGATATTGAATGGCGGTGAGTTTGGGGATGTGTAATGTATGTTCAATAGTAATTATTAATGTTTATAGGTAGGTATCTATTATTCATAACATTATGTACTTGAGCTGATGGTAAAATTTAGGGTGTGACGATCATTGAAATGATGGAATAGGTATAGGGAAGATGGTATGATTTTGATCTGAACATGTTGTGATAAATGGAGATTGAGCCTACTACATTGAGATAGTTCTTCAAAGTAGACAATTTTTTATTGGTCATACAATCATGTGAGGATGATAACAATATGGTTGTGGCCAGTGGGATGAGAAAGGTGATTATTATTAAAAGATAGAGCATGTATAACCATTATAGTTAGGTAATGATGGTTCCTTTAAAGGTAAAATGAAGTGAATATATTGAAAACTTAGTGAGATGCACTATATATGACATCTATATATGATATAAGACATGTGACTACCAATTGTAACTACTCATCTGGTATGTTTCCAAACCAGACATGGTCTGCATTCAAGGTAGCATGGTTATCACATGATGAGTTAGTGGTCAAATGATTTCTTTGTACACATTTAACATATTTATTATGTTATAAACCTTTATATACATGTACACTATATGATTATGATGAATTTTTGGTTTAATATATATTTAATACATACCATTCGTGTTTATAATGATGTGTATGACAATTCAATGGTTAGGGATGTGGCTAAATGCGTTGTCCCAAAATCTGGTAGGAGATAAAAAATAATTTGGGATATAGAGTTGATTGGGATATAGAGTTGATGGGGATATAGGAACTGGACTATTGTAATAGCATAATAGTTATTTCTTCCTTAGTTGACCTACGAAATTGGGGGTATTTTGGTTATTATTTTTCAATTATCATGATGAAATTTAGTATTTTATGATGATGTAATTTTAGTTTCCACTATGTTATTCTAGTATTATTATTTATGTTGGTTATAAAATTTTGTTTGTCCATTTATACTGATGGCATAGTCCTCTCACTACACCTTTAGAAACATCACTGGTAGTTGACAACCTCTTACATATGGGGAATCTTTCATGAGGTCATGTACCACATTAGCCCAGACATAGTTATTCGAGATGAGGTGTTACAAAATTTTATTAAATCATGTTTTATTTTTTTTCTTTTTGACTATGTTGGGGAACATGGTATAAGTAGATAGGATATGTGAAACTCGTGTAGGGGAGTTTCGAGTATACCTATCGTGTTCATGTGTAATAGACCTCCAAGTTACTAATTATGGGTATGCTATTATAGTCGTGAATTAAATTTTTTTTATTGATCATAAATGTGTTTTTTATAGTTTACGGTATTTTGGTGTATTAGTGCACCTAAATAGGCATCTAGTATCACATGTCATATATAAATTTTTCTAGAAATTCATGGTAGTCTATTTAATTATTTTTTTTGATATGTTCCTTCTCCTTGTATGAGATATTATACTGAAACATGGATTATTTAAACTTGATCATATATATATATATGACCATGAATAAAATATATTTAGGGAGGATGGTTTGTAGGAATTCGGTAGTACAATGAAGAATATTCTTTATTACAATGGATAGAATCAGAGAATAAGTCATCCAAAAGAAATACCTGATGTGTGCCTAAATATTTCTTAAGTCATTATTTTAAGTAAAATGTTATAGGAAATCAATCTGAACATTTATAATTGCATTTAATTCCCACTAGAATATGTTTAATGATACCACCAAGGAAGGCAGGGATGAATTCTCCCACAAGGTAGAACACCCATGTTTCCCCACCAATGTACATGAGGGTGAAAAATAAAATGCTATTCTTCGTTCTCTAGTGTCTCAAGTGATATAACCTCTCAGGAACATGGTCTACCTCATATTTCATATTCCAAGAGGAAGAGTTCGCAGTTTAATGGTCAATTATTCCGACGATTTTTAGCTTCAACATCCCCCTTCCATAGAGGAGGAGTTCACATGTCAAAAGTTTATTATGCCAAATACTTCCATCATAAGTACACCCTAATTTATAGGGAACTAGAGACCTAAAGGATACAAATTAATTGACTTATTTTAATATAGTGATCTTTTCTCAATTAGAGAAATCATAGTATCAATGGGTGAATGTTTCTACGTTCATGTTTCAGGGACCTTTCAGGAGGTCATGGGATGTCATGAACATGGAAGGAAGACATTGGTGTCTTATATGGATGATATATAGGTACATATTCTTCAAGTAATTATTCATGGATGTCATGATATAAGATCATTCATATGAATTTTTAGAGCATCAGTTGGGATTGATGTTGGTGCCTACTTATGTGACCAACTTCAAAGAGTTTCATTTCATCACCCCACTCTTAGATGGGAATCAGGTGAATAATTATAGAAAACTGAAGATCATCCTTCTTATAGATTTTTGAAGCCATGTCATGAATTTCAATATAAAAACTAATACTTTTATGTTATGTTAGGTCATAAATATTTATAATGGTCAAGAAGAGAGTAATTATATAGGAATTAATTCATTATTCACAGGATGTGGTTTCTCTAGTAATGATGTGGATGACTCTTCTAGTAGTAGGAAGAGGAAAGAGGGGTATATGTTATAGGTTGGAAGAAGTAAGGTGGATGTGAATATTGGATCATCTATTTCTTTTGGGGAAGGTAATTCTATAAGATTCAGTAACTATGAGCATATGGATCTTTTTAGTAGATCATATAATAAGATTTTGAATTATTTTCATCAGTGTTAACTGAAGTGTCATCTACTGCATTAATGAAATAAAGTGATCTATTTGGTAATTAAGAGGATGAATAAAGGTACAAGGTAGGGTAATTATTACAATAATTTGACTATAAAGACCTTGTAAACTTAGATGGCTCATTTACTATAGGGTTGAGCCCATAGTTAGGAAGTTGGTAGAGTACATGTAGTTGATCAGGCCCCAAATTATGGTGGAATGGGACCATACACTCTTCTATAAATTTTCTTTTCACACCTACTCTATCGTTCACCTAATTTAGTATATAATTTACCTATTCAATTAATTATGATGAAATTGTTTCTGGACGTGACATTTTGGTTATGTGGTTATCTAAATTTCATTAACACAATACTCTATTGGGGAAGAAATTTGTTCATATATAGTGATGTTTAAAATGTTACATAGTTATTTCTAGCTATGAGAATCTATGTGATTTAATGGTTATTGGGATAATTAGCTTTGATGTGATCTTTTTCATGGATTAGATGACTAGTTATTCATCACAGTTTAATGACTACAGGAGACGAGTATCCTATACTATGGATAAGGGAAGAGGTTTTTTCACCATAGAATGGGATGATTGATCTGGAAAAAATATGTCCAATCCTAATTCAAATTTGGTTGATTATAGAAATGGTAAAAATAATGGTTCTTAAAATAGACCTAGAAGTGGATTTCACCAATTTTTCTCTAGCAGTGGACTGATACCTGGATTTATTTTTAGAAGATTTCTTAGTAATTCATTATAGTAGAGTAATTGAGTTTGAGATCAACCCCATGTTAGGAGTGAATCCAATATTGATTCAACTATATCATATAACACTTATTGACATGAAGGAACTGAAAAATATACAAGAGTATATGGAGGTGGAGGGTTAATTCATGATCAAAAATTATCCTTAGGTTGGTCATATGTTATTAATGAAGAAGTAAGATTCTAGTATTCTGTAGTGTGTGGACTATAAGAAGATGAAAAGAAATTCAATAAAGAATATAATTTTTTTCCAAGGAATGATAATGTATTTAATAATCTCTGAGGAGCTCGACGATTCATCATGATTGATCTTCAAAAATTATACCACTATTATCATTTCAGAGAGGAGGATATTCCAATGAAAATGATCAAGAGTGGATATGAATTGTATGAGTATATTTTGTTGCCTTTTAGGATGAAAAATACACCATGGTTGTTAATGTATCTAATTCATATAATCATCTATGAATATCTGGACTCATTCAGTATAGGTTTTTTTGATGATATCCCCAAATACTCATAGTCCCATAGGATTCACTATAGAAAAATGGAAATTTTGTTGAGTACACTTTGTGCCCATAAGATCCATGTCAAATCTCAATGTTTCAATTATTGATCTAGGATGTGAATTTATATTTGGGATTATGATTTATATATATAGAATTTAATTTTTTCTAAAGAGGGAGGAGGTGATGATGTCTTGGGAATACTCTATGAATGTGTTTGTGATTCGATGTTTCCTTGGGTTTGTTTCCTAATATAGGAGGTTCAATTAGAAAATTTGACATCTGAAAGTGCCTATGTGTAGACATTCTAAGAATGGGATGATATTTTAGTGGACTGATCTATGTGAATATGTTTTCTTAATGAAAAACAGGATATTGACATCAAATCTAATAAAACATATCCTAAGTCAGGGATTGGATATGTGATATATTATAATTCCTTAGGTGTTTTGTCACAAGCTTTTCTAATATAAAGGTTTCATATAGTAGCTTATGAGTCACATTAGTTGTGGCCACATAAACAAAATTACCCTATACATGACATGGAATGAGAAATTTTGTGAAACTTCCTGATGTTTTGGTGACATAATATATTTGGTGAGTGATTAATTGTTTACATTGACTATAATATATTATGATATATCCTCTATTAACTAAAATTTATCTCTTATTTGACCTATGGGAGATTCAACATAGAAATAATGACATGGCCTATATTTCACATTATAAATGGACATATATAGAAGTGAATTCAACCTATAAAGACATGATTCAGGTTGTGAAAGTTTCTGATATAAAAATTCAAGTGAAAAATTATTTATAAATTTCCCTAGAAATAGTATTTAATAATCGAATTATTCTCCCTTGACCCATAGGAGACATAATAAATGGTATATGATTAATTATAGATATTTTGGAATCCTTCTCCTCATATAATACCTGATTGAATATCCATTCATTGTGATGGTTCTCTATCAGTGTGTGTAACCATATCTTGGCTATTGAAGTCTCCATTTTCTTGATTATATATTAAAGAATACCTTTAATGATAAATTGGAATTTTTTCTAGGGACCATTGGTGTAGAATCATGATTTGATACCATCTCGTGGATATTTACATCACTTTAATAGAGTAAGTAAGTCCTTGCCATGTAGGATAATTATATATTGTTTGTCTAAAAAAATTGACTCTACTTATTTGAAAAGATCATGAGAACTACTGTTTGGTGTGAAATTCTTAGAATGCATATATATCCCATGATACCTATGATTTATTGATGTGAACATTGTTTCATGTGTATTCTAGGAAACCGTTACATAATACCATATTCCATTTCATTTAATGTGGTTACCTTTGATTGATGTTCAATAGCTTGTGAGAACATTAATTCTGGTATCAAGAGAGAATATTACTTAAGGAAAAGTACTTAACACTTTTGAGGTGGAGCATTGATATAAGAATATCGACTGACCACATTGTGATGTAATAATAATGAGTTTAGTGACATGGAATTACATAATTATGTTAATTGGACAAGAACAGAGGAAGATATCCCTTAGTCAATACATGGTGCAGTTGAGCTAATGGTGCGAGTTGGGGTGTAATGATCTCTAAGATGATGGTATAAGTTAGAATGAGATATATATTATTTCATCTATATGAATAAAATATTTACATGTTGATATGATGTGCGATTTACCATGTGAAATTATGATTTATGTTGAGAATATATATGCTCTAACTAGGCATAAAATCATGTTAAAAAGAAAACCATGAAACTATGGATTGTTGGATGAGCCTGTTGATTATTATATAAAGGTTGATCATGGATAAACCTTAAAGGATAGAGAGAATGATTCCATTGTTGAGGAAAAAAGTATAAAAATTGAAATATTACTGATCTTGGATATTTTTGGAATGTCTATACGATTTTCATCATGTAACTACTAGTTGAGACTTCCCTTCCATCATAGAGATGATATAAGTATGGTTGGGGTTCGTGGAATCTTGTTTAGTGTATGATGGTGCAATTATTGAAGGACTTTTATGTGAACATTTTCCTTATATATCAATAAGTAAACTTTAATTTACATGTACATCTTATTGTAAGGGTTCATTTATGGTTTCATAATGAGTTTTTACATACACCATACACTGGCATCACGATACGCTTAATGATTTCATGGTTCAAGATCCTTCTATGGGAAATGGACCTACATCGGGGAGATGAGAATATTTCTATTGAAGGAAAAACCCCATACCAGGATGAGATCCATATTATCAATATAGTGTTCTAATTATTTTTCCTTATATTACTTACATTTCATTACATATGACATTATGATTATTTTTGTTATTATAGAATTATGACCTATATTACATTTATTATTTCATGTTGATATAATTTTTGTTAATGCTATGTTATAATAAAATTTTAATTTATTCTTTTCATGATTATGGTGTATCAAAATCAATACTAATGCAATAGTATCCCCATTACATTGTTTGTCACTACACTGCTAGTTAATGACCACTTTTTTATGAGGATTCTTTCATGAGGTCATGCATTACTTTGGTATGGACTTAGTTATTATGGATGGGGCATTAAAATATAAAACATAGAACCATAAAGGGTTAGTGTCTTTTTAATATAGATATATAATCCATTTATTTCATAAATGTTCCTCATTTTATAATAAAAATTTCTTCTAACTATTTAACCTTCCTAGACAATCCATTTTGAAACAAAAATCACTATAACAATGTGTAAAGGTGACAAAAAAATTTCATATGCTCAATAAGGTTAATAATAATATATATGATCCAATGAACATAATTGAACATAAGAAAATAAAAAGGGTATAATGACATGATTAACACCTATAATGGTATCACCTAATCATTAAAAGTCAGTAATAATGTGTTGTGGAATATGGTTTTGTCATAATAGAAGAACTATTTCATAATAGTTATGTATCAGCAATAATCAATTATTATCAATAAAAATATAACATAATAATAAAAATAAGAATTTGGAATAAAAATAATCATAGTAAATCATTTCCTTAGTCAAGGAACACTAAAAAGTCAACTATAGTGGATAGAGTCACACAGTAGATTTTGTTAATTTCCTTATTCCTAACATATATGTTGTAATGGATCACTACAAGGACTATACTAATTGATAGATTCCATTATATGAATATGTCCACCACATTTTCCAGTTCAAATTATCTTATAAGATATCAATATTTACCAAATTGTTTATAGGGATATATAATTATGATCCTAATCGGAAATTATTGAAAACCATATAATGTTGTCCTGTAGGATAAAAAAATTGTCATCTTAAATTAACTTGGGGGAAATAAATTGGTTCCATAATGATTTCATTATAATATAGTAACTAGCATAAAATTAATTAGTTTTATATAATCATCCTTAAAAACTAATCAACATAAGACATCTAGATAATGAAATTGGATGGTAAAATAATATTATATCCCTAGTGAAGCAATAAAAAAATTAAAGGATGATGACATTTAATTAAAAAAATATTTTATAAAATAAAAATTTATTATTTTAAATGCATTAGAAAAATTTATTTACAATATTATAATTTAAAATGTAAATAGCTATAGAATAATCAAAATATAGTTTTATTTGAGTAACAATCTGAACATATAGTGCAATATTAATGACGAAGAATATGCATGATAGTTGTAATATTAGTTTATGTCATATATGTTAAAATAAAACATTCCTTTCACATTTTTGTAAAAAGTAAAAATAATTTCATATTGAAATATTTTTCAAATATTCCACCTATTATTTTTTAGAAAAATTAAAATATAGTAAAAATATACTTTATAAAAAATTTAGGTACAAATAAAATATTCTATAAAACATTTTAAAGAACATGGAAATGGAAGAGAAATATTCAAAACAAGAAAGAGGAGATATGGTACATTTTTTCAAAAAAATTATCGATAATTTTAATTACCAAGGAGATACAAATATAAGGAATAAAAGAAACCACATAAATAACTAAAGGAGAAAAAATAGATTTCAAAAGATAAGGGTTGTGTATTTTTCCTTAGTGGGAATTTAATATAATCAATCCCATTTTGAAATAGCATCGCAACAGAAACCCATTCTACTTCGGTTATCACTAAATAAAACCCTCATTAAAGTGATAACAATAGATGGATTCCAAAATCATAGTAATTTTCATGAAAATATTTATTCAATATATTCATTGGTATTATAAACACTACACAAAATAAAAAAGGTTGTGAATATATGATTCATCTCAAATAAACAAAAGTGAGATGAGAACCCCTTACCTTAATTCCCTATATTCATTGTATGAACTAAAACATACAATATAATAAATATATAATTATTATAAATCTATTAAAAATATATAATATATATATATATATTAATATGTATAATTCCACGAAAATTTATATATATAATTTTATTAATCAATAATCCTTAAAATCATTATTTGAATGAAAAGTGTTATTTTTTCTATTTTTGTTTTTCTAGGATTCTATTTTTGTATCTTATGCATGGTTTCATCATATCAGTTGTTATAGTTACCCACTCTTTACATACATGGATGTTACATTATTTTTGATGACTATTCAGTGCATTATAAAAAATACATGCTCGACAACCTTAATAGTTTAGTGTCTCTGGAAACATGTAAAAAATCATATAACCCAGTGAATGATATTAAACATATATAATTATGATCTCCAACATTAGCACTTCTACCTAAAACATGTATTCATAACCCTGTGAAAGGAAACATAAAAATGGAGTGAGATCAAATGGTTTGAAAGGGTAAATAAGGGAGATATGTAAGCATTATTATGAGCATTGGGGTCTGAGAACACATTCATTAAAATAGAAGATCACACCATGAATATCAATGATCATATACATAAATCATCACACATATCACGGCAGTTCATAAAAAATGGAATAAAAGGAAATAAATAACATAAGCCATGAAAGTATAGGATATAAATTAAACATAGAACTGTGGCACATGCATAAGAATATATAAGGATTTATATAGTTATAATGGCATTATTTATAAGACCATCATAGTAGAAAAATACCTTTACTAAACAAGGTTCCCACCCTATTCCTACCTTGTGTTACTGAATCGATTTCACCACTGATTCTATCCATGTATTAATTAATTGAGTTCACCCATCATTCTATCCCTTTAATACTAAACTGAGTTCATTTTTTGTTCCATAGAAATAATAATAAATTTTGTTCATTTCCCATTCCATCCATGTCTATCTCATGATATATAAATCATTACCCAATGCATTGAAGGGAGATATAGGTCCCAACCATCTCATAATGAAATCAAACATACATATGAAACAAAATTATAAACAATAATTTCATAACCCATGTAATTAATTGGGTATCAAAAAAATGTAAACATTTCATAACTTGTAAAAAAAGATACAAGTTTTATAACCATTTCATTTAATACATAACTTGGGAAATAGAAACAGATGTCACAAACATATGACATATGAAAGGGAACTGGGATTGATTAGGACCATAAAATTAAGCATAACCCCTTTATAGAAAGAATATGAATGAAACATTTATATCATTTCCTTGAAGGGAATGAGTAACTTATACAGATTCCATCTTATATGGAAAATAATTTTTAAATATTTTTCAAATATTTTTCTTGAGAAAAATATCCTTCCTTCTTTGAAAATAATTTTTAATGCATAAAACTATATAAAAATAATTTTCTTATAAAATACTATGAAAATATATAAATAAGAAATGAAATAATTTTTAAAACATTTTTCCTTGAAATCATATAAAATAAGATTCACAACATTTTAAAAACCTTTTTCTTCGAAAACACTTTGGGAACTCATAAATAAATATTGAAAATTTTTTGAAAACATTTTTACTTGAAAACAAATGGAAGAACCTTAAAAATTTTATGAAAACCATTTCATTGAAAATAATTCAAAAACATATAAATTAGGCCTCAAATAATTTTGAAACCCTTTTTCATTGAAAACATATAAAATAATAGTAGAAACATTTTAAAAATATTTTTCTTTGAAAAAACATTCAAAAAATATTAAAGAATCTTGAATCATTTTTTAACACAATTTTCCATGAAAACATATAAAATAATACTAAAATAATTTTGAAAATAATTTCATTGAAAATATATATTTTTAATTTTTTTTAAAACTAACCTCTAAATATAAAAACCAAACTTTAAATTATTGATTTCCAAAAAATAAATACATGTCGTGCGAGGTAAAAATAACATTCATTTTGCATAATAAAAATATTATAAAAATGCCTCATTTAAAAAGTGACAAGAAGATTCAGTTGAAAACATTGGCAGAATAAATAAAGGGTAAAAATGTATTCTAATTATTATAGGAGAATAGTAGAATATTCTTGGAAACCCTTTTGTAAAACATGATTTTGAAGGGACACATATTTTTGACTGAAGAGAAGGTAAATTCAGGATTTCTTAAAAACAATTTCTTAATAATATTATTTTACCAAAAAGTGAAATAAATGTTTCTAATATATGAATAAATACATAATAACCATAGGAGAATAAAATTCATCATTTTTTTGATATATGGATCATAATATTTCATCAAAAGTATCATAAAGAAAAACAATATTGAAAAATGATAAGATTTTCTTAGTAAACTCTTATAACTTTGTTACATGGGATCATACTCTCCATGTAAGAAAAAGAAATTTAATAAATCATAAAATATCATTAAAATAATTAAATTCAGGATATAACATGTAAAATGGATGTATATTCACCTCCCAGATAATATTGATGCATAACAATGCATGAGTGTCAATGAAGGTAAATTGAAAAAAAAACTATTTCACCGATTTGGTTAATTTTTAAACTTATACACCCTGAAATAAATATCATAAAATAGATTTTTGAGTTCCCAATAAATTAATTATATGATATAATTAAAACAATAATGGGTAGTATGTACACCACACAAAAGTAAATTGTTGCAAACAAAGCAAGTATCACACTGAATTAGAAAGTAAGATAAAATCCCCTTACCTTGTGTCTTGACAGTTGTTGTACTCAAAAATAAAACCTTTATAATAAATATAAATTTATTATAAATATTATGAAGTACCATATTATTATATCTAATACCATATATTTTTTTATTATGACCATATATTACTCACTTTTTAACCATCCTATGTTAAGGATTCACTTCGGGTAATATTAACTATGTTTTTCATATGTTTCTTAATTTGTTAATTGTTAGTACTTACACTTATATCATGATTTATGAATGTAACCCTTGATATAAATATCATTTATATATATAATTTTTCATTATAATAATCTACATAAAATATATGTGTGAAATGAAATACACCATTCATGGTGACGGTAGGTCGTACATTCACATGAATGATATTTCTGTTTAATTTCCATGTTGAGAGGAAGAAAGAAAAAGACATATATTTATATATAAGTATATATTTATATTTAATATTATTAGAATATTTTAATATCATATATATTATATATATATTCACTAAATCCTTCCTTAATAAATTCCATGTAATTTGTGAACGAATCACATCCTTTTGAGTGGCGGTAGTCCACAATTCCTCAAACGAAATTATCATATCAGAAAAAAATGGAAATTAAAATTGATATCTGTTTTCAAAGTAATAAATATGATTAAATAAATAATAAATATAATATATAAATATATTTTTGATCTTAATTTCTTCCATTATATATGGTAATAAAAATAAAACAATCATCATTTAGTGAGGCAGTAATTTACCTTACACGTAAATAGTATGTTCATGACCCATTAAATGAAGGTATGTGTAGGTCTAGGTAAAACCATTATCATAAAAACCTCCTATTATATTTATTATATGGTTTCTTTATATAAACATGGAATAAAGAGAGTGGTGGATTGGATAAGGAAGATAAAAGGTTGGACTTGAGAGAAGATGTTACTTCGTAATCAGGTAACTCGTTTTGGGTTTTTTCCAAAAGGAATTATTAGATTGAATTATTATGAATTAATGTATCATAAGAATAAGGGTGGGGTTTTGGGACGATTTTTAGGAAGATTTTGTCCAATCCTAATTTGTTTTATAGGTGTGATGATGTGGTATAGGAGGCAGTGTTTTTTTATGGAAGGAAAATGACTCACATAGAATTTTTGAAAAAAAGTTTGGTGTACAAACTTTAATACATAAAGAAGATAATAAAACCCCATAATAAATAAATAATGGAATGTTTATGGGATAAATATTTACATAAAAATCGTTTTCTAAAATTTAATATGTCATTTTGGATCCAAATATTATGGTTTAGTCCCTAATTATACTTAATTTGACCTTAATCGATGTGATTAATTTTAATCACATTTACAAATCATTTTTTGGTTAAAATTTATAATGAAATAAGTATAATCTAAATATTATATTTATTAAAATGGTGTATGTTTGTTTTTAAAATTCAATTCACAGAATGAGAAAAATTATGATTAATACTAATCTCATAGACGTGATGAAATTACGGGGTTTTAAAGTAGAAAGAAGTTCAAAATTTTATTAAGTTTTTATATTTAATTTCAAAATGATATTTATTCTAATAACCAAAATTTCATTAATATATTTATAAATGATCTCATGTTACCTTAAAATAAATATAGAATATTATTTAATGTTAATAATTATTTAAAGGAAAAGTTAGTTTTTAACTGAAAAGAAGTAATTGTTACTATTCATCAAAAAATGACGTTTCTCATAAAAAAACATAAAAATTATCCCTAAACTAATATTGAAATGTTAAATTAAAAAATGAATTTTATTTTACCAAATTAAATTTCTAAATTTTCATAAAATTAATTTCATTTTAAAATGTAGTTCACTCGAGAAAACAATATTTTTATATATAAAAGGACTTTACAAAAAATCATATATGTCATTAACGATATGTTTAATCTATATAGAAAATTTATCAATAGTATATTAAAATTATTTATTACAAATCATATAGTTATATTTAATATCTATGTAATAATTATCTCATTTAAATAATTTTAATAACATGTGATGTTTCAAATAAACATCTGTATTGGGTGTAATGTAAGCCAAGTTAGTATTATGTGTTGTACTATCCAAGTCAATATTGCGTGTAGAGCAAGCCATGTTAGTGTTATGTGAAATGAATGTTTGAATTACTATTTTGATATATATATATATATATAACTATTTACAATATCACATGAAATTCTAAAAATCAAAAAGATAAATTATTTGGAAAAAAAATAATTCTCAAAATCTGAGTGTGTAACATTCTACCCCACAACCCCTACATAAAATGAATTTAACCCTCTAAATAATTCTGGTTTAAAAAAGTATTAATACTTTAATTTTTAATTCATAGAAACACACATCATAAAAATGAATACTAAAAATTCCATTAAATAAAAAATCTGGGACCATAATGGTTACCCAACGTACCATATAACTGGGTTTCTACAAAGGAAAACATTGTTTGGGAGTGGATATTGTACATGTAGGAAAAGCATAAATATTTATAGGGATTGATGGAGGAAGTAAATCAAAAATAATTTAATGATGAAAGAATATTTGAGGGCCTCAAATTCATAAATTGGTGATGATATAAAAGGCCATCAGTTCAAAAAAAAATAAGGTAGTAGTACAACACATTTTCTTTTGACCATTATCCTAACATTGAGTAATTATTTTATAGACCAAGAATATAAGGAAATATATGTACTTTGAATATTTATATAAAAAAAATTTCATTCTTTGGTTGTGATTTTATCAATTTTTAATTCATTCTTAATTCATGTAATTTATATCTAGAATATAACTTTTATGCCTAATATACTAAAATACACTTTTAGCAGGACTTAATGTTAATAAAAGAATGAAATGTTAAACTGTTTTTCTATAAAAATTATTAAAAATGAATATGGTTAATACATTAATCTATAAGGATAAAAATTGACACTAATATTTCATCATATATAATTATTCATAAAAAATAATTATACATTAATCGGGACATCGCGTATACCTATTGTAGGCGTGAAACCCTTATCATTTTTTGTTCATGGATTCAAGACCCATGGCCTTACCATATTTTATTAGTTTTCACCCAACATACATGGTGTCATTTTATTAAACCATACTAATATAATTTCCAAAATAAGATAGAAATCCTTCAAATATGGTTAATCAGTAAAAAGATTTTTAACCACGGATTTCAATATAATCTCAATACATAAATACATCCTCCAAAGGTTAACATAATGTTTTCATGATTGGAAAACCTTATAACCCTGTGAAAATATAAAAATACCAAACCATAGAAATAAATTCACAAAACAAGATTAACATTGATCCCCCAAATATCACAAAGTATATCTTGGTTGTCATATTCCAAACATGTCAATACCATCATGGTAAATTTTCTTGGATCATGGTAATGAACTAAATTACCATAAATCCCTTTTAGAAAACACACATGCTTATTTATTCTAAATATTACTAGATATATTCCATAAATACCATAAGATTTTAACTTAATCCATTATATAAATAACTACTTCTCAACATATCCTTAATCAATTACAAGGTAATAAGTACCTTCCAATTTACTTATTCATATCCCACATATTTGTATCCAAACAAAAGTATCATACCATAAGGAACATATTAAGGGTTATATTTCCCTTAATCATCTGTTCTCCATGGAAATCAAATTTCCATAAAATAAATTTTCTATTCGATCAGAACCATTTGATGTGTTCTTGTAAATCCATAGAAAACAAACATAAATATCATAATCCTTATATATTTAACATTTCATATAAAAATTCAATTGAATCCAAACACATAAATGATTTTATTATTCCACTTCATCTTTAGGACATTAACAAGGATAACTCGCCCTATTATACAATACCTCTTTACATTAACATTTCATATGTAGTCTCATCATTATTGGCAATGTAACCATTACTCTCACCACCTTTCTGGTTCCCTTCAGGTTCTTTCATCTTTGTAAATTGAGTTACGTAATGATCATTTACTCCACACTTAAAACAAAAAACATTCTATGATGTCTTAGGGAGTCCAATTTTCTCATCCATTTCATTAATCAAACTCTTTTTTTCCTTGTAGTCACTTTCGTTGTGTCGTTATTTTCCACAATAAAAAATCTTATTCTTCCTCTATGACATTCACTTAGTTGACTCTTTCCAAATTCTTGAAAAAGCGGAATATTAATCATATTTCCACCATTCTCTCCAATACCTGAACACTCAAAGAACACATTATTTCTCTTCCATGGTGAGTCTCATAATTGGGGATGGAATACATTGTTAATAATGTTATGGGAAAACTAATTAGGAATGGTCAAAAAATATCTCACTCCAATGATCATCCAACTTGACTCCTCATCACAAAATCTTCCATCACATTCGATGTTAATCCAGTTCCTTCCAGTTCTCACTATTCAATAAAACAAAAAGCACGGTGTGAGAATTTCATATCATAGAAGAAACCCCCATATTCATGAAAATATTTACATATAGGTTTTATAAGTCATGAAAACATCAATAAACTGTGACACCCTATTTTTATCATAGGTTATTCATATCAAAATTATATTTAAATATATAATAATGTTTTTGAATATTTTTCAAATTCCAAAAACATATACCAGGGTGTGTCAAACTAAGTTCACAATAAGGCATTTTGTTGTCTACCTGATTACCTTGAGTCAGGCTTAGAATATCTTTTCAGAGTTGTTACCCAAGGTATATTTGTGCCAGTACCACGTCCACTTGTAGAATCCAAAAAATGTAAGTATTACTAGGAAACCACTTACTCTATCCTTTACCAAAATCCCAAGACATTTTCTTAAAAAACAATTATTTATTATACTTATCCTTAGAGACATCCTTAGATATATCCATAGAAATATGCCCAGGGATCTCACTAAGGTGTTTTAATCATAGTTTCCAAAGGATGTATAAACCTTTCCCTTGATACCAATAATATTATTCTAGGCTTGATATAAATGTATATTACATCATTTTAGATGAATTTTTAGTAAATTACAAAAATAAATGCCCGGGGACCATAATAGTTTAGCGTATTTGGAAATATGGAAACAAAATCTGGATTCCTGGTGAAATATTTCAACATCTCCCATAATGATCTCCACAATTAGTAATTCAACCTAAAACCATTCTTCACAACTTGGGGAAAGGAAACAAAATAAAGGGGTGTTCTCAAATGCACAGTATAGGTAAATAAGGGATATATATAAGAATAATTGTGAGACTAGGTGTATGATAAACTCATCATGAAAATATAATATCATACCCAGTATATCCAAGATCATATACAAGAATCACATCATAATGAATGAAAGTTCATAAGACTTGAATCATAATGAAATGAAGAACACAAGCTATAAAACAATAACAGAGAAATAAAGAAAGGAATTGTGGAAGACACATAAGAAGATATAATTATTTCCCTGGTAGTCAAGAAATTTATGCAAAGACCATCTTCATGAAAAACAAATTACTTTACCAAACTGGGTTCAAAACCCGTTCCATCCCTATATTACTGAACCGAGTTCACCCCTCGTTCCAGCCGATTATTATTGAATTGAGTTCAACCCTCTTTATAACCCAATAATAATGAACTGAATTCATTTCCCATTCTATCCCAGTAATACTAATCCAATTTTATTTCCCATTCCATCCATGTCTATCTCATGAGATATAAATCATTTCCCAATTCATTGGATGGAGATATAGTTCACACTCATCTCATAATGAAATCATACATACATGTTCCACAAAATTAGCAACAATTATATCATAACCCATTCCATGAAATCGGTATTATAAACATTTAATCACATCATAACCTGGGGAAAAATATGCATGCTTAGTAACCATTTTATCTAAATCATAACACATTAAGGAGAAACATATTTCATAAACATATAAACCATAAAAGAGAAACATGTTTGATAAATACCATGAAATTAATAATAAACCATTCATAGAAAGAATATTAATGGAACCTTTAGATCATTTCCTTGCAGATCATGAGTAACATAAATAAATTTCATCTTATATGGAAAGTAATTTAAAAATAACTTTTAAAAAATTTTCCTGAGAAAAATATCCTTTATTAGTTGAAAAAGGTTTTTTAATGCATTAAACCATTTAAAAATAATTATCATATAAAATAAAATGATAAAATATAAAGCAGACATGAAATAATATTGAAAAACCTTTTCCTTAAAAACATTTAAAATAATCTTAAAAAAAATTTAAAACCATTTTTCTTTTAAAACACTATAAAAAATTATAAATAACGATTAAAAAGGATTTAAAATCCTTTTTACTTGAAAACTTGTAAAAGAAGCATGAAATTTTAATGAAACCCATTTCATTAAAATTAATTTATAAACTTATAAACGAGGCATGAAATCATTTTGAAAACCATTTTCCCTCAATAATTATAAATAAAGCTTCTATACTTTTTAAAAATATTTTTCTTTGAAAACCCTGAGAAGAATTATAAATGAATCTTGAAATACTTTTGAAAACCAGTTCTTTTAAATATATATTAAAAAATTTCATAACAATTTTAACATTAATCAAAAAAATAATTATTTAAAGGATTCGTTGTGGGTAAATTCATACATGTCATGTGCTGTAAAAATAATATTCATTTTCGATGATAAAAATGTTATAAAAATGCCTCATTTGAAAAGCGACTAGAATATTCCGTTGAAAATATTTGAAAAATAAATCAATGGAAATGGTTTCTTTTCATTGTCATAATATAATAGTATAATATTCTAAGAAATCGTTTTGTAAATCAGTATTTTAATGGAACATAGATTTCTGACTCAAGAGAATGTAAAATCATGATTTCATAAAAACAATTCATGATTATATTATGAACCAAAAAGTGGTGGAAATGGTACCAATATATGAATAAATCATTTTCAACCATAATATAATAAAATTCATGAATTGTTTTTTGATAAGGATAATATTATTTCATCAATGGATATATAAACATAGACAATCTTGATTATCTATATGAATATCTCGATAAACTCTTATAACTTGGTAACTTGAGATAATACTCTCCATATTAGAAAATGAAATTGAATGAATCTTAAAATATCATGAAAATAAGTAAATCCGTGATATAACTTGTAAAATGGAATTATATATACCTTTAAGGGAATTTATGTGTATAACAACAATTGAGTCTCAAATAAGGCAAATTGCGAGAAAACAATTTCACCGATTTGGTAAATTTTTAAACTTATACCCCATAAAAGAGATATCAAAAAATAGATATGGTATTACCCATAAATTTATTTATAAGATACATGGAATACAATAATTGGGTGTATATATAACACACAAAAGGAAAGTGTGGTGACTATAACATGTATCTCATTGAAATAAAAAGTGAGATAAAATCCTATTACCTTGTGTCTTAACTATCATCTTACTCAATCAAACCATCTATATAATAAATATAAATTCATTATAAATTTTTACAGAACAATATTCTTATTTCTAATTCCATATATTGTTTTTCAATTACCTTATATTACCCTATTTTTAACCATTATAGGTTAAGGTTTAACTTCAGGTAATATTCACTTTGTTTTTCATATGTCTCTTCATTTGTTATATTGATGGTCCTTATACATATATCAAAATTATTGAATATAAAAAATTATATAAATATCATTTATATATAGTATGTTTTTATTATAATAATATATATAATATATATTTATGAAACTAAATACATTATTCATTGAGACGGTAGGTCGTACGTACGTGTTAAACCTATTTCCATTTAATTTTCGTGTTGAGAGAAAGAAAGTAAAATACATATATGTATATATATTTTTATTCATATTATTATTAATTTATATTTATTGTATCATATATACTATATATATTCACTAAAACCATCCTCAATACATTCCATGCTGTGTGTGAATGAATAACATCGCTTTGAGGGGGTGGTAGTCCACACTTCCCCAAAGAAATTATCATATTAACACCATATGGGAAGTACAAAGATATGTTTTTTAAAATGAAAATATAAGATTTAATAAAAAATAATTTTAATATATAACATATATAAACAATGTTTCCATCATCATTTCTACCAAGAGAGGCTGTTAGGAAAAATGAACAGTCATCGTTTAGTGAGGTGGTAGTTCACCGTACACGTAAATAGTATTCTTGTTTCCCATTTATGGAAGTTTATGTATGTTTAGGTTAAAAATTATAATTAAAAAATCCTAGAATATTTTGGATACTAGTTGTTTTTATACATGCATTGAATAAAGATAGTGGATGTGGTAGAGAAAGCAAATAAAAGGAAGGACTTGAGAGAATATGTTACCTCTTAATCAAGTAACTCCTCTTGTTTTTATACCCAAAGGATTCCTCCAATTTCCTTCTTCCTAAGGGAATGATTCTTAGAAGAAGGTGGGGATGATTTTAAGTGAATTGGGAATAGAATTTCCAAACCTAAGAGGTTTGAGTGGTGTGAAGATGTGGGAGAGTAGGCAGCCTTTTATAGGGAAGGAAAATGACTCCTTAGGAATTTTTGAAAACAAGTTAGGTGTACACATGTTCTTACCTAAAAAAATTCATATAAATAAAAATAAATAATGGATTGTTTATAGAAAAAATATTAACAACCAATGGGGTTTTGATGAGTTTCGAGTTTATTTGGGATCTTAAGATTAATGTTTAGTCCATAATTAAGCTTAATTTGACCTTAATCATTGTGATTAATATTAATCACAAGTATCTAGGTCATTTAAAATCTAGATATCATAATTATTAAAGAAAATTATGTTTGTTTTTTTAAATTATATTCACAAAAGCAGAAAAATTAATATTAATGTTGACCTTACCGACGTGATAAAATCCCAGGTTTTTAAAGTAGAAAGATGTTCAGAATATAATTAAATTTTAATATTCAATTTCAAAGTGAAATTTATTATTATTATCTAAATTTTATTTATATATGTATAATTTATATAATGAGACCATAAAACAAATTTATAATATAATCAAACATTAATAATTATTTAAATGACAAGGCAATTTTTTACTAAAAAGCATTATTTTCCCCTATTCATCAATAAAGGATGTTTCTCATAAAAATCCCAAAAATTCACCCTAAGATATTTTCAACATTATAAATTCAAAAATTAATTTTATATTGTTAAATTAAATTAATAATTTTTTATAAAATTAATTTTGTTATTAGAAGTAGTTCTTTCAAGAAAATTATATTTTTTAACATAAAAGGACATTACCCAAAATCAATTATTTCATTAAAAATATGTTTTATCAATTTGAAAAAAATTATAAATTACATATAAATTTTTTTATTACTATTCATATAACTATGTTTAACTGCTATGTTGTTATTATATCGTTTAAATAATTTCCGTAATAAAATTATGTTTTGTAGAAACATTGGTGTTGAGTGTAACAGACACAAAATCGGTGTTTAATGTAATTCAAGCCATGAAAGTATTACATATAGCATAATCCATGTTGTTAATTCATGTATCCCAATCCAAGTTGGTTTTGTGTGAATGGAATCTTTGACTTATTCTTTTAATATATATATATATATATATATATTGTGAACTATTTCTAGTGTCATGTAAAATGAAAATTTTCAAAAAGATAAATTGTTTCGAAAAAATAATTCAAAAAATTTCTTGGTGTTACATAGGTTCCTAGGTATCTTCCTTGAATTTATGGTCTCTCTAAAAAATCAAATTGAGTGGGATTATTCCTAAATACATTATCTCTTCAATACAAAATATTAACGTTTTTTTTTATAAAGATAGATCATGTACCATCCATAAAACTGTTGGATTTAGTATATATGAAGGGGTAGATGTGTACTTCCTTAAAAGGGATTCATGAAATTCATCCTAAAAATAAGACACATTCAGTGAAGAATCAATAAAAAAATAATCCATCCCAATATGATCATTAATTTAGAACGGGTTCATAAATCTATGTCTCGAAAAAATCATATTTGAAAAACTAAAAACCTTATACCAAGGAAATATTTATAGTAATACCATTTAACCAACATCGGTCACTAGATCTCACTAACTGTGAGGTCATGGGACTTGTTTAAAAATAATTAACCACACTCGGTGGGCTACATAGCCTCAAGGACACCTTCCTATATTCTAGAGCCTGCGAACTAGCAACGATGGTCTGTGGTCATATGATGGGGTGAATATTCCATCTTTGTTAGAGTGGAACAAAAAGGTGGATAAAATAATAATTAGTGGGCGAAATAAAATGAAACATCATAAATAAATCATCCTGATAATAATGAATACAATAAAAAAATAACAATGTGGTATATCAAAATGATGTTGTCACAGTACTACAGAAATGGGATCAAGAATACAATAATAATAGCTATTTTTTTTGAAAAGAACAAATTTATAAACCCAATATTTCCACATTAACTATCATCGTCCTCTTCTATAATAATCCTTCTGATAACAAAAATCATGTATCCATTGTAGGGAGGTTCCGTTTAGCCCAACGTGTATATGACTTATCTCTAGGTACCAGTCAGTGAACCAAATAGAGAGTAAGTAAAAATCAATATGTCAACCCCAATGGTTTTTAATACCATCCAATATATGAATATGAAGTGTAATAATATACATGTATAATAATAAATTAATTCTATGAAATAATTGAACCATTTCGGCTTGGGTTCCTTGTGAGATACTCATATGATTCTATATTATTCGTCCTATGCATGAATTTCTATGAGAGTATTATATGTTAAATAAATATAGTCCTGATACATTAGTCTTATAACCAATGAATTCATGTGTGATGATAATCATTTATGAGCTCTACAAGTCACATGGAATTTCAGACATTTTAATCAAGTGTAGTCTAAGGGGTGAAGTGAGGGAATATCTCCCTACGGATTTCTACCTAATCCATAAGAACAAGTTTCGGGTGTCTTTTATGGTAGAATTTATTGTATCCTATGTATATAATCTAATGTAGTCTAAAAATCCTTTAGAATATCTATATATAATCCAAGGGATTCATTTTTTCTGAAAAAATAGATGAATCATCTGTATCAAGTCGAGTCATTCACAATCTAAAACTCATATGAAGCCTAATTGTGGCATCTCATATAGTGTCCACATCATTGAAGTGGATGGTGACTAATGAGAACATCCAAGGCATCCCACGCAATGAATTCAAGTATCACTCAATGCAAAAGAAAACTTATATTGATCTTGGTCTATGAACATTAAAAAATATTAAATGATTGGCTGCCCATAAATATAATATCCAAGAGAATGCTACATAATTTGACCATTCCAAAGTGATATTGTCCTTACATTTCCATTTTATTTAATTTATTTATACGATACAATCCAAACCCACCTCAAGATTGGGTAAATTACATAACCAATGTATAGTCACCACAAGCATATCAGCAACACACCCTAAGGTGTGGTTACAGTCAAGGTAGGAACCCTCCAATGATGCAATTTATTAAATAAATTTAATATTTAAGAATCCAGTCATGAAAGGTTCAACATAAATCATAATCGAATAAATTATAAACATCATTAATTTTAGGGAAAATTAATTGACCATGTACCTTAGATTGGTGGAGGACTCCTCGCGTAGTATCATCTTTTGATTTGAACTACAACAGGAGATGAATAGAATACTAAAAAAATGCCAAATAATTATGGAATATTGGATCACAAGAAACATATTCCCATGATGGGATGATAAAATGGAGAAATAAATGAGAGGAATCTTAAACATACCTTGTGAGATCCAATGTGATGAATGATGGTCAAATCAGAACATCGATAGAGGATATACCTCAAAAAAATATGGAATGGGAGATCTAGTAGAGAATTTTTTTGTGAATATAATAGTAGGATAGTGGAAATTAAATTTAGGGATAAAACATGAGAATAATAATAATATCACAAATTCCTAATAGGGTGTATTGTTTGGATGCATGGTTAGACCAATTGGGAACCAAATGTGTTCCCTTGATAAAAATGTTGATTATGTCCTCACATGGGTAGCTAATTAGTAATAAAAAACGTGCATAGATTATGCGGAGCTAAAATACAAGTGCTTCAACACCTTTCATGGTTAGGGATACAGTACAAAGAAATGATAAGATTACCATGTGATGCACCAGTAGTTTATTACATTGTATTTCATGGTTTCACCCATGAAGGATTTTACAAAATATGTTTCTTTTTTCTCTAATATGATTCAATGTTCATGTTCATGGTTAGAAAAAATATTCTCAAACAGTGAGCCTCACTTTGGATCTCTAAAAACGTTAACTTTGTTCTCTAAACTTTCCCTAAAACCCCTAAATTCCTTCCATAATATATTATTCACTTTACATTAGTAAATAAATATGGTTCTAGATAGAAATGTATAGTTTACAGGCCTTGTTAGAAAACCAAGATCTTATAACCTCAGCTTCTTAGAAAAACCATCATTAAGTTTCCCTTGTATGTTTGGTTGAGTAAAATCCAAAAATAATTATAGCTAGTTATTCTATATATCATTCTCTCACTCGAAGGTCTCATCCAGTACATGGTCAATCCATAAAAGTACCTGAAATAGAGGAACTGACATACCGTAAATCACCTTCTTTCTATGATCAATGATATAAACTAGATACTCCTAAAAAACAATAGCCTCTAACTCAACATCCTTCAGACCCGAAGTGTGATACATGTCAAAATGAAATGGAGAAGATGGTAACCATGAAAAACATAATGCATAGCCATATACCACGGGGGAAGAGATATCAGATATGCTTCTAGATTGACCCTCTCAAATACCTAAAATAGCACGATAGATATCAGTTATAGCTTACACTTCCTATGAATCCATTGATGAACCAAAGAAAGAGAGACTTATCAAAAGACATGATCTCCCAATTCAAACTCTAGATGTCAACAGGGAATATGGACATAATACTTCTACGAGTATTGAGTCATAAAAAAACTTTTCGATTATATGTATCAACATTGATGTCTCCATAATGAGATGTGAACCCTATAACACTACCTCCCCTACTGCTAAAGGAGATCAAAATGGAATACTATATAGGTTCTACTAAGGATACATCTAGATAAACACTAGAAATATAATATCATAAGTTACTTTTCAAATGTGTATTTGATTTTCCTAAAAATCTCCAAAACTAAGGACACATGCCTGAAGAAATTCCCCTAATACCTATATAGTAGGTTCTGGATTACCTTCAGTCTAAAGGATTGTATATTGTGCTCAAAAGCACATGTGAACCCAAATACTTCTACAACCCCCACAAAAACCCATATGTGAACCGATAATACCACCTGATATATTAGAATGAAGAACCTCATGAGTTTTTAATATCACCAGTACATAGTGTCTTTTAGGTCCATCCACTAAAAAGTTCTTCCGAATATGCATGAAATGAGAGACCCTTATCAGCATGATCATTATCTCTCATACTATGTCCCTTACATGGTGATTTTAAAAATACCTTCTCAAAATTTATTGTGAATTCATCCCTTTTCTACTCATTAATGGTCTACTAAAAAATTGTTCATCATCTTTTCGGTGTTCATCCTTCACCAGTAGATAGGTGGAACACCGAATAAAAAAAATTATATCTTATTTTTTGTAAAAGGCCTCAAGTACTAGTAGTGTAAGTAATATTACATCGTGGTTGGTTTGGGATGTACTTCTCACAATAAATAATGATATTTTTCATGATATATAACAACATATCTAAAAGTATTCAAAAACATCCATGAATACACAATATCCCATCCTTGTAATTGACAAAACTGGGTGGTGGGTCTTCACCTAAAATATATTACCTTACTACAATGACTTCTAGATTATAATGATGTATCAATTTTAACCGCTTCATAAGTAATGAGGTTAGAAAAAAAATACATAACTATAGTTGTTTCTGATTATCTCACCGGGGCGCGTGCGTCCGTCTCATTCGGGGACGAGAGGCACAGTTTTGTTGCCCCGTATTCTCGCTTTCCAAAGGCGGGAATCATCCACTCCTTATTCCGGGAAGTCTACTCCTTGATCGAAATGGGATGATGGTATGTCGGTTCTTCTTTCCCTCGATTCCTCCTTAGAACTCGTCACCTAGTCCGGGTCTCCCTCATATACTTAAGACGTTATTCTTGAAACTATTCCTGGCGCCATATCTTCATGGACACCAGTTCATTACACTATTTCTCCCCGGTCATTCCAAAGGGTACGGTCAGGGAAGAAACCTTCGGTTAGGGGAGTAGCCATGTTGGGCATCACTGGCGTGTCTGGACGCTGGGGGATTGGTGTGGCTGTCTTCTGTCCTTTATTATAGGGCTTCTCGAGGGCGCGGAAGACCAAGGCATCCCACATCATACACGGGGAATTGTATGCCATGGTCATGTATCTGAGGTTTTCCTCATATTCCCATGTTTAACACGAGGTATGCTGCAAGTTTAAAGTTCGGCGGAGATAGATTGGGCTGATCAGAACCCTAACTAGAGTGAATATGATGGAGGACCCCCCCCCCCCCCTAGGGGGAACACTGATACTGGGGCCATCATGTGGGTGGTCTCCTAAATGCTGTTAGATGGAATGGGGAATGGGGTTCCATGATCCCAATGGGATGTGGCGGCCCAGGTAAGAATCAGGATGGATGATGGATGGTTCTGTGAATTGGATGGTGAATGGGATAGAACCATCATGACGGTGATGATGGTTTGGGGCTTGGGCCACGAAGAGACTTTCTACGTATCCTCTTGGCAGAGAATCAAAGTCCACATAGTTCATATGATGATGGATTACTACTGATTGGGGTTTTCAATGGCATACTACTGGATGAGATCACAATAGCTTACCATTGGATAAGGTGTCAATGTCTTACCGTTGGATGGGGTTTCAACATCTTACTGTTGATTGAGGTCACAATGGCTTGCTGCTGGACAGGGCTGTCAGTGGCTTACCACTGATGAGGTCGCAACAGCACACTACATCATAGGGTCACAATGGATTACCTCTAATTAAGGTCATAATGGATTAACACAAATGCAATTAAAATGGCTTACCATTTAATGGAATGAAAACGTCATACCGATGAGTGGAGTGACAACGGCTTACCACTGAAAGAGTTCCATAGTTTAATTTCATGCGGGACGGGGGTGAACCGACGAGAAGGGGGTCGGAACTACAGGTTTTTGGGATTGAACATCATGGAGGATTCCTATTTACCCTTCCTTGGCAAGGATCAAAGAACACATAGTTCATAATATGGGGCATTTGGCGCTTATGCTCTGAGGTGGCCCAAGGTGTTGGTGAACCGATGTGGAGGAGGACCTGGGGTCCAATAGATGGTGGGGGGCCTGAACCTCGTGGAGGCTTCCTACGTACCCTGCCTTGGCAAGGATCAAAGTCCATGTAGTTTAGGTGAAAAGGAGGCTATTGAACCGACACGAAGGGGTGTCGGGATGATTGGGTGTTGGGAATGAACCTCAGGGAGGCTTCCTACGTACCATACCTTAGCAAGGATCAAAGACCTCGTCGTTTAGGTGTAGTTGGGTGGCACTTGGGGCTTATGCTCTGAGGCGGCCCAGGGTGTTGGTGAACTGACATAAAGGAGGTCGGGATGACCATATGGTGCACATGGTGCACCGACGTGAAGATGGTTGGGACCGGTGTGGTGAGATTGATCCTCGTGGGGGCTTCCTACGTTCCTTTCATTGGCAAGGATCAAATTTCATGTAGTTCAGGTGAAAAGGGGGCAATTGAACCAACAAAAAGGGGTGTTGGGACAACTGGGTGTTGGGATTAAACCTCAGGGAGGCTTCTTACATACCTTGCCTTCACAAGGATCAAATTCCTCATAGTTTGGATGTCTGGGAACCGACGTGAAGGGTGTCATAACCAATGGGTGGTGGACTTGAACCTCAGGGAGGCTTCCAATGTACCTTACCATAACAAGGATCAAAGACCTCATAGTTCAGGTGTAGAAGGGGCTATTGAAAACTGACGCGATGGGGTGCCGTGACAACTGGGTGTTGGGCATGAACCTGGGGGAGGATTCCTACGTACCGTACCTTATCAAGGATCAAATACCATGTAGTTCATGTGTAGTGGGGTAGCATTTGGGGTTTACACTCTTAGGCTGCCCATGGTGTCCGTGAAACGATGTTGAGGAGACATGTGGTCCAATTGTTGGCGGTGGGCTTGAAACCCGTGGAGGATTCCGATGTACCATGCCTCGGCAAGGATCAAAGTCCTCGTAGTTTGGAAGTGTCATTTGGGGCATACGCTCTGAGGTGGACCAGGGTGTCGGTGAACCCATGTGGAGGAGGACCTGGGGTCCAATAAATGTTTGTGGTCTTGAACCTCATGGATGATTCCTACGTACCCTGCCTTGGCAAGGGCCAAAGTCATCATAGTTCGGAAGATTCATTTGGGGCTTACGCTCAGAGGTGGCCCAGGGTGTCAGTGAACCGACGTGGAGGAGGACCTGGGGTCCAATAGATGGTGGTGGGCTCGAACCTCGTGGAGGCTTCCTACGTACCCTGCCTTAGTAAGGATCAAAGTCCCCGTAGTTCATAAGTGTCATTTGGGGCTTACGCTCTAAGGCGTCCCAAGGAAGATGTCATGGTTGGTGCTCACTCTAAGCCCACGTTATTCATGCTCGTTGTGTGAAACAAGAGATAGCATAGACCCGATGATCATGTTGTGAATGGTGTGTATGTGGGAAGTGAAGTGGGGTTTACATGTACTTAGCAACCCAAAGAGGAAACAGGGGATTATGCTTGGTTAGAAGCCCAAGAAGTCAAGACTTACTCCAGGATGGAGTCCCGATGGTGAAAAAGCGTAGGGGGAGTGGGACTTGGGACCGAATAAAGGAGAAGCACTATTCCCCATCATGCCCTTCGCTGGCCCTGGGGACTGAAGAAGAAAGGAGGAACAAGGATGCTGCCTCTGACAAGAAATCTAGGGGCTTACACTGAGATGGTTTCCCTTTCCCCGTGGATAAATGCCACTCCCATTAATAGGATATCATCCCCTATGGAGATCAGTGGTCATGGAGAATGTCCAAGGTGGTGGTAACCCGCGTGTGAGGCATGGGGCGGGGACACAGTTTAACATCAAGGGTTGAGGATGAAGGTCCTTGGCAGTTTAACGTCCTGCAGCTTGGACGATGTGGGTTTGCTCCACACCCGAGGACATACATAACCGGTACCCTCTACTCCTTGGTGCAGATAGGGGACATGCAAAGCCAGGACGATGGGGTGTCATGAAGCGAGCATTTTGGGGGGGCCACAGTAGCAAGGCTATGCGAAGAAGCAATAGCCATTAGTGTTCCTTTGCGAAGAAGCATGAGGCAAAGCAACACAATGGGTGGTATCATCCAGGGGACATTGAATTTACTTCGTGAAAACCTAATAGGTTTCACGGGAAATGATTATATGGCGAAGGTGTTGTCGGTGCGGGATAAACCCCAAAATGATGCCTCGAATAGGGACATCACAGTCGCACAATGCGGGAGGCTTGCATGAAAAAGGGACTGTTGCATGAAAAAGGGGATGGAATGTCACACAAAATGAATTACACGCACGAAAAAGTCTAGGATGGCGCGCAATTGAGTGCTGGAAGTGAAAAGGAGAAGGCTGACATGAAAAAGTAATTGTGTGCCGAAGACCTAATTGCGCACAATCGGATGGAATTGCGTGCGGCGGAAGCGGTTCGAGGGGATTTGGACACGGATCAAGCCTGAGTAGTCAGGCGCAAAGGCGGACCCCCGGGTGACTTGGCGCGAACAATTTAGTACCTGAGATCCATCTTCTTTGTTCCCACAAGAGAGTAATTTTGCATGGGAGAGATGGTTCAGATTCTTCGGGTTGAAGTCGAAGGGGTGGCCTTCTATTTATAGGTGCTCGGGATAGCGGGTCCATGGGAAAAACGCTTCGTTGTGAAATATTGCGCGCACTGATGTATGTTGTGCGGAGATCAACCGCAAAGAGTGGCGGCACAAATAGTTCCACACCCGTGCAGAAAACACTCACGAATCCCATAGTTTTTCGCGTGAGACATATTTTTTTCGTGCAGGTTTCCATTTTTTTCATTCAGCCCCTCTAGGACCCCCGGAATGGATCCCCGATTCCAAATATGGCTTCACTTTGTCGCGCTCGAACCTTCTTCAGATCTGGAGTGCTTTTCAGCATCTACAAATTCCCCCTCTCAGAATCGGATCGGCAAGGGGCTGCATAGGTCAGATTCTAAGGGAAACACCGATATATAGGACTCCTAGGGGCCATAGCGTGCTTAAAACTGGAGCGGTGAGAAAAACCAGTCTGGAGCGCGCAATCAGCTTTTCACACGCGCTCAAAAACTGCTCATCACGCCTATAGAAGCCCCCATGGGTCCCCCATTCCGTACAAATTTTCATGGGTGATAAGCTCGGATCTCTCGTGTGTGAAAAAACCAATTTCCCTGCCTACGCGTAATTATTCGTGATCAGTCGTCTATTTTCACACCAACAAATGATTTTTCACAGCAGTCCTGATTTTTCACACCGGTCACTGATTTTTTCGCACTGGCTCTAGATTTTTTGCACCAACTCCTTCTCTTTCATGCCGACTCCTTAAAATCATGATGGAAGGAGATGGCTGCCAATCAGGATGACGGTGGGAGGGAAGCTGCATCTGCTTCTTGATGGGATGAGATGGTCACCAACCCTGAGGTTTATGGTTCCCGAAGGATCATATCCGACAACCATACACTCTTCAACATGTTGACCCCAAAACAGAAGGAGTATGAACTATCTTCCAATCTCCCGATCTTGGACATCACAATCTTTGAGGAGATACATGTGACATGGTTTGAGGTTGACACACTGTGGTCATGGGTGACCCGCGAGGATGACCTACCCCCGTATAACATCACCTAAAATGGCCATCCTGCTAGAGAAACTAGACACCTGGACATTTACGTCCTGAATCCCATGACCAGGACCATCTCGGGGAGTGACCCTGTCGCGGAGAGTTCTATAGACTTTTACGTGAGCACATTCCATCAGAGTGTTACTGACAAGACCAAAGGCTGGCAGCAATATTGGGATCTGCAGTCTGGAGGCAACTTCACCAGTGAATGGGCCAAAGCGTATTGGGTTTTCCAGACATGCGACCAGTTTGGGGCCGAAATGAGGCACATCGTTTTGTTCGAGGCGGTGTGGGAAGTCAGCCTGCCTGATCTTAGGCTAGATCTATTCACTCGATGGTTCCCCAACACCAATACATTCCACCTTCATCATGGGGAAGTCAGCATCAGCCTATGGGACATCCATTTATTTGGGGGCATCCCTTTTGATGGGCATCAGTACGATGAATTCCTCATGACAAGGAACACCTGGGGTGATGGATCACAAACTCATATGCTAACATGGAACCTACTGGAGCTGGCCAAGAAGAGGCTGGGGGTCAAGGATTTCTTGAAGGACATCACTTACATGAAAATGGTTTATCTTGTTCATGCAAATAGATCTAGAGGTCAAGATGTCGGGGCGAGGGAGACGGTGTCCGACCGCGGCACAGACGAGCAAGAGAGGATCATACTGGAGGATCCTGGAGGAGGGGGACTATTAGTCATAGGGCTTAAGCATAAATGAGATTTGGGTCATGAATGTCTGGTACATGTGATTTCTTGTCACCTTCCTGAGTGGGTGGCTCTTACCGTCGAGGGACGCAAGGATGGGAGTTCGTCCAGTGAAACTAGTGATGGTCGGAATTATGGCCGCCAATCAAAGATTCAATCTGGGAGTCCCCAGGTTGTCTCATATTTATGCCATAATGTGATGAATTTTGAGAGGCGGTTCACCGAGGAGGATATGTGGCCCCTTCCAGATCTTTTATGGTTGGGTCGTGGCCCATTTTGGTGGGTATACCATCCCGAATTCTATTAGTCCTCTAGCTAATGGCATGTGACCTTCCATGTTGAACATCGTTGGGGTCATGTCGTTGATGCTCAATGAGGAGGGATTAAAGATCAAAATCAGAAGTCATGCCAACTTCACATTCAGCGAATTCCCCACCCCAACAGGCCAAATGATAGATAATGGGAAACGCTCACTGGAGAAAAGGGGGTACTTCTAGAGCATCAGAGGTGGGGTGCTCATGGACTTGATTAATGGGATGATCTTTTGTGAGCCCAATGTGCCGTCCAAGTTTTCCAGGTAGTGCAGATGCCTTTAGTGGATGAAAAATAAGTTTTACATAGATGTTCGAAAATAGAGGCACCCCTATGTTCTTTGCTAAATGCGGTCGATGTTCACATCCCAAGGATCCAGCAATGTCATCACCTTTCCTCCCGCCAGATTTGATGCTGGCCTCTCAACATAATATGCCGAACAATGGGCTATAGCATACCCTGAGGGGATTTTTCATAAGAATGTTTGGAAGCTCAAGGTAGCGAGTGTAGAACCTTGGCGGCGAGAGATTAGGCATGGTGCTGCTGGGGTGGAAAGGTCAGAGGCACATCAGGCAACAGGGACCTCACAAGCCAGGACTTTAGAAGTGGGGATGTCGCGTGGCATGGTCGGGGCCTCATCATCTAAGGAGAGAGGGAATCATATAGTGGTCAGAGAACTCCAAGGTAATTAGATAAGGTATCTGATCGAAACATCCAATGACGCGATCTTCCTAGCTCTGTGGCCAGACTGGATGACCCTATGATTGTTGATGGGTACCGAAGATCTTTGGAAAAATATAATGTGAGATGTAATCCAACTGCTAGAGGTCGGACTCATTCGGGTTGTTGACAGGGTGAACTTCCATCGTTGGCACACATACATAATGGACATGGATACATATGCATGTCAACGGCGTCGGCGTGTGGAGCCACCCTTCTTGGTGAAAGTATGCTCTACAAAGAGAATGATCCAGAAAAGATGTCGTCAGAGGATAATGCCAGTGATGATGAGATGGAAGGCGTTGAGATGGAAGAGGGGGAAGAAGTAGAAGGTGAAGGAGGGGGCAGAGAAGAAGATAATCCTGAAGGTGGAGGGTCTCTAGGGTCGTTCCACAAAGGGAGTCTATAGGAGAGTGGCGGGATTGTTGGATCTAATGAGGATATAACCAAGCTGCTTGAGTTATGTCTCGGACCTTGTCCATCATTTCACCTCATCATTTTTTTGTAAAACTCAATTACATATCCTTATCTAGTTTAGGATCATTTGGGTGATGACCAAGGGTCTCCATACGAAGGGGAGGAGGCAATCGTAGAACAAGGTGGGAAGCTGACAGCCATTATTGAGCGGATGAGCGCTGAGGGATACCATGCAATGGAAGCTCATGTAGCGGCTACAACACCGGAGGCTGATGCTTTGGGCTCCTGTAATTCCATTACATTAATTTCAATTAATTACCGTTGGAGAGATCAATTGATAAAGGTGTTCCTTGTTTATGCAGTATTCACAGCCTTGGAAGCCCGTCATGCAACTGAACTCAGGTCATCTGTGATTAATTCAACTGCAAATGTGTCATCCCATTCGAGGAACACTTCTCAAAATGAGCCGACCCCATCACTTAGTGAGCAGAGAGTGGTGAACATCAGCGATACTCATGTCGGGGCAGGGCTGGAAGTCGGCAAGGGAGCTACCAGGACTATGGTGAGAGGGGACGGTCTCCCAGGCATTAAAGATCCCAACCCCTTTGGAGGGGTACCCAAAGAAGATCCTACTGCTGGTTGGTTGGGTGCTTTCCCCGATTATCAGCCCGCAGACCCCCGATGAGATTTATGATTAAGACTTGGAGGTGGCCGTGGAGAGCTGAATGACATGGCGCAAAAGGTGGAAGTGCATCAAGCAGTTTCTCATTTAGCCCCATACAGAATGGTTTAAACGAAAGAGATCACTTCAAACTTGGTTGCACTTTATCTGTGCTGGAGGGGTGGATGCTCAGCGCCTTAATTCGACGGTCCAAGACTACATGGCTGAGAAGCAGTGCAAGAGTAGTCATCACTCCGACAATGCCCAGTGTTTGGAGGAGTCAGGGAGTATCCATGAATTCATAGAGGCGGAACAAGAGGCCCGATGCCTTGATGAACATGTGAAAGAAAAGGAGATATTCATTGAAAACTGTTCTGAGCTTCTAGATAATTTTATGGTCTTGTTGGAAGATGCCCAAGTGAAACTAGTAATGGCAGGTCACCAAATATTCACACTTCAAACTGAATAGGCGCAAGCACGGTCTAGGGCCATTGGACTGCGCTCTGTGGCCACTGATTAAGATAGAGCCCTTAGGGGGAAGGAGGCAGTCATAGAAGCCACCAGCGAAAGAGTAGTGGTGTTGGAACGATCCATCCAAGAAGCTGACCCTTAAGGGCCCTGTTTTGGCCGAAGTAATAAAATCATTTCTATTTACTGATTCTTATTATGAACTGCAGGTATGGATGAATTTATTTACTTTTTTTGTTTGGTTTAACAAATTCATCCACGATCATGAAATAGATAGAAATCCATTCCTAAGTGAACATGAATCACACCCAATGTGAGAAACAAGGGATGTTCATACTATTACATCGCTTGATCATGGGAGCATCAACCAAGAATCGAGCATCCAGTGTTTGAATAACCGGCCCGGATTTTCAAGATGAAATAGGAGAGACCTGACTGGATGATGAAGCTCTCAAAACATCCAAATTACCATTTTCTCAATGTTCTCTTGTGCTCGAACGGAGTAACACCAGGGGCGTTGGAATAATTCTGAACATGGGGATTGAAAGTTTGAATCACGATACCTTGGATTCGGAACACTGTGGGGGTGGTGTGACAATAAATAATAAATGTTGACCACATTCGAAACACCGTATCCTTATTGTGTTATCCTGTAATTGGGATAACAAATTAGGGCTGACTGCTAACCATGTTCGAAACACGGGGCCTGACTCAAAATGTCATACGTTAGCCTTCAGGAATGTTGTTCGAGGACAATAGGTGGGCCATGGGCCGAGCATTCATACTATTAGGGGGTTCCCTTAGACATAAAAGGTGAATTGGGTCCGAATAAGGGGCACACAAAGCATGGAATGTGGAGTGACGGTTTGTTCGAACATAATCCATCACTCTCAAAATTACACCACCATGGTGCAAGCACATTTGATGGGTGCATCTGTCTGATCATGTGTCATTCATTATTTTAGATAGGACAACTCTGGCGGGGGAGTGGTCGCTTCCCAATGTCATCATAGGGCATCCCGAACCTATTTAGGGCAATGCTGCAGTTACATGGTTCCAAACAAGGGGTTAGGACAGGGGCCAGAAATGAGGAGGAACATGATTTATGATTCCCAGGGCTGGACCCAAGGGGAAATTCCTGGCTGTCTCTATGTATCCCATGAGGATGTGAATCAATCCATACGTAGTTCTTAAATAAATCTTAGTTTATGGTCTTAGAGCTCGGACCATGTATGGTAGGAAACACGGGAGAGGCATGGTGGGGTAATTTTAAAACTTTACATGGATGGGAACATGCGGTTCCTAACACCACGTGTTCCCTGGGAATGTTTTAGATGAGGGGACCAGAATCGAAATATAATATGGGCCTGAGGCGAGGTTCGTGGACGTTCCTACGTACCCCATGAGTATGGGGATCCATCTGCACGTAGTTCTAAGAGGTGTCACGGAAGGGTACTAGTTATAGGGATAAAAGGGGCCTTTGGGTGTGGTTATTGCACCAAAAGAAGTGGTATTTGATAAATCTTGTTTGTATCTTAAGGTGACTAGTTTTTATTTGTGAAGTGATGGGACTTGGATAGAACGTCCCGACATCTCCCCAAGAATAAATCCATATTAAGGCATTGAAAAATGGTATGGAATGTGACTGATACAAACATGGTGTCTCCTTGAGTGAGGACATCATGATGTAGTGCCTGTTTTCATCGTGCGGCTAGAATGATAATGTCACAGTTTAGGGTCATGTGATGGGATCAGGCATGTGTTTTAACATCATGAGGCACAGACGTACTATCGTACGTGATTCCACGAAAGAAACCTCGGTCCAAGGGTCCAAAATAGAGGTTAAAGGGTAAGGGGAAGGAGAAACTAACTCCCAATTGAGATGAACTCAAAAACGAGACGTCTGGGTGCTCCTACGTATCCCATAAAGATGGAAATCAAGCTATATGTAATACACACAAAGGGGAAATATGAAAAGATCTTAGTTTATGGTCTTAGAACTTGGACCATGGAGAAGTAGGACTATCCCAAGTAAAGTTGGACCTTAACCCAATCACTAAGCCTACTTGAGTTGAACTCGGTGTCTGAAACAATGGCGGATAAAGCATTCACCATATGTGAAATACATGAAAACGGGGAACCAGTGAAGCCCTGAGTGATTTTCTTATCGTGGATTTTTTCCTCCTAACGTGCAGATGAACCCTGAGGAATAGTACTAAGAGTTTCGACGTTCTACTTGGACATGATGATGTGGAAAATGATTTGAATCATGTAACCAACTTTTTGGGCTTACTAGGGTTGGCGTGACGATAGAGGATGACTGTTGACCATGTTCAAAATACATTATCCATACCATGTTAGCCTGAAATGGGGACAACCAAATGAGCATCGATCGCTGACCATATTTGAAACGCGGGACTTGTATCGATTTGTTTCCTGAAACCCTCGAGGACGTTGGATCGTATTGGTATGAGATCCCTTAGGCCTAGAATCTATGAAACTTGGGTGTCCCTTTAGGTGTGAAAGGTGATGGAATCCCTAATGATAGAGATCATGAAACTGAAAAAATGGATGAAATCATGTCCGACTAGAGTCCGACATTCCAGGTATTAAACCATAGTACCCTTAGGAACATTATTGAATTGCTGAAGTGGACCAAGGGGCTCATCTTAAGAGCGGCTGATTTGAAAAGACGAGGATAGCACAAGAGGATGAAAAACTCCCCAGAGGAGGTAAATGGCATGGTTCTTACAACACCTGATGTGAGTGAGAGCATAATCCGATACCACACCATATACTCATCTCTAGGGGAATGCGGTCCAAGGGGCCATGATGGGGCTGGACCTGAAGACGAGATGTTCGGGTGGTCCTATGTATCCCATGAGGATAGGAACAAGCCATATATAGTTCTAGAATCACACATAGGGGTAGGATACCCTAATGAGGGGAGTGTATGGCATGGAGAGTAACCCGAAATGAATGAGGACATAATCCCACACCACACCGTACAACCCTAAATAGAATCTTGGGTTGCGGGCCTAAAAATGACAAGGGGCCTGAGGTTGGGCCTCATTCGGAAAGGTCCGACCGTTTTGCAGTTTAACCTCTTGCAGTGAGGATGAAGAGGGGAGTAAGATGTCCCACACAAGTAAGGTGTACTACATGGAGAGTAACCCGACGTGACTGAGGAAATAATCCCATACGACACCATACACATCGATTAAGAACTTGGGTCGGGGCCAAAGAAGGGCAAGGGGCCTGAGGGTGGGCCTCGGTCAGGAAGGCCCGACCAGTTTGCAGTTTAACGTCATGCAATGAGAACAAAGAGAGGATGAGGTATCTCATCTGGGTATTTCTATTGAAGGTCGAGTAACCTAGTGTGAATGAGGACATATTCTGATACCAGACCATACACTCAGGGTAATAAATTGTGATGGGGACCGAGAAGGCCAAGGGGCCTGAGGCTGGGCCTCGGGCAGGAAGTCCTAACCAGTTTGTAGTTTAATGTCTTGCATTGAGGAATAAGGGAGGATGAGGTATCTCATCCAGGGATGTGTATGTCACAACGAGTATCCCATAGTGAATGAGGAAATAATCCCATACCAAACCGTACACTCTGGGAAAGAACTTGGGCCTGGGCCCGAGAAGGCCAAGGGCCCTGAGTCTGGGCCCTGGTCAGGAAGGCCCGACCAATTTGTAGTATAATGACTTATAGTGAGGATGAAGAGAGGATGATGTATCTCATTCGGGGATGTGTACGACATGGCGGGTAACTCGGTGTGAATGAGGACATAATACCATACCACACCGTACACTTGGAGTAAGAACTTGGGTTGGGGCCCGAGAAGGCCAAGGGGCTTGAGGCTGGGCCTCGGTCAGGAAAGCTCGACTAGTTTTTAGTTTAACATCTTGAAGTGAGGATGAAGATAGGATGAGGTATCTCATCCAGGGATGTGTATGGCACAATGAGTAACCCGGTGTGACTGAGGACATAATCTCATACCACACCGTACACTTTGGGTAAGAACTTGGGTCGGGGTCCGAGAAGACCAAGAGGCCTGAGGCTGGGCCTCAGTCAAGAAGGCACGAACAGTTTTCCATTTAACATCTTTCAGTGAGGACGAAGAGAGGATGAGTTATCACATCCGGGGATTTGTACGACACGGAGAGTAACCCAGCGTGAATTAGGACATAATCCCATACCACACCGTAAAATCCCATAAGATAGAACCTAGGTCGGGGCCCGAAAAGTCCAGGGGTCCTGAAGTTGGGCCTCGTATGGGAAGGCCATATGTCCTCTTGTTTGTTTACCACCTTATCACAGCTCCTAAGCCCGTGTGAGTAGTGCTCGGTTTGGGAAACAAGGAGCCTGTCTCGGCTCCCCCCGTCTCAATGGGGTCAAAAAGCTATATTTTACTGAAGGGAGTTCATCGCTTTAAGATACAATGGGGAATAAAAAACCACTACACTCAATGTTTGTGACATCGTGGGGTGGTTCCAATGATGCAGGATAGTTGTTGAACATGTTTGAAACACATCGTCCTTATTGTGACCTGAAATGTGGACAACAAATGAGCATCGACCACTGACCATATTCACAATGCGGTACTTGTATCGGTTTTTTCTTCAACATCTGTGAGGGAGTTGCCCCGAATTGGTAAGAGAGCCCTTTGGCCTATCATCCATACCATTTGGGGGACCTTCTGGACTGGAAATATGATTGAGTCCAAATCAAAGGAGTGGGTGAAGCATAGTTGTACCCATCTATGAAAGAGATGAACATCTCCAGGGAGTGGTACATATGGCCAGATCAAGATTAGCATGACATGAATTAGGGAAAAAGTTTGTAACCCATCATATGTCTTGACCCGAGGGGAAGATCTTGAGTTTGGTCTGGGACAACAGACGAAATGTCTTGGCAATCCTACGTATCCCATAAGGATGATATTCAATCTGTACATAGTTATTGAAGGCCATGAAGTTTAACGTCATGCAGTGAGGACGTGGGAGTATAGAAGAATGGGGAGTGGGTACATTGTGCAACCAGTATAATCCTGGTATGAGTGGGGCTATGGAATCCAACACCATATCATGTAAAGATCCCCCGAGAGAACTATACCTAGGGGAAATAGTCAAATGAAAGAATTTAGGGGTTGGGCACAAGACAAAATGCTTGAGTGTTCCTATGTATCCCATTCAGATGGGGATCAATCCATACTTAGTTATAAGGGTGCAGTTTAACGTCTTGCGGGACGATGCACAGTTTAAAGCCATGTATGACTGGATAGTTTAATGTCATGATGGACTATTGTGCAGTTTAAGGTCATGTGGGTCCATCAAGCAGTTTAAGGTCATGCGGGACCATCCAATTTATGGTCGGGCAGGACCATCTAGTTGAAGGTCATCCAGGACCAGTAGGCTGAAGCAAAATATTTCTTGAGGAACTTGGCATTGGTGGGAGGAGTTATACGCTCTCCATCCATGGTCACCAGGGAGTATGCTCCATTGGGGTAAACCCTATGAACTGTATAAGGTCTTTCCCATTTGGGCTCCAACTTGGGTGGTTTCCTATCGAGGATCATTGGCACTCTGAGGGCCAATACAAGGTCGCATTTCAGAAAATATTGGAGGCAAACCTTCTAGTTGAAGGCTCTAGTAATCATATTCTGATGCCTTTCCAGATTGTGCAGGGCACAAAGCCTATTCTCGTCATGTGATTCCAATTCTGCTAGAAGAATTTCATCCCCTTATCTGGTGCCTACTGGTCATAGAGCACTCTGCGTAATGAAGGTAGCTGGATCTCGATGGGTAGGACAGCCTCAACTCCTTACACCAGGGAATATGGGGTCACCTAGGTGGAATTATGAGTCATCGTCTGATAGGCCCTGAGGGCGTTGGGGTTCTTGTCCGGCCAGCTCTTCTTGTTCTGACCATCAATTTTTTACAAAATGTTAGAACGGGTTTTTTTGAATGCCTCAATCTGTCCATTCGCCTGTGCGTGATAACAGGAAGTATGGTTCGAATGAATGTTGTACTTGGCGTAAAATTTCTTCAACTTGCTTGCACGGAAGTTAGTGCCGTTATCATTGAGGACGGTGTGAGGGACCCTAAATCATTAGATGATATTGGATATCACAAAGTCAATGATAGAACATGCCTTGACCTCCTTGAGCGGAAATACCTCTGCCCGCTTGGAAAAGAAATTTGTGGCCATCAGGATGAAACTATACTTGCGAGCTGTCACCGGTGGATATAGTCCCACGAAATTGAGTCCCCACACCGCAAATGGAAAAGAGTACTTAGTGGAGTTGATAGGTTCTGGTGGATGATGCATGAAGTTAGCATGAATTTGGCATGTGTGATATCTCTTGGAGAACTTGGTACAATCATAGATCATGGAGGGCCAGAAGTACCCCTGTCTCCGGATTTGATGGGACAGCTTCGGCCTAGCCTGGTGGGCACCGTAGGAACCGGCATGAACATCGTGCTTGATCTAAGAAATCTCGACACCTTGGATGCTACAGAGGAGAACACCATTGAACCCACACCTGTATAGGATCTGCATTAGACTGGGACCACTCTAGAGGGTAAAATGTAGCGCGCAACATCAGATTCGCTCACGCTTGGCTGAATCAGTCGGGAGGTAACGATTTTGGAGATGCTCGACAAAAGGGGCTCTCCAGTCAGGAGTCGCTTCACCCTCTACATCTGAAGAACTTGGGTTTCCTGACGTGGAGTATCCAGTGGTAAGATGGCTTACTCGCAAGCCATCATCATCATCTGAGGTTACGGGAGAAATGACTCTCCGATGTGCCACATGTATAATCAGATCATCCCTCTCAGGTTTTTCAAGTGATGAAGCCAGGCCAGCCTGGGCATCAGCTCGACCGTTCCTTGATCGAGGTACATGAGTAACTTCAGTCCCTGATGGAAACTGGGCCATTAACTAGAGGGTGCACACCAAAAATGGTACGACCTCTGGCTTTCAGGCGAGATGGTAACTGTTGACTTGCTGGGTGACTTGTTCAGAATCCACTTTCACATGAAAATGGAGCACATCGATCTCGAGGGCCAGATCGAGGCCAGTGATAAGAGCGTGATACTCTGCCTCATTGTTGGTGCAGCCTTCCGACAACATGAATGAATACGGCAGAATGGCTTGTGCCGGGGTAATAAAGACAATACCTAGACCCACTCCGTTGAGTCTGGGATCATTGAGTCTTCTATTAGTGGGGCTCTGGGAGGCACCGTCGAAGTGCATCTGCCAACAAGGGATGACATGATCTACCCAGAGGATTACTTCTCTAGGAAAATCCAGGTCCGGAGATAGGTCCATGGGGGTTAGATGGGAAGAAAGGAAATATTCCAATGTATGACCCTTGAAGGATTTCTAGGGGAAGAACCTAATGTCGAACTGTTGTAGGATCACTTCCCACAACGCTAGTAGGCCCGTCAATATGGGGTGGTTCAGACTGTACATCAGTGGGTATACCTGAGAGACCATCAATACCTTGTGGTGTTCCAGGTAATGTTTCAACTTATTCTTAGCAAATACGAGCAAAGGGTAGCTCTTTTTGATGGGGGGTTACCTTGTCTCTATATCCATAAGCATGTAGTTGAGGTAGTATAGACTATTTTCCATCCCCTTATTGTTCTTCAGGTTGAGAAGGGTGCCGAGAGATCGTTACACGGTAATCATGTACTATATTAGTTGTTTTCTAGAGACTGGTGGAATCAATACCAGAACCAGAGCTGATACATATTTATTTCCTTAAATGCGGTTGGGCACTCTGTGTCCCATTCATAGGTAGATCCTTTCTTCATTAGTCGAGAAAATGTCTTACACTTGCCGTCCATATTTGCAATGAATCAGTGTATGTAGGCCAAGTGGACTTGGAAACCCCAAAGCTCCTGAATATTTCTCGGGGGTGTAATCTGGATGATTTCCATTATCTTCTCAGGGACGATGTCAAATCCACGTTACCTGAAAACAAAGCAAAGAAACATCACAGAGGTGACCCTGAAGGCACACTTTAGTGGGTTCATCTTCAGGTGGTGGGAACGGAGGAAGCAGAAAACTTTCTCAAGGTCCTTGATATGGTCATAGAGATGGAGATATTTTACCCCCATATTGTCCACATAGAATTCCACCGATGACCCGATGATCGGCTTGAATATACGGTGCATGGCTCTTAGATAGGTGGAACCTGGATTCTTTAGGTCAAAGGGCATAACTAGGTAACATAAAGTACTTTAGGGCGCCCTGAATGTGGTGGACTCCTCATCTTCATGGGCCATTTGGATCTAGTTGTATCTGGAGTAACCATCCATGGAAAATAGGGCTTTGTACCCAGATGTAGCATCGATCAACAACTCCGTCATAGGAAGGGGAAAAGCATCTCCCATACAATGGCAGTTGAGATCATGGAAGTCGATACAGACCTGGATCTATCCGTTATTCTTCCTGACTGGCATAATGTTGGATAGCCAATTGGGGTAATAGACCTCCTTGAAGAAGTTGGCTCTGATAATCTTGTCAACATCTGCCTCGACCATGGCATCGTGAGAAGGGTGAATATTCCTAGGAGGCTTCTCGAACCCGCAATGATTTGTCAGGAGACTGAGTCAGTGGATGGCTACCTGAGGATCTAGTCCTGGAATCCCATCATAACTCTAGGAGAATACATCACTATGCTATTTAAGGAATTCTACGTATCGTTGCTTCTCTTCGAGGGACATGGAATCACTAATCAATGTGGGTCTCATATCTACATCGCTACCAAGGTTCACCTGTTGTAATTCATCGACCGTGGTGGAAACACCTTTATCAAAGGTGGGGGGAGAATCCTCCAGATCCTCTTATTTTCTTGTAGAGGAGGGATTCTTAGTGGTAGAATCTTCTTTTAGGTCAGCAGATCCTGACAGGAGGCTGGTACTAGCATTGAAAGTAGTAGAAAACATAGCAGGTGATTCATGCACCACTGAGACCATAGAGATGAAGGAATTCGATCTGATCTCATCTGTTCTTCAGCTCAATGGGCCACTTTTGATGATATCAAAGCAATAGTGGTGTGTTAGATTGAGCCGGTTAATCCCATCCCCACGAAACAGACACATATGATGTACTTCCATTTTCATGAGGCGGACATCCCGATATCGTACGAGGGTTGGAGGCTTTGGGATCACCTGAGTCTGGTTTGTGTAGGAGTACGAGGTGATTTTCCACCGTTGCATGGACTTGGGAAGATGATTTCCACTTGTACCAGAGACAACAAAGAATTTCCCCATATCAGGGGTTGTGGCCTCCAATTGATGGATCAGGAAGATGTAGGTGTCATCCAGACCTGCCCAGGGGTTAGTTGCAAATGTGATGGGTTTGACCTCACTTTCCTGAATATGATTATCCTTTCCCTTTTAATAGTTGGCATCTAGGTCGAGAGATTCATAAGAGGCGAAAGGAGATGAATCACCTTGGAGTACGCCTACTCGACCATTAATAGATTACTTAAGAAACTGGTGATATGATGAGGGGAACGTCGCGTGCAGGTAGATCCATGGTCTACCCATCAATGCATTATACGTGGTGACCTGGGAGACAAACATAAACTCGGTACTGGAAACTAGGCCACCAAACTGGGTCTTCAAAAGGATATACTGACTGGGGTCTACTCTGTCCTGTCGTATTCCTATATTCTTAAATTGGAGGGATTTAGGTAATCTTCGATAACCCTAGCTTCGGCAATGTCCACGTCGGGATAAGGTTGATTTCAGAGTCAGTGTCAACAATAGAGTGGAAAACTTCCACACCATTAAATTGGCCAGTGATGTACAATTGTTGGATTTTCCACTATATGGGAGAGCATTCAACATCTCCATAGAATGAAATGATGGCCTAAAATTTTGCATTCTCATCTATTTCAGCATGAAAGGCTTCTGCAACTGCTACCTCTGTCTCAAACTGGAGGGGGCTTCTTAAAGCCTCAGCAAGGGCCTCGCACAAATCTGACTTCTGAAGGGATTCAAGGATGTAATTCCTTGCTTGGATTCTGGTGAGGTACTTAAGGACATCATACTTCCACGCCAGGTGCGAACTTCTGCTTATAGGAGGCCGCTCTGTGACAGGAGGCAAAGCAGGCCATGCCGGCTAGACCAGCAGCTGACTAGTGCAGGGCATGTCCGTCTATTCACTAGTTGAAGCCTAAATTGTAGCTACCAGAAGAATACTGCATAACTAAGATCGGGCTATAATAGGGAGAGGCTTGTCGTGGCCCGGATGGGGTAGCTCTGCCTGATCCAATAGCACAAACAGTGGTGGAGGCGGTCCGGACGACACCGGATGAAGAGGCTACGCGTGCTAAGCTCTATGATGGGCCTGCTGTCTAGTCTCAGTGGCATTCATGGCCTGGCTGGAGGGTCCAACTGATTCACCTCGATGAACCATATGGTATTGAATTCACTGACATTGGCATCAGCTATGGACATTGGGGAGGTTCTCCGGGCACTCCCCGTCATCGGGAGTCATATAGGAATTTACCAACTCTACGGTATTAACCAAAGCGTACCCTTTGAATATCAATTGATGAGTCATCCACTACCAGGTGGATTATGGGAGGAATTCCCATATCGGGGGGGGGAATAAAGTTGTCGAGAGTGCAGGACGACGATGGCACTGACGGGGCACGTTGCTTCCCCTTGCATCATCGATGCTTGCTCTTCTAGGAAGAGGTTGGCTGAGATGATAATGCAGGAGTGGTGTCCGTAGCTTTTGAAGGCTCCGGCTGATTTAGGAGTGCCTGAATTATACCATGGGTGTGAGAAACCATCTTGTGAGCCATCCATTCATCGTACTTCTGGGACCCATGGTTAGAAACCTGCTCCCACTCGCCTTCGTTGTAGCTACCGTTGTCTAGTCTTAGAGAGACACTTGCCACTTGTGCTAGGTTCGGGGCCATCATAACTATGTTATTATCGATCTAGTCTTGAATCCAGTCTTTAAACACATAGAACTTCTTGGGGGTGTGCCACAAAATCTGATGATAGGGGATGTAGTTGGGGAGATCAGTGAGATTCGTCTCTTCCGGCCTTCTACACTCAGGCAAGCATACAATCCCCTTCTCTAAGGCTCTACCGAAGTAACAAGGGACCTGATTCCCATTGAAGGATTAAATCAAGTTTCTTATTTCTAGAAAGGGGCCCTTGTAACTTGGTCTTGATGATGAGATGAAGGGGCCTGTCGAAGAGGCAGACCCTAATTATCCCACCTGGACGGTAGCGGTGCATTCTACGGAGGTGCTTGCTAGTTCTGAGGGGGACGCTGTTGAGATGGAGGTTGTGCCTGAGTAGGAGGGCCTCTATGAGGCTACGGGGATGGTTCCACTGGTAGTAACTCTAGTTTCCTGGGGGCTTTTATTTGGGCCGTTGTGGTGGGATTGGCTCTGGAACCCCTCCTTGCTGGAATTACAGGGGGCAATAGACGTACCTGACTGGCCTGTTGTAGGGATTTCTCCAGGTGTTGGGCCTTATCGAAGAAGTCTCAAAATCCTCCAGGGTAGTTATGGGTGATCAGAGAAGGAACCAGTTCTATCTTGATGTTCCCTATGCACATCATGAGTATTTTATCCTGAGTCAGTGGCATGTCAAGGGAGTACGTGGGCCCCTTTCACCGGGCGATAATGATCACGACTCGCTCATCAGGCCTTTGTTTTCACTTGAATAGGTCTGCGATGCTGGTTTTCTGGGTGGTAGAGATGAACTCATAGAGGAATTTCCTGTGAAGGTCCTCCTAGTTGATCATGGATCCGATGGGGAGCTGGTTATACCAGACTAATGTCGGCCCCTCCAATGTCTGAAGAAAACAGTAGACCTTGGAAGCCTCCTGGTGCACTAGAGTCCCTAATGTGGGAAAACACCTTGAGTTGAAGTGGTCCAGGTGTTGTGGCCAGTCCACCATCCTATTAAAGGGGGAGAATGTGGGATTCCTGAATCCCAGAGATTCCGGCATATCATCCACCCATGCTGGATATGGCTTACGATCAGGGGAATTTCCACCTGTCGTGTTTCTAATGCCTCAAGGTGGGCTACGAGCTATACCATTGGATCATCTAGGTGGTGTTCCCTATCTTGACAGGGATCCCTAACTACGAGTGTATTAGAAGGATCTTCTACATGGTAAACAGGATTAGTGTCTCGTGGAGTGGCTGGCAGAGCGGCTTGCGGGGCAGTTGGGGGAACCTGAGCAAGATTTCATGGGTTGCTGCATCGTTTGGGAGGGTTTGGAAAGACAAACCGTGCCATATTTCAATGATCACCAGCTTCAGCCCTGTCTGAAGGAGTGGTATGATTAGGGTTGCTGAGAGGCAGCTCGGCGAGGAGAAGTTGTTCCTGCCCCTTCTGTACTAGCCTAGGATTTCCATAGTTGGGTCGTCGCTCTGCAGCATGTTCATCCAGGAGTTCGTCAACCAACATCTTCTACTTAGAAACTTGTTGGCGCAACATGTCCTTCTCGGGGTCCTCATACATCTTCTACACTGAAGCGGACGGGTCGGAGTTCTTGGCAGCTCCGATGTGCTCTTTTCCCTTACCATAATTCCTGCTAAGTACCAATGTGTCAATGGGCACAGGGAGACCTTGTAGGTTCCTCTGCTAGCACGTAACCCTTCAATATGGATCCAATAGTGATGGAATTCCCACGGGGGGTAATTCTCCATCGAGAAGACCCACATAATCTTCCTCGCCCACTAGGTCATCCATGTTGACCGTGACCCTTCCTGGGGTCATGTCATCGATGTCACCAAGCGAGTCGGGCTGCCACCGGATAGGACTAAAGAGGGTAGAATACTGCCCCCATCTATTGATTTGAACATGGGGGTAGCCTTATTGATAATTTTGTAGAGTACCTTGATACTCTGAATGAATTTCTACTAGATGGACTCACGGTGACCTAGTGACTTGGGGAATTTGGCCACAGAGAGTGTGGCCAAATCAACCATATGGCATTGCTCACTGATGTCTTCGAAATGCGCTTGGATACTTGGATTGACCATGTGCTGATGATGTAGGTTGAAATGTGTTTCCTAGAGGGTGTAGAGGAAACACTCAACTTCCTCTAGAGTAAGGGATTCTGGTATGTATAAATTTTGTGCTGCCACAGGCCAAAACATCTCTGGGAGGTGGTCCCCTGCAAGGATGTTCCAGAAGCTCCTTGGCTCAGATTCAGGGTATGGCTCTTGATTGCCCCTCTCATCAATTGGGGGTGGCTGAGGAACTGGAAGCGGTACTGAGGCAGACCGCTAGGACGACAGGTGGGCCGGTGGAGAATATGGTGAATGGGCTGACTGGCCGCCGAATCTCTGGTTGTCCTCTGAATAGTGTAGCCACTTGGCCACAATGTCGTGATATAATGGGTTGATGACCGCAGTTCCTGACTCAGGGGCTAGGGCTACTGGCGATGGGTCGCGCTGCAGCCCGCCCGCCATTGGTCCTCAGAATTTCTCTCTAGGATCTCTTATGAAGGTAGAGAGTGCTTCTGGTGAAGATGTTGGTGATTTCATGACCGTAACCTATGGGGTCGCGAGATTTTCATCCTCCTATATATACCTGTGGAGGGAGGAAAGATTCTTATGGAACATGCATTCCGGGAGTACTAGGCTGATGCTCTTTGTTCCTATCCTAACCCTTGACTCGGATGAGTGAGGGGAGGTTTCCTGAGATGGGTTGTACTCTGCTTCAGATTCTAAGAGGTGGAACGGTTTGATCTCCATACGGGCCATCCTAGGAATCATATTGTGGTGGGGATGACCCACATTCGTGCCCATGGGTGGCTCCTCAGGAAAGGGCTTATTTCTGACATGGGGTCCTTCGACCGCACTGGTGCTGGGGCAGAGAGGGATTCCACCCAATAAATCTGGGATGCGAGGAGCACAAGGACAAATGTCGAAGGGGATATTGGGCGGACCTCCATGAATAACACAAGAGAAGAAAACCCCTCTACTAGACCTGGAAGGAGCATGGGGAGGAACTCAATGCTTGTATTCCCAGGCGACCTCAGCATGAGGAGGGTCCTTGCACCGGTCTAGCTACTCATTGGTAGGACCTCTGTGCTTGGTGCGGGTGGAGCGAGACTGACCTTCACCCCTCTGGTTACCAAGGTGAGGAGGACCTTCACCAGCAGCAGAGATGACGTAGGTAGGATCCCTGCATTGGAGAGAGACCAGATGGGCAATATCCCTACATCGGCGGTTGGGGGCAGGAGGATGGATGCCATACCCAGTGTAATGGGCACAAGAGAGGCTTCCGTACCATGTATCACAGATATGGGGAAGACCTTCATTCGGAGTGGTGGTGGTACGGGTTGGACCTGTATATCGAGCCTCGAAGCGGGGAAGATCCACGCTCCCTGTGGTAGTGGTACGGGGAGGACCTCCGTCCATGGTGGCATCGGTGGGGGTTGGTTCGCGGCGACCACTGCTTGTGCCAGCGACCACGAGAGTAGATGCAGCCTGCCTATGGGGCGGTTGGGGCCTCGATCCCAGTCGGGTGTATAAGTGTCCCCGCTTAATGTGTGCAGCGACCTGATGATATGCGTCGGTGGTGGCTCAGGCCACAGTAGGTGCCGACGTTGATGCCCCATGGTGGGTGTCCTCCACTTGCGCCCAACGCTGGCATCAGGTCGGACGAACCGGGACCGGTGGTGTAGGTATGTATCTTACCTACTCCTCCTCTGGCAAGACTGAGTGGCGGCGCTGACGCAGCCGGGTGGGAGCCCTTGCTAGGATCCCCTGAATTGGGACTCTGACCGGGCTCAGCCGGACGTCACCTACGTCATCAGCGTAAGGCAGGGAGTCATCAAGGCACTCCAAGGATAGGCTCCTGAAGCGGTTGAATGTCGGGGTGGGGAGAAATGGCTCCCTACATGGCCTTCGGGGGTGGCATTGATGGCGAGGCGTGGATGCCTCTATGTCTAGGCGGCCCATATCCCAGGTTGGGATTATTCTCTCCTCCACATAACGAAGCACGAGGTCATTAATTACCCTTCGTTGGATAACCACCGATGGTGAGATGGGGTGTGGGCTCCCCAAAATCGTAGACGTAGAGGCCATTGTGGAAGAGGTGAAGCCACGCAGAGCAGTTGTGCTGGAGCTTCCCTTGTGCCTATGAAGACGGGCAGGCGGTGATTGCTTCCCTAAGGCAGCAACGTGATTCTTGAAAAGTAGGGAGATTAACTCATCAGGGCTGTAAGAAAAAGGATCTAACGACCAATGCCCCATCACCATCCTGATTCTCATGATCGGTAAAAGGGATCCGCGCTGACAATGTCGTAGAATGAAATGTCCAACCTTCTACTGCCCTAACTTCGGGTGAGTTTCACACCAGTCCAGATATTTGATTAGCGGGACCCGGTGCTGGATAACTGGATCTGGTGACACATCAATTCATTGATTCCCTTAGCGCAACTAATATCCATTTTGAGGAGAATAACATTCACCTTGGGTTCACCATTTCTGTTTATGACACTCTCACTGGGGGCACACATGTCCGTCGCATTCGAGGATGATTGGAATAGTTTTTGTTGCCCCGTATTCCCTCTTTCCAAAGGTGGGTGGCATCCACTCCTTATTCAGGGATGTCTGCTCCTTGATCGAAATAGGATGATGGGATGTCGGTTCTTCCTTCCATGGATTCCTCCTCATAACTATTCACATAGTCTGGGTCTCCCTCATAAACTGAAGACGTTTTTTGTGAAACTCTTCCTGGTGCCATATCTTCATGGACACTAGTTAATTACAATAGTTTTGTCATGATATTCAAAGGTTTCTGGTCAGGGAACAACCTTCGGTTAAGGTTGTAGTCACATTGGGCATCAGTGGTGTGTCTGGATGCTGGGGGATTCACGTGTCTATCTTATATCCCTTATTATAGGGCTTCTCATGGGTGCGGAATCTCGAGGCATCCCACATCGAACACGAGGAATTGTATGCCATGGGAATGTATCTGAGTTTTTCCTTAGATTCCCATGTTAAACATGGGGTATACCGCAAGTTTAATGTTTAGCATAGTTAGATCCGGATGATCAAAAGACTGACTAGAGTGGATCAGATGGTGGAACCCCCCTAGAGGGATCACTGATACTGGGTCCATCATGTGGGTGGTCTCCTGAATGCTGTTAGTTGGAACGGGGAATGGGGTTGCATGATCCCACCAGGATGTGGTGGCCTGGGTAAGAATTAGGATGGATGAAGGAAGGTTCTGTGAATTAGATGGTGAATGGGATGGAACCATCATGAGGGTGAGGATGGTTTTGGGCTTGGGCCGTGAAGAGACTTCCTACGTATCCCTGTGGCAGGGAATCAATTTCCACATTGTTCACATGATGACAACTTATCGCCGATTGGGGTTTTCAACAGCTTACTACTGGATGAGATCGCAATGGCTTACCATTGGATAAGATTTCAATGACAAATCATTGGATGGGGTTTCAATGGCTTACTACTGATTGAGGTCACAACGACTTACCGATGGACGGGGATGTCAGCGGCTTACCAATTATGAGGTCGCAACAGCTTACTGCTACATAGGGTCCTGACGGCTTAATGATGATTATGCCACACCATATTACCGCTAAATGGAATGAAAATGGCTTATCGATGAATGAAATAAAAACAGCTTACCGTTGAATGGAGTGACAATGGCTTACCGTTGAAAGAGGTCCACAGTTTAACATCATGCAGGACGGGGGTGAACCGACGTGAAGGTGGTTGGAACTATTGGGTGTTGGGATTGAACCTCATGGAGGCTTCCTACGTAACCTACCATGGAAAGGATCAAATACCACATAGTTCAGAATATGGGGGGCATTTGGGGCTTACGCTCTGAGGCATCCCAAGGTTTCGATGAACCGACATTGAGGAGGAACTGGGGGCCAATATATGATGGTGGTCTTGAACCTCGTGGAGGATTCCTACGTACCCTACCTTGGAAAAGATCAAATTTACACGTAGTTCAGGTGAAAAAGGGGCTATTGAACTGACGTGATGTGGTTGCGGGACAACTGGGTGTTGGGATTATACCTCTAGGAGGATTCCCATGTACCTTACCTTATCAAGGATCAAAGTCCTCATAGTTCAGCTATAGTTGGGTGAAAATTGGGGCTTACGATCTTAGGCGGCCTAGGGTGTCGGTGAACCGACGTGAAGAAGGTCGGGACGACTAGGTGGTGGGCTTTGTGCACTGACGTGAAGATGGTCGGGACCGAAGTGGTGGGCTTGAACCTCATGGAGGCTTCCTACATACCCTGCCTTGGCAAGGATGAAAGTCCGCGTAGTTCAGGAGAAAAAGGGGATATTCAGCTGATGAGAAGGGGTGTCAGAACAACTGGGTGTTGGGATTGATCCTCATAAAGGCTTCCTACATACCATGACTTAACAAGGATCAAATGCATCATAGTTTGGATGTGTCAGAACCAACGTAAAGGGGTTTGGAACCAATGGGAGGTGGGATTGAACCTCTGGGGGGATTTCAACGTACCTTACCTTAGAAAGGATCAAATACCTAATAGTTCAGGTGTAGAAGGAGCTATTGAACTGACGCGAAGGGGTGTCGGGACAATTGGGTGTTGGGATTGAACCTTGAGGAGGATTCCAACATACCTTATCTTATCAAGGATCAAAGACCTAGTAGTTAAGGTTTAGTGGGGTGGAATTTGGGGCTTATGCTCTGAGGCGGCAAAAGGTGTCGGGGGACCTATGTGGAGGAGGACCTGGGGTCCAACAGAAGGTGGTGGGCTTGAACCCCATGGAGGCTTCCTACGTACCCAGCCTTGGAAAGGATCAATGTCCTTGTAGTTTGGAAGTTTCATGTGGGGATTAAACTCTGAGGTGTCCTAGGGTGTCAGCGAACTATCATGGAGGAGGACCTGAGGTCCAATAGATGGTGGTGGGATTGAACCTTGTGGAGGCTTCTTACGTACCCTGCCTTGGCAAGGATGAAAGTCCTCGTAGTTTGGAACTGTCATTTGGGGTTTATGCTCTGAGCCGGACTGGGGTGTCGGTGAACCAACGAGGAGGAGGAACTAGGGTCCAACATATGGTGGTGGTCTTGAACCTCGTGGATGCTTCCTACATACCCTGCCTTATCAAGGATCAAATTCCTCGTAGTTCGGAAGTTTCATTTGGGGCTTACGCTCTGAGGCGGCCTAGAGAAGTTTTCATGGTCGGTGCTCACTCTAAGCCCACATGAGTCATGCTGGGTGTGAGAAATAGAATACAGCAGAGACCCGGCGATCACGTCATGAAATGTACGTTCGTGGGAAGTGAAGTGGGGCTTACACGTAGTTAGTAACCCAAAAAGGAAATAGTGGATTATGAGTGGTTAGCAGTATGAGAAGTCAGGACATACTCCAAGATGGAGGCCCGATGGTGAAAAAGCACAGTGGGAGATGGACTTGGGACTGAAGAAAGGAGAAGAACCATTCCCTATCATGCCCTTCTCTGGCCCTGGTGACCACAGAAGAAAGGAGGAGCAAGGATGCTTCCTCCTACAATAAATCAAGGGGCTTATACCAAGATGTTTTCCCTTTCCCCACGGATAAACACCACTCCCATAAGGAGGATATCATCCCCTGTGGAGATCAGTGGGCATGAGGAATGACCAAGGTGGGGGTACCCTGCGTTCGAGGCATAGGGAGAGGTCACAGTTTAATGTCATTTGCTGAGGGAAAAGTTGATTGGTAGTTTAACGTCCTGCAGCTCAGACGAGGTGGGTTTTCTCCACACCCTAGGACTTACATAATCGGTACCCTCTTCTCCTTGGTGCAGAGAGGGAACATACGATGCTATGATGAGGGGGTGTCCTAGAGCAAACCATCAGTGGGTCCACATCAGCGTGTCTATGCTTAAAAGCAATAGCCATTACCATGCCTATGCGAAGAAGCATGAGGCGAAGGAACGCAACAGGTTGTATCATCAATGGGACTTTGAAGTTACTTCGTGCGAACCTAAGAGGTTTCATGAGAAATGAGTATATGGAGAAGGTGTTATGGGTGAGGGAGGTGCCCGAAAATGATTCCCATAAGAGGGACGTCATGGTCACTCAAGGTGGGAGGCTTGCACGCAAAAGGGACCGTTTCATGAAAAAGGGATCGGACCGGCACACAAAAGGAATTGTGCGCGCTAAAAAGTTTGGGTAGGCGCGCAATTGAGCACTATGCGTGAAAAAGAGTGGGCCATCGTGCAAAAGGCATTGCACACCGAAGACCTAATTACAGGCAATCGGAAGGAATTACACATTGGTGAAGGGGTTCGAGGGGATGTGGAGAAGGATCCACCCCAAGTAGTCGCGCGCAAAGGTGGACACCAAGGCGACCTAACACGACAAAATTTAGTACCTGAGTGCCATATTTTTTGCGCGCACAAGAGAGGAATTTCGCACGGGATAGATGGTTCAGATTCTTTGGGATGATGTCTAAGGGGTGGCCTTCTATTTATAGGCGCTCGGGATCATGGGTCCATGCGAAAAATACTTCGATGCAAAATATTGCTTTCCCTGATGTCGGCAGCATGAAGAACAATCGTGCGGAGCGGCAGTGCGAAATAGTTCCACACCTGCGCGGAAAACACTCGCGAATCCTAGATTTTTTCGCGCGAAACAAATTTTATTCATGTGGCTCACAATTTTTTTCGAACATCCCCATTGAGAACCCCGGAATGTATCGCTGGTCCCAAATATATATTCACTTTGTCATTCCTGAACCTTCCTCAGCCGTGGAGCACTTTTCGGCATCTATAATAGTATTTATGTGACACTCCCAAACATCCTGATGCATTTTAGAAAATTGGGAAATTATTTTTCATTCCCTATTAGCTTTTTTATCTACATGATTCTGATTCTCTCTAATCAGAGTATTAGCAGCTTCATTTCAATTCCCTTCAATATTAGAAAGTCAAATAATTAAGGAACATAGGTATCTAACCATTTTCCATTGTATTAGGATTAATTTATGGTTACTGAAATTGCATTATAAGATTTAATTACCCATATATACCACAAACCACTCCCCCAACAAGTAATTACTCTACCAATACAAGGAATGAACCACTGCTGCTATCACAAGGTTATGCATCATGTAGTTTCTCTCATCAGTCCCCAATGGAGATGACCCATATACTATAACAAATTCCACTTGCATTAGAATAGATCTCATATCCACACCTGATGATTCAAAATGCACATTATATATTCTTCCTATTTCTAGTCTAATTTGGACGAATGTATTGATTAACATACATTACAATTTCTAGAAGGCCTTATCACAAGATTCTGACCACCTGAATTTGATTCCATTATTTTTCAATCCGATATGATGTGTTTCAAGACATGAGAAATCCTATATAAAATGCATATTGTAGCATGATGTCCCAAATAAAATCCTTGTATCAAAAACATTGTTACCCTGGTAACATAAATCAAGAGATCTCACCCTCTATAGATCCAAAAATACACCATCTTTTGATATAATATGACCTAGGAATTTACATTTGTGGATCCATAGGTGGAACTTGTGGAAATTATCATATATTCTATGCTCACTTAATGTACTCAAAATAGTTTTAATGTGTTTGTAATGATCATTGTTACATCATGAAGACACAAAGATATCATCCAAAAATAAAAATATTGTTATGGATGGAAAACATGACTCATCATGGCCATAAAAATAGTAGTCACATTTTTATTCGTGAAAAATATTACCAAATATTAGAATAGTCCATATCTACGTTGAAAAGATATATGAGGTATGAACAAGGGTTTAAAGCTCATAGGAAAATAATGTAATCTCAAATGAGACATTGAAAAAACCTTGGATACTCAACTCTGTTCAAAGTGATTGTTTATATTAGGAAGTGGGTCTCAATACCTAATGGTAATTTGGTTAGACTTTTCATAATTCACACAATTTCTCAAGGTACCAACCCGCTTATTAGTGAAAAGTATGAGTGATCCCCATGGATAAGAACCATTTCATATATATATATATATATTGGACTTCAAGTCCTCTAACTACCAATTGTGTTCTTGAAGCCTGGTAAACTTTTTCCCTTATAGAGGGATATATAATAGTGTTTCTTCTCAGACAAGGTTGAAAAATAATTCTACCTATCTCTTATGAGGTTTTCCATAAAATTCATCAGTGAAGACATATTGATATAATAAAACATTGAAGGAAACTAACCATGACATATCCACAAATCATCTTAAAAAATACATGAAATCTTGGATGGATATCCCCTTGGTCCAAGATACTCAAGTACATCTTGACATTATTAAACATCTCATTAATCTCTATGTAGATAGCTACATCCCTCAGGTGATATGTAAGATAGCTTCTGATGATAACAATCAATATGTGATTCAGAGGGTACCAACCAGTTCATCCCAATAATTATGCCAGTGCCTGTCATTATGAGGATAAATGGGTTCCAGAATGAATTATAACTGCCTATCTTATGAGGAAACTCCTTACATAGGTTCAAAACCTCTTACTGAATTCCCAATAGGGTAGTAAAATTCATCACGCCATAAAAATTATTTGATCTCAAAACCAAGGTTACTAACAAAAAAACATAAATGAATGAATATAAGGAGCAAGTGTGAAATAAATTAGATACAATGGATTAGGATACATTGATCATAACATTGACAATAGATGGATCGATACTCTACTCACCCTGTGTGGGTTGTACAACATATATTGACCCAGATATGCATCTTGGAGATATTATTTAACTACCCTGTTAAATTTCTTTCAATGTACCCTACACACTTGAAGTATGGCCTTCTAAACCTCATCCACTTCCATATCATGTAAAAATATTAATACATAAAATACCTACCTGGAATAGAGCTATGGTTCCCATCCCAACACATGGGGTAGGTGCAGATGCTCTCACATTAGGAAGTAGAGGAAAGGTCCTTTAAAACTATTGAAGATGACATGTCCTACAAAAGACTTTTCCCAACACTAGGTCACTACTGCATAGGTAATTTGTGTTTCCTAGCCTCCCTTACCAATGATGTTCCATTTAATTTCAAGTACACACACTCTGATTTCAACTTCCCTCATGATAATTCCCTGGGTAAAACTTCCTAGAAGATGGAAAACCACTACCCTACATAGGCACTAAACCACCACGCCCCACACCTTAATATTCCCTTCTGTTAAGATCATAAATTATTTCATGGTACACTATATTAGAGATAATATTGAAATGTTTTATATTCAACTATGACCAGATGGAATTTTTAACTACATCCAAAAATATCCTAACTCTGGACAATCCATCATCTACCACAATAGGATCAAAACTTTAGAGCTCCATAAAATAATCTTAGTAGACTATAATGGATAGAGTACCATACTCCAAATATATAAATTATCTTTCTTGTTTATCTCAGAACAACTCTTGGTATATGTAATCAAATAATATGTTTTGGTAGTCCCTCCAGACCATACGCTAATGCTGATCTATTTGGGAGATGACATCCCACCATATTTTTATAAAAATATGAAGTATATATATTATCAGTGTTACTCTAATTTTATGAGGAATCTAGTTATGGTCAAATATTTTTTTGTGTATCCTCTTTCCATGACTAAATTGTCAGGGACCACCTTCCCCCAAAAATAAAGGAGGGTGATAGTGTTGTAGCTCTCTATTAAACTCTATCATTGACAATGTAGACTGTTGGGTTCCCTCTATGGACCAAACTAATTATAGGTGACCCCCTCTTAGATGAGCGTTAGTTCCCAAACCCAAAATAAAAAATGGTGGTACATGTGGAACTATAAGAGGTATCACAAGTGGTTCAGGTCCCACCACTTCCGAAGCATGGTCATCACCACATTTCTAGTTATCGACAGATGTGATTCATTGAGGCATATATCTATAATGATAAGAAGACGCCTCAAAAATGAGATTTTGTTAATATAGAAGATTAGAAATATAAATCAAACTAGCATCATGAAACCTTACACAGATGTGACTACATAAATACACACACCTAGAGTCTGGTCTATAAAAAATTTCATGTTTTAGAATAGCGGTTTTGTTATATACAGTGTCAATTAAAATTTAATGAGCACAACGTTCTTTAACATGCAATTGGAATCCTGATTAAATGGTAAAAATATCCCTTATGAGTCTAAATCATGTATGTTTAAATATATATATATATATCATCTAGGTAGATGAATCTCTATTCCCATGTTATAATGTTATGGGATTTAAAAGTTTGAAGTGGAATTTCATGGAATTACAGACAATCCTTTACATCCAGTATTCTAATGTAACAAGATCATATACAATGATTCGATTATATGTATATCCATAACCAATTTATAGACATTAAATCTTTAATAATTAAAATTGGAATACTAATAAAAACTACCTATTGTTTCAAATCGTGTAACACAAGTTATATAGCATAAAAATGATATAAATGGTTATCTAGGGTTCCACAATCAAGATATATTGGAAATGACCATTTATGTAGAATGAGACACTTATGTAACCAATTTCGTTTCAATTATATTCTAAGAAATATTAATAAAATTCTATGTGTAATAAATAAGGGACATATTACATGATACATGAAATGCAAGAAATGACACAATCTTGTCATGTAATATGCATGACATTTTAGTGAAAAATTTCTTGTGATGATGCATGAAAAAATATTTATTTCTATTTTGGTCCAATGGTTGGAAATTCCATAAATCATTATATCACAAAACATATGTATCACTCAATAATGTGACTATTTCAAACATAATAGGCCTAAAAAAACATCAAATACCATTTCTGGAAACATTGATTTTCCCCCACATGTGGGTTAGCTACTCCTAGAAAAATACTCATTACTATATTCCTACATTTCCTAATATAAAATATACCATTCCATACAATATGTAGAATGAAAGGAAACCTATGACACCACTTTGTGACATATCATTCCTAATTTACTCAAAAGTAACCCTACCCAAGTCTCCACATGGCTTCAAGAACACCACCATCTATTCCAATAACTGATGACTATAAATCTTGGAATATATTGGTACAATTTGAATATTATACAAACATTTTCAAATTGGAGTAGAGAGGTAAATAAGAAATAATTAACTAAAAAAATAAGGAATCAATATAAAAAACCAACCATAAAATAACTAATAAATTAAATCAATAAAAGTTCCATATATAAAAAATGATGATGTCATGGTGCTATAAATATCTGGAGAAATATTAGAAAAATATAGGATAAAAAATATAAAATCCCAAACCCCAATAGAATCAAAAGCACTATACTGGTTTTATTCTTCTATAACACATCATAGAACAAAAAATCTATCATGGATGGACCCATCACAATATCCCAACATGAATCCATATAATCTTTTTGAGTACCAATCAGGAGCCTAGATTTTGTGGGATTAAAACTCAGTATGCCCCCTCCAATGATGTTTCATACTCTATAGTCTATGAATATAAATTGTAAGAGTGTATAGGTATAAGAAAAAATAAAATTAGTAAAATAACTAAACCCATGTCAGCTTGGGTTCCCCTGGAGATACTCGTCCAATTATACTTTCTTTGGTCTATGTAAAAATGAATCTGATACATTTATATTTTAAATAAAAAGAGGCTCAAGACATGAGACATATAACTAATAATTCCATATAAGATTATAATAATATTATATTTCCATGATCCCCATGGAATTTGAGTCATAAAAATTGAGCGTAGTCCAAGGGGTGTACTATTGGAATCTCATAGTAGGGGGTTCTATATGATATGTAGGGACATGTCCTAGGTATCCTTAGTGAAATACATGATTGGATCATAAGAATATTATCCAAGGTGATTTATTCATAAAGGTGAATCTAATGAGTTAATCCAACTCATTAATTAATATAAAAATTAGTCCAATCTTTGCAATGAAGTCTATCTGTTCATAATCTAAGACATTAATTTATCCCATGTGCAGTATCTCTCTTAGGGGTCTCATTAATGAATTTGATAACAAGATATTATCCTATATAAGGCATCCCATGTACGGAATACTTGTATCACTCAATTTAGTCCACACATTTATAGATATCCTGATCTATGGACATAGTTAAGAATTATATAATAAATTATTGATTTTACATAAATATAATATCCATGATTACACATCATAATTTAATGAGGTATAAGTTATATAGTCTTACCATTCACAGTTTACATCATTAATTTAAACATTTCATTTATAAGTAAAGATACAATCCCCCTCTAAAAATCTGAGTGAGTGGGTTCAATTACATTTCGATGTTATAGAGACCATGGGAATATAATAAACACACCCTAAGAGTTAGTTCATGCAATGGTTAACAACGTCCAATGATATACTTTTTTAAAATTAATTTACCATTTAAGTTAAACATAAGGAACGATTATAGAAAGGTGCAACAACACATGTTATAACCATGATACATTTAGTTAAACTCACTAGACCAACTACTAGAGACTGTTAGATGAATCCTCATCTATTATTGGCTTTATATTCAAGATATAATGGGATAAAATATAAAACCATACAAAAAAAAGGAAAACTAGACATATTATCTTGCTTGAAAATTTTTCCCAATATGGGAAGAGAAAATAATAAATTAATTAAGAGTAATGTTAGACTTGTTGAGAGGAATCCAATGTGATGAATGGTGGTTCAATCAGATCTCATACAAAGTAAATTTCTCAAAAACATGAAAGAGTTAAAGGGGGATAATGAAGTGAATATGAATTATGATGGGAGATGAGGACAAGTGAAGTAATATTTAGCATTAAAAATTGGGTAAAAATAGTAATTTAACCCATTTTTTATAGGGATAATGGTTTTCCCATGTAGTTTGAAAAACCATGAAAAACCCTTATGCCCCTACATAGTTTATTGAATTAGGTCTCACACTTCTAGGTGTCTAGTTATTCAAACAATGTACAACCTATGTGGATATATCGTCCATGTTCTCTAACCACCTGGAATGGTTAGGTCTGTGATTGGGAGAAACCATATGCCACACTTTTAATAAAGTTTCAATTTATTATAGGTGGTTGAACAATTTCCTATAACCCCTTGAATTTTTTGAAAAACTATTCTCGTTTCTTCTCTACATGACATGGTTCATTTAAACAATTAGAAAAATCATGTTCTAACTGTGTGCCTCTCTCTGGTTCTGAGAATATAGTAGCTTTGAACTCCAAACAAACTCAATCACCCAAAAAATACATCCTTAGTCCTTTAGGAAATTTAATTTCAATAAAAAAAGGTCTATATATATTCTTAAATTATATATACCATATCCAAAAACTATGATCTTTCACTACTGATTATAAGAATAAATTTTCTTTTGACTCTGATCTTTCTTGATTTGATTATGAATGTATCAAATATTTTCTTCCTTTTCATTATCAATATTAGGTCCTAATAGATTTTTTTCTCCATTTTTATCCCATCACATTGGATTTAAACATTGTTTTCCATTGATACCATCATAAAAATCCACCAAAATGCTAATGTGGAATCTCTTATTTTAAGAAAATATGACTCAAGAATCATATTGATCCCAAACATAGTTAAAATCAATAGAAAAAGATCTATGTATACTATCTAGATATTCAATGGTCCTATTAGACTGACCATCTATCTGAGAATGCTATATATTGATAAATATCATTCCCATATTTGATGAATGATAAAGGCTTCTCTATAACATCATGGTTGACCTCTAATATCGATAAAAACAAAAGAATGCAGAATGTGATGAAACATTACCCCTAATTTAATGTATAATAAAGGAAGCTAAAAAAGTGAAAAATAATAATTTATTGTAATAATATGTGTTGAATTCATATATATATTTTCTACAACCCAATGGGAATTATGGCCTTTTATTTTTTTATAGATCCCCATGATAAAATCCATGGTTATATTTTTCATTTTTCAGTTTTTTTGGGTAATGATCACACCATCCCCTATGACATATAATATTTTACATAAACATAATGACATGTAAATAATATAGATACAAACTTATCAATATTCCAATTCATATTTTTCAATTTGAAATAATAATTTAATTATTCATAATTATTCATAATTTTAGGATGTAAAAAGAATGAATAACTATGATATCCGTCCAATATATCCTTTTTTGGGTTTTGTATTAAAGTTAAAAAAACATTGTTCCAAACCTTATCATTCCATCACAACCATGGTTTAACTTATTATCATTCCTCACATTCTTCTACAATTCCACTTCCTCATCCTACACCTTTTTAATCCTCACATGTATAGATGGTTAAAAAATGAACTTAGAAATATATAATCTATCCCTTTCCTCACGATTTAAATATCCATGTTCTATAATTATATAACTATTATATCTCTTTGAATCCCCATCAAGTAAAATCATTCAAGGACCTTATGACTTAGAGAATCAAGGACCTTGTTCTCCCTTCTAGGGTGTTAATATATTGGGAAGTCAATACCATTAATCAAATACAACTATATCTACTGGTAAACAATAAAATATTTATATTTTCCAATAAACTTCAGGCTTTTATGATTAGTATATATATGAAAAATTTCACCATAATGATAATTCCTCACTATTTCCAACACAAAAAAGCACTACAAACATCTCTAAAACATGATTCGAGTAATTTTCATGTTGAATGTCCAATTAGCATGCCAAATAAGTTATCAATTTATCATTATTAATGTAGATTAATCCAAATAACTTATTTGAAACATCACTATTGAACACAAACCCTTATCCACTGTAGGTAAGTGTGAGTATAAGTTCACTTAACAACCTTCTCTTCAGCTCCTTGATAATTTCCTCACCTTAATTTATCCAATGTATCATAGCTACCTTTTATGTCAAAAAATTTATTGGACAAGATAGACATGATAAATCTATCAAAGAGAATCTATAATATCCTATAAAACCAACCAATTTCATTCATTATGGTTGATATGGGCTGCTGATTAATAACATTCATCCTTGAAGGATCTACAACTAAACACTCGCATGAGATTATATATCATGGGAATGAATATTTATATATAAAAATTCATACTTGGTATATTGGTAATAAATATTCTCCTTCTTGTGGATATTAACACAATAAAAAATTGATATTTATGATCATTCACTCTCTTTAAATAGAAAAAATAATCATTTATAATGACAACCCAAAACTGATCAAGGTAATCTCTAAAGTCTCTTTTTACTTGACCATGATGGTATTGAAATCATTTTTAAGTCTAAATGGAATAGATATGAATTAATATTTTATGTACCTCTTATAAAAGGCTATGTTGCGTATATCATCCTTTTTTAACCCAATTGATGATATCTAGAAGGAATGTTAATCATTGAATGGTATATAGCTCCAACAATTTAATAAAATAAGTCCAAAAGATGGGGTATAAAATACTTTTTATTGATATTTCACTTTTTATAATATACATAATAAAAGAAATGATGCATTAAACCATATTTATTCCATAAAAATAATATTTAAACTCTATGGGGACACAATCGAGATTATCAATACCTTTTCTATATTTTCTTGAGTTATTTCATCAATCATTGAAACTCAATTGGATCTATTATAAAATGTTTATTGGAAATATTTATAGCACTAGGTGTAACATATAATAAAAACTCAACTCCATGATCTATTTGGAGACTGGTAATGTCTTTCGAAAATACATCAGCATATTCCCAAAAAAATATTCATATCAGAAATGTTGAGTTTATCCCTAACCATTTTAGAATATATACCAAATGAATAGTTATTAAGACTCATAAAATGAAATTATTTTCAATTGGAATCTCATATTCATCCTCATACGAATATATAATCATAGTTTGATTCAAAATATCAAATTTGAATAACATCAATGATAGTTGATATGATATCTATATAAATAAATCAAATACATGTCCAAAATATCATCAAATTTGACTAGAGGTAGATTAAAATGATTTGTATGAAGCACATTCCCACAATATCCCCTGAGAGATGTGTTGTAAACATGATAATTGATCATTACACCTCTATAAGTTTTCACTATAAACTCAACTTAAAAAATCTTAGAATGTAAATTAATATTCCAATAATAATTATATTATATAATAAAATTCATATGAATAATCTCAAATAAGACACTTCAACATTTTATTTGACCTATCACCAACTAAAATCCATTGTTCTATCATCAATCCTTTACTAAAATAAAAATTGTGTCTATATGCATCAATCATCATCAATCTTAGTGAGTAATAACATTATAATAAAAGACAATCCCAAAGAATCCATAAATTATTTCACCTTGTTGTCAACAAATGAAACATTATGTAAATCACATATCACTTTTAGTGGATCTTAGGTTTTCATATATTATATTCTATCATTCCTCATAATGGTTCACAAAAAGAACATGAATTCAAAAAATGAAATCCCTCTAGCATTTCTAACTAGGTGTGTAGTTAGACATGTTTATTTTGAACCAGGTGAATATTAATTTCATAATAAAAAATATCTGGGTTATTACATTAAGGAGGATCTATTCTAGAGGAGAAATAAAATTATTTGAATCTATAAAAGGATTTCATTGTAAGAAAACCACGCAGTCTCTACATTACCAAAACAACACGAAATTGTCTTACACTGATACCTATCCCCTTGTTTTTCAGAGAAATTTTCAAATCCTAATCTCAGGAAATAAATAAAAACCTATATAATAACAACTATGGCGAGATGAAAATTACATATATAAATATTACATAATTTTAGAATAATATTCAATACATTTCATATTAATAGACACCCTAAAACCAAAACTTTTTAGTTTCATTGGAGACAATATATATATTCATCTTATTTCATAAATTTTATTCGATATCACACATAAAATTTCTTCTCAAACAATAAACTTCATTAAAACACCGAGTTTAAAATCTATTTTCATAACATAGTGAAAAGGAAATATAAATTAGGTTGATCTTAGATACTCAAAAGGGTAACCATTTGACATGTCAATCCATGATCATATCTAAGAATAGGATGAAATATAGGTATAAGTAAATGATGATAACTAATGAAAGTTATACCCAATATATCAATGGTCATTAATCACGATTCATGAAATAAGATCTTTTCCTAATAAATTATAATTCATAATATTCAAAATCATTTATAATCAATCATGATCCATGAGAACAAATTTTATGAAATATTCATAAGTAAGTTTCATACACATAAGGGTATAAACTAATTTACTTAGTAACTACTCACTACCAACACTATAATACCAGATAGAATCCCATAATATATATGTTTCCCTCCCTATTCCAATTCTTTAATTAGTTAACACTCACTCCCAATACTATAATATTGTATAGAGTGTCATAATGAACTGGGTTCACTCCCCATTCTAGTTCATATTCCCTCATGAGATATCAATATTTTCCTAATTCATTGGAGGTATATATAATATTAGGAAAATATTCTACATAATGAAAACCATAAATAAGTTTTCTAAAAGATCATAAAAATATTCTACATATCTTATTCTATGGAAAATAAATGGGATTTATAAATATTTCATTGCAACATAATTTACTGAAGTGAATGTAATGTGTTTTATTTAATTTTTCATAAATCATAATAATAATAATTCATTAAGAGAATTAAAGTGGAAAGTTTAAAAAATATAACACCCCTCATAAATAATATCAATTCTTAATGTATTCTAATATTGGAGAAAAATATATTTTATAAAATGAATAAATATATGATTTTAAAATAATGAGAAAACATATATTTATTTTCGCGACATTTAAACAAAATATTTCTAGAATAATTTAAATGGGTTTATATTTTAAAAATAATCGAAATGACTAATGTAAATTTCTTAATGAATAAGTTACAATAAGGAAATAAAATTAATTTTTTCTGTATAATTTATCAGAAAAAATTTCTTTCACACTTTTGAAAAAACAATCCAAAATTGAGTCATAAAAAATAAATTAAAAATATTACTTTTAGGAATTTTTCAATAATTTGAAATATTCTAGAAAAAAAATCTTATAGATTTATATAGATATAAAAACTCCACTAAAATTTTTTTAAGAACATTTAAAATGGTTTGAAATATTCTGTACTAAAATGATGAAATATGGTTTATTTTACAGAATAAAAATTTAATGATAATTTTAAATACAATAGAGAGTAAAATTAATGGAAAAAATGAAAAACCTATAAATAACTAGAGTATAAGTTAATATATAGTATTTAAAATATATGTATCATATATGTTTCATTTATAGATATTGTATATAGACATTCCTGAAAAGAAATAAGATTGTTACATAAATCCTTACCACTGTTGTAATCACATAATAAAAACCTAAAAATAGAGAAAAAAAGATATATTTTTAAATTTATATATTTTTAAGTAAAACAATAATAAAATACATTAATTTTTATTATATACACTACAAAGAAAGAAATAATATAGTAAATATTGAATACATCTCAAGTAATGGTGAGATGATATACACTTACCTAAAGAATACAATGTCTTAGCATGCATTCAAAAATAAAATAAAATAACTATGTCTTTATTATAAATATATTATAGAGAAATAATATGATATATATTAATATATATCACTTTTATATAATTTCATATTACCCTTTTATTAAAGATAATTCATTAAAGTCATTATTCATGTGGAAACAGGTCTATTTTCAAAGCTTGTTTCAGTTTGATGGTTCTGATCCTTGAAACTTAATCATAGTTTAATCCCATCCATATTATAAATAATTACATATTTATCATATTTATAAATTATATTCACTTCCATAACTAGGAATATATTGTAGTTATTAAATATGAATTATATCACTTTCATGGGGTGTTAGTCTGTACATACACAGTAGTGATGTTTCCACATTTCTACGGATGAAATAAATGAATTTTATATAATATTTAATGTTTAATAATCATTATTAAATCATAAATATCATATATATTCATTAAATTTGTCATTATTAACAAATATGTAATTAAAAAAAAATTAAAAAAATGATTTTCATCGCTTGTGGTGGTGGTAGTCCACACGAATGCAAGAGTGATGCTATTTTTTCATCAAATGTATAGGATATTATTTATATAATATATTATATTTAAATAATAATAATAATGTTCTAAAAATAAAATATTTAAACGAAATTTACCTATATAACTTCCCAAGTGAGTTATTGATGAAGAATTTTTTGCGATGATTCTTGGAGATGGTAGTTTGTACATGGACATGAGTGATGTTTGCATTTTCCATTAAATTTAAAGGTGAAAAAATGTTTTAATTTTAACATATAATAATTTTATTTATATTAAATATAGTTTTTAATAATTTTAATGTGGTTATATAATATTTTTATGAGGATTAAGGAAAATATGTAAAGAAAATGGTTGTAAAGAACATATTCCTCTAGTTCGGATATCCTTTGTTCAAAAGCACATTAAAGATTCCTAAATGTGTGTTTTGGGAAGTTCAACTCATCAAGTTCATCTATTAATATTAGGGTAGGGTACATAGGTAGTTATTGATCAATCTATAGTTCTCATGTGGCATGGATATGAGAGGAGATGGGGTTTCCTTTTATAAGTGAGTTAAGTGGAACCCTGGTAACAATTTTAAACATTAAAATAACAAAAATTAACATCCCTAGAAAAGTGGCCCACAATTGGCCCAATTTAGAATATTTCCAAAGATACAATCAATATAAATTCTATAAATTGGGTTTAGAATTGTTTTTATGTTATTTTAACAAGTATCTATTTAGCTTGACCCCTCATTGTCCATTTCAGAAAAATTATTACAATAATGAATTTTTATCTAGGTTACTATTCATTATGACAAAAAAATGATATGGAAGTATTTAAAATATTTCAACATTATAATATAAAATATGAATATAGTTTCATAAAATACAGTTCTTTTATATTTCTTAAATTAATTTAAAAATAAACCCATAAAACACAAAAAAACATTTTTTTATAATGAATTTCCAGTATAAAGTGAACATTATATTATTATTTACCTATTTATCCTCATTAAATGAATAGAATTTAATTTACCAGAATATATAATCTATAAATTTATTAAAATAATTCACAAATATATATTAATTAAATCTATTAAGATAAAATTAATTGTGCACAATAAATACAGCTTGTGGAATAATAACTCCTTTTATCTCCAAATGATATTATCTTAACTTCAAAATAATTAGAAATAAAAATATGAATGATTATTAATTATTATTTCATTCAATGGTAATATTTGAACAAAATCCATGTTATTTAGTGATAAAGATACATGATTCCTATAAAATTACAATACCTTGAAAAATTGAAATTTTAACAAAAAATAAAATTATTTTCAATAATTAAATTTGAGTACTCATTTATTAGGTATTAATCAATACATTGTGACAAAAAAAACTCAAATAAACACTATTGAAATTTTATTTATTCATATTCACAACCCCAAATCCAATGACTATGTGATTACAACAATTTTTAATAACAATATTTAAATAGTGTATCACGAGTCTTTTAAGAAATATGTTTTGTGTAAATAAGGTGACAAAAAATAAAATTATTTAAAGAGAAATATACCATAAAATCTCAGTTCTTTACTTAAATAAAATAGGTTAATAAATGAGATAAATTAGGGATGAATAAAAATCCAATTCAATTGAAGTGTTTCACAAGTGATTCTAGATGTTTTGAAGTGATTGGATTTACCAAAAGTAATTTTGTTATATAGATTATACTAAATCATGATTTATTACCCAACACATCAGGTTGTTATATGTATATTTATAGAAATTTTTTATTTTATTAACACATTATTTGATTGGACAATATTATGTATTTCAATGGTTCAAAGTTGTTTGTTTTTACACTTGTAAACATGTTATGAGAATTAATTTATATTTAAACATAAATGTTCTAAATGTGGTGTTCTTTCTCAATAGTGTATAATAATAATTACATAATAGGAATTATTCATTTTGAATTGGAAATATCTATTTTACATGTTTTTAAGGAAAACATCATGGTTCTATTTCTTGTTTAATAAGAAAATCATCTACTTTACATTTAAAAACAATCATGCATTCATTAGTTGGGAAAGCATTGTCATGTAAAGAAAATAAATATGTATATTTTCTAACACATCATGGTTATGATAAATTGAGAAATATAATTCTCAATATACTAGTAGCAATAAGTGTTAGATATAAAAATTCAACCATTTCAAATATATATATATATACATATTGTTTTTATAATATATTCAAGATTCTTTCATGATGAAATTTTATTATCTGAAAATAAACCACTAAAATATAAACTAAAAATATGTGAAATTTATTACTAAAATTCCATAAATATATTTTAATAACCATTGACAATGTTTCATGTGGATTTTTTAATTATGTACACTTTGGGAACTTGGCAGGGCCTAATCAATTCCCCTTGTTCAGAGAGAAAATTTCTCACCCAAGGATTCATTATATATTTTTTGAACTTATATAAATGTGTGAGTATGTGTGAAATAGAATAATGGGAAATGGTTTCCTTCTTGCTGCATAATGGCTTTGTTCACAACTACCCAGCTATAACTTCTCTCCACCAGTTGTGAGTACTAAAATGAAACCATATCTCTATATTATGGGTTCATATTAATAAAAAAAATATTTTTTAACAACTCCCCACTTTTAAGTATTTTTATTTTTTTAAAACACATTTTGATTTTGAGGGAAATCCACTTATAAACACCAAACACTAAAGATGTTGTATAAACCAACCCATCACTTGAGGTGATAAAACATCAAAAACAAATACAAAATACCTTAATCAAAGATACTAGGCAACACAATCATAATAATCTTATTTATATATCTAGAAAATAAAATATAAAAATATTTATAAAAATATAAATTCAATACACTATGAAAAAAATGCACTAATTTATTTTTAATTCAATTTATATATGAAAAGAAGAACTTATTTTATATTTTTCATCTAAGACCTATGATCTAAAAAAATAAAAATTAATCCCCACTAAAATTTTATTTATTTGAATTCATCCATTTTGTCAATCATTTATTAGATGGTTTTATTAGGCATTTCTAACACTAAAAATTGATCGTAATGATATCTCAGAGTTCACATTATAAAAACTATGGGTTAGTACTATCACAACACATCCCCCGGGGCCCATACCGTGACTACCCCAGTCCCACCTTCCATAGGCCAGGGGCTGGTGACTTGCACTAAAGGCAGAAATCCCTAAAATTTGGAAGGAATTGAATTTATAAAGTATAAACACACACAATAGAGTAAGAGCTGGAAGTAAAATACTAAGCCAAAATATACACAAAGGAGTGCTGAAAAGTAAAAGGTGCCGGAAATATAAGCCCAACAAGAAAGTAAAATTACAACTGAAGAAAAGGTAAATAAGCTATGGGGTCTTCCTCCAGGGATTTCTAAATGAAGGGTAGGTAAAGATATCCTCCACAGCACTCCACGTCCGCCAGTCTCCTTCGTGTACCAACTCGCCATAAGCTGCACCTCCGGGTACCATCCAGTCTAGCTACTCTGATCCTTAGTCAGCGGTGTCTGTCATCTGCAACCAACACAAAGGGGTGCGGGCATAGCTCGTGAAAGGGCGAGTATAAGAATACTTAGTAGGGACCTCGAGACCCTCAATGTCTCACAAAATACAACAAGGATAATCCACAAAGTATGAATTCAACATATAACCTAACTTAGCTATATGCCCATACATATACCTAAGTTATCAAGTAATCCATCTCAATCATGAGGTAAACACAATAGTTACTAACTCAACTCAACCATGATTTTATTCTAGGGATAGTATCAATCTGAACCCTTGACTGCTGGAGAAATCATGCTCTATCAAGTACAGTGGGCATGGAGCGCTCACATAGAGGCACTTCCCATTAACTTGGAATGTTGTGGAACTCCTCCTGTCGAGTACCGTGGGTCTACCGCGCTCACACAGAGGTGCTCCCCACCATAGGTCTGCCTCCACAACAAGGAGCTCCCCCTCATAGACTGTAGAGGTAATCCTCGTTTTGAGTACCGTAGATCTACCACCACAACTAGGTGCTCCTCCATTGTGGGTCTACTGCCACGACCAGACGCTCCCCACTAGGCCATTCGAGTCACTCCGAGTTGCTCGATCAGCAGTTGTCATGTCTCAGCCAGCTACTAGGTTCCCACAAAAATTCCTTCTCATTTATGGATGATCCTCTCCACAAGCTATTGGTTGATACTCCAACTTTCATGAACTCCCATGTAGAAGTATCTCAATGGTCTGCCTCATCATTAGGGTGTTAACATAATAGACGGAACGCCAATCAGATTCCTGGTCTCTAAGTTATAAGATTTCTAGTCCTAGGGGCTCGGTTGGATTCGTGTACAACCCAAACTCACCGTATCTCAACATTATCCCAAAATCTAGTGGGTTATACTCAAAGGGACCTTCGTGATCCTAGAGAACCAGTGCCTCTAACAGTTTGTCAAACGGTCATCCGGTATAAAATATATGACCAAAGAAAGTAAAGGCCGTTAGTGGGCCCAGGTCCTGTCTAACCCGATCGGACTAACTCGGCATGTCGTTGTTTGGGAGGACCAAGTCTGGGTTGACCTGGTCAGAACTGTTGTATCTATACAGACAGGCTAGGCCCCCGGCCAATGGGCCGCATGGGCAGTTCGACCCAGATTTCACCGATGGGGGTGCAGCACGACCAAGGGGGTGCGACCGGTTTGGTTCGACCAGCACTGCGAGGGGCATGGTTAGGGCGGCTCGGCCCAGGAGGCTGAGCCGGTTCGACCAGTGATGCCACGTGAGACGCCGCGGGCCAGCTTGGGAGGCCGGTACGGCTCGGCCGGGCAGGGCACCGGGTAGGCCGGCAGGTCGGGAGGGAGGGCACTAGGCAGGCCGGGTGGGGCCTTGGGCAGGCCGACAGGGCATCGGGAGGCAGCGAGCAGGGCGCGCGGGGAACTGGAAAGATTAAAATAACATACTAGTTAGGTAGTTATTATTTTTAATATCAAAAAATGATCTTCACTCCTCATATATGTCATATTTCAGGTGAATATAGTAAAATCTTGTGTTTATTCTCTTCATTATTTCTATATTTTGATTTAAACTAACAGAATTTGAAAGATTATTTTCAAATTAAAAAACAATATCTAATTGGTTTATGTTAATTAAATATCAATATCACCTAATTCACATCCATCCACTCTTAGAATATTCCACAAGACCATATGATCAACAAATTTTAACAAATCTAAATGTTGTTTCATAGAAAGTTTGATAGAGACTATCATTATAAAAAAATATTGAATGAGACTACATGTCTAATCAATTAGACTATATGTATACAATATAGTAGTTTAATGGATATAGGTAAGTGATCTTACTAGAAGATCAATGATGAATTTTTATAATATGTTCTCAATTTGTGAATCTAAATCCAGAAATTTCAAACCAATATATTTTTTTCTAACATATATATAAATTTTATTTATCTAACCAAATAAAAGATTATTTTGGGATGAACATGATAAATTTTGTGAATATTTTAAAAAAGTTAAACAAAATAAAAGGTATATATTTTATTAAAAATATTGATGATCTGAAGGCGAACTGATGTGAAAATGTTGAAAGTTTCTTCAATAGTATAAAAAAATTAATTAGTTTTATGTTTATAATTTACCATGAGATCGATAAATCTGATATTTTGAAAAATATGAGAAATTTATTTCCACCAATTGATAATCTAAATATGTGAACACTTGAAGAGATAAAACATGGAGAGTCATATACAAAATAGTTATATGGAAATCTTGTTACTGTAATGAGATAACAGTAAAACAAAAAATAAATTTAGAAATACCCCTTAAAGAGATGGAATTAAAAGTAGTCAAGATGTAGGATATTCAATAGTCATTAATTGAATATGATGTCGATGATAATTTTTTATCTCTTATTTCATGAAATTTTATAAAATGATGAGAAAAATTGAGGTTATTATAACATCATATTGTTTCTATTGTAATGGGATTAGATACATGTATACGATTTACCTAAATATATATGATTAATAGGATAGTGAGTTTGATTTCAAACCAAAAAGTTTGAGGATGTTTCGTATTAGAAAAAATTTCAATTCAAGAAATTCAGTTGGAATGACGTTTTTTCAGAAGGTGTTTTTTTTTGAAAAGGAGGCAGATGAATCTAAGGATGATCCATTTATTGGGATAAAAATATATTTTATCTAAGATGTGAAAGATGATTTTTTGTCTTCATTAGATAAGTCTATAACATAAGTATAAGACAATGATCATCGATATATATTTGAAAATATCCTAATTGAATTTGATGGATCTATTGATTGACATGATTTTCAAAGAAATTAGAATAATTAAATGATAATATTTTTTATGGATTATTCAATATATTTGGATGAAAATGAAGATAAATTTCATCATATTTAGAAATAAATGGCCGACTATGAATAAGATTCTAAAAATTCTGAATAATCAGTAATTTCTAGAGTGAAAAATGATTAATAAATTAAGTTAATTGGTGATATTAATTTATTTATCAAGGAGAAATTATAGATATATGAAACAAATTAATACTGAGTCATTTCATTAAGAAATAATATTAAAATATAATGTAAAATAGATATCTCTATAAAGAAACATCATTTGTGAAATTAATAGATGAAGCCTTTAAAGATAGGGTTTAGTGATACATAAGAATATTTGATGAATTTGTTTTGTTCAATTACTAAGATGAATGGGTAAAACTGGTATTGGTTTTGATGGTGATCAATATGAGAAAAAGTATATAAATATAAATATAATATGAATAAATTGAAGGTATAATGGTCATGTCCATCATGAACAGACCAATAATCATGGATGTTTTCAAAAGTCATAGATCAATCAAGAAATGCTATCAACTTGATATTTTTATCGTTGAAGTATTAGTTTTGTGGTTTTCTTGGCCAAAATATAACCTATTATGGTGATACAAAAAGTTATCTAAGAGGGAAATCAATTTTAGTTATCTACATAAAATTTCTAATGTATCCCCTATATCAGTATAGAAATTCATTTTATGGGTTTTGTTTTAATAGTTCAAATTTGGTCACAAAGTTATAGTTTGTATAATTAATATATAACGATCTTTTTATGGATGTTAAAAGGAAATTAATCAAATATAATTAAATATAATTTATTTTAGAAAATATTTTTATCCCCTTGAAGAAGAATAAATTGATCTGACTTCAAATACTGAAAATAAATATTACAGAAAAAAAATTCACAACTCATTTGGGAATATAATAAAGGAAAGAAAGAATATAATGACTAAAAATTTTACTAACATTTCCTTGTAATTATTATAATGGTGAAAACACCTTGATCTTGGATTGTGGTTATTTATCTCATGTGAAAATTAATGTGTAAATTTATAAGAATTAAATTTGAATACATAATGGAAGCAAACAATTCACAAATAATAGTGCTTTACAGACTAAAGAAATTGGAAATACATGGATCACTAGTATAGAATTGATTAATAATGATGTAATTTATGTTCATGAACATCATCATAATGTGTGGATCTTCTAGTGAATTTATGCCAAGGGTTTTTATGTAACATTAAATCAAGATGGATAATACATCGAATCTAATAAGGGAGATTATCAGAATAATGGTCCTAGGAAAAATGAAAATAAATTTCATGTATATCTTAAGGAAAGTTTTTTTATTTTAATATTGGAAGAGTAAAATATATTTTGGAACCATATAATATGATATATTAATCAAAATAAAATGGATATTTTTTATAATTTAGAGTTGGATTATATATTCCGAAATTTTAGTGAGATGGGGAGAAAGTTAGTGAAGCCTCCATACGGTGAATGATAGTTAGAAACTCATACCCATTGAAGAAGTAGAGAGAATGAGGTTTACACTGTATATTTTACAGTAATGTGTGTGGTCTAATTGTTCACATATGATACAATAGTGGGATGTTTTCAATTTTTTATGATTATTGAAGCATGGGATGTTTCATGTGTATGCGATCAAATACAGGAGTTCTATACTACATAATGTGATTTTAAAGGGGAGTATAAAATGTAACAAAAAAACTATGAAAATTATAAAATCGAATAATGAAACTTAAATAACATCCTATTATCCTAAGAATTATCTTGAAATAAATGGTATTAAATATGAAGTACCTTTAGGGAGAACACACAAATAGAATGGTATTGTGGAAATAATATCCACATAGACAATAATTTTAAAAAGAAGTTATTGACAGAGAGTGGGATATCATTACACTACTATAAAGAAGTAGTTCATGTGGATATATATAATTAATTTAGAGTGTTACAAAATTGTGCTATAGAGAAGATTCCATACGAAATGTAAAATAGATGGGGAATATCATTGAAACATATCATGGTATTTAGAGAAATTTATTTATGTTAAATAATGAAACAAATATAAAAAATGTGGAGATATAGTGGATTGAGATATTCTCCTAAGATACTAGTCAACAAGTAAAAAAATGTTTTAATTATATAGTCAAAAATATTTTTTAGAGTAATGATATTATTTTTGATACTGAAGAAAAATTGAATTCTAAAATTTCAATTTCCAATTAATTGTTTAAAGAAGATAAAGGAACAAACACAGAGTTGGTGGAATAAAAACAATAGTCAAAATAATGAGGATTCTAAAATTTAATCAAAATAAGAACAAAGTGAAAATGTAAAACAATTAAGAAAGAAAATTGTTCACATTGATCTGATTTATATCACTAGACATAATTATACTTCAACACAAACTCAAACGATGGGGTGAATATATAACCCTGATACACTAAAAAACATAAAACCCACTTGAATTTATTATGTGTAAATGGATGAAGCAGGGGTTAATGCTAAAAATGATGAATTGGATAATATCAAGGAGCATGTTGATATGAAAAACATCATAATTTTATTAATATGAAGTGGTTCATCATAAACTAGATAGATGAAAATGGAAATTTTATCCAAGATAAAGCAAGAAAAGTATGCAATGGATATGAATCAGTTGATGGTGTTGGTGTTGAAGAGAAGTTCACATTGATTGAAAGAGTATATTCTATTTGAATCTTCTTATCAATGTTTTTCTATTGACAGTTTAGGGTATTTCAAATTAATGTGAACAAAAACATCATAAATGGAGTATATAATGAAGAGGATTACATAGAGAAAGCAGTTTAATTTGTTATTTAAAATTTTTATAAATATTTTTATGGGTTGATAAACTATTTTTATAGGCTAAACCAATATCATAATGTTTATTATCAATATATAGAAGTATTCTTGGGGAAACTAATGTTCAAAAGAGGATGCGTTGATCAAAACCACAAAGGAAAAATTAATGAGGAGGAATAATTTATGGTAATGCTTAATGTTGATGGAATCATATTTGGGGGGAATAAATAATTAAGTTGATATTTTTTCATAATTAATGACTTTAAATTTTTTTATTTCATTGATTATAGAAATTAAATAATTTATTGTTCTAATAATAAATTAAACAGAAGGTTGTTTTTACCTTTAATAGCTTAATTACTAGAAGTGTTAAATCAATTCAAAATGGAAGGGTGATTGACTAATTCCACTCCAATAATAGTAGAAAAAAATTAATATTCTTGATGAATTTGAGATGGTTGAATAAATTATGTATAGAAGATATATAGAGAGTTTACTCTATCTTTCTACAATCATATTATATAAACAACTGTTTCATTTGTTTATTTACCTTGTTTTATACAATAATATTTCACTCCTGTCGTTGTAGAGGGAATAACAAATTTCACAGAGTTTTTAGCAGTGGTTTTGAAAACCACTACTAATTTTTTTAATTAATTTATTTTTTTTAATTTTAATTTTTTAATAATTTTTTTAGCTATGGATTTCAGAAAAAATCCATAATTAACGAAAAAGAATATAATATAAAATATTTAATTATGATTTAGGATTTACTTTTCAACCTTTTATATCATATATTTTTTTATTATTTATAATTATTATCTATTATTAATTTTTAATTAATAAATATTTTTAATTATTATTTAATAAAATTTTGAAATTTAAAAGAATTATTGAATAAGATGTAAATGAGACTAAAACATCAAATGACACTAAAATTTGATCTCAGAGTCCATTTTAACTCCCTAAACTGCAAAATCAAAACATGTGAAATGAACTAAAAATACATTAGATAATAATTTTGTAATAATTAAAAGAATATAATTTATTATATTTTTCAAAAAAGATAGAAATCTGAATTTTACTTCAAACAACCATAACTTTTCATCTGGGTGTCAGTATTTTCTCTACCACATTTCAAATAGAAGCATAGAAGTGGTTCTACGCCATTTTGATTGGTTGCCATAATAAATGTATTTTTGAGGACAATAGATTCCCAAAAGGCTTCCAAAACTATGTTTTTTGTTCGGATATAATGTTTTTTGAAGATTTGATGAGATTTAATATTCTCTTAAGACTGTCTTCATGTAATTTTTATATCGTTTAAGAATTTATTCATTTGATTTATATTCCTAATTATTTTAGGGTATTGTAATTATTATATTTTCCCCTCTTTTGGTGATTTATTCTCAAATATATATATATATTTATATATATATCAATTTATATATATTTATGAATATTTTTGTATATTTATATACATTTATAAATATTTATAAAAATTTATTTTTATATATTTTTATATCTTATATATGTAAATATATATAGATATATTTATATTAACTTGTGTGTATATATATACGACAAAATATTTTTATGTGATTATATATATTTATCTAACAAAAATACATGTTTATATAAATTTATCTAAAATTTAATATATGAATATATATAGAGAGCGATATATTTATATTCTTTTCTTATTTATTATATATTATCTATTATTTATTCAATTAATAAATATTATTTAATTTTTATTACTTTAATATTTATATATTACATAGTTATTATTTAATTTTTAATTTTTTATTATTAAATTATTACTAAATAAATATTTATTATTACATATTATTGTTATTTTATTATTTATGATTTATTTATTATTTCATTATTATTTATTATAAATTTATAATTAATATATTATTAAATATTATTTTAATGGTTAGTTATTAGTTATTATTGATTTATTTTTTATTTATGATTTATGATTTATGATTTCTTATTTATTATTTAATTCTTATTTATTTATAATTTTGTATTTATTATTATTTATTTATTTTTCATTATTTTTTTATTTAATTATTATTTATTTGTTTACGATTTATTTTTTATTTATATGTTATTTAGTTATTATTTAACTATTATTTATACATTAATTATTAATTTAAATTTTATATATTATTCTTTATTTTTTATTTTTTATTAACATCAAATTTATAATTTATTTATTCTATTTATTATTTGAACTTATATTTCGTATTTATTAGTTTACTATTTTTTAAATTAAATAATAATTATTTTTTATCAATGTATTACTAAGATATTATTTATTAATATTTATTATATATTCATTTAATTTTTATTCTTTATTTATTCAAAATTTATTATTCGTTTTAAAATTTTAATTAATTATTTATTTATTTATCATATATTAATATATTTTGAATTTAATTTATTATGTTTTCTTTTCTTGTTATTTTTTTATTATTTAACGATTACTTACTAATTATTAATGACTATTAATTATTTATTAAGTATTAAGTATTATTTATTCTTTATTATTTTCTATTTACTATTTACAACTAATTATTTACAATTTATTACCATATTATTTTTTTATTGTTCATTTATTTTTTATTTATTAATTGTTAATTATTAATTATCAACTATTAATTATTAATAATAAATTATTAATTACTAATTACTAATTATTAATTATTAATTATTAATTATTAATTATTTTGTTTGTATATATATGTTATGTATTATTGGTTTTTTATTTTATTATATATATATATATGAGTTAACTAAATTCTATTTACCGACAACATAAAGAGTCTACTAAAGTGGAAAAATTATTTTAATATATCAATAAATAATAAATAAAAATAAGTAAAAATAAATTATTAAAATTCTAGAAAAATAATTTCAACATATAAAATATTAAAAAATAAATAAATAAAAAATTAATTTTCAAGAAATAATTTAGAGGTTTTTTAAACTACCACGAAACGGTTATACCAATTTTAATAAACAATTGGTAAATCATTTCGTATCAAATTTCAAAAACAAGCACTAAATGGTTACAGACACATTATTGTGCAGTAGTTTTTCAAAATCTTTATGGAACGATTTAACGGCGGTTTAAATTATATCTCGATATTTATATTTGATTAATGTAGGCATACAGATTAATTGTAATTTCTTTTTAAATATTTGGAATAGTGGAAGCATTATTTATTTTATGATAATGATTTGAACTCAATTAAGATATCCCATTGATTTTTAATATGAATAGAGGATATAAACAATATGATGGGGAAATGAATATAGATTATCGTAAGGCTATTTTAGAAAATGAGAATCTAAAGGGGGAAATAAATCATAAATCATTAGGAGATCAGAACCGCATGGGGAGACTATAATATTAATGTCAAATATGGAATCTTCATATGGATTATATGATCTCTAGTTTGATAAATGATGGTTACAATAGACAAAAAATCAAAAAAGTTATTTTTTACCAAAACATTTCGGATTTAGGTATATTGTTAATTAAAAGTTTATAAGTTTGAATTTTTTTCAATTATGAGTATCTTAATTTACAATGTCTGTTGGTATTTTCATTGGAAGTATGTATGGATGGTTGAAGTAGTCTTATGATGTTTTTAGTTTCTTCATGTCATACTGTGAAAGGGATTAAGGTTAAGAATATTGGAAAGTTAATTATCTTATTGTTATGGTAAACCACTTTGTGAAAATAATTCGGTACCTTTATAAGGTTTGTACATGGTAGGATACAAAAGGTCTCACCATGAAGTGTTTTTTGTATGAGTTATAAGGAAAATTCAAAATGTTTTTACATGATCTCACTTTATTGATTAAACTATGAATAATGTTTAAAAAGCATACATAGACACTCTGACTTCTTAAGGTCTACAGGGAATGTATTTGAGGAAATATATTTTAAATGATTAATATATTTTTTGAAAATAAATAGATGTTTTACATTGAAATATTTGGTGTTTTAGGGAACAACATAATAAAATTAGTCATTCCATGATGATTTTAATGAATTTTAGGGATTCTTATTATTGGTGTTATAAAAATAAACACAATAAGTTGCACCATAAATGAAATTCAATATAGATCCACTGGTTTTGGAAACATGATGCTCATGTTGGGGATGAAATTCCAGGACAAAATATTGTTCGAGAAGATTTTATTGTTACTATATTGGAAGTTCTCATGGAGTGGAACATATGTCAAACTACACTATGAGAATGCAACACACAAAAATAGAATGTTGTGAAAATACTATAAGTTCATAAAAGTTGAATCTTAAAGTGTCACAATAATTGAAATATAGAATACATTATAATTTATTACTCCACACCACAACCTTTCTATATTTTTAATTAATTAAATGAGAAACTAGTACATAATGCCTCAATGAAATATATTTTAACCTCATTTTTTAATTTGAATAGTTATAATTAAAATATGTGATATTTAAGATTAATGATTATCATTTGGTTATTTCAATAAAAAATAAATCTATATTTGTATTTCTATTGTGGATACACTACTGGAAAACTAACCTTTACCAACGGTTTGGAACTATTGGTATAGGCCTCCAAACCGTTGGTATAGCCTATACCAATGGTTTGAAGAACCGTAGCCAAGTAAGCCGTTGGGATAGGTCTATACCAACGCTTTTTGGAAAACCGTTGGTATAGACCTATAACAACGGGTTTGGAAACCGTTGGTATAGGTAATATGTAATCTATACCAACGGTAATGGAATCGTTGGTATATAAATTCCAAAAATAAAAAATCCACTGGGATTTGATCCTAGGACCCCTCGTTTATAATCGAACGACTAAACAACTAATATAACATCACTTTTGTAAACATAATTTCATAAATATATATATATATGTATTATCATAATTATTTAAAATTTTGATTTATATAATGTTCTCGGTTAGTAGATCTGGAAAAAAAATAAAGAACCTATCCCAACGGTTTTGAAAACCGTTGGGATAGTATAGAGGTGGGTTGAGTTCTTCAGACAGGAGGTTGATTTTCTGGGCGTTTTTTCCCAACGGTTTTGGTGAACCGTTGGGAAAGAGTGACCTTTCCCAACGGTTCACCAAAACCGTTGGGAAAGAGGCTCAAAAGACAGCCTTTCCCAACGGTTTTGGTGAACCGTTGGGAAAGGGTCCCTCTTTCTCAATGGTTCAACAAAACTGTTGGGAAAGAGGCTCAAAAGATAGCCTTTCCCAACGGTTTTGGTGAATCGTTGGGAAAGGGTGGGGAAATCTATATATTTCCCAACGGTTTTGGTGAACCGTAGGGAAATGGTAGCTATACCAACGGTTTTTACAAACCGTTGGTATAGAAGTGTTGGGAAAGATTATCTTTCCAGTAGTGATATAAAATAATCGATTATCCAAGGTATGTATCTGATGAAGATGTTGATGGATTTTATAATTTTTTTTTAATTTCAAATTCTCATGTTATAGAGAATATTTCTTTATAAAAGAAAAATTATCACATATAGAAAAATATTGATTGGATTATTACGGATTCAAAAATGTATTATTTTTTAATAAGTCTTTTATTGAAAATCTAGAATCCTAAATAAAAGTGTGAGTGTAATAAATTACATTAATTATCAATAATATCAAATAGAATGTTTGTTTTATATCATTGAATATGTAGAATATAACAATAAAATATCATAGAGAACACCCTTACTGATTAGTATTGAAACATTAGTTTTTATCTATATATGATTAACTTGTGTGTCAAATACATCTTCTTCTAGTAGTATAGGAAGAGAGGAAGTGGCCATGGACCATGTATTAGTAGTGATATGCTCCAAAATCATGTAATCACATAACAGTGATGTGGTAGTTAATTATAATATCTAAACATTGTCGATATGTGATCCATGGATGTAGCATTTTTTGGGTGAACCATGTAAAATACAGTGTCTGTGATCTTTACTATATATTATCTTTTTAAAATTCAGTAATATAATTAAGGTGAATTTTCAAATGAAAGGAAAGGATTGTATTTTCCATGAAGAAACTAAATTTAAACACACCCCAAATCACCACTTTAGAGTGTTTAATAAGCCAACATGATATAAAAATCATATTGTTGATCTCTAAATATTATGATATTACACATGTGGTGTAGAAATATATACAATGGTTTTTGTTAAAAATGAGGATTAATGAATGATGTTCTGTTTTGCGAAGTTATAAATCATTAAAGGATAATAATTTTATTGATAAAAATAAGTTTTGGAGAATATATTCTTAAATTTTGATATCATTTTCAATTTTGTACATGGTAAAGATAAATTTATTAGTTGAGAAACGTAAATTTTTTTGGTAAATGATAATTTACAGTAATTTTATTTTCATAATATAAATTATGAATCGGTTGAATATTGGTGATTTTGGGCTATGCCAAATATTTTTTCCTATTCATTTCAATTGGAGAACATCATAAATATTTTTGTCTTATTTGTTTTTTAAATTAAAGAAACAAAAAAAATATTATTTTTAGAATAATATAACTAATTCTTGATGATTGAAATACATTTCATAAAATAAAAGAAGAAGATAATGTAATTCACTATTCCACCACCCATCTAAATGACTGTTTTTGTGACACTTTTCAATTGGACCTCTTTAATTAGTATCAGAGTCATCTAGGTAATATCTAAAAAAAATAGTTTATGTAATGATTTATTCCATAATATTTCAAAAACTTTTGAGTTGTTAATTTTATATCCTTAATTGATCATATTTATTTAGTAAATATATTAGGAATTAAAAAATTTAATGGAATAACCACACTGAAATTTTCACAATGGGATAAACTGTAGTTTCAGAATGTGCCACAATGAAATTTTTTGAACGAAAAAATGGAATTATGGTTTTAAAAAAATGGTAAAATAACCACATTTGTTGAATAAGGAATTTAAATGAATATGGATATTGAATTTGAAAGTAATTTGAGATAGGATAAAGAATATCAATTATGACTATTTAAATGTAGAACATCATAATAAAAAAATTAGAGAAAAATTGAAAATATTTACCTTCTTTATAAAAAGGATAAATTAATTATTTATGTGAATAAAGTGTTGATCTCTAAAATCAGTTTTTGAGAAACTCTAGAATATGCAATGGTGTTAAAAAAACACCTTGTATATTTATAAGTAGATTTGATACCATATTTTTTGTATTTGAATCCCAAGATCTTAATATATTATTGTTAGATTACTCATATATTTTGATAGTTATTAACAATTTATGTAAATGATTTATATCTAAGTATAAAATTATGTATAATAATGAAATTCAACTTAATGTTTTAAATTTATAATATTAGATAAAAGGTATATTATGATGAAAAATATGTTTTATATTTAGATAAATATATTATATTAAAGAATAAAAACTCATGTTACATGTCTAAAGGAATAATTAAAAAGGAAACTAGAAACACTGTTATGTTTCAAAAAAATGTTTTAATAATTGGAAAATTAGGTACATTGTATGAAAATTTCACAATTTTGAAAGAGTATGAAAGTGATAATGATATAGAGTCATTATGAAAATATACTATGGATAATGTAAATAAATTTTATGTGTTAAAGTATCTATCCAATGGGATATAATGAAATTCATCAATATTAAATAAAAGTAATTTATCATCTAATACATATGATTATTTATGTGATGAAAGTGGATATGAATGTGTTAAGATATTAAGAGATCATGAAGAGTTTTGTTTTTAATAAAGTTAATGAATACGGTTTATCAAGTAATATTGATGATAGTTATAAAGAATAAATAATAGATACACACCTAAAATATATACAAAAATATGAATTAATGATGTTCATATAATGGATCCTAATTTTTTTTAATATTAATATAAAGTATAAATATTATACCTAAAACCACCAATGAGGTTTTTAATGATTAAAATAAGATATATTTTTTTAAAGAATTTAATAGTTATAAAATTATAATTGGTGAGAAGAACGGAGTGAATAATGACCCAAGGCCAATGATCAGTTGAATTAAAATTAATGAAAAAATAATAATAATAAAATTAATGGATGATAAAAATATATTGACCCAAGATGTTTATACAAGATATTAGTTCTATTCAAAATAATATTTGATGCATATCACTAATACATACTCTAGGATCATTACAGTTTATTTTCATTAAAACAATTAAGCACAATATTCTTTTGTCGTAAATGGTATTAAACATATCCCACAAATATCTTACCATTTATTACTCTTAATAGACATAAACTACTTAAATAATTTATTCAGAACCTATAAAAAGTAAATATTTGAATGGGTGTGCTCAGATACCTAGTAATTAAAAACATGGGGGATATCAAATTATGATTATATGGATTCATAAGATAAAAATTAGGCAATGAAATCATGACCATAACAAAAAAAGTTCATACCAAATCAATAGGAAATCATAAACATGAGTCGTGGAATAAATATTTTTCATTTCAAAATAGAGATAATAATAAGAGTTAGAATCATCATTAATAAATCATGATCTATATTTTCAATTCATAAAACTTTGAAAATCATAAGTATAGAAAATATTTCAGATATTATGGATAAATTTTGAGGCCATCTAATCCTAACAAAATAGGCATCAACTATTATTTCCATAGGGGATCATCAATATTGACTTATTTACAACAACAACCTTAGTGGATTGATAACATCAACCTATTTCCAATATCATATCAATAATATCGTCTTGTTTCCTATAATGGATCAAGTATATCAATTAGTTTCCCTTGGCAGATCAAGCATATCGACTTTTTTCCCACAATTATATCATGGGATATAACAATTTACCCAATGAATTAGTGGAATATATAATTTTGGGACCACCCATAACATGATGAAAAACATATATATTTTTACAAAATAATATAAGAACATTCAATATATCATAATATCATTACCCTGGAAATGAAATTGGTATTCCTGATAATTTCATCAAATAAACATCTCATAACAAATGAAAATAAATTGGTTTCTGGAAAAAATAAATATCATAATAATAATCTATACTTAGTAAGAATAAGGATTTCACCATCAGATCATATACCTATAAAATTATGGGCCACAAAAAACTTATTTCTTTCTGATGAATATAAATACCATAAAAATATAACTCAAACATTCTGCATGAAAATAACATTTCCATTTTTCCCTTAATTCTATAAACTCTACAAAATTTAGAAATATTATGGATTTCTTTAAAAAAAATTATCTTTGGAAATATATAATGGAATCGTCAATGAATTAAAAAATTATTATTGTGTTAAATTATATTCATTTCATAGAAGTTAAAATCAATCATTCCATTCACATATTTTGTTAAAATTTAAAAACTTCATCATTTGAAAAATGAAAATAATATTACAATATTTTTTTAAAGTAAAAAATGGAAAAAATTAATTTTAAAAATAACTAGAGAATATTACAAATATGTTTGAAAACATTTTTATAAAAAATTATCATTGAAAATTGTATTTTCAATGAAATAGATAAATAATGTTTATTTTCCTTAAAATAATTATTTTGGTCTATTTAGTTTATAAAGAGATTAAAATGAAAGGAAAAAATAGGTATTATCTATAAATAACCATAGGAATAAAAAATATAAAAATAATGTAGCAAAAAATGATCATATAATTTCCCAAATGTAAATTCAAGCACAAAAAATCCCGATTTTTGAAAAAATTTAGGAATTGAACAAAAATCCATTAGTGTCTGAGAAATTTTGAATCATAAGCCACCTGAAAATTATATTTAAATAAAGCCTTACATATGATTAAAATAAATAATTTCAGGATATAACCTGTAAATGTTTAGTGATATACATCTTGTAAAAGAACATAGGTTTATATAATAACGTATTCCTCAAAAAGATAATTCGAGGAGAAAAACTCTTTCATTAGGTCTAACATCCTACAAACATGTTATAAAATCATGTATAAAAAATATAGACTTATTATGAATAAATTAAAAATCCAAATAAAGGTTTATCATCCAATATATGATTTACTTATAACATTTTATCACCCTTTTATTAACAATTCATTATAAAATCACTATTCCAGTTGTAGCCCAAATGGCCCGAAGGCCTTCATTTTTATTGATTTTTGATAACCCCCTTTCAAGGGATGAGGGGGAACCCTTACAAGGCCCGTAGGCTCAGAGATTACAAGGACCGTAGGCTTAGTAGATTACATAACCTGAAGGTCGTACGAAATTAAACCAGACTATCTACAAGGAACTTCCCCTCCCCAACATCTGCATCATGATAGTAGCTCTCCACCTTTGCATGGCCATCTGGCAAGGCTTCCTTTGCAAGCACATTCTAGTCTTGATGGCATAGTCATACCCTCTCATTCTGACAATTCAATTTCACTCTTCTCTAGTGAGTGCACCTACTATGAATCTGCTTTTGGGGCTGCTTCTTTTTTGTAGTGTGTCTAGGGCAACTGCGTGTGGCCCGAAGGCCTTGAGGTGGCATGAGGGTATTAAAGGTGGCCAGAAATCCCTACTGACCAGAAGGCCTGGGTGTCCCGAAAGCCTTAATGACTGCAATCCCAAACTGGTGGCCCAATGTGAATAGTTCCAACTGCTAAAATACTGAACTGTACCTACTACAGTAACTGCTATAGTGCCTGCTACAGTACCCACATAGTGTACAGTACTACTATAGTACCTGTATAGTGTACAGTTCTGCTACAGTACCCGCACAGCTTACGGTACTTCTATAGTCTGTTAAAGGTCCAACTAGAGTACCTTCTACCATACTACTACAGTACCCCGGAAATATGCCTCTACCTGGTTTTGAACCCGGGTCTTGTGGATGCACTTAATGATACCTCACCAACTGGGTTGAGGCTCAACTGCACGATTCCAGTTGTAAACTTCAATATTATTCTTGTATGTATTGGATTAATAGTTTTTTATCATGCACATTTATCGTGGTTCCCCAATATAAATAATTTTAATAATGATATAAATATCATATATATTCATAATATACATATTTATAGTTATCCTTAAATTTCATAGATTGAAAAATGAATTTCACTGTTCATGAAGACTGTTGGGCATACGTACGCAAGATTGTTATTTTCATTTTTTAAAAGACAGAAAAAATTAAGGTAAATAATAATTCACTAATAAATAATAATTCACCAGTAAATAATAATTTTCATTTCATATATATCATATATCTTTATTAAATCTACTCTTATTACCATTCCAGTCAACATAAAATGAAAATCGTATCACATCGCTTTGTAGAGGAGGTTGTCGACACAAACATATGAACGACATTAACATTTTACAAAGGACTGAATAATAAGAGGGTGGATGTGATATAATGATTAAATAAAACACATTATATCATATATATCTTATATATTCATTAAATACATCATAATATCTAGTTTTGAGAGGTGGTGATGGAAAACAAATTACATAGGTTTGTGAAGCGGTAGTCCAACATACACATGATCGATGATCTAATTTCCCATTAAATGGGAGAGGAAATGGATATAGGTTATTAAATTAATGTAATAACTTATCAATATATGTAATATTGTGGTTTTATAATTTCTTCATGGTTTTAGAATATTTTATGGATGTTTAATTGGAAATAAAACCTAAAAAGTACGTTAAGAATGAGAGAACTTATTCAAACTTCCTTTTTAGGTTCCCACAAAAATCATTCCTAAGAGGGTATTACAATAATAAAAAATAATATAGTTCATAGGGATGGATGTAAGGAAAAAAATTTGTAGCTATTGTATTAACAAAAATTCTCTTGAAATGTGCACTGGATAAGAGATAATTTTTACTTTTAAAATTGTGGTGAGTGGCACACTTCTAGTTTCTCCAAGATTATTAATAATTTCATGTCAGTTTTAGGGATAAATAGTTCTGAAATGATCCATTATTGAACCATACATGATATAAGGTCCATATATGTCCGAATTTTATAAAATATACAAATTTTTAGATCATATTAATCCTTATCATTTTAGTTCAACCCATGGTAAACCTGCTTTAATCTTAATTTTGATAAAAGATTTATAATATTTTAACTATTCAACATAAAAAAATTATGTTTACCATATTAACTAATATTAAAAATTTTTGTATAAGATTTTGGATCCATTTTTTTATTTTCAAATTAGATATTTGGAAAATATAAAGTTAAAATTAAACCCACAATCATGATGGAGAGCAGTTTCCCAAAGAAATTTTTTTCTTAAGAATAAAAATATTTTCTATCACCATATAACATAAAATTTATTAAAATGATCTAAATTTTATTAATAAAAAAATAACTTAAATAATTATACTTTTAATCTAATTTTATAAAATTGATATATGTAAATACATTATCTGAAATGAAAATTTTAATTAAAAAAAATATTTTTACTATTCATAAAAAAATTTATGTTTTCAAAAACATTCAATCATTAATTGTGTCATAAAATATTATATTAATAATAAAAAATATTTTTTTAATATATAATATATAAATTTAATTATGATATTTCAAAAATAGTAACTAACTTTATATATTTAGATAATAAAACATTACATGCATATATGATGTTTTTTCAGAATTATATTTCTTTTACTTCCACAAGAATTTTATTTTTATTTTTAATCAACTGACAACCAATGAATTTATTTATACTTGTCTAAACCAAATTATGTTCATAATTTACTCATTATTATTCATACCTTACAATTTAATGTCCATGTTATAACAGTATACTATATGATAGTTCATTTAGACGAGGTGTTTCTTATAATGAAAGCAATCCAAAAAATTAAATTTATATGAGAACATATTATAAATTGCCATGTTTTTATATTCAATCCCCCATAAAACTAATTTCTCCCTTGAAAATCCATTACTATGATACAAAAAACTGATAATACTTCAACCATATCAAATCCTCATGTGCCCATATGGCTTCCTCAAATTATTCTTTACACAAAAAAACATTGACCAGGTGGGTGGTCTTATTTTAAATCGATTTCTATCAATGATCTAAAATATCCACTATTTCATCATCATAAGAGAAATTTTAATCAATTTGTATGTTATCTAATTTAATTAAAAGTTAACGGTCATGTATATACTTCCTTTAAAGAAATACATGGAACACATCTTGTACATTAGGGAGGTTTGGTAGAAGTTCATTTTGATAAGATATTGTCCCTACTAAATAAATAATCTCATATGGGGCCAATATACCTAGGCCTCGACTTTCCTTTATTTATCAAAATAATAACCTTATTTAACTGAGAAATTCCTAGAAACACCATGTCACCAAATTCATAATTCAGATCTCACCAATGATTATCAGTATAAGTTTTCTATCAAATTTGTGCTTCTCTTATGAGTTATTGAATGGTTATAACATTCAATATTATTTTTTCATAGAGAAAATGTCTAAATGTATTTTTTAAATCAAATTAATTAGATAAAATTGGTGAAATATAACTATTTGCAGTGGGGGATTCATAATTATCCATAAAAATCTTTCAGAAAATAATATTATTGTATGAAAACATCACCAAATAAAGGTGTTGATCTCATTTGACATTAAATTATAGTGAAAATAAAGTCAACATTTCCACTAGAGTTTGAAAAGTTCTCTCATATTAAATATTTTCATGAGAATGATAATAAGTTCTAAAACATAACTCCATTTCTAGAGCCTATTGTAGACTTCTTCAGGACATTGAGGTTAATCCCATATTGTAATAAGATATAATAGATTATTGTACTCCATGATACATTTGTCACGACCCGCCCTCGGGGCCCGTGCTGTGACTACCCCAAGCCCGCCTTCCATAGGCTAGGGGCTCGCAACTAGCACCAAGGTGTAAATCCCGGTAAAAAGGGAAGGCATTGCCTTTGTAAAGTAAACAAGCACCATAGAGTAAGCAAGCGGAAAAGTAAACACTAAGTAAAAACAGAGTACAACTGGAGTGCGGAAAATTAAATGGGCCAGTATACAAACCCAAACTAAAATTAAAGTACAACTCGAAAGGGAAAACATCAACTGTAAAGAAAAAGCCGCTACACCGAGCTGTCCACTGGAAATCCCACCTGAAGGGTGGGTACAGATAGCTCCACTGCTCCTCGGGTCCCGCCGTCCGCTCCGAGCACGTTCCGCCCAGTGGTCCATCTCCAGTTACAGTCCTGCTCAGCAAGACTCAACCACGATCAACGTTGTCCGTCGTCTGCAACCAACACAACGTAGTGCGGGCATAGCCTGTGCAGGGGTGAGTATAAGCTACTCAGTAGGGACCCCGAGACACCTGAAGGTCTCCCAAAATCCACAAAGGATAAACCACAATGGAAAGATACAATCACGAAGTAACAACCGACACTACTTAGGTATATGCCCATACATATACCTAAGTCATAAATTCCAATACGCTCCAGCCTCCGAACCCATGTACAACTCAGTCCACATAGGAAAGTAAACGTTTTCCACACAGGAAAGCAAAACTAAATCCACACAAGATAGCACAACATAATCCACACAGGAAAGCAACAAAATTCATCTCACACAGGTATACTTCTTCGGTAGACGATATAGATGATCACTGATCCATCTAAGTCGTCGGACCCACAAAGGATCGATAGGTACTAACCCCCGCAAAGACCCACACAGGATCGGACCCACACAGGATCTATAGGCGCTGGTTCACACAGGACCGCTGAGCGCAGACCCACACAGGATCGGACCCACACAGGATCGGTAGCACTGATCCACACAGGATCGCTGAGTGCTGTAGTCGTCGTCGTCGAATCCACTGAGGATATCTGCACTGTCGTCGTCGTAGTCACAGTAGCAGTCGTTGCCAGCTCTAGGGTTCCCGCACACAGCAAGCTCGTTCGGGAGGGTCTGCTCCATGAGCCGAGAGTCTGATACTTCAACTGTCACAAAGTCTAGATTTGATGTATCCAAAAGTTCTGTATCGCCAACAGGAACTCAACGCAATAGATGGCATGTCAATCGGACGCCCGGTCTGAGAGTTATTGGCTTTTCGGCCCAGGGGGCCCTGTTGGTTTTTAAGGCAAAACCAACCCGACCGTACTCCACCTGCATCCAAACCTCGGGAGGAGTATGCCAAAAGATCCGTCTCACTAAGAGGAACTCAACAAAGCTGACGGCACGTCAATCGGACGTCTACAGCTCAAGATATGAGCGTTTCCGCTCCGAGGGCCTGGTTGGTTTCGTGTACGAACCAACCAGGCCAAACACAAAATATTCCGAAATCTTGAGTGCGATATACCGAAACGACCGTCTTGATCCAAGGATCTCATCGCCACTGACAGCGCATCGTTTGGAAGTCCGTATCCTATGTTATGGGCATTTGAATCCAAACCGCTCAGTAAAGGGGGTTTCAGGCCGAGGACGTCCCGGCCCGAGACCCCCCCGGTTGGCCCGAACCGGGTCGACCCGCCCCGGACATGGTCGACCCGGCCCAGCACGGCGCGGCCCGGCCCGGCGCGGCCTGGCCTGGCGGACCGGCCAGGCGCGCCGGTTCGGCCCAAGGCAGCGCGCTGGGCGCGCTGCCAGCTCGGCCGAAGGCCGAGCTGATTGGAACGGGGGGCGCCTGCCCCCCCTCCCCCTTTGCGAAACCAGCCCCCCCTCATTATGGGGGGACGTTTATTTGATGGCCGGGGGAATTAATTCCCCCCGGTTTTCCTACCTTCCGGCCGGCCCGACCTGTCCGGCCGGTTCTTCCTCAACAGGACCGGCAAAGGCCGGTCCCCTTCCGGCTTCCGACACCGGCGGCCCGGCTGGCCGCCGGTCTTCTCGTTCCACCGCGGCCCGGAACTGGCAGCGGCCTTCGTTGTCCGACGCGGCGCGATGGCGTCGCACCCTTCCTCCGCGGCCCCGCTCCGGACGCGGTGTCTCCGACTTTCTTCGACGCGGCGCGACGGCGTCACATCCTTGCATTATTTTACGACGAGGCGCGACGGCGCCGCGCGTTTCTTGCCGTATGATCATGCGTGGTGCGACGACACCGCGCCACACCCATTTCAATCCACAAAAGAATCAACATGAAAAAGGAGGATGGTCTGCCGTGTTCGTGCGGTCCAGCCCCCTCGCGTTATTTGCTAACAATTGGACAAATTTCACAAAGAAATAATCACGGGTATAAATCATGAACAAAAGAATAATAAAATAAACCCCTACCTCGGTTTCAAGTGCAGAGCACGTCAATAAGCCGCGGAAGATTAGCGTCGCGGAGGTCGGGCGTCGCGGAAATCGAACGTTGTTTCCATTGACGTCGAGGTGCGTCCGAAGAGGTACGTCGCTGGAGAAGCTTCGTAAGCTGGCGGAGATAGTCCGAGGAGGAAACGACGCCTCCTTTTGTTGACACGGGAAGAAGATCGAAGAAGCGGCATTGTCGATCTTCGGAAACACACCGGCTACGAAGAAGAGAAGCGGCGTTCTTCGTCGGAGCTTAAGTGTTCTTCGTGTTCTTCGTCAAGATTGAAGAAGATGAAGAGAGAGCTTCCCAAAACCTCTCAAGGTGGCAAGGGATACTAACCAAATAAAATAAGCATAAAGCTTATTTTATTTACACAACTAAACCACTTGAATTTCAAAAGTTTGAAATTAAAACAACTCAACTCAATTTATAACCCATGTTGTCATGATTAATTAGAGAGGAGCTATTGGGAGTTTAAAGAGGAGATGAAGTGTTAGGGTTCGTGTGGGACCCACCACACATAATCCTCTCAAGGGAGGTTAAGTGGATGTGGGTCCCACCCCTAACTCTCTTTGAGAGGATAAAACCAACTTGGATAAAAATAAAATGTGTTTCCACATTTTATTTAACTTCATCTTAAATTCCCCAAAACTAACTCTCAACTCGCAAAAAACGCAACCTCGGAAAAGGTCTCCTTAAGCGAATATCGGCGTTGCGAGTTCATCGGTGCCCTCGGAATTCGATTCATGGCACCGGTTCAAAAGTTAGAAATTACCGCTCGTTCGTTCACTGAACGTGCCCGAGCCAAACTTCGGAAATTAATTCAGGGCACTCCGGGCCTCGGAATCAGGTTCCGTCCGAAACCGCGTTCTTGTAAAATTCCAAAGAAAATTTACAAAAAATTTCCCTTGAATTTTACACGTCTTTACATTGCTCCCGCCTCAGGGCTTTACGACCCCGTAAAGATACATCAAAACCAGGGAAACATATGAGGGTACTGAGCACGCATCTGAGCCTCCCGCTCCCAAGTGCTCTCCTGGAGGTTCCCGTGATGCCATGTGATGCGCACTAGAGGAATCAACCATCCACTTAGGACCTGCTCCTGTTGATCCTCGGTCTCCACCGGGACCTCCGCAAAAGTCTCCCCATCGTCAACGTCAAGCTCCCCATGGTCAATGATGTGCGTCAGGTCGTGTACGTATCTCCTCAGCTGAGATACGTAGAAGACGTCATGCACCCGGTGCAACTGAGGTGGTAGAGCCAGGCGATAAGCCACCTCGCCAATCCTGCTGAGGACCTGGAAGGGTCCGATGAAGCGCGGAGATGACTTTCCGCCTCAGCCAAATCTATGTATACCACGTCAAGGTGAGACCCGCAAGAAGACGCGGTCTCCATCCTCGAACTCTAGTGGCCTCCGCCTCCTGTTAGCGTATGACTTCTGCAGGCTCTGAGCTGTCCTAATCTGCTCCTAGATGACCTGGACCTTCTCTGTCATGGCCTGGACCATCTCTGGCCCCACAAGTGCTGACTCCCCAGGGTCTGTCCAGCACAAAGGAGATCTACAAGGTCGGCCGTACAACGCCTCGTATGGTTCCATCCCGATGGTGGAGTGGTAGCTGTTGTTGTACGCAAACTCCACCAAGGGTAGGTGGTCCTCCAATCTACGAACAAAGTCGAGGACACATGCGCGGAGTATGTCCTCAAGAGTTTGAATGGTCCTCTACGTCTGACCATCCGTCTGATGGTAAAAGGCTGTGCTCAGACGTAGTTGCGTCCCGAACGCCTCCTGTAACCCCTTTCAAAGCCAAGAAGTAAAGCGAGCATCTCGATCAGAGATGATAGAAGATGGCACACCGTGAAGCTGCACAATCTCCTGAACGTAGAGACGTCCCAAGATATCCACTGAGCCCTGCTCTCTGATGGGTAAGAAGTGAGCCGACTTGGTGAGTCGGTCGACAATCACCCAGATGAAGTCATGACCTCTAGAAGTGCCTGGAAGTCCAGTCACGAAGTCTATAGATATACCGTCCCACTTCCACTCTGGGACCTCCAAGGGTTGTACCAAGCCTGATGGTACCTGATGCTCTACCTTCACCAGCTGGCAGGTGAGGCATCGAGAAATGAACTCGGCCACAGCCTTCTTCATCCCTGGCCACTACTGTTGTCTTCTAAGATCCTGGTACATCTTCGCCACATCAGGATGTACCGCCAAAGGAGAAGTGTGAAACTCTCTCAGCACCTCCTCCCGTAAAGCATCTGGTACCACGGTACGTCCTATGAAAAGGATGTCGTGCTCTTCTCCAAATGAGAAACCATCTGGTGCAAGTCCTGAGGATATCTGTGCATGCCGCGTCTCACAGTCAGCGTCCCCACGCTGTGCCTCTCTGACCCACTGTAGAAGTGGAGGAGTGACTGTGAGAGATTGAAGGAAGGCTGATCCATCTCTATCCACGAAGGTTATCTGCAAAGAGGCTAGCTGCACTGTCACCTCCTCAAGTAGCTGAATGACCTTCCTCCTGCTGAGGGCATCGGCTACTACGTTCCCCTTCCCAGGAGTATAGACTACCTCAAAGTCATAGTCCTGGTGGAACTCGAGTCATCGCCACTGTCTCAGGTTCAGGTCCTTCTGCGAGAAGATATACCCGAGACTCTGAAGATCAGAAAAGACTATAAAGCGCTCGCCCATCAGGTAGTGTCGCCATGTCTTCAGAGCTAAGACCACTGCTGCTAACTCTAGGTCATGGGTAGCGTAGTTCTGCTCATGGAGCCTCATCTGACGTGATCCATAGGCGATCACTGCCTGCTCCTGCATCAGAACACATCCATGTCTAGTCCCTGATGCATCTCAATAGGCTATGTACCCTACTCCCTCCTCAGACAACCTCAAGATAGGGGCGCTGGTCAATCTCTGTCTCAGCTCCTGGAAGCTCTGCTGACATCTGTATGACCACACGAAGGGTTTCCCATTCTTCGTAAAAGCTGAGAGTGGTGCCGCAACTCTACAGAAGTCTGGCACAAATCTCCGATAGTATCCGGCTAGTCCCATGAAACTTCGCACCTTCGTCACGCTCCTGTGTGTCTCCCAAGCTAACACTGCCTCGATCTTCGCAGGATCCACTAAAACTCCCGCCTCAGAGATGACGTACCCCAAGAAGTGGACCTCACGTATCTAGAACTGGCACTTCGAGAGCATACCATAAAGATGGAGATCTCGGAGTGTTTCTAGTACAACCCACAAGTGGTAGGCGTGCTCCTCCTCAGTCGTCTAGTAGATCAAAATGTCGTCGATGAAGACCACGACAAATCGATCGAGGTATGGCTGAAAGATCCTGTTCATGAGGGCCATGAACACTTCTGGAGCATTGGTTACGCCGAAAGGCATAACCAAAAACTCATAGTGGCCATACCGACATCTGAAGGCCGTCTTCTGAACGTCCTCGTCTCTGACTCTGAGCTGATGATAGCCTGACCTGAGGTCTATCTTCAAGAACCACCGTGCTCCCTTGAGCTGATCAAATAGGTCATCAATCCTCGGTAGCAGATACTTGTTCCTCAATGTCCTCTGGTTCAGGCGACGATAATCGACACACAGTCTCAAGATCACATCCGCCTTCTTGGCGAACACAATCGGGGAAGCCCAGGGTGAAACACTGGGTCGGATGAACCCCTTTCCCTGCAAGCCCTCCAACTGTACCCATAGCTCTCGAAGCTCGGCGGGGGCCATCTGATATGCTGGAGTCGATATCGGGGTTGTCCTGGGGTACAGATCAGTATAAAAGTCTACCTCTCTGCGAGGAGGTAGCCCTGGAATGTCGTCGGGAAAAACGTCCGCAAACTGATCCACCACTGCAGGAAAACCAGGACTCCGCACGTCCACTGCTCCTAGGATGAGACTAGCCAACTGATGATTTATGGGCTGTCCTCTCCTCTACGGAAGTCCATCCCGTGCTGCGAAGGCTCCCTTCTCGCCGGTGAAGGTGAACCTACTCCCATCGGTGCGTATACATCGCACCTTGCGCCTAAAACAGTCAATCTTTGCATAGACCATAGATAACCAATCCATGCCCAAGATGACATCGTAAGGCCTCGATGCTGCTACAAGAAGATCCCAGCCGAAGCTCTCGCCTCCTAGAGTAAGCTGACACTGCCAGCACCAGTGCGTAATCGTCGAGTCTGCTCCCGTAGGAGTCTCCAGCCGTAAGGATCGAGCCAACGACTCTGTCGAAATCTCCGAGCCCCGAACAAGGGCAGCAGCTATGAAAGAGTGACTCGCTCCTATGTCTATAAGTACTGCAGCAAGGGTGGAATAGACACAGATAGTACCTCGAATCATCTCTGGCGCGCCGTGGTCATAGGCCTCCGCTGCCTGGAGCTGTGCCTGTCTCTGCCCGCCAGCTCCCTGTGGTCGGGGTGGACCTCCTGGTGGTGGTGGTGGCAGAGCCTCAAAGCGTCGCCCACCACCTGCTGCTCGGCCAACTCCTCTTCCTCGTCCGCCTCCTCCCTGTGGACCACCACGGTCAACCCTCTGCCTCTGCCTCGGTGGTCCCTCAACCATCTGCTGCTCCTCGGCACGGAGGGTCGGGCAGTCACGAGCCATGTGGCCCTGCCCGCCGCACGAGTAGCACTGTCTGCCTCTCGAAAGACTGGCTCCGCGCTGTGTGCCCCGCACTGCTGAGCCAGTGTCCTGAGGTCGTCTACCTGAGGGTCTGGTCTGCCTAGACCCCTGAGTCATGCATCGACTGCCTGCTGCAGAAGACTCTGCCACGTTCCGCCCTTTGGTGGGTCTCGACGCTGGTGTAGACTCAGCAAGGGAGCTCTCGATCAAAAGGGCCCGCTCCAGTACTCCCGTCAGAGTCGGAATGCTGAGGGAGATCAGCGATGCCCTGATATCATGTCTCAATCCCTCCTAGAAGGTCCGGGCCCGGAAGAATGGGTCCTGTACCATGTCAGTCGAGTAGCGCGAGAGATCGGTAAATCTCGCCGAGTACTGAGCGACCGTCATGCTGCCCTGCCGCAGCTGAAGAAGCTCCTGAATGCGCACCGCACAGAGGGTGGCTGGGAAGAACTCCGAGCGGAAGAGGCTCTCAAAGTCCATCCATAGTAGAGATTCCTCATCATGGACCTGGAGTATCAAGATCCACCATCGTCCTATTGCTGCGTGCAGTAGGATCGCCGCGATGATCACCATGAGGTCTGCTGGTGTCCTCACTAGCCTTAAAACTCGTACCACTGCCTCCAGCCAGTCCTCTGCTGCCTGGGGGTCCGTCTTCTCACGGAACCTAGGCGGTCGCTGGCGCTGGAACTCGTGCAGATCTCCAAGGCGACGTGCATCGTCAGTGGCTGGTGCTGGAAGCATCGGTGGCTCGGCAGGTTAGTGATACCGCCAGTGCCACTGCTGACAAAGGGCCATGCACCGAGGCCTCGTCACTCGGTGGGTTGTCGTCACGATCGACTATCGGAACCCTAGCTAGCTACCGTCGTGGGGCCATCCTGAAAAATAAAGAGGTGTGCCACGGTCAGAACAGTATACCTGGTGAGCTGATACAAAGTAATCACAAAGAAAACTTGAAATACACACGCAATCAATGTTTTCGTGCATTAAGTCGGAAATCAGAAGTCAGGGTCCTGGTGTACGGATACGTCGGCCACCGCACCAACACTGGACTCCCTGGACTGATAACCACACTCAATACGCTAAACACTATTGCTTCACATAGAAAAGATCAGAGTTCGCGGTAGAATCGAACTCCTTTGATACTAATTTGTCACGACCCGCCCTCGGCGCCCGTGCCGTGACTACCCCAAGCCCGCCTTCCATAGGCCAGGGGCTGGCGACTAGCACCAAGGCGTAAATCCCGGTAAAAAGGGAAGGCATTGCCTTGGTAGAGTAAACAAGCACCACAGAGTAAGCAAGAAGAAAAGTAAACACTAAGTAAAAACAGAGTTCAACTGGAGTGCGAAAAAGTAAATGAGACAGTATACAAACCCAAACTGAAAGTAAACTACAACTCGAAAGGGAAAACAACAACTGTAAAGAAAAATCCGCTACACCGAGCTGTCCACTAGAAATCCCACCTGAAGGGTGGGTACAGATGGCTCCACTGCTCCTCGGGTCCCGTCGTCCGCTCTGAGCACGTTCCGCCCACTGGTCCACCTCCAGGTACCGTCCTGATCAGCAAGCCTCAACCACGATCAATGATGTCCGTCTTCTGCAACCAACACAACGTAGTGCGGGCATAGCCCGTGCAGGGGTGAGTATAAGCTTCTCAGTAGGGACCCCGAGACCCCTGATGGTATCCAAAAATAAACAAAGGATAAACCACAAAGGAAAGATACAATCACGATGTAACAACCGACACTGCTTAGGTATATGCCCATACATATACCTAAGTCATCAATTCCAATACGCTCCAACCTCCGAGCCCAAGTACAACTCAGTCCACACAGGAAAGTATACGTATTCCACACAGGAAAGAAAAACGAAATCCACACAGGATAACACAACATAATCCACACAGGAAAGAAAAAGAATTTAGCTCACACAGGTATACTTCTTCGGTAGACGATAGAGATGATCAATGATCCATCTAAGTCGTCGGACCCACAAAGGATCGATAGGTACTAACCCCCGCAAAGACCCACACAGGATCAGACCCACACAGGATCTGTAGGTGTTGGTTCACACAGGACCGCTGAGCGTAGACCCACACAGGATCGGACCCACACAGGATTGGTAGCACTGATCCACACAGGATCGCTGAGTGCTATAGTCGTCGTCGTCGAATCTACTGAGAATCTCTGCACTGTCGTCGTCGCAGTCACAGTAGCAGTTGCAGCCAGCTCTAGGGTTCCCGCACACATCAAGATCGTTCGGGAGGGTCCGCTCCACGAGCCGAGAGGCCGATACATCAACTGTCACAAAGTACAGAGTTGATGTATCCAAAACATTCGTATCGCCAATAGGAACGCAACGCAATAGATGGCGCGTCAATCGGATGCCCGGTCTTATAGTTATTGGCATTTTCGTCCTAGGGGCCCGGTTGGTTTTTAAGGCAAAACCAACCCGACCGTACTCCACCTGCGTCCAAAACTCGGGCGGAGTATTCCAAAAGATCTGTCTCACTAAGAGGAACTCAACAAAGCTGATGGCACGTCAATCAGACGTTTGTAGCTCAAGATATGAGTGTTTCCGCTCCGAGGGCCCGGTTGGTTTCGTGTACGAACCAACCCGGCCGAACTCAAAGTATTCTGAAACCTTGAGTGCGATATACTAAAACGACCGCCTCGATCCAAGGATCGCATCACCGCTGACGGTGTGTCGTTTGGAAGTCTGTATCCCAAGTTATGGGCATTTGAATCCAAACCGCTCGGTAACAGGGGTTTCGGGCCCGGGCCGTCCCGGCCCGAGACCCCCCCGGTTGGCCCGAACCAGGTCGACCCGCCCCGGACATGGTCGACCCGGACCGGCACAGCGCAGCCCGGCCCGGCGCGGCCTGGCTTGGCGGACCGGCCAGGCGCGCCGGTTCGGCGCAAGGCAGCGCGCTGGGCACGCTGCCAGCTCCGCCGATGGCCGAGCTGATTGGAACGGGGGGCGCCTGCCCCCCCTTTGCGAAACCCCCCCCCCCCCCTCATTATGGGGGGGGGTGTTTATTTGCTGGCTGGGGGAATTAATTCCCCCCGGTTTGCCTCCCTTCCGGCCGGCCCGACCTGGCCGGCCGGTTCTTCCTCAACGGGACCAGCAAAGACCGGTCCCCTTCTGGCTTCCGACACCGGTGACCTGGCTGGCCGCCGGTCTTCTCCTTCCGCTGCGGCCCGAAACCGGCTATGGCCTTCGTTGTCCGGCGCGGCACGACGGCGTCGCGTCCTTGCATTATTTTACGACGCGGCGCGATGGCGCCGCACGTTTCTTGCCGTAAGATCCTGCGTTGTGCGACGGCACCGCGCCACACCCGTTTCAATCCACAACAGAATAAACATGAAAAAGGAGGAGGGTCGGTCTTGTTCGTGCGGTCTGGCCCCCTCGCGTTATTTGATAACAATTGGAAAAATTTCACGAAGAAATAATCACGGGTATAAATCATGAACAAAAGAATAATAAAATAAACCCCTACCTCGGTTTCAAGTGCGGAGCACGTCAACAAGCCGCGGAAGACTAGCGTCGCGGAGGTCAGGCGTCGCGGAAATAGAACGTCGTTTCCGTTGACGTCGACGTGCGTCCGAAGAGGTACGTCGCTGGAGAAGATTCGTAAGCTGACAGAGATAGTACGAGGAGGAAACAGTGCCTCCTTTCGTTGACACGGGAAGAAGATCGAAGAAGCGGTGTTGTCGATCTTTGGAAACACACCAGCTACAAAGAAGAGAAGCGGCGTTCTTCGTCGGAGCTTAAGTGTTCTTTGTGTTCTTTGTAAAGATTGAAGAAGATGAAGAGAGAGCTTCCCAAAAACTCTCAATGTGGCAAGGGATACTAACCAAATAAAATAAGCTTAAAGCTTATTTTATTTACACAACTAAACCACTTGAATTTCAAAAGTTTGAAATTAAAACAACTCAACTCAATTAATAACCCAAGTTGTCAAGATTAATTAGAGAGGAGTTATTGGGAGTTTAAAGAGGAGATGAAGTGTTAGGGTTCATGTGGGCCCCACCACACTTAATCCTCTCAAGGGAGGTTAAGTGGATGTGGGTCCCACCCCTAACTCTCTTTGGGAGGATAAAACCAACTTGGATAAAAATAAAATGTGTTTCCACATTTTATTTAACTTCATCTTAAATTCCCCATAACTAACTCTCTACCCACTTAAAACGCAACCTCGGAAAAGGTCTCCTTAAGCGAATATCGGTGCTACGAGTTCATCGGTGCCCTCACAATTCGATTCCAGGCACCAGTTCAAAAGTTATAAATTCCCGCTCGTTCGTTCACTGAACGTGCCCGAGCCAAACTTCGGAAATTGATTCCGGACACTCCGGGCCTCAGAATCAGATGCCGTTAGAAACCGCGTTCTTGTAAAATTCCAAAAAAAATTAAGAAAATATTTCCCTTGATTTTTACGGGTCTTTACATTCCGTTTAATGTATATTTTAGAAAGATGATCAGGGTATAAGCCTTTTCCATATCAATTATGCGTGATTACTTCATAATGTGTTCAATATAGACCAAATTACGTTATTAAAATTATATGTTTTAGGTATTTTGATGACAAAATCCAGGGTGATGTTTTCCCTCTTCCATTCGGCTATGGGTAATGGATGTTACATACCAATAGGCCTTTTTCTGATGTCCTAAACATGATGACTTGACAAGAATCAAGTTAAATATTCAAAAATATCCCTCTTAATGTTGTCCCTCAATAAACCCTCATTAATATATTTATACATCTTTATACATCTATGATGAATAAATAATTATGAACTAGGAGTTTCATATGGAACACCATCCACAAATCTAGTATGGATGAGATATATAAATTATTCTGAAACCCTATCATTCCATCATAATCAATGTTAAAATTTGGTTCATTTACCATATTGTTTTGTATCTCTACATCTTACTTTTATATCACTTTAATCCATTAATAGATAGATGTTTGAACATTCATTTGAAAATGATATGATTTCTTCCCTTCTATAATGATTTAAATATCATTTTTTAAATATATTGGAATAAAATGGTTTTTTATCCTCATCATGGATAATATAGTGTGATAATTTTGTCTAAAACAATTTGAAACCTTGTACTCTTTCCCAAGGTGGTAATGATTTGAGTAGTCATAATATTTAATTTTCTCCAACCATATTCTCTAGAATATATTCATCTATTTTTAGTGAATATATACTTTATGATTTTATAGTCAGAATATATAAATCTCATCTTTCTTATTAATGTTAATTCCAAAATTTATTTAATGAAAAAACTAAAACGACTAACACCATATTATGACGTGGGAAAATTTTCTCAGGAACCATCAATTTTCATGAGGAATAATCTAGAACAATATCATTCTACAAGAGAATACATACCACACCCATATTTAACGCATCATTTTAGATTAAAACACATTATTTTTTATTGAGTAACATATTAATAGGTGTTTTGACTACCAATCACTTTAGTTACTTGAAATTTTACTTGTATTCATCTATTCAAAGGAACATAGTTCTCGTCAATGTTAAAATAGTGACTGGATTGAAAATCAGTGAAAATTTCTACATAAAATATATGATAATATCCATCCAGACCAAAATCATTATGTATCATAGTAATTTTGGTTGTTCTGGGAAATTTATAAAACTTCTATCTTTGATGGATCCACCGAAATACCCTCAAATGAGATTTTATGCCTCAAGAATGAAAATTTATGAAGATGTAATACACTAATTGATTTTTTTTTTCAAAACACTTCTCCATCCTCAGGGTGTTAAGTATAATTCTAAAGTGGTTTTATGATCTCCCATTATCATTGTATATATAATAATATGATCTATGAACACTACAAAAAAATGATCACAGTATTCTGTAAATACTATACTCATAGAATCCATGACAATGGTAGGGATATTACTAAGACCAAATTGCATAATTATAAATTTATAACATTTATACCTTTTGTTGAAGGCTTTATTGGGTAGGTATTATCTTTTTACTTCTTTATTGATAATACCTAAATCATTGAAAAATCTTGTAAGAATATATATCTCCTTATAACCCGGCAAAAAAATCATCAATACGAGGTAGATAATACTTGTTTTTGAAAGTTATATTGTTAAGTAATTGATTATCAATATAGAGTGGTATTTATCCATTCAAATTGATAAAAAATGAACTGGCACACCCCAAGGTGATACACATGGATGAAAGAGTACATTATCAATATTTTCATGGAGTTGTTTCTTCAATACCTATAACTCAGTTGGAACCATTTAATGAGGAAGCCTTAAAATCGATGTAACATTAGGTATGAATTATATTGAAACTCAAATTCAAGACATTGAAGATATCCAATAAATTTTTCATTGAAGAAATCCACCATATCCGGAACTATTAGAATATATCTGATATTCATTTTCAGCAAAACCATCTAAGACAAATATCCTTCACAGATTGGAATTAATAACCTCAAGATAGAAGTAATATACATTGGAGGTCATGTTTATCTTCACACCGATCGATGATCATATGTCAATTTGTAATTTGAAACATGACTTCCCTTGAAAATTGATACGAGATCAATATAATAAAATCCATTACATGTAAATAATCACATCAAATTGAACAAAATTGGGAATCACAATATTTTTAGGAAGATTTTTCTCAAAAAAAATTAATCTAAAAGGAACTATAGACTTTATATGTGAAAATTATACCAATAGAAGCCTTCAATAATAATTAAAATTATAATATTTGATATGGTAATTCAATACGCATTAAAAATTACCCAGATATACAAGAGTTGGTAGATCGATAATAAAATAACCCATTAGTTATTCTATAGTGGATAATAAGATTAATTTTCAACATGGAATTCTCACAACCCACATCGGTAGTCATGATCACATTAGATTTAAATTTATCTTTGATATTAAGAGGTTTAAGAATCTAATCATCATAATAAAATTTTGATTCATGCACTGGTAATCATAATAAACATATTATTTTCTTTTGAAGAATTAGAGAATGGTTGGTTCATTAGTTGGTGTCCTCTTATATTCCATTGCATTAACCAAACCATTAATTGCATTTTGACATTCACCAGCATTTGGAAATGCCTTCAAACATTTATATCAATTAGCAGTTCCATTCATGAAATTTACTTAATGTGACTTCTAAAATATTTAACAAATATATGGCTATAATTTCATTCCTCCATGTGATTTATTCAAATTTTCAAGAGACATAGTCTCCTTTTCTTATCAAACCCATGTGAATTGTGGGAATCTCGAAGTTCAATTTCTACTATGAGTACACATAAAATCATTTCTTCATATACACTAAAATATATTATAGGTAATTCATTTTAGAGACTTGGATTTAATCTATGTAATGCCCCAACCCTAGTTACCAAAAGTTAGTGCATTATTACATAACATTGTCATGACCACAAAAGATCAAATCTTGAAAGACCTATTTTATTAGTAGCCTTGGAAACACTAGTTATATTCATAAGCTTTACATTACTTAATTAAATGATAAATACAACAACATAGTCTCTATAGTCCAGACTCATATCCCGTTAGACTATCCATGTAGGTCAGTCATAAAATACTTCTTCACATCTTGGGAAAAATAAAATTTAGAAAGGGGTGAGCTCAGATGCTTAGTAAGGATAACAATATATCAGAAACTTTCATAAATAAGCATAAACATTTAAGGCAATCTATAACTAAAACAAAAGCCTTTTAAACTTGAACATCAGAAAAATATGGAAAAAAATAAAATGAAATAATTCCATTTACTTATCAACATGGATATTCTTCTAGTCGAATAATAACATGAAATATCATTAACCACTTTTATAATGATGGAATGCATAATTCCAGACTATCATAACCACATAGTCAAGGCCTTGTGCCAAGACTAAAAATAAGATTTTTTCAAGGCCATGTTCCAAAACACTATTTTGTCTCATGAAACATACCGATCCATTGAGGAGCTATAGCAGGCTCCACCCATCAGTTATTTAAGTCCAATGCATTCCTCATATGAACAGGTTTAAACATAACATAAACATTCATATTAAACAAGCATACAAAATGTAAATACATTCTACATAAACCATGAATGGTATGAAAATAACACATCCACAGTCAAACATATCACATAAACTTCAATACAATATGGATGTTTTGTATCATAATAAATCAACTTCCAATAAGCTTAAAATCCATCAAAGGATGTTGACATAGATGAAATCAAAACTATTTGAGAGAAATATTTCTTTTTTTGAAATCTTTTGAAAGTAACATAATTATAAAAGAAAAAATTTAATGTGAAAATATTCTTATAATCATGTAAGAAAAGCTTTGATGATTTTATAATAGTGTAATATAGTCGCACCCGCCGTATAAGTTAAAAAAGACACTCTTACTTTAATTTTGTTGAAAAGGTTAAAAAGGAAATTGTTTATAAAAGGACGGAAAGATTCCTTTATAAAAATCTTATAAAAAGTCAAAAAAGGTTATAAATGACTTTAACCCATAGTCTATAAAATAGTAATAATGTTTTGAAATACATTTTTAAGAAACATGGATGGGGATGATAAAGAGGTCCCAGTAGATGATTTCGTATAAAGAACCTCAGATAATAAAGATATTGTGAAATAAAACCTTACCTTGTACCTTTCCTTGGTCAAGGGTAAATTAACCTCCCATATAATAGTGAAATAATTGTTATTAATTTATACAATAATCATATACATTAATATGATATCATATATGATCTTTTAACATTGTTTTGTTAATAATATCTTAGTATTATCGTCGTTTCTGGTGTTAACGGATTCATTTTCTATTATATTCTTTATTATGTGAGCCATATTTGTTATGGATGAGATGTATACTATTCATAACCAGAATTATATCATGTCCTTAAAAATTATTTTTAATCATAATATGAGAATTAGTCTTGAATGGATACGATGGGGAATGAATCTCAACGTGTTCGTGGAGACGGTAGTCTGTATGTACGCACGAGCGACAATATCATTATTTTGATATTAAAATCATATATAATTGGATGGTATATCATATATACGAATAATTATGATGTTATATTTATTATTTATTTCAATTAAAAATCATTATCATAACGATCTAAAAAATAATGTTATGAATAACAATTACAGCACGACGTGAAGACGGTAAGTCATATGAACGCACGTATGGTGACATGTCATTCAAAGGATGGATAGAAAACTGAATATGGTTGTAACATATTTATAATAACATCATAGTATATAGAATATACTAGAGTTATTATTTTAGAATGTAAATAAAAAGAATGAAGAAGTGGAAGAAGAAATGGTCTTGAAAGTGGGTGGTGAAAGCATTACCTCTTCTTCGGGTTCCTCATTTTGATTTGATCAAAAGGGCACATTAGGATGGAATTATGACTAAAGGAAGGCCTCTAAGATGAAGGGAGGAAAATTAAGAGGGTATTAGGCCAGAGTTAGGTCTATCCAAATGGCTTTTAAGGTGTGAATTAGTGAGAAGGGGGAGTGCCCTTTTATATGAGGGGTGAGGGGCACCTTAGGAAAAGCTAGAAATATTATTTTATAATAAATTAATTTTCGGTTTATATTGGCTCCAAAATGGATTATTGAAATGACAAGGTGGTTATAGGTCTAAAAACTCTCAACCAATAGGTTTTAGATAGGTTTGGGTCACTATATTAACTTTATCTTTTTGATTTAACTCTTAGTTAAATAGTTTGACATTTACCATGTCTCTTTATATTTTTATATTATATCGTTAATAAACATACTATATACTACCACATGACCCCTCAAGTGGTACATTATTGATACAACTATCATTGTAAAAGTCCTTTGGCCGATCCATAGATTTTTAAGAATATAATATCAATTTATAATATAATATTTGTTTTAAAAACTCTTTTATGTCAATTTTGACACTATTGGGTATTTTGTTTTTGATAAATTCATAACAGAATTATTACTTTGAAAAATATTGATTTAACCAATCCTAATACGTCATATTAAACTATAAAATTAGTGGAATTCATAAAAAGTCTAAAATTACATTTATTTGGATATTTATAATATCAATTATTTTAATATTTCATTAATTATATTATTTCTGCATCACCATTGTGTCCTAAATAAATTAAATTATTTAATGTCTAAAAATTATAAATAAAACACCATTTTTTAGGAAATATTTTTATCTTTTTAATTAATATTTATAATCTAATTTATCTTATTTATAACCCTATATTAAAAATGTTTTCATAATTAATGTTTGATTTTAACTCTTTTAACTCTTCTTTGAATTAAATAATAATAAATGTCCTAATCTAATCCATGTGGACCAAAGAGGTTCATAATTTATTCCTAAGTTTGTTTTTGGTTGGAATATAATTATCTAATAGAATTAGGACACGTGTTAGGGTAATAATAATATCATTTTTACCCTTAATTACCCTATTTACTTTTAACCGCGGTAAATAAAAGTAAAATGTTACTATTCATCAAAATTTATTTTCATCTTATTGAACCAAATTTTACATAATGATATCAACCGTGTCTCTAGGATTTTTAAAATTCCAATCATTGAAGTGGTAAAATAATGTTTTATTTGAATTTGCAAATTCTCTTAGGAGGTGGGTAAAAGACGATAAAAAGTTATATAAAATTTTTACATATCTAAAATTATTATAAATTGGATCCAATGAATTAAATTGAACTTATATGGGTAATATGTGTCTACTTTGACCAAAAATAGATTTAAATAAAATAATAAATTATTAAAAAAAATTGATTTTAAAATATAACTCAGTGTTTTTCACTATTCATCAAAAATTGAATGTTTTCAGAAAAATACCAAAAATTCACCCTAAGCTAATTTAGATATTACGAATCCAAAAATGAAGTTCATTTTAAAAGATAAAATTTATAAAATTCTAAAAAGTGGGTATTACTATTCATAATGGCTAGTTTGATTGGTTGTGGTGTGTTAGAACTCAAAGTTGCGTAAAACACACGCTACTGTATTATTCAAAGAGAAGAGTACCTTGGAAGCTTGGGGTGTTACATTCTCCCCTCCTTCAAATAATTTTGTCCTGGAAATATCTAGAATATTACTGCATAAAACAACTCAGGTGTTTCCTTATCATAAGTTCCTCGGGTTCCCATATTGCCTCTTCCATCTAATGGTTTCTCCATACAACTTTTACCAGACGAGTCGTCCGGTTTCTTAGCACTTGTTCTCTGTTATTAAGAATCCCAACGGGCTCTTCGCAATAAGATTGATCGGGTTCCAGTTCTACTTCCTCAAAAGTGATTACATACGTTGGGTCAGGCATTTATTTTCTTAACAGTGATACGTGGAACACATCGTGAACTTTAGAGAGACTAGGTGGAATTTCCAAATGGTAAGCTACAACCCCAATTCGTTCTATAATTTTGAAAGGTCTTATGTACCTAGGACACAATTTACCTTTCTCACCGAAATGTATAACTCCCTTCCATGGAGATACCTTCAAGAAAACACAATCTCCTACCTGAAATTCCAAATCCTTCCTTCGGTTATCAACATAGATCTTCTGCATACTTTGATCTTCATTAATGTTGGTTTGGATTAGATTCACATTTTCCCTCGTTTCCTCCACCAGTTCTGGGCCTAAAAGTTTTCTTTCACCAACATCATCCCAACAGGTTGGTGTGCGACATCTCTTTCTGTATAATGCTTCTTATGGTGCCATCCGAATACTTGAATGGATTTATTGTTATAGGAAAATTCTACCAAAGGTAAATATTGATCCCACATACCTTGAAAGTCAAGTGAGAATGATCTCAACATGTCTTCTAAGGATTGAAAAGTTAGTTCTGATTTTCCATTAGTTTGAGAGTGGTAGGCAGTGCTCAAATGAAGTTCAGTATCTAGGAATTTTTGAAGGCTTTTCCAGAATCATGATGTAAAACATGGATCACGATCAGAAACAATCGATATGGGTACTCCATGAAGTCTCACAACTTCATTAATATATATTCTTTCTAGACGTTCAAGTGGTAAATCCTCCCTTATAGCACGAAAATGTGCTGACATGGCAAGACGATCAACAATGACCCATATTTCATCATTCCTTCTTGGAGTCTTAGGTAGTCCCATGACAAAGTCCATCATGATATTATCCCATTTTCACTCAGGTATGGGAAGAGGTTGCATCACTCCTCCAGGATGTTCCCTTCTAGATTTCACTTGTTGACAAACCATACATCTTAAAAAAATCAGAAATCTCCCACTTCATATTGTCCCACCAAATATGTTCCTTCAAATATCTATACATTTTGGTGCTCCCAGAGTGTATAGAGAAATTGGAATTGTGATTATCATCCAACAATTCTATTTTTAGATCAGGTATATTAGGAACATAATGCCGCTTCCCAAATTTCAAAATTCCATCCTCATACACAGATTCACTCAATCTCCCGTCATTAAAAAATTTAATTTTCATTTTAAACTCTTCATCATCGGTCTGTGAACTCTTTATCCTTTCTAGTAAAGATGGTTTGGAACTCATTTGAAAAAGTATTTATGTTTCACATTCTATGGTGATTCCCATATCCATCTTCACTAGATCCATGAAAATATTATCCCATTCAACCATCATCTTGTTCAAAACTCCATGATCCTTTCTACTCAAAGCATTTTCCACCTTATTTTCCTTCCCTGGGTTGTAGTGTATAATTCAATCATAATCCTTGAGAAGTTCAATCCATCGCCTTTGCCTCATGTTGAGTTCATTCTATGAGAAAATATACTTCAAAATCTTGTGATCGGTATATATCTCACATTTTTCAGCATAGATATAATGTCTCCACATCTTCAAAAGCAGATATTACAACAGCTAACTCAAAACCACGAGTAGGATAGTTTTTATCAGGAATTTTTAGTTATTGTGATGCATAGGCAATAACTCTATCATTCTACATAAGGACACAACCAAGTCCTTTCTTTGAAGCATCGCTATAAATAACAATCCCATCATTCCCCAATGGTAGATTCAATATAAGAGAATTGACTAATCTTCTCTTCAGTTCTTCAAAACATTCTTCACAATATTTTGTCCAAACAAATTTAACCCATTTACGTGTTATCTTCGTTAATGGGTTAGCCAATCGGGAAAAATTCTAGACGAAACGCCAATAATAAATTACTAATTCAATAAAACTACGTACCTCAGTTATACTCATCGGTGAGGTCGATTCTTGGGTTTCCTTGGTCTTAGAAGGATCAAAAAAGATTCCATCCTTAAAGAGAATATGGCCATGAAAAGAGATCTCCTGAGCCAGAATTCACACTTTCTAAACTTCCAATATAATTTATGTCTTCTAAGAGTCTTCAGGATAATGTACAAGTGATTTTCATTATCTTCATAACTTTTGGAATATACCAATATATCATCAATGAATACCACTAAAAAATCATCAAGATATTCCTTGAAATCTCTGTTCATTAGATCCATGAAAACAGAGGGTGCATTAGTCTGCCCAAAAGGCATTACTGGGAACTCGTAATTCCCGTACCTAGTTCGAAATGTTTTTTTCGGAATTTATTCCTTCTTCACACATAACTGATGGTATCTAGATTGATGGTCAATCTTTAAAAAGTATTGAGCTCTATTCGGTTGGTCCAATAAATCATCAGTGCAAGGTAGGGGATACTTGTTATTTATTGTTATAGCATTGATTTCCCTGTAATCGATACATAACTTCATAGATCCATCTTTCTTCTTAACAAAAAGTACAAGGGCCCCCCATGGAGAAACAATAGGGCGAATAAATCCCTTATTACTCAATTCCTCTCATTGTTTCTTTAGTTTAACTAATTTCACAGTGGTCATCCTATAAGGGGTCTTTGATATGGGCCTTGAACCAGGAATTAAATCACTGGAAAACTCGATTTCTCGTTCTAGAGGATGTATAGGTAAATCTTCTAGAAACACATCAACATATTCTTTCACAATAGGTACATTCTCTATTTGAACATTCATTTCCTCACCCACAGTAATTTCATTCTCTTCCTCCCCAATAATTGAATTTAGTTGAGCTAATGGGGGTGGATCTTGATAAGAATCAGGTGGTGACGATTCTTCTCTAAAGATAAGGTGTTCTTTATCATCATCATCATCTAAAATCGTGACCTCATTCTTCTTACAATAAATCTTCACATCATGGTCCAAAAGCCATTCCATACCAAGGATTATATCAAATTCAATCATGCGTATGACGATGAGATCAGCTGATAAAGAACATTTATGTTCTATAATGGGGACTGATTCACAAAACATTGTTGCAATGATACTTCCCTTAAGAGTTTTGATTAAAAACTCCCTTGTTAAATAAAATTGGAAATATCTAATTTTCTTATCAAACTGGGAAGATATGAAACAATGCGATGATCTAGAATCAAATAATGCATTTTCTAAACTTAAAGAAACCATTAAATTACCTGCCACCACGTCTTTCGGAGCTTCTACCTCAGCAGTAGTGATAACATAAGCATAAACTTGATCCCTTGTCCTTTTCTGAGGTACGTTCCCCTGACACTTAGGACATTCATTTTCATAATGTCCCATCTCCCTGTAGTTGTAGCATTGAACATCGGTACCTTCTTTCTTCCCCTTTAATCATGATCTAGGTGGCATTTTTCACTACACTTATAACATACTCCCATTCCTTTCAAGAAAGTACCAGGGTTTTTCTTACCACATTTACTATAGGAGGGATAATCAAATTTTCCCTTATTCCCCTTATTTCCATTTCTAGAGTGAACTGTAGATCTCGTCTTCTTTTACTTTTCTTTAAAGTCGTAAGACTTAGAGAATTCTTTTTCTGTCTTGATAGCACATGAGACAATATCTTCGTATGACGAGAAGGATTGTGAGAATAATTCTAGACGGAGAAACAGCTTTAACCTATAAAATAAACGATCAATCTTACTTCTTGGGGATTGTATATAATCTGTAGCATACCTCACTAACCTTGTAATGTTATCCTCATACTTCGCGACATTCTTATCCTACTTTTGTCTCAGACTCAGAAATTTCCTTTCCATATCTGCTCGATGGTCACGAGGAAAGTATTTTCCGAAGAAAATATATTTAAACTCCCTCGATTACATATTTTATAACTCATCATCTTCCTTTGTGTTTTGAATCAATGAAGACCATTGATCAGCATCTTCAGTGAGGCGGTAAACTGCCATGACAACTTTTTCGCTTTCAACACTCCCCAAGGCATGGAATATTTTCACTAAGGAATTTATCCATTGCTCAACTACTAATGGATTTGTACTCCCATTTAATGATGGTGGTTGTTTCCTCATGAAGCGATCTAACATTGATCTGCCACACTGTGGATCAGGGTGCTCCATATGGGTAAGGTTATTATTCATAACCTGAGTGAGTTGTCCTTGTATGGTGATTACCTAATCAACACTGGTTTTATCACAAGATCCACTATAATTATATTGAGAAGGAGGGAAATCCCTACATGAAGTTCGTGCATTGATACATTTCCCATTCCTTACACTAGGCACCATTTTTGAACAATTACATACACTATATTATTTTATGAACCGCATTACATAAATCCAAACTTTTAAAACACTTAACATAAATTGAGCAGTTTATAGATATAATACATAATCATAAAAAAATGTTTTCATTGAGGAAGTACATACTCATAAACCCTTAATAATTTTTTTTAAATAAATGAGAATTATCCTAATCATATCCCCCGAGAGTGTCGTAACCAAGAGTGCAGCAACGCCCATTTTCAGGCACCAGTTCCCATTTGAGTTTTGCTCAAAGCGGTGTTTTCAGGTTTTACCCCAAGGTACATCTGTGCCAGAGCTGCCTCTACCTACTCGTATCAAGACAGGGATGTATTTCTCAGAAAACACAAAAAATCTCTACAATAAAAAAGTTCTAGGAAGTTATTCTATACTAATCCTCAAAGTCTATCTTAGGGAAATGTGCTCTGATCAGATTTAATCTAAATCTAGATTCTAAGGTTTGTAATAAAAATCTTCTAATACCAACTGTAACATCCCAACCCCAGTTACCACAAGTTAGTGCATTATTACATAACATTGTCGTGATCACAAAAGATCAAATCTCAAAAGGCCAATTAGTTTAGTAGCTTTGGAAACACTAGATATATTCATAAGTATTACATTACATCATAAAATGAAAACTACAAGAACGTAGTCTCTATAGTCCACACTCATATCCCCTCAGACTATCCTTGAAGGCCATTCATAAAATACTTCTTCACATCTTGAAAAAAATAAAACATAGAAAGGGGTGAGATCAGATGCTTAGTAAGGATAACAATATAGCAAAAACTTTCATAAATAAGCATAAACATTTAAGGCAATGTATAACTAAAACAAAAGCCTTTTAAACTTGAACTTCAGCATAATATGGAAAAATAAAATTAAATAATGTCATTTACTTATTCACATGGATATTATACTAGTCGAATAATCACATGCAATATCAATAACCACTTTCATAATGATGGAATGCATAATTCCAGACTATCATAACCACATAGTCAAGAACATGTGCCAAGTCTACAAATAAGATTTTGTCAAGGACTTGTGCCAAGACACTAGTTTGTCTCATGAGACCTGCCGATTCATCGAGGAGCTACATTGGGCTCCACCCATCACTTACTAAGTCCAATGCATTCCTCATATGAACAGGTTTAAACATAATATAAACATTCGTATTAAAACTAGAATACGAAATGTAAATACTTTCTCCAAAAACCATGAATGGTATAAAAATAACACATACACAATCAAACATATCACAAAACTTACAATACAATATGTAAGTTTTGTATCATAATAAATCAACTTCAAATAAGATTAAAATCCATCAAAGGATGTTGACATAGATGAAATCAAAACTATTTGAGAGAAATATCTCTTTTTTGAAATCATTTAAATGTCACATAATTATAAAAGAAAAAATTTACTTTGAAAACATTATTATAATATTTTAAGGGAAGCTTCGATGATTTTATAATGGTGGAAAATAGCTGCACCCACCGTATAAGTTAAAAAAGAAATTCATACCTTAACTTTGTCGAAAAGGTTAAAAAGGACCTTGTTAGGAAAACGACGGAAAGATTCCTTTATAAAAATATTATAAAAGGTCAAAAAGGGTATAAATGACTTTAACCCATAGTCTATAATTAGTTAGAATGATTTTTAAATATATTTTTAAGAAACATGGATGTGGATGATAAAGAGGTCCCAATAGATAATTACATATAAACAATCACAGATAATGAAGAGATTGAGAAGTAAACCTTACCTTTTACTTTTCCTTGGTCGAGGGTAAGTTAAACTCCTTTATAATGGTGAAATAAATGTTATTAATTTATACAGGAATCATAAATATTTATATGATATCATATATGATCTTTTAACATTATTTTGTTAATAATATCTTAGCATTATCGTTGTTTCGTGTGTTAATGAGTTTGTTTTCCTATATATTCTTTGTTATGTGAGTCATATTTGTTATGGATGGAATGTATCATATTCATAACCAAAATGATATCAATTCCTTAAAATTTGTTTTTAATTATCAAATGAGATTTAGTCTTTAATGGATATGATGATGAATGAATCTAATTGCATTCATGGAGACGGTAGTCCGTACGTATGCACAAGCAACAATATCATTCTTTTGATATTAAAATAATATATTATTGGATGGTATATCATATATAAGGAATCATTAAAATTTTATATTTATTATTTACTTCAATTACAAAACATTATCATACCCATCCTAATAATAATGTTTTGAATAACAATTACACCACGACGTGTAGATGATAAGTCGTACGTACGCAAGTATGGTGAGATGTCATTAAAAGGATGGATAAAACACTGAATATGGTTGTACCTTATTTATAATAAAATCACAGTATATAGAACATATAGTATTTATTATTTACGAATGGAAATAACAAAGAAATAAGAAGTGGAAGAAGAAAGGGGCTTGAAAGAGGGTGGTGAAAACATTACCTCTTCTTCGGGTAATTCTTTTTAATTTGATCAAAAGGGATACTTAGGTTAGCTTTCTGCCTAAATAAATGCCTCTAGGATGAAGGTATGAGAGTTGAGAGGGTACATGGGTAGATTTCTACAGAGAAAAATGGATTTGAAGGTGTGAATTAGGGAGATGTGGGAGTGCCCTTTTATAAGAGGGGTGAGGGGCACCTTAGGAAAAGCTAGAAATATTATTTTATAATAAAATTATTTTCAGTTTTAATGGCTACAAAATAGATTATTTAAAGGATCAGGTGGTGATAGGTCAAAAACCACTCAAAAAATAGGATTTATATAGGTTTGGATCACAATATTAACTTTATCTTTTTTATTTAACTCTTAGTTAAATAGTTTGAAATTTACCATGTCTCTTTGTATTTTTATATTATATAGTTAATACCCTTACTATATACTTCCAAGAGACCCCCATGTGGTCCATTAATGATACACCTATCATTATATAATTATATTTTCCGAACCTTAGATTTTTAGGAATAGATTATCAATTAATAAAATAATATTTTTTTTAAAAACTCTTTTATGTCAATTTTGACACTATTGGGTATTTTGTTTTTGATAAATTCATAACAACATTATTAATTTAAAAAAAATTCATATAACCAATAATAATATGTCATTTTAACCTCGAAAATTATTTTAATTAATAAAAAGTCTGAAATTTCATTTATTTTGATATTTATAATATCAATTGTTTTAATATTTCATTAATTAGGTAATTACTGCATCACCATTGTGTCATAAATAAATTAAATTATTTAATTTCTAAAAATTATAAATAAAATACCATTATCTAGGAAATTATCTTATCTTTCTAATGAATATTTATAATCGAATTTATCTTATGTATAAACCTATATTAAAAATGTTTTAGTAATAAAATATTGATTTTAACTCTTTTAAATCTTCTTTGAATTAAATAATAATAAATGTCCTAATCTAATCTAAGTGGACAAAAGAGGTTCATATTTTATTTCTATGTTTTTTTGGTCGAACTATACTTATCCAATAGAATTAGGACATGTTTTAGGGTAATAATAATATCATTTTTACCCTTAATTACCCTATTTACTTTTAACTATGGTAAATAAAAGTAAAAAGTTACTATCCACCAAAAATTATTTTCATCTTATTGAACCACATTTAACTTACCGATATCAACCTTGTCTCTTAGATTTTTGAAATTCCACACATAGAAGCGGTAAAATTAAGTTTTATGTGAATTTTTAAATTCTCCTAGGAGGTGGGTAAATGTTGATGAAAAGTTATATAAAATTTTTATATATCTAAAATTATTATAAATTGACTCCAATTAATTACATTGAAATTATATAGGTATTATGTGCTTATTTTGACCTAAAATAAATTTAAATAAAATAAATAATTATTTAAATAAAAATTCGGTTTTAAACTATAACTCAGTGTTTTTCACTATTCTTCAAAAATTGAAAGTTTTCAGAAAAATACAAAAATTCACCCTAAGATAATTTCTACATTCCGAATCCAACAAAGAAGTCCATTTTGAAAGAGTTTTTTTAAAAAAATTCAAAAAGTGGGTATTACTATTCATAAGGGTATTTTGATTGGTTGTGGTGTGTTAGAACTCGAATTTGTGTACAACACACTCTACTATATCATTCAAAGTGATGTGTGCCGTGGAAACTAGGGGTGTTACAATCTACCTAAAAATAGATAAAATTTTCTTTTAGTGTGAGTTATTAAACCAGAAGCATAAATATGAATCATTGTAAAATTTTAATTAGAACTAGAAATGTATTATTCTCCTTTTTTCTTAATATTCAGGAAATACTTATCCATATTTTAGCATACAATATAAGGGAATTAATTACTAAAAAATATATTCTTAAACAAATCCCTTTCCATGAAGTAAACTTCTTCCTCTTATCTCACATTCTTAATAACTTTTTACTATTGATATAAATTTTATTTCAAATAATAAATGGTTACAACAACTATTTTATGTTATGATCACTATATAATAGAAAATTATTTCTCAACGGTGACTATCCATCAATCATCCACTAGGGGATCAGGAAATAAACTAAAATAAGGTGGAATTTTCCTCATAAAATAAAAAATACTACATTATTCTATCCTTTTATTTTTGGGATGCTCAACAAGATTCATAACCTAAGAATATTGCATGAGAATATAAATAATATTATGTATTCCATATCTCAAAATATTTGATTTCTTAGGTGGAAAATCATTTAATTGTTTATCACATTCATTATTAGAAAGATGTCATTTGGTTCTAGCCATTGACTAAAACCAAAAACCAAATTTTAAGCATCATACAATAATAATCAGAGTTAAATATCATAAAATCATGAAATATCATTAATTGGATATCTAAATCATTAAACCTGATTATAAATATATGAGACTTTATGGTTTACTTTGTTTATAGATGTTCATTAAGAGAAAACTAAGATTTCATCATATACTTAGAATTTTCCCTAGGGTTTTCACAAATGTTTTTAGTCATAATCTACAATGATTGGCTAGACCTTACCAATGATACCATTTTAATCATACCATGTATTTTTATGAAAATATTACTTATTTTTATATAATAATTCAATACATCTTATAAATACATTCATGGGGATTGTAAAGGTCATGTTTATTTAGATACTTCATACACAATCTTTTTATTTAATGAATGATTATGAAATATATCCCATAAAGATCTCTCAATTTACTAATCTTCATAGAAAAGTCCTTCAAAAAGATATTCTTTTTCACCTATGGAATAAAAACAAAATAAAGTATGAGTTTATATTTTCAAAAAGGGAAAATAGGGGGTATTTTTTGATGATCGTACGGAATAATATAATAATCATATGGGTATGAGATCATTACTATAAATTAAACATTTATTACCCAATATTTCAATAATAAGAAACATGAGTCATGGAATAATTATTCATCATTTCAAAATACATGAATCATAATACTATGAAATAATCCTAAAATAATAACAAACCATAATTTCATTTTATAAAATTAGGGCACAATCATAAGAATAGAAACCATTTAATATGTCAAGGATAAATACCAAGACCATCGAATAATAATGGATCATGAATCAAACTAAATTCCCATATCAAATATGGAACATTGACTTGTTTTCCATAATAGATTAACCATATCATCAGGTTGCGTATATTAGATCAAGCGCATCTACCTTTTTCCAATATAAGATTAACTTTATATACATTTGTCTATAATTAAATCATGATATACAATACATTGACCAAGGAATTAAAGGGATTTATAATTTTAGGCATGCCAATAACATAATGAAAACCCAATAAAGTTTTTATATATGATCATAAAAATTTCATCATATCATCACATCATAACTTTTGTAATAAAAATGGGTTTGATAATCATTACATCAACTCAACAAAGAATAATACTGGAAAATAAATTGTTTCCATTAAAATATCATCATCATAACAAAAAACCATACAGAAAATAGACAAGGATGGTACCATTGCATAATATCCCCAATGAAACATAAGAAACACTAATATTTATTTTCATTGATTAATAGTAATACCCAAAAAAAGATAATTAAAATATTCTTGAGAAAAATAACCATTAATTTTTTAAATAAAATTCCTTTAAATATAAGAATTTTCAAAAAAAATATAAAATATTTTATTTAAAAATATCTATAGAGAAATTTAAATGAATCTTCATAACATTGATTGGTCATAAATACGGGAATTTCTGTTCAAACCTTATATGATAAAAGTAATCATTCCTTTCACATTTTTGATAAAATTTCCAAAACTACATCGTTCAAAAAAATGAGAAGACAAATACTTTTAAAAAAATTATTTAAAATTTTTAAATAAATGGAAACTTTTTTAAGAAAATAATTTGAGAATAGTGAAATTTTTTTTAAAATTGTTTTAGAAAATATGGGCATGGAAGAGAATGGATCATTAACCGAAGATTGAAATAATTCCAAATTCATTAAAAAACCGTTTCTCTCTTTAGTTCATGAAAATAGGAAAATGAATGGAAATAATTTATTATCTATATATAATTGTAGGAGGTGAATAAAATTATTATCAACCAAGAATCATAAAATTACCTCAATATAAATTCATGCACAACCAATCCCTGATTAAATGAATTATTACTGAAACATAAATCCTTTACCATATTGGTAACATTTGAATCATAAGACCAATGAAAGAATATTGTTAAATGAGTCCTTGGATATCATGAAAATAATAATTTTTATGATATAACATGAAAAATGGGTTATCTATAAGCATCATAAATGAATATTGGTGTATAGCATAACTTTTGTCCCAAGGAAGACACTTATGGATGAAAATCTAGTACATCTTGTTTGACATCCATTGTTCTAGTCCTGAAATTCATTATAATAGAAATATATTTATTATAAATATATTTAAAAACCATAAAAATATATATAATACCTTATATTATTTACTTATAATCATTTTCACCCACTTATTAACAATTGTTTGTTAAGACCGGTATTTTGGTAGATAACTTCTTCATTTTTTGTGTATGTTATAGTTCTGTAGTTTTGGTACTTTTTCTTTAATCACGGTAAAATCATATAAAAAATATAATCATGATATAAATATCATATTTTTTAATTATATAAATATATATATTCATCTATAAATATCATAAAAAGGAAAATATATTGGAGTGTTCATGGTGATGGTAGACCATATGTTCATATGAATGCTACTTTCATTTTTCGACAGAGGGAACAAAATAAAGGTAAATAATAATCCACCTTTGAAGAATAATTTTAAATCATATATAATATATATATATATTCATTAAATAAATCATTATTACCGTCTATGTAAAAATAATATGTAAATCGTATCACATCGCTTCATGGAGTCAATATTCCACACATTTGCACAAGTGACGCTATCATTTTCCAACGGATTGGATGGTTAAAAGGTAGATGTGATATAATTATTAGAGAAGTATAATTAATTAATTAATATGTTTTATATATACATTAAATCCACATCTATTTCCATCCATGATAGGTTCTAATGGAAAATGAATTACATCAGTTATCAAGGCAGTAGTCCGCCGTACACAAGGCCTAATACTTTTTTTTCATTTTATAATGTCGGATTACAAGTTGTCAGTACCCATACAGACGAAACCCAAGAACCGCTTCACAATTCAAACTGAAAATTCAAAAACCGCTTCATCAATTCAAATTTCAAAACAGCTGATCCACGTGTCCACCTCGAGCTGCACACCTCGAGTTAGTGCGAAAACCAACGATGCCTCCCATCAGAACGCCGACGAAAAAACTAGAGCACCACGCGCCACTATTCACCAGGAAGACGGCGGAGCCGTCGCCGGAGATGCTGGAGGGACACATCTTTCGTCTTCACTTCACATCGATGATGCCGGGAAAAAATGGATCGCATCCATCCTAAAACCATTCACCAGAAAGGAAGCGCATCATCGATGCAAAACAAAACCATCACCGCAGACGCAATACCATCCACAGACTCAAAACATCATCCTCGAACCATTGAGGAATAGATTCAACCTTAAATAAATCACTGCGGTTCAAAAACCCGCAAAAGAACAAAAACAGAAGATAAAACCCATCGTCGTCGCTCCATCACAACACCGCCTTCAACCAGCATCAACAGATTCACCACGTCATAAAAGAAAAACAAAACAAAAAAATAGAAAATCCCACCGCCACCAGACAAACCAACTGCATGCGGCACAACAAAACCCTAGCGAACTCACCCGAGAGGAGGTAGAACCCAGCAAACCTCTGACGCATGAGCGCGACCCTCTAATGCGAAAGAACCCCAGGAAAACAGTGAGCTGCCTCGATCAGAGCCAAAAGCGCTTCGAAGAGTATGTCATCAAAAAGACCGGTCTTGCACCCGCGGATCTGAGCCACCAACCATAGAGGCCCGTAAAGCATCTCCACAGCTAAAGAGAAGACCACTCAGATGCCACAATGGCGGAGAACCACCACCAACCCACCGAGTGTGAGAAGGAAGTGTCACGCCGTCCGCCGCGAAGGTGCTGGTCGCAGCGAGAGAAAACCCTAGAACAAGAGCCCTTTACGGGCCCATTTCTCCAATCCGTCGTACACAAGATAGACGATTTCATTTCACCTTTGATAAAAGAGAATATAGATATAGGTTATTAAATTAAAATAAAAATTATATATATATTTATTAAAGTGTTTTTATTATTTTATCATTGAATAATTATATTTTAATAAGTGGGATAAAGAAATAAATAAAAAATGCTCTGTTAAGAATGATACCTCTTCATCAAACAACCTATTGAGGATTACACAAAAATCATTCTTATGAGAGTTATATGATAAAACTAGGGACTATAATTCATAATTATGGATATATTTAGGATGTTTTTTCTATTATTTTTAAGAACAAAAAATCATTAATTTTCAATAGTTGATGATAATAGGTGCACTTTTATAATTAAGGTGAGTGGAACAATTGTAATATTTCAATGATTTACAGTATTTTAAAGTCACCTTCATTAACGGATGGAATAAAAACGAATAATTAGAGATAATGGAATGATATACGGTCATAATATTTTAATCCAGTATAAATTATAAAATTTTTAGATCAGTTTCACTCATATTGTTTCTGTTCAAACCCTGGTAAACCCATTTTATCATTAACTACAATAATTGTTTTAATCTTTTTACAATTAATTATGACCCAAAATTTTTTTAACCTCATTAAATAATATCAATTATCCTAATTAAAAATATGAGATCTATTTTATCAAATTAAATTAACATATTTTGTAGAATTTAATTTAATAATAAACCTATGAACATGATAAAAATTGATTTTAAAACGAAAACATTCTCCTATGTATAAAACGTTTTTATATTGAAATTAAACATAAAATAGAAAAAAATGATCTATATTTTGTTTAAAATAACATAATTTATGTAATTTTACATTTCTAACCATTTTAAAAAAATATAAAATTTTAAATTCTTTAAAAGAAAATACAATTTTTATAAAAATATGCATTTTTCAATGTTCTAGAGAGAAAGAGTCTTTCAAAAAGAATCTCAAAAATCCACTATCAGATATTTTGAAAATTTTAAATTAAATAATTAGTTTTTTTTAAATAAATTGTAAAAACAAGTAAATTTTATGTTTTACAATAATTAATAAAAATGTGACAAAACCACATAATATACAAATACAATTTTAAGCATAACATTGGATTTTTTTTATCCCGTGCCTAGAGAAATAATTAAATGAATGATATATAATTTTATTGAATATATAAAATAAAAATTTCTTTTAAAAATTCATGAATAATTACTAATTTAATCTATTAGTATAATAAAAAAAATTGTGCATAAAGACAAATTTTATGAAAAATGATTCTTTTACATTCAAATGATTTTTATGTTCCCTTATAATCAATTTATAACCAACAAATTTATATATACATGTGTAATAAATAATGTTTCATAATTTAGTTTGTTTATTTGTACCCACCATTTTAATAGCTAGATTATAACGACATAAAATAATAAAATTCTTCTAAACTCAAGGTTATATGTAATGAAAAAAGTTTAAGAAATTAAATTTTTTTCAAAAACAAGTTAATAAAATAATTATTGTTCATTAAAATTATATTAATAAAAATAATGGTTAACATCAGAAATTATTTTTAATGTGATTATTAAATTTCCAAGTTGAATTTAAAGACTCAAAAATAAATAAATAGCTTTTAAGAGTAATTGAAAAAAAAGCACATAATTTAATAGGTGAATAGTTATAATTAAAATTTTAATATATTAATTTAAAAAATTTATAAAAAACTGAGGAACTATTTATAAAATTTAAAGATAAATTAATTTTTTTTCTATTTGTAAATTACATATTTTTTTCAAACTATACATTAAATAGAAAAAGGTAAGATTATATAAAGAATTTATGCACACTAAGATTATAGTTAGAAATTATTTTATAACAATAATTTTAATAATGATTTATAATATTGAAATTAGTTATGGGAAAACACAATGTATTTAAGATTAGACAACTATCTGTTTCTAGAATAAATATTATATTTTAGGTATTTTTTGTTACTATTATAGTTTTTGAAATATTTAAATTAATATTTGGATTAATATAATATTTTATAATAACTATATATTGTATATAAGATAATAGTTTTCAGAGAGACATCCCACTCAATGAAAGAACATTAAAAATTAATATGATATTTCTAAACTACAAAAGAAAAATAATTTTTTGTTTTTAAATAAAATTTCTGAATTCTAGGAATAATGGGACCATTGTATAACATATTAACTTATTATATTATTATGGGAGATTAATATTGAGAAATAAAAAAATTTGAAAATTATATTAAATTAATAAATATAGTTTATGTACTTGAATTTTCACTCAAATACTCTCTAAATGAGAGACATTAGATAATTTATTGAACCTATTTATCTCACGTGCTGTGTGATTTAAATTTTTGTAAAATATTTTCAAATTTTTAAGAGGGTTCATTGATATTTTTGAAATATTGATCTCTAAATATCAAAAGTGTTTTCTCAAAATATATTCGTGAAAAGAATATAAATAAACTAAAAAGTTTTTTTCTTGGTTTGATATAACACCTAAAAAGTGTTTTTAATCTCATTCATAAAGAAAATTATGAAATATTCTCAATGGAATTATTTTTAATAAATTAGTTAAATAATTCTCATTTATTGATAAAGGGACATTGTAACACTCTCATATTTTGTTAAATATTTTTAAAATAAATTTAATATTTTAGATATTTTACAATACCCACAATAGTGTGTTTAGCTTGAGTTATATGAAACACTGATTTTGTCTTGTGTTACATATTACACTTAGTTTAAATGATATGGGTCTTTATCGAAAAATAATATTATGATAGATTTCTCCTAGATGATGGAATGGTGGGTATAGATAAAATTAACTAAATTATGAAAATATATAGTTTACCCATCTGTATAAATATTATTTTTTAGTGACCAATATTTTAGAAATAAAAATAAAATCAATTTAAAAAAAGAAAACATTTTTTTTGGAAAGATATTTTTATGTTGAAAAACGTGTTTGACCTAAATAAATTAAACAAAAAATATTCGGTGAATGATTTTATGGATAATTACATATTATATATTAATTCTAATGGTTAATCTTAATCTTTTGTCTTCTCTACAAATTTGATAATAATTAATACAGTTTATGCTATAAAACTTTTATTTTTAAAGAATGAATTATTATCCCCTTTTACGTACTTCTTTTAGAAATTTTTTTTGAAAAACATTAAAAAATATTTTTACAAAATAAAACTAATTTCTTTTCTCATAATATAGAAATTATCTTGGTGCGAATTATGTTGAATTTTATGAAAAAATTAATTTCCAGATGAATACGAAAAAATAGTATATTTTAATTTTAATTTTCTTTTTTTAAAATTATATATAAATTTAAATTATAAATTAATTTTTTATAAAGAGAACTATTACAATTATATATCAATTGAATTAATTAATTTCATTGTGATAATTTTTAAATTGAATTTAAAAACCTTGAAACTTTTAAACATTTCCTCTTTAAGAACATTCTTTCTCATCGTGTCTATAAGATTTATTTTAAATTAAAATTTTCCACTTCAATGATTTGAATTTGGAAAAAATTATTTCATATTTTGAATCAGTATAATTTATATTATCTAATAAATTAAACATAACTTTTTACCATAATGAATAGTAAAATGAATAAAAATATTTAATGTGTTTAAGGTAAAAATTGGTTTGATGGGGGGTAAAGATAAAATGATAAGGTTAAAAATTACATATAAATTTGTATAAAATATATTTCATATAAATACATACACCATATAATGGATAAGGATATATAATAATCTATTTTTGATCATTTTTCATTTTAAAAATGTTGGTGCACATTTTTCTTTTAATAATATACAATTGTGCCACTCACCTCACCTCTAAAAGGTAACCCCAACACCCCTCCTCTATAAACCTTAAAAACACTATTGTATCAGCCAATACCTACCCATATAACATACCAAATTCCCTAATAACATCCCAAAAACCATTTTCAGACATAAATTCAACCTTGTAAGGATTTAGGTGCAAACCTAAGGAGGTTACCCGGAGAAGAGGTAATGTTCTTCAATGAGTGTTTTTATTTTATTCTTTCATACACCCCCATAAATTATTATTGAACTATTATTACATAAAAATACTATATTCCATATACTGATATATTTTTATGTCAATTAAATTGCATACAAACATCTTCACATCCATCAAATTGGTTACAATATCATCATTTGTGTGTATAGTTGAGTATAACCTCCCAAACCGATGTCATTTTTTTTCCGTTACCACCTCACTTGGTTTGTTATTATGATTTATATTAAGTATAGATATGATATTTTATTACATAATTATACCTACTAATTTATTATAACATATAAACATTTTTACATTCCATTCCATAGGGGACATGTTAACAATTTTCATGTGTACAACGTACTACCCCCTCAAGAAACGATATGATTAAATCTCGCTAACGCTTTACATGGAAGTTAATAAGGAAATTTTTAATGAATATGTGACATTAATGAAATAATTTCTATATATATCATATATTTATCATTATTAATTGATATAATGTTATTTAATTACCAAACGTTTTTACTAATTAGAATATTAAAATGTTGTTCAAGTACAGGTCTACTACCACATTCAAGAATTAATGTGACTCTCTCTTTTCATCACCACACCACATGGATTATATTTATATGAATATTTAAATAAGTAAGAGATTATAACTAATATTATTATAATTATGGGATATATAAATATGACTTAACATTTTTCTATAGTGACCTTTGAAAAATGAAAATGTTACTCATCCATACAGACGACTTACTGTCACTACGATCGTAACCTACATAATTTCAAAAAACCAAAAGCAAGTATTATTCTTAAAATTATAATTTATATATAAATATTTTTAATAGTTTCATTGTTTTTATTCAAGATATTATGGAACCATGATCAATGTTATATGACTTATGGTAAAAAATCAAAACATATACGAAAAAGAAAAAGTTATTAACTGAAACCTGATTTTAACAATTAATTGTTAATAAACACGAAATAAATGGTCATAGGTAAAAAAAATTGTATAATATATAAAATTATGGTAATATAATAAATTTATGTTAAACTTATATTTAAAATATTTGAGTTTTGAATTTGTACAATGGAATTCAAGACTTTATGTAAGGGATTTCAAGTATCTCATTTATTTTTCGGAGACATATAGAAATTCACCACTCATTTGTTTTTTGTGGTGAATATATTTTTCCTTTTAAATGTTATATCATTAATATACCTATTATTATGATATTTTAATTATAAACTTTTTTTATTCTTTATTGGATCTTATGATCAAAAATATTATTAGAACTGTAATGAATTACATATATCTTTTATTTTATATGTGAGAGAAGACATATTAAACACATGTTTCTTTTATGTAATGTAAAAAATGAAAATTCACGTATTTTATTATTATTATTCATAATATTTTGGGTATTTACATATCCATTTAATAATTTCATTTTCATGTAATTTAAAATTCTAAAGATACCAAAGGAGTAAGGTATTTTTGTCTCAATTTTCATTCCTTGTAATATATATTATGTTATGCACCTATCTTTTGTATGAGGTATATATAAATCTGATTTTACATTAAATGTCATGAATATATTTATTCTCATGATATTCCTGGTTTTGTTTAATATTATTCTATCATGGGTCTTATGATTCAAAGTTTCCAAATTTTTAAGGGTTTTATATTACAATCTCATCGTTTGTTGGGATTTTCCTTGAATATTCATGAAATTATGAAATCTTATGAGATTTAACTCAATAAACACATGTATATTTTTCTACTATGGTTATTAAAAAATAATTCATGTTTTATCTTTATTTTAATCTATTTATATACTAAATAACTCAAATGAATGTTTCTACAAAAAATCAACTTTAATTATAACTTCAATTGTAACCCCATTTTTCTTCTAAAACTATGTTTTCAAAAAATATTTTAAAAATTATATAAAAAATTTTATAATGATTTATTAAACACATTTTGATCCACATTTTACTTTTTTAAAATAATTTTTTGAAATGAATCTTCATGTTTTTTTCCAAAAAAAATGTATATTTTTATTTTACCAAAAATGTGAAAGGATTATTTGTTTTAATATGTACAACATGAATGAAATTTTCCTCCATCATGACCATTATTATAATTTAAACGTAATCGATAATTTTCCAAAAATAATTTCTATAAATTGATATTAAAAAAATGTTTTTAAAAGATTATTTAAAACTAGTATTGATATTTATTTCAATAAATGTTTTAAATGGTTTTAATATCCAAAATTATAAGTTCTAACCGTTATTTTCATGAAAAAGGATTTTGAAAATGCTTTATATTTTTAAGAACTCTAAAGATGAAAATAAATTCGTCCTCAATAATTTTTTTAAATTATTTTTAAGGATTCCTTTATATGTCTGCAGGATAATTTCATAGAAAAGTATTTTAAAAATGATTTATGAATTTTTAGTTTCAAAATGTGATTTTCATTGAAAATTTATTTTCCTCATTAAATGATCCATGTGTCTTTCCAAAATAATTTTCCATGTAATATTACATTCATTGATGTTACCTATGATTTACTGAGGGTGTGATCCATGGATACCATTATTATTATTTCTCTAAATGGATTATGTTTATGATGGAATGATTTTTCGAAAACTTTTATCTCTTTCATATGTTATATTGTGATAGAATTATTATAAAACCCACTACTATTCCATGGGATATTCTATGATAAAATGATGAAATTATTATGCAATTTGTATCTTTGACATAGGTTATGATATTATTTAATTATTATTTAACACATTTCATTTCATGTGTTTGGATATGATAAATGATTTATGATCTAGTGAAGCATGTAAATATGGTTCTAATTATGAGATAGGTGATACCTATATCTCCCTCAAATTAATTGGGTAATGTTTTTAATCTTATTATATATATATAGGATTGGATTGGGGAGTGAACCTAGTTCAGTAAGATAATTGTTTCACCATTATTTCCTTGGGAGTGAGCCTTGACTACTATGAAAGTTTTTGGATTAAACCAATTCCACGATGATAGGATTGGTAGTGATAATTGACTACAAGGGAAATTATTTTATATTATTATGTGTATTATAAAATTCCATGTCTTATAAAAATTTTATTCTTTCATAGACCATGTTATTTGATTTCCTTAGGATTCATATATTATGAACGGTCAATATTTATAAGATTACTTAATATTATGATCTCTGATCTACAAGGTATTTTTTTCCTATGTTGTGTTCATGTTCTCAAACCCTTATATTCACGTTATTCTTACTTGTCTCCATTTTTACCCTCACATAGCACCTGAGATCATTCTTTCCTAGGTTTCCTTTCCCTATGTTATGAAGAAATGTTTTAAGTAGGATATGTTTGTAAATATTTATAAAGGTGAATATCTATAGAAGAGATGTTAAAGATCATTAACCATATTATAAATTTTTTTCCTAGTTTCAAAAGACAAAAAACTTTTCTAGTCCCTAATGATGTGTTTTTTAAAATTATTGAATAATCTACTAAAGAGATGTGTTTTCTATCAATGAAAATTCTATGTCACTATAATTTTAATCAAAGGATAAGTTTAGTTAAACTTTTAAAACATGAATGTGAAAACATTAGTGAGATACCTTCATATATTTCTAAGGATATATAGATAGATTTCTCTAAGGATAAGCCTACAGTTGAGTCAATGTATAGGAAAATGAATTTTAATTTTGTTAAAGTATAAATGAAGTGGTTTTCAAGTACTTACACCCCTATCTAGATTCTACTAGTGGATATGGATCTAGCACAATGGTATATAAGGGTAATAAAATAAAATAAATGTTGCATTGAGATGGACTCGATCATCACATAGTTCATGAAAATGGGCCATTGTGAATGTAACACACTGATATTTTATGAAAAATATTCTTTTAATTTCATTGATGTCTTTTTTTAAGCTATAACAAGATTTCCTTGCGCTATACACAACACCGTATGAGCTTGCAGTATACACAACACTATTCTTGGAACATGTTACACAGAATTTTGATAGTAGTTATTATAAAAAACATTGAGTGTATATATATATATATATTCAATTTATAAATTAAATATGGTTGTATTCTGTTATACAAAACAATGAAGGAGTCTTGCACAACACACAACCCTGACTTGGCTTGTATTACACGCAATCTCGAGCTTCCTCGATAGCGTGTGTTGTACGCAATACCAAGTTTCACTAAACAACGTTATATTATTATGGACTAGACTTTATGAATAGTATTAACTACATTTTGAAATTTATAAGATTATTATTCATCTTACACATTTTCTAGAATATGGTATGTGAACAAAATAAATTTTTCATGTAAAATATGCATTTTTAAAAAATTGCAGTTTTCTATCCTTTTAATGACGCACCCACCTTAAATCTTGTTTTTTACATGTCTATAAGTTAAATTTGACAAAATAAAATTCTTCTTTGGAATCAGGATATAAAAATTTACTTTGGATAAATGTTTCATATTATTCTGATAACTTTCATATTATAATGAATTTTAAAAACACGCTATATTTTAATTAAAAACAACTTTTTTCATCGTAATAATTTATATGGTTAGATTATCATTTTAATTGATTTTAAAGTGTAATTAGAATATATTTTTACCGTTTAGTCCAATGTTGGTTCATTGAAATTAATTTCACTTTGAAATTGGATATAAACAAGTATCAATCTTTTGATTTATTTGTTTCTTAAAAACACGCTATTTATTTTGATAACGGGAAATAAATTTAAAATTAATTAATGCCACTTATATGTTTTGAATTTGAAAAAAATAGACATCAATTTTTAATTCAGAATATCAAATAATGCTTAGGCTGAAATTTTGGTATTTTTATGAAAAACATCAATTTTGGATGAATAGTGAAACCACTTAGTGGTAGTTAAAAAAGTGATTTTTTTAACTTAAATTAAAATTTACCACTTATGTGAATTGAATTTCAAAAATCCAAGAGACACAGTTAATATCAAGGACTAAAATGTGGTTTAATGAGATGAAAATAATTTTTGGTGAATAATAACGTTTACTTTTTTTACCATGGTTACAAGTAAATAGGGTAAATAAGGGTAAAAATGATATTATTATTACCCTAAAACATGTCCTAACTATATTGGATAAGTGTAATTCGATCAAAAAAACATTAGGAATAAAATATGACCATTTAGGCCCACATGGATTAGATTAGGACCTTTAATATTAATTTATTTAAAGAAGGGTTAAAATAGTTAAAATCAATGTTTAATAAGAAAATCATTTTTAATATAATGTTATGCATAAGATAAATTCAACTATAAATATTAATTATAAATCTAAAAATATTTCCTACATAATGGTATTTTATTTACAATTTTTAGACATTAAATAATTTAATTTATTTATGACACAAAGATGATGCAGTAATTATCTTATTAATGAAATATTGACATAATTGATGTTATAAATACCCATATAAATCTAATTTTAGACTTTTTATGAATTTAAATAATTTTATAGGGTAATATGACATGTTAGTTTTTATTTAATTAACTTTTTTAGAACTAATCATTCTTTTATGATTTTCACAAAAATCAATTACCAAATAGTGTCAAAATTGACATAAAATAGTTTTAAAAAACTTATTATATTATTAATTGTTATTATATTCCTAAAATTATAAGGTTCGGCAAAGATACTTATATCATGATATGTGTATCATTAATGGTCCACTTTGGGGTCTCTTGTATGTATATGGTATGTTTATTAACTATATAATATAAAAATACAAAGTGACATGGTAAATGTCAATCTAATTAACTAAGTGTTGAAACTAAAAGATAAGGTCAATATAATGACCTAAAATTCTCTAAATTATATTGGATGAGAGGATTTATACCCATACCCACCTTATATTTGAAATAAATCAATTTGGAGCTATTAAAAACCGAATATGTCTTTATAATAAAATAATATATTTAGTTTTTCCAAAGGTGCCCCTCTCCTCCCTTATAAAAGGGCACCTCCTCCCTCTCTTCCTCACACCCATTTGAGCCTTCATGATCGGCCAAACCCTGAAAAAGTCTCTTCTACACTTCCCTAGAAACATCCTAGAGGTCTTGGTATTCATCAAAGCCCAATTTTAGTGCCCTAGGAGGAGGTCTCAAAGAGGCGCTTCAAAGAAGAGGTAATGTCTGTTACCGATTCTTTCAACTTTATTTCTTCTTCTACTTCTTATTAATTAGTTGTATTATTATGAAGTAATAACATAAGTATCACTCATATACTTTTATGTTATTATAAGTATGAAACAACCCTATTTTACAATCTATCCATCCTACGGAAAACGAAATCACCGCACGTGCGTACGTACGGAATACCGTCTCCACACTATGGTGTAATCTATTTTCCACCACCACCTCACTTGGATGGGTATAATGGTGTAAATAATGACTATATATAATTATTGAAAAGTTATATTGATTCTGAAATAGTATACATACACTTCAATACAATTCCATGATCATGGGAATGATATCATCGCTCGTGCGTATGTACGGACTATCGTCTCCACGAACACGATGAGATTCATTTTCCATGATTAACCATTAAAGAATGATTATAAAGTATATATAATGTATAATAATGAAATATATGACATAATAATGCTACTGGATTTATGTATATATATATTTATGTCATCTATTTAATTTAATTCAATTCAATAAGGAAACGAAAACAGCGTTCATGCATACGTACGACCTACCGTCTCCATGAACGGTGTATTTCATTCCTTTGATCGATCTAAAATATATATGTATAAGATGAATATATATTATATATAAATCATTTTTTACATTATGGAATTATGTAAATCAGGATATAAGTAATAATATGAAGAATGGGAAGTTGAAACACATACGATAAAGGAAATGATTTTACACAAAACACTGGTTTTACATGGAATTTACAAAAGAAAGGGTAATATAAAGTCATAAGTGAAAAATATATGATATAATAACAATAAATATGATTATGTAATATGTCAATGACATTATTTAAATCATTATACAGGAGGTTAGGATCCATACGAAGCATATCGGACCTAAGGTAAGGGATAACTTTTCCAATCTAGTTCTTATCTGAGATTGTTTATTCATAAATATTATATGTGGTTATTGTTCTCATCCATTTCCATGTTTCCTAAAAATGGTTTCATGTATGTTTATTGTCCTTTTTACCCATTTTTTAGTTTTACTACATGGTATGTATGGAATCTTTCTTTTACCCGACAATGTACTTTTTAACTTTTCTAACAAAAGTACGAGAAGAATGTTTTTTAACTTATACGGAAGAAAAGGATATTTATGGTTTTATAAATCCTTATTTACATGAAGCTTCCTCCAAAATATTTCATGACTATTTTCAACAAAATTATTTTCTTTTAAAATTTCATGATATTTTGTGAAAAGAAAATGATTTTGAAGAAGAAAGGATATTTTCCTCAAGAATTCATTTCAAGTGTTTTATCAAAACCATTTTTCATCTAAGATGACATTATTTCATATGTGTATGTTTCAAGTATGATGTCTCTATGATTTTCAGGGTTTCAATTTTCCTATTATGAAATGATATCCATTTCTTTTATATGGATTATGTGATTATTGGATGATGTTTATGAAACTCATTTTATTTATTGGGTTTTTATGAATGATGTATGTATATTTTGTGGCACAAGTAAGAATGATTTCATTATGAGATGGGTGGGACCTATATCTGACTCAAATGCATTGGGTAAAGATTTATACCTCATGAGATAGACATGGATGGAATGGCAAGTTTAACCGGTTCAGTAATACATGACTGGAACGAGAAGTGAACTCGATTCAAAAAGGGACATTATCCACTAAGATGGTCATGGTAGCAATGCCTTGGCTACTATGGAAATCATATCACGTGCTTAATGGTTTCCAAAATTACATGTTTTATTCCCATGCTAATTTATCATGATTAATGTTTCTTCATGATCTATGCCTTACGTACTGCCATGTTTTATGTCATTGCTCAAGATTTTAATGTTTAGATTTTATGCTCATGTTTTTTTACATTCAAATGTCTAAGGATTGTTTTATGTTCTCTATGCCTACCCTTACTGAGCATTTGAGCTCACCCCTTTTATGTTTTGTTTTCCCCAGGATATAAAGAAAGTTTTTAGGTAAGAAAAAAATGGGAAGATCTTTATGGGAGATGTTTAAGATCTTTCACCACGATTAGAAGATTATATTCCGAGTTTCCAAAGACACTAAACTATTATGGTCCTTGTGTGTCTGTTTTTGTTATGTATTAATTATTCTGCAAGAGTAATGTAATTTTCATGTACGTCAAGCTTTGGGTATCTATCGTTGGTATCAGAGGTAAGGTTTAGTTATCCTTTGGAAACTAGGATTTGAAAACATTAGTGAGATCCCTAGAGATATTTCTAAGGCATGTCTAGGGATGTCCCTAAGGTTAGGTATAAATATAGGTTATAGTCCTAGAATTGCGCTAACGATCATAGAATTAAACCTATGATGTTAGATAATGAAGGTACTTCCCCATTATTATGTGGTTTTCCCTAGCATGATTTTTTCCTCTCACGCTATTCTTTTTGGGTTTTAGACGATGGATGGAACCCGAAAGAACCGTGTTGATCAATGTAATGGAAAATGAAATTATTGTCCTCCTGACCAAACCAATGTCACGGGAGATGGAGTACACAATATTATTTCTATACTTACACAAGCTATGAATCATTCTGGACTTCCAAATGAGAATAGAAGGGAAAAATATTCTTTTGAGTCCTTCATGAGGCAACGTCCACCTTCTTTCAATGGGTCTTCTAATCCACATGTTGCTGAACAATGGATTTGTACCACTTAAAAGATAATTTCATTTCTTCAATGTTCTGAACATGAAAAATTAATCTTAGCAGTATATCATTTGGAAGGTGAAGCTGATCAATGGTGTAATCTTATCAAGAATACGAGGCGAAGAGATGAAACTAAGTCCATTGAATGGTATGAGTTCAAGAACTTGTTTTTCAGTAAGTAATTTACTCATAATCTTCGAACAAATATGGAAAAGGAGTTTCTTGAGCTTAAGAAGAAGGATGATGAATCTGTTGGTATATACGAAGAGAATTTTACAAGACTTGCAAGGTATGCATCTGGCTTTATCATCTAACCTGAATGTAAAGATGATCTATTTTTCAGTGGCTTAAAACCAAGTCTTCAAAGGGAATTATCTATAAGAGACTTTAGTAGGAATGAAGAAATTGTGCGTTGTGCTATCAAAGTAGAAATGGAAGTTGGTGTTACATATCAATCTCATGGTTTTGACAAGAAAAGAAATATGGAGTTCAAGGAGAAATCTCAAAATAATGGTGAAAAGAAGATGAATGTTTCATTATTCTCAAAGTGTGGAACGAAGCATGGTGGAGATTTTATTAAAGGGACTAGAAAATGTTTTAAGTGTGGAAAAGAAGGTCATCGAGCAGCTGAGTGTCGAAGTAATGGAAAAAGGGTTGCTAATGATATGAATAACGAAAATAATATAGAGAACGCACCACCAACACTTCAATGCTTCAAGTGCAATGAAATGGGGAATTATGCTAATCAATTCCCTAATCCAAGGGTTAATGATGATCGACATGAGCAACCACTTAAGTTAAAGGACAAAGGGAAGTCACATGTGATCACTATTGGAGATGTTGAATATGAAGACGATGTGGTGGAATGATTAAGTTTTTATTTAATTGGATTCCAAAATAATGTTGTATATAGTATCGTGGAATATCGGAATGTTTATGTATTGGTCTATTGTGGTTTTCAATAATTTTATGGTACCAGTAACCATGGAATGTGATTGAGATATTTTTGGAAAGAAGATGATATGCGCATAATGAAGGGATAAGGAGAAAATGAAATGTTTGACAGTATTCATGAGCTCATGAATGATATAAGGAAATAGTTATATCATGGTTTGAGTATATAGAATTTTGGGGTTTTGGTATGTGGAAAGAGTTAACTTTTGACAGCACTCATGTTTTCACTAAGATTCAATGGGTGTTCAGTTTTCAAGAGAATACATGATTAAGGCCTTTGAATGTTTGGAATGTGACCAAGAAGACATATCTTATGATATAAGGGGATCAACGATGGTATTAACATGTTTGTTATATGAAATCTCTGGTAATCGTTTTCATTATAATATGAGAATGGACTGCAATATGGTGGACAAGCCTAAAGATTGTAATAGATTATGTTGGACATAAGTTAGTATTGTAGAAAAAAAAGGAAAACCTGCAGGATGGGCGACAGCCCATCGCGTTGGACAAGGCTGTGGGAATCGAACCCACAACCGAAGTATGACTAGCCTTTATCGCCTACCACTGGCCTGCGGGAAGTCCCTGTTTAGTATAAACTAGTTTTATTATATTTATCAGTATGATATATGATGTATAAGTCCATTTTAGGAACCATATATGATTAAACTCACTATAGATGGACTTATGTATTTTTGATAACTTTTATAACCTTTTGTTTGAGACAAATGGATTGACCCATCATTCTATCACATGATCTGATAACACTTCACGAATGGAAAATTCAACTTCATTTCTTTAAGAGATGAAGAGGAAATTTTCCAAATAATGACCAATGGTGAGACTGTACCAAAATCACGAAAGTATTTATTCTAATTCAAATTTCATCTACTTTAGGGAAATGATCTTGAAAACCAAAAATGTTGTCCTAGTTCCCTTATATCCAATGATTCAGATGGTACCTTAAATCATCAAAATTCAATGGCTTTGTGATTGATGGCTTTTTCATAGCCATGTTCTCTACCACTCTCTATCAGAACTTGATGGTTAGATTTTTCTTCTACATCCATATTTTCACCTATGTTCTCCTATATGGAAACCCAATGATGAGTTTCTTTGGGTAATAGTTAAATTTCATACTTTATTTTTTTAAAATAATATTTAGTATTCTTTTTTACGATGTAGGTTTCTATAAATAGTGAACGATTTATAACCCCGATGAATTTCGAGGGAGAAATTCATTTACAGGGTGGTAGAATTTAACACCCCAAGATTTTATGAAAAATATTCTTTTAATTTCATTGATGTCTTGTGTTGTATGCTACAACAAGATTTCCTTGCGTTATATGCAACACCATATGAGCTTGCAGTATACACAACACTATTCTTGGATCATGTTACATACAATTTTTATAGTAGTTATTCTAAAAAACATTGAGTATATAGATATATATATTCAATGTCTAATGAAATATGGTTGGATTCTATTATATGAAACAATGGAGGAGTCTTGCACAACACGCAACCCTGACTTGGCTTGCATTACACGCAATCGCGCGCTTCCTCGATAGCGTGTGTTGTACGCAATACCAGGTTTCACTAAACAACGATATATTGGTATGGACTAGCCGTTATGAATAGTAATAACTACATTTTGAATTTTATAACATTATTATTCATATTAGACATTTTCTAGAATATGGTATGAGAACAAAATAAATTTTTCGTGTAAAATATGTATTTTTCAAAAATTGCGGTTTTCCCGCCTTTTGATGACGCACCCACCTTATATCCTGTTTTTGACATGTCTATAAGTTCAATTTGAAAAAATAAAATTCTTCTTTGGAATTAGGATATAAAAATTTACTTTGAATAAAATTTTCATATTATTCTGAAAACTTTCATATTTTAATGAATAGTAAAAACACGCTATATTTTAATTAAAAACAACTTTTTTCATCGCAATCATTTATATGGTTAGATTATCATTTTAATGGATTTTAAAGTTTAATTAGAATATATTTTTCCGTTTAATCCAATTTTGGTTCATTGGAATTAATTTCACTTTGAAATTGGTTATAACCAATTATCAATCTTTTGATTTTTTTGTTTCTTAAAAACACGTTATTTGTTTTGATAACAGGAATTAAATTTAAAATTAATTAATGCCACTTATATGTTATGAAATTGGAAAAATAGACATCAATTTTGAATTCGTAATATCAAATAATGCTTCGGCTGAATTTTTGGTATTTTTCTGAAAAACATCAATTTTCGATGAATAGTGAAACCACTTAGTGGTAGTTAAAAAACTGTTTTTTTAATTTAAATTAAATTTTACCACTTCTGTGAATTGAATTTAAAAAATCCAAGAGACAGAGTTAATATCAAGGACTAAAATGTGGTTCAATGAGATGAAAATATTTTTTGGTGAATAGTAACTTTTTAATTTTTTTATCACGGTTAAATGTAAATAGGGTAAATAAGGGTAAAAATGATATTATTATTACCATAACACAAGTACTAACTCTATTGTATAAGTGTAATTCGAAAATAAACAACCTTAGGAATAAAATATGACCATTTAGGCCCACTTGGGTTAGATTAGGACCTTTAATATTAAATTATTTAAAGAAGGGTTAAAATAGTTAAAATCAAAGTTTAATAAGTAAATAATTTTTAATATAGGGTTATACATAAGATAAATTATACTATAAATATTCATTATAAAGATAAAGATATTTCCTACATAATAGTATTTTATTTATAATTTTGAGACATTAAGTAATTTAATTTATTTATGACACAAATATGATGCAGGATTTATCTTATTAATGTAATATTGACATAATCGATGTTATAAATACCCAAATAAAAGTAATTTTAGACTTTTTATGAATTTCACTAATTTTCTATGTTAATATGACATGTTATTTTTTATTTAATTAACGTATTTTAAACTAATAATTCTGTTATGAGTTTCACAAAAATCAATTACCAAATAGTGTCAAAATTGACATAAAATAGTTTTTAAAACAAATATTATATTATTAATTGTTATTATATTCCTAAAAATCTAATGTTAGGCAAAGATACTTATATCATGATAGGTGTATCATTAAGGGACCACTTAAGGTCTCTTGGATGTATATGGTATGTTTATTAACTATATAATAAAAAAATACAATGTGACATGGTAAATGTCATTCTAATTAGCTAAGAGTTAAAACTAAAAGGTAAGGTTAATATAATGACCAAAACTTGTCTAAATTATATTGGATGAGAGGATTTAGACCCATAACCACCTTATCTTCTAAATAAATCAATTTGGGGCTATTAAAAACCGAATATTTCTTTATAATAAAATAATATTTTTAGTTTTTCAAAAGGTGTCCCTCTCCTCCCTTATAAAAGGGCACTCCTCCCTCTCTTCCTCACACCACATTGAGCCTTCCATCTCGGCCAACCCCTGCCAAATTAACTTCTAAACTTCCCTAGAATAATAATATAGGTCCTTGTCTTCTTCAAAGTCCAATTTTAGTGCCCTAAGAGGAGGTCTCAAAGAGGAGCTTCAAAGAAGAGGTATTATCCGTTACCGATTCTTTCAACTTTATTTCTTCTTATACTTATTATTCATTAGTTTTTTAATTATGACGTAATAACATAAGTATCACTAATATTCTGATATGTTATTATAAATATGAAACTACCCTATTTCATTATCTATCCATCCTATGGAAAACGAAATCACCGCGCGTGCGTATGTACGGAATACCATCTCCACGCCGTGGTGTAATCTATTTTCCACCACCACCTTACATGGATGGGTAAAATGGTGTAAATAATGACTATATATGATTATTGTAAAGTGATATTGATTCTTAAATAGTATACATACACTCCAATACAATTACATGATCATGGCAATGATATCATCGCTCGTGCGTACGTACGGACTACCGTCTCCATGAACGCGATGAGATTCATTTTCCATGATTAACCATTCAAGAATGATTATAAAGTATATATAATGTATAATAATGATGTACATGAAATTATAATGCTACTGGATTTATGTATATATATATTTATGTCATCTATTTAATTTAATTCAATTCAATAAGGAAACAAAAACAGCGTTCATGCATAAGTACGACCTACCGTCTCCCTGAACGGTGTATTTCATTTCTTTGATAGACCTATAATATATATGTATATGATGAATATATATTATATATAAATCATTTTTACATTCTGTAATTATGTAAATCATGATATAAGTAATAATATCAAGAACGACAAGTTGAAACACATATGATAAATGAAATGATTTTACCCAAAACGCTGGTTTTACATTGAATTTACAAAAGAAAGGGTAATATAAAGTCATAAGTGAAACATATATGATATCATAACAATAAATATGATTATTTAATAAGTCAATGACATTATATAAATCATTATACAGAAGTTTTGGATACATACGAAGCATATCGGACCTAAGGTAAGGGATAACTTTTCCAATCTCGTTCTTCTCCGAGATTGTTTATTCGTAAGTATTTACTATGGTTATTGTTCTCATCTATGTTCATGTTTCCTAAAAATGGTTTCATGTTTGTTTAATGTCCTTTTTACCCATTTTTTAATTTTACTACATGGTATCTATGGAATCTTTCTTTTACCCTACAAGGCACTCTTTGACTTTTCTGACAAAAGTACGAGAATAATATTTTTTATCTTATACGGCATGAAAGGATTTTTACTGTTTTATAAATAATTATTTTCATGAAGATTCCTCCAAAATATTTCATGACTATTTTCAACAAAATCATTTTCTTTTAAAATTGCATGACATTTTGTGAAAATAAAATTATTTTGAAGAAGAAAGGATATTTTCCTCAAGAATTCACTTCAAGTGTTTTATCAAAACCATTTTTCATCTAAGATGACATTATTTCATATGTGTATGTTTCAAGTATGATGTCTGTATGATTTACATGGTTTCACTTTTCTTATTATGAAATGATATCCATTTCTTTTATATGGATTATGTGATGATGGGATGATATTTATGAAACCCATTTTATTTATTGGGTTTTTATGAATGATGTATGTTTATTTTGTGGAACAAGTAAGAATGATTTCATAATGAGATGGGTGGGACCTATATCTTCGTACAATAAATTGGGTAAATATTTATATCTCATGAGATAGACATGGATGGAATGGCAAGTTAAACAGGTTCAGTAATACAGGACTAGAACGAGGAGTGAACTCGATTCAGAAAGGGACTTTGTCCACTAAGATGGTCTTGGCAGCAATGTCTTGGCTACTATGGAAATCATATCATGTGCTTAATGGTTTCCACAATTACATGTTTTATTCCCTTGCTAATTTATCATGTTTATTGTTTCTTCATGATCTATGCCTTACGTACTATCATGTTTTATGTCATTGCTCAAGATTTTGATGTTTAGATTTTATGCTCATGTATTTTTATATTCAAATGTCTAAGGATTGTTTTATGTTATCTATGCTTACTATTACTGAGCATTTGAGGTCACCCCTTTTATGTTTTATTTTCCCCAGGATATAAAGAAAGGTTTTAGGTAAGAAAAAAGGGGAAGATATTTATGGGAGATGTTGAATATATTTCACCATGATTAGAAGATTATATTCCGAGTTTCCAAAGACACTAAACTATTACGGTCCTTCTGTGTCTATTTTTGTTATGTATTAATTATTCCGCAAAAGTAATGTAATTTCCATGTACGTAAAGCTATGGGTCTCTACATTAAACACTATGTTTCACACTACCGGGTTATAATATTTTCAAATTAATAAACCTTTTGTGAACCATCGTGAATAACTTAAGTAGATTATGATCATGGATGACCTAGGTTACACCTAATGTATTCTATATTTAATAAATGGTTTTTTAATTTTGGCATCCTATAAATGATTTCTTTGTATATGTGGTTTTCCATTATAATAATTATTTTTAAAACTATGATTTTTTGTTTTAGTTAATTATTTAAACAAAAACTAATTGGGTTAACATTGAATGTGGTGGGAAAGTTTTCTAATGATAATCCAAATGGGATCATGAATAGAGTGAATTGTATTGTAACTATACCAAATCAGTTATCATGGAACATGATTAAAAATTTTCACATTAACCAACTCTTATATACACCAATGAAGAGAATGATATAGTAAATATAGAGTTTGGGTAGTGGACACCATGGAGGAAAGAAGATTATGTTTCTCATATATCGAGAATGTGGGAAGAATAACCCAAGTGGACGTCATGGAGAAATGACATGAGGTTTTGGGAATATAAAAGTTTAAAACATGGTATTTAATTGTAAAGGAAAACTGAAAATTTTCATTAACACAATGGATGAGAATAACGACCTCCATAAGGGATCACTGACTATTTGTTGTCTTAAATGTAAAATGTATGGGAATTATGCAAATTGATTCCCTAATGGGAATATAATGAAGAGAATCAGGAAGGGTTTTATGTAATATTTTATCTATTAATAGTTAAGAGTCTAAAAATGACATGTAAAAGGAATGAAGTATTAAAGAATTAGATGATGGAGCCTAGTTAATAGTTTAAGAATTATGTGTGATAATAAAAATATTTATGTATTGGAATTCAATTATTATGTTATATGAACCATTAATTATATAATGATTATTCATAATAAGTATTTTATTATGTATTTGATAAAAAAATTGAGAGATGTTATTTATGGACTATAAAAGGGATTTAATTAAAACGTTATATTTTGAAACTATTGATATTTTCTTGATGTTGAGTTAATAATGTTTGTAAAAGAGATGCTAGATTTGAATAAAGTGAATTGTATATTACTAATAACCTTGTTAGGGATCAACGATTTTTTTGGAAAATTTGTTTTTGCTATCATTGGTGGAATTTACTATATTCTGGATGTAAGGAATGTATCCAATAATTTTTTATTTGTGTAAATATTTTGTAAGAATGTATGTTTTCAATAATGTTTTATTTTTATTCATGTTATCACAAGGATTCAATATAATACCTTATAAAGGTATTCACATGTTTAATATGTAACAATACTGAGATAATTTAGAATATATGGGGGACCAATGAAAATTTTATTTTTATAAATAGTGACATTATTTTTATATTTTTAATTTGCTATGGTGTTTACGGTTAACTATTTATGTAGTGGTTTAATTTTAATTTAGGATAATGTTTTAGATATTAACATATTACCCCTCTATATGATGATTTATCAAAATTAGATAACTGATGTTATCCTATTCTTAAATAGAGATAGAATTAATGACTTATAATTTTATTATTTATATTATTTAGTGCTTTATACATGAAAATTTTATCTCTTAGATTAAGATATTAATTGGAAATTCATCTAGTCATAACCAATGGATGAAATTGTGTAAATGAAATAAAAAAAGTATTTCTGTAATTATATTTTCATTTGATTTTAGTATATATGGGAATATAATTCCAAAACATTACGGAAAGGATCTATAAATAAACTATTTTCATGTTATAATTATTTTTTATGATATTAATGTGATTTATCAAGCCTCTTTGGTTTATGGATTTGTGGCCATTAACTTTCTCGTGGATATATTCTCTATCACTCTCCCTTAGTATTTAGATGTTGTTTTCCTCTTCTAGGTCCATGTTTTAATATCCCATCAATGCTTTCTTATTTGTAATCCTATTATGTCTTCTTCCATACAAATTTCAAAAATCCATTTCCCTATTTTAAGGGAAGTTTTATTAATCCTTTTTAGGATGTGGGTTTTTATGAAGGAATTTTCAAATGTCAAACTTTGATGAATGACAATAATTTCGTTGCCAAAATTCATTTTAACAGGGTGTAATTTAACACCCTAATACCTTATGAATTTTATAAATTTTTTTATATTTTTTTATTCTTCATTTAAAAAAACATTTTTTATCAAGAATTGCATATAAATTAAAATTAACTTCTATTACACACAACACTATGTTTAAAAAAAATATCAAATACTATTAAAATATTATTATGATAGTTATCTCCTTGTTGTTGGAATATAGGTTATGAAAATTATTATCTAATTTGTGAATATATATTCAAATTTTTTTAATATTAATTCAATTTTTACCACTTAATTAGAAATTAAAATAAAAACAATTTCAAAATAAAGAAAATTGTTTATTTTGGAAAACTATTTTTATGCTGAAAAATGTGAATTACCTAAAGAATTTTAAAAAAACCACTTTTGGTGAATGATTTTAATGAAATTCATATATTATATTTTCAATTTAATTTTAAACATTCATATTATGTGTTTTTTGTGAAATAGATAATAATAAATGCAATTTCTGCATAAGAACTACATTATTCTAAAAACAGGTTTTGTCACCTTTTTTCACACTTATTTTAAAAATAATTTTTTCAACATTTATCAAATATATTTTAGAAAATAAAAATAATTTTTTAAATCATAATATCAAAATTATCTTATGGTGAATTTTTGGATTCTTTTAGAAAAGATTTATTTTTTATGAAGAGTGAAAATACTGTGTTTTAATTTAAGGATTCTATTTTTTAAAATTATTTAAAAAGATAATTTTTAATTTAATTTTTTAACTAATATTAGTTAAATTATATATCAATTAATCCAATTTATGTCATTATAATCATTTTTATATTGACATTGTCTATAAAAACCATGTAACCTTTTAAAATATTTCTCATTGAAAACCCTATTTCTCATCATATCTCTGAGATTAATATTATATTTAATTTTTTCATTTATACAAATAGAATTTGTAAAATTTTATTCCATATTTTTATTGAGAATAATTTATATTATTTTATAAGGACAAATTTATTTTTAACTAAAATTAATAGTCAATGTAATAAAAAATATTTACCACGGTTAGGGTATTAATGGGTTTACCATGAGTTAATCGAAAAAATAATGGTTAAAATAACCTAAAAAATTGCCTATATTTTTTTATTATGCTATAGTTTTTCTCAATAATGTCTAATTATCCATAATACTCTATTTTGTTTACCATTTTGTCATCTGAAACAACGATATGTTCCTTTTTTTCAAAATAAATAAATGTCTCACTCAACCCACTTATAAAAGGCTAGCCATTATCCTCTACTATTAACACCTCCAAATAATTTGTACATTCCAATACATAACTAATTTTTTTTAAAATTCACTCCTTTCATCCTATAATCCTATGTTTTGGTATAAAGAAATCCTTGGACGGATTTTGGTGAAAACATAAGGAGGTTACCTGAAGAAGAGGTAATGTTATTCAATAATCATTTTTATTTTATCCCTTCCCCAATATCCTTAAATTAATATTAAAATATGATAAAACAATAACCTTAGTGTATTTAAAATTATTATATTTTATTATTTTAAGGTAATAACCTATAAAAATCTCTAAATTCTTTTCGAGTGTTATGAAATCATCATTCATGTGTACTGTATACTATCATCTAATGAACTAATACATTTTTCATTTACCACCTCTCATGGATGTTTATGATGATAGATATAAACTATATATTCGATATTTATAACATAATAATTCTTATTTAGTCACTATATCTTATATAAATTATTTACTTTCCATTTAGTAGGGGATATGATAATGTTTTCTGGTGTATAGTGGACTACTCCCACGCGAAGCGATGAATGTTTTATCACTAACACATTACATAGTAGTTAATAATGATAATCTGAAGTAATATATGTTATATAAATTGAATAATTCTGATACTTGTGAAATAATTCAAATTAAAACAATATATTGTATAATTTTTTTTACCTTTTCATTCCCTGAATGATGATAATGTCATTGGTGTTAGTGTGAACTACCACCTTCACGAAGAGTTGTGACTCACTTTTCGTAACCACACAACTTTGATGATATGGATAATTATTATTTAAGAAATAATATTTTATATTATTATTATTCGATAAATATAAAATATTATTTATCCCTTTTCTATAATGATTTTTGAAATATTGAAATGTTACTAATGTGTACAAACGGCCTACCGTCTCTAATATTATAATGTACTTCATTTCTCATAAAAATATTTCAAGATTGTTGTTAGAATTATTATTTATGTATAAATATGATAAATATTTCATAATTATTATCATGATGTAGAATATTGCACCATGATCAATGTAAGAGGACTGAAAATAACAAATCAAATCATATATAGAAAACAAAGTTTTTATTAACTAAAACATTATTTTAAAAGTGAATTATTTGAAAAAACGTTACAAATAGTCACAAGTAAAAAATATATGGTATAAAATATATAATTATATTCCTATAATAGATGTATAATAAATATATATTTGTTATGGTGGAGGTTTATATGTGCATGAAGGAAGTTGATACTAAATGTAAAGGATATCTAGTCTCTTTTATTTTTAGGTGACATATTCAAATTCACCACTAAATTATTTTTTATAGATTATAAACTACTAATTTTTTATATTATTTCATAATCATCCAAATATTAATTATATTTAATGATTATTTTTATGTTATTCATTATTTTGGATTACGATCTAAAATATTAAAATAGTAGTGAGGTATTTCCGTCTCACTTTTATTTTTTGTGTGACACAAGCCATATTCACCACATGTTTGTTTTAGGTGGTTTATATACTAACAATGAATTTTTTTTATTTACTATTATATGTAATATTATGTGGATTTACTTGTCCATTTTAGGATCTCAATTTTATGGGTTTTACAATTTAAATGATACCAAAGTAGTAACAGTTTTTTTCTCAATTTTATTTCATTGAGACATATGTTATCTTATGCACCTATCATCCTTTATGAGATGTATATATATCACATTTGACATGAAATTTCAATATTATATTAATTTTTCTAAATTTCTATGTTTAATGTTTTTTGTTAATTGGTATAATTATTCAATCTTACCAAAGTGGTAAAAAATTTATATTACAATTTCATTTTTTATTAGGATTACTCAAAATTATTGTTCCAATGGTAAAAAATTATAATCAATCACTTAAGAAAATGATGTATTTTTTTATTATAAAAGTTTGTTTATAATAATTTTTTTACTTTCATTTTATTCACTTTACACACTTAATAATTCAAAGGAACTCTTACAAGAGAAGTCATCTTTATTTACCTCTTCGTCCACAAAACAATTTTCCTTCAAAAAACATAATTTTCATATAATGGTTTCAAATTTGTTGAAAAACAATTCAGATTATTTTTTAAATAATTATTTTTAAATGTTTAAATTATTTAATGAAGATATAAATGAAAATTCATGTCATTTTCCAAAAATTGATTCTTATTTTTACAAAAAATGTGAAAGGAATAAATGTTTTAATATGTCTAGCATGAACAAAATTTCCAACTAACTTGAATTTTATTTATATTTAATATTTTTATATATGTTCACAAATTTATTTTCAAATAAAATTATATATAATGTTTTTTATGTTTAAAAAAATTAAATTCAAAAGTATATTTTTCTATTGAAATATTTCAACTGATTTTCAATCTTACTTTCTATGTTTTCAAGATTATTTTCCAGGAAACCAATTTTGAAAATATTTTCATGTTTGAAAATATTTTTCAATGTATAAAGGATACTTTGATAAATAAATAAGCTTAATTTATATTTTTTCATGGTTATTTTCAATGAAATTTATTTTCAAAATGTTTTATGAATTTTTATTTTTAAAATTTTATTTTTTAAGAAAATAAATTCCCATTTAAAGTTTCTTTTAAAACTCATTTCTTATATAAGATAAAATCCATTGATATCACCAATTCCTTACTGTTTATATGATCTATGGGGATTATTAGTATTATTTCTCTAAAAAAATTATTTTTATAATGAAATGTTTTTTATGAAATTTGTATCTCTTCTATAGGTTATACCATGATAGATTAATTTTGAAAGATACTTCTTTTCCATGGGATATTTTATGAGGAAATGGTGGAATGATTATGTAAAAGTCATCTTTTACATAGGTTATTATATGAATAAAATTTTTTTTGAAACCAATTTTATTTCATGTGTAATGACATGATGGTTGTTTTATGATTTAGTGGTCCACAAAAATAGAGTTTTAATTTTGAGATGGGTGGGGCCTATATCTACATTAAATGAACTTTGTAAAAATTAATATCTATTGAGATTCAGAGGACTATAATGGTGATTGGACCTAGTTCAATAATGGACTTCATCTGATATGAAGGTCATAGGAGTGAATAATGACTAATAGGATGGTTTTTTTATTGAAACCATTCAAATATGATAACCTTGTAAGTGATCCTTAACTACGATGGAAATGAATTTATATTCTTATATGTACTCCATAATTCCAAGTCTTATAAAAATTTTATACTCTCACGAGTCATGTTATTTGATTCCCTTTTGAATCATGTATTATGAGAAACCAAAATTTATTCCATGACTCTATATTATGATCTCTGATATTTATGGTATGATAATCAAATGTAATGCCATGTTCTCATACCATGTTCTACATTTTATATCTATGTATATCCCATTTTTAACCTTAATGAGAACCTAAGCACACTCTTTACTATATTTCCTTTCCCTATGTTATAAATAAATGTTTTATGTAGGGTATTTTTCTAAAGATAACGAAATGGAAAAATCATTTTGAGAGATGTTGAGGAACATTCACCAAAATATAATATTTTGTACCTTGTGTCCGATGTCACCAAAATATTATGGTCCTTAGTTGTGTATTTGTGTAATTTATTGAATATTTATATACAGATATTCATTATCTTTGTATGAATAGCTTGGCTCACTATATAAAATAATCAACTGGGAACTTATTTCAAGTGGGAGATGTGAAAACATCTTGTCACCTATATTTTAAAGAAGAAAATTATTTGTGGAATCATATACTTGTTAACATTGGTTTATTGAACATAAATAAATAAAATAAAGAAAATATTGTTTCAAAAATAATTTTGTGGAATAGAGAGACCATATGGATGTGTGACAGATAGTGAGAAGTAAAGATACATAATTTTTTTCATCAGATAGTAGAGATCAATATAACAAAACCCATGGAGAAGTTTTTAACTACGTATCTGAAATGATTATGATTTTTTTAAAATATGGATATATTTATAATATAACTTATTAAGGATTTTTAAAATAACACTTGTATAATTTTTTTGATTTATAACATTAAGACTCTTAATATGGTTTAAATTCATAGAAAGAGTTCATAGACATAGTTTATTTTATCTTATGAACATTTTATGATCATATAATAAAGTTGGACAAAAATCAAAAATATTAAATCATATATAGAGAAGAATTAAATTACCATACACCCCATAAAACAAGTGTTATGATATAAATTATACGTGTTTTGTAGAGATGTATTAGATTATGTCTATTAAACAAGTAATGTAAAATTTGCCTTAGAGGCTTAAGATTGGGGAACGAGCTCACATATACTATCATCATTTGTTTCACATATATTATAGCATGTCTTAATATGTGATAAATAATAAAAATTACCCATAATTTAAGTATTTATATTTGTTTTTAGTTCATTTAAAATTAATTTAAATTGTCTATCAAAGGAAAATGTTGAGTAGGATGGATTTATTCAGATATTTTTGTGTTTTTTATATTAGAGGAGAGGTTAATAATTATATTATAAAAAATATGTAATTATTATTGGATATTTTGATTTAAAGTGTTCTAAGAACTAATTAAATTATTATTTAAATAAATAAATGGTTATAAAATCTAAAAAGAAAGCATCGATTTTTTAAAATAGAACCAATGAAATTGAAAATATATTAAAATTTACTATAAAGACCAGTCTGATTAAAATTATTCCATTATTTGAATATATGTGAAAAAAAATTAGTGTATTTATGGTTGATTAAATAATTAGTTAAATTGAAATAAATTTTATATCAAGAATAATTATTTTAAATATAAATATATTTTAATAAAATATCCCATAACTTTTAAACTTTTTAAGTTGATCAAATTGATATGAGTAAAGAATCAATGAATTTTGAGTATGTTGACATAAGTAATTAAGTGAAAGATCAAACTGATAAAAACAACATATCTGTAATAGATCAGATTCATGGAAATAAGAAGGTAATTTAAATAATGTGGTTCTTCCAAAAAAATCATAATTAAAATTTTAAAGTGGAAATAAAAAAGAAAATACAACATTACAATGGAATTTATAAATTATAAGAAGTTGACATTGATGAGTTGTTTTCATTAATCTAACGTATAATGATCATATATTATTTATTAGTATGTTTGATCAAAGGATATATAATATATTTCAAAAGGAAATAAAGTAAAAATAACTAAAGAGCTTGAGGATGAGATTTATATTTACAACCCTAATTGATTTTTACTTATTGATGATATTTTATATAAGTTAATGTCGAACTAAACGTTCTACAGTTTAAATAATCATTAGGAGAGTAATATTTGAAATTAGACTTTTTTGAGTCAACTAAACTCAATAATTGAATAGTTGAAAACAACAATTACATTAATGATTTCTCAATTAAATCACTCTTTATCACTATTTAAATTGATGAAATTATTTCTATATGAAATGATGTTGAATTTTTCTTGTTTTTTTGTACTTAGGTTACTAATTTATATGATATTTCATCATTCTATAAATTCAGACACTTCATGAGTATTTAAATTTCATATTTAAAGGATTTTATTTTTTATTATAATTTAAACTATACATGTGAAATATTGAATAAATTTAGTACAATGGATTTAATAATTTTCCATACAACTATTTTTGTGTGAAAACAATTTTCAATAATTTAAAATTTTATTTTTTGAACTAAATTTAGATTAAAATAATATTTCAGATTATTTTATTTTAATATATAAATATACATCACTGTCTCTGTTGACTCAATATATTCTCTATATCAATATATGCTGAGATAATCTCATATTTTTAGAGAAAATAAAATTCCATGGTATAACAACTGTATGACTGATTTTTGGAAGATGTATTATAGATGTAAAAAAATTAACCTTATATATTGACTAAAGTGAATTGGGATGGGATTTTTTTGAACAAAACTAACTTTGGATAATAAAAGGTATAACATGAGTTGTTAAAATCCAATGAGTGGGGGTTAAATTTGTAAATTCACTCACTTTTATGTTTCTTAAAAAAACATTCACACTAATTGAATTGAATTATAATATAACAATACATGATCCACACAAACACCCACACACAAACAAAGTATAAACAATATATTTTTAGATGGTTCACCACTCAAAAAAGATTTATTTTTATCATGATCTGATAAAACTTGTTATCACCTAGTCCACTAGTTTCATCATTTTCAAACAATTATAAGGGTTTTACCTTGTACATGAAATAAAAAACGTGTCTCCAAAATTGTGTAATGTGATTCTATTTAACAAAAAATAATATATTAAAAAATATAAGAACCAATAGTCTCCTTAACATGAATTGGATTTCATGAAGCTCTTATGGGGATTCTTCTTTATCCTCATGTTATTCTATTCTTTTTCTTTTAACTTATCTATATGAATACAACCACACACACAATTACACCACTCTATATTAATGAGATGACATCTTATACAATAAAAATCTATATCTTTTATCAATTCAATTTGGATTTCACATTAAAATTTAAAATCATATCGTCCTATTTAATTTTTCACTCTTATTTTCTTATTCATAAATCAAATTAAATATTTTGTTAATCCATAGATGTTATTAGGGAACCTGAATATTAAAGTTAAATTATCTCATGATTCACTAATTAATAAAGCTCATCAAAACTCGAAAATATATATTTTATATGTGATCACCCGACAAACATATATATTAAAATGTGACTAAGATATTCATGAAATGAAAAAGTTAATTATATAATGATCCTATAGTTATTCTCCATCATATTTAAAACACATCTATTTATAATAGGGTGAACTCCGAAAACTCAACCAATAGATTATAAGAAAAAATGAATTTTCTAATCACTATGGTATGATTAGATATTACACGATATAACCAACTTCATCATAGAATAATCTTAGAAACCCCATGTAAGAAAATTGTCATCATCCAGAATACTTCTCTCATGACATGATGATTCATGGTGCTATCATCTCATCTCTTAGGATATTAAGAATGAAAAAAATTATTACTTCAAAATTTCTTTTTGACCATTATGTCATGAATGGGCATTCCAAAAAATCATCCAATTTAGGATCCAAATCATTTAATTAAGGACATCATTATGGTGTAATTTAATCTGAATATTAATAAGGTTAATAGTACCATTAGTACATTTAAAATTTAAAATTAACAATAGGAAATAATCACATCCTTAACCCAAAAAATTCATTAATATTTCATCTTCTCAATTCTAAACATCCTCAATTCTCTTTGGAATTTCTAAAACAGATTCATCTCAATTGGAAAACAATAAATCACACATGAATCAATATGATTCATAAATTAAAATTTTCATTTACAAAACAACACATATCTAAATTCATGAACCATATCTACATCAAATTAACTTCAAAAACATTCTGACACTATCAAAAACTAAATAATTCTAGGTGATTCCGAATAATATTTACTATCATTTTTATCTCAATAATCTCCCCCAACATTTCCTCAATTATTTTTTACATTTTAATTTGTTTCAACCAATTAAATTAATTCATTTTTTTAAAATAAAGATAAATCACCCTTTAAATAAATGAATGAATGATAATTAAATAATTCTTTAACTCTATAAGAAATATCGATGTAAGATAAAACTACAATGACCAATAATATAAAAGTTCTCTATTATTGTAACATACATCTAATTATAATAGGTTCTTATATCTATTCCAATTTTAATTTAAGCAAAATAATTTAAAATTTCCATTTAATTATCCAAAAAAACCATTCCACCGCACATGCGCAATAAAAAAATTGAAAATTTTCATAAACGGGTCTAACACACATGTTATTTTCATGAAATTATCATTTTAGGAACACCCACAGATATATACACTCAATAATATGAGAACACTCTATCTTTAATGTCAAAATATTTCTTTGATCATTCCCCAATTTTTAATGGTCCACATATTAAAAATCACTCACCCATAAATAGTGAAAATGTGTTATATAATATAACATAATGGGATTCTCGTTATTTTTATCCCCATTTGAAAAAAAATTATATAAAAACAAGTGACATGGTTGATAAAATTACCTTACCATACCCTTAATTACATTGAGGTAGACCTCCCACTATCAAACATATTTTTTTAATTAAATATTTTGATGTGGTTATGTTAGAATATCTACTATTGTTTCTATAGTTGGAAAAAATCAGGTACTAACACTACCTAATCCACCAAGTCTTTGATAATTTTATTGAAGATATCGATGTTCTTTCATAGATAAAAATGAAATTGATTTCTAAAAATATTATTGGTACTTTTGTTATAAAATATTACTAATAAAAACATATTTAAATTTTTTTGTTACAAAAACATACTCCACATTATAATTAGTTAGAGTAAATCAATTATTCTTATTTTTTTGTCATGTCACACAAATTAATATAATACAAAAAACTCTACAATCTTTTAGCCTTTTATCATCATACTTTATAACATAGATTACATATTCATATGCAATGATATTGAGTATTAAAATAAAAATAAATTTTAATTCATAAAAAATTGTAACTTTGATGTAATTAACGATCTTCATTTTAGTTACATATTGAGATACATTCAAATAAAATTAATGTTATACACAATGTAAAAATATAAAAAAATGTGACAGGGGTGAAATTAAGTAAATTAAACTACAAATTATTTTTTATAAAATATATTTATTCAAATTCTTTTCTATATTCGTTATTTGAAAGCATAATTCTCACAAAAAATTTGGTAGAAACTTAATTTTAATCAATTATTCTAAATTTATTTTAATTTACTTAGCCTTACATATACTGTATAAGAAATATATGATCATCCATTTAAAAAAAATGTAAACCCATAAATTATTAATTTATTTAAGCATATACATCTCAAAAATATTCTACATCACAAAAAGAATCCCTCTAAAAATTTATTCTCCATATATTGAAAATATTTTATAATATATATAGATAAAATAAATTGAGTATTACTCTTTACCTTAAATGATGTAGAGTATCAGGTCTACACTTCCCATCAAATAATTCAATGACATAATGAAGATTCTAACATAGAACACCATGCTAATGTATAATGTTTTCACTAATATAGATCCTTATTTAACCCGATAGAATATCCTTTGTATTCATTATGAAATAATATAACAATTTTATCAATTTATACTTCTTCCTTAAAATAATTATAAAAAAATTATATCTTAAAATACATTTATATGATCTTATATCATCCTTTTACAATAATAGAAAATATATCTTAATGGGTTTGAACATAGAAATTGATGGAAAATTATTCTCAAAATCAATTGTTTTGAAATGTGAATAAAATTTTCAAACATTCCTTTACATATTTCCCACCACTTCTATTTTTTAATTACATATACTAATTAATACCATATATGTCCTAATAACATTCATTTTAGTTGTATTATTAATAAACTCCCAAGTATCACTCTCTATATTCTAATCTGACTCCAAATACCCAGTACCAATCCTTACATAACTCCCAAAATATCCATTCACACAAAAATGAGTATAATTATTCACAAGTGAAGAAAATATACCATATTAAATTTTTATTAGAATAATTTTTTCATTGAAACACATTATATTATTTTGGTCAAAACATTATATTGGGAATAGTGAATGAAATTAGTGAATGCAAGAATGTACATTTTATGACTAAATATAATCAAAAAACTAACCAAAGAGTGAATCATAAAATTTATTCACAAAGATATTACAAAAATAGGGAATTCATGTCAATTTTTTTAAAGTTAAAGATAGAAATAAATATTAAATTATAATTAATGTAATTGTGTGATGTAGGAGATGATGGCGACACAAATTCAGTAGTATTTCAAAATCTATCACCTGTTGTGGATTATAATGATAAATTAGAAAACGAAATTTATTTTATAGATTATTAGTGATTAATTAATATTAGTCATAAAAGAGTTAATATTTATTAGTCAAATTACATTGGTGACAAATCTCCTATGATTCAACCCCAATTTATGGGAAGAGTAAGGCATATAACACTATTATTTCTAGTAAAACTGAAATCATTTAAAAAAGAATTGAAGGATGATACATGGGTTAAATCATTTAATGAATATGTGAATAAAATTGGGGTTAATAAAAAATGGGATCTCATTAAAATTCCAAAGGATTATAATGTCATTGGAAAAAGCGATACTCAAGAAAAATTATTACAATCACGTTAAAGTGATCTAGAATAATGAAATATTTTTTCTCAAGGGAAGTAATCAATTTAATGTCATAGATGTAGAAGAGCCTTTTGAACCAATTTATAGTCATTAATAATATTTATTTTCATTATAACTAAACTTAAATGTGGAATTCATTTGTTTTAGGTGGCTGTAATGATGAAATTTATGAATAGTGTACTCTAGGTGGAAGTGATTTTTAGATAACTGATGGGTTTTGAAATTACTCATGATAATGTAATGGTTTATTGATTGAAGAAAACTTTTTATGGACTAACATATGAGCCGCATGCATGGTATAAATTTTTATACTCATTCATGAAGAATATTGAATTCTATTGAGGTGTTTTTGGTTAAATTCTATATTTTATATCATTAAAATATGAATAATGTTATGTAATAATCTCTATTGACAAAACCATTTTTGGTGAATGAAAGAATACATTAGTATAATATTGTTCTCAACTTATCAATTTAATGTTTGATATGTCTAGGATTTTTGATATCAAATAGTTTATTGAAAGGTAACTTAATAATGAATTTCAATATAGTTATATTTCTCCTAATAACATTCAATTGTATTTTTTGAAATAGTAAAAAATAAATTATTGAAAACCAATTTAAAATCCAATATTAGTTGGAACAAAACATTTAATACCTGAATATGAAATGAATATTGATCCTAAATTAAATATGTATCGGAATCCAAAAGTACATTATAATAATAAGAAAAAATAATTTCAATGATATACAGTTATTAGATTTGTATCGAAATAATATAAAAGAAGAACATCCATCATATTGGAAATAATAATAAGGTGCATTAGAGGTGTTCTTGATTATGGATAAGTTTACCATGAAGGATAGATCAAGAGATATAAGAATACACATATGTGGTTTTTTTTGAGACAATATATATTACAAATAATAAAGTAAAGGATCATTCTTTATCAAGAATAAATGTGTTGTAATAATTACAAGTTATAAATGGAGTAAATTTCTTATCATGTTTGAATTATAATATATTTCACATTAAAAGGAAGGTATTATTTTATTTGGATACAAAAGAAATTGTAGGATCCTGGTAATGATATAACAACACATATGGAGATCTATTCAGAGCAAAATAGTTCCGTTGAAATTTTTAGAAAGTATGTATAAAACTAATTTAATGATTATTGATGTTAAAAAAATTTAAATAAAGAAAATTTGGGGAATGGAATAATAAATATGGATTTTATTGTAATGAATCCTCAACTATTGGAGAATATAATATATCATATAGAACAATGGTATCTGATAATAACTAGTTCAATCTATGTTTCCCATAACCTCATTTATCATGAAGATTTTTTGAAATTAACCTATCATTATATACCATAATTACTTAATTACGTTCCACTTATTTAATAAGTTATTTCCCTTTCTTGTTTTTATGAGGGGGTTATTAATGATATTGAAATATATAAATTTTTTATAATGCTTCCATTATAAATAGTGAAGAATGATTTTAGGGAGATGTTTTGGAATATTAGATTGTGTGAGATTAAATACATGTTGAACAGTTTCAGGGTTTTATTAAATTCATGGGGAGTTGACCATTTTTTAGTGATTAACATATGTTTTTTATAAGTTATGTTAATTTGTTTTTTGGAAATTTCAGTTATTTACTAGTTTTACATAAGATATAATTTTTTATGTTATTCATGGAGGAATAAAAAACATAACATTACATATTATTTTTTAGAATACTCTTTTCTCAAATAGATATAATTTGATAGTTGAGTAACATTATTTCTATTTTATTTTTATTGCATTTTTAACTGTGGTGAGTTTCAATAATTTTTCTAAGTATAGTTTTCATTTCTAACAAAACGAAAGGGCACATGTTGGAAATTTAGTTTTCATTATTATAAATTTTTGGAATTATTTTATATTGATAGAATATATAACTAATTATTAGATTAGATTTCTATTTTTCATGAATAAAAAACTATAAGTTGAGTAAAAGGATTGATACATTGTTTTTTAAAGTCCTATATATTATTATAGGAGGATGGAAACAATATTACTATAGATCATGGTAATGTATATATACACCATAAAATTTTTGTTGACTATGATTTTTTGGGGATGGCCTTGAAAAGAACTATAGACTATGACTATGGTAAAGGTCATGTTGTTTAGAAAAAAATTGTATTGGAAACTGTTTTATGGTTTATTCAATGGATTTGGTGCTAGGATTATATTAAATGAGGAGACCACTTTGTGTTCGATGATGGTTGATGAAGGATTAATAGTTTTGGTTTAGGAGTGTGAAATAGAAATGAGGACTATACATTGACTATTAAATGTTGGTTTTCTATATTTCTTTAAATTAAAGTGAAATTTTTATTTTTTATAATATTTCATAACATAAGACTTGGAGGATTTAAAAATAACTATGATTCATGAGGAGGTGTAAAACAACCATAAATAAATCCATTTTTATATAGATAAATAAGAAGTGAATATTTTTCTACGTATTTTTATTATTTTTTAATGTCAAAACAAATTTTTAGATAAGGTTAAATCCCTAAATATGGAGTTCTACCTATACCTTGGATCATGTTGATATTTTTAGGGTTTTGTGATCACAATGTTATAATTCACAAATATATAGATTTATTTCACAAATTGAAATGAAAAAAAATCAAATGTTTTAAATACGGATATCATGGTTCTTGGACTCAAAGTATATGTTAGATTAAGACTATATAACGGTGGTTATTTCAACACTATGGTACATGGTTATTTGGTGAAAAAACATATATTTTTTTATATCTTGATATTTTATATTAAATGGACTTTAATGGGGACTTTAAATAATTATAATGTATAAATTTAGTTTATATTTATTGGAATATGTATCATATTCCTAACTATTTTATACTTTAAAAGTAGTAGTAGTTCCTTTATTATATCCACACATAATCTGTGTATACTAGTTGGGGTAGTTCTTAGTTTTAAAACTTTTATAATCACCAATATTGTGCAATAATTGTCTTACATGGATCATTTTGAAGAATTTTTTATAATGAAATGAGTATTTCCTTAATTCCAATATTAGAAAACTATTTATTAATGATAAGAATACAAATATCACTTCTTAATTCATCACACCCTTAGGGTTTATTTGGGACATCTTTTTACAGCAAAAAAAAATCAGTTCTAGAAGTAATAGATACAAAAAATATAGATGATATTTATTAATAAATTTCATTATATATATATATAAATAAACTATAGATGTAAGAAAAATGATGATCTACATTTATATAAGGGATAAACATTATGGTTATTCTGATAGAATTATATTAAAACATGGATAATCCATATAGTAAATCTTATTTAATCACTATAGTTATGGGATCATTATAGTAGTACTTTAATGTTCATAAAAATACATAAAAACATTTGCATTGAAGTTTTAATTGGTTAATATTATTGATCATTGAATATTTCTATGAAAGTTAATTTTTTTAGAATACAGACTATGATTGAATAAATGGATATAATAGGTAAATGATTTGAAGTTTAGTTTATAATAGTTAAATAAGAGTGAACTGTGAAAATGAATTAACACTGTATTTCATAACATTAAAATAAAAAATTAACCATATATTTAATAGGTGATTAGAGATATATAATAATTTTTTGAAACATAGATAATAGTTTAAGTGAGTAACATTATATACTTAAGTGTCGACGAGTCATCAGATATGAGGTAAATAAAATTAGATGAGATTATATAAAAATGATTCCAATGTTTTGTAAAATGGAACTATATAGATGATGATACCAAATTTTGATATGATATTTGAATGGGTTTTATAATGGTATTTATAGTGATGTAATCTAGTAGGAGAAACATTTAGAGTAAATTATAGGGGTGAAGAATTAAAAATACATGATTTTTAACTTATATTCCAATTTCTATAATTCAAACTTCAAAATGCCTACTGATATTCTCAAAGAATTTATCATATTATTATTTATTCACAACCAGAACCTACTATGACTAACACTGATCTATCAATGAGACCAAATAGTATCCCAAATTACAGACATCATTATTAAAGCTATAGATGAGAATTTATAACAGTATAAATCTCACATATTATAGGCTTTAAACATGATAAATGAAAAAATATATCCATGAATAAATTTAAAAAACATTAAAAATTGTAAAATTGTATGAATTAAAATTTCATGTATTAAAACAGACAGGAAACCATTGATGAAACTAGATAATATAAAAAACATAGACCTAAAAATAAAATAAATCTATACTCCATAAATATATCCCCAAGAAAAAGATTCCATTTTTAAACTATTTGGCCTATATACTCTAGGAAATTCAATAAATAATTATATATATAATTGTGGTGAGAATTAATTTACATGGTAGTTTATTTCCTTAGAACAACACATAGCATTTAATATATATTTTACTAATTTATCCATTAAATAATGAGTTAAAATATAATAACTAATAACTAAATTCCCAAGTATAAAAATATTTAAATAAAAAACACTCACCAGGAAAAGTGTGTATGTAAATATATAATTGGTAAGTGAAAAGTATTTATTGATAGGAAAAAATTTCCCCACATTTGAACTCTCACTATCCATATCACAATTATTTATAACATCACACCACTTGTCTCTAAATACTAAATGTAGTCACTAGTAAAGGGAAACTCTTTAATAAACATGTTTTCCATACCTTAATCCTCCCCTCCATCTATATGTTAGTCCCATATAGTCTTGATTCTTGTTCCACACAAGTAACATATAGATATAGTTATATACTCAATTATCATTAAAATATATCCATTAACCACGATTTATTACACACTTTTATCAAGCACCTCTAGTATAAAAATATATTATAAATTAAAAATTTTGATATTCATTTTTTTCAATAATTTGCTACAAATTATCGTGAATAAAAATTGATAATTATCTAGAACCACCATTAATAATTTAATGGAATTTTAAAGCTTTTGAGACTATATAAAATGTATCAAAACATATATCCACATACATATCCATATCAATGATCAGAAAATTATTTGATTCCAATTATCAATACATTTCATCTATCATTACCCTCTATTTATAAGAACTAACATTATTTATTTTTTTCTAGTAATTAATAAGGATTATAGAACTATAGTTATTTAAAAACCCATTGTAAATATAATAAATATTAAGACATTAATACAAACAAATTACCATAGTAATTACCCAAAATTAATTTTTATTATTTTGAACAATTTCCTCTTATAGACATCATTTAAGCTAATTGATAATACCCAAATAAAATATGAGAGAAACCATTTGAAAATACAAAGCATAATGACCAATTTCTGGATTTTAGTAATTCCCATGAAAAATAATTACAATCTTATAAATATTTTACACAATCCCTTTTTTTCTCATAAGCTACATAGGACTCATACTCTCGAATATTATACAAAAAATAATAATATTTACAATCTGGATTTGATAAAAATCCTTTACTTCATGATTTTTTTTAAAATAATTAACAATTAAATTCTATATAACATTATTTTTTATAGTTTTATAGTTCTAGGTAAAATATTTAACTAGTAGAACTCATGTTCTTTATATAAAAAATGGGGTTTTCCATCTATATAAGAAACTTTTTTTTCAAAAATGAATCATCAACATCTACCAAAAATCCTCCACATAAAAAGATCTTCCCAAAAAATCATACAAAATAAGTATTTTCATATTCATGGGGATTGGGAACATAAAAAGGGTGAGTTCAAAAACTCAGTAAGTGTAAATATAATTGATAACTATAACAACCCAGGATTTTCATACATATATGCTACATCATTTTTTGATGAAAATCATTAAATTTCAAAAACATGTGCCTAAGGATCATAAAGATATACTGACTTTGGAAAAATGAAAACAGAAAAATGGGTTTTAAGGTGAACAAAATCATTTCTCAATGTGTTTTTCAAAGCTATGACACTTCATATAAAAGTCAAACACAATACATTTAATCATAACCTATGGAAAAGAAACATTTGAAAGGGTTAGGTTAAATTATTTTTATGGGTAAATGATGGAGATATATAAACATAACTTGGAAAATGTATATGAGAACATGAGAATCAAATTTTAAAACTGTACCCTATATATCATAGATTATAATTTTGGGTCATGGAATAATGAGTTTTAGCTCATTATGGTTGAATCATAAGGTAATCAAATAACATGAACAATGAGAACATAAAAATATTATAAAAATAAGACTATTAAATCACTACATTAGTACAAGACGTCTTATTACCGAGGATATCATAGTAGAATGGGTTCACTCCCCAAACCCTAACAGTATTCAATGTTTAATCCCAATATTATCATAGTGTAAAAATTACCTTATGTAATTGGATGCACTCCACATTCCAATCCTATCAGTATCATGGTATATCAATATTTTACCTACAAAGTAGAGGGATATATAGGTCTCACCTATCACATAATGAAATTCATACATATGTGTGAGAAAAGATTATAAACAATCAATCATGTAAAACCCAATGAAAACAAATGTGTTTCATAAACATTCCTCATAGAATAAACTATGGAAAATAAATAGTTTTCTTAATCAATTCATCATTTCATCAAAGAATAACCTATCAAAAATAAATTTGTTGTCTTAATCATTTTATCATTGTATAACCTATGGAAGAGAAGTAGGTTTCATAAAAATATGGACATCATTAATATAATTAATCCATATAAAGAATAAATATGGAATAACTGGATTATATCCCCACTAATGATTAACTAAAGGATTTCATATTATATGGAAATTATTTTGAATGAAAAATAACGTTGAATGTTTTTTCAGGAAAATACATTTCTTTTAAAATAACCTTATTTAAAATTATAAATTAATAGAATAGTGTTGAAATAATTTTATTTTAAAATAAAATTGAAAAAATAAGAAGGGATTTTTAATGAAAATAATGGTTAAGATATTGGGTGATTTTATTCATGTTGTACCTATTAAAAAGTATTCCTTTCACATTTAGAGAAAAAGTCAAATGAGCCTTTTTTGGAAGTTGACAAAGAGATTAGTTTCAAAAAAAATTATAAAAAGTAAAACATGGGTAAAAATTTCTTTAAAAATAATTTTTATATTATTAAAAACGTTTTGGAATTTTGTTTTAGAAAACATGGTTTTGGAAGAAAAATTGTTTTCGACTCAAGAGAGAAATATAGATGATTTTTCGTAGAAACATTATTTTGAACTCTTTAGTACATAAAGAGAGGAAAATAAATAAAAAACACGTATTCTAATAAAATAACTATATTATAATAAAAATAATTTGTTTTATTGAGATATATTTCAAAATATTTCATCATTAGAATCATAATCATAAATAAGCCTGACAATCAATGAGATTGTAACATAAAATATTTACCATATTGGAATATTTTGAATCATTAGTACCATTAAATATTAGCCTAAAATTAAATATTAAATATAAGGAAAAAATAAATATATTCAAGATATAACATTTCAACGTGGGTGTGTATACACCTCATAAATGAAGATTGGTGCATAACATAACATATGTCTCAAAGAAGGAAATTTGAGATAAAAATATCTTACCTTAAGTCTCGCCTTCCGTCAAACATGTTGAAACATTTGGTATAATAAATATACGGTTCTTATTAATATAGTTTAGAACCATACTTATATATATTAAACAATATACAATTTACTTGTCACCTTCTTTATCCATGTATTAATATATCCATGTTAAAGGCACACTTCAAAAAATGATTAATTTTTTACTGTATGTTTTTATTTGTTTTTTTTGGTCCACTTACTTTTATTCTGTTTTCATAATATATATAACATTAACACTGATTTAGATATTATATATATCCATTATAAATGTAAATATATTAATCCATAAATATTATAGATAGAAAATGAAATACTCCATTCATGGAGATGGTAAGTCGTATGTATTCATGATCATTGTTTCCATTCCCTCTAAGGATGAAGAAAACGAAAGGAAAATATTATATTACTGTTATTTGATAATAATATATATATATATATATAAATATATATTATATATTCATTAAATTTATCCCTTATGAAATTCCATGTATTACATAAGTGAAAAATATGTCACATCGCTTTGGGAGGCAGCAGTTCATGGTATACACAAAAGAAATTATTATATTCTTTATGAAAGAGGATGTAAAAAAATTATAATATAATATATTTATATAAGTGTTTTTATGGTAAAAATTCCATATAGATAAATTATATCCATCATCATATCATACTGTGAGAGGTGTTAATGGAGAATTTGTGACATAAGTTTATAAGGTAGTAGTCCCCCACTACAAGAAAGTGGGGTTATCCCTACACCTCTATACCCACAAATTTAAAGAACCATGGGTATAGAGTTCCCAGATCCATTCTATACCAATGTTTCATTAAAACTTTTGGTATAGATAAATACATACAAAATGTTATTTGAAACCATTAGTATAGACTTTGTACATATTGTGATGCTCTCAGCCTCCCCCACCCCAATTCATCCATGATCCCCTTCCCTAATTTCCCTCTCACCAAAGAGGGAGGCCACCCTATCAAGTGAATACCTACCATCTCTTCTGGTGATCTCATCTCTTTCGAATATTTTTTTGAATCTTCTTTAACATCTCATAAGTGAGTTATGAATCTTTTTTATCTAATACTTAATATTGTTTTCATTTTTATCTTTGTAATTATGTGATAAATCTAAGAAAATATTGTATTTTATAATGTATAAATATAGTTTTAGTGATTTTTGGTTGAAGTTTTTACATTCTATATATTATGATTTTTTTCATCCAAATAATTAAACCATTCCTACTCTTTTAAATTTTTCTATATGGGGTTTTATATTCTTTTTTTTTTCGTGACTTTTTATAGTGTCCATATTTCTTTTATATAATTATATTTTTTTATCATTTCCCTTGGATTGGTAGTGTCTGTGGATATTTCATTATTGGTATAGTGCTTGTGTTGTTCTGGATTTTTCTTGATTTTTTCTCTTCGCTACTGTGCAGGTTCCCACTAAACCCCAAAATGATTCTTTTATCCAAATAAATTATTAGATTTTTATTTTGTATTTCTTATTCTAGGAAGTAAATATGTTCATCATGAATCATGGGTAGTCATTTCTAGGTTATTACATGGTTTATGTTAATGTCATGAATCTCCAGTCAATATGAAAATAAAAATATATTCTCTATGAATTGATTGAATGAAATTTATATCAATTGACCATGAGATCCATGTTCAAATATAAAAGAAAATAGGCACGTGGAAATAATTATCATTGAGTTTTCTGAGAATGGAAGGGACTTAAGAAGGTGTTTCAGGTGAGATTAGAAATATTTATCCTTGGGACCATGTTACGCTAGAGCTATTTGTGGTTTATTCTTAAAAATCTCATAATTAAACATAGAATGAGAATTTAATTATTACTTCAATAATTTATTTAAGGGATAAATAAGCCTATTTTTTTGATAATTTTTTTATTAACTAGATAGTTTTTTCTTATTTACCATTAAAATTAAATATCAAATAATTCATTAAATATTTATTTATCCTATATTGAATAATGAATCTATCTTTTGGATCTATCACATATTCTATATTTTTTATTTACTTTTCCCCATCATCCTATCTTATATATCATGACTGGGTGATTTTTATTTCATCCAAACATGGGATTAATAGGGGAATATACTAGTTTGTCTATGAATATTTATTTAGTTCTTGTTTTATTTATGGTTCAATTATTTTACCTCCAACTCTACCTTATTTTTCATTATATAACCAGTTTTTTTATTAAGGGAGTGTTTCATAATATAGTTACTAGAATATTAGTTTCACTATAACCATTGGGTATGATAGTCTCTACATTTAACAATAGGTTTTTCATTACCATTATCACTAATCAAACATAATATATAACAATTAAAATGGGGTATTTATGAGAGGGTGAAAGTAAATAACTTGGATTGGGGTGGGGGTGAAATAGACTTAATTCTAATGAAAATAACTATTCATTTTGTTTTTATTATCACTATCCCGAAGACCTAGAAATTATAGGTCTCATACCTTTTCCCCCTTTTTTCACTATCATTATATTAAATAATCATCAATATTAATTATTTTAAATTTCAAGTAGTTTTTTTATTTCTATAATTAATTTAGTGTTTTAATTACTCAATTGAGTATTATATACCCTTTTATTTATGAGTTAATCCTTATACATTAATGATCTTATAATACATAATTTGAAATGTTTTGACTTGGGGTTTGTGTTTTTTACTTCTAAATTGAATGATACAACCTGAAATTAATGAATCTTTATGGGTTAGTCACAACCAAAGATGTTTTTAAGATCTATATCCTACCGGTCTAGTAAATATTCTTATTATTGTTTTTTTGGCTATCTACAAAAAATTATAGATTAAATAATACAAAAAAGAAAATATCAGTACCATATTTTAGATCTTGATGTTTAATTAGTAGATATAATGTCATATTTTTTCCACTGACATATTCTTTAAATCAATCATTTTGATACTTTGATTCTAGTTTTTATCATTAGACTGTATTTTGGGTTAGTTGATGTTCATTACATGGGGAAGGAATGAATTTGTTTTCATGGATCTATGGGTTTTCATTTGTTTTCATATTTTTTATTTAGTTTTTATAGTTAGAACCATTCGACTCATTTTTAATTGTCTCAAAGTTATTCTATTTATCCAAATAGATATTGAATTCATAAATGTTAGGGATACCCATATGTTTTCATTATTTATATCCATATCTTATTGAATATTTTATTTCAATTATTCATTGTTTTGATAGTTACTAGTATTATTTGATTACATTAATATTAAAATTGGTTGTAATGATTTTTTTATATTGGTTTACATTTTCAATTTGAACATAATTTTTTTCCATTTTAATATAATGTAAAAACATGAAAATGTCATACTAATCAGTTTTTAACCAATATTCAAAATAATTTGGAATGTTTTTTTAGATTTTTCCTTAAACAATGCTTAATATGGATGTTGTATACAATTTCCTTGTTATAATTGTATTGGAAGACTATGGTTAAGCTGTTAAGAATTTATCTTCCATATAATGATATCTATATTTCAAAAAGACTATTATTTATCGTTTCACCATGGAGAGATCAGACAATAGTATATTTTTCATGAATGAAAAGAAATAAGTGGTGTGGAGAATATGATATTTTTCGATTTTTGATTTGTTAATCAACATGAGTGAGAGAGTATTCCCATGAAACAAGGTATTGATATCAATACACATGAGTAAATGATTGAAGATGATGATATTGGGAGAGTGATAACTTAAATTGTTGATTCCAAAACTCATGTATACTAGGAATGAACTAAAATCGTAATGTTGGAATTTTTAATGCTCTTATATCATGGAAAACCATTTATAGAATTTCTAATATATCCATTAAATATATTCACCCCCTGTTGAAGGAATTTCGTCCTGACAGTGCCGATATTCCCTCAAATCATTTTATGTCATGTATGTTAATTAAGAAGATTTGATTTTTTACTAGTAAAATTCATGCTTGACTGAACGATAGCAAGCTATTTTTAGAGGAAACAAGTGAACATAATAATGGAAGTGAATGTGGAATATCTCTATAAAATTAAAATGTAAATGGAACGCCATCAATTTTTTAACATAAATATATGTGGAACTTTCGATTTATTTATATTCTTAAAAATCTATTAATTTCTATATAAATATCATCCAATATGAGATTTCATGATACTAAGATAATTAAAGGTTATGATGAGTTGGTTCATCTGGAGGATAGATTATCATGGTAGGAATTTGATGCATAACATCCTGATTTTCAAGTTGACGTGCATAATGGGAGGTTGGGTAAATACTACGGTGGTTTTAATCCGTTTGGTCATATGATTATAGCCCAGATCACGTTGCTAGTTTTTATTCATGTTTATAATCTTCCTCTATTGAGATGTATGAACAACCCATTCACTTTCTTGAGTATACTAATATCGGGTCTTTAGGATCCTTGAAATTATATATTCATCTACTTGTGACCATTAATAAGATAGTTGAATATTCTTTGGGATATGGGTGTGTGCACATTCAATGCTTCTTCAAAATTTATTTTTCAGACATTTGATTCCCTTAAATGGACTATAAATGATTTCTATAATTATGAAATGATATCTAGTTGGAGCATGAAGAGAGGAATATCATATCCTATTTCTATGAATAATAGATGATTTAGAAGGACTAAATATCATTTTAATTTTAGTTTCATGGTCAATTGACAATTCTTTACAGTGGAACATCTACATAGAAAGAATCATTAGAGATTTGATAATATTATTGACACTGAATAGCCACCCCAATATATTTTAGGAACTGATGTGCTTATTGAATACAAAAGATTTAAGTTTTTTATTAGGGAAAGGTCTAATGAAATCTTAAAATATGTATAATTTTGACATAGAATCCACATTAAATTGTAAAAAGAGATGTATCTTTTTAAAATTTTCAAATTTGTCTACAAATTTTTTATGTCATTATTTAGATGTAATGGACATCGATAGACATATATGTGAAATGATACTTTTAATTCTTCTAAAATTATGGGGACGACCAAATATTACGTATGATCACATGGGGAATTTTTGGATTGGGGTATTCAACTAGAAATACATCTTGTGTGTATCGCTGATAACAAATGAAAAGTTCATTATGGTTCTTAGGCGATGAAACATTTAGAGAAAACTCAATTTCGGTAATTATTAGAGAATATATGGGTTCATGATTTATAAGGACTTAGCCTTAAACAATACATAATCATAATTTAATTCAATAATTCACATTGAGGTTCTTTTCAAGTTTAGAGTTTTATAAAATTAGGCCATAACTATTACATTACATCTCAAACATTAAAAAGTAGACACTTCTACTCTATCAAAATTATTCACAATAATAAAATTCCTTTGATAAAACAAGAGTTCTTTTCTTGATATAAATCTTCTTGAATACTTTCTTTATCTTAAACATTCTTATACCTAGGGAAAAAAATTAAAAACATGGGATAAGAATAATAATTTAGTAAGTGTTATAAATTAAGGAAATAAAACATTTGTCCATAATTAATAACAAATCAATGATATCATACGTATAAATCATAAAACATAATCTCTTTAACATAACTCATGAAATCATAAGATTTATGAATAACACATAGAAATAAAAAATCATAAAGGTAACTTATAGAAGAAATAACATATATACATTATATCATTCATAGATACATAGGGAGTTATTTTTGGAATACCCATCATGGTATATTCACGAAATCTCTTATGAAAATAATTAACATTTACCTCTATCATGTTACCCAATGTATTGGAGAGAAATATCTAGCTCACCCACCCAAGGTTTATCAAGGAACCACCCATATTTTTTTTATCACTTAACCGCCTATCAAATTTCAAAGTACCATTACATACTCACAGCACATAAAAGATTTCAATTATTAACATTTATCTCATCAGTCACAATGAATCAATTCAAGATATTGAAATATTCAATCCATTACAAAACCACTTAAAATATTTAATAAAGATATTTATGAATCTAAGATTCCTATACCACTTTGAAATAATTAAAATATATTATCATTTTATAACATTAATTTCCATATAAAATTTTCCTTAAAACCATTTGAAAACATGGACATTAATGAGAAATATAAATCTTTAAAACATTAAAATGATTTTTTAGTTAAAGACTCTTTTACCACCTGAGAAAATAATTGAATAAAAATAATTAAAGAATAATGTTAAAAAACCTATATTATGATGATAATAAAAATATTTATCATATAATAAGTCAAAGGGCAGTATATAAACTATATAATGTTAATTGTTGTATGACAACAAATAAGTCTCAATGGAATACAAATTGTGACAAAATCCCCTACATAGATCGTATAAATGAAATAAGAATTTAGTAATGGGTGATTATGTATAGAAACAGTATATCCACAAAAAAGTGTAAATTAAAACATAAATATAGAAGCAGTGATTAAACACACAATCAGGTAATAATATAATCATCTAAGTGTGTGTAAAACCCAATGAGTGGAAATTGACTTTAGAAATTCCCCTACGACAATTCAGCAACCTAACGGCGTCACATGAAAAATCAGAAAATGAGTTGATGAGAGAGAAAAGGGTCTCTCATAACTTGGACATAATATTTAAAACAATAAGCATATATAATAACATATCCCTACATAATAAAATTAAATTAAAAGTCATAAAATAAATTATTTATTTGACTAAAAGAGAAGGGTGAATGGTTCCCTTACCATGAGTCCGACTCGTCACGTATGTTCCTTATTATTCCTAAATAACAAACTTAAGTTATTAAATAAATTTTCAGAACATTTTTCAAGTCTATTATTACTTTTATTTCACTTATTATCTTTTTATAACAATCATCTAACTATTCAATTTCATATCGGTCGTTTTGTCGTTGTTCGGTACTTGAGTAAAAAATGAACTTGTTATAATTAAAAATTGTCCATGTGGTCAAATGTCCGGTATCTCAAGAATTATATTCATGATTTAAATATCATATATATTCAGTATATATGTATTTAGAACTGGTATATATTTATTTATAATACTATATAACATTTGGATATAAGAAATGAAATGCACCGTTCATAGAGACGGTAAGTCATACGTACGCAAGAACGCTACATTCATTTCATTTTCATATTTAATGGAATGAAAAATAAATGTAACATAGGTATATTATAATTAAATTATAATATATATGTTATATATGATACAAAATTTCATTAATTCTATCCCTTATATATTCCATGTATTGCATGAATGGATCATATCACATTGAGGAGGCGGTAGTCCGCACTTTCTCAAATAAAATTATCATATTTACTGGTTATGGAAAGCATAAAGGTATACTATAAATTAAAAATACATAAGAATAGATAAAATATTATTATTATTTATATAATATATAAATACAGTGACATCATAATGGCCACCATGATTGGTGGTAGAAGATAATTGAACAATCATTGTTTCGTGGGGCAGTAGTTCACCGTCCATAGAAAGAGTATATTCTAAATCTATTAGATGGAGGTGTGTGTGAGTGTAGGTCTAATAATTATAATAAAAACATAATTTTATACCAAATATACTGGTGTTTTTATAAAATAATTTAATAACGAGTGTTTAGGTGGTTGTAGAAGTAAAATAAATAAAAGATGTTTGAGAGAAGACATTACATCAAATCTTGTAATTCCTTTTGATTCAAGCTAAAAGGCCTTCTTGAATTGCTTTCATCCCAAGGTAAGTATTCTAGGAGGAAAAGAGGGATTTTGGGTGATTATTTGGGTAGATTTGGGAAGATACAAGGGGGATAGAGAGGTGTGACTAAGGGATAGAGGTGGTGGAATTTTATAAGAGGGAGGAGGGGTACTTTAGGAATGTTTTAATGATTATTTGATTATAAACTGAATTTCAATTTTCAAAAGATCTAAAACACATTTAATTATAAGATAATATGAGGATTGTTATAAATCATCTAAAAATATATATTTTAGAAAATTTTGGGTTTCAAATTTAACCTTATCATTTATCTTTAACCCTTAGTTAACTTATTTGACTCTTAAGATGTCTTCTTATATATTCATACCTTATGGTTCATATAGTTACTGTAAAATTAAAATAGAACCTTAAGTAATTAATCAATTACATTTTAGACCTCATCTAAGTCATTTGGACAAATCATATATTTGTAGACTCATTATATCATTTAATAAATAGTATTTATTTTGAAAACGTATTTATGTCAATTTATATACTGTTCATATCATGACATTTAAAAAATCCATAAAAAATTGATTATTTTGAAGAACCTTCATTAATTAAAATATAAAAATTATAAATCGTCCATGAAATTTTTGTATGGAATAAAATCATTCAAAATAACTTTATTTTAATTTTTAATCTCATTTATTTAAAGCATTCGTTAATATGGTAATCACTACATCATCATTGTGTCATAAATAAATTTATTTATTTTATGACTAAAAATTATAAATAAAATACCATGATCTAGGAAATCCTTTTATATTTATAATTACTATTTATAGTAGAAGTTATCCCTTATATAAACTTATATACAAATTCTTTTTCTAAAAGATACATTTTTATGTTATATTTTCCTTAACTCTAAATTTAAAGTAACTAATTTGCATTTTCAATTAAATGTGGCTCTATGGGGTCCTAAAATCAACCCAATGATGACCATGGTCATAAATATCTCATAAAATTAGGTTAGGAAATAATTTAATGTAATTTAATATTATTATTAAATTAATTTTACCCTTATTTTCTAAATTTACCATCTAACCATAGTAAAAATATATTTACTATAGTTACTATTCATAACATCTAAAACAATAAAAGGTCCCTATTTACAAAATTTGGACCACATGATTCCAAATACACAATCCATTTTTCCAAATTCAAAACACATAAGTTTCAATAATTAATTTAAAATTAATCCTCATTGTCAAAACCAAAAGGCGTGTTTTTAAGAAATAAAAACTACCAAAAGGTTGACATGTGTCTATATACAATTTCAAAGTGAAATTTATTATAATTACTAACATTGAGTTAATTGATAAAAATATAATCCAACGACACTTTAAAACCAATTAAAAGAACAATATCACTATATAAATAAATTAAATTAATAAACATGTTTGACTTAAAATTGAGTATTTTTCACTATTCATTAAAAATGTACTTTATTAGAAAAATACAAAAAAATTAGCCAATGTAAATTTTGACGTCTCAATTATAAATAAAACGTTTATTTTGTTAAATAAACCATATAAATTTGTCAAAAAATGATTTAAAAAGGGTTCTCCATCAAAAGGCAGTAAAACTCCATTTTTAGAAAAATACTTTTATTTGAAAAGAATGAATTTATTCTTATATCATATCAAGAAAACATATATGAAGAATTTTAAACAAATCATTAAAAATATATCATAAATTTTTAATTAAATAAAAATCAATAAATTGTAATATGAAAACACAATTATTCTCTTTTAAATAGGTTTTCGTAAAAACACATCCATTGTATTCAATTGGTTTTTATTTCCCTTTATCATAAATTAGGTAATCAATGAAAAATCATTTAAACATTTGTAAACCATATTTCAAAATTAAGTTGATACTATTCATTCCCACCATTCCAATGACTATGCTTTAACTACCATTTAAAATAATAAAAAAAATTTGTATTATTTCTCAGCATTACACATGTTCTGTGCAACGTAAGATTTAAAAGAAACATGTTGTTGTGTATTGAGTATACTATCAGAGAAAGTGTTATATTTAATATAAAATTAATATATTATTCATAAATATTAATTGAAATGAAAAATTTATTATTATATAAATACCTTGGTCATTACAAGATTGCTAATACAACAACATATCTGAACAAGTCAATAGAATGGATTTCAAACAAAAATACCTAAAAATTATGATTCACACATCCTTCATCATTAATTTACTCTAATATAAATCTGGTATTTATTTACAATAACTTGAGGATGATAGTTATTTCTTAATTCCATTTTTAGATACTTTTATACTAAAATTTCATTCAAGTCGTCATTGATAAAAATTCTGGAAGATTCACACGTAATTTTGCATGAGTTGGGAAAAAAAATTCCTCCATCATTTTTAACATACATATTCCATTTAATATTTCATCTTCCAAATGGAAAATTTATTGGGCGACTCATTGATTTTAGGTGGATGTATCATACTGAAGGAAATATGTGTATAATGAAATGTTATTTTGAAAACAAGAATCATTCTAAAGTTTCTGTTGTAAGATGTTATTTGGATCTATAATGTATGGATTTTGTGTTCATCCTATTTTTCTAACATGAGAACAAGAAATGACCATCCAATGAGAAATAAAGATGATAAGTATGGATAAATTGAGAATTTATTTCCATCTATTCCCAAAGAAGGATGATTTCTTAGGTACTATACATTATCTACATTGCACCATGAAGAGGGGGATATGGCCCATCACATAGTCTTCTTTAATTGTGGTATTTTTGATGGCTATATAAAGTATGTAGTTTTATTATTTATATCTAATCTCATAATATTCCATTTCGCATATACTTTAAACTATTATTATCATTGTATGTTGGTAACATGAACAAATTATAACTAGATTTCATTTATCTTTTATTTCAATAATGTTAAATGCTTTTCATAGCCATGATTTTCTTGATTGGTTGAAATCAAAGGTATAAACAATACATTAATTAAAATAAAATATAGATATTAATTTAATTATATTATTCATATATATTTCAGTTATTGAATTTATCTTTATACAATATTCCTCAAGAATTAAGAGTGTTGTATTTTGGTTTTAATTCTTTTTTTCATTAATGTAAATCATTAATAATCAATGATTATAAATTTTATACAAATGATCGAGAGGTGAAACCATGAGCATAGCATGATTGTGTTTTTTAACTAATAAAACAAAAGTGTATGTTAGTGCATTTGAGAGTTGGCAGTGATATGAAAATGTGTCTAATCATGGACATGTTGAGAAAACATAGTTGTTTGATTACTAATCACTAGGTTGATCCACAATTATGAAATATAATGATTTTATTCAATTACACAACATGGTATGTCTTTTGAATATATTGGATTGTTATTTATTGACATGATTCTATTCCTAGAAACTGATGAACCATAAATTTTGGCCTTAGTTGAAAAACAAATGTTCCATTTAAACGGTCATTTGAGACTTTATTACAGTTTTATTGATGAATTTATCCCAAGACATGTTTTCATGATGTTGGGGCTAAATTGAGATCATTTATGGCCCCATAGGTGTTGGCCAAAATATTTCATTCAGTAACTCAAATTGTTTGAATGTGATATTTGATCTTGATCATGATGTCTTGATAGGTAATATATAGAAGCAACCATATATGCTCATATTTCATCCAGTTTACATTGACATGGGTTTCTCAGGATAGAATTCTGATTATTATTTTAATTTTGGTTTCATTTTGGAATGATATGTTTGATTTATTTTTGTTCTGTTTCATTGAATTTAATTTTATTTATTTCAATTAAGAAAACATGGTTTAATATGGGTTTTTAAAAAATTTATAACATAGTATTAAATTATTTGTACTAAAACATGTTGTGAATTTTTTACGGCTTCTTTGAATTATATGTTGTATTCGTGCTTTTTAAAAATTATTTGTAAAAAAACTACATTTCATTTTTATATAGATTATGAAAAATAATTCATACGTTTGAAGGAAGTTATTATTTGACACTGTTCAATAGATTTATGTGGGTGGGATTCCTCATCTACTTCCCATAGTATGTATAATAATGGTAATAATTTTCTTCTACATTACATATAAATCCGTGATCATTTTCATTATCAAAATTTTTTAGGGACATTCAGTTCTAGTAGAGTTGACTCATGTTCATCCTACTAGAATAGATTTGAGAAGGGATACTTATAAACCTACATGGAGAACCCTTTATACCAATTTCCACCATAGCCCACTAGAGGAAATCCCATCTACCATGCCATTCCATTTTTTCTTAAGCCTCCAAGGATGTTTCTACCCATGCCTCCATAATAATATCATTTAGCATCTTCTTCCCACGCCATGTCTACATAGACTCTAGGGATATTCCCACTCATTCCTCCATTATCATCTCATTTAGAATCTTCTTCCCAAACCATGTTTATACCGCCACCAGGGATGTTCCCACCCATACTCCTGTCAACATCTCATTTATCCTCTTCTTCTCATACCATATCGATAACACCTCAACATATGTTCCCAACATTACAATATCCAAACCTTTTTTATATCCACTATCCTACTACTCTCTCCTACCATTCCCATACAAGATTCATTTCCTACATTCCATCTAGTATCTGATGATTATGATCCATTATATTCTGTAGTTGTTCATGTAGATCACCCAGATCATGCATTGGAACAGGAACATACATCAGATTTTACTAATCCACGACATCCCATGGATCCATTAGAGCAAATTGTGTATCCTGCATCAATATTATTTTATTATAACAATGTCAAATTATATCACTTATTTTTTCATATTGTATCATGAATTAATTGTTCTTTTTCCCCTTTTATCTTATTCAATGGGATCTTCTAGTAGGTGATCCGGTCACACACATATGTGGGAAACATGTAATAACCAACCACTAATAATGGTGCATTATAATGAAGTAAAATATAATTTAGGTTAAAATTAAAGGCAGTGTAGATTTTTTAGGGAAACATTAACAGGATACCAAGGCACAATTCTTATGGATTCAATCTCATGGAGCCGTAATTGTAATGATATCAAAGAAAATTATGGGTGCATATGTGGTTAATAAAATTTTCTAAAAATAAATGTATATTTTATTTTATAATATTAATTAACATGTTCGTTGTAGAGTCAGTTTCATTATCCTATTAGTGAAGATGTTAAGTTTACAAGGTTGATAGATTGTTGGGAGTTATGGAAATCATATGGTCTTGAGTTATATATTGGTTGGAGGAGAATAGTTTGTTCTGATTTACAGAGTGTGCCCATAATCCATAATTTTCCAAGAACATAATATCGAAAAATGATCGCATTTGGATGATTTATGAGTTTATGGTACTCCCAATATTTTGTGGTTTTCATTTAAAATTTAGTTCTTATTACTTGAATTGAATTTTTTTTAATTTGGGTGAGGAAAAAAAGAAACAAGATTCAATGATGTATCTTCACTAATTAGGGTGAACTATAATACCTAGTCATGAGAATCATTGGTTACATTAATAATAATATAAATAATATCTCAATTAATAATGTTACTTATTTAGATATGTATATTTTTTCTGTTATTTTTTATTCATAATTATCTTTTTTATATTGGAAATATATGAATTATATCTTATTATGATATTAAATAATAATGATATGGAATTTAAATATTAGTTTCAAGCATGATATAATATTTCTTTGCATCAAGAACTAGATAATAAGATAACGTTTTTTGAAATGTGAAATATAATAATATTTTAACATTAAAAAATCCCCTTAGAAATGTGATAATGTTTCCATATCTTAGATGACATAGAATACACCTTCCTTCATCAAATTAATATTTCAATACTAATTTTTATAGCTATTTTCGACATCATTGTTTCTAATAGTCGTATTCAACTCTATGAGTTATATATTTTCTTCCATATTAAATATGTTGATTTTAATAATTACATGAAATGATGAACATATTATTTGTAATATATTAGGATTTACTCTTATTAAAATAATTCTAAATCTTATTCTAGGGACCTTTCTTATATCATGTGATTTAGAAAGCCTCTTGATTATTTTTATCCCTTTAGATCATTTTCCTCTTATCAACATAGATATGCATAGTAAAATGATCCAATAATCGATTCTTTATAGTAATCAATAATTAATATATAGAATCTTGATATTATAGTTTATAATATGATATAAATGGAAAACTTCTTATACCTATGGAAGAAAACTTTTTCTAAATAATCCATGCACATTAAAGCATGATATAATAAACAAAATATAGGCACTTGTATTCCATTATTTATTTCTGAGATGCAATTAAAAAATAATTAATCATAATCAATTATTTATCTTATTTGAGTTCTTAATAATGAGTTATCATGGTGTATGATTCCATTTGTTTTTTTTTTCATATTTATCTATCTAGAAATATATAATCAAATAATTTAATATATATTTTATACACTATAAATTTATCAAATTTAGTCGTCCTTGTCATCTTTAATCTCTCATTGAGGTTACTAATTTGGATTTTGGGATTCGAACACTTTTATGAAATCTCACATCAGTAGTGTAGAAAAAAGGAGACTATAACCTTCTTCCAAAGATTTTATATTGTGGTAATATTCATTTTCAATGAATTTTGGTAGTGTTCACTTGGATTTTATTTCCATTTTTATAATTTTATAATATCTGATATTTATAGAACTCTCATAATGACGGTATAAAATTATATAATGTTCATAATTATCCTTTGTTGATGAATTTTTATTCAAAATTATTCACTTGTTTAAATTTATTAATTGTTCATCCATTTAAAATTTATCATTTTTATAATTATTCAATATTATAAAATCTTTATATTCTGGATATGTGTATACTATTCAATTTCAGTTTTATAAAGCTGTATTGGTCATCGCAGGTGGTGTTCTTGGACCAAATTTTTTTACTCGAGTATGAAGAAAAATAACAGAAGTACAGAAAACTATTAAACACGAGAAAATATTTTATGTTTTTTATTTGTATTTAAAATATTTATACAAATTTCAAAATGAAATATCTTATTTATTTTTCAAAAGTGTACCCTAGAGGCCCTAGATGATAAAGAAGATGAAAATTTATGGCCAAATGATCATTTGAAATATGTATTAGGTGAGTATAACCAAAGTAGAGTATGATATTGACTTGAGAAAAATATCAACCCCACAAGGTATTGTTCATAATCAGGGTATACTCAAGCCACTCAGAACCCCAAATACAAATCCCTTAGGTTGAAGCAATTGATGAAAAAAATAGATTCATAGGAGAATAAAAGAATTAAACTAATCACTGAACATTTCATGAAATCTATGTTAGTTAGAAGTCAATCACTTCCATTAGAGGATGTTAATATTATTGATTTATATATGGTATCAATGAAATATTTATATGACTCCTCGAGTGATTAAAATGAGGTACTTAGTGGTAGTAAATTTTATGGTGATGGTTGTGATGATGATGTTGAAGCTGAAACAATTTATGACGATGTTATTGCTGCTCCAGATGATGTTATTGGTGATGAGGATGTTGCTAATGCTGATAAGGATGTTACTAATGGGGATGAGGATACTAGTGCTAGGGGAGATATTGATCTCATCCATTTTTTACTTAGAAATAAGAAGTGTGGAAGTAGTTCAATGAATTTAATTGATTGGTTGTATAGATGTATACTATGTTTTCGTATTTTAAATTGTTTAAAGATTATTATAAGTAGTTGGTGGAATTATAAATATACAATATTTGTACTTCATTGAATGTGTAATGTGTGTTTTATTTTATTTATAGGTTCTGGATATAGAAGAACTATTATTGTTTCCAAATATAGATATCTACTTTTACCCACAATTTAGAGAACTCTGGGTATACGTTCTCTACTAGTGTAATCTATACCCATAGATTGGAGAATGGTGGGTATACGTATATACCCACGGTATTGGTTAAACAATGGATATGATAAAATCACTAGGTCTTATAGCAACTGTTTATATAGAAATCAGGGGTATTATTCTATACCCATGCCTCCATAAACAATGGTTCATAAATACATGTGTATAGCCTATTCCCAGGGTTTTTTGGGATATACCCATGGTTTAAAACTGTAGGTATATAGTTCTTTTCCATTATTTCCCATACACATGAGTGATGTTGACGGTTCCTATTTGAGGGAAGAAGAGATGGATTAACTTCATGCCTTTGACATAATAAAATATCAGTATATTTTAGAAAATTCTTTTATTATATCATATTTATTTAATAATAATTTAATGAGGTGGAGGAATAAATGAAATAAAAACACTCTTAGGCGAACATTACCTCTTCTTTGGGTAATCCTCTTGGGTTTTCACCAAAAACCATCCTAGGATGAATTTATGATAAAATTAAGGCTTATATGAGATGATGAGGGAATTATGGACGTTATTTTGGTAGGTATTGGCTAATCTAAATTATTTTTTATCTCAATATAAGAGATTATAGGGGTGGAAGTTTATAAGAATTTTGAGTGGCGCACTTGTAATTTTTCATAAGAAAACGGTGTGCCCGCATTTTTCTCTTTCCACAAGGCTCCGTAATAAATCATTATCAACTCTAGAAGTGAAATGTAAAAACTATGGCCATATAATGGGGTTTAAATAAAATTTGGGTCATTTGAAACCCTTATCATCTTAGTATAACCTCGGGTAAACCCATATTTACCATAACCGTGGTAAATAATTTTTAATCTTTTTACTATTCATTATGGTAAAAATATGTGTTGATTGTATTATGTATTATAAATGATTTTGATTCCAAATTTAGAATCCATATTTCCAGACTTTATTTTCATAAGTGGAAAACTTTAATTCAACATTATATAAAAATTTGCAATAAGAAAGAAATTTTCCAAAGAGAAAATATTCTTAAGTTTCAAAATAATTTATATAAAAAATCAGTACAAAAATAATTCCAATAGCCAAAATTAGATTAATTGATATATAATTGAGTTAATATTTATTTTAAATAGAATTTAAATATATTATCCTTATAAATTATTTAATTTAAAATATTTTAATCAATAAAAATAGATATTTTTTCCATTAATAAAAAAATCAATCTTGATAGAAAAATACCAAAATTTCACCCTATTCTAATTCACATACGATTAATTCAAATGAATTTATTTTTTCAAAGTAAAATTCAAAATGTGTAAAAAAATTAATTTATCATCATTTAAAAAAAATTGAGAAAAATATTTTTTTCAAAAATAGTATTTTTGAAACATATAAAGGCTGTAGTGAAAACTAAAAACTTTTTTACTAATATATCTTCTCTATATAAAAACATTATTATTAATATTTATAAATTGGTTATTCATATTCGTACTACCAAGTTTAAAAGTTATTTAATCACGCTCATCTTTTAATAATTATATTAATTGTTTTTTCATCATGTTAATGCTAGGTTTTTAATGTTACATAATCAATCGAAAAAACAAATTTCTAAGAAATAAATAAATATTAAAACAATTATGGGTGTTACACTCCAACAAAATTATAATAAATTTCACAACAAAAAATAACTCTATTTTTGTTAAATAACTTAGGATACTTATTTCTTCAATATAAAGTCAAGAACCCACTTACCTTCCTCAAATGGGTGGTTTCACCAAAAATCTTTTCCCAGGTGAGTAGTCTTGTTTCATAAATATTTTTTAGTATGATCTACCATATTCTCCAATTTTTTCTCATAAAAAAGATCATTCTTCAGTGGTATGACCAATAAGATTCTTATATGTGAAGGGTCATATATATACTTCCTCAATAGGGATACATGGAACACATCATGATATTTAAAGAGGATTGGTGGAAGGGATGATTGATAGGATATCATCCTGATATGATCAATAATTTCAAATGGATTAGTAGACTTAAGGATTAGTTTTCCTTGCTTCCAAAATCTCATAAACTTCTTCTATGGATAAATTATTCTTAACACATTTTGAATGATATCAAATTATAGATCATGCCAGTGATTATCAGTTTAGTTTCCTATCCACTTTGTGTTGCTTGTATGTGTTGTTAAAAGGATCTAAACATCTCTAAAATTTATTAATCTTTCATAGGTACCAATATATTTCCATCTCTAACATTATTTTAGCACATTGGATCTCCAGACGTATTTTTATATTGGGGTTCATAAATATCCATCTGAATACTCATGTGAAATATATTATTTTATGTAAAATCAAATAGAGGAAGGTCATGATCCCAACAAACTTTGAAATCAAAAGAAATGTATATCAACATTTTCAATAGGTTTTTCATTTTTCTCTCAGACTATCCATATATCATATGGTGATACATAGTGAATGTAATAAACTGGTTATTTCTTGAGGTATGGAGACTTTAACTTCCATCCTCTTTTTTATTAAATGTCTATATAAACCCTAATGTAAATTCCCATTTAGTTCATAGAGGTATTGGGGGTTTCTAGGGATTTTTCAAATACTAGAACACTACTATTATCGTAAAAAAGGCATGGTGAATGGTTAGAACTAACTATATTGAGCAAGATGCATGGAATTAAAAATCGTGCAATGCATGGGGAGAGAGTTGGAGGATATCATTTGGATAGAGAAAAACTATGTGATTTGGGGAGCATGGTTATGTGGTCATCGTTTCAACTTTAATAGAGAAGTTTTATAGGGTTTTTGCACGGTTCGTCATACCATGCATACAAATCATTGATGTCTCTCGATCCTACAGAATACCATTCATCATTGAATAACAGTTTGTAAAATTAGGTGATCAAACTCTATGATGCCTAATTTTTTTTTGATTTTACTAAACTACCCCTAATTAAATCTATTTTAACATAATTCTTCACTTCTCCTCACGTTTGATAGCCAAATCTTCGTAGCCCATCATTTGGTGACTATACATAGAATCAAGATATTTTTTCCCTCTGACAATGGGATTGAGGGTCTTATATATCATCATATTTTCATCAGTGAGTTCTAAATTCTTTTTTAGTTGTTAATATTTCTTCTTGGAATAGGTTGTATTATTTAGGTGCAAGATAATTTTCCATATTTATAGGTTCTTCATCTATTAGTTGATTTTTTTTTGAAATATAAGTTGTATAAGGAGATGATATTGGATGAGCTATCTACTATGAACCTATAGTAAGTGGTCTTGTTCCTTTAACTTAAAGTTGTGGTGTTTTATATATATGTTTTTGTGTCGTGTATCCAATATTCAGAGCGTGTCCCTTGAAATGAATATTAATCCTTGAATTAAATTGTTAGGGATGAACTATGTAACTCATTGATCCCATAAACGAATGATTATAGGGTGTAGAACATGAAATTGAAACCACCCTAATGGGTCTATGGTCAAATTAAATAGACAATTATGATTGTATATTAATTTTAGAGACCTTTTTGGTGAGCCCCTTTACCCCTTTTCATGGGATGTTAACATTAAATTGTCCTTTATAATTGAAATTAGTTACAACTAGAATTGTGATATGAATTATAATATGGAATTAAATAAAAAAGGAATGGATTACATGTCCCTAGGATATGCCTTGTAATTTATTATTAAGATTTAATTTCTCTTTAGATTGTAATTTATTCATTAGATGTTAATAGGAAATCCTTCTATACTTTTCCTATTCCTTGAGTCACCTTCTGAGGTGAGAAATAATAGATATGAAATGTTAGGAACATGATCTAATTAAATAAAAGTGATTAAATGAAATTAGATAAATACTTATATGCCTTGGGATACACCTGTATTCATATGTAAATTCCAAGGACATAACCATTTGGATTTGACCTTACTTATGTCCCAGTGAAATTGGGACTCCATATTTGGTTTTTAATTGATGAAAACATTGGGGATGACTATTATATATCGAGTTGATCTTGGATTCCAAATTAGAAATACCATGAAAGGTCTCAGTGGTAAATTGATCATTTATGCCATGGGTGCTACTTGGGCTCCCCTAGTGAACTGCCGATGATGGACTTGAATAGAAGAGATATTATACCACACCAAGAGTCACACATGGGATCTTGTGAGGATAAACATGGATGGGATTGTAGGGTGTCAGTTTATATTATACCAAGAGAGATAACTATATTCCAAATCAGAAATTCTAATGATGGGCTCAGATTTAGGACTTGATAATTGTTGAAAGAAAATGTATGACATGTCTGCCAATCCATAGCACAATCTTGGATTTGGTCTTTGTCCAGATCTTTATTGATGACCAATTTAGGCATCCTTTGACCATATTACCATGAGGGATTCTAGGAATTATTCTAGGACTTGCGACTTACTTGAATGAGTTTGAATGATTAAATTAACTTGTTTATAAATGAGAACTGGGAATTTATATGATGTTTACATATCTTACTACCTTTATATATTGTATTACTGCATGCACAATGTGACTAATATATAATCACTAAATAAAAAGAACTAGACCTTAGGAGGGTTGCCTACTAGGATATAATATCACATACTATTCATTCAATCATTAGTTACCTGAATAGACTATACAATTGTGGGTATGGATAAGGATAAACGACCTACTATAGGTTATTGATTGTTATTGAGGAGTATGGGATCATGGGACTGAGTTGAGGATCATGATTCTAGCTATATATTTTCTCATACATCAAATTCAGTTACATGTCTGGTATATGAAAATTTATCTCACTCTATATGGTTTGTCAACCTCAACACGTAACAACACCCCATGGACTCCCAATAATTGCCTAGATATACTCATCTCAAACACAAAGTCTCATGAGGTTCTAGCCCCATGTCCTGAAATCGGATTCTATTCATTATCTCTAACCATAACATGAAACTAGGATAGCATGCTCTATGTGCTTATCCATCCATGATGGAACCTATCCAAGAGATTCACTCCATCAAGAACAACCCTATAATTCCTAATGGTATGTCCGAGAGAACGTACTCCATCAATAATGTCTTACTAGGTACACATCTAGTGGCTAACCCCAAAGGTCATTTCATTGCTACCTCATACCCAATGTAGGCTATGGAACCCAAAATGGAGAGTCCCCCCTCTCACCACTACACACAGTTGAGTGATCACAACTCCAAACTATGATCCACATTCATCCTCTGTAACAAGAGAGAAGAGAGGGACTCGTACCTTTCCACTGCCCCATAGTTGAGGGAGTACTGCTCCTAAACTAACCCAAAAATCCGATGTCACTCCTATATAAAATGTATCATGCATAATTCCATCAAGGGAGAACCAACTAATATCTAGGTATCATTCACATCAAGTGGATGGTCCTGTTACTCATAACAATATCCAATAGCCGAGGGAGCACTAACTCTAATGGAGGGAAAGCTCCCCATGTTACTCAGAGATGGGGTAGAATGACTCCATAAGTTAGGACCCACACCATGATCCAACAATGGAGTACTAATAATGAAGTAACCACACCCTGATAAGACTAGAGAGTATGAATTCGTTAATCGAGGACCTACACCCTAAATCGGTTGGGGAGTACAACTCAGTGACAAGAGGACCCGCACCCTGGAAGGATAGGGAAGTACCACTCTACCAAATCATTCCCAATGGGGGACCAACACCTTTACATGATAGAGGAGTACCAACCCTAGGATTTAGGAGCCACTCCCTAACATGGAATTGGAGTCTCGACTCTACCGAAACTACACATATGGAGGACCCACCCACTAGAATGAGAGGGGAGTACCAACTCCGATAATAAAAATCTTTCAACCTACCCAGTAGGAGAGTACCCACTATATATAAACATAATATATGTTGGAACCTCACCCTATTATAATATGTGAGTAATGACTCAATGGCTATAGTACCCTCTCATGAGTCCAACAGGGGAGTATCCACTCTACCTTTACAAACGTCATGGAGAAACCCGCACCATAGTCCATTAGGGGAGTATCACCCCAAGAGGAAACTAACCAAAAGTAATGAACCTACACCCATTAAGGGGAGTCCCATCTCTACCTAAGTAGATAGTTATGGAAAACCCACACCCTAGTCCATCAGGGGAGTAATAGTCCTAGTGTCTCTCTACATGAACCGCACGGATATCCAACATCGGCTCAGTATATATCCACAATTTTTTTTATCGATTAATTCCCCCTCATATCTCAAAATCAATAATAGATTCAAATATCATATTATAAATTGAAAACTACTTAGGATAGATTACTCACAATCCCAAATATGATTCCCATAGGAGATAATATAGAAGGAAAAATATCCCATATGGATCTTCTAGGAGAACATGGCGTGCATTCGGACACACATGGAATGTGAGTCCACCCATGCACCTGCTAATGTTTGTGATATATATGGGTTACAACCCATGAAAGGGTAAAACACAATTAAAGGAGGTACAAACTATGTACCTCTTTACTTGTCCCCTGGCCATGTTCATCTTCTACAAGGACTGACCGACCGTGCACCTCACATTCCTTGTATCCCATACTACACTGGGAGTTCAGACTAAACGGACGCCTTCCCATGTAGTTTACCCATTTGTTCGTATACAATATATTGTGTCCATGTACCATACCCCATTTCCATCTACCATTCTATGTGTTAGTACACATCTATGTAGTTCTACACGACGCACACCATCCATGTCCATGAATCACACGATTTAGGGAACTACATGGAATTTAACCAGTGTAAACAATGTTTATTACCTAAAGTCCATCTTCCATGAATATGGATAGCTAAACAGTGTGTGTCACTTAACTACATTCCATGTAGATCATTTTTCCCTTTGATAATCACCTCCAAAACCCTATATTTTCTGTGGTTTATGATGAAACTTGTAGATAAACCTAGAAGGGATCTTTAGAAACTGTATATGGTCTCTAGAACCTTAAAAAGTGCATAAACAAGGGGATCAAGAAAAAAAATCCTCCTACCTCATTAGGAAAATTACAAATCTTTGGATGAAGAACAATGACTAGATCCTTTTTATTCTTGATATGATGATGATATGAGTAAAAACCCGAGATTGGTAGCACGCCATTGCATTGATATGGCGTCAGTTCGTCATCACTAATGGGTGAAGAGGATATGAGAAGTGTGTATCTACTTTGGGTTGTGCACACCAATCATGAGGAGAGGGGATTAGGTTTAGGAAATTCATTAAATTTTATTCAAATAATTAATTACACCTCATAATTCCTCATCAACTCACCTACAACCTAAACATATGACATCGAAAACATTATGTCATGCCTAGGGTAAACACAATGTTTTAAACTCAACCTCAGTCTTAGAAATATAATCTAAAACTTTGAATGGGAGTTTTTTATGTTTCAATCAAAACTAATCAGACAAAAAAAATATTTATTATTTTTAATATCTACGCAAAGAGGATTCTTGGGCCCCAACTACCCGCACCGACTCAACATCCATCTAAGAAAAAATTTTCTGAAATATTCAAAATTCCTTTAGTTTAAAACATGAGATGTTATATTCTCTCCACCTGATATATTTTCATCCCAAAAAATATAAATCATAAGAACATGGGAAAAAATGACCTCCCCTTTGGGAACCCATGATAGCAAGCTCACCATGGATTCTTATGTTGTTTAGAAGAATGCACATAGAGGAATAACCTAGATCAAGCCAATTTCATGTTCAGATTTGACCAGACAAATGTTCTGAAAAAAATGATAAAATGTATCCTTAGATGTGAAAAGTGGGAAATAACCAAGTACCATTATCCATTTTCATTTATGGGAACTAGCGGTAAACCACCTAGCTGACCTTGAAAAAATACCAACAGAACCCTGTTGTACTCAACCACCCACAGATGGGTTGCACAACATCCTCCTCACAAGTTTTCTGATCAAGATCAATGATAAACACGTGAGGGTATTGACTAATTAATCAAGGCTTCCCATGAGTAAACACTAGATCGTACAAGGCCCTTTATCTACAAACCTCATGTTGGACCACATCCCATCTAAATGGAAACACTGCCACACCAACTAATAGCATTCCAAAATAGCATGGATGGTAGGAAACCAATCCAGAATTTTGAAACATTATAGGCTCCAACTCTATCACTAAGGAACAATTATAAGCAAGGATGTACCTCTCATGAGGCTACCAAGATAAAGGGGTTGAGAAGAAAACTCTACTGGAAAGACCATGACCTACTCCGATAATTCGTCACATAACCTTTCCTTAAACACACAAGTATAAGGAACCCATCCACTATACCTCGATATTGTCCTCTTTGGGATACACTGACTCACCTATATGGTTCTGATCACATCACAAAAAAATATCATGGTGTTGATAGAATCCCCGATCCTCATGATTTCGATGCTAAGTAAAATTGCACCAAATACCTCCCCTGTGAGTCATGTACAAATGTGATTCAAAACACATTGGGGTACTCATTAAAAACGAAGTTCTTCACCAACACAAAATGGGTCTTACAGATCTTTTTGTTGCAACTACCAAAATGGGGTTCCATTGAAGACTCACATCTCCCTGCTTAAACCTTGAGTATAAGTGGAAAGAAAAGATTACACAAAATAGTTTCTAACAATTTCTAATTTAGAAATTATAAAGGGCATAAGAGATACCTTTATTCATCCTCAGAGCTTTGGGGTCAAAGGCCTCTACAGCTTGCAGTTGTTGTTGCCCACATCCTCCATCTCCCTGATACAGTTTGGGACCACCTGGGGGTGGGGGGGAACCTCTAACTGACTTCCACCTCATTCTTCTCTTCCATATCCTTCACCTCATTTACCACATTGCACAGATCCTTGATCCAAGAACTATCCGTGCCAAGGTGGCCTGTTAGGATTAATCACTTCATCATGGTGGGTAGGACAGTCACTGACAAGATGTCCCCAACCATCGAAAGTGAAAAACTTCCTATCCTATGGTTGACCATATCCTGGATGGTTCTCCTGCACTATAGATCCATAGGTATTTTTCTAGGTATGGTTATTTCTCTTATGCCACAATCCTATCACGTGTTGTCTACTAACCCTTATAGACACCTTATCCTCATGACCACTACTTCAGAAAACATCCACCAGTTCCTTATCTAGAAAACTCTATATTAGAACCAATATGATAATAAAGGTGGTTGTTTAAAAATGTTGTATTTTTTTGTAAATGAAGTCTTTTAAATAAATAAAATCAGATCACTTTTTATTTGGTGAAAATAAAATTGATTATTTCTTTCAAAAGAATCGGACTCACTTTGTCCATCATGATGATAAATAGTTATTTGGGTGATATGGTTCTAATCAGACTCAGCTCTAGTTTGGAATGAAAGGTAAAGTATATTGTTAAAATTAAATGGTAATCACATTCACTCATAATTCTATGTGAAATTTTTGGTTATTTTTATCGATTATAGTAGTATCTTTGAGTACGATTAATGAATTGTGATGATTCTTTTCTTATTATTAATTCACATAAAGAAGAAGTAATTTATGAAACATATGATGCAATATTGATGAAATAAAGGTGTATTAAAAAATATTTTCATGATTGAAAAGACTAGTGACTAGATTTATCGTTTCCAGTTGGAAGAGAAGAAAGAGACTCAGTTGATTGAAAATGAATCATTCCCATGTTTATCATATCCAGGTAAAATTAATGAATCAAGGTTCTGAAGATCGTAACTAGAATGATCATACCCAGGAAATGATACTTAGAAAGATCATACTCTGGATAATTATACTCAGGCTGTGAAGGAGATAAAATAGATTGAAATATTGGAATGTTACAATATTTTCAGATTCATGTCTAATGATGTAGAAGTTGTTCTCAAATAAATTTTATGTCATGAATAATTTCAAGATACATGAACACATTTATGAATAAAGGAAATTACTAAAGGAAAAGATAGATGAAATCTGATTTGTTTCCAAATTTCTTCATCATGTGGGTCAAGAGTTGAACTAATTTTTTTCACTAAAAGTAAATTTCTCATGTGGGTCCAGGGAAGAGTTGAAGAAGATGGTTTTCTATCTTATCTAGGTCAAGATATAAAGTGATGAAATGAATGATAATATGTGTATTTTATTTTTTTCAAGAGTCGTTGTATCAAAATTGAATTGTTTTATATTTACAAATGGGTCTAGAGAAGAAGTGGTGAAGTAAAACTATTTTGAAAGAAGAGTTTGATGAATTTTCTCTCAAGGGGAATATTTGTATTCCAAATAATTTTTGTATTTAGCATTCGTATTTGTATCCATTTTTTTGTACATTTATATATTTCATTGATATAAGAAATCATACTCAGAAAATTTCTCGAATTTAATAGAAATTGGAATGGAAATTGAAATGAAAGTATGAAGAATAACTAAAGATTATATAAGAATTGGGAGGCTTCAAAAATAGATGAAGAATTGAAAATACAATCGATATTTTGGAAAAAATTGAGATTTAGGTGGATTTTATTAAGTTGAAAAATTTTGGGCTTCCTGCCAAAGCCACTCAAGGATCACCTGTAAAATTAGAAAAGTACATTTTACTTTTCTGATGACCGATGAAATTTTCATGAGATTGAAGATCCATGCTTTATAGAGAAAAACAATGTTTCCGTATTCATTTTTGTTGAAAATGTTTTAATGGAGAAGTGATAGAGAAGAGAAAAGAACCCAATGTCACTCTCATCTTGTCATCGTAAATAGTGATTATCATACTCAACTGATTACCATATTCATCTTGTCAATCATATTTGGTTGATCTTCATATCATGCTGGATAATTGGGTTTAGGGTTTTCATAATCAGATATCTATACTGAGGAATAATCATATCGGGATAATCGTAAATATTTTTCTACACTTGGAATTGAAGTGGTTCTTATTCATCTATACCATATTGTGTTGATGTCATATTTTTTATACAGGGAAGAATCGTACCTAGAATAATCATACTGAGAAGTATCAAACTTCAATAATCATACTCAGAGGGAACAGACTGATAAAATCAGATAGATTTTTACAAAACAAAGTCCTTGAATTTCTTACCTTCTACTAGGTAAGAAATTGAAGAAGTGTTTTTCAATTGCATACATGTGTGTAATTGAAAAGAAGAACATGTCAATTGCATTGTTACAAAATCATTGTATTACCCTATTTTTTCTAATAGATTGAACATGTACTATTATATTGTTTACATAATTCTACATGAGTGAAAGTGTATTTCCTACTTGGTGTAATCTAAGGATTTTTTCCCAGTGGGTTTAGTGGTATTGGATAATTTCAACACTATACCAAGGAAATATTTTTTCTTACTTAAGAGTGAACCATATAAATACTTATGTTCATATGGATGTGTGATGAATTGTTTTCAGTAGCCACTATAATATTTAATAGGAAGATAAGGTTTTTTCAATTTAAAAGAAACATAAAAGAAAAATTATAACTGATTCAACCCCTCCCCCTTTCAGTGATACAGTCATCCTAACTATGCTCTTTCAACTGGTATCAGAGAGAAGGTTATCTTTTCTTATTCTTGGATGATGGAGATTTTGAATTGTGTGAACATTAAAGGTATTCTTGTTTTCAATGAAATTAATTATCATATCTAGAAATATATAATGTTTCTTTATCTTATGTCATTTTTATTTTATGTTCTTGAAGCTGCAATTAATGGGTTTCCTCCTAATTATATTAATACTCCTCTTACATTTGTTGATAAGAAGAATATAGAGAATGATAGAAGAGCCAAAAATGCTACATTATCATAACTCTCTAAAGTGATTTCTTAAGAGTGAAAGGTGTTTCCACAGCAAAACGTATATGGGATAAATTTTAATCTTTATTTGAAGGTAATATAAAAGTGAGGAAGGAAAAGTTACAAAAATGGAGATGTAAATATAATGATTTGAAATGTGTGAGCATGAATCTGTTGAGGAATTAATTACTAGGTTAAATTACATTGTGATTACTATCATATTTCTTGGTCAAAAGTTTGATGACACTACAGTTATTGAAAATATCTTGAGTATCCTTCTGAAAACTTTTGATGCAAAAGTATCTTCAATAGAAGATAGATATCCTGAAACATTATCTATTGATAATTTTCATAGCACACTCATTACTTACGTAGTGAGAACAGAGAATCCTTTGAAAACAATAACAAAAAAATGATAGAGAAATGTCTTTCAAGGCTACAATGTATGAAAATTCAAATAATATTCATATTAAAGATGAAGTCTATGAATCTGATTCTGAAGATGTGGTATGAAAAAATTCATGAAAACATTTTATCCTGATTTTACAAAATTATGAAAAGAGGTACAGATAAATATAAAGGGAAATATTACTTGAAATTTTTTTAATATGGAGTTATTGGGACCTTTTTCTCCAACTGTCCTTCATGAAATAAAAAAGAGGATAGTAAGTAAGAATAAATAATTCTAATATGATCTTGGAAGAAATAGGGAGAGAAATTAAATTTAATTCCTTGTGGAAAGATAATAAATTATTCAATTCCAAAATAAGAAACTTATTGTCTAAAGATGAATAAGAAGAATGCAGTGATACTGAACCCAAAATATCAGTTGAATGTGTTATTGAAAATACATTTATTGGAATAGTGAATGATGAATAATTCAGAATAATTTTTTTTGAAGATGAAGCAACTTAACATAAACATCATTTTAAAGAAGAGTTGAAATAATTTCTGAGAAAGATTATAAGGCTTGAAAAGAAAAACAAAAAGTCAGAAGATGAATGTTCCTTAACAGGAAATCAAGAATATTGTGTTGATAAGATGGAAATCCAGATAAAATAGAATGATGATTTGAATAAATATCTTGAAGAAGAAAATAATAATCAGGGGTATCTTGAGGTGAACCTGAAGGATAAAAATAAGATCATTTGGAACATGTCCACAAAAAATGTTCAAAAGATGAACAAAGAAATAATTTTTTTGAAAAAACTATCTCTAAATTTTGTGAATGTTCTAAAAAGTGGAATCTTGATATGAACCCTCAAAATATATCTTAAATTACTGAAAATAATGATAGAATTGACTCTAAAACGAATAAATCTATGAATTTTTTTATGTGTCTATGTCAGATAATGTTCAGAATTTAGAATCCTCAAATAATATTGTGTCCAAATAAGTTTTTAAAAAATCTGAATTTGGAAATGTTTCAAATATTTGGGGTTTTGATGTAGCTGAAAATAAAATTAAGTATCCAATATATAATAGAAAGGTTGGTGGATCATTAAATAAAGTGAAGAAAGTTGTTGAGAAACATATTCATAGTTCCAATCAATATGTATGTTTCATAGAAACAAACTTCTTCTATGGTTGTTCCTAGTGTTTTGGTAGATTCATATATACATCTAATATGTGTTGGTTAATACAAAAAAAATATTATAATTCCATTATTCATGAATGGTATAGGTTTTGGGGGACTCAATTCCCATAAAAAACATGTCTAAGAAGATTATTTTGAAGAAACCTGAAAAGGTTGGAGTAATGATTGTAAATAGGTTCTAACCCCTAGAAACTATTTGTGAAAGATGTGAACAGCCTAAACATCTTGAGAATGGATGCCTTCTTTTTTTACTATCACAACAAAATTTTCTTAATAATTCTCAAAAGATGAAGGAGATGAATTAAATGGGAGAAGTAAAAGTTCTTATTGTTAAAACTACTTCGAATGCAATAAAAGTAAAACAACCTTGGATTCTTGATAGTGGGTCTTCTTCTAATATGATAAGAGATTTAAAATTGTTGAAGAATTTGAAAGTATTCAACGAATAAATAGTGAAATTTGGAAATGATGAATCCATGAAAATGAAAGGAGTTGGATCATCCATTATTGGGAAAGAAAATATTAAATCCTAGAAATTCTTGAATGTCAATAGGCTGAAACAAAATTTCATAAGTGTTTCATAGTTATGTGATGAGGGTAACAAAGTAATCTTTAGAAAGGATGGGTTTTTTGTGAAAAGTTAGTAATATGGAAAATTTTTTGTAATAGGGAAACCTAAAAAATGGAAACTTGTATCAGGTTGGTGAAATACAAAACACACGTTACCCGACTATGGTTGAAGAGAATCAATTATGGAATAAATGGTTGGGACACATGTGTCAAAGAAACATGATCAAGATATCAAATAGAGATAGTGTCTAACACATTCTTGATTTTCAAAGAATAAGATATTGATGTTTCATTATTTGTTGGAAATGAAGGATTACAAACTCAGTGCATAAGAAGGTGTATATTTTTTCAAGAAAACCCCTAGAGTTGATTCAATTCAATATTTTTGGGCTGATTGGAAAAATTAAAAAATAGAGAAAAGTATATAATAATTATCATTGATGATTTTACTTTAATTACTAGTGTTATGTATATGAAACATAAATAAGATGCTTTGAAAATGGTCAAAAGTTTTAGAAGGAAGGCAGAGGAAGAATGTGAGTGTTACGCAAAGAAGTTCAGAACCGACAATAGTGATGAATATAGTAGTGAATAATTTTAAATTTTTCTATAGAAGCATGGATTTAAACATGATTATAGTTCCCCATACACCCCTCAAAAAATGGGCTTACTAAAAGAAGGAATATAATTTTTGTGGAAATGGGAAGAGCCATGTTACTTTAACATGGTATTTCTCATTACATTTGGAAGAAATCCATGAGTACTGTTGTTTAAATCCAGAACTACTATTTATATAGACTCAATAAAATTTGACTCCATATGAATTATTTTATTGAATAGGTCCATATTTTAAATAGTTAAAGGTGTTCAAGAGTCCATTAATTATAAAGAAGAAAGGTGGAAATCTGGAGAGTTTGAGCATAAGGGTGAAGTTGGAATATTTCTTACCTATGATTTGGAAGGAATAGGAAATAGATACTTCAATAAAGTTAAAAAATAATAATTTTTTACTCTGTTGAAGTGAAAATAATTAAAGGAGGCTATAAATAAATACACATTCAAGCAGAAAATGAATTTGATCAAATTGAATCAAACAATTACAATAAGGATACAAAAATTGTATTCTTAATCAAGAATAATAATTGGACTTAGCTATTTCCAGTATTGAGGATGATATATGAAGATCTCATACTAGTATGAGGAAGCAAGAGGAAGACCAAAATATAATTGGGGATCAATATTAGAAGGATAAAACTTGATGAACAAAAAATGATATTACACATACTTCTTTGTATTCAAAAGTGTAGTCAAATGATCTGATATAATCTTTTGAATATCCAAAATGACATCAGACCATGAAATAAGAGTTATATTAGATCAAAAATAATGATACATGGGAACTCATACCCAAGTCGGAAAACAAAAAAATGGCAAAATGTGGGTTTTCCAGAACAAGACAAATGAAGAAGGTGATGTGATAAGAAAAAATGTAAGATTTATATGTAAATGGTATTCCCAAATTGTAGGTGTTGATTTTGATGAAACCTTTTCTCAAGAATCAAGAATTGAAACAATCGTAATCTTTCTTGCTATCTCTATACAATGAGGCTACAATATCCTTCAAATAGATGTTAAATCAACATTCCTAAATAGTTATATTAAAGAGAAAGTTTATATTGAACAACATTGTGGATTATTTTTATGAATTAAGAATGTTACGTGTGCATATTGAAAAAATAATTTATGGCCTAAATCAATCTCTAGTTGCATGGTATTCCCAATTAGATAAATTCTTAAGGAAGTTGAATTTCAAGAAATGAAGTGTGGATTTAAATCTCTACATCAGAGATATTCAAGTGTATTCCATCGTTGTGATTGTTTATATTGATGTAGTTTTCTTTGTTGGGAATGATAGAAGAAGTTTTGAAAGGTTTTCTAAAGAAATGAAAAAGGTATTAGAAATGACCATGCTGGGGGAAATGAAATAATTTCATAGGTTACAAATACAACAAAGGAAGGAATTGTTTTTTGTTTCTCAATAAAATTATTCTAAGAAATTTATTAAAAGTTTTTAAATGAAAAACTAAAAACCTATTTCTATACCAATTTCAATGGGAATAAAGTTAACCAAAATATGGGGAAGGAAAAGAAGTTGATCAGAAAGAGTTTTGATAGTTGAAAGGAAGTTTTTTGTATTTTATTTCCTCAAGGTCTGACATTTTTTATGTTGTTACCGTATGTGCAAGATTTCAAAGTGATCCAAAAGAATCAGATTTACTTATAGGAAAATGAATTCTTAGATACATAAAATTCATAAAATAAAATTCTGAATTAGGTATCGAAGCACATATAGTATTGATTAGTTTGGGTATTCAGATATTGATTGCACTAGAAATGTTTATGATAGACAATACATATCTGTTGTCATATTATTTATAAGAAATAATTATGTTATTTTCCATTCAAGGAAACAAAATTTACCATCTCTCAATACATATGATCTCGGTATGTTACTACACACAATCCACTACTCAACATATGTGGATGAAATCTCAATAAGAAGATTTACTTATTGAAGTAAAGTTACCCTTTCTCTTAGGTTGTGATAATCAAAGTACGAGGAGACTCACCAAGAGTCTAGTTAAATATTCTAGATCAAAAAAATATTGATATAAAATATCATATCATCAAAGAGCATTAAAATAAGAAATAATTGAAGCTAGAATTTATTCCAACATCGGAACAGGTTCCATAAATCTTTAAAAAAACATTAATAGAATGAGTAATTCTCTGAATTGTGGGTTATCATGGGTTTCCAACCTTTTTTTAATCATGGTTTTGGTATTTGATTTTATCCCCTCTCACAACTTACCTTGGGATATTATTATCAAGGGGGTAATTGTGTCATAAATCAATTTATTTCAAATAAAAAGAGAGATTTATTGGTACTTTGTGAATTCTATAATGTATTGTGTGATAACTATTCAAACTATTTTTTTGAGTGGTTGTTGGAAAAAATTTGTTTTTTATTCCATAGAGGATGATAAAAAGATGAGGTTGCAGATGATATGAAGAAGAAAAAATGAAAAATGTAATATAATCACTACTTTTGAGAGTATGGTTTTGTTATTAATTATTTTTATTTCTTATAATGAGTTAGCTCACATTGGCTTTGAATTACTGATAAGTAATACATTTATAGAGGAAATATAGGTTAGTGATTTATGAAACTTTGTTGAACACAAAATCCAAAGGTTGATATTGTTAGGAAGAAGCTGCTGATAAATGTGGATTTTTTCAAATGTTTTCTTTTGTCCTTAAGGAATCTTTTTAAGGAAAGAAAACCACCTCACTATGTGTTTATTGAAAATTGTATTGATGTTTTTTTTAAGATAACCAAACTCAATTTCTCTTCCAAAATGAGAAAAATCTATTTGGAAGAAATAATTTGGATCAAACTCACCTCAGGTCTAGAATGAAAGAATAATTATCTTACTGACAATGAATGTTCATCAGATTCACTCTATATTTGGTGTGAAAGATGTGGTTGTTTGGATTGATAATCAGAGTCTCCATGACTAAAATTAATTATTTTTTGTGATTATTTTTTTAATTTTTATTTTCATATACCATTAGTAAATTGTTTAACTTATGATATAATCTTGAAGAAAGAAAGGCCAAGTAAAAGAGATGTTTCTAATCAGAAAAGAATTATACCATGATTTATCATATCTAGGTGGAAAATAAGAAAAATATAGTACCAAATGAAAAGGAATTGTAACCAGATGTGTCATATATGGGTGAAAGGAAATAAATAAGGTGCAAAATATCATACTCATAATGATCATACACCAAAAATCATACTCAGAAGGCTCATAATCTTGTCAATCATACGCAGGATGTGAAGGATAGAAAGATGGTGGAAATATTAAAAGTTTTTGATACCTTCAGATTGAAGTTTAAATATGTTGAATCTAGTATCAAATGAATTAAAATTCATGAATAATGTCATGATACTTGCATAAGTTAGTGAATCCCAGAAATTGTTGAATGAAGAGATAGATGAACTCTGATTTGTTTTGAAATGCCTTCATCAAGTGGGTAAAGAGATGAATTGATTTGTTTTTATCTTCAATAATATATTTAATATGGGTCAGGAGAAGAAGAGATTAAGTAGTTTTTTTATCTCAATTTATTCTAGAGAAAAAGTTAAGAAATGAAGCAGATGATTGGTATTTAAGTTTGGTCAAGATATTTTTATCAGAGTTGAATTGTATTGTATTTCAAACATGGTCAAGAGAATAATTGAAGATGTAAAAGTTGTTTGAAATTGAAGTGTGTTCAATGTTATATCAAGGGGGTCGTGTTATTCAAAATAATGATCGTATTTAGTATTTATATTGGAACCCATTTCATCAGACATTTTTATATTAAATAGATACAAGGAATTGTATTGATGAAATCATATTCGTTAAATTAAACTCATAAATTGAAATCAGAGTAGCAATTGAAATGAAATTCTAAAGTAGAAGTGAATACTTTAGAAGAATCTATAATCTTTGATAAGAGTTTACTAAGTCATAATACACACGAAATTTTATGGAAAATTGATATTAAGGTGAATTTTATTACGAGGGAAACTTTTTGGAATTATCATGAAACCCACTTGAGGGTCTCCTATAAATGGTGAAAATTATATTGTACTTTTATAATACCTTATGTACTATTCACTATAGAGAATATCCTCAATTTAGAGAGAAAAAAGAATTTTATGTATTTATTTTTATTGAAAATTATTTGATAGATAAGTGAAAGGGAAGATACAAGATCACAAATCTGTATTTAGGTGGTCATAATAGTCAGGGATTATCATACTTTGTTCATTACCATATTCGAATTTTCAATCATATTATACTGATCTTCGTATTATGATCAATAATTAGATTTAGGATTTTCATACTAAGATTCCTGGAATAAGGAAGAATCATATAGGGAGAATCATCCTTAGTTTTGCATAATAATAATTGAAGTGGATTCGATTAATCTATATTGTATTCTGTCAAATTCATAATTTTCATATTGGGGTGAATCATAGCTAGAAGAATCATACTCAAACGAAATAGACTAGGAAAATTGGACTGATTTTTCTTTACAATGTTCAGGTAATTCTTACCTTAATCAGGGTAAAAAATTTAAAGTTTCTTCAATTGAATAAATTTATATAATGGAAAAGAAGAACATGTAGCATACATTATTACACAAACTTTTTATTACTTCATTAGTACTAACATGGTGCACATGAACTATGGGATTGCTTACATAGTTCTACACGAGTGAAAAGGTATGGCCTACTCATTTTAATCCTAGGATTTTTTTTCTAATGGATTGTGTGGTATTGGATCATTTATATACCATACCGTAGATATAGCTATTATTATTGAATAATGAACCTTGTAAATACATTTGTTTCAATGGATGATTGTTTGAATTTTTTTAGCATGGAATATAATTTTTTATAAGAGGCGAAGGATGTTTCAATTGAAAATAAACATAAATGAACAAGTATCACTGATTCAACCCCTACCCCTCTCAACTAGTAACTTTCACTCTCCACCACCAAAGATCACTATAACACTACAATATTGGTTGGAATGTATAGAGGAATCACAGATTCCTTGATCTCTCGTTGAAATACCTTCTAGAAGGATTGTGCTCTGAAGAATGCATCATGAACCATATCCAAGGAGCATTATGACAAGTCTGTGAACCTCACCGAAAACTTATCCACTGTCTTGATACCTTTCCAAAGTTATAAAATATCTTGTATATAAACCTATATCTAGGTGGATGGGTAAAAATATTCCCTGAAGATCACTCAAACTCATCCCAAGAGAGAATCACCTCATCATGAGTCTATATCACCTGACTCCACCATTTCCCGGATGAAACCTATAGAAGAATCTCTCTTAGGACTACCATCTGATCGGGAGGTGTTCAAAAAAAGAAAAAAACTCATGTGACTTCCTTGAGCCAATAATTTGTTGCCTGCAGGTCAGGATCACCTGGGTACCTCAGACGTCACTGCCTTTCAAACTCTTGTAGTGCACTCATCTTGCTCACATTATTTCCCTAATCTTCTTTTAAAACCTAAAGATAAACATGTGGTGGAAATACCGGTGGACCACCCAGAGGTAACTCTTTAGAATCAGTGACCTGCACTGAAGCCTCATCATGGTGTGTATTTTCATCATGATCAAATCGAAGAATTCACTCTGGCTATCTCCATGGATTTATCCTAAAATAAAATCAATATGTACCTTAGTAAAAAAGTATATATCGGGAGAAGACTCCAGAAGGATGGTAAAAACAAAAAAAACATTCATCTATGATGCATGTACCATTTATTTCCCAGTGACCAGTGTCCTAATATACAGAGTTTGAAAGAAGATTATTATAATCCCGATGATTGGATATATTGGTTTCTGCACGAGGAATTGAACATATATCATGATATAAGAACTTTTAACATCCTAACATTGTCGTTATAAAACCCAAAAAAAGGTCACGACACTATGGTCCCAATATGGAACCCTACTCTAATACAACATTATCATGACCCAACCCAATAGGGTTTAGGATGAGACACCCAAAACTCACCTCCAACAGGCCAGGGGATGGTGACTAGTGATGATAATTCATATCACTAACATGTGAGGCATTGACTATGTACCTTTATGCACACACACATCTCCAAGCGCAAAAAATGTTGAAATGTAAAAATTCAAAGGAAACTGATTCATTCATACATCTATATCCCACAACTAGAGTACAACTGAAGTATTGAAAGAGAATGAATGTAAAAAAATGTCTGGAAAAGAAAGCTATTAAACTATCCAACCTGATCAGAAGGAGGTCATCGCTATCAAGTTCAAATTTCAGAAGTCTCCTTGGACTAAATTTTATAAAACCTAGGTCTGTCCAGCTCACTAAGCTCAACCAACCTTGGGTTCTCCAAAGAATCTATAAAAAGTCATGTGGTCTGCAGAAGACACATAACATGTGTGGGAAAATCCCATGTAGGGCTGAGTATAAAAATATGCAGTAGGTGCCCCAAAAACCATTAAAAATATAGAAAATGAAAAAAAATAGTCTTCTCAACTTAGAAATAGGGAAACCCAATGGAGAGATAAACTCCATCTCGAACCATCCTCATCTATAAATGACAAGTCCTCATGATCTTCATGGGGTGTCAACCCTGACATGTGACAATACCATAAGAAGTCCCAAAAATCACCCAGATATAATAGTATCATACAAAAAATCTCATGTGGTTCCAACCCCATGGCAAGAAATATGATTCTCTTCGTCATCCCTAACCACAACATGAAACCATGAGAACACACTCTATGAGCTCAGCCATCCTAGATTGAACTCGTCTGAGAGATTTACACCATTGAAAACAACCCTACCATTCATAGTGTTCTTTCTGAGAGAATGTGCCTCGTCGAGAATGTATTACTGGTTCTAGATCTACTGCTCATCAAAAGAGGTCCTATCATCTCTACCTTACACCTAGTGTGAGATATGAAAACCTAAGTGAAGAGGCATGACCCTCAACACGATACACAGTTGAGGGTGCACTGATCCAGAAAATGCCCAATGTGCATCCTCTCTAACAAAAGAGAACAGAGGGACCCACGTCTCGCCACTTCCCAGTAGTAGAGGGAGTACTACTCCTAAAATATCCTACAACACCTATGTTTCTCTTGTATAGAGTGTCCCAAACCTCAGTCCATCAATGGAGTACTAACTCTTGTCTAGGTATCGTTAACATCGAGTTGAAGGGCTCACTCCTCGTAACCCTATTCAACAAGTGAGGGAGCTACCAATCCAATGGAGGACATGCTCCCACTATTACTTGGAGTTGAGGGAGTACCACTCTATAAGTGAGGGCATACACCATGATCAAACCAAGGAGTACTACTCATGAAGGACCCACACCATTATAAAAAATGGGAGTATAACCTCATAAATCAAGGACACACACCCTAACGCAGTTGGTGAGTTACATTCAATGACTAGAGGACCCACACCCTGGTAGGACTCGGGAGTTCCACTCGACCAACTAGTTCACTATGGGGGACCCACACCAAGAGGTGGAAGTGGACTACTGACCCCAGGCTTGATAACTCACTCCATGATATGGTAGGTGAGTACAGACTCAGATGAAATAACACATATAGAGGACTCATTCCCTGCAACGACATGGGATTATTAACTCCTATAATAGAGTAACTACACCTTACCCGGTAGGGGAGTACCCAAACTCTCTATACATCATTTATGGTGGACCCAAACCCTGGTTCAATAGGGGAGTACTACTCCATAGGTAGAGGACCCACTCCCTAGTACAATAGGGGATGTCCAACTCTATGTTCAAGAATGTCATGGGGAAACCCGCACCCTAGTCCATCAGGGGAGTAACACCCCCAGAGGAAACTAACCAAAGGTAATGAACCTCCACCCATGACGGGGGAGTCCCATATTTACCTAAGTAGAGAGGTAGAGAAAACTCCCACCCTAGTATATCTGGGGAGTAACAATCATGAAATATATCGACACGAACCACGTTTCCATGTACCTTGGTCATGTGTTTGTAAAAGTGTATGTTGTTTTACAAATCTTACCCAATTCATATCACTTGATCACAAAATTTAGGTCACTATACATAAAGAAACCATGGTACAGGTAATGTAGTCCTAAAATATCATCTTCCCCAAATAGAAATAGCTACATAGTGTTTGACACTGAATAACACGTCGTATAGATAGTGATTAAATTTGGGAATCAACTATGAAAACCCCCTATTTTCCACGGTCTACCCCGAAACCTACAGATCTACCAAGAAGGGGTCTCTCACAATTGAATTTAGTCTCTAAAACCTTTAAAAAATGTGTAATATAGGATATCGATACCAAAACATAAATCTACATACCTCATTGGTGAAATTCAAAATCTATGGATGAAAATGATGCTCAAATCATTTTTCTTCTCAATTTGATGAGGATCTTCATCAAAAAACATGAACGACGACACTTTGTTGCATCAATTCATTGTTGGTTTTTCATCATCAAAGGGATGATGGAAGATGATAGGTGTGATTCTCATTTGGTTTGTGTGAAAAAAAAATGTGAGGGGGTACTAGGTTTAGGAAGTTGATTAAATATTAATTAATTAATTAATTCCACCACATAACACCCCATCAACACACCTCCAACCAAAACTCCGGGCACAAACAGCTATAGGACATGCCTAGAGTAAGCATAAATTATAGACTCAACAATAGTCTCAAAAATCATATCATAGAATCCAAATTTTAGTTATTTATGTTTCAATTAAAATACATATGTGAAAAAATATATTTAATATTTTTAATATCACCACACCAAGGATCCCTGGGCCCCGACTTCCTATGCCGACCTAGCACCCAGCTCCTCAAATATTTTCTAAATTATTCCAAAGTCTTTAGGGTTAAAACCCAAGTCATTAATGTTTTTTTGAAATAGAATGTATCATCATCATCATCGTCGTCTCTAAATTAGATTCAATTAGTTGTGATTTATTTATTCTGGGCTTGTTCATTTATCTTCTATGAGACTGATTTACTACTTCAGCAACCTCTCTATTAGTTTATTTCTATTATTTTACATCATACGGATGAGGTAATAGTCTTTCCAAAAATAGAACCCCACTTCTAGTCGGCATCCTATACAATTTTGGGATATGTACATGAGACCATTTTGCGAAATGGTCTCACTTCACTTTTCAGTGGAATCCAAGTCTAGGATGTTTTAAAGTGGTATCAGATCTGGTTTTCTAGATATCAATATTATTTTTAAATAACATACTAGGATAAGAAGAATATGTAATTTGGTAATGCGTTGTGCTCGGGTGTAGTTATATCACGTATAGGAAAAAAGAAAAATTAACTCGAATTAAATAACTATTTTCTGGAATTTGAATATTACATTTGATTTGATTCCACTATTGGGTGATGCACTTGTATTGTGATTTTATTTTCGATACTATTGTGGGTTTTATTTTAGTGAAACCTGATGATATTAGGGTATTTCATATCCTGAATCATTTCAGGTAATTTACTAAAATCGCATGCCATACATTATGCCATTCCATATAGGATAAATTACTTATTGCATCCTGTTTTGATATATTTCATGATATATATACCTATTTCTATTGTATGTTTTCTATAATGTGTTATGGTGTGGATTAGTTGGGTGCCACAATTGGTTTATGAGGTGTATAACCCCTAATGGATTAGATTTTGATGAATCATTTGGTTCATCCTATTTAAACTGAATTTGATATAAATGTGAAATAAATGAGATGGGGAACAAATGTGGTATTGAAATGGAAATTTAATAGTTTTAGTATAGAACTTGACCCAATCCCAACCTTTATAGTGGGCAGTAGGTACTATCTCCATCTGATATACAATTTGAATGATGTCCAAACCGGACTCTAGGAGCGGGAAGAGGGGTGTGTTCTCATATAATAAGGTTTGTATATACCCATTTAAAATATATGAACTTTTGAGTTGTGGACTTTGAAAATGATTCTGATATGATATGTGAAGATTGAATTTTTTGAGGTATGCCACTGTGACATCCTCTAGTCATATTCCAATAGAGTGGAGATGAAAATACACTAGATGTGGTGTTCAATGGGATAATAGTGAATCCTCTAGTAGTTCCTGCTATGGTACTAGTGATATTATCAAACATAGAAGACAAGGAATATTTCCAAAATGGATTTTTTCAGATTACGTAGATCATTCAAGGATCACCATGAAATTTTCCAACTATAGAAGAGTTTATGCATGAGTTCTACTATCATTTATTGACTATTTGGACCATTTTGTATAGCTCTGTGGCTCCGCACCAACTATGATGGGTGACAATTTATATAAAGATTGGTGATTTGAGAATGGCCTCAGGTATGACATCTGATCATAGATGAAGGTATTTTGGATTACTATTGTTTCTAGAATAGTGAATCAAGTGCTTATTGTAATGTGTAACCTACGATAGGCTAGGGGTGTTAGCTAAGGTGGTTTGGAATCTTGAACCAGTACTACATCAACTAGTAGTAGGATGCATTGTCTTACGCTTACATGCGGTGATATTAGTAGTTGAATAATAGACTTAGGTATCCATGTTATGTGCTACTGGTGTAGTAGACGAGGGAATATGAGGCCACAGTGTATGAGGGACAAGTTGAGTGGCGATCATGTAGCAACATGGGTCATCTATAGCACTTTTGTTTAACTTTTCCTCTGGAAGCCAGTGAGAGAGTTCCTACACCAACTCCTCATTTAGATGAGGGGTCAACAGCTTCACGTCAGGAAGGGAGATGGAGTATAGTCAGTCGATAAGGTCAAGGTCATAGTCCTAGTCATGGTAGAAAGGCCCCATACTTACGACAACAACAATGTGGAACTGCTCAGGATAGCTAGGCAAAATCACAAGTTCATGGTTTAGGTAAGATATTTGTAGTGCAACCAACATATGGGAAGTTGGATCCTACACCTATTGTAGTGAGGGACTCTATTCTCATAGCCTATACTTTAGAATCATCTCTTTTAGATATAAATTTTTCTCTTAGATTTCTATTTGTACCTTTTGTAGAGAGGCTTGGGCTCAATGTTCAATGATTTGATGGTGCTAAGACATGTGAAACTACATTGGGGATCAGAACAGTGGATTCCCCAAAAATGAAGGGAGTGTCCCCTTGAGATTGGTGGGTGTCACTTCGTATGGGCCCTTTTCCCCTCAAGATAACTAGTTTTCAATTCATTCTTAGGATGGACTGTTTGGTTTCCATTCATGATTTCTTAAATTTACATCATCAAAGGGTGACCTTCACATCACCATAGGGTGGATAGTTTATTCTCGGGGGTGAATGGGTTATCCATCCAAGATGAGTTGGAACCGTACGTCATCTCCTGGGCGGGATTACTTCCCAGATTTCGAGTTTATATCGTGATTATCAGGGAACACATCTAGATGATTTCCCTCCATAGGTTGATCATTTAATAGACTTATTCTCAGGATACTTTTTTTGATTATGTACAATTAGGGAGGAAGATTTCTCTATTGAGCTTGTTCTAGGAGCTACACCAGTAATCATTCATATTAATTAGATGGTTACTACTGATATTAAAGAGATCAAGTGGTAGATATATTATTTAGATTAAAAGGGTTTTATCAGACCTAATATTTCTCTTGGGGGTTTGTCTACCCTATTTTTGAAAAATGAAGATGGAACCCTCGGGATGTGTGTGGATGTAACACCACAAGGTTTTAAAAATAAATTGAAATGCATGAAACATTTTTGAAGTATATTTTTAAAAGTGCCCTTTAAAAATAATTTTGTCACTTCTATGATTTTAATTAGAAAAAAACGATCATATATGGTTGTGATCAGTTAGTTATTTGGATTCTGATAGAATCGACTTGTTTTTTAGTGAATAGTAACATACCCATATGAATAGTAATATAAATAGTAATATGAAACTTATGAATAGTAAACCATATTATTATTTTATATTCTTATGGTTATAAGATAATGAGATATTGAATAATTTTTCAAGGTGATATAAAATCTGTTATAGTTTTAAAATTGTTAATTTTGGAATTGCATATGATTTTATTTAAAAAAAAAATTAACTATATATTGATTATTTTTTCAAAAAATGGATTTCATTTTTGAATTTTAAATGTTGAAAAATGGTAATGGTGAATTTTCGGTACTTTTCTAAAATTCATGAATTTTTTATGAATAGTAAGATATGATTAATTACGAAAAACGAAAAATACTTATTTTACTTCATCATAGGTGATGAAAGGATGATATATGAACCCTATTCTAGAAATCACAAAAACTTATTAATATTTGGTGTTACATGTATAAATAATATTCATAGTCGTGAGAAAAAAATATTAAACTAATGATTAAAACATTGTGAAACTCGTCCTTTCCTCCACTATAAATAACCCCCCTCCCTCTTCCTCTCACACCTCTAAAGATTTTATATTTATCTATGTTATGTAAAATATCCTTCAAAAGTCTCTTAACCACATCCAAGACCTTCTTGTCTCACTAAAAGTCCAAAACCAAAGGCCTTAATGAGGATCACATGGAGAATAGATCAACAGGTAAAACCCCTCTTTCAGATTCGTGTGTTTTCTTTTCAATTGATTTTATTTTCATTTACTATATTCTCTGCCCTTTATCCAAGAGGCTTGAAAGTTATAGAATCATATATATTCTTGATTTTATCATGTTTATGGAAAAAATCCTTAACTTACTTCTTTTCATCATCCTCTAATAAAGACACCTTTCGTGATGTGTTGCTTACCAAAATCATGGACGATGTGATTAAAATTTCCATTACTTCCTTCATAACTATTTTTAAAACCATTTTGACAGTTGAAAATTAATTCAAATTGTATTATTTATCCTATTTTATATTATGTAATTAACTTCTATTTATACCATTCATTTATATAATGAAAAAAATTCATGATTTTCAAGGAACCACCAAAAATGATCTAATAAACTATCATTAATGTTTTATTTAATGACTAATCATCATATAAGATAAAAAATGGTTTATGGTATCATTTAATATTAGTTAAACATATTAAAACTATTTCATTCAAATTCTTTAATATAATTTCCATACGACAATAAAATCAAATACAAACCAGCCATGGAAATCATGTAAAGAAGTCGCCAGAAACAATGTAATGAAAACTGTTATTAATTAATGGATGGAATGGTGTTATAAAATGATCATATAAGGTTTTATAAACATTAATATATTTCTCTAATATATTAATTACAACTTTCTAACCATTATAAAGGAGGTCTAAGAACATTTTAAGTAATATGAACCTAAGGTAAGAAATTTTTATCCCCAATTTTCATTCTTTAGGTTAACCTACTACTTCATTATTTATATGGTATTAAAAATTTTTGTGTGATAAATTATTATTATTATTTTTAATTATGTTTATTAATAGTTTATATACATATTTCATACTCCCTATTACATCTCACTTAAATTATATAATATTTGTATGGGTATTTTCTTTTAAAATCGTTGTTTAAAATTATGTTTTACAAAATTCAGAAGCAATGTTTTTATGAAATTTTTCAATTTTTATGATTATGTTCTAGCAATGGAAATTTTTTTATGATATAGGGTGGTACTTATATATCTCTCAAATGTATTGGGTATGTGTTTGTTGGAGGTTGTATGTTGGTTTCCTCAATTTGTAGCTGTGATGGTTACACCATAAGGTAGACATGAGGGTTAAATTGTAAGGTAGCCATAAAGATTATAAATAATAATATAACCATGAGGGTTACAATATAACTAATTAATGACTAAATATAAATTTATTTTTTCAATTTATGTTCTATATTTTTTGTGTAAACCTCCTGGAAATCTCAAGTTTCACATAATAATTTTATATAGGTGAAAAGTATGTAATTTTGAAAATGATTTCATACGTTACAAGTATTCATGGAATATTCTTTTGTTTCCTTCATTATATGTCCTTCACTGAGATTTTTGTGATCATCCAATGTTTTATATTATTTTCCTAGGTTATAAGTATGTGTAAGACGAATAAGTAAGACAAGATAAATGTAATGAATATTGATTAAATAAATCATGTTTTATTTGAAATGTTTTTTATTTTGGAAGATGTAGATATGGGTTTTATGGTGTAAAATACATATAAATATGGAATTTTATGTATGTGTTATGTCCCAAATCTCTAAAACAGCAAGCATTAAAATATCCTCAATGTGAATGGAAGTTAGTTCTTAACTAAAATTCAAGATTATGTAATGTAATAAGGTAGGGTCCTTAAAGCTGGCATCAGAGGTCGCTTTAGATAAATTTAGGGGTTAGGATGATGTTAATAGAATACCATAAATTCTTTTTAAATTATGGTTAGTTTGAAATTATATTTCATTTAATTGTTACCACGTTTCTTTTACAATGATATGTTTGTTCAGAATGGTTTCCGATAAAAGAAACCAGGAAGCTGAATTGGAGAGGCACCAACAGATCAATACCCTTCCAAATCTATAGTATAGCATAAAAGGGATTGTATCCAAGACATTTCTGAAAATAATGACTCATCCGACGTAGGTAATAAATGGAGATGTCATCCACGCAAGAGAACAACCATAGGTACCACAAAGTATTATGATGATAGTGGAACATTTTATGAGATAACACTCTTCTACATTGAATGGTACTTCTAACCTAGAAGAGAATAAAGGATGGAATAAAACTATTGAAAAGTTATTTGATGTTATTGGATGTTTAGGTAATAAAAAGTTAATTATTTCCATCTATCATATTGAAGGAAAATCTAATCAGTGGTGATCAATGGTCAAAAATATCAGGGATAGAGATGAGATTGATTCCTTAGAGTGGGATGAATTTAAATGCCTTTTCAATGAAAAATATTTTCTAAATGTGGTATGACTTATGATGGAGAAGAAATTTTGGAATTTAAGTATAGGGAGGAAGATTAAGAGGTCGTGTGTGAAGAAAAATTCACCCGACTGAAGAGGTATGCTTCAAATATTATTCTGGATCTTCATATCAAAATCAAAAGATTTTAATCAGGAGTTAAACCAATGTATCAATGAGAATTGGCATCACATGAATTCAAAAGTTGTGAGAAACTTTTATGATGTGCTAAGAAGGTAAAACTGGAGTTTTATGATGACTACGTTCACTTTGAAAACAAGGAGAAGAATATTTTTACATGGAAAGTGATGGGTAATAATCAATCAATGAAATCATATGGAATGAAAGTATAGTTCCTAGATTGTGAAAAGTGTAGCAAAAAGAACCCTGGGGAATGCCTTACAAAAACTGGGATGTGATTTTAATCTTTTAAGTTTGGATATATGGATTGATATTGTAATTAAAATTATCCTAAGACTAATATTGACAAAAAAACTATAATGTGATTTCAATGTGTTGAGACGGATCATTATGCAAAAATTTACCCAAAGAGAGATTTGGATGATGAAAAGAATCCAAACAATAACCAGAAAGGAGTAGTGAGATTCATTTCAATTACATCATTATACGACATTCCATCCTATAAATTTGTATCAAGTACCTTGTTTGTTTACTCAAATTTTTCTAAATTTTTTATTGATACAGGGTCTATAGATTCCTTTATTTTTTGAAAAATTTACCGGTAAATTGGAAATATCACCTCAAAAAAGGGGACCAGAACTTATTATTAATACACTTGGGTGTAATGTTACAACAAAGATGAATTATATGAATATTTATATTGTGGTCTATATAATGACTTTACGTGGAAACCATTTTTCCCCTTAGTAGATTTTGATGTCATTCTATGTATGGATTGGATTTTTGATTATCAAGCTAAGATTGACTGTAGATATAATGAAGTTTTTTTCCAAAAATGTTTTAGTTTGTATATAATAATAAACCAATAAAATTAATAACATATCAGGAAGCTAAAAAAAATTGAAATATGGAATTGAAAGTTTTATTTCTCATATTATTGAAAACACGGAAATTGTTCAGATTAATGATGTGCCAGTGGTAACTGAATACCATGACATTTTTCATGATGATTTACCAAATGTCATGCCTGATCACGAAGTAGACTTCACAATTGAGTTTGTTCCTGATGCTAATATAATTTCAAAACCCCCACATAGAATGGATTAAATGGAACTTATTGAATTTAAAGATTAGTTGTATGATTTTATTAATAAAGGAATCATTCGTCATAACACTTCACCATACGGTGCTTCTATTTTTTGTTAAAAATAAATATTATTCCATGAGATATTGCAATTATTATAGAGCCTTGAATAATATTAATATTTATAACAACTATTATTTACCCCATATCAATGATTTTTTGGATCATCTCTAGGGAGATCAGTACTTTTTCAAGATTATTTGATATCCATATACCATCAGTTGATAGTGAACGAGGTAGAAATCTCGAAAACAACTTTTCATTCTAGATATGGGAATTATGAATTTGGTGTTATGCCATTTGGGTTAACTAATAAACCTGTTGTATTCATTGATCTGATGAATAAAATATTTCATGAGTTCTTGGATATGTTTTTGGTTGTGTTTATTTATGAAATTATGAAATTTTCTAAGAGTAAAAAGGTGCATTAAAAGAATCTAAGGGTCGTTTTGAATACCATAAAGGAAATGAAACTATATGAAAAATTAATAAAGTTGTATTTTGGGTTGCAAGAAATTTTTTTTTCTTGTGAAAATTATAAACAAGGATGTAATAATATTTAATACTTTCAAAAAAGTGGTATATAAATGTACTAGACTTACAAATGTTACATATATTCTTTTTTTTGGATTATCAGATCATTACCGATGGTTTGATAAAAACTATGCACCGTTATCTAGCATGATATCTATGTTAACGTGAAAAGGGGTGAAAGTTTTTTATATTGAAGATTTTTCAATTTTTTTAAGAACTGGAGAAGAGATTGGTGAATGCTCCAATATTTTCCTTGCCTTCCTGAAATTGTGATTTGTTCATCTATAGTAATACATCATTGAAGGGACTTGGTTCTGTTTTGATGAATAATGATCATGTAATTTTTTATGCTTCAGGAAAATTAAATCCTCATTAGTTAAATTATAGCACACTTGATTGGGAATTGGCATCTTTGGTTTTTTCTTTAAAAATTTTAAGGAATTGTTTATATTGATCCAAATGTAAAATATATACTAACCATAAACACTAAAGTGTATATTCATTCAGAAGGAAGTAAATTTGAGGTAGTGAAGATGGATTGAATTGATAAAAGATTATGATTTCAAGATCACTTACCATCTAGGAAAAGAAAAAAATTGGCAGATTTGTTGAGTCAAAAAAATCATGCATCCTTAACCATGTTACGTTTGGAGTAGGAATGTTGATTAATGATTTGATTAATTTTGGTTTAGAAGTTCTTCATATAGAAACTTTATCTATTTTGTTTCATGTTTCTATGTAATAACCATTATCAGAAAGAATTAAGAAAGTGTAGAAGGAAGACCGCGAGATATAGAAAATGGTAGAATTGGTGAATATGGGTAAGTTACCAGACTATAACCTTGATAAATATTGTGTTTTGATATTTGAAAAAAGATTATGTGTTCCTTTTTATTCTTAACTAATCAAATAATTATGGGGAAAAGTTCATAGTTCTCCATTTTCAGTTCATCCTGGAATCACAATGATGTACTGAGACCTTCGAGAGTATGACTGGTGGGATGGAATGAAAAGAGATATTGCACATTTTACTGTGAAATGTTTGACATGTCATCAGGTTAAAGAAGAGTGGGTGTTACTAATGGGTTGCTTCATCCTTTACTAGTGCCAGAGTGGAAATGGTAAAATATATCCATGGAATTTAGTTTAGGACATCTAAATACTTCTCGAGGTAATAATCCAAAATAGGTTATTATTGACTGACTAACTAATTCTGCACATTTCCTTCTTATTAGAGATATAATGTCTTTGAATTAGCTTTCTCGACTGTACCTCAAAGGGATTTTCAGGTTACATGGAGTACCTCTTTCCATTGAATCTGACCAAGATCTTTGGATCACTTCTATTTTTTGGAAGTGACTTCAGAATTCATTGGGCACAAAATAAAATTTTAGTATAACTTTTCATCCTCAATTAGATGGGTAGTCAGTACGAACGATTCAGAATTGGAGGATATGATTCGATCTTGTTCAATGGACTATTGGGGAAGTTGGGATCAATATCTTTCTTTAGTTGAGTTCTCTTATAATAATAGTTTTCATTCCAATATACAGATGGAACCATTTGTAGAATTGTATGGGAAGTAGTGTCGAACACAAGAGTTTTGGGATGATTTCATGGAAAAAAAGTTAATGGGACCATAATTAGTATTGTAAGTGGCTGAGAATGTGAAGATGATCCAACAACACATGAGGACAACCCAGAGAAGATCGAAATATTATCCAGAAAATCGGAGGAAATACTTTTCTTTTGAGGTTGATGAGTATGGTTTTCTTATAATATTACCATGGAAATGTGTTATGAGTTTGGGTAAAAAATGAAATCTAAGTCCACGGTTCATTGGAACATATGGAATTCTAGAGAAATATATACTCGTTTCCTACCAAGTAGCTTTTCCTTTGAGTTTATCCCAGGTACACAATGATTTTTATATTTCGATGATGAGAATGTATGTATCAGATTCATCTCATGAATTAATCCCAAAAGCAGTTCAGATAGAATATAACCTTTCTTATAAAGAGAAACCTATTCAGATTCTTGATCGAAGGGAACAATTATTACAGAATAAGGTATTCCACCAAGTATATTTTTTGTGTGGAAACCACATGGTTGAAGAAGCAACATGGGAATCTAAAAATACTATGATGGAAAGGTACCCTCACTTGTTTAGTAAGTAAATAAAATTACAAGGATGCAATTTATAGAAGGTGGGGAGAATTTTTCACCTCAAGGTTTCAAAAATATATTGAAATTCATGAAAATTTGTTTTAATTATATTTTTATAACTATCCTTTAAAAATAATTTTTCCTCTTCTTTGATTTGAATTTCAAAAAAATGGTCATTTATGATTGTCATCAGTATGTTATTTGGATTCTAATAGAACCAACTTTTTTTTGGTGAATAATAACATACCTTATTAATAGTAATATTAATAGTAATACGACCCTTATGATTAGTAAATCATACTATTATTTTATTTTCTTAAGGTTATAAGATATAGAGATTTTGATTAATTTTTCAAGGTGATATAAAATCAGTTATAGTTTTAAAAGTGTAATTTTTTGAATAATGTATGATTTTATTTATAAAGTATATTAATAATATTTAGAAAATTATTTTCAAAAAAAGGAGTTCATTTATGAATTATATATGTCGGAAAATTTTTATGTTGAATTTTTGGTATTTTTTTGAAATTCGTAAATTTTTTATGAATAGAAAAATATGATAAATTATGATAAATGCTAAAAACTTGTTTTAATGCATCATAGGTGATGAAAGGATGATATAAGAATATTTGGTTCAAAATCACATGCACTTATTACTCTTTGGGGTTACATGATTCATGAATATTCATAGTCTTGAGTAAAAATATTAATCTAATGATTAAAATAATATAAAACCCCTTCTATCCTCCACTATAATTATCACCCTCTCCCCCTTCTTCTTTTTACACCTCTCATGATTTTATCATTGTCTAAGTTATGACCAATTTCCTTCCCAAATCTCTTCCCCACGTTCATGATCTTCTTGTCTCCCCAAACGGCCAAAACCGAAGGACAAAAGGAGGATCTCAATGAGAAGAGATCAAGAGGTAAACACCCTCTTTCTTATTCTTCTGTTTTATTTTCAATTATTTTTCTTTTCCAATACACAATTCTCTTCCCATTATCCAAGAGGCCTAAAAGATCCAGAATCTTATATATTATTGATGGTATCATTTTTATGGAATAAATTCCTCAACTTACTTCATCTCCTCCTCCTCTTATAATGACATCATTTGTGATGCGTTGTTTACAAAAATCATGGATAATGTCTTTGCAATTTCCATTACATCATTTAAAAATATTTTTAAAACATTTTTTATGGTTGAAATGAAATTTAATGTTTATTATGTATCCTATTTTATGTTATTAAATGAACTTATATGCATAAAATTAATTTAAATAATGAAACAAGTTCATAATTATTGAGGAACCACAAAAAATTATCGAAAAAATATCATTAATGTTTTATCTAATGACTCATCATAATATATGGTAAAAAATTATAAATGGTAACATTAAATATCCTAGAAACATATGAATACCATTTCATTCCACTTCTAGAATTTCATTTGAATACGACAAGAAAATCAAATACCAACTGTCCACGGAAATCATGTAAAGAACTCACCTGAATCAATGTCATGATGAAACTGTTATTAATTATTGAATGGAATGATGTTATAAAATGAACTTATAATGTGTTATAAACCTGAATATTTTTTAAAGAAATTAATAACACACTTTTAACCAATTTACAGTAGGATTAAATATGTTTTATATAAGACAAACATGAGGTAAGGGGATTATTAATCCAATTCCCATTCTTTGGGTTAACCATCTACTTCAGTACTTATGTGGTGTTAAAATTTATTGTGTGATTTATTTTGTTTATATTATGTTTTATTATATGTATTTATAGTTTATATACTTATTCCATCCACTCTATTAAGTATCACTTCAAATATATGATATTCGTAATGGTCTTTTCTTTTAAAATCCTCTTTAAAATTATATTTTACAAAATTCCAAGGAAATGTTATTATGAAATATTTCATGTGGTATGATTTTGTTCTAGTTCTTGGTAATTTTTTATGATGAACGGTGGGATCTATATCTCCCTCCAATACATTGGGTATGTTTAATATGTAGGTGTTCCAAATGGTTACTCCATGTGTAGCTGTGATGGTTACACCATAAGGTAACCGTGTGGGTTACTTTGTAAGGTAACCATGAGGGATACATTGTAAGGTAACCATGAGGCTTACAAATCATAAGGTAGCAGCAAGGGTTATAATATAAGTAATTAATCCTAGAATATACCTTTATGCTTATATTTATATTCTATATGTTTTGTATGAATCTCATGGAAATATAATGTTTTAAAAAGTAAGTTTATATGGGTGACAAGTATGTATTTTTGAAAATGATTTCATAAATTAAAATTATTCATGGAATAATGTTTTCCTTCCTTATTTATATGTCCCTTACCGAGCCTTTTGTATTTATCCCATGCTTTTAAATGATTTTCATAGGTTATAAGGATTTATAATAAAAATAAGGAGTAAATGTTAAATGTAATGAAGTTTAGTGATAGAAATCATATTTTATTTGAGACGTTTTATATTTTGGAAGAAGTAGAAACCATTTTTATGGTGTCAAATCTGTATAAATGTGGAAATTTGATTGTGTATTATATACCAAATATGTAAAAATATAAACACAAAAATATCCTCAATGATTAAGGAAGTGTATTCTTGAATAAAATTCAAGATTATATAATGTAATAATGTTGGGTTTTTATAGTGGATAATGAGAAATTGAACTTAATGATGGTTAGGAACTTGTATCCTCTACCAAGGACAGATGATCACTTCAACTAGCTTTGAGGTGCTCAAGTCTCCTAAAATATTAATTAGAGATTCCTTTATCATCAGGTGTGTTTTATCACATAAAATATAACTGACACATCCTTTTGAAGCAAGTATGGTATATATGAGCATTTGGTTATGTTTTTCAGTCTCACAAACACTCTAGTGGTCTTTGTGGCACTAATGAACCAAGTCTTCAATACTAATTTGGATTCTTTTATTTCTAGTTTTTGTAGAATATATCTTGGTGTATTCTCACAATTTTCATGACCATTACAAAATACATGAGATCATATTGAATACAGTGAGAGAGAATCACTTATTTTTTTATCCTAGAAAGTACCATATATAGATATATCATATTCATTTCCTGGGTCACACCATATCATAAATAGGAGTATCAATCAACCCAAAGAAGGTGAGAGCTATAGTTTCCTAAGATAATTCCAATATTTTTTATGTCAGGGATTTTTTAGTTATAGATTGATATTATATTAATTTCATAAAAGACTCATCATAATTATAAATGATACTTGTAAGCTTGAAAAATAAGTGTGTGAGGTTTTTACAGTTAGAATCTTATTGGATGGACTTTCTGGAGTTGAGAGGGAGACTGACTTTACCACCGATAGTAGTTTTTCTATATATATGAATAAGTTCCACTGTGTACTAAAATGCGTCAGGTATTAAGATAGGATCAGTCCTTTTGTAGGGATATATATTCACAGAGTATGAGATTCAATATTTGTGGCCACATGAGAGGAATTACCCGATGCACAGTCTTGAGTTAGTTGTAGTAGTTTATGCAATGTGCTATTGGAGACATTACTTACATGGAGAGAATTTTGTGGTTCAAAATACCGTAAAAGCCTCAAATACATATTTACACAGCGTTATACGAATATGATGTAACAAAGGTGGGTTTATTACCTACAGTCTATTGACTTTTATCTTTCCTAGATGCCAAAAAGGGAAATGTACTGGTCGATGCACTAAGTAGGAGGACTATGATACAAGCAGTATAACAAGCCTGTAATAAGGGGAAGATTATATATTTTTTCTATGAGATACACATGGAGGTTTAATATAGTTAGGGTAAAAATAATCTATCATCCTCAGTTGTGTGATCTATACTTCTGGATACAGTGAGGATGAGGTCGCTACTAGACTCCGAAGGCGTAGTCCTACAGGATAGTGTGGCGGGTGAGGACCCTCCTCCTGGTCAGACCATAGGCGAGGATAGAATTATACAAGTTAACGGTCAAATATGGGTTTCGGTAGACATGTTTGGGGAGATGATATGAAACATTCATGCATCAACTTGGGAAGTTACCCCCAACATCACCAAGATGTATCATTATTTTAATTGTAAATAATGCTGGTCGGGTATGAAAAGTGATGTAGTTGGTTTCTTTTTGAGATGTTCCACCTATTAGTTGGTGAAGCTGGAGCACTAACAACCATATATAAATTTGCATCTACATAACATTCCTGAGTAGAAATGGAATGATGCCACAATGGATTTTGTGATAGATTTACTGAGTTCTCCTTAAGGTAATGATATTGTATGTGTTTTTATTGATAGGCTCATTACGGTTCCCTATTTATTTTTGACCATGGAAACCTTCATCTTGGATGATCTTTGAAGGTTTTATATTCATGATATTGTACAACTTCATAGTGGTTGAACATTATATCATTTTAGATAGAGACACCCTATTTACTTGATAGTTTTACAAAGGTTTGTATAGGGTGTTAGGTATATAGGTGTTTCTAAACATAGCATACCACCCCCAGACTAATATCCAGTCAGAGCACATGATATAGGTTCTTTAGGACATTCTGATAATATGTTTCCTTGAATTTGAGGGCTCTTGGGAGAGGCATATAACTGTAGTCAAATTCACTTACAACAATATAATTCAATACACAATTTATATAGTACCTTATGAGGATTTTTATGGTAGGATATGTCGATCACCCCTATGTTAGTTAGTGGTAGGAATGGAAACTATGCTTATACCACATATTTTTCAGGAGACCACAAGGTAGGTGTAGTTGATTTGAATGAGGATGGTTGCTACACAGTCTCACAAAAATCTTATATCGAGCACTGCATGTGACCTCATGATTTTGAGGTTGGGAATAATTTATTTTTATGTGTCTCTCAAATGTTGGGAAACAGGATGATCATGAGACACATTAAACATTCATCGTGATATGTTGTGCTGTTTGAGATTCTAGTGAGATTTGGGCGGGTAGCCTATCAGTTGCAATTAGCTCAAAGATACCATGACATGATCAGTGTATTCCATGTATCTTATCCTTTTTGATAACACTCATTCCCATCTTATGCCTTACATCATAAGGAGGATGAGTTATAGGTAGATTCAACCTTTGAGGAGAATCTCATACATATTGTGGAACGTAGCATGAAGGTTCACTGAGGCTGATCAACTCCTTTAGTAAGGGTTTTATGGCAGCACGACCATGTACAAGATGAGTCTCAGGAGTGGGAGATTGATGTACGGTCACAGCGGTCAACGTTATTATCTGGAATTTATAATCACCCAGGAGAAATAATTTTAGGGATGAATTTCATTATGGGTGGAAGTTTCTTGGAACCCTGTTATTTCATGAGGTACGAATCATTTTATTTCTATAAATTTTCAATTTTAATGTCTATATATGGCCTAATGTGAATTCCCTATGAGGTCATGGTGGTATCAGGGTTGTCTAGGGCTAGTTTGAATCCATGAACCCAACTCTTGGGTTGAAAAAGGACGGGCTCATAGTTATTTCAAACCGTTCATGGTAGGTCGTATGGTTTTGGTAACCATTCGAGGCATGGATAGAGAGCGATTGGAGCTTCTACGTTTAGAGAAAACCATTCCATTTGGGGTACAAAATCTTAAGGCCATGTCTTCAATTTTAAAAGAGGGGTATGTAATGATTTTTTATTGATTATTCAAACCATGTGTCAAAACATTTTAATTTCTCCCCTTCCTATAGCATACCGTGAACTATTGGCACATGGTTTGGAAAAATGTGCGGCTAAACAGTGTAATGCCCAATTTTGGGTGGTTTTACTAAAAAAACATAATTAAATATATTTATAAAGTAAATATACACTTATACTTACATTTGATTAAAAATTCATGATATCTCCTATAACAACCTGATATTTTATGAATGATTTTTTCAAATTAATTTAATATTTTTGATATTTTGCATTTCATGCAGTACTAAAAATAGTTTAATTCATGTTAAAGTACCTTGATTGGCTTATGTTATACGAAAGAAAAAGTTATTTTTTCACTAAATGCAATGTTAATTTTATCTATATCAATAAGAAAGACCAAGTTTATCTTACATTACACACAGTAATGACTTTCCACGACAACTTCTGTAACATGCATGAATGAATTTTACAAAATAATAGTATATCATTAAAATGTTATTATTTAAAATAATAAGATATAAATTAGATGATAAATTTTTGTTTTTGAATATTATTAACTAAATTATGAAAATATATTCGTTTACAAAAATATAATATGAATTCATTGGTTAACAATTAATTAGAAATAAATATGAAAACCTATTTAATATAAAGGGAAATATTATTATTATTTCAGTCACAAAGCTATTTTACCCTAGTAAATTAAATTAAACACATTTAATGAGTTATATTAATGTAAAATATATTTTATATATTCAATCCAATATTTTTTATATTCGTTCAATATATTTTATACACATAAGATAAAAATAAACCAATTTTTGTGCTTGAAAACTTATATTTTTATTTAACTTCCTTCTAATTGAGAACCCATTTTAAATACAATAATAAAACATTTATAGATTCAATATCTCAAAATAAGACCTATATTTATAATAGAAACCTTAAAATTATGTTAGGATAATTTATTGGTATTTTTCTGTAAGGTTTCATTTTTTAATGAACAGTTAAATATACTAGATTTTAATTCAAAACAACATTTTCATATAATTCATTTATAATGATAAATTCTATTTTAAATTGGATTAAAAGTTTAATAACATTATGATTTTATAAATAAATCCATTTTAGGACATTGGAACCAATTTCTATTTGAAATTGGACTTAAAAAACATAGCCACTATTTTTCATTTTTATTTTAAAAACCCATGGTGTCGTCCCATCAAAAGGATTAATTTTAAAATAATTACTACCATTTATGTCATAAAAATTTGAAAAAATTGATTCCATATTTTTAATACTAATACTTTCAAATTTCTAATAATTTCAAATTATTTTTTTACCACAAATATTTGTGAATTTGATTAAAAATAATTAAATTGACTAATGTAAAATTATATTTACCTAAGGACTAAACCGTAAATTTAAGACTCAAAATGACCTAAAAACTTGTCCAAGATACATTGGATGGCCATATTTAAACCCTGTAATAAATTTTATTTAATTTTATCTATTATTTTATCCACTTTAAACATGAAAACGTGGGTGAAATTCTCCCTTCAAATATTTACAAGAGTGTGCCTCCTCCTTCACTATAAAAGGACACCTATCCTCCCACTTCCTCACACATCCCAAGCCCCTTGGATCACCCAAAATCTGCTAAAATAATATCCCAAAATACCTCCATTACATTTATAATAATCCCATTGTATATAAAGATACCAAAGGAATATTTTTGGCCCAAACCAAAAGAAGTTACCTGATTAGGAGGTAATGTATTCTCTCACTCTTCTTTATTTTACATTCTTTCTCCATGCCATCAACTCTATTTATTACATGATTTTATAACAAAACCAGTATCATAAATATAATAGGTTTTTTTATGTCAAGTGTTCTACCTACACATACACACACCACTATTTAATGGGTAACGAACATACTATTTATGTGTACGGTGAAATACCGCCTCACTAAACGATGATTGTTCATTTTACTTTTACTGCCACTCATGGTGGACATTATGATGGTAACTATATTTATATATGTAATATATTATATATATTATTTATTTATTCTTATTTATTCTTATTTATTTCTTTTACAACACATATCTTTTTCAATTCCATTTTCTATAAATACCATAATTTAGTTAGAGGGAGTATAGACTACCGCCCACTCAAAGCGATGTGATTCATTCACACACTACATGGAATGTATTGAGGATAATTTTAGTGAAATTAAATGATATATATAACATTATAATTATAATTTAATGATAATATTTATATTTATATATATATATCATTTTCATACATTGTTTTAATGAGACAATAAAAACAAAAACAATGTTTATGCCAATGTACGGCTTACAGTCTCCATGAACGGTGTATTGCATTCCATACTTACATATTATAAATATTATTATAATGAAAATATACATAATATAAGTGATATTTATATAATTATTTTAATTCTAGAATCATTATATAAGTATAAGGACCAAAGATATAACAAATTAAGACACATTCGAAGAACAAAGAAAATATTACCGAAAGTGAAACCTTATCATAGGATGAATAACAAGAGGGTAATATAAGGTCATGATAAAACCATATATGGTATTATATATAATAATTTGGTTATTTAAAAGATTTATAATAAATTTATATTTATTATACATGTGGTTTTAAAGAGTAAGATTAGATTCAAGACACAAGGTAATGAGATTTCATCTCGCTATTTATTTCTATGAGATACATGCATTATCCACCGTGCACTTATTTTTTTAGGTGTGTGTATTGAACATGAATGTATTATATGCATATTATAATTGATTTTATGGGTTTTTAGATATAAATTTTGTGATATTTATCTTATTTGGTTTATGTTTAATGAGTTTCCAAATCGGTAAGATTGTTTTATCAAAATTCTCTTTTATTGAGACATATGTTTTGTTATGCATCTAAATTATTTTTCAAGTTTTATTTGAAATGTTAAACCATGAATCTTTTAGTTTTTCAGATATTTTAAGATTTACTTAATTTCAATTTCTTACATGGGTAGTATGGTTCATGTTACTAAGTGGTAAGAATTTATTGAAACAATCTCATTGATTTTCGAGATTGTTTATGTTTAGGCATCCTCAGATGAAATGTTATGACCCATATCTAAAGAAATTTAATTATTATATGGTTATTAATGATTTATTCATGTATTGGTGTCCTTTGTTACTATTTCTTAAACAATATAGTTGAGAGTGTTTTTTTAGAAATTCCAACATTACGCTCTCTTCGGTCGAAATTCAATATTAATTCAAAACCATGTTTTCTAAAAAGGGTTTACAATAATAATGTAATATTATTATATAGTCATAAATATACTTTTTTCTCTTTTTTCATTCAATAATGTTTTCAAAGTAATCTTCTCTTCACTTTCCAAACAAGCCATTTTTTACATTTTTGTTGTGAAAAAGGAATATTCTTTTTACTCTATACAGCATTTACGGATTTACCCTGCATAATTTCTATTAAGATTCCATTACTTATTTAAAAGGATAATTTTTTAGGAACTTTTTTTAAATTAATTTTCAATAAAAAATGTTTTCAATTTTTTTTCATTATTCTTTCATAAATTTTCAAGTTAAATGTTTTCTAAAACGTTTTCATGCTTTCTATTAATTATTCAAAATTGTTTTTAATGAAAAATGTTTTTAACATTTTTTGAAGATTATTTTATTAGTTTTAAATGAAAAATATATTAAAAATAATTTCAAGTGTCTTTATATGTATTAAAGTTATTTTATATGAAAATTATTTTCAAGTTTTTTAATGTATTAAAAATTATTTTTCAAAGAAGAAAGTATATTTTCCTCAATAAACATTTTTCAAGGATATTTAAATATTATTTTCCATCTAAGATGACATCTGTTGATGTTACTCAGGAATTTATATGAAATTATATGAAGTATACATTCATATTCTTTCTCTAAACTGGTTATTATTAATTTCATGATCAATATGAATCATGTTTCTCTTTCACATGTTATATGTTTCAAAAATCTGTTTCTATTTCATGGGTTATATGTTTATGAAATCAATTTATCTTTCATGGGTTATATGTGAATGGATTTTTTTCTTTTTCACATGTTATTATTTTGATTAAATGGTTATGAAACATGTCTTTTTCCATGGGTCATTATATGATTACATTTTAATGATACACATTTCATTTCCTGTGTTACTATATGATTACTTATGATTTTGTGTCACATGTATGTATGATTTAATTATGAGTTGGGTGGGATCTATATCTCTATAAAATTCATTGGGTAATGATAAATGTTTTATGAGCTCAAAGGGTACATGGGAGGACATCCCATACCCAAAACAAGAGGGTACATATGGGTATATCCCAAGACCAAAACAAGAGGGTAAACATGAGGAAATCACATGAATGAAATAAGATGGTACACATGAGGACATCCAAACCTGAATCAAGAGGGTTAATGGGAGAAAATCAAAATCCCAAAACAAGTCGGTACATGGAGGGAATCTCATGCCCGAAGTAGGTACATGGGTGGTCTGAAAGTTTTTTTTATTAATATTTTAAAGGAAAACAATAGAGAACAATGAAAGCCCTTCAAGGGGGGAAAAGTGGTGAAGTCCCAGGGCATCCTCTTGAACCACACATAATCACTCCAAGGGAAGAGAGTGGGGACTATCATAAACTAAAAGAGAGTACTCCTTCATGCCCAGATGAGCCAGGGAGTCAGCTGCAAAGTTTGATTCCCTCCAGCTATGATGAATTAACCTTTCATGCCTTGTTTCCGTCTTTCACCTTCAAATAATGTAATTCAGGTCCCAAGGAATCCCATAACTTCCCTGCACAGCCCTAACCAGGACCTCTGAATCTGATTCAATATCTGTAACCTTCAAGTCCCATCTCTTGCAAATCACAAGGCCAGAAAGGAGAGCCCGAATGTCTGCCCTTTGGGAGTTACCGGGACCATAGAACGCACTAAAGGAAATGTACACTGAACCCCAACAGTCTCAAAGTAAACCTCCAACCCTCATCACTCCCTCCATACAAGACCCATCTATTTTCAGTTTCAACCCGTTTCTAGGTGGCTGCTACTTTACCCAAAAACCATCCCTCCTTTGAGGCATGCATGGTCTGTTAAGAAAGTTACAAAGCAAAAACGAATCACTCCCCCCTTTAACCAAGGATTCAAGTTCCACAATGAGAGTTTTGAGCCTAATAAGAAGGAAAAAATGAGACCTTTTGGAGCCTAGCCTAACCAGGTTACGTTCCTCCCAAAGGACCCAGCAGACAACAATCAAGATGATGGCCCTAATCATCCTTTCCATGGCCCTGTTATGCGTCCTCGAGAACCAAGCTGCCACAAACCCCTGACAGGTCCCATGTTATCCATCTTCAATAGGAGAGTTAGAGATGGAGGACCAAAGAATAGAGGCCCATTTCCCTTAGAAGAATAGATGAAAAACTATCTCAATACTAGGGTTTTTATATTCATATGTGTTTTCCACAATTCCATGTTTTAATTATATGTTATTCTTTCTAGGATTATATTCAATATTTCTTTATGATTAATGTCTTATGAACATACAACCATTATTATGATATGAGATATTAATGGTATGATATTCAAATGCAATGCTCAAGTTCCATACCCTTTTGTTTTTGTTATGCAAATGCATTTCCTTTATTTACACTTATAGACAATCTAAGTTCACCGCTTTCTTAAGTTTCTTTTTCTAAAGTTATGAAAAAATATTTTAGGTATAAGTACTAATGGTAGAGATATTCATGGGAGAGGTGGAAGATCATTCACTAGTATATAATATTTTGTTCTATGTTTTTAAAGACACTAAACTATTACTGTCCTTGGGCATGCATTTTTTTTAATGCACTAAATATTCATCTAAAATGATGTAATATACATTTATGTTAAGTATGGGTTGTTATAGTTGGAATCAAAGGATAGGCCTTGTAAAAATTTATAAAATAGGATGGGAAAACATTAGTCAGATCCGTATGTAAATTTAAAAGGTTGTGTCTAGGGATTTCTATAAGGATATGTACAAGGAAGACTTAATGTTTACGAAAATGTCCTAGAATTTGGCTCAAGGATATAGTATGTGGTTTCCTATCAATACATACATGTGTGGGTACTAAAAGTGGATGTTCCTATGTAATAGATATACTTAGGGGTAACAACTCCAATAAGATGTTCAGGGCATGGCACGTGGTAATCTAGTACACAACAATGGACCTTGTTTCACACTCAGTTTAACACTTCCAGGTGATATGATTTTGGAATTCACAAACTCTTCATGAACCATCATAAAGGATTCAAATATAATTTTTCTATGAATAACCTAGGTTGAACATAGGGTTCTATATATTATGGAATTTTTCATTATATAGACATCCTATAAGTAATTCTTTTCAAGGATATCTTGTTTTCTTCTTTGATAATTAATGCTCACACAATGCTTCTGTTTTTAATGAATGTTGGGAACTTAAATGAATTGAATTAATGATGAATGTGATGTGATTGTTTTTGATGACCAGTCCAGGGGGTGATCACTAGAATGAAAGATGTTGTGATCATTCCAAATCAGTTTTCATAGAACATGATTAATAATGTGTACCATAACCAACTCTCAAACTCACCAAGGAAGATAATGGAGTATGTAAAGAGTTTTGATAATGGATACCATAGATGAATGTAAATTATATTTACCTTATGTCAATAATTTGGAAAGAATCACCTATGTTAATGTCTTTGAGGAACAAGTAGTTGTTTTGACTATGGAAAATAAAGACACAAATCTTGTTCCTTCATCAAAAAAATGAAGAGTTTGTTTAACAGAATGGATGGTAGTGTTGTACTCCCAAATGTATTATCAGTTGAGGACTACTTTAAATGTGGAAATTATGAGAAATATGACAATTAATGTAGTGTCTGTAAGGTCCATGAATAGAATTATCAAGGTGGTATAATTAATGGTTGTTTGGTGATGATGATGAGACAACAAATTAATTGTGAAAGGTATATGATTCTCTTAATGTATTGTTTAAATTAATCATAAAAATCATAATTAGATTGAGGTTGAGTAACCTTAATAGATTATTTTTATTTCATATTCAATGAAGTAGGTATTATGTAATAAGTTGATAAATCCTAAGTAATTGTTTAATAATAACATTGGATTAATGAAGTATTTATGTTTTGTAATTCAATGATTTTGTGATATGAATCATGAAATGTATAGGTATTTTCAATATAAGTTTTCATTATGGATTGAAAAGGACAAGCTAAACTGTGATGAAGACATAGAAATGTTCATTCATGGAGCGATGATATTTTGATTAAGGGATTTACCACTTAATTAATGCCTAAAATTGAGATAAAGATCTTTGGATAATGATATATTGGATGTGAATAAATAAATTGGATGGTACTGATTACCCTATATTTGATTATTGAAAAAAATTATAAGTCATCGAGGTTTAATTTTAGAAATTATTAGATTTAAATAATATATCTAGTCAACATTGTAATAAGAAAGAATGTCTATTTTCTAAAAGGATTTATAATAATTATGGTTATTATCATGTTTGAATTGAATATATTATGAGGTTATTAACATGTTTTGAATGTGAAAACCATGTGTTAATTTATGATATATGGGGGATAAATTTTATTTATAATTATTCAAAAGGGTTATAAGGTTAAATATTTAAGGAAATATTATTTTAAACTTCAGAAGATGTTGTTAAGATTAAAGTGTTATCTCTTCATATGAAGTTTTAGACATATTGGATAGTTTATTCAATCATCCATTTGTTAATGCTAACTGATGATAAATGTAATTTCATACCATGGGTATCATGATCGGTTAAAACTTCTAGAATGAAAAATTAAGTTTCCTTTTTGGAGAAAGTGGTGATGTAGATTAAAGAAGGTAAAAGGGTGAGGTAATCCAAAAATCATGAAATTATGTATTATCCTGAAAATTATTTAACTTTAGGAAAACGGATCTTGATACAAAAAAAGTGTAATCCTAGTATGCTCATTCTGGAGGAATCAGATGGTCCCTTAGTTAATTTTAGATTTACAGATTTCTGATTGTCAACTTTATTTCGACCTTTTTCTCCATCACTCTCCATCAAAACATGATAGTTACATTTTTCAACTATGTCAATGTTTTAACATCCCACCTATGATCTTCTATGTGGAAACCTAGTTATATGTTACTTTGGGTAACTGTTATGGTTCCAAAATTACTTTTTCATGATATTTTATGCTTAATGTAATTTCATTTTCTTACATGGGGTGTATTGTTCAAGTAATCATGTTGTATGGGTTTGTTTAACAATACCCTTACTTTTCAAAAAAAAATTAATTTTATGCTTCCTTTTCTGAAATACTATGATCTATATCTCAAGAAAATTCATTATCCTTTTTCTATTATTGATTTATTCATGTATTTGTAGCATTATTATAATATTAGGTATATATTTATTTAATAATGTGATTTTAAGAAATGTCAACTTTTCCCTCTCTTCAGTTGGAATTTTTTATTCCTTGAAAATGATGTTTTCTAACATGGGTTTCCAATAAAATTCTAATATTTTTCTATAATCATTAAAATAAATTTTTCTACTTTTTTTCATTAAACAATTTTTTCAATGAAATATTCGTATCTCTTTTTAAGAAAAAAATTTTTCTTAACTTTTAAACATGAAAAAGGAATATTTTTTTCCACGTATGGCTTGTACAGATTTACCTGACATAATTTTTGTGAATATTTCTTTCCATTTTTTAATTGTTAATTTTTATGAAATTTATTCTAATAGTAATTTTCAAGGAATTTGGTTTCAAATTCTTTTCAAGCTTCTTTCATAAGTTTTCAATTATAATGTTTTTCAAAATGTTTTCAATATTTCATTTAATGTTTTAAATGTGTTTTCAAAGAAAAATGTTTTTAAAATGTTTTGAATATTATTTTATGGGTATTCAAGGAAAAAATTAAAAAAAATCAAGTCTTTTTTTGTATTACATTTATTTTATATGAAAATTATTTTCAAATGGTTGTATACAATAAAAACCATTTTTCAATGAGTAAAGGATATTTTATTCAAAATCAATTTTTAATGATATTTGAAAATTACTTTCCATATAATATGGAATCCATTGATGCCACCCATTCCATTCTAGGAAATGATCTGAAGGTCCTGATCATATTCTTTCTTTGAATAAGTTATACATAATTTCATTGTCTTTATGAAACCCATTTCTATTTCACGGGTTATATGTTTATAAAAATCATTTCTATCTCATGGATTATATATTATGAAATCATTTTCTCTTTCATGGGTTATATGTTTATGAAATTAGTTTCTCATTAACGTGTTATTATTATGAAGAAATGATTATGAAACATATATCTTTTCCACAGATTAGGATATGATTACATGTTTATGATACCCATTTTATTTTATGGGTTATGATATGACTATTTATGATTTTTTAGAACATATATGTAAAATTTCATTATGATATTTGTGATACCTATATCTCCATCCAATTTATTGGATAATGATAATAGTTTTATGACCTCAAAGGGTACACGGGAGGACATCTGATGCCAGAAACAAGACGGTACATGAGTGGACATCCCAAGCCCATAACAAGATGGTAAACAGGAGGACATCCTAAGCCTGAAAAAAGAGGGTACATGGGAGGACATCCCAAGCCCAAAACAAGAGGGTAGACAAGAGGGCATCCAAAGCCCTAAATAAGAGGGTACACTGGAGGGAATCCTGAACCTGAAGCAGGTAAAAGTGTGATTATCCAAACCCTAACATGTAACAAAGTCTTTGGTAGGCTTCACTGACATATGATTTTTATATACTTGTATATTTTACCAAATTACTTATTTTATTGTTAGGTTATACATTCGTCCCTTATGTTCATTAATTGATTTGGATTCATGTCTTATGAACTCCCAAAATTTGTTATGGTCTATGATATATAGTATATGATCTTGAAATGTCACGCTCAAGTTTCATAACCTTTTTTCATATTATGCTTGTACATTTCCTTTACTTCCATTTCTGAGCATCTGACATCAACCCTTTCATGTGGTTCATTTCACCTTGTTATGAAGAATGTTTTTTGGAAGAATTACTAAAGGTGGTTATCTTTATAGGAGATGTTGAAGATCTTTCCCTAGGATTGGAGATTTTGTTTCCATGTTTCCAAAGATACTAAATTATTATGGTCTTTAGGCATGAATTTTTTGTAATGTACTAAATATTTATCTAAAATGATGTCATATCCATGTATGTTAACATTGGGTCTCTATATCTCCACCTTTGGAATCTATTCTTGGAATCTAGATATAATCTCTATCTAATACCAGAATTATGTGTCGTCGGTCTCATTTGATCCTCATAGGTGTGTTCTCTATTACTATTTAGACATTATTCATTCTACTATAAATCAGATTCAATATTCAGGTATAAGATTCATTTACCTATTTATAGGTTCTTTATATGTTATTTGATTTTTATTCCGAACTAAGTTGAATCAGGAGATGATACTAGATGATTGATCCACTACGAACCTACGGTAGGCAGCCTCATTCCATTCATTTAAATTCAAAGAGTTATATATATGCTATTGTACATCATGCCAAATATTAATACTATTTCCCAATAAATTAATATTAATCTTTGAATTAATCTGTTAGGAATTGACAATGTAACTAAAGAGGCACCTCTATGAAAGATTATAGGTTGTGAACCATGAATTTATAACCACCCCTTTGGGTATGTTGTCTCATTAAATGGACCATTATGATGGTATATAAATTTTAGATACATTTAGGTATGTACCTTAACCCCTTCTCATGGGATGTTAAAATTGGATTGTCAATTAAAATTGAAATGAGTTATAACAAGAAGTGTGATCTGAATTATAAGATGGAATTAAACAAAAAAAATGGGATGAATGACATGTCCCTATGCTATTCTGTGTAATTTCATGTTAATATTTTATTTCTCTTTATATTTAAATGACGACAAGATAAATTAATAGTAAATACATTTAAGCTTATCATACTACTCGAGTCACCTTATGAGGTCATATTCAATTGGTATGAATGAAGATGAACTTGATCTAATTACAATAAATTGATTAAATGTAATCAGATAAATACTTATATGACTTGCATGAAACATTGATTCATATATGAATTCCATGGATAGATACATTTGAATTTGACATTTCTTATTCCCAAGTGACACTTGGACTCTTTATTTAGTTTCCCAAGGATGGAATCATCGAGGGTGACTATAATATGTCAAGTGATACATTGATTCCATATTAGGAATGAAAAGTATCGGTCTATAAGTAATTTGATCATTTATTTCAATAGTGATACTTGGACTCCCTTAGTGGACATATAAGGATAGAATCTATTAGTAGTAATTTTATACCACACCTAGATAAATATATGGGATCTTGTGAGGATCATCATGGATGGGATTTTTGGGTGTTAGTTTATATTATACCTAGAGTGAAACTTAGATTCCAAATTAGTAATGATAAGGAGGGGGCTCAGGATCATAAAAGAGTAATTAATTATAAGAAATGTATGACACATCTTCCAACACAAGGAAAAGGCATGGATTTATAATTTTTCCTATAATTTTTCGGATGTCCAATTTAGACATCCTTTGATCATGTTGGCACGAGGGAAGCTAGGTAGTATTTCATGACTTGAGACATAATTAAATTATTTTTAATGAATAAATGACATTTTTTATAAATGAGAACCCAAAATCTATAGGGTTTTTACTTTAAGTACTTCCATTTCATATTGTATTATATCTATACATTGTAACTGTTATTTATTCATTGACTAGATAGAACAAGACATTGAGTGGTTTCCTACTGGGATTTAGTCCCACACCCTGTGTGGGCTAACATTGGGTACCTGAATAGACTATATCATGAAAGGTATGGATAAGGGAAAGCACCCAACTATAGGTTCTTTATTTCTATAGAGGAACAGGGGATCATGGGACTGGGATGAGGCTCATGATGTTAACTGTATTATTTTTTCCTTTGTATAATTTTTTATATGTATTTTAAACCATTCATGTACACATGTTTTGGATATTTTTTACTTAAATAGAATCTACCATCATATATAAATGAGATTTAATATGTTATCATTTAAATATTCTTTTCTTTTTTTCATTTATCTTCTATATGATTGATTTACTACTTTTGATACCTATCTAATATTGAATTTCAATTTTATTAAACTATGATGATGAGGGAATAGTCTCACCATATATACACCTAATCCCTTCTTGCTAGTAAGTAACTTACGGTGTTTGAGGTTATGTTCATGTGTCCTTATAGCCAATAGAGCTTGGATAAACATTCAATGTCATCCGGTTCCAGAATATTGATGTAAACTCGGGATCTTGATTAGATAAATTTTAATGTGCTACTCCAAGCAACCTTACCACTTATTTAATGTATATCCTGGAAAATCAATCCATGGAGAAATCATCTCTAGTGATGATGAAGTGTGCTGACTTTGTTAGGAGATCGACTATAGCCCATATAACATTATTTCTTTTAGACGTATTGGGGAGTCTAACAAAAAAATCACGGTGATGATTTTTTATTTTTATTATAGTATGGGTAAAGGATTTTACGCCCCCATATACTTTTTTTCTATAGCCATAACTTTCTATCATTCAGGTATGATGATAATACCTAAATCATACCTCACAGGTCTTGTAAAAAATTCCTTATATGTACCTATAGATTAATCACCCATTTACATTATCTCATGGAACACCTTATCCATCATAGTTTAAAGAATATGGTGAAAGTAGAAATTGAAAATTAATTTCTTGAAATTTTCTCAATCCATAGAGTCAATTTCATTAGGTTTCCTCATATTGTAAATCAGATTCACCATTTATCTACTTCACCTTCCAAATGGAAGAAATCCAAAATAAATTTCCCCTGCTCCAAATAATAAAGGATAGAAATTATCTTTTAAGTTATGCTAATCAATTTCTAAAAAACAAGTGGATCAGAAGACCCATTGAACGAGTGTAAACATTACCACCTAAAGGAAAAAAAGTATATTATTCCATCCTTTTCTCATTTGGTAGTCCATAATTATTCATATCTTCTGAAATTTTTGTGATCATACAAATGAGATTCTGTATTCCATCTCATGTAACATTTAGTTTCTGTGGAGGATTTTTTTTGTATTTTCTATGAAATTAAACGTTACAATTATTTCTTTAGGTTCTATCCGTCAACTAAAACAAAAAAAAATCATAGTGTGATTAAAACTAATCACACTATAAAACCACAAACTCAAGAAAAAATATTTAGGATATCTAAATAAAGATAATTTTTTTAAAATATATGACACCTTATGTTTTACCTATGTCATCCATGATCATTATCGTTCCAAGTCTGTCATGATGGTTCATAATGAAATTGTGATTTAACAACATAATATCCCCTGGGTGTTTCAAATGAGGTGCATAGTGAGTCCCATTATTATGTACCAAGTAACAGTCAAGTCAATACTAACATGCCTTTTTCATAGGTTTTACCCATAGATTTATGTGTAATAGAACCACATCCACTTATAGTATATTAACAGGGATATAATGAAAATAAAACCACATAATATCTTCCTTACCAAAACATTAGTATTTTCCCCTACACTTAGGCTTATCAAAAGGGTTCTCACAAAAGTTTTCTTATCCTAGTTTCTAAAGGATTACTAAACATATACTATGATATTAATTATAACACCTTAAGAATTTAATACACATTTATTACATTATTTTTTTATGAATGATCATTACATTATAAAAAAACATGTCTGGGGATTTTAAAGGTATAGTTCCCTTAGAAAAATGGAAACATAAATATCTATCTCATAAGTGAACTACATAATCTCCAACTAATTTCTGCATAACTATCACGATTATTAGAAAAATCATATATTATACACTTATTCATAACCAGGTGAAAAAAATAAAGAGTGACCTAAAATCATCAGAAAGGGAAATCAAGGGATATACATAAACATAACATTATTAAAAGGGTATGAGAAAATTATAATAACATTTTAAAATGATACCATGAATACAAAATATTTTAACCTTGTGTCATTGGAAAACGTGTTGTATTAACGAAGACTTGAATCATAAGGGAACCAAAAAATTCATGATCCATGACAATATTACAATTGAATAATACATGGAATTCTATCATAAACATAATATTTGAAAATAATTTCCTTATTATTTTATGGCTCATTTACAACACTATCATAGTAGAATGAGTTCACTCGCCAAACCATAATAGTAGCCAAGGATAACTCCCATGACTATCATAGGGTAAAATCTCTCTTATTGAACTGGGTTCAATCCAAATTCTAATATTTTATAACTAATGAGATGTAATTCATTACCCAATGAATTAAAGAGAGATATAGGTCACAACCATCACAATATTACAATCACACATATGTGTTTTACAATATCATAAACATTCATCATATCAAAACCAAGGAAAAGAAATGGTATTTATAAACATTCATCATATCATATCCATTGGGAAATAAATAGGTTTCACAATCATTTCTTCATTTCATCAATGTATAACAACTGAAAAATAAGTGGGTTTCAAAATCTTTTTATCATGGTCTAAATCATGGAAGAGAAATATGTTTTATAAAAATCATGTCATCATACAGTCAAGTCGTCTATAGAAAGATTAATTATGGTTTAATTAAATCATATCCCTTGTAAATATTAATTAATTTCAATGGATTTCATCCTATGTTGAAAATTATTTTTAATGAAAATCCCCTTGGAATGTTTCTTGATGAAAATATATTGTCATTAAAAATCAATTTTTTTTTAATTAATGATTCATTAAATAATATGGAAATAAATTTATTTGAAAATAAACTTGAAATCATATAAAGTAATCTTCAATGAAAATAATGGTTATGATTTCGGTGAATTTCATTAATCCCATACACATTAAAAAAACTATTCAATTTACGTTTTTAGAAAAAGTCAAACGGGACATGTTTTGGAAAGTGATTTGGAAATTGTTTTGAATATTTTTTAAAAATGAAAAATATGGTTAAAAAATAATATAATAAATATTTTTTGGAATTTAAAACAATTTTCTAAAAAAATAGAAATCATTTTTTAATAGAAAAAGGTCCTTCATCTCAAGATAGCAATAAAGATTATTTTTCATTAAAACATTATTTTGAACTCAAGAGTCTATAAAGAAAGGAAAATAACTGAAATTTTTTATCCTAATTAAATAACAATAGTTTAGTAAAATTCATGAGTTTATTTATATTTGGATCATAATATTTCATCATTGGATTCCTAATTATAAAAAAATCCAAATAATCATTGAGATTTAAATATAAAATCATTACCACTTTCTTATAATTTGAATCATAAGTTGCATTATAGAATAACATAAAATGAAAGATTAAATATCATTAAAGAAATTTTATTAAATATACATTACATAAAAATGGATATGTATACACCTAAAATATAATTTAGGTGCATAAAATAACATATGTCTCAATGAAGGAAAATTATGACCAAAATCCCTTACCTTAAGTATTGAATTCCACCGTACACTTTCAAACATCCTATATAATAAATATAATAGTATTATAAATATATTATAGAACAATAATAAATATATCATATCATATATGATTTACCTTTGGCCTTATATTACCAATTTATTTATATTTACATGTTAAAGTCATGTTTTTGTCACTAATTTCCTTATTTTTCATGTATGTTTTTATTTGTTATTTTTTGACATCTAAATTTTATCATGGTTATATAATCCCAATAATGTTAAAAATTGGATAAATATCATATATATTTATTATATATTTATTTAAAGTAACCCAAAACATTTAGATATAGAAAATGAATTACATTGTTCATGGAGATGATAGGTCATACGTAACCATAAATGTTTTTTCAATTTCTTGAATAGATGAAGAAAATAAATTTAAATAATATATTACCCTTAAAAAATAATATGTATTTCATATATATCACATATAATCATTTAAGGTGTCAATAATTATATTTCATGTAATACATAAGAGAATAAATGGTTACATAACTTCAAGAGGCAGTATTTTTTCGTACACACGAATGATGTTGTTATATTCTTTATGGAATAGAAAGTCAAAAATGTTATATGTGGTAATATATTTAATGAATAATTTTTTTGTTGAAAATAAAATATATAGAAATTATATACATAATTATACCCAACAATGATAGGTGTTTATTGAAAATGTCACACATTAGTTCGTGTGATGATAGTCCATCGTACATATGAGTGGAAGAGGAGATAGATTCTATCCATACCCATAAAAAATAAAATATAAGTATATTTAATATAACATCATTATTATATCATCATTTTTTAAGAAGAATTGATGGAGTTGGATTGAAAAATAAAATAAAATAACTTTTTTAAGAATGTTACATCTCCTTTGATTAACCTCCTTGGGTTTGCAACAAAAACCTTCCTAGGATGGACTTATGATCAAAATAAGTATTCTAAGATGTGTTACGGGAATAAAATAAGTTATTTGGTAATGTATTTTAAAAAACAAAGTCTTTTTTATATGTGAAGAGGCGAGGAAATGGGTGGCCTTTTATAACTGAGTTGAGTGGTGCAATTGTAAATTTTAAAAGAAAAAGGTGTGCCCATGCTTTTCTTAAGACACTGGGCAACAAAATGGAAAATTCCCTATAATATATATATATATGGTATAAATATGATGATAAAATGGGTTTTTTGAATGTTTTGGTTCATTTTTAACCCTTTTCATTTTATTTTAACCCCTAGAAACCCCATTTCTACCTCAACATTAGTAAATAATTTTTATTTATTTTACTATTAATTGTAGAAAAAATTATATTTTAAATTAATTTATAATATAAATTATTATTTTATGAATAATTTAAAATATTTTTCCATATTTAAATAATATAATTGTAAAAAAAATAATTTAAAATTAAAACTGTAGTCTCTAAGAGAAAGTGATTTTTTTGAAGAGAAAATGATCAGATGTTTAAAAAGTATTTCTATAGAAATTAAACATGGAAATTATTAAAATGATATAAATTGAATTAATTAATATATAAATTAACTAACATGACCTGTAAATTTATTTTACAACTATAATAAACCGTACAAAATATTTAAAAGAAAATGAATTTTGAATAAAAGCCAGTATTTGTAACTATTCATCAAAAATTTAATCTTTTTAGAAAAATTTCGAAAAATCACCCATGGATAATTATGATACAGTAAATTCAAAAATATATATGATTTTTTGAAATTAACTTTCTAGAACTATCAAAATAAATTATTATTCTTCACAAAATGAAATAAAATCATTTTTTAGATTATAGTATTTTCAGAGCATATAAAGACTTTACTAAAAATTAAATTGTTTTTGTAAATACGTGTTATTTATATAAAACAATTATAATTAATATTTAAAATTTATTTATTCTGATTAATACCACCATAATTAAATACTAGGTAATAATATTTGTTTTTAATTATTAATATTAATAATTTTTCACGGTTCGTTAAAAATCTGTGTTACATGTAACACAATCTATCTAAGAATTTTTTTATAAATACATAAATTCATAAAAACTTAGGGTGTTACAATAGAAATAAATGATCATAAGTGATCATATAATTATTTTACGATTATAAAAATGATACAATGTAAAATCATTCCAAAAAATTCATAGATCATAAAACATAATCCATTGAGTATAGAAGTTTGTAACAAAAGAAAATAATCATGGGATATTTGGAATATTAGTCAATAACCAGGAGCTAAGAGTGTGTAACATATTCATTGGAGGGTGATATAGAACCCCACCCATTATTTTCAATATATATGGGTTCCACTAGAAAGAAATAATTTATCATATCATAAAGAACAAAAGTAAGTATAATGGGTTTCATTCAATATATAATACATAATACATGGGGTTTTCATATCCTTTTTAAATGGATTCACATAAGGAAATAATTTATAATTACATCATTAATCCAAGGATAATAAATCAATGTTAAATTGAACGATTAAAAAGATATTCAGTAACTTTCATGGAAAATACCCTTCAATTAAGATGATTAGGTAAAGTGTATATTATCATTATAGTTAAAAAGAAATACAATTTACTTAATAATTTCCCTAGTCAATTGGTGTAGTGTATCTATTAAAACACCATTCAATAAAGTAAAAGATAAAAATGTTATTTTCAATGAAATGGTGATGGAAAAAAAATTTCCCTACCCATAATGAATGTCTTGGAATGAAATGTGTGGTAATATATCATTCCATTGATGGAGAATAAAAAAAATAAGTTATAAATTGAAATAATATTGATTATAACATATAAATAATATCCACCTTCAAACATAAACATTGTCAAAGGATGTAAATTCATATGAGAATGGAATTTTAGGAGCATCTGAAAAAACACATTAGAGATGATAAACATCCAAGACCTTTTTTTAAGAAACTATTTAAATATAGATTTGTTATAAATCAATTAGAATCATATTTTCATATAGAAAACAATTAAATCTTGGAACGTATCTTTCAAAGTGAATGAAAAAGATGGAGGCAAGATGTGTTCACACAGAAAACATTAAAAATAGATTCTTTAGATATTTGATGAAAATTTACCATATAAGAAACTATTAAATATTTCTTTAAAATTTTGAAATAAAATTAAATTTTATAAAAAAATTAACTTAATCCTTTATTGAGGCATGAAAATCGAAATTCACAAAATATTTAAAATAATTTAGACATGGAAAAAGGGAAGTTATTATTAAAAAAGAAGATAGAGACTCAGTTTCACTTTAAATAACATTTTGTAAAAGATCTGAGTTATGGGGAAATGAAATTTTGAGGTGACATGTTAAACTTGATGAAAAATATATGTTCTTTTGAATAAAAACGTGATTTCAAAATATGATTAGAAATTAAACCCTTCATTTTGAGTAACATAATAATCAAAATAACCTCAATGAGGGATCATAATGTTGAACATAAAATTCCATGAATATAAGATAATTCAATATATAACATGAATATTTGGAAATATAGACACCATGTAAAGTAATTTTTTTAAAAAAATAAAATTTTCCTAATAAATAGTAATTGAAACCAGGACACACTTACAAGTAACATAATCTTTGATAAAAGAATCATTTGATAATGATGTTATTATGATGGATTATAAATACCTATAAAATTAATAGTAAATAAATTATTGATTGTAGATTAGGTAAAATAAATCAATATTGGAATAATAAAAGCCAATTAATGTTCTTATAACTCAATGGAAGGAAATACAGTTATCAAAAAACCCTTACAAACATAGCATCCATTAAATTAAAATCAATTTTATGAAACAAAATATCTCTCTTGAAACCACAATAATTACATTTTTTATAATATACATCCATTATTCAATAATAACTCCATAATAATGATATCATAGTTCACAATAGGAATTACTGCTCAACAAAATAAATTTTAGAGAATGATCACATACCTTTATTCCTCCTTTTGTAGGGATTTCTATAAAATCATGAATAACAAAAATAAATATCTTAATCACCTATTTATAAATATTATTAATTTATATATAATTTTATTATATTTATTTTTGATCATGTATTATGAATATATTAGTTATTTCTTATTTCACCATTGGATATTAGTGAACTGAATTATTTCAAGCAATTTTATAATGTCAATATTGGTTCCCATTCATTGATACCAAGTAAAACACAATTATTTAGATTAATAAACTAGAATATATAACTTATATTTATTTATAAAACCTTTTTCTCTTTCCATGTGTGTATCAGTAGTCTTTTTTGAATATTTTATTGATGATGGATTATTCCTATAATTTTAGCAATCGAATATAATATATTAATAATGACTTTAATACACAATATAAACATGAAGAACCACAAAACTATAATTATTTTATTATTAAATTATTATAAAATTTTTTATGTTCCTATAGATATCAATTCATGATATCTTTATCATATTTTATATTAGTGGCTAAAACTGACCCATACTGAAGAAGACAAACACTCTATAATTTGATGGGTTTTTATGTATAATGTAGTATTTTTTTACATAATAACATTATAAAATAATTATAAAAATAATATTTATATTTTTTAATGTTTTTGAATTGAATTTTCGAGTTTTTACTAGAGAATAAAAATTAATATTGAATACATTACTTCTTAGAGGTGGTAGTTCAGACATACACAAATTTAACATTCCCATTTTTCAATAAAAGAGATTGGATATTATAATACATTAAAGTATCAATTCATAATCATAATTAAACAATATAGATCATATTTATCTATCAATACCATCATTAACTTGATACAATAAAGGAGGTAGTGAAAAACGAAAGTCCATGACTTCTGTTTTTGGTAGTCTGTATGTACGCACATTTGATGTCATATTTTTATTAGTGGAAAAAATTGTGACGCACCAAAAAGAAAAAGTAAGAACCTTATATTTAGAAGAGTGTAAGAAAAGCTACAGAAAGTGCTCAAGGTAATATAATTTTCTAATACTTTAGAATATATTTAATTTTGAAAATATAATTTATATATTTAAATTCATGATATACTAATCTAGTTTGTGTCACATGTAACAACGACCTACCTCGATGGCTTGTATTACACACTAGGCCGAGCTTTATCAAACAATAATTTATTATTAAAATATAATGAGATTTAAATTTGTTGTAAAATTAGTAGTTATTAATTGTAATAACTAACTAATAAAAATTATTTATTATACAAATATAGAATGAACTAATTAGATAATAATTAATTAGACATCATTCTAATAAGTAATTGAATATAAAGTGAATATTTTTATAAAAAACTATATTTATCTCAAGAAGTTGTTTTATGCTAATAGATTAAATTAATTATAATTAGTGAGTGATTTTAATTTAATATATATATATATATATATTATTTTTTTAATCAAGTATTTTTAATATTTATCCCTTAGGTATTATAGACATAAGATAATAATAAACTCTATTTTACACATAAAAAAATATATTTTTTATAAAGTCAATTTTACGTCCTTTTACTGGAAAACTTATTTTAAATCTGAATATTTAATATTTAAATTATTTAATATTCCAATATAAACATAATATTGTAAATAAAAACAAAAAACATTAGGTTAGGGTGAATTATTTACATTTCTCAGAAACATATCAATTTTTAAAGAATGGTTAAAAATACTAAATTTTAATTCAAAACATATTTTTCATGTAATTTATTTATAAGGTTAAATTTTTAATTTAATTGGGTTTAATGTTTAATTAGATAATATTTTTTCCAATTAATAAAATTTATTTCATTTGAATATATTTCACTTCGAAACTGATTATAGAAACATAGCAATTTTTCAAAAATATTTACATTAAAAACCTGCATTATCGTTCCGCCTACGGGTTGAAATTTAAATCAATTTATTCAACATATATGATTGGAATTTTTAAAAAAAAATTATATTTTTAATAAAAATAATTTATAGTGGATAATAAAACCTAATATATTTTTTACAAAAAAATATTAATGAAAGCGATTAAAATTATTTACAGTAATTAAGCTTAAATTAAACTTATTTTGGGAAAAACATTAGCATTAAGGACCAAAACGAACTTCAAACATTTCAATGACCAATTTAATGGAATTATTTCAATGACCTTCTCTCTTGGATATAAATTGGAAATTATTTTTTCCACTTTCAACGTGAAAAACGTTCATGGATTTCCTTTATCAAAATATTACAAGACTGTCACTCCTCCTCCGCTATAAAAAGGCATCATCTACTCCCACATCCTCACACCTCTAATTGAACTTTGGTTAAAAAAAGATCATCCCAAATATTTTATAGTCATCCCAACCCTAATCCTAGAATCATATCCTTGGGCGTAATGAAATACATTTAAGACCTTTGATTCAACCAAAAGATGTTGTCCAATTAAGAGGTAATGTCTTCTCTCAAACTCTCTAGTTTTATTTCCATTCTCTAACCCCTTGAACCTTGCTATTCTATAGATTTATGGTAACAAAAGTATACTAAATATATTATTATGTTTTTATGATATGATTTTTTCATACACTTACACACAATTCCATCAAATGGTTAATGAACATATTGTTTCTCTGTACTGCGAACTACGACATCATGAAATGATGATTGTTCATTTTTTTCTTTACCAACTCTCATGGTGTACATTATTATGTATACACTATTTATATATGATATTTATGATATTTATTATTTATTTATTCTTATTTTATCTTTTTATTTCACATACCATTAATAATTTCAATTTTATATTGATACGATTACATCATTTCAGGAAGCGTGGACTACAATACACTCAATGTGATGTGATTTGTTCACACGATACATGGAATGTATAAAGAATGCAATAAATTAATAATATTACACATAAAAAACATATATATTATATTCAAGACATAATTACTTTTCTTTAAATATAGTATATATCATTTTATTTATTACCCTCTCACACACTTAAAAAGTGATAACATTGTTTATGGATGTATAGACTACCGCCTCTTCAACACGATGTGATTCCTTTTAAATAACAATAATTATATATATATATATGATTAAATATTATGGTATTTATGATATTATTATCATTTTTTAAATATTTAAGTTACTTACCATCTTTCTATAATGATCATTAAAAAATGGGAATGTTACTATTGTGAACATATGGCCTTTTGTCCCGATGAAAGTAATGTTGGTTCATTTATCATAACCATATTTAAAAATTGATTTTAGAATTATAGTTTACTTATTAATATGATTTATATTTCATTATTAATATTCCATATAAGTTATATAATGACCCCCTTTGGCCATAGTTAACCTACCAAAGTCGTTTTTATACAAAAACTGAAATTGGTCAAAATACCCGATGTAAATATAATGGATTAAGTATTTGTATAAAACATAGTATTAAGTGAAAAAAGTAAATAATAAACATGAAAATGGTTCTTAAGAAATTATATAATTTATATAACTTTGTTATTTAGAAATATAAATAAACACGACACAAGTCAGACTCAAGGTACGAGATTCTCATCTCACTTTTTACATTCGTGAGATAAATGTATTGTTAACAACTTCAATATTTTTTGTGTCATGTATTATTCCCATTTTGTTATATTATATCATTAATAATTTTAAATTTATGTTATTTAAAACAACCATTTAATATTATTCCTTCATGATTATTATGATTTAATATGTTTAGATGTGGTATGGAACACTTAGGAATGATTAAAGATTATTTTCATTAACAATAACTTTAATGATCTTTCGATGGTATTTCAATTCATACATATTATATGAAGATTGTTCAATAAAAACTACCACATTCTATCCTTTTTTTATTCATGACCATTTTCAAATATTAGTACCATTATTCAACTCTTTTGTACATAAAAATATATTAGAATTCTTTTCAGAAAACACAACATAATATGTCTCTTTAGTCAAAGAATCTATTTTCTTTAAAAATAATGTTTTATTAAAATGTTTTAAAAAATTATTTCAATATTATTTGGAAAAAAAATTACCCATTTACCGTTAAAAATATTTTCAAGGGAATATTCTAATAACTTTCCCTACAAGGCATTTTTATAACCTTTTACAATGAAAAAGTGATGTTATTTTTGCCTTGTATGTCACGTATCAATTTACTCAATGTCATCCCTTTGAAGATTCTTTTATATTTTTAAATGGTTAGTTTTTAAAGAAAATGATTTTAAAATTTATTTTCAGGTAAATTTTTTTTAAAGACTTTTCAAAACAAGATGATATTTTACTCATGAATGTTTTCAAAAGATATTTTTATAATATTTTCATTTATCATTGAAAAAAAAATTATTTTACTTAACTCGGGGTATGTTGTATAGATACCATCCTTAATATTCCTTTGGATGTTTTAGGATATAATCGTCCAAGTAAAATACTCACATTCATTTCCTTAATTTCTTTGTTATCCCCCCTTGAAATATTTAGTTACTATGATTACTAAACATTGAATTTAACCTAATTATCCATATCATTTATCATGGATATTTCCATTTCCTAAACCGTATAAATTTTTTCATACAATGTTTAATTTGAAATTCATTTGATTATTTATGAAAATATTGATAAATCTAAACGTTCTAATCCATGGGGATATTTGATAATGAACATTATTAAAACAATTATTAGTTATATGAGGAATGTTTTAGACTAGTACAACACAATTGGGTCCTAGTTATAGATATCCCCTCGATGCATCATTTGTCTTATGACACAAGTCATTTTATTAGCCAACCTATATTGGTTTTTACCCAATTTGTTGTAAATAGTTTTGTGAAAGGTCTTAACGATAAAGGTACCATGTACCGAGGAAACATAGATTACAATAATCAAGCATTTAATTCATTTTAGTTTCAATTATTTTTCATCCATGATATTTTGCATTGACATCTCAATGGATACATTTCATTTTAGTTTATTGATTAAATTTAACGTGTTTCAGTTTTTTAACATACCATATTTATTTTTCCTTATCTAAGTATTTTAATTGAATGTGTTTCTTGTTATTACCTTTTCATATTGATTACGCACATCAATTCATTTTATTTAATACAAGGAATGCATATTCAATTCTTTACATTTCGATACAGACTATTATCATTGATTAATTATTGCTTCTTCTATATTTTATCCATACTAATAATTTGAGATCACCCTTATTATTTTTATTTCCATAGAAATTCATAAATCATACTTTTAAAGATATGCAAGGATTTACTGGATAGATTAGAGTTATCCCCGATGTTTTTTATTGTGAAAGAATAAACAAATTTGTTTTAATTAGTGAATTATTTTCTCTTATACATATTTGGTTTAAGAGGACTAGTAATCTCTTGTTCCCTCAGTATTTGATTTATTGTAATCATTCCAATGTAAATGATAGTAGACACCTGCTCCAAGATTTCTGGGGTCGGGGCACAATATGTGTTATTAGAGTAAGTTTAGTCATAACCTTGGGATTTATATTTTGGAAAATATAGGCCAATGAACGTAACTATAAGGTATAAATTGAGGAAATGTATAGAATAAAATTCTATATTTTTTTGGTAATATAGAGATTATGTGGGCCTTCCTAGTAATACATCCTTCTATGGGTACTATAAGTGTTCATTTTTTTGTAAAAGTGTATTGAGGAGTAATAACTCCAAAAAGGTGTTCCGAGCCTGACTCGGGGTAACCTGGTACATGAAAATGGGCCTTACTATACAAATTATTTGACACTTCTAGGGGATTTTATTAGGATAGTCCATGTTTTATTTACAATCCACTTTAAAGGATTTTTTATAATTAATGACCTTGGTTTAACCTAAGGGTTTTTATATTGAATATAATGTGTTATTATTTATAAATACAATAAATGATTTTATGGATAAACTCTAGACCAAGGTATGATCAATGTGTAAATAAGTGGATAGATTATTTGCTTATTAGGGTTTTATTTAAAACCCTTATTAAAAATATATTTAGTGGTTAAACTTATTTCAAGGTTGTCAATCATATTTGTTTTTTAAAATTATATTAATATTGTTTTATAAAAGTACAAAATTTATGTCAGATTCCAACCAATAAAGTTCGGAAAGGCCACGAGACTTAAACCCATGACTAAAGGATGATACGGGTTTCACACACCCACTGACATATGCAATATCCTGGTTAATATATCATTGTTTTTTATTGAAAATTTTGATGAAGAAGTATTAATGACAAACTAATAATGTACCGTTTTAGGTTCATTGATTAATGTATTAAACATATTGACATTGGAGAATAGTTAGAGAAAAATAGTTTTACTTGTCACTCTTTTATGGGCCTTATGATTCATTACATGTTTATTTTACTACTTCAATGTCATGACCTATCCCTCGGGGCCTATACCGTGACTTACCCCAAGCCCACCTTCCATAGGCCAGGTGCTGGAGAATATCACCAAGGCATATTCCCTAAAATTGGGATGGCATTTCCTTTATAACCAACTAGCACACGTGACCAAGCTCACAGAAATATACAAAACACCATGTAGAACTGTATAAAAAATGAGTGATGAAAGTTAAAGGGGGCCAGAATACAAGACCAATAGTAAAGTACAAGAAATTGAAAGTAGATTTACAACTGAAGAAAAAGGAAAACAGATTTTGGGTCATCCTCCGAGGCTCCTACATGAAGGGTAGGTACAGATAGTATCTTCAGCACTCCATGCCTGTCTGTCTCCTCTGTTTACCGACTCGTTGTAAGGTCCACCTCTGGGTACCTTCCTCTCCTGGTACCCTCGTCCTTAGTCAGTGTTGTCCATAGTCTGCATCCAACACAACAAGGTACAGGCAAAACCCATGCACGGGTGAGTATAATGATACTCAATAGGGACCCCGAGACCCTCTAGGTCACACAAAATCCAACAAGGACAAAACACAAAGGTGTTAAATAAACAGATAACCTTACTTAGGTATATTCCCATACATATACCTAAGTTATTATATAATCCATCTCAATAATGAGGAAAAAAAAGGCACTAAATTAGGTAAAACCCGGATTTTTTCTAGGGGTAGTAACATTTTGAACTCTCTACTGCTGGAGAAAGCCTCCACTATTGAGTACAGTGTGCCTACCATGTCACACTTAGGCACATCCCAATAACCGTGGACTACTGAGGTACTCCTCTTGTCGAGTACCATGGGACTGCCACATCACCAAGGTTCTCCCCACTGTGGGTTTTCCGCGACACCAAGGCGCTCCCCACTAGGCCAGTCGAGTCACTCAGAGTCGAATGGTCAGTAGTTGTCAGGTCTCAGCCAGCAACTAGGTGCCCACAAAAATGCTCACTTTTCTCCGTAAGATACGCTCCACAGGCTACTGTTCGATGCTCTAACTACTATGAAGTCCCAAGAAAAAGTATCTCAGAGGTCCTCCACATCATAGGGGTCTCAACGCAACTGACGACGCATCAATCAGACACTCGGTTTGTGAGTTATTGGCCTTTTAGTCCTGGGGGGTTGGATTCGTGATCGATCCATACTAACCATTTCCCATCTCAAACCAAAACATATAGGAGTATACTCAAAGGGACCATCCCGCTCCATGATTTCCAGTGCTGCTGATGATTCACCAAACAGACGTCCAGTGTCAAATATATGTCCAAAAGAAAGTAAAAGGGTGTAGTGGGACTTGGTCCGGTTCAAGTTGACTCGGCCTGACCTGTTGGATCCGGCCCGGCCCGTTGGGTTCTGATCGGCATGCTTGGTCCAGCCCAGCAAGCCACGAGGGACGGGTGAGAGCCGCGAGGGAAGCTCGGCTGCGGAGGGTTCCTCGAGGGCACGTGGCCACGGATGGTGTTGCAAATGCATGAGGCCACGGGGAATCTTTGAGGGTCGTGGGCGGTGCGATCTAGGGCGACTTTGAGGGCTACAGTTGGAGCGAGATGGGACAGCTCGAAGGGCCACTTGCGGCACAGGAAACGCGGCCGGCGGGCATCGCAGCCGGCACCAGGCACGACCAGTGAGGGCGGAAGGGCAAAGGTGGCTCAGCCAGCGGGGGCGGCGCAGTTGGAAGGTGGCATGGACGGGGTAGCGTGGCCGGCAGGAGGCGCGACCGGCAAGGGTAGCGGGGCCAGCTGGCGGTGTTGTAAGGGGGCGGCGTGAGCAGAGGAACAGGGTCGAATCGGCCCGGTGAGGCACAACGCGATGAGGGTGAGCAGCCAGTAGCCGTGCCATTTCCTTCATCGCCTTCATCGTCTTCCTCTATTTCGAAGAGTACACCAAAGAAGAACGGCGGAGAGGTCAGTCCATGTTGGTTTGGCCTGCACCCTCCGAGTTTAGGGTGGTAGCATTTGGATCAACCAAAAACAAGAACGATGAACTTCAAATTTTACAACCTCCTCAACGATTCATTCCAAAACCGCAAAATAAATCATGGGAACTATTATCTCTCAAATAAACCCTCTACTTTGTATTGTTCATTGATGAAAATGATGAGGGAATGTCGGTCGTCAAAGATGTCCCACTTCGGTAGCCTCCACAAGGTGCTTCCGAGTAAGAAGTCAAAGATGTTCTTCATTGGAGTTCTTCATATGGTGGAGCGTTCTTCGTAAGGAACTTATTCATTGGAGATATTTCTCCCCTAAGTCCTTCCCTCCCCAAATTCCACCAAACTAATTGATTAATCCCATCTATTATTTTGTTGGCAAGTATTCAAAAAGATTAAATAATTAAGGTGTATGGCATAATAAATTGAGGGATGGGTTAACAAAATTAATGTGGAGGAAGTCAAGAGGCACCTCCACATTAATAAGGGTGTTGAGAGGTTTTCTTCTAATTAATGGGGGGTTTCAAGGGGGTTTAATCCTGGGTGATCCACAACACCATAACCTCTCATGGGAGGTTACGATCGGGTAGTCCCCACCACCATAACCTCTCATGGGAGGTTAAGGTCTGGTGGTCCCCATCACCAACTCCCACATAGAGGTTTAGTTCTGGTGGACCCCACCTCCTAACACCCACATGTGTGTTGCAAATAAAAATAAAATGTTGGCACAATTTTATTTTTATTGTATTCCTTCACGAAAAACCCAAAAACTATCTTTCACCCCTGACCAACTACCACCGAGGTAAAAGTCTCCTTAAGCGTATATCGGTGTTGTGACTTCAACCGTACCCTCCGATTTCAATTCCTAGCACTCATTCAAAACATAGAAAAACTTGCTCGCACGTTTTCTAAAAGTACCCAAAAAAAGTTCAGCAATTAATTCTGGACACTCCGCCACTCGGAATCACGTGCCGTCAATTTTCAAAGACTCATTAAATTCCCATTTATTTTTAAAAAAATTACATAGAATTTCTAAATATTTACATTCTCCCCACCTCAGGGATCTACTTCCCTATAATCCACAACTCAAACTAGGTAAACAACTGGGGGTACTGAGCACGCATCTGAGCCTCCCGCTCCCATGTGCTCTCTTGGAGGTTCTCGCACAGCTAGAAAATGTGCACCAGAGGTGTCGACCATCCATGAAGGACCCAATCCTTTCAATCCTCAATCTCTACTAGAACCTCTGTAAATGTCTATCCATTGTTGATGTCCAACTCACTATGGTTGACGATGTGAGAAGGGTCTTGCATGTATCTCCTCAGCTGGGACATGTGGAAGACATCATGCACCTGGTGAAACCGAGGTGGAAGTGCTAAGCGGTATTCCACCTCGCCAACTCTGCTGAGGACCTGAAAAATGTCCAATGAATCTTGGAGATAACTTGTCGCCTCGGCCAAAGCATTGCAAACCATGTCGAGGTCAAACCCATAGAAAGACGTGGTCGCCATCATCAAACTCCAGAGGTCTCTGTCTCCTATCAGCATATGACTTCATCCAGCTATGTGGAGTCTTCATCTACTCCTGAAAGAACTTCACCTTATCTATGGTATCTCGTACCATCTCTAGTCCCACTAGTGCTGACTCCCCTGGGTCTGTCCAGCACAATGGCGATCTGCATGGTAGTCTATACAATGCCTCGAAAGGTTCCCACCCAATGCTGGAGTGATAAATGTTGTGATATGAAAACTCAACAAAAGGTAAGTGATCCTATGAACTACAACTGAAGTCGAGGACACAAGCATGCAACTTGTCCCTGATGGTCAGAATGGTACGCTCAGTCTGGCCATTCATTTGAGGATGTAAGGCAGTTCTCAAATGAAGTTGTGTCCTGAAAGCCTCCAGTAACCCCTTCTATAGCTGGTAAGTAAAACCGATACCATGATTTTAGACAATCTTCGTGGGTAATCCATGTAATCGCACAATCTCCTACACATAGAGGATTACCAAGATCTCTATTGAACCCTGCTCTCTGATCGATAGTAAGTGGGCTGACTTGGTGAGTCGGTCAATGATCACCCAAATCAAGTCATGAACTCTGGATGTATGTGGAAGTCCTATCTTGAAGTCCATGTATATCCCATCCCACTTCCACTATGGGACCTCTAAAGGATGAACCAAGCCTACTGGTACCTGATACTCCACCTTCACTTGTTGACAAGTGAGGCATCGAGAGACAAACTCTACAACTAATTTCTTTATTCCCGGCCACCAGTGCTGCCATCGAAGGTCTTGGTACATCTTCGCCACTCTTGGATGTACCTCTAGAGGGGAAGTGTGGTACTCCCCCAAAAAATCCTCCTGAAGTGACACTGGAACCATGGTATGTCCTCTGAAGATGATGACATGATCCCCACCTTCAGAAAATTCATCAGGTGTATGTCCTATAGATATCTAAGCATGTCATGCCTCACAGTCAGTGTCCCCACGCTATGCCTCCCTGAATCCCTGAAGAAGTGGGGGAGTGACTGTAAGAGACAGTAGAAAGAATGCTCTATCTCTATTCACAAAGTAAATCCGCAACACGACCAGCTGCTTCGTCACCTCACCTACCAACTTTATACCAGACCTCCTGTTGAGTGCATCTTCTACAATGTTCCCCTTCCCAGTATTATAGACTATTTCAAAGTCATAGTCCTGGAGTAACTCAAGCCAAAGACAATGTCTTGGGTTCTAGTCATTCTGAGAGAAGATATACCTAAGACTCATGTGATCAGAGTATACTGTAAAACGCTCACCCATAAAATAGTGTCAGCACATCTTCAAGGCGAATACCACTACTGCTAAATCCAGGTCATGGGTAGCGTAGTTCTGATCATGTTGACTCAACCACCCAGAACCTTATGCAATCACTACTCACTCCTAAATCAGGACACATCTGATCCTGATCCCTGATGTGTCCCACTATACTATGTACCCTACACCCTCCTCTGGAAGCCTCAAGATGGGGTCAATAGTCATCCTTTGCCTCATCTTATGGAATCTCTGCTAGCATCTCTTTGACCACACTAAGGGTTTCCCCTTTTTCATCAATGCTAATAGTAGTAATGAAACTATAGATAAATCTAGCACAAACCTCCTGTAGTATCCAACCAAACCGAGGAATCTTTTTACCTCCGTCACACTCCTAGGTGGCTCCCAAGAAATTAGCACCTCAATCATCGTTGGATCCACTACAACTCCAGCCTACGATATGACATGTCTTAGAAATTTAACCTCTCGGATCCAGAACTAGCACTTCGAGAGTTTACCATAAAGATAGTGCTCTCGGATTGTGTCTTGTAATACCTGCAAATGATTGGCAGGCTCCTCCTCAGTAGTTGTGTAGATCAGAATGTCGTTGATCAAGACCACTACAAAGCGACCAAGGTACGGCTGAAATATCTTGTTCATGAGTCCCATGAACACTACTGGAGTGTTGGTCATGTCGAATGGCATATCCAAGAACTCGTAATGGCCATACCGACATCTCAAGGCCTGCACATCCTTGTCTCTCACTCTGAACTGCTGATAGCCTGATCTTATGTCTATCTTCTAGAACCACCGTGCTCCCTTTAGCTGATCAAAGAGGTCTTCAATCCTCGGGAGTGGGTACATGATCTTCCAGGTCACCTGGTTGAGGATCCAATAGTTGACACAAAGCCTAAAGCTCACATCTGCCTTCTTGGAGACAGAATTAGGGCTTCCCACAGTGAAACACTAGGCCGGATGAACCCCTACCACTGCAAATCCTCTAGCTGTACCCGCAGCACGCGAAGCTCCGCAAGAGAAATCCGATACGCTGGTGTGAATATCGGTGTCATCCCGGGGTAAAATTCAATGTAAAAGTCCACCTCTCTGCGAGGAGGTAGACCTGGGACATCATCTGGGAAAACATCCACATACTGGTTCACCACTACAGGATAGCTCGGACTCTCCACATTAACTACTCCCCTGGTATGGCTAGCCAACTGATGATTAATTGGATGCACCCTCCTTCGGGTATGTCTATCCTATGCTTCTTAGGCTCCCTTCTTTTGATTGAAGGTAAACCTAGTCCCATCCATGCAGACACACCGCACATTGTGCCTAATACAGTCAATCTGAGCATGGAATGTATATACCCCGTCCATACCCAAGATGACGTCGTAAGGCCTTGACGCTACTACTAAGAGATCCCTGTCAAAGCTCTCGCCACCTAGAGTAAGCTCACACTGCTAGCACCAGTGCATAATCGTCGAATTAGCTCCCTTAGGAATATCTAGCCCTAAGGATCAAGCCAACGGCTCTGTCGGAATCTTCAAGCTTCGAACAAGGTTAGTTTTAGTAAAAGAATGACTGGGACCTCTCTCTATAAGTACTGTAGCTATGGTGGAGTAGACATAGATCATACATCGTATCATCTCTGGAGCACCATGATCATAGAACTCAACTACCTAAAGCTATGCTCTCCCCTATCCACCTGCTCCCTGAGGTCGAGGTGGACATTCTAGTGGTTGTGGTGGTAACACCTCAAATCATCTCCCACCACTAGTTGCTCGGCCAGCTCCTCTTCCATGTATGTATGCTCCATGTGGATGTCCTTAGTTGAGCCTATGTCTCTACATGGGTGGTCCTTCGACCATCTGCTGATCATCTGTTTGATGGGTCGAACAGTCATGATCCATGTGACCCTGACCACTGCATGCGTAACACTGCCCGCTCCTAGCATTACTAGCTCCACTTTGGGTTCCCTGAACAACTGATCCCGAGTCATGCGGTCGTCGAGCTGTAGGTCTGGTCCTCTTGGACCTCTGTTATGTTGGTCTACTGCCAGTTGTAGAAGACTCTGCTACGTGATGAATAGTAGTGGATCTCGCTACTGGTGACAGCTCAGCAAGGAAGCTCTCCACCAAGAGGTCTCTCTCTAACACCCCCACCTGCGTTGGGATGATGAGTGAGATCATCGAAGCCATAATCTCTCATTTGAGTCCCTTCTTGAAGGTTCGGGCCCTTAAGAATGGGTCATGTTACATATATGTGGAGTATCATGAAAGGTCAGTGAACCTCACTGAGTACTGAGCCACATTCATGCTGTCGTGATGCAGATGAAGTATCTTCTATATGCACACTGTGTGAAGAGTCATTAGGAAAAACTCTTCCCGAAACAGGCTCTCAAAGTCTATCTAGATAAGTGTCACCTCGTCGTGAACCTGGAGCATCATGATCCACCATCTGCCTATTGCTGCCTAGAGAAGGCTGGCGCTAAGGATCACCATGAAATCAGTTCGTGTTCCTACGAATAAGAAAAATCTCACCACTGCTTCTATCCAATTTTTAGCCGCATGCGGGTCCATCTCTCCCCTGAGCCTGGGTGGCCTATGGCAATGGAAGTCATGCGACACGCTCAAGCAGTGTGCACTATCTGATTCTGGGGCTGGTAGCATCGGTGTCCCTACAAGGAATAGTACCATTGGTACCTTTGCTGGTGCCTCTACATGAAGAGGGCCCCACACCAGGGCCTCATCACTCTGTGGGCTATCAGTGCATTCAAATCTCAGAACTCTAGCTGGTTGTCTACGTGGAGTCATCCTGAAAAGAAACAGTTATTCCACGGTTAAAAGTTATACCTGGTGAGCCTACTTGGTGAGATGACTCAAAGATTTCACATAGAAGACTCCTAAAAACACACACTCAACCAGTTTTTCATGCACTGAGTAGGATATCAGAAGTCAGGGTCCTGGTGTATGGATATGTTGGCCACTACACTAACATAGGACTCCCTGAACTGAAAACCACACTCAATACACTTAACATTGTTTGTTCACAGAAAATATCGGAGTCCTAGTTATATGGTATAACTAACTACTCTAATACTAATTTGTCATGTCCCATCCCCCAGGGCCCAAGTCGTGACTAACCACAATCCCATCTTCTATAGGCCATGGGCTAGCGACTAGCACCAAGGAGTATTCCCTAAAACTGGGAAGGCATTGCCTTTATAACCTAAAAGCACACTTATCTAAGAATATAGAATGATACTAAACACCAATTAAAATTATATAACAAAAGAGTTTTGAAAGTAAAAGGGGTTCGAAATACAAGCCCAACTGTAAAGTACAAGTAACTGAATGTACAAGTACAACTGAAGAAAAACAAAAACTACTATTAGGTCATCCTTTGAGGCTCCTACATGAAGAGTAGTTACAAATTTTCTCCTCAGCACTCCATGTCTGTCTGTCTCCTTTGTGTACCGACTCTTTGTAAGGTCCACCTCCGGGTACTGTCCACTCCAGGTACCCTCATCCTAAGTTAGCGCTGTCAGTCATCTGCATCCAACATAAGAAGGTTCGGGCATAACTTGTGCAGATGAGAGTATAATGATACTTAGTAGGGATCCCGAGACCCTCTAGTTCTCACAAAATCCAACAAGGATAAAACAAAAAGGTATAAAATCAACATATAACCTTACATAGGTATATTCCCATACATATACCTACGTTAGTACGTAATCCATCTCAATCATGAGGAAAAACACAAAGTTACTGACTCAACTCAAACCCAGATTTATTCTAGGGTTAGTAACATTTAGAACAATAGGCTACTGGAGAACTCCTCATCTATCGAGTACAGTGGGCCTGCCGCGTCACAAAGCGGCACTTCCTACTAACCTTGGAATACTGAGGTACTCCTCCTGTCATGTACCATGGGTCTGCCGCGTTACACAGAGGTGTTCCCCCTTATAGCCCGCTGAGGTAATACTCATGTCGAGTATCATGGGTCTACTGCGTCACCAAGGAACTCCTTAATGTAGGTTTTCTACCACACCAAGGCGCTCCCCACAGGGCCAGTCAAGTCACTCCGAGTCAAATGGTCAGCAGTCACCAGGTTTGTGCCATCTACTAGGTTCCCGCACAAATTCTTGATCGTCTCTGGAGGATCTCCTACACAAGCTAATGGTAAATTCTCTAACTACTACGAAGTCCCAATAAAATGTATCTCAAAGGTCCACCACATCATATGTGTATCAATGCAATGGACAACGCATCAATCGGACGCCCGGTCTGTGAGTTATTAGCCTTTTAGTCCCGGGTCCCGGTTGGATTCATGCTCGATCCAACCAGACCATTTCCCATATCAAACCAAAACATAGAGGAGTATACTCAAAGGGACCGTCTCACTGCAAGATTTATTTACCCTCTGACGGTTTGTCAAACAGACATCTGGTGTCAAGGATATGGCCAAAATAAAGTAAAGGGGCGTAGTGGCCCCGGGTCTGGTCTGACCCGGTTGGACCGCCCCAGCCTGACCTGTTGAGCCCAGAACGGCCCGTTGGGTTCAGCTCGGCCATCTGGGTCTAGCCCAGTAGGCTGTGAGGAGCCAAAGAGAGCCACGAGGGATTCTTGGCCGTAGAGGGTGCCACGAGGGCACCAGGCTGTGGGACGGATCGCAGGCGGCGTGAGACGAGGAATCTCGGAGGTCTGTTGGCGGCGCGAGCCATTACGGCTTAGAGGGCCAGGGGAGGCATGGGCTGAGATGGATCAAAGGTCCGTGGGTGGCAAGGGCAGTGTGCTAGGAAAGGGCTGCGCAGGCGGCGAGGGCGGCACGGTCGGGGCAGTAACGTCAGAGGGCAGCGCGGCCGGCAAGGGCGACGCGGCTAGCAGGTGGTTCAACTAGGGTGCCTCGGCCGGCATGGGGAGTGACCGGCGAAGGAGGCATGGCTGGGGGATGGTGCGGATGAGGTGGCTCGGCCTGTGTGGGAGGCGCGGTCGGCGGAAGGCGAGGCCAGGGGGGCTTGGCCGGCGGGAGGCGCATCCAGTGCGGGCGGCGCGACTGGTGGACGGCACGACCAGGGTGCATCGGCCGGCAGGGGAGGCATGGATGTCGGGTGGCACGGCTGGCGGGGCTCACGAGCAGGGGCACGGGGCCGGTTCGGCATGGGGTGGTGTGATGCGGTGATGGTGCCTGACTAGTGGCAGCACTGTTGCCTTCGTCATCTTCCTCCATTTATAAGAGTACACTAAAGAAGAATGGCAGAGGGTCCGGGCCATTGTTGGTTTCTCCCACACCCTCCGCGTTTAAGGTGGTAGCATTTGGATCAACAAGAAAGGATAACGATGAACATCAAATTTTACAACCTCTGCAACGATTCTTTCCCAAACCAAAAAAAGAAAGCAAGGAAAGTATTATCTTTCAAATAAACCCTCTACCTTGTATTGTTTGTTGATGATGATCAGGAGGGATGTTCGGTCATCGAAGACGTCCCACGTCGGTTGCCTCCTCAAGGTGCATCCGGGGAAGAATTCGAAGACATTCCTCGTAGGAATTCTTCATTTGGAGGAGCATTATTCATGAGGAAGTTCTTCCTTGGAGAGCATTCTCCCTTAGTCCTTCACTCCTCAAATCCCACCAAAATAATAGATTAATCCCATCTATTATTTTGTTCGAAATAATTCAAAAGGATTAATTAATAAAGGTCGGTGGAATAATAAATTAAGGGAGGGGTTGGCACAATTAATGTAGAGGATTTCAAGAGGATCCTCCACATTAATGAGGGGGGTTGAGAGTTTTTCTCACAATTAACGGGGAGTTTCAAGGCGGTTTAATCCCGGGTGGTCCCCACCGCTATAACCTCTCATGGGAAGTTAGGCTTGGGTGGTCCCCACCACCATAACTTCCCATGGGAGGTTATGGTTTGTTGGTCCCCACCACCAACTCCCAAATGAAGGTTTTGTTCCAGGGGACCCCACCTCCAAACATGCACATGGGTGTTGAAAATAAAAATAAAATGTTTGAACAATCTTATTTTTATTTTATTCCTTCACAAAAAAACCCAAAAACTAACTTTTACCCTCGACCAAGTGTCGTCGAGGTGAAAGTTTCCTTAAGAGAATACACGTGCTGCGAGTTCAACGGTGCCCTCAGATTTCAATTCCGAGAACCAGTTCAAAAGTTAGAAAAACATGCTCACATGTTTGCTGATCATACCCCAAAAAAGTTCGAAAATTCATTCCAGGTACTCCGGGCCTCGGAATCACATGCCATCAATTTTTGTAGACTCATAAAATTCCCATTTATTTTGAAAAAAATTACATGGAATTTCTAAGTCTTAACATTCAATCATCATTGTTATATTTTGGAAATATATTAGTTGAAGTAAGGGATGAATTGTGATTTTATTGAATCACACAGAAAGACACAATTGTTCACAAAAATTCAAAACGTATCATGTATATAAATTTACTTATATTCATACCTAGTAAATGAATTACACAAAATTAGGAAAATGATTTAGAAGTAAATTTTTATCCTAATACCTTAATTTCTGTTGAGCCAATGGTCATTTAAATCAGTAAAGATTTATCAATTTGATGCCCCCAAATTTTTATTGATCATTTAATTTCTCATGATTTATGAACTCATTCCATCCCTATAAATATTTACCCCCAAAATATTTTTATTTTATTAAAATAAGAAAGGTAAAAAGATCCTCCAAAGGAAATTATTAAGGGGGTATAAAATAGTGAATCGCATGTTCATCGATGCGGACAACGTTTTTACCCTCCAAGGGAAAAGATCAAAGACTAGAGAAAATAATTATCCAGTCATTCTTAGACACATGAGAAGAAACATAATCTTCCTCAACATTTTTCTCTCTACATGTATGAATAATGGACATTTTTTTGTTCATAAGACACTTACATTGCGTGATGGAATATTCAATGGACTAGGGGATGTCCTTTACTTGAGAGAGCATTGTAGATAGTGAGTGAATAATTCTCGATCTCCCTAATAGGTATCTTCCTATAATTTTATAGCTAGAGTTCTCACTACATAGAATGAGATTCTTCTTAGAGGCAATCACCATTTCGATAGAATGTTGAAAATTCCGTAATGACTAAGCCCATAGAATCTATGATAAATCCACCCTCGGGCATGGAACCCATACAACAAGAACCATCAGTATTCAGTTTTTCCCTATAAGAGGCATTTTATTGTTGATCCACTTTCCATGATCTTTAGCACTAAAATTAAGGGGCCATGTGGAGGGAGAATAGTTATAAGGGAAGGCTCATTAACAATGTCATTATATTACCTGTAGAATTTCATTACTAAATTAATGATTTTTTAGATGATACATGAGGTGGATGTCGCTAGAATTTTATTTTTTATATCATTCTATCATGACTAGATAATCCATAATCCAATAATGAAAACAATCACTTTGGACTTGTGTTCTAGATTGGGTCTGTCTACTGCTTGGAACCTCTACTGGAAGAATTATTCTATAGAAAAAACCCAGTCGAACCAACCTGTATGTTCTCTTAATGAACTAAAAATTGAATTTTTGTAGTCCCTATTGAAGAACCGGTGTTTTTTGGTTTCCATGTTTGGATTCCTATATAAAAGGAACTTCGAGGTGAGATTGATCTCTCTTCTCTATAAATTATCATTAGAAGGAAGATCATTATGAAAAATGAGCCAAACCAGGAAAATGAATTTGAAAGGAATGTTATTAAACTTTAAAATTTCACCCCAATTATACTTCAATGTGGAAATAGATTGAAGTTTGTGAAGATATCTAATCGAGAAAGTAATAGCTGAAGATCCTGTGAAGACGCGCATATCTAGATCATTGGTCATTACAATGCTATCAAAGACACTTTTTTAGTTGTCATCCAACGTGGCATGGATGCGGGTAGGGTGATCACTAGCCTCCTAAAAAATGATGTTCAAAGTAAGGCCACTCGATAATCCAAGGATTCATCCCAACTAGTTATGATTCTAAATGTTAATGTCCCCTTTTTCAAATAACCACTGAGCGTGGTATTAAAGAAAAGTCGGAAGAGGTTGGACCAATTTAAGGATATTAGAGGGTATACACATAGAGATCCCCTAAAGTCCATAAAATATTTTCATTTTTATTCCCCCACAAATATTTCCCCTAAATTACCCCCCTCAGTGATTTTGTAATGAAGGCCATTAATTGTGCCCGAAACACTCTTTAAGTTAAGACCTCCTTCATCAGCAGGTTTTTCTAGATTGTTCGAAGAATCCTAGAGGCATTTACCATATTAGTGACTATCCCATAAAAATGATATCTGTGTGGAATAAATTTTAAAAATAACCTTCTTTGGATCATTAATATTGGAAAAAATATCCCCATGATTAAGGAAATATTATATTTGATCAGTGTGATTCTCACTTCAAAATACAAGAATCTATACTTCCAATTAAGAATGATCTCTATGGTTTTATAAAAAAAATATGACATACTATCTGATGAGAAAAGTGTTGGGGGATACAATATCACCCAAATAATTCATAGGTAAGGATACTTTGTGCGTACCATGACTAATTTCTGATTCCCTTTTTCGTCTCTCTAAGAATTTATTAGGAGAAAAGAAAATACTATTCTCATAGATAACTACATGAGAAACCAAGCATATTATAATTCCAATTAGGTTTTTTCAAATTGGTCAGAGGCTTTAGAAAGGGGGACCCCCTTTCTCCCTCTCTCTTTTTCATGGCCCAAGATGTTCTCATCCTCTATATGAATCATTTAATTTCAATGGTTAATGTTACCCCTTCCACAACAATTATTCCTTTGGGAGTATTCTTGGTCACATGGTAGTCCATGTGACCTTTATTCTTTTCATTCTCTCTTTTATAGAGGATGAATTATGAACCCTTCTCAATATGTGGGATTTAAACATAGTAATTATCAAACAATATATCACTATGATCGTGTTTAAATTGAGAGTAGTCAATTTAAATAAGATGGGGAGAATGGAACACACCAAAAATCTAAAGTAAGAACCTTGTATTTGATAGCATATATTACATGCGATACCAAACACATAAGGTAATATAATATTTGGATAATTTATAATATATTTACTATTTAAAATAGATTATATATATTTCAAGGCATGAAACACTATGTTATCATGTGTTATACACAAGAGATACCTTCTTTTATGGCTTATGTTACAAGAAAAATCAGGTTTTATCGAACAATAATATATTATTAAGATATAATTAGATATAAAACAACCATTAAATTAGTAGTTATTAATAGTAATAAATAAATTATGAATATTATTTTTTATAAAAATATATAACAAATTAATTGGTTACAAATTAATTATAAATGAATATAATATGTAATTTAATATAAAGTGAATATGTTTATTAAAAAACAATTTTTATGCTCAAGAAGTAATTTTATACTAATAGATTAAATTAATTACAATAATTGAGGGATATTTATTTAATATATATTATATATTCAGTGAAATATTTGGGATATTCATCCATTAGTTTTTATTTACATAAGATAAGAACAAACTCTATTATATATATAAAAACTTATATATATTATAATGGCAATTTTACCGCCTTTTAATGGTGAACCCATTTTAAATCTGAATTTTGAAAATTTAATCAATTTTATATGTCAATATAAACTTCACATTTTAAATATAGAAAAAAAATTAGGATCGGGATATTTTTTGATATTTTTAAAAACATAACATTTTTTAATGAATAGTTAAAAATACTTCATTTTAGTTCAAAACTTCTTTTTCAAATCATTTATTTATAAGGTTAAATTATAAATTTTGTTGGTTATAAATTATAATTAGATAAAATTATTATCAATTAATATTTTTTACATCATTTTAATCAATTTAAGTTCGAAATTGATTATAGAAACATAGAAAAGTTTTGGACATTTTTAATTTAAAAGAACGCATTTTCGTCTCACCGATAGGATTAAATGTAAATAAATTTCTAACACTTATATGATTGGAATTTAAATATTTGGAATAAAAATATGTTATAATTTCTGATAATCCCATCTTTGTTTTTCACCATGAAGATTACTGAAAGTGATTAAAATTAACAACAACAATTAACGTTCAATTAAGCATATTAAGGGACAAAACCATAACAATAACGCATAAAATTACCTATAAACTTTTCAAAGAACTATTGGATGGAAATATATATAACATATCCTATATTTCATATAAATTGGACCATTATGTGATCCACTTGGAACATGAAAATGTGCATGGAATTTCATTATCAAAATATTACAAGAGTGCCCCTCCTCCTGTACTATAAAATGGAATCCTCACCTTCCACTTCCTCACACGTCACAAGACACATTGAATCCAAAAATATCATCCCAAATATATCATAAACATAAATTATCTCATCCTGGAATCAACCCATTGCTAATAAAGCGATCAAAAAAACCTTTTGGTACAAGCCAAAACAAGTCACTTGATTAATAGGTTAGGTCTTCTCTTTAACTCCCTTGTTTTATTTCAATTCTCCAACCACAAAAATAGTCTTATTCTATGATTTTATAATTACAACAAAATCCTAAACATAAAATGATGTTGTTATTATAAGGGTTAAACATACACTAACACACAATTCTATCTAATGGGTAAGGAACATAATGTTTCTTTGTACGACAAACTACTGCCTCACGAAATGATGATTATTCATTTTTTCCTTTACCACCACTCATGGTTGCGATTACAGTGAAAACACTTTTTATATATGTTATATATTATATTTATTATTTATTTGTATTTATTAAATCCTTCTATAGAACATAAAATTAATATTTTCCATTTCTTGTTCAAATGATAACATCGTTTGAGGAAGTGTGGACTACCACGCCCTCAAAGTGATGTGATACGTTCACACGATACATAGAATGTTTAAAAGATGGTTTTAGTTAAAAATATGTGAAATAAAAAACATATATATATATATTATATTTATTTATTATTACCTTTCTTAAAATATAATATGTTACATTTTTTATTAGCCTTTAACATGTTTAAAAATTGATAATGTCGTTTATGGACTTGTGGACTACCACCTCCTTGACAAGATGTGATTACTTTAACATCATAAGAATTATATATATAAGTATATATTATTAAAAAATATAATATATATGATACAATTAAAAATATATAAGTATTTAAGTTAATTACCTTCTTTAATTAATGATCATTGGAAAATGAGAACGTTACTCATGCCTATGTATGGCCTACCGTCACCATCATTATAACATTATTCCATTTTTAATTAAAATATTTAATTAGTAGTTTTAAAATTATAATATTTGAATAAATAGGATAATAATTTCATTATTATTATTCTGGAGATGTTATATAATGACCCCTTTGACTATAGTTGTCCTATCAAAGTCTTTTTTGACACATAAACTAAATCTGGTCGAAATACCCAACATAAACTTAATTATATATATAGTTGTATTCCACATAGTATTATGTGATGTAAAAGTAACATATAAACATGAAAAAGGATATTAATTATGTATATAATTAATATATTTGTATTATTTAGGGATATAATGACACACAAAACAAGTTGGACTCAGGGTAAGTAATGATAATGTCACATTTTACCTTCATCAGATAAATTACATGTTTTCCACTTACATATTTTTTTGGTGTATCTACTAACCCTTTTTTATATTATATAATAAATACTTTTATCTTAATGGTATTTAAAACATCCATTTTATATTATTCCTTCTTGAGGATTATGAATTATAATGTTTCAAAGTGGAATGACACACATTGGAATGTTAAATGTTTATTTTCCTCAACAATAAATTTAATGATCTTTCAATGGTTTATCTTTTAGAGGATATTATACGACCATTATTCAATAAAACCTTGAATTTTATATCTAATTGTTACTCATGACGATTTTCTAGTATTAATAACATTTTCCACTCTTTGGTACCCAAAATGTTTTATAATTGTTTTTCAAAAAACCATACATTATTTCTCTCTTTAGTTAGAGAACCTATTTTTATCAAAACATCATGTTTTATTAAATAAAATTAAAAAACTATTCTAAAATTATTTTCTGAAGACAATTTTACACAATTTTTCAAATTTTTTTAAATTAATCTTCTTTTCACCTTCCAGGTGATGCATTTTTCTAAAAATTTTGCATGAAAAAGGAATGTTATTTTTACTTTGTACATAATGTACAGATTTACCCACCTTAATTCCTTTGATTATTCCTTTACATGTCTAAAATATTAATTTTAAAAGTGAATGTTTTTAAAATTTATTCTAAAATAAATGGTTTTTGAAAGGTTTTTTTAAAAATACATTGATATTTTCATCAAGAATGTTTTTAAATCAAAATTTTATTATATTTCCATTAATGAATGACAACAACCTTTTATTTTACTCCACTTGGAGTCTGTTGTACTGATACCATTCCATATATTCCTCTAAATGGTTTACGATTGTTTTGGAAAAGGATGGTATTCACATTCAATTCTTTTATTTCTCAGTTAGTCCCCCATAAAATATTCAATTTTCTATTATTATTGAACGATGAATTTTATCTAATTATCTATATCATTTATCTTGGATATGTACATTTCCTAAACATTGTACATTTTTTCATATGGTGTTTACATTGAAATTAGTTTTATTAGTTGTTTAAATATTGTAAAATATGTTCCTTCTACTCTATATAGATATTTTCTAATGCACAGTGTCCAATCAATTATTAGATACATGAGAAATGTATTGGACTAGAATGTCATGGGTGGGGCCCAGTTATAGATAGTGCCTCAATGAATCGATAGTCTCATAGGATGAGTCATTTGGAAATCCACCTTTGAAGGTATTTAACATAATGTTTTTTAAACCATCTTATGAATGCTCATGATAGTAAAGGTACCATGTACCTATGAAACATGGGATCCAATAAAAGATAATTTCCTTCATATTAGTTTTAGTTATTATTAATCCATGAGATTTTTCATCAACATATCTATGGATACATTTTATTTCAATAATTGATTAAATGGAATGTTTTTTAGTTTCTTATTTTTCTATATTTATTTTCCCTTATCTAGTTATTTGAATGGAATGTTTTTTCTATTATTACTTTTTCATATTATTTACGCACTTCCATTTAGATTATTGATTACATGGAATGTATGTTCAGTTAATTATATTCCCATGTTTACTAATCTAATTGATTAATTATTGTTTCCAATATATATTTCAATTACTGATAATTTGATCTCGCCCTTATTATGTTTCTTTCCCCAAGAATATAAGAAGAATGTAATGAAATATATACAGGGATTCACTAGATTGATTATAGTTATCTTGGAATTTTTTTAGTTATAAGGTAGAAAAAATATGTGTTGTAATTACTGCATTCATTTCTCATATATGTATCTGTTTTACCAAGACTACTAAACTCTTAGTCCTTGAGGATTTTATTCCTTGTAATCATGCTAGATCAATTGGTAGTAGACATCGGCTCTGGGAAATATGATGTCAAAGAAATACCGAAATAAATTAATATATTTTGTTCTCCTAATACAATAACACATCATTATACCAGGGATAATTATTTTTTAAAAATCATTATCGTATTTATAGGTTTTTAAGTGAAATGATGAGAAGAAAATTTTAACGATTATATAACCGTAATGTTGGGATATTAAAAGTTCTATTGAAAGTCTCCAAAGAAATGAATCTAGTAGGATAACATCTAAGAAATTGGGTATTATGGATGAAAAATGGACTCTTTTTAAAGGTAATTGAGAATATTTTCAAAGTAATTAATTATTGGAAGTGTAACATTGAAAGGTTGGAAGATATACCCATTTATAAATAAATAAAAGGGCACCATTGTGAGTACCCTTTACTTTTAAATGATATCATTTCACTATTAAATGGACAATGAATCAAAAAGTAAAAACAATTGACTTTGGTGTGTATGTGTTGGGTAAAAAATATTAAACCAATAATTTCCACACATTATTTAAATATGTTTTCATTTATTTACAATTAGATCATTACATTTTACCATTTTGGATTTTACTATGGTAACGAGATTTCAACAATGTAATCTATATTTTTCTAAAATAATAAAGTAACCCATCCTATAGAATTTGGTGTGATGAAAAAAAAATCACCTATATTCAATCCAATTCAATTTCTAAATATGAGAAAATAAACTTTTAGAAAATATATATATAATATATAGAAATCTTTTTTTGACGAAAAATGACATTTTCCTAATTAAGTGTTACTAAGCATATTTAGTACTAAATACTAAATGAATGAAAGTTAATATTTTTATATGTGAAACTAGAATATATATTAGAATAATTATTTATAATCTATTAATTTTTTAGAGAAATTGTACACAATGTTAATAAATGACTCTTTAAGAAAAATGGTTTTACCATTGTTACAGTAATTAAATTTATTCTTAGTAATATTATTTTTAATCCTAAAAATTAAATAAATATTATTAATTTATATGATAAATTTTATCTAAAATATAAAATCCATTTTATTGGTTTTAGTTTCTATAATATATAAAAATAAAATTTTAACATAAGGGATATAACTTTTTTTCGAGTAAAATAATATACTTGTTTCCAAAATGGAAATCATGTGTTTTATGAAAAAATTATAACTTTTAATGAATTATTTAAATTTATGAATATATATATTCTATATAAAAAATATTTTAAAAACATTATGGTGTTTTTTATGATAATTTCAAAATAGTAACTATTTTATAAAAAAAGAATTTTTTTCATTAATAACATTAAAATCATTTCTTTTGAAAAATCTCAAAACATACCCCTAAAATAATATTAAGATGACGAATTAAAAAAATGAATTTAATTTTTTGAAATTAAAATTCAAAGATTTATATATTTATCTTTAAAATGAAAATAAAAATATATAAATAAAAACGGTATTCTTTGGAAAAATACTACTATTGAAAAATATCTTTTGAAACATTAATTGTTCCTAATTTTTTTAATTCATTTATTATTAATCAATATAGGCTTTAACATTCATAAATTATATTAGTTGTATTTATCTAATATTCCACAGATCATTTTAGTTCGGTGTTGTGTGTAAAGCAAGATATCGACAAAGTGTTTGTTTAATGGAAAATTATATTGTAAAATATTGGGGTAGTACAATGTCTTGATTAAGGGAAAACAATTCCATAATATAGAACATACTTTTTGAAATCATAATAGAATCCACAAAAATTCTTATAAAAAATATTTCTACATTACAATCAAATGATACAGAAAATAATAACATACTTCTGTGATATGTCACTAGGAAATATTGGGATTCCACCGTACATATAAAATATTATAAAATTTAAATAGTTAAAATTTTAAATATATATTTATTATCAAAAATAATATAATTATTCTATTTTAAATCCTATATTTATCTATGGAAAACTCATTCTTTTGATTATTAAAAAATCCTAAATTATAACACATAATTTAATGATTCATGTTCTTATATTTTATTAATATAAATACTTATTTATTCATAATAATATGTTTTTACCAAAAAAATAAAAATATACGCTTTCCATTTTAATAGTAAAAATGGGTGAAGCTATAGAGTCATATACAAAACTATTTTCTATCCATCACTCCTTATTTTCCACTTTCCATATCATGTCATTTATTCCTAATCCACCTCTCCATAAAGTGAAAATTGATCACAAAGAAACCACTTTTTAATTTTTGAATTGTGATTATATAAAGTGATTGATAAATATCACAAAGAAGTCCTAATTTTATATAAAAAAATTTAGACCCTACCAGTGAATTCAACAATCTCTATAATAATTAAATAAAGAAATATTCTTCTCTGGGATTATGGAATTCATAATTATACATTAAAAAATTAAATAATTAATCCTATTAGTATAAAATTAAATTCACCTACCCCTCTTAATAAAATATCCCAAATCATATGTAGGATGAAGAAAACATCATCTATATAAATTCTATATTCCTCTACGAAAAAAATTAAAATTATATTTATTATTTTCATAAAACATATCCAAAAAATATATATATTCCCTCTATTGTTTCTCAAATCTAAATCATTTTATAATTTTTACCCTTGATGTCGAATAGCACCACAATTCCTTTAGTAAAATTTGAAAAACTAAAAAAACCTAAAATATGGTAATGACAATTTTTCTTATATTTAACACTTATCATAATTGATAAGATTGAAAATAACATTTCCAAATAAATTATCATAAAAATACTAATTAACATAATTTTCATTTTATTCTAGCATTCAAAAAATATTTTGATTATATATAATAGTAACAAATGAGAAACCCAATATACTGATGTTGCATTTCTGATTACTTTTCCCTGATTCTCTATATCATTTCATTCTTTTTCCATAAAACTCACACTAAATTCATATAAAATCCATGAAAATAATTCTACCTAAGATTCTAGATCTCTATAAGGTTTTACACAAAATTCACATCTTTCACCCTGTCAATCAATAATTAATCAGCCTCATCAGATGGATCAAGAATATATTTCCCATTCTAGGAAATATGGAATATATAATGAACAAAGTATAACTATGATGAATGTTCAACATGATAAGAAATTGTTACAATACATTATAGTAAGGAAAAGGTTTTAACAATCCTTGGTCAATTTAAACATACCTTTACTAACATACTCTACCTAAGAAGATGATATACTCACTAAAATACATGATCCCAATCAATGGACACCAATGGTCTCATCCTATGATGTCAATTCTACTTATCTATATTATGAGAAGTTCGCATATGATACTCATTCATATAAACTCTCTTTTTCATATTTTATATCTTTTTTATCCAAACAGTAATTAGATCACCAACATCAACCAGTAAAATAAATAATAGGGAAGTTTGACCAGATAATGTCCCCTATGGTTATATATTGTTTTATGAATGTTATAAACTATTGTATGAAAACTCTACAAAAGGAAAAGATCTACCCAATATCCACTCAACCACATAACCTAATCTGTAAACATATTCTCCATTATTTGAATTGTTCTCATAGTATAACAGTTCTCATAAAGATGAAATAAACTGAAAAAACACCTATATAATAAAATAAAATTGTAATGTTGTTCATATATTAGAAGTATATCTTACATAATAGTTAGAAAAAATCATCCAATTAACCCCATACATCTTTAACAATTCAACTATATAATGTTTTCCAGAAATTACACAGAACTTTTCCTATTAATAGAAAAGAAATGAGTTAAATATATCTTTCAATCAAAAACAACCCAACTCAGTCGAACCCTCAATGTAATTGACAGACATAACTTTGAAATTCTATGGAAACAACATATTATTTTCAATGAAAAAACAATGTGGTTATTAAAAACAAGTTGGTACCTTATTTTCTAAATTAAAACACAAATAGGTAACATACAATTCCAAATATAACTTGAAATCTATTAAAACTAATCCACAAAAATTACCTCTTCACATGATAATATGTCATTAAATTATAATGATATACTACTATATATAGTCAATGTTACTCATGAAATTACTCCTCATGTACGATTTTAGGAATGTATATTTTCTATTTAAAAATTAAAAGGTGATCCCTATCCTCATATCATCCATAAAGAACATCACCACAAATAAAATAATCCCTCTAAACCTTAGTTATATGACCTCATGGCTTGGACTCCATCACTTTATGAATTAAAGTGAAACTATTCATCATCATGTATAAAAAAAGTTTTATTTTCCACTTCTTCCATACAAAAACACCAAATAGACAAATCTCTTAGTATTTTCTATTCCCCAATTAAATTTTGAGTCACATAAAAATATGACCACCTACTCAATAAATCTTGTGCAACATCAACGTTTTCCTATATTATGAATAATCTCTTGATTATAAGCATATATAAACACTACCCATATTATATAAATATATATATATATATTGTTTATATCTATGTAATATAAATAAAAAAATAGCATGAATGTAATTTATACTAATAATAAGTGAAAAAAATAATTCCACTATCATAAAATCAATAGTAAAAAAATTACATTCAATGGTTAATAATTTTTTAGAACCATAAACAAAAACCATTCATTCATAAATCAAAAAAAAAGATTAATCCATTATGAGATAAATAATAATATATATTATATTGAATCATATCCTTTCAAAATAGAAGTGATTAAGAAGTAATCAACTTCTAAATTTAAAAAAGAAAAATCATTTTAGAATTTATATATGAAATAAATAAACATATAATTATTTTTTAATGAATATAAAGGAGTCATCATTTTTGTGAAAATTTTAACTAACACTTGGTAATATCAATCCAATCCAAAGAAACGCGACAACTTTTGGATATTTATTAATAGTATATAATAAATAATTACATCAATATTTGTTGGGTTGACTATAAAAAATATATTTAAAAGAATATGTCAGAATAATTGAACTTGAAATATCCAAAAATGAAAATTTTATAATTTTAGACATAACCAATGCTTATATAAAAATTATAAAAGAAACCATGGGTATTTCACATAATCATATTCGATATTTAAATAAATAAGAATTTATCATATGATTACCACAAATAATTGATCAAAATATTTTTAAAAAAGATAACATATTACTCACATAAATACTATCAGTGAATTTATAAATCTAAAAAGAATAATGATATTTAATACCTCAGATCATGTAATGAACCTCTATATTACACCATAATTCCGTAATACATCAGGCATTCCTCCGGGTATGTAAGAGGATATTGACTAGTAACTAGAGTGCATTTCCAATAGAGGAGAGAATTTACTCTAATAATTGTAAATAAAATAATTATTAATAATATAAATTATATAAAACATTTGGGTAAATTCATAGAATTATATTGAAAGGGAACCCATTAATAACAGGTAACAAATACACAGATATAATAACATGTTACTCATGCAAAACATATAGTTAAAAAAAGATAGGTGTCACCCTTTTCTTTAATCAAGTGAATAATAAACTAAAAGATCAAATAATTTTAATTGACATTACAAAATAAGCTAATAACATATTTGGTCCAACCACTCAACCATCACCTAACTATTCTATCCAACTACAAAATACATCATATCATAATAAATGTAGTCATAAACTCTACACAAGAACTAGGGTCCATATAGACGGTGAGAAACATAAATTTTAGTATGGAACTAATAATGGTTTTCCTTATATATATCCCTATATATAATATTTGAATACATAAAAAAATAAACAAGAAATTATTTTATGTTATTTTGTGATAAAATTCCATCATGAAACCATACCTATAACACCATGAGTTTAATGAATTATTTTTTTCCAATAAATTAAATTCCATTGATAGAGTTTTTCACACACAATAACAACTAAATTTTTTATTCCTAACAACACTAGGTTAATCATTTCTAACATGTAACACTTGGAAATATGGTGTTACATACGGCACCGAGTATTAACAAAACCATGATAGATTATTCAAAGATTATCGTTATATCCAAGACATTAAACATAAATCTATTATTAGTAATAACTATGTTTTTAATTTTATAAATAATGTTTTCACATAAATAAAACATATTGATAACAATTATTAATTTTTAGTAAAGTCTTTGTGTGTTTTGAAAATATTATTTTATCAAAAAAATGTTTTTATTCATTTTTATAAATAATAATGAAATTAATTTTTTACACTTATAGAAGAAAAATTTTATAGAATAAACATAATTTTTTTAAATAATCATGCCAAAATTATCTTAGGGTGATTTTTTTGGTTTTTCTGAAATGCTTCATTTCTTAATGAATAGTGAAAATGCTGAATTTTCATTTAAAACTAATTTTTTTTTCCTAAACTAGATGTAATGATAAATTATAGTATAATTTATATACAAATTCAAATAATTTAACTTATATATCTATAAATCCTATTTTTTTCATTGAAGTATTTTTAATATTCCATTTTTATCTAAAAACTTTTAAAACTTGGGAACATTTTCTGTTAAAAATGACCCACTTTCTCATCTCGTTTGTAGGATTAATTATAAATTAAATTTTTATAAAATTATGTATTGAATTTATAAATATGTATTCCATATTTATAATCAACAATATTTATATTTTATAAAAATTATAACTTAATTTTTTACTGGAATAAATAGTGAAATTAAAAAAATCACCATAGTTGAGGAAAAAAAGGATTAACCGAGGGTTAAAATAAATAATATAAGGGTTAATATAGACTATAAAATTTTGAAAAAAATATTGGATGGAAATATAAAAACATTATAATATCTATTTTCCTAATTTGATCCTGTTAGGACCCTTTTTGTAACACCCCAAGCTTCCACGATACGTTTCCCTTTGAATAATGCAATGGCGTGCATTGTACGCAACTTCGAGATTCTAACACACCACAACTAATCAAAGTAGCCTTTATGAATAGTAATACCTACTTTTTGAAATTTTATAAATTTTATCTTTCGAAATGGACTTCATTTTTTGGATTCGTAATATCAAAATTAACTTAGGGTGAAATTTTGGTACTTTTCGGAGAACTTTCATATTTTGATGAATACTAAAAATTACTAAATTTTAATTAAAAAAAACTTTTTAAATAAAAATAATTAATAGTGATAAATTATTAATTTGAGTGGTTTTAAAGTATATTTAGATTATATTTTTACCATTTAATACAATGTTGGTCATTGGATGTAATTTCACATTTAAAGCAGACATAAAAATGTGTCAATCTTTTGATAGTTATTATCTCTTAAAAACATGCTATTTGTTTTGACTACTGGAATTAATTTTTAAATTAATTAATTCAACTGATATGTTTTGAATTTGGTAAAATAGACATCATTTGTGAATTCATAATATAAAATATAGCTCAGACCTAATTTTTGATATTTTTCTGGAAACTATCATTTTTTGATGAATAGGGAAACCACTAAGTGGTAGTTTAAAAAACAGAATCTTTCATAAAACTTCATGTTACCGCTTCTGTGAGTGGAATTTCGAAACTCCAATAGACACAGTTAATATCAAGGAGTAAAATTTGGTTCAATGAGATGAAAATAATTTTTGGTGAATAGTAACTTTTTACTTTTATTTACCACGATTAAAAGTAAATAGGGTAATTACGGGTAAAAATGATATTAATATTACCCTAACACATGTCCTAATTCTATTGGACAAGTTTATCTCGACCAAAAACAACCTTAGGAGTAAAATATTATCATTTAGGTCCACTTGTATTAGATTAGAACATTTATTATTATTTAATTCAATAAATATTTAAAAGAGTTAAAATCAACGTTTATTTACTAAAACATTTTTAATATAGGGTTATACATAAGATAATTTCGATTGTAAATATTAATTAGAAAGATAAAAATATTTTCGACATAATGGTATTTTATTTATAATTATTAGACATTAAATAATATAATTTATTAATGACACAATAGTGATGCAGTAATTACCTAATTAATGAAATATTAAAATAATAGATATTATAAATATCCAAATAAATGTGATTTGAGACTTTTTATGAATTCCACTAATTTTATAGGTTAATATTACATATTACGATTGATTTTATAAATTGTGTTCGAAGTAATAATGCTGTTATGAATTTATAAAAAACAAAATACCCAATATTGTCAAAATTGACATAAAAGAGTTTTGAAAACAAATATTATATTATTAATTTATATTCAATTCTTAAAAATCTAAGGTTCAGCCAAGATACGTAGATCATGATAGGTGTATCATTAATGGACCACTTTGGGGTCGCTTGGATGTATATAGTAAGTCTATTAACCATATAATATAAAAATAAAAAGAGACATTGTAAAAGTGAAACTAATAAACTAAGAGTTAATACTTAAAGATAATGTTAATATAATGACACAAACCTGTCCAAATTCTATTGGTTGAGTGGTTTTAGGCCAATCCCCACCTTAACATTTAAATAATCTACTTTGGAGCCACTAGAAAACGAATATGAATTTATTATAAAATAATATTTTTATCTTTTCAAAAGGTGCCCCTCACATCTCTTATAAAAGGTCACTCCCCCTTCTCACTAATTCACACATTCAAAGCCTTTTGTCTCAGCCAAACCCTGCCCAAATACTCTCTCAACTTCCCTCACTACAACCTAGAGGCCTTATTTTTATCAGAAAGCCATCCTAGGATCCCCTTTGATCAAATGAAAATGAAGAACCTGAAGAAGAGGAGGTTAACCTACCATCGACCAAGGAAAAAGTACAAAGAATGGGGTTTCCTATCTCACTTTTAATTCCGTGAGAATTCCATTGTTCATCACTTATTTATTACATGTGGTGTGTGTACTGCCCATGTTTGTATTCATTGTGTAATATACTTTAATTCATGTATATTTACATCATCATTGTATGATAATTATTTCATGGGTGTATGTTTTTGTATGTTACCAAATCAATAAGGGAATTTGAAATTTCAATTTCCACTCATTCAGCTTTACGCATACTTCATTGATTATTTTACACCAATATTATGTGTAGAATCACTATTCATTTGATTATGTCTTAAATTCCACTCCCCTTTCTGTGGATATACTTTTGATACACATAATCACTCCATTGATAAATTCTCAAGTCATCTGTATGAACTTGATAAGAGTAATTTTAACTCAATCTCCATTTGTTGAGTTAAATATCCAATTCATTGGTCTTGTTTTTACAAGAATATGTGTGAATGTAATCTGATTGATTTACACTAAATATCCAATCATAATGAGTGTATTTATATTTTTCACACATAATTATGTTATTGATTTATCCTTAACCTAAGGATGTGGTCTTTATAAGGGAATTCATCTCAGTTTACATTCCATTGAGACTTCTTTGTTGTTATACACCAAATCACTTTTATATGGTGTATATAATGTGCATTGACATAGTATATCATGAATCCATTTATTCTCAAGATATTATAATGTTTTTATTACCTCAATTATTTGTACTCAAGTGTCTCTCTTTTGGTTAGAAACTCTATCTAAAATATATTTTTAAGTGTTTTAAAGATTTTCATCTAAATATTTCTCATTAATGTCCATGTTTTAAAAATGGTTTTAAGAATTTATTTATATGGACATTAAAGTTTTAAAATTAAAATTACTTTTAAAAGTTTCAAAGTGGTATGGGACACTTTGATTCAAAAATCTATTTTTAAATGCCTTCTTGAAAAATATTGTGACTTTTAAATGAATTCAAGAAAAATGGGGGTATTTCTCTCTAATAGTTTTGACGATTATTTTCATCTATGTCAATATCCTTCATTATTCCTGATTGAGATTAATCTGATACAATACAATCTTTCATATTGTATCTAATGAGTTATGTTTGACTGTGGATGTGCTATTTTTATACCATTCATGGTTTGTCGATTAAGTATTGACTTTTCGTATGCTAGTTTATTACGAATGTTTATGTCATATTACAAACTTTTCATATGAGCAATGCATTAGACTTAGTAAGTGATGGGTGGAGCCCACTATAGCTCTTTGATGCATCGGTAGGTCTCATGAGACAAACTAGTGTCTTGGCACGAGGCCTTGACATAATTTTATTTGTATTCTTGGCAAGAGGCTTTGGCTATGTGGTTATGATAGTCTGGCATTATGCATTCCGTCATTATGAAAGTGGTTATTAATATTTTCATGTGATTATTCGACTAGTAGAATATCCATGTGAATAAGAAAATGGAATTATTTCATTTTATCCTTGCCATATTATTCTTATGTTCAAGTTTAAAATGCTTTTGTTTTAGTTATACATTTCCTTAAATTTTTATGGTTATTTATGAAAGATTCCGCTATATTGTTATCCTTACTGAGCATCTGAGATCACCCCTTTCAATGTTTTATTTTCCCCAGGATGTGAAAATGTATTTTATAAATGGCATTCAGGGATAGTATGTGGGGATATGAAGACAATATGTTGTTGTAGTTTTTCACTTATTGATGTAAGATAATCTTTATGAATATATCTAGTGTTTCCAAGTCTACTAAACTAATCGATCTTTCGAGACATGATCTTTCTTGTGATCATGACAATGTTATATAATAATGCACTGACTCTGGGTATCTAGGGTCGGGGAATTATAGTTGGTATCAGGGGATGTTTAGTAAAAACCTTGGAAGCTAGATTTAGATAAACTCTGATTAGAGCACATAGACCTAAGATGAACTTTGAGGATTAGTAGAGAAGAACTTCCTAGAATTTTGGTATTGTAGTGATTTTGTGTGTTTTCCGAGCAATACATCCTTGTCTGAATACGAGCAGGTAGAGGCAGCTCTGGCACAAATGTACCTAGGGGTAAAACCCGAAAACACTGCTTTTAGCTAGACTCGAACATGAACTGGTGCACGAAAATAGGCCTTGTTGCACTCTTGGTTACGACACTCCTAGGGGATATGCTTAGGATAATTTACATTTTCTTTACAAACTAATTTGAAGTATTATATATATAAGATGAGAGTAAATGACCTTGGTTAATCCTAATGTGTTTCAAATTGAGAATATAGTGATATGTTAATCTCTAAATGATTTTATGGCTACTGTTACTCACACAATGATTTCTGGTTTTAGTCAATGGATGGATTCCAAGGAAGTCATAGTGACTTTGAGAATGATGTACAGGGTGGGAACGATGGTGGAAATGAGCAACAAAATGAAATGTTGATAGGCGTAAATTATATCGTCTTTATTCCAAATCAATTTTCCAAAAATATGATCAATAATATATATATTAACCAATTCCCGGATTCGCCAAAGAAGAGAATGGGGATTATGATAAGGGCTCCAGCAGTGGAGACCATGGAGAAAGGAATCCTCAATTTCCATCATGCAAGAAATGTGGAAGGAGACACCCAGGAAAGTGTCTCAATGGGACAAAGAAATGATTTACGTTCAGGAAGGAAGGACATAAAGTGAAGAATTGCCGAAGAAAAATGAAGAGTATTATAGAAGAAGATAAAAATGGTCCCAAGAATCCATTTACAGTCATTTCCCATAAATGTAGGGTACCTAGCCATTACCCGAGTGAATTCCCTATTCTATAGGATATTTTCTTTTTCAAAGAAGAATCTATATGGGAATAAATGGTTAGAGAAATGTTTAAAAAGTATTAGTGCTCCTTGTTGATGGATTTAATTTGGAATAATTTTCTCTTGTATTTTTAACCCTGAAGTTTTCCATGTGAGAATGATATTTGGGGAAGAATTATATTTTCACTTGTGGATATAGTTATAAATAACCATTTTGTTTCATATGATCATTGGGTTTGAGGAAATTATAAGTTAGTATAATTTGGGATGAAAATTCAAGGTATGAGATATGATTTGTGGTTAAATTATGATATGGTTATTTTGAGGAATTTACCTCATTTTGGTAATGTTATAAAATATAGTTTTTGAAAAAGGACAACATGCAAACCATGTGACAACCCGTCGGGTCGGACAAAGCTATAGGAATTGAACCCACAACCAAAGTGCGATTGGAATTTATCGCCTACCATTGGACTACGTGAAGTCCCTGGTTAGTGTGACTATTATTTTTAGTTAAATGATTTTATTGGTCAATAATAATTTGATTTGGGATCTTATGTCTCGTCAAATGAATACACTTAGTATAGGAAAATGATTTGGTGATTAAGTGATAAATGTTATTTTGGAAGTTTTTCGCTTTTTGGTGAACACTATATGCCCAAGGAAAATAAAATAGTTTGGGATTTCATTTGAGGAGTAATGTTGAATTTTTATCTATGTTTTCATTGTGGATTTATAGTGATTTGGGTTATTTATGGAAATTATTAGGTTAATTACTTTTAAGTATGTGACTTTAAGAGTAATTATTGTCATTTGGATATACAATTTATTGTGGAAGACTACATTATTATAAATTTTGGGTTTCCATATTATTTTGGATTATATTGAATGATTTTAAGGACAATTGATTATTGAATGATATTTATTTAACTTTGGGGTATTGATGGTTTAATTTTAGAAATTAAGATTAGTTTTTTTTTCTCTAATGGAATATCCATTTGGGGGATCATCAGATATTATACTAACCATTTTGGTTTTGATTAATCTCTAAAGACAAGGTAAATATATAGTTTATCTTACGTGGAACATGTATTTCTATAGAAGTTTATTCTAGCTCTTCCATTGTGACCAAGTCTTCTTGAATACTCATTGTTCAAAAAAATGAGTTAGTGGTAAAAATTTATTAAAGAATGAAAGTCTACTTAAAAAGAAAGTATATATCTTTATGTTCTTAGTAAATTTCATAAATTAATTCCTCTTCCTTATGTAATGTAACTTAAAACAAAAAATGTTGTTCATTTACTTTTCCTACTGGGAGACTAATGACTGTTTGTTCCAACACAAGTTTGTGATTTTCTTATTGTTAACTTTCTTCTGATCATTTTTCTATTCCTCTCCATCAGAACATAACACATAATTTATCGTCAATATCCTTGTTCTCCTACATGGAATCCTAGTATGGGTTATCTTCGGTGACCTTTATACCTATCTTCCTTTCTTTTAAAGTGATAGTTTTATTGACTCTTTTTTAGATGTGGGGCATTCCATTATATATTCAAGCCAAATTTTAAAAAGATTTCGAGGATGCAATTTATTGAAGGTGGGGAGAATGTAACACCCCAAGCATCCATAGTACGTTTCCCTTTGAATAATGCAATGGAGTGCATTGTACGCAACTTTGAGATTCTAACGCACCACAACCAATCAAACAAGCCGTTATGAATAGTAATACCAACTTTTTGAAATTTTATAAATTTTATCGTTCGAAATGGACTCCATTTTTGGATTTTTATTATCGAAATTATCTTAGGGTGAAATTTTGGTACTTTTTGGATAACTTTCATATTTTGATGAATAGTGAAAATTACTAAATTTTAATTAAAAACAAATTTTTTAATCGAAATAATTAATAGTGATAAATTATTAATTAGAGTGGTTTTAAAGTTTATTTATATTATATTTTTACCATTTAATACAATTTTGGTCATTGGATGTAATTTCACATTTAAACCAGACATAAACAAGTGTCAATCTTTTGATAGTTATTATCTCTTAAAAACACGCTATTTATTTTGACGACGGGAATTAATTTTTAAATTAATTAATTCAACTGATATGTTTTGAATTTGGTAAAATAGACATAATTTTTTAATTCATAATATCAAATATAGCTTAGGCCTTATTTTTGATATTTTTCTGGAAACTTTCATTTTTTGATGAATAGTGAAACCACTAAGTGGTAGTTAAAAAAACTGAATTTTTCATAAAACATAATTTTACCGCTTCTATGAGTGGAATTTCGAAAATCCGATAGACACGGTTATTATTAAGGAGTAAAATGTGGTTCAATGAGATGAAAATAATTTTTGAGGAATAGTAACTTTTCACTTTTATTTACCACGGTTAAAAGTAAATAGGGCAATTAAGGGTAAAAATGATATTAATATTACCCTAACACATGTCCTAATTCTATTAGAAAAGCGTATCTCGACCAAAAACAACCTTAGGAGTAAAATATTATCATTTAGGCCCACTTGTATTAGATTAGGACATTTATTATTATTTAATTAAAAGAAGAGTTAAAAGAGTTAAAATCAATGTTTATTTACTAAAAAAAATTTAATATAGGGTTATACATAAGATAATTTCGATTTTAAATATTCATTAGAAATATAAAAATATTTCCTACATAATGGTATTTTATTTATAATTTTTATACATTAAATAATATAATTTATTTATGACAAAATAGTGATGCAGTAATTACATAATTAATGAAATATTAAAATAATAGATATTATAAATATCAAAATAAATGTAATTTGAGTATTTTTATGAATTCCACTAATTATCTAGGTTAATATGACATATTAGGATTGATTATATAAATTGTGTTCAAAGTAATAATGCTGTTATGAATTTATCAAAAACAAAATACCCAATTGTCAAAATGATATAAAAGAGTTTTTAAAACAAATATTATATTATTAATTTATATTAAATTCCTAAAAATCTAAGGTTCGTCCAAGAGACTTATATCATGATATGTGTATCATTAATGGACCACTTGGGGGTCTCTTGTTGTATATAGTAAGTTTATTAACCATATAATATAAAAATACAAAGAGACATTGTAAAAGTGAAACTAATTAACTAAGAGTTAGTACTTAAAGATGAGATTAATATAATAACCCAAACGTGTCAAAATTCTATTGGTTGAGTGGTTTTTGACCCATACCCACCTTAACCTCTAAATAATATACTTTGGAGCCACTATAAACCGAATATGAATTTATTATAAAATAATATTTTTAGCTTTTCAAAAGGTGACCCTCACCCCTCTTATAAAATGGCACTCCCCGTTCTCACTAATTCACGCATTCAAAGCCTTTTCGCTCGACCAAAACCTGCCCAAACACTCTCTAAACTTCCCTCACTACAACCTAGAGGAATTATTTTGATCAGAAATCCAACCTATGGAGCCCTTTTGATCAAATCAAAAGGAAGAACCCGAAGAAGAGGAGGTTAACCTACCGTCGACCAAGGCAAAAGTAAAAAGGGTTTCTTATCTCACTTTTAATTCCGTGAGAATTCCATTGTTCATCACTTATTTATTACATGTGGTGTGTGTACTTCCCATGTTTGTATTCACTGTGTAATATACTTTAATTCATGTATATTTACATCATCATTGTATGATCCTTCTTTCATGGGTGTATGTTTTGTCTGTTACCAAATCAATAAGGGAATTTGAAATTTCAATTTCCACTCATTCGACTTTACGCATACTTCATTGATTATTTTACACCAAGATTATGTGTAGAATCAATATTCATTTGATTATGTCATAAATTCCACTCCCCTTTCTGTGGATATACTTTTGATACACATAATCACTCCATTGATAAATTCTCAAGTCATCGGTATGAACTTGATAAGAGTAATTTTAACCCATTCTCCATTTGTTGAGTTAAATATCAAATTCATTGGTGTTGTTTTTACAAGAATATGTGTGAATGTAATCTGATTGATTTACACTAAATATACAATCATATTTAGTGTATTTATATTTTTCACACATAATTATTTCCTTGATTTATCCTTAACCTAAGGATATGGTCTTTATAAGAGAATTCATCTCAATTTACATTCCATTGAGACTTCTTTGTTGTTATACACCAAATCAATTTTATATGGAGTATATAATGTACTTTGACCTAGTATATCATGAATCCCTTTATTCTCATGATATTATAAATTTTTGATTACCTCAATTATTTGTATTAAAGTGTCTCTCTTTTGGTTAGAAACTCTAACTAAAATACATTTTTAAGTGTTTTAAAGATTTTCTTCAAAATATTTCTCATTAATGTACATGTTTTAAAAATGGTTTTAAGAATTTATTTATATGGACATTAAAGTTTTAAAATTAAAATTACTTTTAAAATATTCAAAGTGGTATGGGACACTTTGATTCAAAAAACTATTTTTAAATGGCTTCTTTAAAAATTTTGTGACTTTTAAATGATTTCAATAAAAAGGGGGATATTTTTCTCTAATAGTTTTGATGATTATTTTTATCTATGTCAATATCCTTCATTATTCTTGATTGAGACTAATCTGATACAATAAAATCTTCCATATTGTATCGAATGAGTTATGTTTGACTGTGGATGTGCTATTTTTATACCATTCGTGGTTTGTCGATTAAGTATTCACTTTTCGTATGCTAGTTTAATACGAATGTTTATGTCATATTTCAAACCTTTAATATAAGGAATGAATTGGACTTAGTAAGTGATGGGTGGAGCCCGCTATAGCTCCTCGATGCATCGGTAGGTCTCATTAGACAAACTAGTGTCTTCGCACGAGGCCTTGACAAAATATTATTTGTAGACTTGGCACGAGGCCTTGGCTACGTGGTTATGATAGTCTGGTATTATGCATTCTGTCATTATGAAAATGATTATTAATATTTTCATGTGATTATTCGACTAGTAGAATATCCATGTGAATATGTAAATGGCATTATTACATTTTATCCTTTCCATATTATTCTGAAGTTCAAGTTTAAAATGCTTTTGTCTTAGTTATACATTGCCTTAAATTTTTGTGTTTATTTTTGAAAGTTTCCGCTATATTGTTATCCTTACTGAGCATCTGAGCTCACCCCTTTCAATGTTTTATTTTTCATAGGATGTGAAGAATTATTTTATGAATGACCTGTAGCGATAGTATGAGGGGATATAAAGACAATATGTTGTTGTAGTTTTTCACTTATTGATGTAATATAAAGATTATGAATATATCTAGTGTTTCCAAGGCTACTAAACTAATTCGTCTTTCGAGACTTGATCTTTCTTGTGATCATGCCAATGTTATGTAATAATGCAACGACTCTGGGTATCTAGGGTTGGGGCATTACACTTTTGGCCTGATAAAAATGTGGGTATATCTTTTTCATTCAAAACAACTAAAAGTGTTCCACTCACCACACTTATAAAAGGTCACCCCATCTTCTGTCTTTTTCAGACATTAAAAATGATTTATTCCTACCAATAACTAACAATATAACTTCCCTATTTCCCTCATATAATCATATAATCCATATATTTGGATAAAATCAATCCCATAGAGGCTTTTGGTGCAAACGTAAAGAGGATACACAAAAAATACGTAACGTTCACCAACAATTATTTTTATTTATTTATTATTCCACATAATTAAATCGTTATTATACAATAATGATATAATAACCATTTAATAATCATTATAAATATGTTTTTTTAATTCATGACCTAAATCCATCTCCACTTCCATCAAATTGGTAACCAAATCCTTAATCATGTGTATGGTAGACAACAGCCACCCGAACCGATGTCATTTTTTTCATTATCACCTCTCACGATATGACATAATTAAAGATTTATTCTATATATATGATATTTGTTATATTATTATACCTTTTTAACTATTTTATCATATATATCTTTAATATTTCCATTTTATAGAATTATGAAAACATCGTTCATGTGTATGGTGGACTATTGACTTGTGTATCTATGTGACTCATTAACACTTTATATATAATTAATTATTGATGGATTTGATAATAATATGTCATATATAACATAAAAATTATTATCTAATGATATTATATCATTTTCCATTATTTATTTCAATCTTACAAGAAAATATAGATAGTGTTCAAGTGTACGTATAACCCACTATCTCAATGAATAGTGTATTTCATTTATTATCAGTATATTTTTTGGATTAATATAAATACATATATAATAAATAGATATGATATTTAAATAATTGTTTTAAAAAAAATATGTTATGAAGTCATGTTCAATGAAATATTAACAAAAAAAATCAAAAACACATATGAAAAAAGAAAGTTGTTATAACCCAAAACATAACATTAACAGGAAATTTTTAATAAACAGGTAATAAAAGGCCATAAAAATCATATAGGGTTTGTATTTAATAGATGTATAACAAGAAAATATTTATTATATGGTAGTTTTGATCTCGTATGAAGGAATTCAAGAATTAATACAACTGATTTCTTTCTCAATCATCCTACTTCCAAACATATTTTATGACATACACATATATTCAATTACAAGATGTATATACATCCCATTTGAAAATTTAAATGATGACATTATTTATCTTAATAAAATTTCAGGTTTTGTTTTTTCTTACTTCATGGGGACTACGATTTAGAGTTTCCAAAGTGGTAAGTATTTTATATTACAATATCATCATTTATTGGGATTGTTTATGATTATGTTTCTAATGATAAAATATTATGAAAAATCTCTCAATAAACTCATGAATTTTTTATCCTATTTTTATTCTTTATTTTTTCTTGTAATATAACCATTTTTCCACTCTTTGGTACTAAAATGTTTGATAAAATGTTTTTAACGATGTCCAAATTTATTTTTATCTTCGGTAAGAAATAAGTTTTTTCCAAAACCATGATTTCTAAAAATGTTTTCAAAATTATTTTATAATTACACTATTATTTTAAAAATAAATTTTTACCAGTGTTTGAATTTAAAAAAAATTATTGTCATCTTCTTGTTATTTTTCAAACAATCCGTGTTTGGATTTTAATGGAAATGTGAAAGGAATCGTCATTCTAATTTATATGTCTTAAATAGAATTATTTGATTTCATGAACAATCATTTATTTTATGATTCCTATATAATAATTAAAGTTTATTTAGAAAGAATATTATTTTGAAAATTTATTATGTATTCAACAAAATTCAATGTTTAAAGGTTATTTTCCTTAAGAAACTTCTTAAATGATCATTCAAATTAATTTTCCATATAAGGTGGAATATATCGGTGTTACCAATTCTATACTGAGGATATGATCCAAGGATACCATTCAAATTCATTATTTGAATGGTTAATTATTATGATGGTATTATTTTTATTAAATCATTTTCTCTTCCAATGGTTATACCATGAGGTAATTCTTATAAAACCCACTTATTTTCATGGGCTATACTGTGATGAAATGGTGAAATTATTATGAACTCCATCTCTTTTCCCAAGGTTATGAAATGATGAAATGTCTATGAAACCCATTTCCTTTCATGTGTTGAGATATGATGAATTTTTTATGATCTGGTGGCACAAAAATGTAGTATTTCCATTATATGGAATTTGGGACCTATATATCCCTCTCATTCATTTTGAAAATTTTTATATCTTATGAGATAGAAATTACTAGAATAGAGACTGAACCTGGTTCATTGAGAGTCCTTGTCAACTATTATGGTATTGGGAGTGAACCTCGACTTCTATAATGGTTTTAGAAGTGAACACATTATAATATGATAGCCTTGGTAGTGTGCCATTACTACCAAGGAAGTTTTTTTCGATGATTATTTTATTGCAAAACACTATGACTTATGAGAATATTATGATATTATGGCTCTGGTTATTTAATTTCCTTCTAATTCATGTATTTTGAATGTGAGATATTTATTCCATGACTCAATATTATGACCTTCTATATAGAGGGAATAATTTTAAAATTATATTCTCATACCCACATACATGTATGCTCATCGTATGCCTATATACCTCCCTTTTTACCCGTATTGATCATCTAAGCTCAACCTTTATAATTTTATAATTTCTCTAGGTTATGAATAAATGTATTATTTATGATATTTATATAAAGGAAATTAGTTATGAATATCATAGTGGAAGATGAAGTAGCTTACTTATGGACCTGTTGTTTATGTTTCTAATTTTCTAAAGGCACTAATCTACTAAATTCCATAGGTTTTTGTTTGTGAAATTTAATGGATATTCTTTAAAAATGATTTAATATCTATATATGAGAATATTGTGACTATATTTTTTTATAATACGATAGTTTTAGTTAACCATTATAAATTAGGTTGCAAAAACCATAGTGATATCCCTACGAAAATGTCTGAGCATAAATCTTGTAATGGCCCGGACCTCTCCGGCCCATTCCTTTGTCAAAAAGAAGCTCAAGAAGTGTTCTGGAGGGTAAAATGGACTTTTCCCACACCTTCCAGAATTTTGAAACTACACACCGTGTAGTTTGAGTACACGTCGTGTACCCCCTTTCCGGGTATACCCAGTGTTGTAGGTCATGTCCTAGCCGTGTGAAGTAAATGAGTACACGACGTGTAGTGTAACTACATGCCGTGTACCTCCTTGATGGGTATACCCTGTGTTGAAGACTGTGTCCTTGCTGTGTGAAATAATTGGTGCACGTTGTGATCCCAGTTCTACACACCGTGTAGTCCTTCCCCGCATACGTGTTACCAGTCAACAGTTGTGTGCCATGTTAGAGCCGTGTCCTTTCCGTGTGCAATAAATTGATACACGCCGTGTGTCTAAACTACACGCCGTGTAGTCTTTCCCCACGTACGTGTTACCCTCAAACCATGTGTTGACCAGTCAACGGTCGTGGAGCAGTGTTGGAAGCCGTGTGGAGATCGTGTAAAATACCCGAGTACACGCTGTGTACCATAAAGTACACGTCGTTTACTTTTCCTTTTCTCGCCTATAAAAGGATGGGTCCCCTCCTCCTTTAAACTCACCCATCTCCTCCCCTTTCCCTCTGAGCAGAGTCCTCCCAAGAGACTCGAAGGCTCTTTCTTCTATAACTTCTTCGTCTGAGCTCCGATTTACGATCCGTTAGTAGCCACAGGATCATAACGATGAAGCGGAACTTCCGAGCCTTGGTCCGTTGTCTTTCCTTTGGCATTTCCTTTCCGAATTACACCCGAGGAGGTTTTTACGGGACCCAAAAGAAGTGAAGGACGCCGACGGACTTCTTCTAAAGTTGTTCAGGGGGAGCACTATGATCAGAACCTATTGAGGTAGGGATCTTACCGTCATCTCTCTAATTTGTACATCATGCGGGGTGGGTATCCTCTTGTTTTCATGAGAAGCATTAACCGTTAAATGAAGATAATAACTGGTTAAAGAATGGGGTTGGGATGTTTGTGATTCTGTTACTTTATATCATGTGATATTATGTTGTGAATTGAATGATTTTCTAGCTACTGAAAATCATGGTCGTTGGGGGCCTTTTCTTACGCAATTAAATGTTTCCCTCTCCTTCTATATTTTCTTATGGATGGAAACTTTGTGAAATGTGGAAATTGGTTAATCATGTAAAGTTGGCTGTTTAAAATCTAGAAACCTTGTGTGATTACCCTAGTTAAACAAAAAAGGAATAATGAACATGTGGGTGTTGTCTTGGATGTGTGGCATGTGATGGGGGTGTTTTGTGGGTTTTTGTGGATCATGTGAGCAACAGGGTTGCGGTTGTCTTGGTAATGGGTTGGTGTGAATGCTATATTGGTAATGGGCAGTGGGGCAGTAATAAATGGTATTAAAGGGAAAATGATGTACAGTGCAGTTGTGGTTATGGCAGTTGGCAGCGGGGCTGTAGGGATGGGTTGAATGTGAATGGACTTTGGGTTGTGAATAATAAATAAAAGTGGAAGAGTTAATGAATGGTGGGGCATGGTAAAGAAACAGAATTAATAATCAATGGGTTGGTTGGTTGATATGAAGGACTTGGTTGTGTTTCTTTTTTTTTTCCTAACTTGATTTGTGGATGGCAGGGATATGTTTTACGAATGATCGATGTGGTTGGTTGTGGATAGTTGCCCAGTAGTTAAGGAACTAAATGAACTAATTCTGCTGAAACGTGAAATCCTAAATGGGGTTGGGGTTGTTTGTTGTATGCATGCTTCGTAGTAGCAGTGCCGATGCACATGCTCAGTTTGTTTGTTTAGAAGCCATAGGTTGGGCTGTGTGGTTGGTATATATGTATATCTGTATCTTTTTTGTTATATCGTACCCCACCCATGTTGAGCACTTAGTGTCGAACACTCCCATTTCATGGGGGAGGGTGTTTTACCCTTAGTTACTAGATCATTCCTGCTCCTTCTCCCCTAGGCTATGATGGCTTGAGGAAACCATACACCTAAGACTCTTCAGGTAGGTTTCGATTGGGGTGCCTTTATCCCAAGACTCTTCGGGCAGGTTCTACGGTTTCCCAAGAATCTTTGGGATGAGGCCCTGGTGTGTGCGGGCGGGATACGTGGTTGTGAGGCCCAGGTGTGTGCGGGCGGGATACGTGGTTGTGAGGCATAGGTGTGTGCGGGCGGGATACGTGGTTGTGTGGACCAGGTGTGTGCGGGCGGGGAGTGTGTGGCAGTGTTAGGACGTTTGCCGTTAGGAAGAGCAGCTAAATAAAGTGAAATGGTGTGGGGTATCCAATACTCTTGTTTCTTATATACTACTACCTGTTGTGCTTGTGTTTTGGTGAGTGTGGCTGGTGAGGTTGGGTGGATAGAATTCCTTTCTAGGTTTCTTCTGTTGTTCTCACGGGACATTAGGATGTCTCCCCACTTGTGCACAAGAGCTTTAGGTTTCCCTACTGAGTATACTTGTATGCTCACCCTACGCTTACTATCAGGTTTCCAGGAGGACTGCCAAGGCTGTGCGGGGTCCTACTAGTCGGAAATTGGGTGTTGTAGTAGTTGTTGTACTCTTTTTTTCTTTTGGTATTGTTCTTTGAGATTTCTTGTACTTGTACCTTGTTATAAAATTATTTAAACATGCATGTGGGCTTGGATTGGGTTTATTTATATACACTTGTTCTTTTCCATTTTGGTGGTTGACTTGCCCTCTTTCCCAATACTAAATAATAAAAAGGGTAATGCCTCCCATATTTGTGGAAACTCATACCCTTGGTGCTAGTCGCCACCCCGGGGCCTACTGAAGGCAGGACTCGGGGTTCATTATCTCCCTTTCACCATTGCCAGCTTAGGAGGGGAATCTTTGGTGGGAGGGGGTCGTGCCAGAATGGTATCAGAGCTAGGTTTCTGAGAGATAGGATAGAGTCTGAAGTTAGGAACAGTGAGGATTGCATGGGATGGTAGGGCAACACTGTTAGTTAATCTTGGTGTGTGACATAGGCCAGGGAATACTAGCTAGGATATGAGATTTTAGGGGACCCGTGATCTGATGCAAGGACTCTGAGCCTACCGAACGATCAATTGAGACTACATTGATTGCAGGGTAGAGACCCTAGGGAAGGTACATGAATCATCATGATTGTGTTTTACTTGATTTGGGTGTTCTGGGAAAGAAATAGAAATAAAATGATAATATAAAACCATGAGATTTTACTTACTAGTTGGGCTTAGGCGATCCTTGTTTACCGTATAGCTATGCACCTGGACGTCATCCCCGGGTGGATCAGACAACCAAGGCCCAGAAAATTCAGGCAGTCGATCAGTTGAGGATTGACCGGGAGGAGGAAGATAGCTAGTGGCAGAAGACTCTCCATTCTTTCCAGCAGCAGACCCTCATGAAGTACGAGGGTAGTAATTCAGATACGGAGATGGAGGGGTGGCATGAGGAGCTAGGGATCGCTTTTACCTTGATCCGTGATCCAAGGGAGTATTGGGCTCCCCTAGCAGTTAGACAGCTGAGAGGCGCAGTGCGACAGTGGTGGACACTCTACCTCAGAGAGAGGATAGAGGAAGAGGTTCCTTGGGATGACTTTGAGAAGTAATTCTGAGAGGAATTCCTTTCTTCCACGATCAAGGAGGAGAAGCAGTAGGAGTTACTCTCCCTTCAGCAGGGGAGTATGTCAGTATGAGAGCTGGGGATCAAGTTCTAGGATATCATGCGCATTACTTCAGATCTCATTTCGGATGAGGAGTCTCGGGCGAGACGTTTGGAGGAGGTGCTTCTTCCTTCGCTCCCGTATCCTGTCACCCCCTTCACCCTTCCGAGGTAATTGGCGGTACAGAAGAAGGCAATGGTTGTAGAGAGGATGCACTCACTTGGAGGTGCACCCCAAGAGGGGATCCAGTCAAGCTCGTCGAAGGGGAAGGCAGTCAGCAGCAGGTCTCCTGCGACGGGACCTTCCAGGTTCAGGACAGTGGGGAGCATGCCCCAGTAGTTCCAGTTCAGATCTTCGGGTCCTCATCACTTTTTCACGAGCCCATGACCGAGGTGTTTTTCTTGTGGAGGTTTCGGGCACATTCAGAGTCTGTGCCCGACCCGAGCTCAGTACGGTGGAGGTTGGCAGGTTCAGCACCCACCACAGCAGCCCCAGTTGCCAGCGAGGCCCTTCAAGCAGCAGCAGGACCACGCTCCTATGAGGGAAGACTTTGCGGGAGGAGGCCGACCTCATTTTTCTCCTCAGGGACCCCGAACAGGGCGTGGTCGGGGAGGTGGAAGACATTAGAGAGGCAGAGGAGCTGGGCGTGGAAAGTTGAACGCAACAGAGTTGACAGCTCCAGCAGGACCAAAGGTGGTGTGAGGTATGATTTGTTTGTTTAGTACTCTTGTTCCCGCTTTGTTCTATTCGGGAGCTTCACACTCCTTCGTTGCACCTGGTCTAGCCCATGCATTGGGACTAGACGTAGAGAGAATTTCTGTACCACTGGTACTGAGAACACCAGTTGGAGGCCAGACCAGCGTATCATCTGTTTTCCGGGGATGTGGGCTGATGTTGGGACCACATCGATCTACTGGGGACTTTCTTCTCTTACAGATAGAGCCATACGATGTCATCCTAGGCATCAACTGGTTGTTTTCTGTTAGTGCCGTTATCGACTAATTTCGGAGAAGATTCGTGTTCTCCGACGTGGACGGGCAACACGTAGCTTTTGTTGGCGAGAGGACCTATCAGGTGGGAAGCCGGCATGTGGAGCCTCTCCTTTCCTTGTTAGGTGGGCTATTAGTGGTTCCAGTTGATACAGAGATGATGGATGTCCCGAAGGTTTTTGGGGAGTTCCTAGATTTTTTTCCTGAGGAGGTTGTGACACTACCCCCCCCCCCCCCCGACGTGACGTTGAGTTCGGGATAGACTTACAACCTGGTGCCCATCCGATTTCGATAGCCCCTTATTAGACGGGACCTTCGGAGTTGTGGGAGTTGCAAATTCAGATTGATGATCTGATGGAGAAGGGTTTTGTTCGACCCAGCGTATCGCCATGGGGTTCTCCAGTTTTTTTCGTGAAGAAGGAAGATGGTGGTCTTAGGCTATGCATAGACTACCGAAGGTTGAACCAGGTAATGGTCAAGAACCGCTATCCCCGTCCAAGGATAGATGATCTCTTCGACCAACTGAGGTGAGCAGGTTGGTTTTCCAAGATTGATCTACGATCTAGATATCATCAGTTGATGGTAAAAGGCAGTGACATCTCGAAGACAGCTTTCAGGTGTAGGTATGGGCACTTTGAGTTTGTGGTGATACCGTTTGTAGTTACGAATGCACCAGCTATGTTCATGGGACTTATGAACTTTGTCTTCCGGGATTTTCTAGACCGGTTCGTCGTTGTGTTTATCGATGTCATCCTGATCTACTCAAGATCAGAGGAGGAGCACGTTGAGCATCTCAGGGCAGTCTTGGAAGTCCCTCGACACCAACAGTGTTACGGGAAATTGTCAAAGTGTATGTTCTTGACACAAGAAGTACACTTCCTTGGGCACGCAGTGTCTCAGCATGGAGTGTCAGTGGACCCGTCGAAGGTGGAGGCTGTTGTTTCTTGGGCAGCACCGAAGAGTGTAGAAGAAGTTTGTAGTTTCTTGGGGTTAGCAGGTTACTATCAGAGGTTCGTTTCGGACTTCTCTCGAGTTACTGCTCCATTGACAGCTTTGACAAGGAAGAACCAGGTCTTCCTATGGAGCGAGAAGTGCCAGAGAGCTTTTCACTACCTGAAGGAGAAGTTGGTCAGTGCTCCCGTACTTAGGTTTCCAGAGGAAGGGATTTTGTATGAGGTGTTTTGTGTTGCTTCAGGCCATGGTCTGGGGTGTGTGCTAATACAGATGAAGGGAGTGATCTGTTATGTGTCTAGGCAGTTACGCCCTCACGAACGTAACTATGCCACCCATGACCTAGATCTTGCAGCAGTAGTGTTCACACTGATGTTGTGGCGACATTACCTCTTTGGGGAGTTCTTTTTGGTCTTCTCAGTTCACAAGAGCCTACGTTATATCTTCTCCCAGCGTGAATTAAACTTACGGCAGTGGAGATGGGTCGAGTTTCTCCAAGACTATGACTTTGAGGTCTCTTACACTAAAGGTACTGGGAATGTTGTGGCTGATGCCCTGAGCAGGAAGTCACATCAGGAAGTAGTTTGGGAATCCACTGATGCTTGGAAGGCAATTGGAGAGTTGGCCGCCTTGCACTTGGATGCCAGGGTAGAAGGTGTTAGAGGCTATTTGTTTCAGATGATGGTGCAGTCCTCCTTGTTGCAGCAGGTGGAAGAGTCCTAGTGGGGGGACTCCGAGGTGAAAGTGGTGCGGGATCATGATGATCAGGGGAACGCTCCAGAGGGATGGTCAGAGGACAGCCGACATCGGATGATTTTCCATGGAAGGTTTTTTGTTCCAGAGGCAACGTGTGAGGGAGTTCTCTGTGAGTTCCATAGCGCAGCCTTGGCAGTACATCAAGGAGTTTCAAAAATGTACCGAGGCCTGAGGGAACAGTTTTGGTGTCCCAGGGTGAAACGGGCAGTGGCAGAGTTTGTGGCTAAATGCCTAGTGTGTCCACAAGTGAAGGATGAACACTGTGTTCCCAGTGGATTGTTTCACCCTTTAGATGTTCCTGAGTGGAAGTGGGATAAAATATCAATGGACTTCGTCACATGACTACCCAGAGCTCAGGGTGGTTGTGATGCTATCTTGGTAGTGGTGGATCGGCTGACAAAATCAGCTCACTTCATAGCAATTAAGGAGACAGGCCCGTTGAGTACCTTAGCACAGAGGTACGTAGACAAGGTGGTACATTTGCATGGAATTACAAAGACTATCGTCTCGTATCGGAATACTCTGTTTACCTCACGAGTCTGGAGGGGGTTATAGCATGCTTTTGGCACCCAGTTACGCCTTAGCACTACTTTTCACCCCTAGACAGATGGGCAGACAGAGCGGACTATCCAGATGTTGGAGGACATTCTACGAGAATGTGTTCTGGATTTCGAAGTATCATGGGTACTACACTTGCCTTTAGTAGAGTTTGCCTACAACAAAAGCTTCCACTCTACTATTGGCATGACAACGTATACAGGTGCTCTTGGGCCAGAGGTAGTGCATAGCACCATAGAGAAATTCCATCTTGTACGTGAGAGGATGAAAGCAGCTTAGGACTGAAAGAAGTCTTATGCTGATCGTCGAAGGAGGCCCTTGGAGTTCGAGGTGGGAGACCATGTGTTCTTGAAGGTTTCCCCTCGACGGGGGCAGCGGAGGTTTGGGAAAGGGAGCAAGCTCTCACCTAGGTTCATCGGACTTTTTGAGCTGCTGAGGCGAGTCAGTGAGGTGGCATATCAACTGGCCCTGCCACCTCAGTTGGAGAAAGTTCATGACTTCTTCTATGTCTCCTAGCTTCGTCGGTACTTACACAACGACTCCCACGTTATCGACTGAGGATAGTTAGATATGGGAGATGATGCAACCTTCAAGGAAAGACGAGTCAGGATCGAAGATTGTAAAGAGAAGGTGCTCCATGGACGAACCATTCCGTTGGTTCGTGTGTTGTGGAGGCATGGTGGCCTTGAGGAGAGCACTTGGGAGCGGGAAACCCAGATGCACGCTCAGTACTCGAGGTTGTTTTGACTTGTGTTTTCCCACGTTCATTTGAGCTTTATGTTGATTTTTTACTCTCTACCATTGATAGATGGAATGCTTGGTGTGTCGGTTGTGAGACCTTTTGTTTCCTTGTTCTCTGGAAGTGTGTAACATGTCTAGGTGTGTGGGGAAAGGGAAAAACATGATCCGTAATTGAGACGCATTAATGTGGATGCGATTGAACTCGTAAGAGCGAGTCAGTGCCGCCTAAAGAAGATAATATCTCGACATAGGAGAAGGAATTTCCCAAAACCACATGTTCGGGTAGTGTGTTGGTTGTGTGGTGTTGGGGGTAGTATGAGTTGAAAAATCCTAATGTATGAAAGAGGGAAGACCCAATTATTAATCGTGAGCATTAATGAGGATGCGATTAAACCCATGCAGGAAAGTCAGTTCCACCTAAAGCAGATAATATCTCGACATAGGAGAATGAATTCCTAACTCATATGATTACGGTTGTTGGTTGGGTTCCTGTTATAATAAGAACCCTAAGAGGTATCTTGTTGGGTCCCTCTGGGTTGGTTTTTGAATTCTCGGGGATGAGAATGTTTTAAGAGGTATCTGATGTAATGGACTGGACCTCTCTGGACCATTCCTTTGTCAAAGAGAAGGTCAAGAAGTGTTCTGGAGGGTAAAATGGACTTTTCCCACACCTTCCAGAATTTTGAAACTACACACCGTGTAGTTTCAGTACACGCCGTGTACCCCCTTCCCGGGTATACCCCGTGTTACAGGTCATTCCCTCGCCATGTGAAGTAAATGAGTACACGTCGTGTAGTGTAACTACACTCCGTGTTCCACCTTGTCGGGTATACCCTGTGTTGAAGACCGTGTCCTTGCTGTGTGAAATAATGGGTGTACGCCGTGTTCCCAGTTCTACACACCGTGTATTCCTTCCCTGAGTACGCATTACCAGTCAATGGCCGTGTGCCATGTTGGAGCCATGTCCTTTCTGTGTGCAATAAATGGATACATGCCGTGTGTCTAAACTGCACGCCGTGTAGTCTTTCCCTGTGTACTCATTTCCCTCAAACTGTATGTTGATCAGTCAACGGCCGCAGAGCCGTGTTGGAAGCCGTGTGGAGACTGTGTAAAATAACCGAGTACACACTGTGTACCATAAAGTACACGCCATGTACTTTTCCTTTTCTCACCTATAAAAGGAGGGGTTCCCTCCTCGTTTAAACTCACCCCTCTCCTCCCCTTTCCCTCTGATCAGAGTTCTCCCAAGAGACTCGAAGGCTCTTTCTTCCATAACTTCATTGTCCGAGCTCCAATTTACGATCCTTCAGTGGCCACGGGATCGTAACGACAAAGAAGAACTTGCGAACCTTGGTCTGTTGTCTTTCCTTCGGCCTTTCCATTCTTAATTCCACCCTAGGAAGTTTGGCAGGGACCCGACAGAAGTGACAGATGCCAACGGACTTTTTCTAAAGTTGATCCTGGGGAGCGCTGTGATTAGAACCTATTGAGGTAGGGATCTTACCTTCGTCTCTCTAATTTGTGCATCATGCAGGGTGGGTATCCTCTTGTTTTCATGAGAAACAGTTGAACCATTAAATGAAGATAATAATTTGTTAAAGAACAGGTTTTGTATGTTTGTGATTACTGTTACTTTAAATCCTGTGATATTACGTTCTGAATTGAATGAGTTTCTACCTACTGAAAATCGTGGTCGTTGGGTGCCTTTCCTTACGTAATTAAATGTTTCCCACTCCTTATGTATTTTCTTATGGATGGAAACTTTGTGGAATGTGGAAATTGGTTAATCAAATAAATTTGGCTGTTTAAAATCCGGAACCCTTGTGTGATCACCCCGGTTAAACAAAAATGGAATAATGAACATGTTGGTGTTGTCTTGGATGTGTGGCATGTGATGGGGGTGTTTTGTGGGTTTTTGTGGATTGGGTGAGCAGTGGGGCTGCGGTAGGCTTGGTTGTGGGTTGGTGTGAATTCTATGTTGGTAACGGGCAGCAGGGCTGCAATAAATGGTATTAAAGGGAAAATGATGTACAGTGCAGTTGTGGATATGGTAGTTGGCAGCGGGGCTGCAGGGATGGGTTGAATGTGAACAGAATTTGGGTTGTGAATAATAAATAAAAGTGGAAGATTTATGAATGGTGGTGCATGGTAATGAAACAAAATTAATAATCAATGGGTTGGTTGATAAGAAGGGCTTGGTTGTGTTGCTTGTGTTTTTCCTAACTTGATTTGTGGATGGAAGGGATATGTTTTAAGAATGATCTATGTGGTTGGTTGTCGATAGTTTCCCAGTAGTTAAGGAACTAAATGAACAATTCTGCTGAAATGTGAAAACCTAAATGGGGTTGGAGTTCTTTGTTGAATGCATGCTTCGTAGTAGAAGTGTCGAGGAACATGCTCATTTTCTCTATTTAGAAGCCACAGGTTGGGCTGTGTGGTTGGTATATATGTATATCTGTATCTTTTGTGTTTTATCACAACCCACCCATGTTGAGCACTTAGTGCCGAACACTCCCATTTCTTGGTAGATGGTGTTTTTCCCTTAGTTACTAGCTCATTCCTGCTCCTTCTCCCCTAGGCAATGATGGATTGAGGCGAACTTACACCTAAGACTCTTCAGGTAGGTTTCGATTGGGGTGGATTTAGCCCAAGACTCTTCGGGCAGGTTCTACTGTTTCCCTAGAATCTTCTGGATGAGGCCCAGGTGTGTGCGGGCGGGATACGTGGTAGTGAGGCCCAGGTTTGTGCAGGCGGGATACTTGGTTGTGAGGCCCAGGTGTGTGCGGGCGGGGAGAGTGTGGCAGTGTCAGGACATTTGCCGTTAGGAAGAGCAGTTGACTAAAGGGAAATGGTGCGGGGTACCCAATAATCTTGTTTCATATATACTACTACCTGTTGTGCTTGTGTTTTGGTGAGTGTGGCTGGTGAGGTTGGGTTGATAGAATTCCTTTCTAGGTTTCTTCTGTTGTTCTCACGGGACATTAGGATGTCTCCCCACTTGTGCACAAGAGCTTTAGGTTTCCCTACTGAGTATACTTGTATGCTCACCCTAAGTTTACTTTCAGGTTTCCAGGAGGACTACCAGGGTTTTGCGGGACCCTACTAGCCAGACAGTTGGAGTTGTTGTACTCTTGTTTTCTTTTGCTATTGTTCTTTGACCTTTCTTGTACTTGTACCTTGTTATAAAATTATTTAAACATGCATGTGGGCTTGGTTTGGGTTTTTTTATATACACCTGTTCTTTTCTTTTTTTTTTGGTTGACTTGTCCTATTACCAGATCCTAAATAATAAAAATGGTAATTCCTCCCATATTTGTGAAAACTCATACCCTATGTGCTAGTCGCCACCCCGGGGCCTACTGGAGGCGGGACTCGAGGGTCATTATCTCCCTTTCACCATTGCGAGCTCAGAAGGGGCATCTTTTGTGGGAGGGGTCGTGAAAAATCTATATATGGGTCAAAGTATAGAAATATTTCCTGGAATTTATTTCATTGATATAGAAATTTGTTTCCATAAAATTGAATCTGTTTCTAGACACTAAAAGTGGATGTGGATATGGAATAGAGGTACCTAAGTGTAATAACCCTTGAAATGGTGCATTGATCTAGACTCTATCATAACATGGTACATGAAAATGGGCCTTACTACACACTGTATTTGAAACTTCTGAGGTATATGATTCAGAGATTCACAAATTCATTATGAACCACGATGAATGATTTAAATATATGGTGACTATGAATAACCTATTATAAAAATAATATTGCATAGATATAAAATATTTTTTTACTTTTTAGAAATACTACATGTTATTTTCATGATTATATGGTAACATAATTTGATTATTGGTGATGAAACAATAATTTTTGGTTTTAGTAAACAATTGGTACCTAAAGGAACCATATTAATGATGATTAAGATTGACAATGCATTTATGGACCTAATAAGTAACCAACATCTATGGTAGATGGAATGAAAAATATTATTTTTTATGCTCACAGAACATTCTCATTCCATGAATCATGATGGACTTCCAAAATAAAAAGGGGACCAATATTCAGTTGACTTTTTCTGAGACGATTTCAACCTTCTTTTAGTGGGTATTCTGATCAACTAGTCTCAGAATAATTGATCAACACTAAAATGTATTTTCCATTCTCCATTCTTCCTAACGTGAAAAAATAGATTGATTTTCCACCATTGGGAATGTGAATTGGATCAATGTTGTACTATTATCAAGAATATGAGACAACATGATGAAATGGATTCCACGGATAGGGGCATGCTCAAAAACATATTTTTCAATAAGCAATTTCATCATATTATGTGTATAAAGAAGGATAAAGACTTAATTGAGATAAATTAAATATATAATGAATTTTTTGGCAATTATGAGGAAAATTTTACATGACTCATGAGGTACTCTTATAGTATTATCATACAACCTAAATGTATAGTTCATCGATTATTCAGTTTCTCAAAATAAAGTATCTGAATGGAAATATCCATAGGATATATAACTAGATTTGTAGATATTGTTCTATGTTATATCTATGTTGGAATGGAGGTTAACGTTGCATATCAATATCAATATTTTGGTAAGAATAGAAAATTGGAATTTAAATTAAAATATATGAACCATGTAGATAAGAATATGAGCTATCCTTTATGCTCAAACTATCAGGAGAATAATGGAGGAAATTTTCATAAGTGGACTAGTAAATGGTTTCTGTGTTGAAATGAAGGAAATAAAGACATTTATTACCAAATAGATGGGAAGAAGATATAAAACAATGTGACTAGATAGAATTTTACACATAATTCCACAAAAAGACTCTAGTGTTTCAAATTCAAAGAGTATGGGTGATATGATAATGAATTCCCAAATCTAAAAGACAATGATGATTATCCACATAAGAAACATCTTAATTTGAGAGAAAAATGGAAATATCCTTTGATCACAATTTATAATGAGGGCTGATAATAGGTTTGGTTAAAGGTATACTTACCATCCACTCTAAAACTGGTAATTTATTATTTGACTCTAGATCTACCTAGTATATAATATTTGACAACTCTATAAGAGTATTATAGATCCAAATAGATGATTTGATGTGAAATTAAAAATTAAACCCTTATAATGGTATGATGATTCCATAACAGGTCTATTATTCCTCTCTGGTTGACGTTGGGGGGAATACTCTTCCGAAAAATCATTTCATTCTTCCTTCTAATGAATTTGATGTTACCTTAGTCTTAGATTCCCTTTATATATATAAATACAACATAAATTATTGAGCAAGGAATGTCACATTTGATATTTTGAACCAAGCTATGATCATATATAAATGTTATTATAAGTATGAACTTCTGAAGGAGATCACATCCATTGTATGGGTCTTGATTCCTATTCAGAAAGGGTGATTATCTCGAATGTTTGGGTAAAAACATGATATCGATGTTATTCCTATTATGTGGTAATTTCTTTATATATTTTCAGATGAGCTGCCATGTCATCCACCAAATCATGATGCTAAATTTCCAATATAAATCAAACTTTGTTCTATACAAATTCCAAATAATCCATATATAAAGGACTTGATTAAGTTGCAGGAATTAAATAAGAAACTCTAGGAGAACCTTAAAAGGGGATTTATTTGGAAATTTGTGTCACTATAAGATTCACCTATTATTGTTTTTTAAAAATTATGACGGATCGATGAAACTTTGTATTAATTATCATGGGATAATCATGATCCCAATTAAGAATAAGTATCATATTCCCTATACTGATGACTTTTCTGATCAAATACCCGGATCTTAATAATTTTCCATGAATAACCTTCATTTTTTATATCATCAATTGAGGGACAACATAGAGTATATACCTAGTACATCATTCCGTATAAGTTATAGGAACTATAAATATATATTTATCCAATTCATTCTCAGTAATAACCATGTTTTATTCATGGTTTTAATGAATAGTGTCTTTAGGGATTACATTGATCAGTTTGAAGTTATCTTAATAGGTGATATTATTCTATATTCAAATGAAAATTAAGAGGATGAATATTACTTAATAGTTATACTAAATACACTAATTAATAATAGAATATATGGAAAATTTATGAATATTGGCTGAAAAGGGATTCATTTTTGGGTCATATAATATGAAGAGATGGTATATCAACAGATCCATAAAAATAGAGGCTATTTGATTTTGGTCCATACCTACCATTGTAATTTAGTTCCATAGTTTTCCTGGTTTGGGTTGGTATTATAAATGGTTTTTGATTAATTAATATTGACTGTCTAATCTACTCACAAAGTTAACTTGGAAGGGATCCAAGTTCCTCTAGATAGATGAATGTGAGGAAAATTTCAATCAATTAAAGAGTTGGTTAGTTAGTTCACATGTGCTTACATTACCCTATAGGGGATAAGAATTTATAATATTCAGTAATGAATAAAATAATGGATTGGGATGTTTTTTTATGTATAATGAAATGTTTATATGATATACATCATAATAATTGAAGATTCATTAGAAAAATTACCAAACTCAGGATTTGGATTTCCCTATAGTAATTTTTTATTTTATGATATTTAGGTACTATATCTTTGGATAAAAGTGTGTTATATATTCCGATCATAATATTTTAAAGTATATATTCACCAATAATTAGTTTAATATGAAACATAGAAGATGGTTAGAATGGTTTAATGATTATGAATACATAATAATTTACCACCATAGAAAAATGAACAAGGTGGATGATGTTTTAAATTAAACAAATAATACTATATTATCTATAATGAGGATCAAAAATGATCCAACATTTCCATATTTTCAAAGGTTGGATCTCAAAATTCTAAATTTATAGGAGAAATATAATCTTACATAATTGAAGGTTAAATCATCCATGAAAGTGATGATTAATGTTGTGTCGAAGGATGATGTAGAGGTAAAAAATAATGATAAAATATTATTGAGATTAACATTGATCGTGATGGAATGATAAGGTTACATAATCAATTATGAGTTATATCCATACCAAATTTTAGGAAATATTTGTTAGAGTAAACTCACAGTTCTTCATTCTCTATTAATCTTTTAAGTCTGAAGATATATAGATATTAGAAAGAGTATTTCTAGTGGGAGATAATGATGAAAGACATCATAGAGTTTGTATCACAGTTCTTGGTATGTCAACAAGTTAAAGTTATGAAAAAAACATTAAGGGAATGTCACACCCATTACCCATACCTGAATGGAAATGGGATTAAATAGCCATATATTTTTTCATAGGACCCCAACACTTCAAAAGGGAATAATGATATATGGGTTTTATTCGATCACCCTAATAAGTTATCACACTTCATAGCTATCAATTAATACTTATATCTATATCAAATTTTCAAAATATAGATTAAGGAAGTGATAATGTTTTATGTATTTCCATCTTCTATTATTTTTGATTGGAATCCATGGATTATATCAAATGTTTTATGAATTATTCAACATTCTCTTGATACATAGTTGAGTTTCATCATTTCATATCATCCTCAAAAATATTTTCATTATAAAATATAAAATAAAATATTAGAGGTTATGTTGAGATATTTTCATGGATTTTAAAAGTGGTTTTGATCAACACCTTCTTGAGGTTGAGTTTTCTTACTATAATTTCTTTCACTCAATAATTCAGATGGATCCATATGAAGAACTCTATGAAAATAAATTTATTGATCCCATATTGTAGATTGAAGTTGAAAAAAACTATTGGGACCTCAGATAGCTAATGAAATGAAAGATAATGTTGGGTCCATTCAGCAACACATCAAGGTAGATCAGAATTGGAAGAAAAATTGTGTTTACAATCACTGGTCTGAACAATAATTTGAAGTTAGAGATAACTTATTTCTAATAATTTCTCAATAGATGAATTTTTGATATTTTATAATAAATGTAAACTAAAACCTTGGTATATCAGTCCATTTAAATTTCTAGATCACATTGGGATGGTTCCTTATCAGTCGGAACATCCACTAAACCTATCTCATGTTCATAAATTAATTTTTTATCTCTTACAAGTAAGTACATATATGATCCTCCACATTTATCGGACATAGAGGTCATACAATAGGAGCATAATCGTTATTATGAGGAAAAATTGGTGCAGATTCCAGATCCTACAGAGAAAGTTTTATGAATCAAGAGCACTCACCATGTTAATCTTTTTTAGAAAAACAACCAGTTTGAAGAAGATACATGGGAACCTAAATATATTATGACACAAAAGTATACACATTTGTTTATATTGGGGTGACAAACCATCGGGGAAAAATACTTTTTAAAGGGGATTTAATATAACACCCTGAGTTTTTATGAAATATTTTTTTTCAAATAAATTAAATTACATTAATAACTTGTGTTAAAAGAAACAAAAATTTAAGCTCTTATTAAATGAAATATTGGGTTATGATTTCATTACATAAAACATGGGTGATCTTACATTACACATGACATTGAGTTTTAACAGAACCCTTGTATATTATTCAAACACAACCATTATAAAAAATATAAAAACATAAATATATGAATAGTAATAACATCTATTTAAATATTAAGTATAATTTTATATATAAAGAAAAAATATTAATAAAAAATACTTAATTTTCTATAAATTCATTATACATTTCCGAAATATGATTTAATAAAAAAAATTTCTAATCATTTGTATGAATAATAATAAAATTAATTTTTGACCCTTTTATAAATTTGATTTGATAAAATAATAGTTAATTTTTGAAATCATAATTTTAAAATTATATTTGGATGATTTTTTTTGAATTTTTGGAAAATTTCCATTTTTTATGAATAGTATAAAATATTGAATTTTAATTAAAAACATCATTTTCATAGAAATTATTTATAAAGTAAAATTATATTTAAAAAAATAAATGTAAAATTATTTTAATTATATATAATTTAATATAATATATTTAATTTTCCCTTTTTTAGTTTTGAATTTAGAAATAAAAAGCCTTGTCTACTTTTTGACTCTTTCTTTTTTAAAAATAATGCTTTCTCATCGCATGTGGGGGAATAATTTTAAATTAAAATTTTCAACTTATGAAAATAGAATTTTCAAAAATATATTACATATTTGTAATCAACATAATTCATATTATCTAATAATTTCTTCATAATTTTTGAACAAAATTAACAGTGAAAATAGAAAAAATTGTTTACCATATTTATGGTAAAAATGGGATTACTGAGGGGTTAAACTAAAATAATAGGCATTAAAATGTCCTATAAACTTGTGTAAAATATATTTTGTCAACATATTTTGACTTTATAATTTATAATACTATAATTTGATCCATGTTTTACTATTTTGGAATGATTAAATATGTGTACACCATTTTCGTTCAAAAACATTACACGTATGTCCCTCACCTCACTTATAAAAGGCCCTTCCCCCCCCCCATCTCCTCTATTATTAATATCTTAAAACTCTATAGTTTCATAAAATAGGCACCAATTTAACTTTCAAAACTCAATCTTATCATTTGGTAAATTATAATTTTGGCATAAATTCAATTTAGGAAGCCTTTTAGTCCAAACCTAAAGAGGATTCCTAAAGAAAAGGTAGCATTCATCAACATGAATTATTTTTATTTCCTCCTCCACATCCTTAACACATCATTATACCGTATTGATATATTAACCAAAGTATATTCCATATAATTAGATGTTTTTATGTTAATTTTATGACATAAAACCATCTATACATCCATCAAATGGGTTGCAAAATCAATGTTCGTCTGTTCGGCGGACAACCACCTTATGAACCGATGTCATTCATATTTTCATTATATCCTCTTAGAGTTTGATATAAATTTTTATTTATTGTTTATATATATGATATTTATTATATTATTATACTTTTATCATAATTTTATCACAAATACCTTCATGTTTTCCATTTTTGGGGAAAATAATAACATTGCTCATGTGTACAGCGGACAATCTCCTTGCGAAGCAATGTGATTCGTTCAAATGTTACATGAAGGTAATAAGAAAGTTTCTAATGTGTATATCTGATAAATAAGAAATATAAATTATTATGTAGAAATAATATATCCTTTACCATAATTTCATTTAATCTAAAAAAATGGAAACAATGTTCATGCGTATATACAGCCTACCATCTACATGAATGGTGTATTTTATATTCTATCACCAAATTTTAGGATTACCATAAATAAATATATACGAAAAATATATGATATTTAAATCATGGTTAAAAGTATTTATATCATTATATTATTATCAAATTAAGAGGAAAAAATATAAAAAATCGAAACATATATAAAAAACAAAGTGATTATTACCCCGAAATGTAACATAAACTTGGAATTATTAATAAGTGGTTAACAAAATGTTATAATAAAATAACATACATAATGAAATATTTGAATATTATTTTTGTAATATATTTATAATAATATTATATTTATTATAAAGTATCTTTGATCTCTTGTGCCGGAATTCAAGATTGAAGGTAAGTTATTTTTGTCTTAGTTTTCCTTATATAAAACATATTTTCTGTTATGCCCCTAAATTATTTAATGATGTGTATATATGGCCCATTTTATATGTAATATAGGGATTTAATTTACGCTTATTATATTTTAGGTTTTGTTTTATTTTATTCTTTCTTGGGGATTATAATTTATTGACACAAAAGTGGTAAAAATTTTATGTTATAATATCATCTTCTAACTGGATTGATTATGATTATGTTTCAGAAGATAAAATATTATCATGAATATCTATAGAAACTCAAGAATGTTCTTCTCCTCTTTTAATTCATGAAATGTTCAAGTAATAGTTCCATTTGACACTCTTTAGTGTATAAAATAAATGATAATTTTTTTTAATAAAATCAAAATTTATTTCTATCTTTAGTCAGAAATACATTTTCTTCCAAACCATTATTTTCTAAAAAAAATAAAAAATTATTTATTATTATCCTATTATTTTTAAATATTATTTTTACCGATGTTTAATTTTTTCCCAAAACATTTTTAATATAATCTTAATGTTAATTTCTAAAAAAAATTCATTTGGATTTTTCTGAAAATATCAAATGAATATTTGTCTTAATATATATGTAATGAATTGAATTCTCTCATGTCATGACCAATAATTTATTTGTATATTCCTTTATAATGATTCAAGCCTATTTTCAATGAATTTTATTTTGAAAAAAACATCTTCAATATTTTTTTGAAAGTGGAATGTTTATTTCCCCATGAAACTTTTACAAAAAACTTTCAAAATCATTTTACATCTAAGATTATGTGTGTTGAGGTTACCTATACCTTACTTGGGATATAATCCTAATATAACATTCATATTCTTTCTATGAATGGTTTATTTTTATGATGTCATTATTTTTTCTAAAATTCATTTCTATTATATTGTTTATACAATGAGGAACTTATTTTGAAACGCACTTCAACTCACAGTTGATGCTATGATAAAATGAAAAAATTATTATGAAACCCATATCTTTTCCACATGTAATGATATGATGAAATATTTATGAACCCCATTTCATTTAATGTGTTATGATTATTATGAATGTTTTATGATCTCATGGAACATAGCTGTTTGATTTCGATTATGTGAGAGGTGGAACTTATATATCCCTCCAATTAATTGGGTAAAATTTATATCTCTAGAGATATAAATGAATTGAACTGGTATTAAACCTAGTTCATTAAAATAATTTTTCATCTATGATGGACTTAAGAGTGAACCTTGAATGTTATGATGGTTTGGGGAGTGACCCCATTCAACTATGATAGACTTTTCAGTGTTCCTTGAAAATTAAGGAAATTATCTTCCATGCTTATTTGTATGAAACATTTCAATGTCTTGTGCCAATTTTATTCACCCTTGGATCATGTTCATTGATTTACTTATGATTTATGTCTTATTGGACTCCATTTTTCATTTCATGTCTCAGTATTATCATACTTTATATGCAGGGTTTGATTTTCATATGTTATTCTCATGTTCTCATACCCTAATGTTCATGTTGTGCTTATGTACCTCCCTTCCCTACCCTTACTAGGAATATTATCATTCCCTTTTTAATGTTTTCTATCCATTGGTAATGAAGAAATATAAAATGTATTATATGCCTAAAAGTGTGAAATATATGAATATCATATTGGGAGATGGTGTACCTCACTTATGGACCTGTTTTTTATGTTTCCTATTTTACAAAGTCACTAAACTATTGCGGTCCCCATGCGTGTATTTGTGTAATGTAATGAATATTCATAAAAATGATGCAATATCAATATATTATAAGTCTCAGTCACTATAATACCAACATTTCTTTGACTACTTCTATATAGAGATGTCACCTAGAACAAAAAGTTTATTTCACACTACAAAGGATTTCATAAACCAGGTGGGGTAGTCATCCGTCTAGACTCTCAACCCCACCTAATACATCACATAAGAGGCATTCCAAATCCTCCCAGGAGGGTGAATAGTGATAATAATTTAATATACCATTATGGGAACAATTTATACTAATAAAACTAGGTAAATATTAACCAAATTGAGCATACAACATAAACCAATACAACTGAACAACAATAAATGCATAGCCTAATCTAGATACAACAATAGCTAAACAAAATAGTAACTACAAAAAAAATTGAAACCTAACCAAGATGATGCTATATCTATGTGACCTCTTGTTCTCCAACAAACACAAGAAAAACCTGCTCCAAAGTCATAATCGAAAAAAAATCCAAAACCTAGAAAACAACTTGGGTCTACTGATACTGAGTGGCCCAAGTATGGTGTGATCATACAAAATCCTTATAGGTAAGAACAACAGAGTACATACATTTATTTCCTAAAATAGTCTACAAACACTAGTTTTAAATACATTTCTAAAATAGGTTTTTATCATTTAAAGAACCAAACTAATGTTTGACTTTTTAAAATAACACAAACTTCTTTTCTCACTTCAAAATAGATTTCCATTTCAAGACACACTTTCAAAAGAAGGTTTCAAATTAGTTGATCAAAAACTATTCCATAATAATAAAAGAATTAAAAAAATAATATAGGAACTACAATAGAGGAAAAAACTTGTATGAAACAACAAAACATAATATACATATAATAATTAGGGTCGCTTCCTAAACAATTCTAGATGAAACCCCTTGGCATACTCACTTAAGACTCACCAACTATTTTTTGGTGCAGAAAAATTGTCAATAACCATCTGGATACTCTAAAATAGCCACATCAGTGGAATTTCCCACATGGGCTCTCATCAATTCTAGGGGTATCAACCCATCTAATAAGGGTCTATAATGAACTGTCACTAATCAATCTAGATGATTCCTAGGAATCCATTGATAATAGAACACATTGGATGGGGAGGTCCTCACAGGTGTTAGAAAAATTAATAACCCACATGCCACATTGATTTCCTATCCCAAACACTAATACAAACTCTAGGTTTACACGCTCCTTGAATGGTCCACCATAGAGGTTATCATCAAACAACACATCATTAAAGGTTCTTAACGGGCTTACATGTCATGTCACTATAAACAATTTTCCCAAAACACCCCAAGTAACCAACTGGGGATTTACATTTCCAAAAAACCAAATTCAATTCCAAAACCATTCCAAAAACCATGATAAAAAAAAATAAGATTTTCAAAACAGCCCTTTATTTCATTGGGTTTTAGTAACACCCCAATATTCCATGGTACCATTTTTTTTAAAGAATTCAATAGCTTGTGTTGCATGCAACATTGAGTTCATGCACACCATGACCTTTCAAAATAGTCGTTTGGGAAGTGGTTATAAATAGTATAAACCACATTATGAAATTTATAAATTTTATTTTTCAAAATATACTACTTTTTTGAATTCAGAATAAAAAGTTATATTATAGTGAATTTTAGGTATTTTTCTAAAATATTTCAATTTTGATGAATAGTAAAAATATTAAAATGTTGTTAAAACCCAACTTTTTCAATTAAATAATTATTTTAAATTAATTTAATTTTAATGTCGTATTAGATAAATTATACATTTATTAACCCAATTTATATCATGGGAATCATTTTTTATAAAAGAATTAGATATAAATTTTTTTACCTTTTGAATGTCACTTTTACCCATCTTTTAACCACATATACAGATTATAATTGAATATCATTTTACGACTTCTGTGAATTAAATTTCAAAAGTAGACATCCATGGTTTTAAGGAGTAAAAAAATATTGTCTAGTAGGATCAAAATAATTTTTGTGAATAGTAACGTTTTGATTTTATTTACCTGGGTTAAAGAAAATTAGGGTAATCAAAGGTAAAAAATAATATTAAAATAATATAAAAGTAACCTAAAACTGGACTTAATTTAATTGTATAACTATTTTTAGATCAAAATAAACCTTATTTCAAAAAAATTATCCTTTTATGCAAATTGTTTTTAGATTTTGGCACTTATTATATTTTATTTAAAGAAAAGTTAAAAATTCCATATTCAAATTTTAATAACTATATCATTTTTAATATTCAGTTATATATGTGATATGGTTGGTTGTAAATATTTTTAATAAAGACTAAGAAAATTCATACATTATATTAATTTATTTATAATTTTAAGATATTATTTAATTATCAATAATGATGACAAGGAAGTGAAACAGAAATAATTTTATTAAAAGAAATACCAAATAAATGATACTAAAAACATTAAAATAAATATAATTTGACTTAATTAATAACCTAATATAATTTTTCAAATTACATATACATGTTAGTGACATATTGGATGTATTTTTGTGAAGTTATCATATTTTTTGGATATTTCTTAAAATTAAAATATTAAATAGTATCAATATTGACATAAATGATACTTTAAAATAAATAATATTTTGGTAAATGTTATAAATTTAATACATATATAAGGTTTGGAAAACTTGTTATTATAGTGTTAAATATATCATAAATGATCCAATTAGGGTTATTTCCGAGTTTTATAGTAATTATATGAAACATATAGTATAAAAAACAAGTAGACATAGTAATAGTTAACATATTTAACAAAGGGTTAAAATCAAAAGATAATGTTAATTTTTTGACATAAACTTGTCTAAAAATCATTGGTTGTGCGGATTTAGACCCATAATCATATTATACTCTAAATAAATCACTTTAGAGATATTTTAAATAAAAAATAAATTTATGATAAATTAATAATTTTGGAGTTTCAAAAAGTGTATGTCCCCTCTATTATAAAAGGGATCCTCTCCTTATCTTTTCATAACACCTCTAAATCCCTTTTTAAAAGACACACCCCTAACTATTTCTCCTCCCTAAATTCATAAATTAATCATATAGTACATACTTTGGGCATAAATATATCTTAATGAGTCCTTTTGTTCAAATAAAATGGAGATAACCAAAAAAGAGGAAATTGTTTTATCAACACTTTGAATGTTATTTTCATCTTATAATTTATCTTTATATATTTTTTCCATACCAAAGTAATAACTAAATTATCATATAAATTATTAGACTTGATAATAATTATTTATCAACCACACTCTTTCATTTATTCATCCTGTGAAAAACAACATCACCATGTGTGCGTACGTACGACTTACTGTCTCCACACCATGGTGTAATTTGTTATTAAAAAAACCGTTATTTAGATGGGTATAATGATAATAATGATGTATATAAATAATTAATATAACATGATAATTATTTTTTCTAATTTATAATCCATTCAATTCACAACCATTTAACCATTAATGGAATGATATTCTCGCTCATTTGTATATACATCAAACCATCTCCACATCGCGGTAGGATTAATTATCCATGTAAAACGTTCAATAATTATTATAAAATTTATTTTATGAGTAAAAATAAAATTTATTATCTTAATATAATTCTATATATGAATAAAATACATCATATTCATAAAAATCATGACTTACAAAACAAAACAATCATAGGAAAACGAAGTAGTTCACACCTGAAACAACGCTAATACTGAAATATTATTAACAAAATTACATAAGATGATCATTTATGACATCATAAATATTGGTATGGTCTCGGTATTATTTAATAACATGTTTTTATGACTAGAAAGTAGTTTTAATCATCATCTACTAAAGTAATGTATATGGTAAGGGTTAATTTAACAATACCATTATTATCTAAGGTTGTTTATACGTAAGTATCTACTGGGACACATTTATCATCCATGTCCATGTATATTAAAAATTTAAATAAATATATTATCAAAAAAAATTTAAAGTCATTTTCACCCATTTTTTTACTTTTTATAAAAAAATAATGGAATATTACCTTCGTTTTCCAAATGAGGTACTTTATAACCATTTCAGTAAATTAAGGAAAGAATGTTTTTTAAAATTATATGGTGCAAGTAGCTATTATAGAAGTCATGAATCCCTAAAAGTTTGAATCCTTTCTTACAATATTCCATGGATAGTTTTAAAAGAAATTGTTTCTTTTATAATTATGTGAATTTGAAATGATTTCAAATTAAAAATAGGGTTATTTCTCTCAAACAGTTTAAATGATTTTATTAAATTATTATCTTCTATATCAACATCCTTTGGTTAAATTTATGCATAATTTAGGTTTATTTATTATGATACAATATTACCTATTTTATTTAATGATTATTTATATGTTTGACTGTATATGTTTTACTTTGATTTCATTCATGGTTTACGGTTAAAGTATTAACATTCAGTATACAAGTTTTAACATTAATGTTTTTGTTGGTTATGATTCACACATTTCATATGATTAATGCATTAGAATTACTATGTAATGGGTTCAGGACCACTTAATGAAATCCCTATGGTTTGGTGATAGGTTAATGAAATCCCCACAATGCATCAATAGTTCTCATGATACAATCTATTTTTGGTTCTGACTAACGTCTTACCTATATAAGTATGATCTTAGAATGAGGCCTTGACAATGTAATTCTGATGTATGGTATTATTCATTACATAATTATGAGATAAGTTAATGATTATACATCTTATTATTATACTATTATAATATCCATGGGAAAATTTAAATGTCATTATTTAATTAATTGTTTCCATCTTATTATCAAGATTATATTCAGAAGGCGTGTGTTTCAGTTTTATAACTTACCTTAAAAGTTTATGCTTATTTATGTTTGCTTACACTATATTGTTTACCCTTAATGAGTATCTAAGACCACCCATTTATTATGTTTTATTTTCCCCTAGGATGAGAATAAATATATTAATGAATGACCTACATGGATAGTCTAAGGGATATGAATGTTTTCAAAGGAGGCACTATGTTGTTTTTCATTTCAAGATGTAACGTAAAACTTATTTTTCTATTTAGTTTTTTCAGGTCATCTAAACTGATCAATCCTTAAGGATTTGATTTCATATGATAATTACAATGTAATAAAATAATTCACACTCTTTGGGTAACTAGTTTTGGGGTGTTACAGTTGGAATGAGAGTATTTTAGTACAATCTTTGGAAACTATCTTTTGAAAAAAATAATTTGGGAACATTTTCATAATATAGAATTTTAGGATAAGTATAGAAAAAAAATTCTATAATACTTGGAAAGTATAGATTATGTGGGTATTCTATGAAATACATCCCTATTTGGATACTACCAGTGGATGTTGTTCGGGAACTGATGTACCTATGAGTAATACCTATAACAAGGTGTTCCAGGCCTAACTTGGGGAAACCTGGTACACGACAAGGGACTTTACAGCACCCCTATTTTGATCATCTTGGTTAAAATGCTTAGGATAATTCACATTTTCTTTATAAATTATATAAATGTTTTTAAAGTAAATATGTCCCCAATGAAACAATTTTTATAATTACGATATTAGATATGCATAAATTTTTCAATTTATTTTATGTATTTTACTAGCTTGGAATTATTCATTATGATTCAAAACATAATTCATTCTATTATTTAGAAACGACACCTAGTATAAGAAATGAAAATTGTATCAATGCATGTAATCCATGTAGGGATTTATCACCTTTTTAACATAAGGATTTTGGTGCTGGTGATACAACTGGAATTGAATAGCTTGTAACTCTACTGGGATGGGTGACTCAGGTTATGAACAATAAAGTTAAATTTATAGGGAACACTTATTTACAACACAAAGAAACCATATTATAGTGATTCATGATACAAAAACCACCAATATTAAATGGGACTATAAATCCATTTTTATCTAAGTAATGGATAATTTCATTATGGAAAATATTTCATGCTTTGTGGAGTAATGAAATGAAAAATGTTTTCATGGTAGTTTATTGTCTCTCAAGAGAGGCAGATCAATGGTGGAAATTAATTCATAACAGGAAGAAGTATTTAGAATAATAAAATATTTAATGGATCGTGTTTAAAGAACATTTATTATAAAAATACATTCATCGTTATCTTTGAGAATATATGGAGAGGGAATTTATGGATCTGAGGCAGACGGAGGATGAGAATGTGGAAAAGTATATAGATAACTTCACAAAGTCAGCATGGAATGTTACATACTACATATGTAACCAAATATTTAAGATTAATCAATTATTTTATGGGTTAAAACCATTCCTCTAATGGAAAATGGTCTCACAATCTTTCTTATCACATGAAGACATAGTTTAATGTGGTATCAAGATAGAAAAATAATTCTCTAAGTCTTATGTATTTAAAGGACAGAAAGAGAAGAAGGGAGAAACTAAATACTATGGAAATGGAAATAATGGGAAGAAAGAAAAATCTGAAATTACATCTTGTAGTAATTGTGGGAAGAAACATCCCGATACTTCCTTAAATGGAATGGGAGTTTGTTATAAGTTTATATGAAAATTATACCACGCTCATGATTAAACTTAGAGGAATGAAGTTGTCAATATTAAATGATACAATTGAAATGAAATGGTACATTATGAATATTATTGTGCTAAACATCATGTAAATTTTCCTAGAAAATGACAAGGGAGAAAGGAAAATCTTATACGATCACAACAACTGAGCTTGAAACTTTTAATGATGTGGTGGAAGATACTATATTCATCTCCTCAAAATTAGGAAAATATTTACTTGATTTTGGATCCCCACATTCCTTTATATCATCATTTTTTTCATTAAAAATAATATATTTCCAATTTAATTTAACAAAGGGGTTCTCTCTCAAAACCCCTGAGGGAAGTCTCCCCGAAATAAAGATGTATCAGGCAGTTCCCATTATGGCATATAAATGTTCGTTATCTTCGGACTTTATCATCATACATATGGTACAATTTTATATAATCCTTGGTTTGTATTGGATATTAAATTAGGATGTGAAAATCAATTTCAAGAAGAAGGAAGTTATGATTTGTGAGGAAGATATAGATTCTATTATCTTTATAGTGGAAACTTCATCAACTGATTCTTATCTAGATCTACCATGAGTAGATCTTTTGAATGAAATTATTAGAGTGGAAGAAAAAACATTGTCCATGGATAAAAAAGTAATATACAAATTGAGGATGTTCCTATTATACAAGAATACATTGATGTATTTCTAGAGTATTTACTAAGACATCCTCCAAAGTGGGAGGTTTAGTTTTCTATTGATTTAATCCCTAATGAAAGGAAAATATCAAAGACTCCCTATATAATGGAAAAATATGACTTAGTAGTTCTTAAGAAACAACAAGATTATTTTAGTAATAATGGATTTATTTTCTCTATGGTTTCTCCATGGGGATCCCTAGTTCAATTTGGTATGAAGAAATAAGGATCAATGATATTTTGCATTGACTATAGAGAATTTAATTCTATTATAAAAAATAACAAGTATCCCCTTCCTCACATCGATGTCTTATTAATCAACTTCATGGATATCAGTATTATTTAAAGATTTACCTTATTTCTAGATATCATTAATTGTTTGTAAAGAAGGAAGAAAATTTTTAAGAGAAATTTTCTGATGAGGTATGGTCATTATGAATTTATAGTAATTCCATTTGGATTGACTAATGCACCATATATTTTAATAGATATAATGAACGGAGTGTTCAAGGAATTTCTTGATGATTTTTTATAGTATTTATTGACGATATCTTGGTATAATAAAAAATCTATGAAGACTATGAGAACCACTTGTGTATTGTTCTGAATACTCTTATAATAAACAAGCTATATGGGAAGTTTAGCAAGTGTGAATTATATATATATAGAAAATTTCTATTCTTGGCCATATTGTCTCAAAGGACTGAATATCTATTGATCCTATAAAGACAAAGGAAATCCAATAATGTCCAGAACCAATGATTGTAACCTAGGTATGTAGTTTTATTAGTTTAGCAGGTTATAATCGGGGATTCATCGAGAATTTCACCGAATTGGCTGACCCATTAACTCTGCACACATGTAAAGGGGATAAATTCAATTGGATAAAGGAGATTGAATAATGTTTTGAAGAACTGAATAGAATATTATTCAACTCCCCTATATTGACTTTACCATCTGAGAATGATGGGTTTTTAATTTATAGTGATGAATCAAAGAAAGGACTCAGTTGTTTCCTTATGCATAATGATTGTGTTGTTTCATATGAATCAAAGAAATTAAAAATTTATGAAAAAAAACTACCCAACTCATGATCTTGAGTTAGATTTTCTAAACCTTGATCTGATGATATGGAGACAGTATCTGTATGGTGAAATATTTGAGATATATACTAATCACAAGATTTTGAAATATATTTTCTCTCAAAAATAACTCAACCTGATACAAAGAAGATGGATTGACCTACTCAAGGATTATCATTTCACAATAAACTACCACCTAATGAAGGAAAATAAGGTGAAGGATGAGTAAATATGGAAGGACTATGGAATTATAAACAATATGAGAGTTGAAAGGGATCATATGTTCATGGATATAGTAAATATGGATATGGGAATTATCAAGGAAGGTGAAACATCGCTACATTTTCAAATGGTTTCCAAACCATCTTTACAGGAAAGGGTAAAAAGTTATAAATTTGATGGTTAGGATTTTCCAAATAAAATTAAAGTTTTGATTGATGGGAGATTGATTGACATCACTTATGAATATGGAATTTTGAAATTTGGGAAGAGGCTTTGTGTTCCTATTATACAAGAGCTAAAAATGGAATTATTGGATGATTCTAATAGCTCAAATTTCTCTATACACCCTAGTTTCACAAATATGTATAAAAATTTGAAGGAACATTTTTTGTGGGACAACATAAAGAGGTATATTAGTGATTATGTTACTAGATGTTTTATTTTTCAATAGGTAAATTCTGGAAGACAATATCCTAAGGATTCATGCAACCACTTCTTATACCTGTGTGTAAAAGGGATGATATTACAATGGAATTTTTCATGGGGCTACCAGAGGCTCCTAGAACAAATGATTTGATATGGTTTACTATTGGTCATCATACTAAAATAGAACATTTTCTTGATATAAGATAATATTTACAGATTGAACATCTAGTAATACTTTACATTAATGAAGTTGTATGACTTCATAGTGTACCCATATCGATTGTTTCGGACTATGGTCTTTGTTTTATATCAAAATTATGGAATGGTTTTCTGAAGGCCCAATATATTGTGCTTCATTTGAGCACTTCACCCACCCCCAAACTGAAGTACAATTAGAAAGGACTATTGAATCTTTAGAAGAAATTTTGAGATCTTGCTCAATTCACATTCAAGGCATATTGGATATGTACTTACCTCTAGTGTAATTTTCTTATAAAAATTTATTCCATTCAATTATTCATATGGCACCATATATGGAATGATATGTTATAAACCGACTTGTTGGGATGATGTTGGTGAAATAAAACTTGAAGGCCAACAACATATTGAGGAAATAATGGAAAAGGTAAAGACTATTAAAACCTATTTTAAAATAGCTCAAAGTAGGAAAAAGAGATATGTCGATAACTGAATGAAGGATATATAATTTCAAGAGGGTGATCATTTTCTCTAAAGGTATCTCCATGGAAGGGAGTTATAAAATTCCGTAAGAAGTGTAAATTAAGTCCCAGGAACATCGGGCCTTTTGAAATTATTGAACAAATTGAAGTTGAATATTACCATTTAGAAATATCACCAAGTCTCTCCAAAGTTCATGGTATGTTTCACATATCACTGTTAAGAAAATAAATTCCCAAACCAATGCATGCACTCACCTACGAAGAAATATAACTGGGACTTCATATGTCTTATTATGAAGTTCCCATCAAGATTCATGACACTAGAGAACAAGTGTTGAGAAATTGAACAACTACTCTGGTAAAAGGTATTTGTAGAAACCATAAAATGGAAGAAGTGATGTGGGAATCTGAGGAACATATGACAAAGAACCACAAAAATATTTTTATCAAGTGATATTTAAGAAATTTTTGAGGATGAAATCATTTGGGTTGGTCTGGCTAATGTTTTCAATGGTGGATTCCCATTGGCACAACCTCATTTTGTTTCGCTTTCTCATCTCTCACATAACGAAAATGTGTTTTTAATAATAAAAAAAGACTTTTCATTCAAATTAAATTCCACTATTCAATAAAAATGAATAACTCAAACATGTCCATGGGTCCAATGATTATCGTAATTAAATGATTATATTAGTATTCCACATGTCACTATTTTATCATAGTTATAGATTTTATGGTAATGAATTGTATTCACAATGAATACAATTTTCAGAGAAATGAAAATAAATTGATTTTATCATATAGAATATATAATTTTATTGAACATATTGTAAAATATTATAATCACAAAATGATAATAATCATAGTAATTGATCGTAACCAGAGTAATTACAATGTAAATAATATACAATAGAAAATGAAGAAGTAATTAATCCAATTTATTTTACCTATAGAAGAAAGTAAAAATACATGTAAAGGATAATCATTCTTTTAACCCAAAGATAATGGTATAAAAATAACACAGATATGGGTTCCTTGATTTATACTTTCATGAAATTCATTCTTACACACGCCATGGTAAGCCCTTGATATAATGATTAGAGACTACCTTGCTATCTCCATAATCCCTCAATCAATACGGTGATTGGCACCTTCTGTCATCCTATCCCTTGAATTCCTCGATTGTAATCAACAATAATCGGCATCCCATGAAAAAAAACAAATAAATATAAGATGAAAAGTGTGTCCAAAAAGAGGTTCACAACAATATCACCTAAAATCATTTCTCACAATGAAATTTTGGAAGAGTTTCTATAAACATAGAAATCAACAACAACCACCTTGTTCAAATGAACTAGAATTTATAATAGTTTTCTCCAATGGTCATATTCTTCTCTAATAGTTTGATTTATTCCTTAAATATTAGAGGGACTTGGACAGATATCACTCCAATGGTCATATTGTAACTAAAACATAGAAATCATTTTAATAAAAATCAAAATATAATACATGACATCATTTTGATTTATGGTTCTTATTTTAAATATAATATTATTTTGTAGATTCAATAGAGTGAGTAAAAAAATAATATGTCCTATTTGATTAAATACAAGAGTGAACAGTAAATTGGTATAATAATATTAATTTGACAAAATGAGTATGATAATCTAGGCAGTAGGTCTTTATTGGTGAGTATGATGAAATACATAACAATGATATTTATAAAAATAGAATTCATATTGTATCTGTTGAGTGAGATGGAATACAAAATAGTTAGATTGATAAAAATCATAGTCAAAAAAAATCAATTAACCATATATGTATTTGTTTTAAAAGAGAGTTTGTGATTTCCAAAACAAAAACGAATATAGGACTCAAAAGAATAATTTTTTCTGAAAAATCTCCCCCATTTTAGAAATCATAAACCACATGTTAAAACATATAAATGAATAGAAATTTAATTCAACTTCATATTAAAAAAACTTATAATTATCACCCTTTGATTTTTTAAAAACTCTAAAAAATTAAATTTGATTATGAATAACCTCCCCCATAGGATAATAGATTCCCTAAAGGTCATATTATATAAGAATAATCTCCCCTTACTGAGCATGTTATTTTTTTAATAAAATATCCCCATAATATATATTCTTTCATTCTCCCCATTATGTAATCTATCACTTAATAAAACATTCTCCCCTTGGTGAATTTAAAAAGTAATAGGGAAGATATTTTAATACCTTAAAAAGGTTAGAGAAATAAAAAAAATATAGACAAACAAATGATTTGATCATCTAAAAAATGACACAACATTCATCCGAAGAATTAAAACATTTAATAAAAAAAATAGAGATTTCAATAACCAATCATAGATTTTTTAAAAAATCTACAATAAGAGTTAATATAAAAGTCTTTTTGTGTCTTTGTTTTTTATGGTCTATTTATCATTTTCCTTCTTTGTCAGATGTAAAATAGTTGCCTTTATCTTCTTGAATTCTTTCATGTCTTCCTTTAGCTTGTCAAAGGATTGTTGCAGAGTCCGACGATATTCTTCTTTCTCTTCTAACGCCTTATCTTAATTATTATTTCTTTCTTCTAGAATCTGATTAATCTCTTCCTGTACTTTGATGATTTATTCTTGGAAATGAAATTCCTATGTTCTAGTTCTAAAAAACTTCTCTGATATTTTAACTCTTTTGGAAAAAAAACTTTCAATATGAAAATCCATCACTTTGACCTTGATATCCTCAAAATATTCACAGTGGATTCCTTTTTAAATATTAAGTGTTGTAAATTCCTTCATGTTCTCATGGGTTTCACTGGTTAGCCTATTAAAGGAAGCTGAGAGATCATTTGTCAATATTCTTATGTCTTTAATGGTAATATCATGGTTCTTAAATTTTTTGTAAATGGTATGTTACCATTTCACAAATTTGATTCATGGTTTTCTAGGTTCCATGGAACATTGTTCAAATGAATTTATTTCATCTTCATGTCTCAAGAACCTATCAAAAAAACATTCACTGAGTATGTTCCTTCTTCGTGACTATTTAAAAGAATTTAAATATTTTCATATTTATTTTTAAAGTAGGGAATGATATTTTCATGTCTTTTCAAATAATGTTCAATGTATTGAACTCCTATAATTGTAATAGTTCTATCGGAGTTAGTGTCATCTTAGAAATCAGGAAGATCGCCGTAGTGAGTTCTTATTGCAACATCATCAATTTTTTTATTTTTTATTATCTTTTTTTCCTCCATTATACATCCATAATTTCACCATAAACACTTTTCTTCTTAGATTTTGTAAGAATTCCATACTTGGATTTATTTTGGTTTTCTGAGTGGATGGTACTTGGGTTTTACCAACAATTTATTTTGGGGTTTCCGCCTCGATAATCATAAAAAACTTTTTGTAATTGGAGTCAAAGAAGATTTTAATCCTTCTTATTATATCATCATTAACCCACACAGTTATCATATTTCTTGGTTCTGATCTAAGAGGGATGTTTTAATCATTATTCTTTGAAACATATGCTAACTTAGAATTAATGAAAACATCAAAAAATTTAACTTTATAGTTGTAGAGGTGAGATTTCATTATGTTTATGAAGATATAACTCATAAGATTGATTTTTCTCATATTGATAAGGTAATCAAGTGTAAAACATCAAATACCTTGAAAGTTTTTCTATAACCACTCTGGGGTATTAGAAATCCTTGTATCCAGAGAGTAATTACCCTTTTATCTACTAAAACTTTAGTCACTAATCTTTCTTATTTTTGGACTAAAAACATAGATTGAATGACTTTTTATTTGTTAAAAGATCTCAATATCTTTGAACGTTTTTGGGATGGATAAAAAACATCTCCATCAGATGGAGGGTTTGGTAAACTTGTTACCTCACTAGACGAAAGACTAAATTTGATGTCAAATATTTGTAATGAAAATTTCAAATTCACTTCATTGAATTTAGTGGTTTCATATAATTATATTACTTCCTATTAAATGATTGGTATATGATATTTCATTCTCCCAACACATATCAATTCATGTCCTTTTTAATTTAATAACCCTTCTCAGGGTTGATTCGTACTTCTCATATAAATATCTTTTGAGCAGTCTTTCATGAAAGAACATAAACATGAAAGATTAATTTGGATCCATTTGTTTTGAATAGGTTTTGGAAGATTGAGACATAAATAAATATGTGTAACTCTGAGTATGGAAAACATTGGACTCATTTATTTGATGGAGGAAAGAGCTTCACCATGACCACTAGAAATTTCAGTGTGGGATAGGGAGGAGGATTTTCTATTTAAAGGTACCTGGAAGTGACAATAGGAATTCTATGATCCATATTATATCAAGGAGATCTGATGGTTGAAAATTATTAAAATCTTGAGGTTTATAAATAAACAAAATGGAAAACAAATAAACAAATAATACTATTTTATTCAAGAATGAATTCGATAAACCATTTTAAAACAAATACCGACAGATAGGATTGTATTGAATGAAAAGTAAAAAGTATAAGAAATTTTACCATTCAGAATATCAGGATAGAATATTTGGTGTCATGGATTTTTTTTAATCAAAAGCATGTGATAATGGAAAAAAATTAATATTAAATAAATGTGATAATGAAAAAAAATGCGTGAATGATCAAAAAATATGATAATGATAAAACATTTTGAGATTGATCAAAAAAATGTGAGATTGATCAGAAAATGTGATATTGATCAAAAATTTGAGATTGATCAAAATATGTGAGATTGATCAAAAAATGTGAGATTGATCAAAAAAATATGAGATTGATAAAAAAGTGAGATTTGAAAAAAAATGTGACATTGATCAAAAAATGTGAGATTGATCACAATTTGTGAGATTGATCAAAATATGTGATATTGATCAAAAAATGTGAGATTGGTCAAAAAATTTGAGATTAATCAAAAAAATGTGATATTGATCAAAAAATGTTATATTGATAAAAAAATTTGATATTGACAGAAAAATGTGAGATTGATCAAAAAATGTGAGATTGATCAAAAAATGTGAGATTGGTCAAAAATGTGAGATTGATTAAAAAATGTGATGTTGATAAGAAATGTGAGATTGATCAAAAAATGTGAGATGGATCAAAAAAATGTGATAATGATCCAAAAAATATAGTTTAATAAAAAATGTGAGATTGATAAAAAATGCATTATTGATAAAAAATGAGATTGATCAAAAAATGTAAGATTGATAAAAAAATGTGAGATTGATAAAAAATTTTGAGATTGATCAAAAATTTTGAGATTGATCAAAAATGAGATATTGATCAAAAATTGTAAGATTGATAAAAAAGTTGATATTGATCAAAAAATGTGATATTGATCAAAAAATGAGATATTGATCGAAAAATGTGAGATTGATAAAAAATTAATGATTGATAAATTTTTTTGAAATAGGTCAAAAAATAACATATTGACAAAGAAATGTGATATTGATAGAAATTGTGAGGTTGATCAAAAAATGTGAGATTGATCAAAAAAATGTGAGATTGATCAAAAAAATGTGAGATTGATCAAAATTGTGAGATTGATAAAAAAATGTGGGATTAATAAAAAATGTGAGATTCAACAAAAATGTAAGATTTATCAAAAAATGTGAGATTGATCAAAAAAATGTGAGATTGATCAAAAAATGTGAGATTGATAAAAAATATGAGACTGATCAAAAAATGTGAGATTGATCAAAAAAATGTGACATTGACCAAAAAATGCGATATTGATCAAAAAAAGTGATATTGATGAAAAAAATGTGATATTGATCAAAAAATGTGATATTGATCAAAAAATGTGATATTGATAAAAAAAATGCAAGATTGATCAAAAAATGCGATATTGATCAAAAAATGTGAGATTCGTCAAAAAAATGTGTGATTGATAAAAAACTGTGCTCCCCCATAAATAAGGATTATATTAATGTATGGGGTTTATTTAAATAAAAATTATATATGAATGATTTCTTTATAGTGCTCCTTCCTAGCTCCTATTTAGTATTTTCAAATCTATCAAAAGGTAATGGTTTTGAAAATATATTAGTATATTGTTCTTCCATTCTGTTGAATTGTAAAATGATATCTCATTATTTTGTGTGATCTCTAAGAAAGTGTTTCCTAATATCTAATTTTTTAACATGAGTTATTAGAGGGGTTTTACTTTTGGAAATTGAACTAGTATTATCACATTGTATTTGATTTTTAGTAAAACTCATCCCATATTTACTGAGTGTGTGTTTCATCCACAACACTTGAGTACAATAGCTTCTGGCTACCACATATTCAACATCAGGAGTGGAAAGTGATACTGGGTGTTGTTTCTAACATGACCGAGAAACTGATGAATCTTCTATGAAATGACGGGTTCCAGATGCAATTTTCCTATCCATTCTATAACTCCTAAAGTCATCATTTGAGAATCATTTTAAAACAAAATCATTTCTAGAAGAATAGAATAGTCAAAAATCAATATTCCCTTTTAAAAAGCACAAAATTCTTTTCACTTCTTTTAAATGATATTATTTAGGATTTTCTTGGTATCTTGCACATAAGCATATTGAAAACATGATGTTAGGATTACTAGTTTTTAATAATAGTAATCTTTATATCATACCTCTAAATATAGTTTGTTTTGTATTATCATATCCATGCTTTTTAAGTAAAAAATTTATATACTTATGGGGAGATATATAGGTTCCTTCTGGTTTTGGAATGATTTGAAAACCAAGAAATAATGTTAACACAACCATCATACTCATCTCAAACTCATATTTCATAATATTTTTAAAAGAATCAGTTAAGTATTGAAAATTTGATCCGAATATAATATCATCAACATAAATTTGAATGATCAAAACATTTTTTAAATATTTATTTATAAAAATAGTTTTATCAATAATTCCCTTAACATATTTGTTTTGTAACAAAAATCCTATAATTCTATCATACCACGATCTAGGGGGTTTTTAAGTCCATATAAATATTTGGTCAGCTTGAAAATGAATTCATGATTTTTAGTATCTTCAAAACCAATAGGTTGTACAATGGAAACTTCCTCTTAAAAATATATATTAAGGAAACAAACCTTATCAACCATTTGGAATAGTTTGAAATCAATGAATACTACAAAGGATAGTAGGATTCAAATAGATTCAAGTCCTACTACCAGAGCATAGGTTTATTCATAGTCTATTTCTTCTTGTTGATTATATCCTTCAGAAACTAATCTTTCTTTATTTCTTATTATGATTCTATTTTAATTAAATTTGTTTCTAAAAACCCATTTTACTCCAATAACAGAAGTTTCATTATGTCTTTCAACCAAGGTCCAAATTTTATTCCATTAAAATTCATTTAGCTCATCTTTCATTTCTTTTATACAATCTTCATTACCTCAAGCCACCTTAGGACTTCTTAGTTCAAATTGATAAATAAATGCTAGGTGTTTTACATCATTTATTAAGGAACTTCTAGTACTTACATGTTGATTAACATAACCAATGATATTATCACTGGGATGATTTCTAATAATCAACTAATTTATATTTTGAAAAATCTATTCATAAACATAAGGTAGAAATTCCTTTGTGGTAAATACATTTGAAATAAATTCATGAGTATTTTCCTTATGAAAATAATATTCTAACAGAGGTTAATAATTATATTTTGAAGACACATAAAATGATGTATGTTGGGGTTTCTTGAAAATAAAATCTTCAGTTTCATAAAATTTATCATGTACTATTTCCTCAATAGTACAAGAATTTTTATTGAAAACTCTATACGCATTAGCGGAAGTGGAATAGCCAAAAAATATATGTTCATCGGATTTAAGTGTGAACTTATGTAAGTTATATTTATTATTCAGAATCAATAATTTGTAACCCAAAACATTAGTGTAAGAAATAATATTTTTTTAGCCTTTCCATAAGTCATAAAGGGTTTTATTAAGAAATGGACATATTAAAACTCTATTTATAGTATAAAAAGAAATACTAATAGCTTCAGCCTAAAAAAGAATTTCAATTGAGTAATCACTCAACATGGTTCTTGTTATCTCTTAAAGAACATGATTTCTTCTTTCAACAACCCCATTTTGTTAAGGATTTATATGATCTGAGAACTTTTTATTAATTCCATTCTTACTACAAGAAGTTTCAAAATCTACGTTTTCTAATTCACCATCATGATCATTATGAATAGTTATCAATTGTAGGTTTTTCTCATTTTTAACATTGACTGTAAATGTTTTACAATAATAAAAGGATTAATATTTCTTTACTAGAAAATAAACCCATGTAAATCTAGTATAATCATTAAAAAAATATCATTTTCCTCTAATACATCTAGTTTGTGTGGTACCAAAAAGATCCATGTGCACCATCTTTAATGGGTTTGTAGTTGAGATGTCAAAAAAATTTTAAATATATAATTGTATTGATTTTCATATTTACAAGGGTCACAGACTTTTGATGAATCAAATCTATGATACGATAGATCCTTAATAAGTCTCTTCTTATAGAGTTTTCATATGTTTCTAAGGTTACAATTTCCTAGTCTTCTATTCCATAACCAATACTAGTCTTCCATTTCACTAAGTCAAGGTAATTCATGTGTCATAAGATCTTTTAAGTTAAATGTGTAGACATTCTCATGCCTTTGTGTAGAGATAATAAATTCATCCTTATAATTTTGTACTAAAAATTTATCATTCTTAAAGTTCACAAGGTAACCTTTATCACATAAACGAATCATTATAAGTTTTTTATTAATACCTTTAACAAATAGAACATTTGAATTTAAATCATTTTTTATAAGAACGATATTAACAATACCCACAATCTATCCATGAGAATTATCTCTAAAAAACACTTTTCCACCTTTCATATTGATGATATTTTAATAGAATTTTTTTACCAAACATGTGTCTGGAACATCCAATATCTGTGTACCATATTTTATTGTTGGTAAAACTTTTCTTCTCATAAAAATAAAATCGTTAAACTTTTGGAATCCATGAATACCTAGATTCAGAATTATTAGAAAGTAAAATTTAAGGTATCCCTATTTGAATAGAAAATTAAGCTTTATTAAAACCTAGAGAATGGATTTTATTTCAAGAAAAAATTTTCTCCTAATGCCCACCACTATGAAACTTAGTGAAAAAGGGGCACTTTGAGGTAAAAAATAACTGTGACTAAAAACATGTTTTGAGTGATAGTAACTAAATCCAAAAATATTACTAAGAGGATAAATTTTTGAATACATTTTATCAGATTTTTCATCAATATATTTAAAAATATATAATAATTCTTTTGTTAAAATAGTAATTCTAGATTTTTCCTTGTCATGTTTCTTAGTAGTCTTACTCTTTACATTTTCAAGCAACTTGGATAACCTAGATACTTCTTTAAAAGAAGGTATGGTATCTTTTACTAAGGAATATTCTTCCTAAAAAGAAATATATCAATCATTATCGGTATAGTTAACATTTACTAAAATATTATTAATAGATTCAACATTATATACCTTGTCCATCGAGAGGTAATTTTCAATTGAGATTCTGGCTATAAGAACAATATTTATTTGATTACTGGATTCATTATCTAAATATTCATCATATGATTCTCTACCAATTAAACTAGAGGAATCATTTTCTTTCAATAATTTCTTTTTCTTGGGATTTTAATGACTTTTTGATTCCTCTCATAATGCCTATATTTCTTGTCTTTTCTCTTAAACAGTGGACAATCTAATCTAATATTTCATGCTTCCTTGTATTCATAACAAGACACTTCATATTATGTCTTATCATTTATGTCTTTCTTCTTGTATCTGTATTATAAATATTTCGTTCCCACAATATCATTCATTCTATGGGATGGATTGGATATTTCATTTTTTGAGTGATCACTATCCCTTTAATCAAATATAACAACTTTATTAGACTTAGACCTAGTAGTTCATTTAGGGGTTTTAGATTTATTTGATTATAAGTGGTTTTAAAAGAAACACTCCCATTTCAATTATTTTACTTAGCATTATTAGTATCTATTTAGGATCTATTCTCATGTTGTAGAAGAGTTCCAAATAGCTTATCAAGAGTTACAGTTGAAACTTTCTTGTTTCATCAATCCTTGTTATTATTGATTCTCACTCATTTGGCATGATATGAATGATCTTATCAATGAGAATTACATCATCCAAACCATTATAATTAATTGACTATAGGAGGTTGAAAATTTTCATAAACATCTATTGAACTTTACAAACGGGTACTTTAAAAGGAAAAAAAAGCATGGTGGTCGGCTTTGATTGTGGTTCTTCTTATTTCAATAAATTTTTAAGTACCAAAAAGAGTAACTTACAACTTATTAAAAATTAAATTTTATACCTTCAAATGATGATATATAATGATATATATTTCTATTCATAGAACAAAATAAATTATTTCTTACCTTATTATTCAATTAATATTCTTTTTTCTCTTGATTTGTGAAATGTATTACTTCTTTTTCTGGTACCTTGTAATTTCCAATGAGCATAAAAAACATTGTACTATAGTATTAATAAAAATCGTCTTCATACATTTTTTCTAATACTCAAAATCATTACCCTGAAAAATAGGCGGTCTTTTTGGATATATATTATCAATAGATCCAACATCGATTGTTTCCATCTTACAAAACAAACCATTTCAACTCCACAAGTTAGTCTAATATGTATTTATAAACAAATTTTTTGTAAATGAAAATGAATAATTAATTGTATGAGTAAAATAAGAGTAAGTGAATAAGGAAAATAAATACTTTTATGATACAAAATTTAGGTATTAGTATTACAGAAACCATCTCTAATACTAATTGTAGGATCAGAATTAAAGTGGAGATGCTCAATATTTTAGAGTGGGTGAATTATTTGTTTTAAAACTTCTACTTTAAATTTTTTAATAGAAGTAAAATAATTTAATTCAAAACCATTGGTGTGGTAAAACAAAAAACTCAGATAGGGACCTAGTTTAAATTATTATCATAATCAGATGATTGGAGCAGTATTCCACATGTCACTATTTTATCTTAGTCATAGATTTCAGTGTAATTGATTGTATTTACAATGAAAGAAATTTTCAGAGTAATGAAAATATATAGATTCTATCATATATATTATAGAATTTCATTTCACATATTGAAAAATATTGTAATCACAAAATGATCGTAATCAGAGTAATTGATCATAATCAGTGTAATTACAATGTAAAGAATATATAATAGAAAATGAAAAATTGAATAAAACACTTTTTAATACAAATAGTAGAAAGTAAAAATACATGTAAAGTATTATAATTCCTTTAATCCAAAGATATGGGTATCCAAAAACCTTGGATAAGGGTTCCTCGATTTATACTTACAATAGAGTTTGTCTTACCTACACCAGGGTAAGCCATTCATACAATGATCAGAGTCTTTCTTGCTATCCCCTCATGCCCTCGATCAATACGCAGATAACTACCTTCTATATTCCAATCCAAGGAAGTCCTCAATCTTGAACAACAACAATCCGCATCGCACAAAGAATAACGAAGCAATTGAAGATGACAGATGTGTCAAACAAGAGGTTTGCACTTATATCAATTCAATGGTTTTCTGACAAAGAATTTTTGGTATAGTTTTAGTACATTTAGAAATCAAGCACTACAACCTTGTTCAAATAACCTATTATTTATAGGTGTTTTCTCTAACAATATTGTTCTCCTCTAATGGTTGGATTTCATCCTTAAATATCAAAGGGACTTGGACAAGTAGATGGAACTCCAACGGTCATATTGTAACTGAAATAATGAAGTCTTTTTAATACAAATCAAAATAGAATACATGACATCATTTTGATTAAAAGTTATTTTTCTCGATACAGTACTATTTTCTGGATGAGATAGAGTGAGTATGAAAAGAATATTTTCTATTTGATAAAATAAAAGAGTGAATAGTAAATTGATTTGACATTATTCATTTGAAACAATGAGTATGATTATCTATGTAGTATGGAATTATCCATGAGAATGATGAAGTATATAATAGTGATATTGATAAAAAGCGTAGTCAGATTGTATTTTTTGAGTACAATAAATACATTACAGTGATATTGATAAAAATCAAAGTCAGAAACAAAAGTCTTCATAGAATATATATATAATTGTTTTAAAAGGGAGTTTGTGATTTCCAAAACAAAAATTAATAGAAGAGTCTGTAGAATAGTTTTGTCTCAACATAATGTAACACCCTAAGCTTCCACGATATTCTTCTTTATAAATAATTGAATAGCTTGTGTTGCATGCAACACTGAGTTCTAACACACCATGACCTATCAAAATAGTTGTTTAAAAATCTATTATAAATCGTATTAACCTCATTAAAAAATTTATAAAATTATTTTTCAAAATAGAATAAATTATTAAATTCAGAGTATCAAAATTATCTTATGGTGAATTTTTGGAATTTTTTAAAAAAGCTTATATTTTGATGAATAGTGAAAGATATTACATTGTGGTTAAAACCAAATTTTTCATTTAAATATTTGTTTTAAATTAAATTGATTTTAAAATTACAATAGATAACTGATAAATTTATTAACCCAATTTAGGTCATTATAATAGTCTTTATAAAATAATTAGATATTGAAAAAAATTTATACTTTGAACATCACTTTTACCCACCTTCTAACAATATATGTAGATTTGAATAAACATAATTTTACCCCTTCTCTGAATTGAATTTTTAAAATTAGACATAAATGGTTGTAATCATTATGAAATATTTGGTCTAATAGGATCAAAATTAATTTTATTGAATTGAAACTTTTTGATTTTATTCCACGCGGTTAAAGGTAAAAAGGGTAATTAAAGGTAAAAATAACACTATAATAATAAATCATTACCCTAAATCATTTAATTATTTTATTAGATAAGTTTTTTATGAACAAAGTCAACCGTAGGTAAAAAAATATGATCATTTTTTAGACAACTTTGTATGCTAAGAACATTTATTATATTTTATTTAAAGAAGAGTTAAAAATGTCATATTCAAATTTTAATAATTATAAAATTTTTAATATTAGGATATATATGTGATATGGTTGAATATAAATATTATTTAGAAATATAAAATAATTTTTATACATCATATTAATTCATTTATTATTTTTAGATATTAAATACTAACCATTAATGATGATACAATAATGAAAGATATATTATTTTATTAATAAAAATACCAAATAAATGATATCAAAAATATTAAACTAAATATAATTTGACTTAATTAATGACATAGAAGAATTATATAGATAACATATAACTGATAGTGATATATTACAAGCATTGGATCTATTTTATCATGTTGTTTTGATATTTTTAAAAATTAAAATATTGAATAATATCAAAATTGACATAAATGATAATTTAAAATAAATAATATTTTATTAAATGTTATAAAAATCATAAAAATATAAGGTTAATAAAAATAACTATGATAGTGTTCAATATGTCAAAAAAAATTAAATTGGTGTTCTTTTTTCATTTTAAATTACTTATATTAAACCTATAGTATAAAACGACAAGTAGACACGGTAAGAGTTAAACTATTTAACTAATGGTTGAACCCAAAAGATAAATTTAATTTTGTGACATAAATATATCTAAAAAAAATTGGTTGTGATTATTTAGACCTATCAACATATTATCCTCGAACAAAATCACATTTTAGATACTTGAACGCTAAAATAAATTTATAATAAATTAATAGTTTTGGAGTTTCCCAATGTGCCCCTCCCCTCTATAATAAAAATGTAATCTCTACTTCTCTTTTATTAACACCTATAGAGACATTTGGAACGCCAAAAAAATTACCAATTATCCTAAAAAATCCACTACATTTATACGATTGGCCATAATTTTGGCATAAATCCATTCTATGGAGTCCTTTTATTCAAATAAAATCAGATACCAACAAAGGGGTAGTTGTTTTATCAACTCTTTCAAAGTTTATTTCATCATATACTTCCAATTCATATGTTGTTTCCATAAAAAATTAATAAATACAATATCATCTATATTATTATATGTTATTATAATTATTTAACAACCATATTTCACTATTTATCCATCCTATTAATTACAATATCACCATGCATGCGTACGTACTTCTTACCATCTCCACGTTGTGGTGTAATTTATTATTCAAAAATACATTATATGGATTAGTATAATGATGATTATAATAGGTATTATTAATGAATATAAAATTATAATGATTTTTTATAATTTATATATCATGTAATTCCATACCATTTAACCATTAATGGAAAGATATCGTCGCATGTGTGTACGTATGGTTTACCATCTCCAAGACGAAGTGAGATTCATTATCCACATTAACCATTCAAGAATGATTATAAAATATATATGGTGAGTCAAAAAATAATTATGAACCTAATATAATTCTATATGTGAATTAAATACATCCTATTCATAACAAACATGAGTTACACAACAAAACATGCATCGTAAAATGAAGTAGTTAACACCCGAAACATTGGTAACAGTGAAATATTATTAAAAAATGATATAAGAGGATCACATATGATATCATAAATATAGATATGTTCATTGTATTATTCAATAAATTGTTTTAAACATTGTACATAAGGTCAATCACCCTTTACTAAAGGAATGTATAAGTTAAGGATTAACTTTGGAATCTCATTATTATCATTTGTTTTTCATACGTAAGTATCTAATGGGACACATTTGTCACTACGTCCATTTTTCATAAAAAAGTATTTCAAAATATTATTAATTATTTTTTAAATTCATGGTTACCCATGTTTGAATTTTTATAAAAAAAATTGAAAGGAATCTTTTATTTGTTTTAAAAATGACGTACTTTAGGACATTTTTCAAAAATTATGGGAAAAATTATTTTTTAACTTATACGATATAAGTAGTTATTTCTAAAATCATGTTGCCTTAAAATTTTGAAGCCACACGTAAAATATTAATAGGTAGTTTTTAAAAGAATTTTTTTCTTTTATAATTACAGAACATTTAAATGATTTCAAATTAAAAACTTTTATTTCTATCAAGGAGTTTTGATTATTTTATTAGATCATTTTTATCAATGTTAATCTATTTTTTTGGATTTTATGCATAATTGAGGTAGATTTATTCTGATACAATCTTTAATATTGTATTGAACGGGAATATGATATGTTTGACTATGGATGTGTTATTTTGATACCATTCATGGTTTATGGTTAAATTATTAACATTTCGTATGCTAGTTTTAATATGAATTTTTATGTCAGTTATGTTTCACCCTTTACATAGGAGGGATGAATTGGACATAGTAAGTGATGGGATGGGGACCTATTAATGAAAACCCAATGGGTTAGGGACCATTTAATGAATTCCCCAGTGATGCATCGATAGTTATCAAGAGACAAACTTTTTTGGGTTTTGACTAATGTCTTACTCGCATATGTATGGTCTTGGTACGCGGCCTTAATGATGTAGTTATGATATCTGGCCATATGAATTCCCTCATTATGATATTATTTAATGATAATAAATATTATTATTCAGAAATTAGAATATTCATATGAAAATTTAAATGGCATTATTTGATTAATTATTTCTATATTATGCTTAAAATTATATTCTAAAGTCTTGTGTTTCAGTTTTAAACGTTGCCTTAATAGTTTATGCTTATTTATGATAGTTTTTTCCATATTGTTACCCCTTACCAAGTATCTGAGCTCACCCATTTATTATGTTTTATTTTTCTTTATAATGTTAAGAAGTATATTATGACTGACATGCAAGTATAGTCTAAGGGAAATGAGTGTTTTTTAAGAAGAAAATGTGTTGTTTTTCATTTCATAATGTAATGTAAAACATATGTTTAATTCTAGTTTTTAAAAAGCTACTAAATTGATCGTTCCTCTAGGATTTTACTTCTTTTGATAATTACAATGTAATAAAATAATGGACCAACACTGTGTAATTGGGGTCAGGGAATTACAGTTTCCAAACTACATCTCCTAGTGTGAAACATGCCATATTTTTTTAACATGATATTTGGACCACATTTAACATATTTTATAAACATGAATGCATTTAGAAAACATGGAACCTTGAATAAGAAATTTATGATAAGGAATTGGAATAGGAAAGGAGAAATGGGAGAGAAGAATTTTGAAAACTATGTTCATGGGGGTTACATTCTATAGAAATCCACTATCATTGGTAAGTCTATTCTTATGTGCACCCAATGCTCATATTTATGTTCCCACATCAAATTTAACTCCTTTAACATCACTAGTTTATATGTAGTTCAAATTTAAGAATTTAAGTTATTTACAACAATTTCTTACACAACCATAAGGAGACAAGAAAACCACATATCAATCTTTTTTCTTGTGGAAAATAAAGTGAACAAAAAATAACCAAGGAAAAAAACCCAAAACACAAAAATTCACTTCCAAAGGCCTATTTTAATTTTATCAAACACTTTGAAGAAATTTACATATAGATAACACCAAGAAAGATTCCTATGAAAACTATTTTCATCAAAATACAATAATAAAAACATAATAAAATTATAAACTAACACACTAAAAACATGGTCAACACATTTCAGAAGCAAGATCAAGAATCAATGGTATGTTTCAGAAATTAAAATATTGGGAACACCAACATGAAGTGGAACAATCGTGTCTCCATTAATGTAATCCACTACAAAGACACTCTTACCATGTATCATTAAACTAATAAAAAACCCTAATTGTTCACCACCATAGGTACTCAAATTGGCCAAAAAATTGCTACTAGGGTTAGAGGATTATAGGAAAATGGATTAAAATGTAGGAAGAGGATAATGAATCCATAATAAATTGAATTGGGTTATGAATCACCATGAAACCACCATGAAATCTACTTGAATGAGATTTGGAGAATTAAAACCATCCACAGAAGTTGTCCAAATCTGCGGAAATCAAGTGGGGGATCGAAGGGAAAAAATCCCATTTAAAATAAGTTAAAGAGACAATAATTCCAATCCTCAGGTGTGTTTCATAGTTATCTCACACAATAAAACAAATTATGTGCAAATCGTGAAATTCCCCCACTTATAAGTGCTGCACAGACTACAAAACTTGTTTAACAATGATCAAACCATGTGACCTTCTTCTATCTTTGTTTCACATTGTCTAACCATGCTCAATCCATTCATATGCCTTGAAACCTTCAAAAAAACTCTACAATAACTCTTGAAAAAACCTATGAAGATGTCCAATCAAAGGATACTCAAATGAATTATTTAAAACATAATAAAATGAGAAATGTAGTGTAACAAACATCCCACCCAAAAACAAAATTCCTCATAAATTATACTACATAAATGGGAAACCAAACTTGGGATTGAAACTTAATGAAACAAAACAAAATTAAGAACCTTGGTGTGGCATTTCAACCACAAGTCTCACCCATCCATCTCTAAGAGAAACCACAAAGAAGTGAACGATGGGGAAAAGTGGAGGATTCTCAACACCACAAGAAACTGAATAACATTTATACACACCACAACACCACTATTAGTCGAACCAACATGGTCCCTCCAAACACAAAACAAACCCCACCATAAGGTGGACCAACACAAGTCGCCTGAAGAAATTAACTCCAAACCAAATGGTGGAAAAAACCAGGATTCATTTTTTCCATAGCTTATGATCATCTCCAAGAAAGAAAACCAAAAACTAAAACTGATCCTCAAGGATAACCATTTTAAGACTCATGTCAACAAATAACAACCATAGAGTTAAAATAAAACCAAACCACAAATTCCATTAATGATGAGGAGAGACTAACAAAAATAGGGAAATGTATAACAGATGAACTTAAACTGACTCTATTCCAACAATTGAGCATAATATTGCATCAAAAACTATACTACAAAAAAAATTCCAGACTGTTTCAAGAGCTTCACTCTGAGGACTATGGCTAGAGCCCTAATGTCTCAAGGCATCTAATGCCCTATAGTCAGGAGTTGAAACCATCCAATCATGACTATTGATTCTAAAAATTATCTTATAAAACTTATTCAAATGAACCAATCAGCCACAATGATGACATAGGTTCATATAATTACAACAAGATGTTCTCAAACGCCCAAAATTACTTCATTAGAATAACATGATTGAAAATTCCAATGAATCAAAATCCCGAACCGAAGGGGACTCCCTATGAATGGTTTCCTCTAGAATAGGCCTCTTTTCAAATGGGAAACCCTCATGAGTTCAAAGTGATACCAGATTCCAAACTGCCTATTCTCTAAGAACCAACTTATCTTAGAACGAATCATCTACCATATTTTTTAATAGAATTTTACTAGATGAAAGGAATCACATCATGATATTTGAATTAATAACCTAAATAAAAAGAGGATATTTCAACCGATACTTCAACGTTATCTTTGATGGAAAAGGAACCAAAAATTTAAAGTGATAAACATTATCCATCATTATCCGATTGACATTTTGAATACTCTAGATATCATCGGATTACCATGCATTCACCTCCTATGGTATGAACCATTGAACGAAATTGGTCATAAATACTTACTAAGAAATCACAACTTTCAATGATTCTAAGAAGATCGCCTTCCACAAATCCCAAATTGGGCCTCAAATATACTAAGAATGACATATACTCTTATAACATCAGGAGTACCCAAAGGCCTAAATAAATTTATAATTTCTTAAGAAACTTTGTTGCATTTATCAGACCTCGATCGCCATGGAATAATGGCAACAACTAAGAATAACTTTACTCCAACACTCTTCATGGATTTAGGTATATTCAAACGACAGGTAAATAATTCATAGACACATTAGGGTACTTTTATGGGTGGCATAATATGAGAAACCTAAAATACCAAAATCAATATCCAAACAAACTTCAACCAAAAATAACACCCCATGAATAAACAATCATACCATAATAAAAAAAATTAAAAAATCAGATTCCTTTTTTAAAATCCCACCATTTCATTCCAATTTCCAAAAACTACATACTTACAAGGAAACATTACATATACCAATAAAAACTATAAAATTTATTTTTAAACAAAAATATAATATTTTCAAACAAAACCAAACTTAAAACCATTTTCCTTTTGAATACCCATTTTTATGAAAACCATTTTTCATTTTAAAATTTTTACACAATGATAAAATCCAAAACAATGAAAAAATCACACAGAAACACCCAGGATAGGGAACTAGTGAAATTTCAAGACCTAGGCACATTGTTTAGTAGACCATTTCCTAGGAAATCACCAATGGATATGATTATATTGAACTTTTCACTAGGCTCAGAATGGTTATTACTCCACATAATTTCTTCAAGAAACACATGTTCCCCTCTATTGTCATTCCGTATCAACTCACAAAACCAAAAGAAATACACAAAACCTAGACTAACCCTAGAAAGAAAAGGATCACCAAAAATATATATTCTTCAATACTCTTACCACACCTACCTTTCAATTCTTGATGGTCCAATATCTAAACTATCTGACACCCCAAATAAAAATGGGATGCTCTGATACAATTTTTTCATGAACCAGAATAGAATTATATCTGATATGAAACCTGACCCAGCCCAAGACAAGGTTCAAGAGGCATTCTGAATCCTGTATGGTAGGTGACTAGTGTTAGGCATCAATTATTTTATATTGGGAATAATTTAGCTAAATAAACCTAGGAATATATAAACCAAACAGAGAGTGCAACATAAACCAATAAAATTGAAAAAATAAATAAATAACAGAATCCAGATACAACAAAAGGTGAACAAAATAGAAAATAAAAATGAAACTAAATCCAACTTGGGAAAAAATGATCTCCACATAACCTCTTGGTCACCCCAAACCTAAAGAAAATCAATACCAACGGTATCACTAAACTCAAAAACTAAAACATTAAAACATCTTGGGTCTACCAAAACTGGGTGGAACATGTAGGGAATGAGCATACAATAACATATTAGGTAAGAACCATAGAGTCCATACATTTCATTTACAAAACTGACCCATAAAAATAGATTGAAATACATTTATAAAATAGTTTTCTATAATTTATAGAACTAAATACTTCATTACCTATTTATAAGAACACACAAAATTTCTCTTTTAAAAACAAAATTCCATTTCCAACCCCCAATTGAAAATAACGAGACAAATCAGGCAATAAAAAAATAGTAGAATAATAAAAGATATAATATAAGTATGCAGGAACTAGTGTAGTTTAAAAAATAGGTATAGAAAAATAAACCAAAAAAAACATATAGTGACCACAGGAATTTCCTAAATATATCTAGAATAAATCTTTCGATGTACTTAGTTCGTACTCACTTTTTGGTGTATAGTGTAGCTCCATAGTCTATAACCAACTGAATTCATTGAACTATTGTGGTATGTCCCACCTAGTCTATCAGTAATTCTTGGGGGTACCTACCCATCTAATCGGGTTCGATAAGTAACTGTCACTCAACCACCTAGATGACTCCCAGGAATCACATTATAATAGTGCACGGTGAATGGGGAGGTCCTCACATGCATGGAATAAATAAAAAATACACATTACATCATGATTTTATAGCCTAAACACTAACACCAACTATGTGATGACCCTCTCCTCAAAGTTTTAATCCCTAGACACACTATTCTTGATCTGGTACAAAAAAATACTCTATATTCTTTATAAAAAGTAACTAAAAAATATAAATTTAATTACAAATAAGGATCTTATTAGATCTAGTTTTTTTAGGAAAAGGTCTACTAATAAATATTTTCAGAGTTAAAATAATAAATAAAGAAAAATCAATTGAACTTTTTTCATGCTATCTCTTTATATAAGTAAAACACCATCAAAACTATAAATCATCTTGATTTTTTTTATAAAAACACACGGTGAGAAAAATTTCCCAATTGGGCGTTTTTAAAAAAATCTATGATACCTCATTTTAAGAAATAAATTTTGAAAATACATTGAAATAAATTTCGAAAATAACCTTGAAAATAACATTAAAACCGTTGAAAATACTTATATTTTTTAAAAGAGAACTTTGAAAACACTTTTTAAAATTTAATAGGTTTTAAAAACAATTTTGAAAATAATTTGAAAGAATCAATTAAAATTTTCATTGAAACCACTTATGCATTTGAAAACATTTTAATACTTTTTTTAAATTCTTATGATTTTGAAAATGTTATAAATCCTTCGAAAAATAAATACACTTTTAAAAATTAATTTAAAATAATCCAGTGATTTTTCAAAAAATATTAAGAACAATATTGAAAACAAAACAATGGTCCCACTTCAAACATTGAATCTTGTATGTGCCTACCCACATTCCTCAGTAATGGGTTTATTCCCTACACCCATTTCATATTTACAATTTCCAAGTTCCAATTGTTTATAAAAACATGTTGATCTTTACTTACATATTTATACATTTTTCATTGTATTTTTTTCTTTAAAAATACCTCAATGCATTAAATACCTATACAAACTTATATTTATAAATATATGATAATAACTTTTTATGATAAAAAATTTAAACTTGGTATAACCAAATATCCCCATATTTAGAATTTTCATAAATGATTGTATTGTTGTTTGGTATCCATGAAATTAAAACATCTTTTATAAACTCATGAGATATGCTATATTGAAAAAAGGATATAAAGTGGTAAATTTTATCTTTTAAAACTATACAATGAATAAATATATTAAAAACTCATTAGAATAATTTATTTTATGTATAATTCAATGACAAAAACGTATGAACCCTTAAAATAAAATAATATAAATAGTAAATTGTTATTTATATAACATTATAGGTATAACATTTTTACTTCATAGAATAATCATAAGAAAATAGTTATATTAAAAAATTAAAAATAAGAACCTGAAAATATAGCATAAAATCATAATTTTTTATGATAATTTTCGATAAAAATATATATGTAAAATAGGAATTAACTTGAAAATTACATTCTTGATTATAGTTAAAACGTTATAATATTACATATATATTCTTGTAGAACATGAATTTAAAGACAACTAATATATATATAAACTCAAAAAACTATAATTAGTATATACAATTGAAAAATATAAACTTCTAAATATGATATTATACACCCTTATATAAAATATAAAGGGGATAATCTCTTATGTGATAATAAGTATATATTTAGGGGTTGAAAAATTATTAATCCCCTTAATCTTTATATATTGAAATAAATATATGGAATCATAATATATTTAAAGGTTTTAATATATTTTAAAAATAAATAAAAATACCCTCATATGAACATGAATTTGAATGTACTTATATAATTATAAGTCACTGATGTAATTATTCTTGGAGTTTAAAATAGTATCCATATATAAATTTTTAGAAATATATAGACTTGAAATTAAAAAACTGATTTTAAAATATATATATATATATATATATTATAAAATTACCCTTACTGAAATAGATAAATGAATGTATCTCCTTGGGGTTCCCAAATCCAGTGATGGATGCAGCCTTCTGCCTTTCCTAAGGGTTCTCAAACGACTTAAAATGGAGAGGAAGGGCTTGAGCTTCTTTAATCGAGAGAAATACCCACTCTAAGTGGGTATATATATATATATCTGTGTGTGTGTGTGTGTTTGTGTGTGTGCGTGTGTGTTTGGATTATAGATTAAAAGGGAATCTTAGATAATAAAATTTTACCACTATGGAACGGGATTCAAATAATTCTATATCGATTTAAACGATGTTTCCACGGTTTCATATTTATATATTCTGATGAAATGAGGGTTTAAAAAATAAATCTATTTTAATTTCAAATTTAATAACATTAGTTTAAATTTGATCAAAATATGAATTTAATTATATGTTTGGATAAGCTTCTTTTAGAATAATGTGGTTGACCTACGTGATTGTAGTGGGTCGAATATCGTGTACCTATAATGGGTAGATTTAAGGATCAACAGTCCGATTTTATATGGGAATACAATAATGGGGTTTGGTTTTGTTCTTATTTCAATTAAACTATTGTTTTAATGGGTTGAAATAAATCTAAAGTAGTTCTATCACTATATATTCCACAGATGAGTTTTTCTTGAGAAACCAGCCACACAACAAGGTGCTTATCTAGAACATCTATAGGAAGTAGATGGTCAGGTGAACAGTCGAATAGTTGAGGCATGTTGATCCAATGGATATTATTTAACTGGATCAAAAATTACATCCCAAATTTAAATTTAACTTAGTATTATTCTCACTTATATCCTAAAAATTGACTATCAATCAGTAGATTAGAAACACATTCCTTATACACAGTCCATAGAAGGATTTGTCTTACCTATGCACGCACTGGGTCATAGCCTACCTAAAATATACATCAGGACTTATGGGTACATCTCCTATTAGTGGTAATTCTTCATCCCCTTTACTTCACTTGATGATGGATAATGTTTAATCCTCTCATGGTGATTGACCCCCTAGTGGGTCTCACTGACCGGTTGAGGTATCCCATGGCCATAACCACAAGTGGTTGGACAATTTATATCTAAAATCTATGTAAAATTATATTTTAAATATAAATTATATTACATTAAATTAATTTTTAAGTGGTATATTTTTATAGCTAAATTGATCTATTAGTCAATTATTTAACAAAAGTTTGATACATTTATATTAATATTCCTCTATAATTATTTATATTTACTAATATGAAACATTATGTAATATTTCTATAATTTAGAATTGTATTCTATGTTGAATCATATATATGTATACATTATAAAAATATATCGATGGTTATATTCTCATTTTATTATTACAAACATATTTTCATCTTTTTGAAATCCACAATATCTATAAACCAACAACCCAAATTTTTATTATTATCTTCTCTGTAAATAGTCTACTTAGAAGGTATATTAATAACCAGACTCTATATAGTTCATCATTCTGCTCGTGATTTTGATTTTTTTCCTTCTAATTATTTTTATATTTATAATTATCATCTTTATAGTGATCCTAATGAGGATGGATCCAAAAGTAGCAAGCTACAATCTTACTACTTCCATTTTTGTTTTACATTTCCTCTTTTTATTCCTAATGGATATTGTATATTTAAAATTCTTGATTCTTTAATATGAAGAGGATTTATTATACTATGTTTTAATGTATTATCAATATTTTAACTAGAAATATTTCTTTATAAGCCTTATTTATTACATCTATTAACAAAAAAAACTTTTAAAATTTACTGATATTCCATGGAGGGTCCACCAAAGAGGTTCCCATCAAACAACACATCATCAAAGATGGAAAACATGCCTATATGTTACATCACATTAAACCATTTTCCAAAAGAACCACAAGGTAAAAACCAGGCCTCTGCATTATAGAAAAACCAAATAAATTTCCAAAAACATGATTAAAACATACAATACACCCAAAGGCGCCAAACGTGCCTTAATGTCATTTGGTTTTCAAACCACATCTTGGAGTTCCATATGGGCCATGATTTTGAAAGGAAAATATTTGAAACCATATTTGAGTTTATTTACAAATAATTATCCAGTTAGAAAACATGGAGGCCTGAGGAAACCATTTTAGAGAGGGAGGGTAATAGTAAAAGATAAATCGGAGAGAAGAATATGGAAAATCGGGTTCATGAGGGATAGTTCATATAGAAATACTCAACCAATTGGTAGTACATACATATGTTCACCCCATTTTCATAGAGATGTTCCCACATCCAATAGAAAACATAAAAAAATCACAAATTTCATGAAATCCCAATTAAAGAATCAAAATAATTTTACAGCCATTTTTAACATAACCATCAAACCATATAGAGGAACCCAAACCACACCTCAAACTAATTCCATGATCAAAATCAAGTTACCAAAACATAAAAATTGAAATACATAACCCAAAACACCCAATATCACTTATAAAGGCCTATTGTCATTTTATCAAACTTTTTAAAGGCATATACATATAGATATCACCAAGAATGTTCCCTTTGAAAAAAAAAACCACAAAATTATAATATGGAAACATCATAGAAATTAAAACTTACACACTATAAGAATGGTAAAAACATTTCAGAAGAAATTTATGAATGTTCAATAATAAATGGTATTTTTCAGAAACGAAGATAATAGAAACACCAAACTCAAGTGGAAGAATCATGATTCCTTCAACAAAATCCACAGTAAATACACTCATACCATGTCTCACATCCCTAATGAAGAAAATCCTCTAATTTTCCACCACCCTAGGAATGAAAATATGACAAAAATGGCCACTAGGGTTATAGAAGGAGAGGAAAATTGATGAAAATAAAGGAGGATGGAGAAGGAACACTAAGCTTTTCAACCATGTGATGAATCACTAAGAAACCACCATGAAATCACATTGGAGGATCTTTAGAGAATGAAAACAATCTATAGATGGTTTCCAAGTCATGGGGAATCATGTTAGGATTCCAGGGGATGAAAATACACTTAAAAAGAATTCAAATAGAAGGAAAATACCCCAACTTAGGTGGGTTTCACATTTAGCTCACACGGTTAAACAAACAGTGCACAAATCATTCAATTTACTACTATCAATAGATACACAAGCAGTACACTTAGGTTTTCCACTTTTTTTAATGTTTCTCAAACCATATGACCCCCTTTTATCTAAGTTTAAAACATATTCTATCCATTATCAAACCACACATGGGACTAGAATCCATTAAAAACACCAAAATAACTCCAAAAACAACCCATGAATAGATCCAATCAATGGATACTCAAATCAATGGTTCAAAACACATAAAAAATAAGCAATAAGATGTTACATAGGATATGGCACAAGAAAGTGTGTAACATGACCCATATCCCTTGTAAATTATCTAATACCATGTTACTCAAGGTATGGTCCAATATTTAATCTTACAAAAACACCTTATATCTTAGGTAATGGTATTATAATGATATCCCATAGCACCACCCCATCACTCATGGTAAGATCTCATTACTGCATCTCGCACCACCACCATATCACTCATGGTGATGTATCATAACTTCACATCATGCCAAAAACATATTACTCAAGTTAAGGAATACTATTAAATCTCATTGTCTACTTCATGAATAAGATTATGATATAATTCAAATACTTAAAAAATCCGAACCAAAATCATAGTTATCCACTAGTTCACACATATCCCTTAGAAAAAGGGTGACTCATGAAAAACCCACATAAAATTTACCTTTCCCAATCTTGTTTTCTTATACATATTGGCATACCTTTATAATAGAAAACACCATATAATAATCACAAATCCCATAGGTACCAACTCTTCAACAACCTTAACTCACTAGCCACTCTGGATAATGAAAAATCACTAACACATCAATGTACATATGTTATACTGTGTTTCCTCCATGATGCACACACCATCCTACATTATATATATCATGTATTTTATTTCTTCCCTCTAACACCCTATAGTGTTTCCCCTAATTCCCAAGATATTTTCAAGAATTTTATAGGTCTACATACTAACTAATATCTCACATAAAACATCTAAATCCTACTTCTAACAAGTGGATTCAAATTATGAGAGCTCACTTCCTCCACCAACTATCTCGTACTTCCACTCAACACACTCAATCTAAATATATCTCAACATGTCACATGAATAACCTTCTAAGGCTCAAGGCTTATAGTTTCCACTAAAAACTCTATGGTGATGATTCTAGTCCTAGAATCAAGATTCACTATGAATAATCCTTAAAATGGTTTTCAAAAAATTTCATGAATTTGGAGGATAATTTCTAAATATATATATAGTATTCTAACACCAATTAGAACATGTATCCATGGTTTCAATCACTCTAAAGACCTTTTTTTAATTGAAATATATTTATCTTACATCATTCTGAAATTACCATATCTGTTTAAACCCCTTTATGGTCAAACACACATAACCTAAGGTTTCTCCCCTTGGAGTAATAGCCAATAGACCACTCTAAAATCAACCAACCATGCATTGCATATTTAAAAACAAATCTAAGGAGTCTCTTCTCTAGCCTATCAAATATCATGAGACTCACTCGACCTTTTCTATAATTGTTAACATATATCCTAATTCACATGAATTTAGATCCCAAAAATATTTTCTATGGATAAATATGAATGGAAACACATAACATAAATTTATGGGAGTCGACTAGTTTTATATTGTAGATTGGTTCAAAACTATACACATCAAATTGAGAAATCAGAAAAATAGGATATAAAAAATGGTTTATAAATAAATTATAGTTAAATGAATACCATAGTGATAGGAAACCAAGGGATTAACATAGCCTCACTATGTAATGACCCATGTTTCAGATGACACATTAATTCTTTGAATACCAAAACTCTATAAGCTTCTTTAAGGGAAGAGGGAGAGTTGATATAGAGAGAAAGGGGGTGGAAAGGTAGTCGGAATTAGATACACCAAGTGGGGATCATTTTAAAATCAAAATATAATTAAATAAATTAATAAAAATCACAAAACTTCCACTGAAAAAATTATTGGTTCTCATTGGATACTTGGTGGCCCTCCAGGTGAAACCATCCTTCTAAAGGTCTCAACGGGTAGATGGTGTACCCGAATAGGGTACTTGATGGGTTTAAAAATTATGGTATAAAGGTTTCAACTGCTCTAATATTCACTTCACATCCCTAATAAGGAGTATAACAACAAAACATAAATAATAATAGGTCCTATAAATAATAAAACTCATATAATTCCAATAATAAAGTCAATTCTCAATAAATTACCGTATACATACTAAAACTTCATATTACCCAAAAAATTGAATACCTATAACAATGTGAGTCACTTAAAAATCCCAATAATACGGATTATAAAAACAAATAATCATCTAAATGGACCCATTAATTTCTTCCCATGCAATAAAGATATTTTTCATTGATACCCATATTCGATCTAAAACCACAATACATTTACAAAATATCTTGGTCTGATCCCCCATACAAGTCTACTTTTATCCTAGATGAATCAACCAATGAAAGACCCATATTAACAAGACAAAATACATATAAAATTATCAGTAGTCTCTACCATACACTAAATTCCTTATAACCAGCATTGGAAGGTATCCATATTAAATCCTAATATTTAACCCAACACCCAACTGGAAAAATGTCATAGAAAATCAAGAGCTCCACCAGACCATTTCAAAACACACACTCTTCATCAGTATATGAATTAACATATACTGCAAGTAACTATAGGTAAACCACATTAATTAGTATATCTAGAAAATTATATGATATTTTTTTGAAACTCTATCTTCTTTAGAACCACTAAAAACATCCATTTATTTGATAGCCTCATGCCTGTGAGAACCTCATTAATAATCACTATCCCTTGGTGGATATATCTCGTAACAATAATCCAGTGGGATTATTCTCACCAATGGATTTACTAAAACATCATCAAGATTATACCCACTGACCTAATCTTCTATTATATATAGGAATCACCATACATGATCCTAGACAAAAAAATCTCTATAAACCAGCTTAATCCACAAACATCAAGCTTGTTGAACTCTATGTCTTGAGTACCAATGTATAACTTCACTGATTGATAATTAGATTATAATTCCAACCATATTCCATTCAAGAACCAAATACAATAAAAATTATAATCCAAAATCCTACCAATTAAAATTATGATATATATTGAGGATCCAAATGGAATTCACCTTCTTATACCCCAAAACCCCAGTTATCACCTCAATCACCGAATTTAAAATATTTAATTTCACCTTGAACCACATAGAAGGTTTTCTACAACTTCTATTAAATTCATACATTCAATGATTGAAAAGGAATTCTCCCCCACTTATTTTCACATATCATTGGACCATGCATACAACATAACCTAAACATTGAAATCATAAAAATATTACAACCCATTGACCCCAATTATTAAATTTCTAGTGATATGGCCCCATCAGCATTATAGTCTATTCATATGATGTCTAAATATACTGAACAACCCTCTCCTAATCCGGTTGACCATTGATATCTACCACCCATTATCGACACACCTTAGACACAATATACACATAAAAAATTCATCCATGAGACTGATTTGAACCCATTATGGAAGCTACCAATAATTATCTATAACATTATATGCACACTAGATTCACCAAAACATTCCCCCCATGGAGATCCCCAAAAATTATTCTAATAGGCCTACATTCTATATATTAGAAATTATATTTCTACTATGACATTGGAAAGTAAAACTAGATTAATGTTCAACTTCCCTCTTTGGAAAGAATATGTGATAAACATAGTGTCAATCCACTAAACAATATAGTAGAACACCAATAAATTAGGAACAACCCATCTTCCTTGATAAAAATGAAAGTAATGTAGGATCAAAATAATGATGCAGATGCTCAATATACAAGAGGGGGTGAATTGTACACTTTTAAAATTTCCTTAGACATGGAAGGATCTAAGTTTAACAAAGTTAAACTAATCAAATTCAAAACACTTATAATCACCAATTGAAATAATGGGACAAAGTATGAAGTTACAAACTTCTAGTTCTACACACTTGCTAAAATCTAGAAATTGATTCCAAAAAACAGGTTCCGGAAATATGGATATGGAAATTAAAACTTAAAGAAAGTTTACAATATGAGATTCTACCATAAAGAATATAGAATCTAAACTAATCAGAGTACAAGTGTAAGGAAATATAAAAAGATAATACTTTCCTTACAATACACAATGTAGTGGAAAATAAGTAGTAAAACTAGAAGTAACAAATAATAACTCTTTTAAACAAAAGAGAAGGGTATCCAAAAACCATAGATAAAGGTCCCTTGATTTATACTTTCAAGCATGTATGTCTTACCCAAACCCAGGAAGGCCATCGATACGATGATCGGAGTCTCTGTCTTGTTATCCCCTAAAGCCCTCAACTTCAAGGTAGTTGGAACCCCTATCTTCCTCAGCAAGGAAGCCCTCAACTTTAAGGTAGTCGTCACCTCTCTCTTCCTATCCCCAGAAGCCCTCGATTTTAAACACCAACAATCAGAGTCACACGATGCAATTATGCACAAATCAAAGTTTAAACAAGATGTTCAAATAATATGCACGGATCATTGAGAGTTAATAAGTCCCTCTCTCTCTAGAAATCAATTTAACAGAACTTAGTCCATGATCAGTTTCAAAGTTGTCGCTTCTTTTAAAATGTGCTCCTATTTATAGGTGAAGCTCCAAAAGTTGTCTCCCTCTTCTAATGGCCATATTTTCCTTGAATTTAGGAAGGACCTATACATGTGTCACTCAACCAACAGTTAGTAAATAACTGAAAGCACAATATCGTTTTGTAATGAAACAAGTATAAGTATAAGCAAAACAGAAATTTGGATTGTAAGAAAATAAAAGTTTGGAGTCTAACAAAAATGAAATTCAATGTCTATAATATAGAGATATTCAGATTCTGTTTTATAGGAATTTGGAACTTGAATTCTGTAGAAATACGGAGTCTGAATTTCTAAGGAAATTCAGAGTCTGGTTTCACAAGAATTTATAATCTGAACTTACAGAGTTCGGAGTCGAACTTGTAGAAGTTTGGAGTTGAACTTATAGAAGTTCGGAGTCAAACTTATAGAAGTTATGAGTCCAGAATTCAGATTTGAACTTTGTTAGAGTTCATATCCAAAATTCGGAATGGAAATTTATTAGAGTTCGTATCCTGAATTTGGAGTGGAACTTTATTAGAGTTCATATCTAGAATTTGGAGTGGAAATTTATTAGAGTTTGTACCCAAAATTTGGATCCTAAAACAGAATGCTTCATATCTAAACCTTATATGATTCCGAGGTTTTGGGTATGAATCCGATTTTTCATACTTAAAAAAAATATTTATATGTATAAGGAAATATCTATTAGAGTAAATTTTCTTAAGGAGGGAAATTTTCCTTAGAGTTATAGATTTTCTTAAGTATAAGGTTTTTGTGATTTTAAAAAAAGGAATGGAAAATTCATAATGAAAACCTTATTGACTCAACAATCTCCCCCTTTTTGGAAAGCAGAAACAACCTTATGAAAAAAGAATATAAGGACTTTGAAAATTTTCATTTGAAATTGAATTTAAAACTTATCTCCCATTGTTCATGGATGATGATGAATACAACTAACTCCCCCTTAGGCATTGAGACTCTAAGGATTGTATTCTGGATTTTCGGAATTGAGTTTTCATTATCATGGGAATGAAAAACTTTGTAATGAGAAACTCCCCCTTACATTAAGGATATCTTCACTTAGAAAATTTTCCTTCTCCATTTTAAATTTTTCCGTTATCCCCTTTTGAGTATTTCTTTTTTCCATCTCCCCCTTTGTGATTTTCAAAAAGAATTTTAGGGAATGGAAAAGAAATAAAGTACCTGAAACATTAGTACATATTAACAAAAGATAAAATGAACCAAAAATTTTATTAGAGTTGAAAAAAAATTAAAAGGAAAGGCAAATGAAACAAAAGATTGGATTGAGTCTATTTTTCTTCCTTTTCCTTCAATATTATCTTCTTCAAAAAGGTTTTCAGCTTCTCAAAATCTTTTTTATCCTCCCCGGATTTACTCTCTAAAGCTTTTATCCTTTCATCGTGAGCTTTCTAAACCTCTACATGAGCCTTCATGGCCTCTTCTTGCATCTTCACTAACTCATATTTCTTTATAAGTTTTTCTTCGAGCTCAATCCGGAGATCTCTGTCTCTTTTAAAATTTTGAGAAAGAGAGTTAACCTTCCCATTTAAGTCCTTTACTTGTTGATTCCGGGAACTTTTCTCAATGATTAGATCATACTGAAGATTCTTAATCTTGGATTCCTCAGTGTCAAAAGTATCTTTAACATCATTCTGAAAATGATCAAACTCGGTCATGTCTTCATAAACTTTCTTAGACCACAAAGTCACCTTGCTGCATGATTTCATGTGCACATCATAATTGATAAGGAAATTTTTATGTTCGGACTCAATATTAACACACGTATCTATCACCATAGATAAGGATTATGAATTCTGATTCATACTATGTTGCAGCATCTGGTATCTGGAGTCTATACTGGGAAATATCATAATGGTGGCCACCAACTTTTTCAAAGACTTGACAACAAAGTCATGACCATGTGCTGATGATTCCAAATCAGACACTTTGTTTAGGGATTGTTCTTCTTCAATTTTCACCATCTTCCTTTTATAAGAACCACCAACCTCCTTATTTCTTATAACATATTTTGTTGGTGTATCCAAGATCACTCTCTTGCCTTTATCAGTTTTTGGAATGGGTTGATCATCTGAAGATTCTTCCTCACTCTCTGATAGTTGAACAATCTTGTCTTCATATATTCCCTCCTTCTCTGTTCCTTCTTCAAGATAATTCTTCTCATATCTTACTTCCTCATCATATAATTCACTATATTTTTCTTCCTCTTCATTATCATCATCTTTGTTGCCTTCTTTCTCAACTCCCTTTCTCGGAGTGACAAGTTTCACGGATTCAGTAATTTCTTGATAATCTTCCACTTGTTTTATCAAGTCATCCAGATCATCACTTCCTTCTTCTACTTCTTATTCTTATTCAACAACATCTTACTCTACTTCTTCACCAGTTATTTTCTCTACTTCCTCAACAACCTCATTCCCTTTAGACGTTTCCGGAGTGGAGTACTTCTTCCCAGGAGTCTCTAGTAATGGTTGGACTTCAAAAGTTTCCCGAATGGGAATCTTCTCAGAGGATACTTCAGTATCTCTCAACACATATTGAACAAGCTTAGCTTCAGACATATTCTTTTTCATTTTCTTTTCTTTTACTTGTCTTTCCTAGTCATCTGCATCTTTTTCTCTAAAGGCCTTAGCCTCAGCAGGGTCCAATCCAAACTGTGGATCCCCTTCTTTCCTTTTCTCCTAATCTTCTCTCCATTTAGAATCCACCTCATCTGGATATTCATTATGTTTGTTTGGCTTAGGTGGTGCAGATTGGGTTTCATTAGCTTTGTGGGTTTTGTCTTCAGCAACCATTTCCTTAATCTTCCTCTTCTTAGTAACTTTCTTCACTGGCTCAACTTTTTCCACATTTTCTGGAATTATTTCAGCCTATTCCTCTAAAAAATTATAAAATTCTCATTTTTTCTTAGAAAAATCCATATTCATTCTTTTTAGTGTGTCATCACTGACAAGCATAAGCTTGCAATTCCGAACATTAGACTTACATGCAATTTTGAAATAATACAGACACAGAACTATTAGCTTTGATAGTAAGGTAGGGTATATGATGATTTGAGTTCTGAAATTTCCTTTCGTGATGTTCTTGATCGTCACAAGAACATCCCTCATCAGATTTATTTTTCTTAGATTCATCAAAAAAGTTTAATAAATATATGTAACTTTTCTTCCAGGTATCTTTATCAACCTTTCTCGGAACCAAGAAACCTTTTACCCAAAGCTGAATAATCTGATTATTACGATATAGGTGAGAAATATTTTCTATCTAGAAATCAGCAAGTCTAATACATTGTAATTACATAAACGTAACAAAACTACCTTGAGCATCTGGTAGTTTTTGTAAACAAAATTCATCTTCTCTTTCGTATGCTAGCCCCACCATACATGCTGCCTTGGTGTAAGTAAGTTTGTAAGTCTTGACATAATACTTGAAATAAAAATTTTCATTTCCCTCTTCCTCATAAAATCTTGCTGATTCATATAATTCTACAAGAATCTCCGGATAGACAGTATCTTGATCACTTGTCTTAGAGACACATACATCTTCCCAACCATTCAGCCTGATATTCTTGGAGAGGATAGAATTGTACATGTAAAAGTTCGGATGGACTAGTATTTCTCTGTACACTTTCCATTTTGAAATTGGATTTGAGGTATACATATCTTGAGAGGTAGCTTCAATAGACATTAGGAATGGAGGAGCTCTGAAGGATTCAGAATGGCCTTTAACAACTGATGTAGAGCTTCGACACGCGAGAGCTTGAAATCGATGTGGTACAACCAACGGGGGTCCACTTTATATTGGCGATGAAGTTGACCTTTGAACTTCTAAAATCCATATTATGGTTGAAAAACCCTTTGATCTAATCTGACGGTTGAAAACATACCCGCAAGGAAATCTTGAATCCGATCTTTTGAGGTTTTAAGAAAAACAATCGGATTTATGAAAAGTAATATATGAGAAATTTTAAAACTCATAGGAAAATACCAGAAAGAAAAATATGACTACGAACACTTAAGTAATGATATCAGAACTTTTGGATTGTCCATGAAGATTATTTCTAATAGGTGATATTCTTCTTGAAGAAAAATTTTTACTACGAAAAACTCATTACGAAAAAATGTGTACGAAAAAAAATCTCATTACGAAGATTCATATTACGAAACTTTCCAGTACAAAAATTTCATTACAAAAGTTCCAGTACGAAAATTTCATTCCGGGAATTTTTGTTACAAAACTTTGAAAAACTGACTGTGAAAATTTTGATTACAAAAGCCTTAAAAACGACTATGAAATTTTTTGGTTATACTAACAAGAAAATGTACTCCACCTATGAAAAAGTGTTTATTAATGTAAGAAGAAATGTTCAACAAGAAGTTAATGAAGAAGGATTACCTCATGGTTATCATTCCTACCTTCTGTTTAATGTATTAAAATCTATCGGAGGGTAATGATTTTGTGAAAATGTCAGTAAGTTGATCTTGCGTTCTGATAAATTGAAGAATAATATCTCCTTTTAGTGTGTGATCCCTAAGAAAGTGATGCCTAATATCTATGTTTTTTCACAAGAGTGATGTGCGGGATTTTTACTAAGGGAAATGGAGCATGTGTTATCACACAAAATTTGAGTCTTAGTAAAACTCAAGCCAAAATCTGTGAGTGTGTGTTGCATCCAAAACACTTGAGCACAACAACTTCCAGCTGCTATATATTCAGCTTCAGTAGTGGAAAGTGGTACTGAGTGTTGCTTCTTGCAGGACCAAGAAACCAATGAATCTCCTAAAAATGAAAAGTTACGGATGTACTTTTTCTATCCATTCTTCCCCACCAAAGTCAGCATCCGAAAAGTTTTTTAAGATAAAATCAATTCCATAAGTATAAAATAATCCTAGATCCATGGTTCCCTTTAAGTAGCGAGTTTTTTTCACTACCTTTAAATGAAATTCCTTAGGATTGGATTGATATCTAGCACATAAGCATACTAAAAACATTAATTCTGGATGACTAGCTTTCAAGTATAGTAGACTTCCTATCATACCTTTAAAAGATGTTTGATCTACTGGTTTCCCAGCTTCATCAAGATCAAGTGGGTTTGTGGTACTAATTGGAGTACTTATACTCTTAGTGTTGTCATAACCATACATTTTAAGAAGATCATTAATATACTTATGTTGGGATATGTAGATTCCTTCTAGTTTTTTGAGAAATTTGAAAACCAAGGAAAAATGTTAACTCACCCATCATACACATTTCAAACTCAGATTTCATTAGATCCACAAAGAAATCTGTTAGAGATTGCTGAGTTGAACTAAATATAATGTCATCAAAATAAATTTGAACAATCAAACCAATTTTCTTATATTTCTTTATAAAAAGGGTAAGATCTGAATTTACCTTAACATGGATATTTTGAAGCAAAAATCATGTAAGTCTATCATACCAAGATCATGGGGCTTGTTTAAGGCCATACAAAGCTTTGGTAAGTCTAAATACAAGATCAAGATGTTTTGTGTCTTCAAAACCAGGAGTTTGTTCAACAAAAACATCCTCTTGAACATAACCATTTAGAAAAGAACATTTCACATCCATTTGAAAAATCTTGAAATTGGAGAATGCTGCAAAGGAAAGTAAGATACGAATAGATTCAAGTCTAGCTACTAGATCATAGGTTTCTTCCTAGTCTATTCCCTCTTGCTGATTATAGCCTTTAGCAACTAATATATCTTTATTTCTAACGATGACTCCATTTTCATCACACTTGTTGGTCAGAGTGGATACTCAAGAGGGGGATGAATTGAGTTCCAATTAAAATTTATATTAAAAAATATTTCTCTTAAAATCCCCCAAATTAAAGGCATAGTTAAACTGTATTGAATCTATACAGAGTGCAAATGTTCAATTAGTTTCTTAAAGATTGATTAGGTCTCAGTTGACTTAATCTGAAGATTAAATTATCTTTTGAAACTAACTTACTGATTTACAATAAGTATAAACACTTGCGAATTTTACTATCAATGTAGCTTTAAAATAGTTATGTATTTCAAAGTAATAGCAGTGGAATATGTATATAGTTTACTTATAGACTTAAAATAAAATGCACATCAGAGTTAACCAAGAGGTTCAGTCTCAAACCGAGACTTAGTCCTCTCAATAATTTAAATAAAATGATCCACACCCAAGATCAGGGTTAATAACAGTGAACATGTCACGACCCGCCCTCGGGGTCTGTGCTGTGACTACCCCAAGCCCGCCTTCCATAGGCCAGGGGCTGGCGACTAGCACCAAGGCGTAAATCCCGGTAAAAAGGGAAGGCATTGCCTTTGTAAGTAAACAAACACCACAGAGTAAGCAAGCGGAAAGTAAACACTAAGTAAAAGCAGAGTACAACTGAAAGTGCGGAAAAGTAAATGGGCCAGTATACAAACCCAAACTGAAAGTAAAGTACAACTCAAAAGGGAAAACAACAACTGAAAAGTAAAAGCCGCTACACCGAGCTGTCCACTGGAAATCCCACCTGAAGGGTGGGTACAGATAGCTCCACTGCTCCACGGGTCCCGCCGTCCGCTCCGAGCACGTCCCGCACAGTGGTCCACCTCCAGGTACTGTCCTGCTCTGCAAGCCTCAGCTAAGATCAACGCTGTCCGTCGTCTGCAACCAACACAACGTAGTGCGGGCAAAGCCCGTGCAGGGGTGAGTATAAGCTACTCAGTAGGGACCCCGAGACCCCTGAAGGTCTCTCAAAATCCACAAAGGATAAACCACGAAGAAAGGTACAATCACGAAGTAACAACCGACACTGCTTAGGTAGATGCCCATACATATACCTAAGTCATCAATTTAAAATACGCTCCAACCTCCGAGCCCAAGTACAACTCAGTCCACACAGGAAAGTAAACGTATTCCACACAGGAAAGCAAAACGTAATCCACACAGGATAGCACAACACAATCCACACAGTAAAGCAATAGGATTCAGCTCACACAGGATTTTCATTATCAAAACGTAACTACTGAAGAGCCCCATCTCTGAAGTGTACAGTGTCCTGTCACGACTCTGAGATACTGCTCACTAACCTAAGACTGCTGAGGTACTCCTCCTATCGAGTACCGCGGGTCTGCCGCCAACTACCGGGCGCTCCATCCGCTGAGGGTCTGCTGCCAAATACCAGGCGCTCACCCAAATAGCCTACAGAGGTACTCCTCCAGTCGAGTACTGCGGGTCTGCTGCCAACTACCAGGCGCTCCGTCCGCCATGGGTCTGCCGCCAAATACTGGGCGCTCCGTCCACTGGGCTAGTCGACTCACTCCAAGTCGAGTCGGTCGAGCAGTCTTCAGGTCTCAGCCGGCTACACGGTCTCCGTACTCCGTACGCTCGTCTCCAGTATCACGGGTCTGCCGCTACAACCAAGCGCACCACCTCTATCGAGTAAAACAGAAGATTCTCCTCACACAGGATTACTTTTTCAGATGACGATAAAGATGATCACTGAACCATCTAAGTCGTCGGACCCACGAAGGATCGATAGATACTAACCCCCGCAGTGACCTACACAGGATCAGACCCACACAGGATCGGGCCCACGCAGGACATGTAGCACTGATCCACGTAGGATCGCTGAGTGTAGTAGTCGTCGCAGTCCACTGCGGATCTCTACACAGTCGTCGCCGCAGTCCACTGAGGATCTCTGCATGGTCGTCGTCGGAGTCCACGGAGGATCTCTGCACAATCGTCGCTGTCGGATAAGCAGTCGCAGCCAGCACTAGGGTTCCCGCACACAGCAAGCTCGTTCGGAGGGTCCGCTCCACGAGCTGAGAGACTGATACATCAACTGTCACTAAGTCCAGATTTGATGTATCCAAAAGTTCCGTATCATCAACAGGAACTCAACGCAACAGACGGCGCGTCGATCGGACGCCCGGTCTGAGAGTTATTGGCATTTTCGTCCCCGGGGCCCGGTTGGTTTTTAAGGCAAAACCAACCCGACCGTACTCCACCTGCGTCCAAACCTCAGGAGGAGCATGCCAAAAGATCCGTCTCACTATGAGGAACACAACAAAGCTGACGGTACGTCAATCGGACGTCCGTAGCTCAAGATATGAGCGTTTCCGCTCCGAAGGCCTGGTTGGTTTCGTGAACGAACCAACCCAGCCGAACTCAAATTGTTCCGAAACCTTGAGTGCGATATCTCGAAACGACCGTCTCGATACAAGGATCGTGATGCCGCAGACGGTTCGTCGATCGGAGATCCGTGGCTCAAGTTATGGCCAAAAGACCGAAACTGATTCGAAACGGGGGGGTCCGGGTCCGGGCCGACCCAGCCCGACCCCCCCTGGGTCGGCCCGAACCGGGTCGACCCGACCCGGGTCCGACCCGGCCCGGCCGGCCTGGCGGCGGCGGCGCGGCATCCTGGCGGCGCGGCGGCTTGGCGCCGCACGGAGGCAGCGCGCGGGGGGGGGGGGGGGGGGCAAAGCCCCCCGCTTCTTGGAGTGGCGGCGCGGCATAAGTGGCGCGCCCTTTTGGAAATCGGCCCCCCTCGTGGGGGCCTGCTTGAATAAACCGGGGGGCCGCCTGCCCCCCCAAAGGAAACCTCCCCCCTCTTAAATGAGGGGGGTTTTAGAGCTGGCCGGGGGAATTTATTTCCCCCGGCCTTTGACCATCCGGCCGGTCATCTGCCGGCCGGTTTTCTCCAATGGGACCGGCAAACCGGTCCCGTTTCCGGCTTCTGACGCCGGCGGCCCGGGCGCCGGTCTTCTCGTCCCGCCGCGGCCCGGAACCGGCCGCGGTGTTCGTCGTCCGGCGTGGTGCGACGGCACCGCGCCCCTCCACCGGGCCTTTGATTTCCTTCAACGCGGCGCGACGGCGTCGCGTTCTTGATGATTCTTCCATGGCGCGGCGCGACGGCGTCGCGCAATAAAAAATCGGGTGAATATCCGCGTGGTGCGACGGCACCAAGCCACCTTGATTCATCCGCAATATAAAACATCAAGAACGAAGGAGGGGGTTCGGCCGTGTTCATGTTGTCCGGCCCCCTCACGTTAAACAATAACACTTATTTAAAATCCTTATGTTAGTCATGCAAGAACCACGAACAAGGATAAATAAATAAACAAATAACAACAACCCCTACCTTGAAAATTGATGCCGAACGTCGGTTATCGCGGAGAAAGGCATCGCGGCGTCGGACATAGATTCCGTGGACGTCGGGGTGCGTCCGAGGAGGAAACGACGTCTCTTCACTTGTTGCTAAGACGAAGAAGAGAGGTACGTTGTCATCAGCGATGTTCACCACGGTCGGCGACTTCTCCCTTGTCGAGGAGGAAGATGAAGACGGAAGAATCCGGGACATCGAGTCTCGAAGGTCGTGGGATCGATGTTCCTTGACGGAGAAGAACTGTTCTTCACGTTCTTCGTCGAAGACGAAGAGGATCTTCAAGTCTCTCAACGATTCTCCCAATCCTCTCAAGTAACAAAGGAAGTAACCCAAAAATAAATTAATCTTACTCTTAATTTATTAACACAACCCAACCTTTGAAATTCAAGAGTTTGAATTTCAAAAACTCAAAATTAAACTCACTTATTTATTATACATGAGTTGTATAATTAAATAAATGTTAAGTTGACAAGCCTTTAAGAGGGAGAGAGGGGAGTTAGGGAATTTGAAAAGGTGGGGCTCGTGTGGGCCCCTCCTCACCTTAATCCTCTCTTAGGTAGTTAAACCACCCAACTTCTAACAAAATATTATAACCACTTTTAAGATATAAAATAAATATTGTATAACAAATTTATTTTACACTTCATTTCATCCAGAAAATTAAACATCTCTTCCTAGGCAAACGCAACTTCAGAAAAGGTCCCCTTAAGAGAATGTCGGCGCTGCGAGTTCATCGGTGCCGTCGGATTTCAATTCCGAGCACCGGATCAAAAGTTAGAAATTCCCGCTCGTTCGTTCACTGAACGTACCCGAGCCAAACTTCGGAAATTGATTCCGGGCACTCCGGGCCTCGGAATCAGGTGCCGTCAGAAACCGCGCTCTTGTAAAATTCCAAAGAAAATTAAGAAAAAAAAATTCCCTTGAATTTTACGGGTCTTTACATTACTCCCACCTCAGGGCTTTACGTCCCCGTAAAGATACATCAAAAACTAGGGAAACAAATGAGGATACTGAGCACGCATCTGAGCCTCCCGCTCCCATGTGCTCTCTTGGAGATTCCCGTGCTGCCATCTGATGCGCACAAAAGGAATCGATCGCCCACGCAGGACCCGCTCTTGTCGATCCTCTATCTCCACCGGGACCTCTGTAAAAGTCGCCCCATCGTCAACGTCAAGCTCCCCATGGTCAATGATGTGCGTCGGGTCGTGCACGTATCTCCTAATCTGGGATACGTGGAAGACGTCGTGCTCCCGGTGCAACTGAGGTGGCAGAGCCAGGCGATAAGCCACCTCACCAACCCTGCTGAGGACCTGGAAGGGTCCGATGAAGCGTGGATATAACTTGCCGCCTCAGCCAAATCTCCGAATACCACGTCGAGGTGAGACCCTCAAGAAGACGTGGTCGCCATCCTCGAACTCTAGTGGCCTCCGCCTCCTGTCAGCCTATGACTTCTGCAGGCTCTGTGCTGTCCTCATCTGCTCCTGGATGACCTGGACCTTCTCTGTCATGGCCTGAACCATCTCCAGTCCCACCAGAACTGCAAGATTTTTTCTTTGCCGATAAGAGAAATCTGGTCTCATCCCCTGGATGAACCACATTCTTTGCCTAATATAGTCAATCCTAACATGGATGATACTAATCCATACCAAGGATGACGTCGTAAGGCCTCGACGCTACTACTAAGAGATTCAACCGTTACTCTCGCCTCCAAGGGTTGAGTCACACTGTCGACATCAGTGTGTGGTAACTGGGTCTCCTCCAGTAGATGTCTCACACGTGAGGGTCAAGTCAACAGCCAAAACTGGAACCTCTTAGTAACATCACGAAAGAGGACAGGAACGAAAATATCACAAAGGTATGCGTTTTTTTATTATTGCAGCTCATAATACAAGACGCTAAACAAAAGAAACAAGGAACCAGAAGTACAAAGGACGTATCCACTAGTTCTACTCCTATCCATCGGCTCCCAGAGCTCCATGATCAAAGGACTCGGCTGCCTGAAGCTGAGCTCTCGCATGTTCACCTACTCCCTGTGGTCGGGGTGGACCTCCTAGTGGTGGTGGTGGCAGAGCCTCAAAGCGTCGCCCACCACCGGCTGCTCGTCCATCTCCTCTGCCTCGTCCGCCTCCTCCCTGCGGACCGCCACGGTCGAACCTCTGCCTCTGCCTGGGAGGTTCTTCACTTAACTGCTGATCATCAGCATGGCGGGTCGGACAGTCACGATCCATGTGACCAATCCCGCCACAAGAGTAACACTGCACACTCTCGGCAAGCCTGGCTCTGACTCCACCCCGGCTTCCCCGCACAACTGAGCCTGAGTCGTGCAGTCGGCCACTGGTAGGTCTGGTCTGCCTGGAACCCTGAGTCATCCGTCGGCTACCTGTTTCCGAAGACTCCGCTATATGCCGCCCTGCGGTGGGTCGCTGCGCTGGTGTAGACTCAGCAAGGAAGCTCTCAATCAGAAGGGCCCGCTCCAGTACTCCTGTCTGAGTCGGTATGCTGAGGGAGATCAGCGATGCCCTGATCTCGTGTCTCAAACCCTGCTCGAAGGTCCGGGCCCGGAAGAATGGGTCTCGTACCATGTCGGTCGAGTAACGCGAGAGATCAGTAAATCTCGCCGAGTACTGAGCGACCGTCATGCTGCCCTGCCGCAGCTGAAGTAGCTCCTGGATACGCACCACACGAAGGGTGGCTGGGACGAACTCCGAGCGGAAGAGGCTCTCAAAGTCCGTCCAAAGTAGAGATGCTTCATCATGCACCTGGAGCATCAAGCTCCACCATCGTCCTGCTGCTGCGTGTAGTAGGCTCGCAGCGAGGATCACCATGAGGTCTATTGGTGTCCTCACTAGCCTAAACACTCGTACCACTGCCTCCATCCAGTCCTCTGCTGCCTGGGGATCCGTCTCCCCGTGAAACCTGGGCGGTCGTTGGCGCTGAAACTCATGCAGTGCGCTGAGGCGACGTGCATCGTCAGCGGCTGGCGCTGGAAGCATCGGGGGCTCGGCGGGTAGTACTACCGCCGGTGCCACTGCTGACAAAGGGCCCTGCACCGAAACCTCATCGCTCGGTGGACTGTCGTCACGCTCGACTCTCAGAACCCTAGCTGGCTGCCGTCGTGGGGCCATCCTGAAAAGGAAACAGGTGCGCCACGGTCAGAACAGTATACCTGGTGAGCTGATTTAAGTAATCACAAAGAAAACTTTGAAACACACACGCAATCAATGTTTTCGTGCATTAAGTCGGAAATCAGAAGTCAGGGTCCCGGTGTACGGATACGTCGGCCGCCGCACCAACACTGGACTCCCTGGACTGATAACCACACTCAATATGCTAAACATTATTGCTTCACATAGAAAAGATCAGAGTTCGCGGTAGAACCGAACTCCATTGATACCAATTTGTCACGACCCGCCCTCGGGGTCCGTGCCGTGACTACCCCAAGCCCGCCTTCCATAGGCCAGGGGCTGGCGACTAGCACCAAGGCGTAAATCCCGGTAAAAAAGGAAGGCATTGCCTTTGTAAGTAAACAAACACCACAGAGTAAGCAAGCGGAAAGTAAACACTAAGTAAAAGCAGAGTACAACTGAAAGTGAGGAAAAGTAAATGGGCCAGTATACAAACCCAAACTGAAAGTAAAGTACAACTCGAAAGGGAAAACAGCAACTGAAAAGTAAAAGCCGCTACACCGAGCTGTCCACTGGAAATCCCACCTGAAGGGTGGGTACAGATAGCTCCACTGCTCCATGGGTCCCGCCGTCCGCTCCGAGCACGTCCCGCCCAGTGGTCCACCTCCAGGTACCGTCCTGCTCTGCAAGCCTCAGCTAAGATCAACGCTGTCCGTCGTCTGCAACCAACACAACGTAGTGCGGGCAAAGCCCGTGCAGGGGTGAGTATAAGCTACTCAGTAGGGACCCCGAGACCCTTGAAGTTCTCTCAAAATCCACAAAGGATAAACCACGAAGAAAGGTACAATCACGAAGTAACAACCGACACTGCTTAGGTATATGCCCATACATATACCTAAGTCATCAATTTCAAATACGCTCCAACCTCCGAGCCCAAGTACAACTCAGTCCACACAGGAAAGTAAAAGTATTCCACACAGGAAAGAAAAACGTAATCCACACAGGATAGCACAACACAATCCACACAGGAAAGCAATAGGATTCAGCTCACACAGGATTTTCATTATCAAAACGTAACTACTGAAGAGCCCCATCTCTGAAGTGTACAGTGTCCTGTCACGACTCTGAGATACTGCTCACTAACCTAAGACTGCTGAGGTACTCCTCCTGTCGAGTACCGCGGGTCTGCCGCCAACTACCGGGCGCTCCATCCGCTGAGGGTCTGCTGCCAAATACCGGGCGCTCACCCAAATAGCCTACAGAGGTACTCCTCCAGTCGAGTACCGCGGGTCTGCTGCCAACTACCAGGCGCTCCGTCCGCCGTGGGTCTGCCGCCAAATACCGGGCGCTCCGTCCACTGGGCTAGTCGACTCACTCCAAGTCGAGTCGGTCGAGCAGTCTTCAGGTCTCAGCCGGCTACACGGTCTCCGTACTCCGTACGCTCGTCTCCAGTATCGCGGGTCTGCCGCTACAACCAAGCGCACCACCTCTATCGAGTAAAACAGAAGATTCTCCTCATACAGGATTACTTCTTCGGATGACAATAAAGATGATCACTGAACCATCTAAGTCGTCGGACCCACGAAGGATCGATAGGTACTAACCCCCGCAGTGACCTACACAGGATCGGACCCACACATGATTGGGCCCACGCAGGACCTGTAGCACTGATCCACGTAGGATCGCTGAGTGCAGTAGTCGTCGCAGTCCACTGCGGATCTCTGCATAGTCGTCGCCGCACTCCAGTGAGGATCTCTGCATGGTCGTCGTCGGAGTCCATGGAGGATCTCTGCACAATCGTCGCTGTCAGAGAAGCAGTCGCAGCCAGCACTAGGGTTCCCGCACACAGCAAGCTCGTTCGGAGGGTCCGCTCCACGAGCCGAGAGGCTGATACATCAACTGTCACTAAGTCCAGAGTTGATGTATCCAAAAGTTCCGTATCATCAACAGGAACTCAACGAAACAGACGGCGCGTCGATCGGACGCCCGGTCAGAGAGTTATTGGTATTTTCGTCCCCGGGGCCCGGTTCATTTTTAAGGCAAAACCAACCCGACCGTACTCCACCTACATCCAAACCTCGGGCAGAGCATTCCAAAAGAACCGTCTCACTATGAGAAACACAACAAAGCTGACGATACGTCAATCGGACGTCCGTAGCTCAAGATATGAGTGTTTCCGCTCCGAAGGCCCGGTTGGTTTCGTGAACGAACCAACCCGGCCGAACTCAAATTGTTCCGAAACCATGAGTGCAATATACCGAAACGACTGTCTCGATCCAAGGATCGCATTGCTGCAGACGGTTCGTCGATCGGAGGTCCGTGGCTCATGTTATGGCCAAAAGACCGAACCTGATTCGAAACGGGGGGGGGGGGGGGGTCCGGGTCCGGGCCGACCCGGCCCGACCCCCCCTGGGTCGGCCCGAACCGGGTCGACCCGACCCGGGTCCGACCCGGCCCGGCCGGCCTGGCGGGGGCCGCGCGGCGGCCTTGCGCCGCACGGAGGCAGCGCGCGGGGGGGGGGGGGGGGGGGGCAAAGCCCCCCGCTTCTTGGAGTGGCGGCGCGGCATAAGTGTCGCGCCCTTTTGGAAATCGGCCCCCCTCGTGGGGGCCTGCTTGAATAAACCGGGGGGCCGCCTGCCCCCCGAAAGGAAACCGCCCCCCCTCTTAAATGAGGGGGGTTTTAGAGCTGGCCGGGGGAATTTATTTCCCCCGGCCATTGACCTTCCGGCCGGTTTTCTCCAACGGGACCGGCAAACCGGTCTCGTATCCGGCTTCTGACGCCGGCGGCCCGGCTGCCGGTCTTCTCGTCCCGCCGCGGCCTGGAACCGGCCGCAGTGTTCGTCGTCCGGCGCGGTGCGACGGCACCGCGCCCCTCCGCCGCGCCTTTGATTTCCTTCAACGCGGCGCGACGGCGTCGCGTTCTTGATGATTCTTCCATGGCGCGGCGCGACGGCATCGCGCAATAAAAAATCGGCTGAATATCCGCGTGGTGCGACGGCACCACGCCACCTTGATTCATCCGCAATATAAAACATCAAGAACGAAGGAGCGGGTTCGACCATGTTCATGCGGTCCGGCCCCCTCACGTTAAACAATAACACTTATTTAAAATCCTTATGTTAGTCATGCAAGAACCACGAACAAGGATAAATAAATAAACAAATAACAACAACCCCTACCTTGAAAATTGACGTCGCACGTCGGTTATCACGGAGAAAGGCGTCCCGGCATCGGACGTAGATTCCGTGGACGTCGGGGTGCGTCCGAGGAGGAAACGACGTCTCTTCACTTGTTGCTAAGATGAAGAAGAGAGGTACGTTGTCATCGGCGATGTTCACCATGGTCGGCGACTTCTCCCTTGTCGAGGAGGAAGATGAAGACGGAAGAATCTGGGACGTCGAGTCTCGAAGGTCGTGGGATCGATGTTCCTTGACGGAGAAGAACCGTTCTTCACGTTCTTCGTCGAAGACGAAGAAGATCTTCAAGTCTCTCAACGATTCTCCCAATCCTCTCAAGTAACAAAGGAACTAACCCAAAAATAAATTAAGCTTACTCTTAATTTATTAACACAACCCAACCTTTGAAATTCAAGAGTTTGAATTTCAAAAACTCAAAATTAAACTCACTTATTTATTATACATGAGTTGTATAATTAAATAAATGTCAAGTTGAAAAGCCTTTAAGAGGGAGAGAGGGGAGTTAGGGAATTTGAAAAGGTGGGGCTCGTGTGGGCCCCTCCTCACCTTAATCCTCTCTTAGGTAGTTAAACCACCCAACATCCAACAAAAGATTATAACCACTTTTAAGATATAAAATAAATATTGTATAACAAATTTATTTTACTCTTCATTTCATCCAGAAAATTAAACATCTCTTCCTAGGCAAACGCAACTTCGGAAAAGGTCCCCTTAAGCGAATATCGGCGCGGCGAGTTCATCGGTGCCCTCGGATTTCAATTCCGAGCACCGGATCAAAAGTTAGAAATTCCCGCTCGTTCGTTCACCGAACGTACCCGAGCCAAACTTCAGAAATTGATTCCGGGCACTCCGGGCCTCGGAATCAGGTGCCGTCAGAAACCGCGCTCTTGTAAAATTCCAAAGAAAATTAAGAAAAAAAAATTTCCTTGAATTTTATGGGTCTTTACAGAACAACTGTCCAGGCCACACAGGGACCTCAACCACAGTTCTTTGTGGGAAAAGCAAACAACAGCACACAGACTGTTTAGGTCTTACTGGACCTCTACCACTTTCTACAGTGTAAAAACAAAGAGTTATGAAGTTTGAGTGAGGATTTAAGAATCCTACAATTTAGCTTAGGAGACAGTGTGTGTGTAAAATAAATAGGGTACACACACTGCTCAAAATGTAAAGATAGATTCACTAAAGGAAGAATGTATCAGAGTTTAGAATGCTATAGTGAATGGTAGTGCAATTCTGGACTCATTGGATTTAGCAGAGATGCATCTGAGTCCTTCTGTGGTTTTGCAGTTAAAACCAGAGTATCATGATTCATCTTGAGGTTCTTCACAAGCACGAGTGTTCCCTGATTTACAGTGTTCTTCATATGTTCTTCGGTAATGCTGGAATATGTGCATAAGAGTTTTCTTTAGATTTTTCAAAAAAGCTCTTTTTTCCACTTCGTCGTGTGTTCTTCAATCTCGCATGTATATTCAAGGAAGAAATATTTCTCTATATGTTTTCACGCATCTATCCCTCTGTTTTACTGTATCTCGATCTTACTTTTTTTATTCCACGAGCTCCGGCAATGGGAATGATTACATTTCCATAGGTACGAGGTACGGTCTCCTGACATGCCAACAACTAACATTAAATATCATTAATTTCATTAAAAACATCAATTATGACAGTTATAATTAAATACGAATTTATAGAGATTCAAATAGTTTTCATGACTATTGGTGAGTCATGAGAACGGTGAGACATTTTGAATCTGCATCAGTTTCGATTTCATCATCATCGGTGTCTCAACATCATCAGTGTCTTAGAATCGGTGGCTTAGCATCGGTATCTCAGCATGGGTAGCTTAGCATCGGTAGATTAGCATCGGTATCTTAGCATCGGTAGATAAGCATCGGTAGCATAGCAACGGTGTCACTTTGGACCTTTGATAGTTAATGGTGCGACCGTTCATCATCGGTGCGACCGTTCATCATTGGGGCGACGTTCCTCATCGGTGCGACCATTAATCATCGGTTTGAACATTCATCATCGGTGCGACCGTTCATCATCAGTGTGACCGTTCATCAATGGTGACTCAAGAAAAATGACTATCAGTGAGTTAAGATAAGGAATTCTTACAAAGTGTCTGTTCAATCCAGAATACTTCCAGGTCAACCATAACCATACATTGATCATTGATAAACAATTGTAGATATGATTTAAACATGTTTAGAACAAGTTGAAAAAGATATTAAAAGGAAATAAATTAAACTAAGATTTGTGATTATTAAAACAACCATTCCACAAATAGTTCAAAAATCTCCCCCTTTTTGATAATCACAAATCAATGGAATAAATGAAGAGAGAATACAATATGTCATTCATTATGCCCCCCTATAAAAAATAATATATGCCAAAAGATAAAACATGGTTAGAATAGCAAACGGAACATATATATAAATGATGCATTCTCCTCTTTTAACATTACTCCCCCAGTGTATACATGCATCTGAAAAATAGCTAGCATTGGCATTCAGGTCACCCATCCAGACATGATGCATCCAGAGATGATGCATCCAGAGTTCGCATATGCAATCATGATTCACCTATTTTCTCTCCGTAATTTCTCTCCCCCTTTGGGATTTTCAAAAAGAAGATATATTGAAAGATAATAAAGAATATTACATAACAACAATGAGCACAAATATTACAGAAAAGAGAGAATAGTTATGGAAAACAAACACCCTATCAAAAAATTGACAGTAACAACTATTTCTCTGGGTGAAAGGGAGATTTCCCTTTAGCAGTATGAGGGATTGAAGGTCCAGAAGGTTGTTGGGTAGAAGATGGAGATGGAATTAATGATAAAGGAGGTAGGACGACCCGAGCTGGATGAACTATTGGTTCCATGGTCACTTGCTGCCAAGAAGGTTGTTCTTAAGATTGTTGTTGAAAGAATAGTCTAATACTAGAAAGAGCTTGAGAAACAGACATCTGGCCGGGAGCAACATCTGATGATTGCAGAGTCTCAGCTGTAGGGAAAAAATGGATTTTTCTTGAACATGAAGGTAGGGTTTTATCATGTTGATGAACTCCTGAATGACTTCTCCACCGTACTTCATAGTTTTTTCAAACTCATCCTTATTTTGCTTGAAATTTTACAAAGTGGGGGTAAAATCTTTTAACTGCTGAACTTGAGCTTTAAAAGCTTGAGTCACTGGAGGGAGTCTCAAATTATCAGCCAGTACATTAAAATAATGATTCAACTCATGATTTGTGTAGATATTAGATAAATAAGGATCTACTTTTTCTTTAATCTCCTTTTGAGCTTTTGTAGCATCAGCCGAATACAACTATACCATTTTATGCACATGATCACTATGCTCTTTAATTTTCTTCAAATAATCTAAATCTAAAATCTTCCCAGGAGACACTAACTCTTCTCTAACAACATCTCTTAAGGTATCTAATTCACGACCGGTGATCTTGGTCACTTTGGCATTACCAGCCTGACCAATAACCTGAGTAATCTCATATTTTAGCTTCCTCAAATCTGTTTTCTTCATATGTTATATCAGATTTCTTAAAACGTCCATCATACCAAAGATGGTTGTTCTAAAATCATCTGACAAAGAAACAATATTACTTCCTAACTCCATAAGTGTATCATTCAAAGAGGTAATATGCCTAGCAATCGATCCACTGTAATTACAGAGGTCTGGTTTAATAATGTTTTCCAATCTTTGAGCCAAATCATTCATAGTATCATCAAATAAATTCAAGGGAGTTGGAGCAGGAATATTAGATAACTCAATTTTCACAGTATCCCTAACTGCTTGAATCAATTCAACCTTAAAATTATCAAAATCTGACTGAGAAACTGTCGAATCAGGTCTACCTTGAGATACTGAAGGATCGGGTCTAACCTCTGTTCTTTGCAATAACTTGGAAACAAGTTAGTCCTTAACAGAATAAATTATGCCTACAAGATCCACTTCTAAACCTTCCTCTTTCTCTGGGTAGTATAATCCTAGAACAACAATACCAGGATGCTCTTCCCATGCCGCGTTTAATGAAGGGTATACAAGTTTCACAAACTGAGATCGTCCAGAATTTTCAAGAAGGACTTCTCCATCCTCATCACTCTCCAACTATTCTTTCCTCTTGGCCTCAGGGACATTTTCTTGCTCAATAGGTTGGGGTTGAGGATCATATTGAATCACATTCTGACCTTCAATAGGTCGAACATCAGTATCATCATCATCAGCATCATCACCATTACTTTCACTGTCACTGCTACCACCATCAACATCTGCATCACCCTTATCACCATCACCACCTTCATCATCACCACCATCATCATTAACTGATCTCTCAATATAACTGTCTGTACTTCAGGATTCATATTCCTCAGAATTTGATTCAATAGTCTCACCTTCTTCATCATCATCTAAAAGCGCTTCAATTTCTGGAAAATTGAGAGGAGGACTTGCTGAACCAAATTCCATCCTTCTTCTCTTTGGGATAACTGTATCAGGATCACTCCTTTCATCATGAGATGATTCAGCCTCTTCTTCAGCATTTATATTCTCATCGGCTTCTTCTTCTTATTCTGTTCCTTTCTTACTAGATTCACCAGTTTCATTAGGAACAACCACTTCCTCTTCTTCATCTGAATAGATCACTTCCTCACCAGGTTTTAAGCATGGATCTCTTACTTCCCTGGGTTTCCTTGGATGATCAGTAGGATTGAAGGACACATATAAATTTTCTTCATCAGCAACCCAAACTTTCTTCCATGGGTTCCAATTGATTTTCATTCTCATACAAATAAATTTGTTGAAACAAAAGCTAACTGATGAGATACACTAATCTCCATCATCCACAGAGCCTAAGAATTTCAGCATGGCAGAAATCTATTTACAACAAAAAAGAGTGGTAGATTTCATTGAAGGTTTTATCATCTAAACAATATTCTTGGAAAAATATCTACGTAGATTGATATTTTCACCATTGAGAAAAAGAAATATCAGAAAAACATCTTGATACTTTACTGCAGCAAAATCACCTTTTCTTGGACATACTTGATGTTGAATAAATTTGAATAGGATTCGGTTCTCACCATCCAACTCAGTAGCAATTATACTTCGTGATTTAGACTTCCCAGTCAAAAACTCCAGGTCTAACTCATAAAAAAAAGTAATCAATTGTGGGAGGAATATTACCAGAATAGTCCTCTTATCTTCGACTGTGAGGTACTCCTAGACATTCCGCCCATTGTTTTGATGAAAACGTTATCTTTTTCCATTTTACTGTAGAATATAATCCCACAGCCTCTACTCCATCCAAATCTATATCCAGGTTCAAATAGAACTCGTGCACTAGCATTGAGTAAAAGACTCTATCATTATTACAGAACCACTCCTTCCAGCCTTGAGTTTCCAACACTTTCAAGAGAAAAGACTTGCTAGATAAAACCCATTTAGAACAAATTTCCTTTTCAACTATAACTTCTTCTTTTCCTAGCTCCGAGTTCACAGACCTCCGCGTCGTAATGCTCAACTAACCTCGAGCATGCTTGACAGGTGAAGTTCCTTCAGATTCCTTGATCTGTCTCTTTTTCTTGGCCATTTTAAGGTTTTGGGAAAATCAAGAGGCTTGGAAAGATTCAAAAGGCTCGGGTTACAGAGAAGAGAGGAAAGAGTTCGGTGGGAAATGGAAGGTCACTAGTATTTAAAGAATAGAATAGCCGCGTGTCATTATTTGTATCATTTTGGGTTATAAATAATAAAAAATCGATTGAGTAAAATAGCATTGTTTTAAACAGACAAAAATAATTTTGAAAAAATTAGTACGACCCAATCGGTATCACTAACCGCCATGAAAGATCGGTTTGACATATTAATTTGACAGATCGTTTTGAAAGATCGGTTTCACATATCGGTTTCCTAGATTGGTTTGACAGATCAGTTTCACAGATCGGTTTGACAGATCGGTTTCACAGATCGGTTTCACATATCGGTTTGACAGATCGGTTTCACAGATCTATCATACATAACTCTTGTTTAATCAAGTTTAACCTTTCACAATTTAAGGTCTTGGTGAACATATCGGCTAATTGATGTTCAGATCCTATAAACTCAAGAGTAATATAACCCTTTTTGGTATTGATATCTCAAAAAGTGATGTCTGACATCAATGTGTTTGGTTCTAGAGTGAGACACATGGTTCTTTGAAATGTTAATTGCACTAGTGTTATCACAGTTAATTGAAATATGCTTAAAAACATATCCATAGTCCAAAAGAGTGTGTTTCATCAATAGAATTTGTGCACAACAACTACCAGCAGTAATGTATTCTGCTTCAGCAGTAAATAATGAAACAGAGTTCTCTTTCTTACTACACCAAGATACTAAGGATTTTCCCAATAAATTACATGTTCAAGATGTGCTCTTCCTATCTAACTTGAAACCAGCAAAGTCAGCATCTGAATAACTGATTAACTCAAAAGATTATCTTTTTGGATAAAACAAGCCTAATTTTACAGTGTGGTTAAGATATTTAATTTTTTTTAACAGCATGTAAATGAGATTCCTTCGGGTTAGCTTGAAATCTTTCACACATACACACACTAGACATAATATCTGGTTGACTAGCAGTAAGATACAGTAAGCTTCCAATCATACCTCTATAATTGGTTTGATCCACTGGTTTCCCAGCTTCATCTTCATCCAATTTACAGAATGTACTCATAGGAGTATCACATTCCTTGATACTATCCAAACCAAAACGTTTTAGAAGATCTTTCGTGTATTTACTTTGATTCAAAATAATACCATTTTCATTTTGAAAAACATGAAATCCAAGAAAATATTTATGTTCTCCCATTAAACTCATTTCAACTTCATTTTTCATACTCTTTGAAAATTCAGTACATAAAGACTGTTTAGAAGATCCAAAAATAATATCATCAACATTGATTGGAACTATTAAAACATGTTTAGAAAATCTTTTAATAAAAAGAGTTGGATTAGAAATCCCTTAAGTAAAACTTTTTGAAAAAAGAAAATTGTTAAGTCTATCATGCCAAGCTCATGGAGCCTGTTTTAAACAACATAAAGCCTTAGAAAGTTTAAAAACTTGATTTGGAAAATGGGGATTAATAAATCCAGGTTGTTGTTCACAAACACATCTTGAACAATAAAACCATTTAGAAAAGTACTTTTGACATCCATTTGATATAACATGAAATTTAGATGAGCATCATATGCAAGTAAGATCCTAATGGATTCTAATCTAGCTATAGGTGAAAAGGTTTCCCCATAGTCTATATCTTATTCTTGACTATATCCTTATGCAACTAGCCTATCTTTGTTTCTAATTATGTTTCCAGACTCATCAAATTTGTTTCTAAACACCCATTTTGTGCCTATTGTTAATGTGTCCTTAGGTATGTCAACTAATTCCCAGACTTTGTTTCTTTCAAATTGATTTAACTCTTCTTGCATATCCATTACCCAAAATTAATCATTGATAACATCATTGACATTTTTAGGTTCTAGCTGTGACAGAAAAGATTGATGTTCAACCTGATTTCTTAGAGAATCTCTAGTTTGTGTCCCTCTATCAAGATTACCAACAACAGCATACAAAGGATGATTCTTCAGAATCCTTGTTGATCTAGTAAAGGTAGGACTAGAAATTTCAGGCTCTTCTCTAGGTTCGGGTTCATTAGAAGCAGATTCTGGAATAAATCCAGAAATGGTTGTCTTTATAGCAGGTTCGTTAGATTTTTTATTAAGGTTCGGAACACTCAAATCTTCTTCAAGATTTTCAAGAGAGGTTTTAGGCTCATGTGGATCAGATTCACCAAACTTGATGTGAATAGATTCTTCCACAAATTTGGTTCTCTTATTAAAGACTCTATAGGCTTTTCTAGTTAAATAATATCCAAGAAAGATTCCCCCATCACTTTTAGATGCAAACTTGTCCAGATTATCCTTTGTATTAAGAATAAAAACTTTGAAGGCAAAGTCTCTAAAGTAACTAACTTTAGGTTTTCCATTATTCCACAACTCATATGGGGTCTTATTAAGAACTGATCTAATTAAGACTTTATTAATTATATAACAAGATGTATTGATAACTTCAGCCCAAAAGTAAATAAGTAAGTCATATTCATTAAGCATAGTCCTTGCAATTTCTTGAAGGGTTCTATTTTTTCATTCTACTACACCATTCTGCTGAGGTGTTCTAGGATCAGAAAAGTTATGACTATAGCCATTGTGTGAGCATTAAGATTTAAAGTCTTTATTTTCAAACTCACGTCCATGATAACTTCTTAGGGTTTTAATCTTAAGTCCACTAAGGTTTTTTACAGACATGGAATATTTAACAAAGTAAGAACAAGATTCACTTTTGTGAGCTAAGAAGTTTACCCAAGTATATCTATAAAATTCATCTACTAGAACATAGACATAGTGCTTCCCATTTAAACTAGAATCTCTTGATGGTCAAAACAAGTCCATGGGAACCAACTTGATAGGTTGATAAGTTGAAACATCTTTCTTTGATTTAAAAGAAACTTTATGTTGCTTCCCTTTTGATATGGATTAAAAACTTTGTCAATTGGGAATTCAAGTTTAGGTAGGTCTCTAATCAAGTTCTTCCTAGTTAGTTTTCTAAGTGAATGGATGTTGTAGTGTCCTAATATTCTGTGCCAAAGCCAAGACTCTTTATGAAAATCATTTAGGCATGTAACATAATGCTTAGCTAAAGAATTAAAATCAACTGTATAAACATTTTCATTTCATAAAGAAGAAAAGACTAAAACATTTTTAGAATTAAAAACATTACAAAAATCATTTTCAAATTTTAAATATAAACCATCATCACACAATTGAGAAATAATTAACATATTATATTTAAGTCCATCAACAAATATAACTTTAGAAATTAAAACTGAATCAGTGTTACCAATTTGACATAGGCTGATGATTTTTCTTGTAGAATTATCACCAAAGGTGACATGTCCTCTATAAATCTTGACTAGACTTTTTAAGCATGAGTAATATCCAGACATGTGTCCCGAACATCCACTGTCCAAGTACAATACCTTCTTGTGAAAACTCTTCAAATAGGTTTCCTACAAAACAGATTTAGATAGGAAATGATTTTGGTACCCAGATCTTCTTGGGTCCAGACAGGTTAGCAATCAAAGATTTTGGTACCCACATTTGTCTTTTGTGTTTCATACAATTTACAGAATCAAAAGTTTTTGAAATATAAACTTTATTTGATCTATAACTATGTGTATTACTAGTTGAAGCATATGAATGTACAGAACTAGAACTACCAGTATTCTGTCCAGATTTAGAAATAAATCTATTTTTAGTAATCTGTCTCTATCCAAGTTTGTAGCATATTCTAGTAGTGTATTCGGGAGCTAGTTTCTTTCCTATCATTTGAGATAGTGTGTCTTTTCCATTTGTAACCTTATCTAAGTATTTTCATAGTTTCTCATTTGACATTTTCAGTTCAGTGTTTTCCTTTAACAGTTGAGCATTCTTCTCTTTTTCAATAGTAAGTTCGGTTTTAATAGTAGTTGTGAGAGAACACTATTTATTAAATGATTTGTATTTATCCTTATGTTCATTTCATATCTCTTCCAGCATATTACAGTATTCAAATAATTCCTTAATAGTCATTTTTTCAGAATCAGGATCAGATTCTATATCATCTCTAGAATAATAAGAATTTAAAACAGGAGTATCTAAGGTTACCTCGGATGTGTTTTTCATGAAACACATGTTGGATCGACTCTTCTCAGAATCAGACATTTCAGATTCACTTGTACTATCTTCAAAAGCACTCCAAGTAGCCTTCATAGATTTCTTATACTTACTGTCTTTGTAATTATATTTATTTTTTAAGTTTAACTTTGGGAAGTCTGCTTTAATGTGTCCTTTTCTTTTTCACTCGTAGCAAACAACTTCATCACTTCTATCTGGCTTTTTCCAGTCCTCCTTCCAATGTCCCTTATTGTCATAGTTTCCTTTGAAATTTGATTTTCTGAAAAATTTCTTCTTCCTATAAAAGTTCTTAAACCTTCTGGCTGTCTGAGCCATTTCAGCATCACTATCAGAGTCTGAACTTTCACTTGTTGGACTATCAGTTTGTATTAGAGATTTTTCTTTTTTCTTTCTGTTTGAAGCAGTAGTCTTGAAAGCCACTGATTTCCTTTTTAGTTCATCATATTCCTCTTTATTTATCTTGAGTTCTTCCTCATACATCATTAGTTTGCCAATAATTTCTTGGACAGGCAGAGCTCTAATATCACATGATTCTATGATTGAAACAGATGTGCCTCTCCATCGGTCTGGTAGACATCTCAATATCCTCATGATTTGTCCCTTTGCTGGAATAGCTTTACCAAGTGAATTCATTGTATTAACTATCTCATTGAACCTGAGATACATATCAGAAATGGGTTCATCATTTTTCATTTTAAAATTATCATATTTAATAGTATAAGTATTCAGTCACATTTATTTAACATTAGTTGGTCCTTCATGAGAAACACCTAAAGTATCCCATATTTCATAAGATGTTTTTCAAGCAGATATTCTGTTAAATTCCTCACCCCCTAATGCATAGTATAGGGCATTCATGGATTTACAGTTATTATTGTAAGCAGTCTTTGTAGGTTCATCTCAAGTTGTTTGTTCAGTTTATATAATTTTATATTGAGACTCTATAGCAGTCCAGATATCAAAACCCATACTCTCTAAATGTATTTTCATTTTAAGTTTCCACTAAGCATGGTTTGTACCATTAAAGAAAGGTGTCATGTTAGTAGCATCACCCTCTAGTCTACTATCCATAACTAGATTTTAGAAAATAAAATTTAAAGATATAAAATTTAGAACTAACAGAAATTTAAGATCTTTAAAGATGCAACTAAAATCACGGTTGAATGACAGATTGTTTCAAAAATCCTTAAACAAAAACAACTCCTCTGATACCAAATGTTGGTCGGAGTGGATACTCAAGAGGGGGTGAATTGAGTTCCAATTAAAATTTCTATTAAAAAATATTTCTCTTAAAATCCCCCAAATTAAAGATAAAGTTAAACTGTAGTGAATCTATACAGAGTTTAAATTTTCAATCAGTTTTTCAAATATTGATTAGGTCTCAGTTGACTTATTATGAAGATTAAATTAACATTTCAAACTAACTTACTGATTTACAATAACTATAAACACCTACGAATTTAACTATCAAAGTATATTTAAAATAGTTTTGTATTTCAAAGTAATAGCAGCGGAATATGGATATAGTTTACTTATATAATTCAAATAAAATACACAGTAGAGTTAACCAAGAGGTTTAGTCTCAAGCATAGACTTAGCCCTCACAATAATTTAAATAAAATGATCCACACCCCGGATCAGGGTTAACAACAGTGACCAACTGTCCAGGCCACACAGGGACCATTACCACAGTTCTTTGTGGGAAAAGAAAACAACAGCACACAGGCTGTTCAGGTCTTACTCAACCTCTACCACTTTCCAAAGTGGGAAACAAAGAGTTATGAAGTTAGAGTGAGGATTTAAGATTCCTCTAGTTTAGCTTAGGATACATTGTGTGTGTAAAATAAATAGGGTAGACACACTACTGAAAATGTAAAGATAGATTCACTAAAGGTTTAATGTATCAGAGTTTAGAAAGATATAGTTATTCGTAGTGCAGCTCTAGACTCGTTGGATTTAGCAGAGATGCTTATAAGTCTTTCTAGGGTTTTTCTATTTAGAATAGAGTATCGTGATTCATCTTGATGTTCATCACAAGCACGAGTGTTCTCTGATTTCCAGTGTTCTTCATCTGTTCTTCAATAGTGATGGATTACGTGTATAAGAGTTTTCTTTAGATCTTGTAAAAAAATCTCCTTTTTCACTTCCTCATGTGTTCTTTAGTCTCGCATGTATATTCAAGGAATAAATCTTTCTCTATATCTTTTCAGTCATATATCCCTCTATTTTACTACAGCTCGATCTTCCTTTTTTATTCCATGAGCTCCAGCAATGGAAATGATTAAATTTCCATAGGTACGAGGTAAGGTCTCCTAACATGCCAACAACTAACATTAAATATCATTAATTTCATTAAAAACATCAATTATGACCATTAGAATTAAATACGAATTTATAGAAATTCAAACTGTTTTCATGACTATCAGTGAGTCATGAGATCGATGTGACATTTTGAATCTGCATCAATTTCGATTGCATCAGAATCGTTGTCTCAACATCATCAGTGTCTTAGCATCGGTGGCTTAGCATTGGTATATTAGAATTGGTAGCTTAGCATCGGTATCTCAGCATCGGTAGACAAGCATCAGTAGCTTAGCATCGGTAGATTAGCATCGGTAGCTTAGCATCGATAGATTATCATCGGTAGCTTAGCATCGGTGTCACTTTGGACCTTTTATAGTAAATGGTACGACCATTCATCATTGGTGCGACCGTTCATCATTCGTGCGATGTTCCTCATCGGTGAGACCGTTCATCATCGGTGCGACCGTTCATCATCGGTGTGACCGTTCATCATCGGTGCGACCGTTCATCAACGGTGACTCAGGAAAAATGAATATCGGTGAGTCAAGATAAATAATTATTACAAATTGTCTGTTCAATCCAGAATCCTTTCAGGTCAACCATAACCATACATTGATCATAGATAAACAATTTTAGATATGATTTAAACATATTTAGAACAAGTTGAACAGGTGATTAAAAGTAAATTAATGAAACTATGATTTGTGATTATGAAAAAAACCATTCCACAGAGAGTTCAACAAAACATATTTCTGAAGACCCACTTTACTCCAATAATAGAAGTTTCCTTAGGTCTTTCAACTAAGGTCCAGACTTTATTCCTTTTAAATTCATGCAGTTCATCTTTCATGGATTTTATCCAATCATCATCACCTAAAGCTTCATCAGTGCTTTTTGGTTCCAATTTGGGAAAGGAATGATAGATGTTCTACTTCATTTCTTAAGGAACTTCTAGTCCTTGCTGGTTGATTTACAGCACCAATGATACTATCACTGGGATGATTCTTAAGGAACACCTGACTTGGGTTTTTGTAAAACCTGTTCATCAACATAGGGAAGAAATCCTTCTGGGGAAAATGTTTCAGAAATATTTTCATGAACAATTTTTTTATCAGAAGGATCTTCTAACAAATGTTGATAATCAGTTTTTGAAAACACATATGAGGATGCAGATTGTGATGGTTTAAAAACAAAAGGTTCAGACTCATCAAATTTTACACGTATTGTTTCCTCAACAGTACAACTGTTTTTTATTGAAAACTCTATAATCCTTAGAAGTTGTGGAGTAGCCTAAGAAAATTCCATCATAAGAATTTGGTGCTAATTTGTGTAAATTATCTTTGGTGTTCAGAATGAATACCTTGCAACCTAAAACCTTGAAGTAGGAAAGTCTTGGATTTCTACCATTCCATAACTCATAAGGAGTTTTATTAATAAAAGGTCTAATAAAAACTCGATTTATAGTATAACAAGTAGTACTTACAGCTTCAGCACAGAAATGTCTAGAAATAGAATATTCACTCAACATGGTTCTAGTAATCTCTTGAAAAATTATATTACTTATTTTGACTACACCATTTTTTGGAGGTGTTCTAGGTGCTGAAAAGTTGTGAGTAATACCTTTTCTACAACAAAAAGTTTCAAAATCAGAATTTTGATATTCTCCTCCATGATCACTATGAATAGTTTTCAGTGGAATTTTTTTCTCATTTTTAACTTGGGCTCTAAAACTTTGGAAATAAAAAAAAGATTCAGACTTCTTTGCTAGAAAATAGACCCATGTAACTATAGTATAATCATCAACTAAGAGAAATAAATAATACTTTCCCCCAATGCTTCCAGTTTGTGTTGGACCAAAAAGATCCATGTGAACCAACTACAATGCATCAGTTGTTGAGACTTCACCGATTGATTTAAAACTAAATTTATGTTGCTTGCGATATTGACAAGGATCACAAACTTTAAAAGAATCAAATCTAAGATCCAATAGATCCTTAACTAGTCCTTTCTTAGAGAGTTTGAATAAGTTTCTTAGGTTACAGTGACCTAGTATTCTATGCCATAACCAAGAATGATCTTCCATTGCACTAAGGAATGGTAAGTCTTGGCTCCTAAGGTCTTCTATGTTTAATGTCTAAACATTCTCTTGCCTATTGGGAGAGATAATAAATTCTTCCTTGAAATTATTTACTAAACATTTATCATTCCTAAAATTCAAATGGTATCCTTCATCACATAATTGACTTATGCTAAAGAGGTTGTGCTGGAGACCCTTAACAAACAAAACGTTTGAAATCAATGTTTTACCAAGAAGAAAAATATTACCTATACCAATAATTTCTCCCTGAGCATTATCTCCGAATGTTACTTTTCCTCATCTCGTCTTGATAATCTTTTAGAAATAGTTTTTGTTACCAGTCATGTGTTGGGAACATCCAATATACATGTACCAAGTGTTGTTGTTGGTACTTTCCCTATTTTCCTGAAAATGATAAACAAGTTAGGTTTTCGGAATCCAGAATTGAATGGATCCGGAATTATTAAATAAAAAAATTTTGGGTATCCAAATTTGTTTAGAAAAATATGCTTTATGAAGCCCAAGAGATTTAACTCTATTCAGAGAAAAAAATTTCTTCCAATGCCCACCACATTGACACTTAGTGCAAAAAGGGGCTTTAGAAGGAACAAATAGTTGTTTTTGAAAACTGGGTTTTGGTGAGTATAACCTACTCATGTAGTGTTTCCTTGAGGATTAATTTGAGAATACATTATGTAAAATTTTTCCTTCCCAGAGGTAAATTTTACAAGGAGCTTCTTGAGAGAAAATATTTCATATTTTAGTCTAAGGACTAAATTCTTATCCTCAGGAATCATTTCCTTAGAGTTAGTTATTTCCTCAAAAACATTCGTCTATAAAATATCATTCTTAAGATCTTTAGAAAGTTCTTCCTTATCAGAATTTTCATTCTCAAGATCTTTAGAAAGTTTTTCTTAAAACTCTTCTTTATCTCTAAGATATTTAGTAAGATCTGAAATCTCTTTTGTAAGAATTTCTTCCCTAGTATTTTCCTTGTCTAATTTCATAGAAATTTTACAATTTTTTTCTTTCTAGTAACTTTTAAAATCTAGATACTTATTCATATGAAGGTTATTTATTTTCTGAGGATGAAGTATCTTTATTAGAAGTACTATTTTTAGAATAGTAATTCTTATCAACAGATAAATTTGTTAAAGCATCGGCAAAGCGTACCTCGGCCACGAGACATTTATGTGGAAAAGAAGTATTAGAAATGATTCCCATATTCTTCTGAGATGATCAATCATATTTTGAAGATTCACTTTCTGAAGAGTCTCCACAGATAGAAATCCAAGTAGTAGTAGCTCTCAGACTTTTCTTAGCTTTAGCTTTGTAAAACTTCTTCATGTTCCTTTCAGAATCCCTCTCTTTTCATTCTTTCTTTTTAAGCATAGGGAAATCAGGTCGTATGTGTGTACTTTTCTTGCAGTCATAGCATGTGACGTATGAATCTTTCTTATATTTCATTTCCTTATTATTTTACCTGGATTTGAAATTTCTTTGGCCGGCTATCTTGTTCATTCTTCGAGCAAGATTTTTTAACTCATTCTCTAAGACTTCACTCTAACTAGATTCGGATTGGACAACAACCTTATTATATTTGGATATAGTTACTCTCTCAGGAGTCCTATATTTCATGTGATTTGATGTTGCAGTAAAAGAAACTGTACCATTCCCATTCTTCTTTTTTATGTTTTCAGCATCTCTCTTCATCCTTGTTTCATGTCGAAGAAGAGTTCCAAACAGCTCATCTAAGGAATGTTGAGTAACCTTCCTGTTCTCATCAATAACAGTTATCTTTTATTTACACTCATTTGGAATAATATCAATGATCTTATCCAAAATAGCTTCATCATCTAGACCTTTCTCTCCCATAGATTGTAATGTGTTCACGATAGTCATAAACTTTTTTTGCACCTTATAAATAGGTTCTCCATAAACGAAATTAAAACCATGATACTCAGCTCTCAACATAGCTCTTCTTGTCTCTATGACTTTGGAAGTACCAAAATGAGTAACTTCATGTTTCTTACTTATACGGTTAGCTGTTTAAAAAGAAGAAATTTGGGTATATATATTTCTAGTCATTGAACATAGTAGAGTACTGCATACCTTATAGTTTAATTGATAATCATGCTACTCTTGGTTTGTGAAATCACTTACTTTTTTATCAGGAATTTTAAATTCACTGGTATGAATAAAAAATTTATCTACCCCAGTATTGATAACGAAAGTCTTCATTCAATATCTCTATTATTCATAATAATTTCCATCAAATATTGGTGGTCTTGCAGAATTTAGGTTGTCGATGGAACCAACATTTAAACCTGCCATCTTTAAAAAATCTTTCTACACAGAAACTTGTTATTAACAAAAGTTCAGATTCAAGGAGAATATTCCTAAGCAAGGAAAAATATAGAACAATGAAAAAATGAGCAAGAAAAACTTATATGTGAGTATAAGTATTTCAGAGACCTTCTCTGATACCAATTTTAGATTCAAAATAATGATGTAGATGCTCAATATACAAGAGGGGGGGGGGTGAATTGAACACTTTGAAAATTTCCATAGACAAGGAAAGTTCAAAGTTTAACAAAGTTAATCTAAGAAAATTCACAACACCTATAATTACCAATTAAAATATTGGGACATAGTATGAAGTTACAAACTTCTAGTTCTATACACTTACTTAAATCTGGAAAGTGTTCTTGAAAAACAGGTTCCGGAAATTTGGATCCGGAAATTGAAACTTAACCAAAGTTTACAATATTAAATTCTACCTTAAAGCGTATAGAATCTAAACTAATCAGAGTACAACTATAAGGAAATATAATAAGATTATACATTCCTTACATTACATAATGCTGTGAAAAAACAAGTAGTAAAACTTAAAGTAACAAACAAGAACTCTTTTAACCCAAAGAGAAGGGTATCCAACAACCTTGGATAAAGGTCCATTGATTTATACTTTCAAGCAATTCTGTCTTACCCACAACCAGGTAGGACGTCAATATGAAGATCGGAGTCTCTTCCTTGCTATCCTCTAGAGCCCTCAACTTCAAAGTAGTTGGAACCCCTATCATCCTCAGCAAGGAAGCCCTCAACATTAAGGTAGTCAACAACTCTGTCTTCCTATCACCGAAATCCCTCGATTGTAAACACCAACAATCAGAGTCGCATGAAGAAAGTCTGCGCAAAGAAATGTTTGAACAAGGTAGTAAAACTTTCTGCAAGAAGCCTTGAGAGTTAATAAGAACCTCTCTCTATAGAAAACAATTTAACAGAACTTAGTCCAAGATCAGTGTCAAAGTTGTCGCTTCTTTTCAAATGTACTCCAATTTATAGGCGACGCTCCAATGGTCGGCTCCCTCCTCTAATGGTTATATTTTCCTTGAATTTTGGAGGGACCTGTACATGTGTCACTCAACCAAAGGTTAGTAAATAACTAAAAGAATGACATCATTGTGTAATGAAACAAGTATTTGTGTAAGAAAAAACTGAAATTTAGAATCTAAGTAAATAAAATTTTGGAGTCTAACCAAAATTTAATTTGGAGTCTATAATAAAGAGATATTCGGATTCTGTTTTATAGGAATTCGGAACCTGAATTCTGTAGAAATCTGGAGTCTGAATTTCTACATAAATTTGAAGTCTTGGTTTCACCAGAATTCATAATCTGAACTTACAGAGTTTGGAGTCGAACTTGTAGAAGTTCGGAGTCGTACTCATAGAAGTTCGGATTCGAACTTATAGAAGTTCAGAGTCGAACTTATAGAAGTTCGAGTCCAGAATGCAGAGTTGAACTTTGTTAGAGTTCGTATCCTGAATTCAGAATGGAACATTATTAGAGTTTGTATCCTGAATTCGGAGTGGAACTTTATTAGAGTTCGTATCCAGAATTCGGAGTGGAACATTATTAGAGTTCGTATCCAGAATTCAGATCCTAAAACAGAATGCTTTATATCTAAGCATTATATTATTTTGAGGTTTTGTGTATGAATCCGATTTTTTTACTTAAGTAAAATATTGATATGTATAAGGAAATCTAGGTTAGAGTAAATTTTCTTAAGGAAGGATATTTTCCATAGAGATATAGATTTTCTTAAGTGTAAGGTGTTTGTGATTTTCAAAACAAGAAGGAATGGAAAACTCATAAGTAAAACCTTATTGACAAAACATGTAATTCCTTAAAATCAATAAAGACACATCTACCATCATTTTTCCTTCAAAAAACATCAACCAAGATCTTAAAATATTTAAAATATGAACTCTTATGATAGTTTAGTAAGGGAATTACCAATCAGAGATATTCTCATTAGAGAACGTGACATACCATGAGTGACTCTCTATAAAACATTGATCTTTGATTCCATGATATTTACCTAATTTTCATAACATATTAATATATACATCTCATATATACACCTTTACCCATAAAACCGCGTGTTCCTTAAATCAACACATCCAAAAACCCATCAGAATTTTATTTATACCCTCTTATATTTCCAAAAAATCCTACTCAAACCCATTATGACATTGATGGTTTTCAAAACACTGATCCATTCTAAATAATTTTACCACATTCCATTTTTCAAAGCTAGATTGTAAATAGAGAAACATTCCCACAAACAAACCTTACCCATTCCCTAATGAAATTATTTATCAATCTCAAAGCATTGACGGTTCTTTCCACCACAAAAAAATAAGAAATAACCTTAGAAATATTGAAATAAATACAATATAACATAGAACTCAGTATAATATTCAAAGAAATATCCAAAATCCACGTAACATAGGTTTCAATCTACAATACACAAACTATAACTAACAAGCCCACTCACATTACTACATTCTATGAGGTTGAACCAACACACATTCCCTTTATGGAATGTGAGGTTCAACTATCCAACCCAAAACCAACAACAAAATAAGAATAAAAATCCTCCTTACAAATACTACAATCCTAACTCATCCAAAATTATCTATATAACATCACATAAGGGAAACATCAATAACCATTCAACCCAATAAATGGTCAAAATCTGACATAGTAACTTATATAAAAACCATCCAAATCCTTAAAACCCATTTTCCAATCCTGATAAAGGGTTCTACCTCCCCAATGAAACATCGTGATCCATAAAAATTATCTGAAGGTTATCTTATCATCCAAAATAATCCACATTGAAACATTCTTCATACAATGAATACAATGTATATACCATCATTACATGGGAATCCACTATAAAAACCTACACCTAATTTGGTTTCCATGATAAATGAGCTTGAATATACAAAAAATAAACCAAAAAAACACATGAAACCATTTGTTTTACTTTTATATAATTAATGATGTAATTATAATATTTTTGGGAAAATACCAAATAAGTTTTCTGGCCATTTTAATCAAGTTACATTCATTTATCAACCAGCATCTCTAATCCTTTTTTTCACTAAATCCAATTTCTATAATATATATTATCATTTCAAAATAATTCTCTAAAACAACTTTTCGAAACAATTTTCCTTTCCTTTTTGAAGATACTTCCACACACATAAGTGTTTAGGAACCTATCTTATTATTAAATATTCTAAATAAGTTACATAAAGTCAATCCCTTTTTCACATTGTGTTGATAGTAATACTATAAATAAAAATATCAACCCCGTCATCATATATGAATATATTCAAAAATAATAATTTAGAACATGAAATGACAAAAAAATCACAAGTCACTAAAATATAAGCTTCCATAATATAGGAGTTCACAATGAACAAGTCACGTATATGCCCTATATTCTTCCCACTTACATATCTATATATCAATTCCCCAAATTGTTAAAAAACTAAATAAATTATTATATACAATTTTTTAATTCCCTGGCTAGGTAACCAATCATTTTCTCTTTCCATAGTATTAAAATACATCATGCATGCCTCTCCATATACCAGAGGCTTCTAACAATTGGTGAGTGCTAGTAATAAATAATGGAGAGACTATACTCATTGTATCGTAACCCAATATGAGATCAATAATACCAATAAAATTCAACATTATACTAAATTAATGGAATTAAACCTACTCTCTCACTAAAAAAGTGATACATATATAATAAATAAATAAATGTAACATGAAATCAAAATATATCCACACAAAAAACATGAATCACCAAACAAGATAATAAAGTATAGAATAAACAAAAAACAAAATTATTATTGTACTAATATCCATATAACCCAATACCCTCCATCATAAATACTCAAAAATGTCTCTCAGATGCACCATCCATATCCCTAGAATAACATATTACATTAAATCTAGACATAAATTCTATAAGCTGATCCAGAATTCCATGTTGAGCGTGAAAAAAATTATATTAGGGAACACTAGTGTGGTTCCTCAGATATGTTACAACATATAGTGTATGTATTTAGTGTAAATAAGAAAACATCAAAAATTTATCATATCATGTCATCATATTCCTACCTAGACAACATAAGCCATAACCCTACCATCTTTGAGAATCTATATAGAGATAAGTCTTAAAAAAAATTGGATCTAACTCAAACTACTTAGGAATCAATACTACGGAGCGAATAATGTATCCAATAACCAAAAAAATGAACCAATGGAGCCATCAATAGTGGTATGGTCCACGAGTGAATGTTTTACCAACACTTAATCACTTAGTGTTATATCTCATAACAATTTCCCATACAAATACCATATCCATGAGTGAATTTTTTACTAACACTTAATTATAAATTTATATATTAAATAAAATTTAAACCCATTAATTATTTATAATGTGATTTTATGTAAATAAAAGTTTTTTTCTTAATATATTGTATTTACATTTAAATGTTAATTTAAAAATTTTGAAATTTTAATTTTAAAAAATGACAACACTTGTTATCGAAATATGTCAATATTATCTTAAGATGAATATTTTTTATTTAAGAAAATATTAATTTTAGGTTAATATTAAAGAGTATCCCTTTCTAATATAAATTCCTTTAATGGAATATTTATTATATATGTATTAAATCTCAATTTATGAAATTAAGTATAATACAAAATATGTATTTTATATGATAATTTATATATTTTATTATTTATTGATTGGTATTTTACATTTTAGAAATAATGTTATTTTAAAAAAAATGTTTTTAATATAGTACACATATAGTATTTCAAAATTTAAATTTATCTAAGAAAATTGAATAAAAATAAATTAATTTTAAATTTTAAATCTTTAGGCCCAATTTATATAATATAGGGAATTTATTAATTTCATTAAGGATAAATTACCTATATAAGAACTAGTTGTCATGGTGAAGAAAAATGATAAAGGTGAGTAACCATAGAGGTAATGGGCCTAACATTAATAAAATTTGTTACAATTTGAAATTTGGGGCTGATTTCTATCATTTTATTTTATTGAATCCCTTATTAATAAATTATTTATCAACATTCCTTGAGATTGAATTCCCATTATTGAAAACATTCATGAATTTATAATAATTCCATTACATTTCAATAAAAAAAAGGGATCTCCTATACTCAATTTACCTTACCCCAAAACCACACTAGTTTAACACATAATTTATCAAATACACTCCCCAAAAATCTTATCCACCATAGGAAGTTTCTTTTCTTCTCAAAATACTACCCCTTAAAGGCTTAATAGCTTATGTAAAGTAGATTATCCAAGAATTGAGGTATAAGTTCCTAACATATCATTCATTATCTGATTAATTTATGGGACAATCTTCATCATCAAATTTGTTTCCACCATACTATAATGATAACATTCATATGATTATTGGATTCATATTTACTAAAATTATGGTAAAATAATTATCCACCCTTCCCTTTTCTATTAAGAGAAATAAAAACATGAATTGCGTGTCGTGTGGACAACCGCCTCTTTGACAAAACATGATTAATTTTAATTCACCCCTATAAATGCATTTATATAATTAGAAATTTTATATATATTTATCATATATATTTTATTTTTTATATTTTTATTTGATAAACCATATTATTTTATTTCCTCATTCTATAAAAAATGATATCATCATCCTTGTGTATGTCTGGACAACCGCCGTAATGGGACGATCGATTTTCATTTGTTGTTTTATATCTACCTTATATAGATAGAAATTATAATGGTTTAAAAAGAATAAATATAATTTTTATTTTATGAATAAGGTTCTGGAACTGAACATTTAATAATCTTCTTAATTTAAAAAACTATAAATAATCATTATAAAATTAACCCCTAGAAACAAATTAACTAAAAAGGGAAATAAATTATTCATACTTTGAAATTGTGTTATATCCATAAATTATTACCATACATCCTTATAATTATTATTTTTCATATTAATTAACAATAAATAACATTATTATTCTACTTTTACTATTGTATTGTAACTTAATCATGTCATAACCATCCATTAATCATAACATGTTCATGTTTGTGTCGGTTTGACCACCTGTATAAACAATGCTATGAAATTATATCATTTATAATTATAAAAATATAATTAATGGTATAATATGAAACAAATTTCTTTTTTATATAAATTTTAATATGATATTTAAATCATTATTGAATAAAACCCCTTTGATAGGTAAGATATCATCAAAATATGTTTGTTGTCGATGTCATCTTCAAGGACAAAAATTCATGTTATGAAGAAAGTAAACATAATATTAATAAATAATTAATGTAATTTCTTGAAATAATATTAATTATTTTTTAATGATGATATTTATAATATGAATAAATATTGACACGTCTCTTACAAACTGCTTCAAAACTATCAAGATTACAAACACTCAACATCAGAAATAAGCAACAACTAGATAATATAATTGTATGAAATGATTATAAATATAGTTTATGAAAGGTTATGTATATGTAAAATATTCTGAAATATTTTGTTATGATTTTATTTTTTTCATAAAGGGTCTTAGAGTGCATTTTGATAGGTAGTGAAATAATGTAAGTTTTCATCTTAATTCCTCGCCATCAAGTCATGTTTTAATATTATAAAAAAATTTATTATTTATCTGGATTACATACATCCAAAAATGTTATTTCATATTAATCGATGATTTAATTCTTGGTATTTTCATAACTATGTAATTTTAAAGATTCTAATAAATTTTTTAAAAAATTACATTATTTGTAAAGGTTTTTCCTTAAAAATTTCTTCTTTGTGATGAATTTAAATTTTGAAGACATTCCTCATTTAATTTTCAATTATACAACATGTTGGATACATATTAATATGATATATATTTATTTAGGGTATTTTACCTAAAACATCCATATCACTCTATTTAATAGGTTTTTAAATATAAAATTTCTTAAGTTTATAGGGATTTCTTAACTAAACCTCACTTCATTGACATATAAAATTTATTATTCAAACTTATATTTTCCATAACTTTACAGTTTAAATGATATTCACTATTTTCTTCTATAAACATATTTTTTTTGAACCATTTCCATTTCAGTTGAATGTATTTTATTAAATTTTCTAAAAATAAAGGATACTTTTAAAATAGATTTGAATCTATGAATTTTACAATGATGAGTACAAATTTTTTCAAAAATATATTTTCAGGATTTGGTTTTCATTGTATTCAAAATGATCTACCTACAATGGTGTAATTCTTTATGATTTACCATATATATGTATTTTATTATGTGATTATCTTTGGGTAATCATGTTTTTTTGTATCAAATGATTTATTTAATGCTTTAATTTTATTCCTTTTGGATTTTTTGTGAAACCCATTTTATTTACATGGGTTCCTTACAAAAATAAAATGATTCCCATTTTTTCATTTTTTAGAATCCATTTTATTTTCATGGGATCTTTTTTATGTCAAAATTGATTTTTTTTAATTTTCATTTTAATGTATGGATTATGAGATGGGTGGTACTTATATCTTAATTAAATACCTTTGGTAAATTATCATGTCTCATGAAATTGAAATGTTATATGAAAAATGTTATAAAGATTCTAGTTTTACAAAGGGTGAGTGTGATAGAAGTTATATCAACTCATACTTTTACAAGTGAATAGGTTAGAAAGTATCTATATTAACAAAGGGTAAGTGTGATGTAATTTATCTCTATGAAGAATATTATGAGTGAATGGGTTGGTTGGTACCTTGGTTTATAATGATAATAAATTATTTTTAGGATTATGAGACTTTATTTCCAATGTTCTTAGCTCATCTTCTGTGATTCATGTTTTCTTTTCTCATTAAATTGAAATAGATTTATAATTTCAAATGATATTTCTATCATTCATGCTAACGGTTAATAGTTATTGAATTATATTATTTTAATTGATGTATTTTCACTTATTCATGTTTTTCCATTTTTGTTTGGATCTAAACATTATGGTTTTTATTATGTTATTCCTTACATAGTATTTGAAATCACTCCTTTCTTAAGTTTTCCTTTCACCATGTCATCAAGAAAAGTAATATGTATGCCATGTCTAGAAGATTATATTGTGTGAATATTTTTTTGAAGATGTTAAATTCTTATTATTGATTAATTAGTGTCTCATATAGTGTGAACAGTCTCCGTTAGTTGAAAAAACAACATGAGTTCTTTTAGTTAATGTGTTGTATTAATTCTATAAAACATTAATCTTAAAAGGTCTTGGGAATGTATTATAATGAGATATTTGAATTATGTATTGTAAATATCTTATTATTAGGTCCTGGATATCATAGTTTTTACTAGATGAGTGTTTTTATAACATTTTAGATTAGGATGATATCAATTAAGGATAAACTCAGAGTTATAAATTCCAAAAACGTTTCTCAAGTTATTGTTGATTATAATTTAAAAGGTATACATAACCCTTTATATTATTTTATATAATATTATAAGTATTAAAATGGGAGAATATTCACTAAAAAATTAGGGAAAAGAATATAGGGTATGTATAAGTATAGTATAACAACCAAACATTTAGGAAATGTTTTTTACATTTGATTTTACAAGATGTAAAATCAATCTATGGATAATACATGTGGATATAAGATCTAGCCTATCTATACCTAGGGGTCAAAAAATGGCATGTTTATTATTAAATTTATCATAACTTGGTTCAATAATAATAGTACTAATTGCACACTTGGTTTGATGATCTCGGAAGATATTCTTTGGTTAATCGTATGCTCTTTACGAACCACTATTATTGGTTGGTTTCCTAGTTACATTGTGCGACTAGGATGAGAATTATATGATCACCTAACTTAAAGAAACAAAGGTTGAACCTTTATTTTTATATTATAAACCAAGTATTACATTATTAAAAAGAAATAATTTTAAGATGAAATGATTGTTTTATTGGAGAATATATATTATGATTGAGATTTCATTTCAATATACTCTGATAATTTTATAAATTATCATAACCATTTTGGTTTTAGTATTTGATTGAAATATGATCATGAGGATGATGGTGAGAAAGTAATACATCCATGAACCAGTATGTGTTATTACTAAAGATGGTAATATACAAAATAAGTTAATAATATTATTAAATTTTTGCTATAAATGAAAATGGGAGTTTTCTTGTCTTACGTAAGTTAGTGTGGTTGATAACCTAATAGATATTAATCATAGTTATTTTTATTAGTGATTAATATTTATTAATTGTGTTCTGGTATTTTTTAAAAACTTAATGGGTCGTGTCAAAAATCATAGGATTTTTATTCAATATATTTAATTTAAATGTTTTGAAACATATATTAAATTTTATCAATAACCACGAAAAATTATTTTATGAAAATGATATTTTTTTAGATAACTATTTAATAGGACATGATTTTGGTTTAATTAATAAATATTTGATTGAATTTTGACAAAGTATGTTAGGATTTCTTAGTAAAATTGGGATTAATAATTGATTAATGATATTTTTGGAGATGCCTATCTAATTTTTTGTGATTTTATTGACTAGTGTGTGATTTCCTAATCTAGTAGTTGAATATAAGACATAATTTTGAAATAATATATAATTTAACGAAGGTTTAATTTTGTGGATATTCAAATGGTTTTGGGAAAGGAATACTCTATATAATATATGATTAGGGTATAAATAATAATGTTTTTTTAAGAAAGATAAATTTTTGATCCAGCTTATGATAATAAAGAAGTTGTCACGTTGAAAGTTTTATGTAGAATAATACACATATTAATAAGTCCCTATACTACTTATATTAGTGGGTAATAATTAAAATTACAGGGATGAATTTATTTAGGGGTAGAATGTAACGACTTGAGATTTTAGATACATTAAATTTATATTATATTTAATAGAATGTGCCACACGCAACACTAAACTAATGAAACACCAAACTAAAATAAACCAAGTGATATTAAAAATATGATAATAATATAATCATTAGTAGATGAAATTTTATTAATCAATTTAAATAATTATATATCATTTTTTCCTTTGATTAGTATTTTAAAAATGTTTTCTTTCAAATAAAAAATTTAAAATAGGGATTTTATTATACTTAATAAATTAAATTATTAATAGTGAAAAGTTTATCATAATAGATAATATTTATCTAAATGAAATAATATATTATGATATTATTATTTAGATATATATGTATTAAATAATATTAAAAAGACTAGAATTTCAAACAAGTCATTTTTTCATAATAGAAGTTTTTTTAATATATTTTATTTTTCTTTAAATACTAATTTATAGATTTTTAAATTTATATTTAAAAAAAATTAACTAAATTTTTTATTATAATTTTTATATTATTTTAAGCTGAATTTCTTAGATTTTTATAAAAAGATTGATTTTCATGTGAATAGTGAAAAATATTCATTCTACAACAAACATTAATTTTATTAAATTATCAGTTTAAAAGTATGAATTAAAAATTTATAAAACATTTTCAAAAGAAAAAATATGTATTATATATTTTAATATATTATTTTAAAAGCTAATAATTTATTTACAACCCCACATTTAACATTTTAGAATATATGTTTTATTTTATAAAAAACATTTTTAGAACATTAGAAATTAAGTATTTATTAATTTTTTTTTCAATTTAAAATTTATTTTAATAAATTATTATAATTTTGGAATCATTATATCCAAAATATATAATAAGTTTCATTTTGTTTTTGTTTCTAAAGGAAAATTTACCTAGGTAAAAACTAGTAACCATGAGGAAAAATAAAGTGGTAAAAGTTATTAACCATAATGTTAAAGGGCTTAAGATGTTTGAAACATGTTTCTATTAGAATGAAAGGGCTCTGTATCGAAATTATATCCTCTATAGACCATTTTTTTTAAATTTTATATCCAATGTCCTATAGAGTGGCTACCCATTATTGAAATATTTTTGGGTATTTACAAAAATGTATTTTTTAACTTATAAAGAAGCCTCTCCTCTCCTCACATCCCCTCACCCAAAAAACACATTGCTTCCATGAAAACACTAACTAATTCGATCCTAAAAAAATAAAATCTTTAAAGAGGTTATGTTCTTTTAAATATACTTACATCCAAAGGATTTACTACCTTTGTAATGGAGATAATCCAAGAAGTGGGGTATAAGTTCATAACCTCTCTCTATCTTTATTTTATTTCTTTTTATGATTTGTTTTTATTAAAATTGATTTTGAAAATATTATAATTAAACATTAGTGTCATTATTATTTTTGTTTTTTATTAAAATAATGGTTAAACCATTAACAACCCTCCTCAATCCCATTAAGAAAAATGAAAACGTGAATCATGCATTGTGTGAACTACCGATACTAAAATGCAATGAATTTTATTTCCCTTCACCACATCACAAGGATGGAACTGATAACAATAATAATAAATAATATTCATATTTATGAAAAAAATATTCGTAAATTATAAAATATATTACTAATTTTCCATATATTATGGAAACCCCAATCATCATCTTATTGTATGTGTGGACTATAGCCTAATTGGGATGATTGATTTTCATTTTTGATTTCATCATCACCTTCCATGGATAGTCATGAGAATGATTTTGAAATTATGAATATATTTTTATGTTATTAATAAAGTTATATTTTTTCAAATTGAGTATTCTTATTAATGTTATTAATGGTAAATAATTGTTAAAAATTTAAAAATCTAAAACAAATGGACTAAGAAGAAAAAATATTTATTCATAAAATTAAATTGTTTCATATCAATTACATCTTATCATAAATCAATATAATACTAATATATCATACCAATAAATAGTATATTACTTCACTGTATCATTTTTATAGTGATATTGTAACTAAATCAGTTCATAATCATCCATTAATAATTATATGTTAATGTTTTGGTCTATTTGACCACCTACTTGAAAAAATATATGAAATTATAACATGGATGATTATGAAAACATAACTAATCATATAATATGATAAATATATTTAAATAATTATTTTTTTGTTAATGGAATAGATAAATAAATATTTATCTCATTAATGAATAAAACACCCATCATATGTTAAAAGTCACTTAAAAATGCAGGTAATTGATATCATCATTTATGATAAAAAATAAATTAATCATGATAGGAAATTTAAAACTAATAAATATACATAAATCATAATTTATAGAAAAATTATTTATTTTAAAAATATATACTTTTGAAAAATAATGTGTACCTACAAAGCTCTTAGGAAACTAGTTCAAAACAATCATGGTTACTGAGACCCAAAATCGAAATTATGTAACACATAAAAAATATAATTATTTTGAATAATAATAAATTAATTTTATAATATATATATATATATGAAAATTTTATTCAAATATATTATTAAGATATTTATTTATATTATATAATATCTTAGAGTGTGTTCGACTATGTGGGAAAGAACTGTAATCCTTTCATCTCAATTTCTCTTCATTGACACATGTTTTAATGATATGCACAAGTTTATTATTTGAATAGTGCATATACTAAACAAATATATATCTTGTCAAAACCCATGATTTAATGCATGGTGTTTATAGAACCATATCATTTTCCGCCTTCTATTGTATTTTGATTCAAAAATTAAAAAATTTGTAAGGATTTTGTCTCAAAATTTTCTTATTTGAGACTCATTTTCTTTTATGTGTTGATTCCACATTTAAATAACATTTATTATTATCTATTGGATAAATGATAAGGTGAATAATCATTATTCATGTTATTTTAGCTAATATTAAAACCCTCACAATATTTTAAGGGTTTTTTATTAGAAAATTTATTAAGATGTTAGGGAATAGTAAACGAAACTCTTTTCTTTGGATTATAAAATTTCTTATTTGGATATAATTTTCCAATATTTTTTTATTTTAAAAATTCCTCAATTTTAATTTGGGTTACATAATTTTTGAACCAATTTCATTTCCATGAAAGGTTTTATTCTCATTTTTCTAAAAACAAATGATGCTTTTGGATAAGCGATTCATATCTATGTATTTCACAAAGATGAATACAAATTTTGTTTCAAAAATATCTTTTAAACTTATTATTTTAATTATATACAGAATTTTCCACCTCTAATATAGTTATGTTTCTTGTTTAACTCAATATATTTCATTTATTATTTTATTATCCTTGGGTGTTCAAGTTTTTGTTTTGAAATTATTTTCCAAATGATATTATTTTATACTTATAGGATGTTTTATTAAACCCATTTCACTTTATTGGGTTCCTTATGAAAATTCAATAATTTTTTTTTCTGAATCAAATTTTATTTCCTTGTATTTATTATATACAATTAATGATTTCGAATTTTTTCATTTTATAAAACTAATTATATTTCCATTGGTTTATTATGATGTGAAAATTTTATCAAATTTAAGTGTCACTCAAATGAATGGATTATGATAGGTGTGGGACATATATCTCCCACAGATGCACTATGTAAAGGATTATATATTTTGTCATTGAAATTTTATGTGAAGGGGTTAGTGATTAGTTATGTTCACAAAGGATGAGTGGGATGATGTTTATATCTAATCATATATTTTCATGTTAATAGTTTAGAAATTAGTTAGGTTTAAAAAGTGTGGGTGTGATGGAATTTATATTTACTCACAATTTTATGTGTGAATAATTTTGTGGTGAGATATGTGCCTAAAGATAATTAATCAAATGTTTATGGTTGTGGAACTTTCATTCCAAAATTAATGGCTCGTGATATATGATTCATGTTTTATTTTCTTATGCAATTGTAAAATTATTGTCCTTTGATATGATATGTCTATATTTCATTAATATGGTTTATAAATATTAATTTATGTTATTTTAAGTAAGTTTTTTTTTCACATTCATGAGTTTACATATATTTATGATCTAACCATTATATGATTTGTTATATTATAACTTTTTAAGATTTTGATCTAACCCCATTCTTATGTTTCAATTTCCCTAGGTTATGAATAAAATGAATTTGTAAGAAATATCTATATTTTTAAACCATTTGAAGAATATTTGGGAAATTTTTTATACTTTTTAAGGATTATTCATTTTTTTATACTATAGGAAAATAAATATCATTTGAAAAAAGACACGAGTTTTGTTCTTTAATGTGTTTTCTTCTCTCAAACTCAAAAGTGAAATGGTATTAGTAATGTATTATAATGAAATATTTTTCAATATTTATAGTAATAACAAAATTAATTGGTCATGGAAATCATATTAAAGTCTCATAACCATGTCTCATATCACACCCATATTATTTCTAGGGATATATCATGACTATTCCTCACACTAACATCTTGTCACCTAGTGTGATGTCTCAAATTTATGTTCCAAACCAACACCATATCACTCATGGAAAGGAATCATACCATGTATCCTTATATGGTTCATTTACATGGTCAGGATATAATTCCAACAAGGGAAACAATCCAATCCTCTCTTATAACTTTTCAATATTTCCCATATGTTCTCTGTTATAACGTAACCTATGGTGGTTTCAATTTTTTTAAGCTACACTAAAACTAATTTTTAGTTTTATTGGTTAGATCCACTAAATATGGTAAAAGGTACATTTTCCCTATTAATCAACCACATGAAAATTTTATATTATTCTCTTAAACTTGTAATAAAGTTTTTACACTTGGGATAAATCTTGGAGAGATTTCATGCAAGTTAAAATTTAATTTTTAACTAATATTTATTAAATAAATAAATATTAAACCCATTAGTACAGACTAATGCTTTTTCTAAATATATGATTAGATAAAAATTATAGCACCTTGGTTGGGTTTATGATGGGGTTTTTCAATGAGTGTTGTAAATTATAATTTCAAGTTAAAATTCAAAGATAGTGTTTCAGTAACTTATACAATAGTAAAAAAATTATAATTTAATATATAATATATTTGAGTGGAATTAGAAGGACCATTTTGTAGTGAGGTGGATTTCATGCATTGTGGTGTTTTTTACATGGATTATAGAATTCTAGAAGGTGTTAATTTAGGGTTATTTTGGCCTCAATATGAGGATTTTATAGAATTGATTTTGGGATACTAATGGTGATTTTTGTATATATTTTATGGAAATAAAATATTTTCATTAAAATAAATCAAATTCACACTATTATATATATACCATCTCGTTATATTTTATCATTGGAAGAGTAGACATTACCCCAGGGGAAATCCACCCCTAGTATCCCTTCACAAAATAGATAGGTTTCTTTTAAATTGTTATGATGATAAGAAGAATGATTATAGAGGAATGTGGTGTGCACTTCATGTGATTGAATTATGTGATCAAGGTTAGACACTCTTTATAAGACCTCATTTCTACCATTTATTTTATGATTTAATCCCCTAATTTTAATTATTCAATGATTTCAATTTCATTGTTGATGAAATAAAGTAAAAAATTATCAATGGTACAAATGAATTTAGTTAAAAAAATTATGTTATTTGAATCAAGAATTATATTCAAGGAAAAATCATCTAGAATTATAAATAATAAATAATATTTTAATGTTTTTCTTTTAAAAAATTTTACCTAGAAATTAATTAATGTTATTCTTCTTTTTGAAAATTAATTATTCTCAAAATAAGTTTTCAAACTATGAACGTGATTAAGAAATATCTATGGAAATAATCATATATTCATAAGGAAAAATATTAGAAAATATTATTCTTTTCTTTCATGGTTCTCATAACAAAATGAATTTAATATTTCAATCATAATCATTGTGGTCCTCATATTAGTTGTGAATTATCTATAACATCAAAAATGTATGGGATTGAATAAAATTTGATTGATTAACTGAATTGAGTTTTTATTTGATAACAATATGATATTTTTTTACCTTGATGATATTTTAATCCATGTTCATGAAAGATCAAATATTTTATTAGTTTATTTCGGTAAATATAATTTGTAACAAACCCAACCCCATTAACATGGATCTGATGTCTTCTATATTAAATTGGTATAAGATATAAGGAATCACAACCCAATAGTATGAAGGGTTTAATAGTGCTGATAAACTAGATACATCAATGATTCCCATATTAAATTTTAATAAAAAAATAAAACATAATTTTTTTTGAGAATATCATTATTACCTCTAGTATATCCACTCATATCATCCATAGTAATCTTCTTAGATTCAAAGGAATGGAAACAAAATAATGGTAGTCACAAATGGTTTTTAATACTTACAAAAAGGGGAAGCTATCATGAGTAAATAAAGATTAATAAATAAGTCATAATCACAATATAAATGATAATATTCTTACACACAATAAATTTAATCAATAACTTAAATGTAATGATTAGATAAGGAATAATTAATATGCAAAAGTAAGTAACTAAAAACACATTCCATTTAATCGATAAACTAAGAATGATATGAATCTAGAGATAATATCATTGACAAAATATCATGGATAATAATAAATTAATTATTAATGAAGGAAATGATTTATTATTATATTTCATTATCTCAAACATCATGATAACTCTATTTTCAAAACCTTTCACAAGATAATTTAAGAGTAAAGGTAAAACACCATCTGATTTGGCATACTGATATGCCTCTTGAGACTTATTGATAAATAGAGGGGATATCTATAATTGGGCCCCCCACATAACTGCATGTACTATGAATTACTCATATATCTAATAATAGATTTATTTCATTACTGGATATGTCATATCAACCAATATCTGTGTTGAGAAAAGGATAGATATTGGTCAATATTTCCCATGTTAAAAAAATAACTTTCAAAGTAAACAGCATATGCTAAATTGGAATACAGTTTATGAAATAGGTATATCCACCAAATAGTAATATGTATTTTAAATATAAAGTTAGTTTCCAATGAAAAAAAATTCACAATAAAGTGATTGTTTCATGAGAATGTACACAATCAAAAAGAAAGTGAGATTTTACAATAATATTTTTACCTCTTTGGTGACATTTAAATTGTAACCTCATGAATAATAAACATGAAAGGAAAATTAATCAAAATGAATAAATATTTATTAATTTTAAATACATTAAATGGGTAGTATATACACCACATAAAATTGAATGTGTGCAAAATAAAAAAATTTGTCTCAATGATGTGGAAATTGAGATGAAATCTCTTATATCATGCTTCCTTTTAGTTTAACATGATTTAACCTTTTATATAGTGATTTTAAACATAACATTAACTTATAAAATAAAAAATTTATAATTTATAATATAATATACTATATTTTTATAACATATTATCATATTTTTGTTAATAATCATTCATTTTTATGATTGATTCAGGGGGAAAATACCTTATTTTTTCAAGCATGTTTTAAAATGAAAGTTCTAAATCCTGGTAATATTATATATTTTCATGATATATAGAATTCTCTTAAGGTTATAATAATTATTTTTTTCATTAGATAAAATTTTATAATCATTATTGAAATTTAAAAATGAAAAATAAATCTTATCTCTTTGTGGGATGGTTGGTCATACATATGCACGAGCGATGTTCTCATTTCTTAAATGGGTGAATGTGTAAGGAACTAGGTGATATATTAATTTTATAGAATCAATATAATTTCTTATAAATCAGATATATTCACTAAATTTATCCTTAATACCTTCCATCTAAATTGTATATGAAAAATTAATCAAATCATTTCACGAGGCGGTAGTCCACTACACACATGAGCGACATTATTATATTTTTAACGGAATAGAACATAAGAAGGTATATATGATATTAAATTTAAATAATTATAATAATAATAAAAATTCAAATATATGTTCTAGACAAATTATTTTATCCAGTCCATAATATTTGTTGATGGGAAATTAATTACATTGAATCATGAGGCGACATTCAACTTTATGCACAATTGATAGTTTCATTTCCCATTTGACGGAATAAAATATGAATATGGTTCATTACCTTATAATTATAACATATTAGTATATGTAAGATATTTATTATTTTGGTAGGTATATTTTTTATAAAAATTATTTTTAAGTGGGAATATAGTTGTACAGGGTGTTTCCTTTTATAAGTCAGTGAGAATAAACACATGTATTTTTTAAAAACAATCAATTTTACACTAGTTTCTATCCCACAAAAAGACTAATAATTATTAATTCAATAAAATCAGGTGATATGTTATAATTTTTCTATAAAATGGGTTTTTTGTTTTAGTTAATTTTTAACCCTTATATTCTTAGTTTAACCCCTGATAAAACCGTTTTTACCCTAACAGTGTAAATAAATTTTCATTTCTTTTAATTTTCATAATGGTAAAAAAATAATTTTAAATAATTTGATAATATTAATTATTTATATTATTAATATTGATTAAATTTTTATAAATTTAATATATACATGTGGTGGAATCAAATTTGAAATTATACATGCAGATGCAATGAAAAACGTGTTTCTAATGAGAAAATTATCATAATTATAGAAGGTTTTAATATCAAAATTTAATATTAAATTGATTAAAATGAGATATATTAGTTAAATTGAAATATTTTTGAACTCATATTAATTCCAACAAATTTTACAATGTAATTTTAAATTTTAAATTATTTAAATGAAAATGTCATTTATAATAAAAATCAATATTTTCATAATTCATCGAAAAATGAATGATTTCATAAAATTAAAACAAAAATCTGATTTTTATATGAATACTTTAAAAATTAAGTTCATGTTTCAAATATATTTTCTAAAATCGGTAAATATAATAATTTTAAATTGTGTGCGCAAAGTGAGACTAAACTATATTTAAAAATAATAATATTTTTTAGAAAATATTTTTTTTTTCTTTTTACTAGTTCATATTTTATTTCTTATAAATTGATAATAATAATTATTAACATTTATTTATTTTTATTCATATTTTCTAGTTTAATGGCTAGTATATGGCGGTATACTTCATTAATGTTTATTGAGACTTGTGGGTTCTTATTCTGTAAGCTATGAAAGAGATCCAATTTATTTAGAAATTAATTATATCATAATGTCTTGGGGTGTTACATTATCAGCTATGATTGATTTTTAATGTCTTATAAACTATAAAACATAATTTAATTTATTTAAAATATTGGGGTTTAACATTATCTGCAGCATCAAAAAAATTGTCCTCACAATTTGAACATGCACTCAAAAATAAATATATTTCTAATTGATATAATAATTTTGAAAAACCCACATAATAAAAATGGTTAAAAATCCCTTTAAAAAAGGAATTAGAACTATTAAATTTCATCTAGAATAATAAATAACCAGGTTTCCAAGTTGGATAAATAGTAGGTAAATGATGATATAGACATAGAAAAAAATATAACACCTAAATAATGATGGAGAGTGATAGAGGTCATTGATCACAAGAGAGTGAATGATCAATAGAAATTTGAGGACCTGAAAACCATAAATATTTTATGATTTAGAAAACTATTGAATTCATTGGATAATAATGTAACATGATAATATTTTTGTTTCAATATCCCTGTCCTAAATTGGAATATTTATTTTACTACTTAAAAATATTAGAAAATATGATTACTTGATATATTTCTATTTTATTATCACAGTTTTATACTTTAGTTTTGATTTGGTCAATTTACACCTTATCTCTTACACTATGAAATAAATATCCAAAAATGATTTTTGTTCTGGAATCGCTAAATTTAACTTTTAATGGATCATATGATCCATAAAAGAGTGACAAGACTATCCTCCTATTTCTAAATATTTTTCAAAACTAATATCATTATCACAAGTTATCCAATTTAAAATATTAATCTCTAAACCTCAATAGTAACACCACTTGTTCACTAATAATATTTATCACAATATTTTTAAATTAAAAAACAACAAAATATTAACTAGGACATCACATATGCAAGTGGTTGGTAATTTACAATTATCATCATTCAGTTGTCAGTTCAAGTGAAAAAAACCATTCTAGATTTGATGAGTTGTCAACTAGTATGTGGGTTTTCCTTTTTCTAAAACCATATTAATATAATTCCTATAATGGTCAAATATTTTTTTGATCTATAATATCTAAAACATCGAAGATAATATAAAATTTAAAGGATACCAAAACCATTAATACTAAGTTTGAAATAATGTTATGGAATTATTCCTCAAATAACCATTTCACATTCAAAACTAATGAGTTGAATAAAAATAAATAATTTCCAAAAATATACTTAATAATGTTATCTACCAAAAAAAATTATCAAAAGGGGTGTTTATGAATTTTAACTAATGATCAACCTTAAACTAATAATCTATGATGGTATCCATAAATCTTAAGTTAAAAAAGACATACGTACTTCTAAAATTTTACACTATCCATAAAAGATACATGATTTTTAAAACATAAATACATTTGGTAAAAAAATAGAAAAACCCTTTTTTTAATACCAACACAGAAATTCTTAAACTGTTTTATTTAAACGTAGGACCTTGTTTGTTCTGGGGGTTAACCTACAGAAGAGGGAATTGAATTGAATAATACTCAGGTTCCTCACATTTAATACAACGAATAATAAATGGATCCCTATGAATAACTTTATTACCTTAGATTATAAAACATAGTTTTCATCAGAAATATATTATTTTATTCCCATATTTTACACACATAAAACATTCTCCCATTCATTTAATCCACCATCACAAGTTTCTCTTTCAAAAATTATTTTAGTTGTAAATCAAGTCTTTCTTATCCATTGTCTCCACCACTCCAAATCGTAGTAAATATTATCCTTTAGTTTTTTGGTGATCCAAAGAGTTTGTTAATGTATAAGATATTAATCATATTTCGGTATAACCAATTAAGAATAATCCAGATATCTTTTACTTATGTTATCATCCTATTTAGTTTCATATAGCCACCATATTTTCCTTCATGGTAAATATTAAGAGGATTTCTTAGGGTTACAGACATTAAATATAAGAATCATAGTGTGTGAAATAATAATCATAGAGTGAAAACCGTATATTCATTCATAGGATGTCAAAATTATGACACCTTATTTTTAATCTAAGACACCTTATTTTTAACATAGGTAATTGATTTTCATCATCTATTGAAATCATTCATAATTTTTTTTAATGAAAATGTAAATTATCAAATGAATATACCCTGGGAGTTTCCAACTAGGTGTAGAGTAAGCCTCATTGTCATGTACCAAGAAATAGTTGAGTTAAGCTCAATATTTATTTTTTTAGTTATTATCCCTAAGTACATTTATGCTAAAACCATTTATGGTTAGAGTGTCTAGATAGAGATTTATTTATAGTAAAAACAACATAACATATAACTTTCCTAAACATTATAATTTTCTTCTATACTTATCCTCAATGTCTATCATAGGGTTATGTTCCCTAATCTATGGTTCCCTAAATCCATTTCTAGAGGCTTCTACTAAACATTCTCGGATACCAACTATAAATAAACTAGACCCAATAAACTGGATCTTGGGTCTACATTATTACATTTCAATAAGATATAATGATTCACATCCCAATGTATCGTATAGTTTATATGAAAAGACCTAGTGTTTTCCTTCTAATAATTTGAAATATTTCTTTATATATTTTTAGAGTTAGTTGGTGAGATGTTGTGTGATTCTTAGGCCCAGTGTACCCAAAATAAATAAATAAAAATATTATAAATATGTTATATTTCATGAATGACTCTTCGTAAAGATATAATCATTAATCTTAAGTAGAATATAATATTAGAAATATGAGTGCATGGATGAGTCCGGAACACGGTGTTTACCCTAGTCGTGATATAAAATTTGTTAGCACGGTGCATTAAAACTTCTCAATAATTATAAGAACGTTCAGTGAAATAATTAATTATTTTGATATTTAATTGTCTCATTCCTAATGTAGATAAATATTATATAATAATATCACCAAAGTGAATTCTCTAGGGTTAGTAGCATAAATCCAAGGATAATTCCAGAGCTCTCTCTTCCACCTTCATTAGGGAATATCATCGGGTGATTCCCAAACACCGGATCAGAGCAGATATGGATGCAGAAAATGTAATGCCTTATCTTCATATTTGAAGGATGAATTCATCATCATATAATTATCCATAATTGAGGTAGAACTCATAAATTTTTGATTTACACCCTTTTAAAAAAAGTGATCAGATCCACCCTTGTTCATGGACCATCACCAGTTGTGGCATGAGTATTCACCTACGTGTTGGTATTAATTGGATTATTTCAATGTTTTATAACCATAGTATCACCATTCATGGTCTTTGTCCAATAAATTTTGGAGGACAATAATTAATCAATTGTTTTTTATAATTTTTTCCCAAATATTCTTTTAGTTCTTCAACGGATGGACCCCATAGTCCAGGTCTGATATTGCGGGGCGGTACCGAGCCCAATAGGGCCCCCAAAACAGCGATGTATTGAGAAAAAAATTATGAATTGTTGATGTATGGATAGATATTGAATTCTCATAAGGTTTCGAGGAACCTTTCGGTGTTTGGTGTTTAATGAATATAAAGAAGATGATTCAGAACCTGAGGAAACATGTGGGTTCGAATGAACTCAAAAAAGGTCGATTTCTATTGACCGGCGATTGAAAATTCTTGATGTAGTCTAGATAAAAAAAATTTAGGTGCTATTTAGGTGAAATATATGGATAAATGAAGGGAAACAACCATATCGTCCCCATGTATCACTGATATGACTATCTTTGAATGTCCCGACTACACACCATCTTCAAGGATAAACACATATCTTTTAAACCTCTCAGTGATGGTTGATATGGTTTGAGAAAACTCAAGCATTACATAGTGTTTACATACTCCTACACATGGTGTAACACTTCCCTAGGAGGATAGATCATTTGATGGATCACACGGTCGATATCCATGTGTAATTACATAGCTAGATACATGGATGCGTACCATGATAAATAGACACAGGTTCTAGTAAACGGACACTGGGTCAAGTACATAGACACATGATCTAGTACATAGACAACGCCTGTAGAGACATGGCCCTAATCCTGGTTAGTTTTTACATTCCATGTAGTTAGAAACACGAGGGATACTCTTACAGGGGATTTGAATCATGTTGTTGATAGGGACACAGGCCGGTGGTGGAGTGGCATACTATGTATTGTGGGTCCTCTAACACAATTTGTACCTCGTGACTTCTTTTTAAGAAACATAAATGTTCTGTATCTCCTTATTTTGAACTCAGATTGTGGCTTATGAGTAGCGTTTCCTATGTGTTTTTCATATAGAATATGATGGTTTCCACAGTTTTGAATTTTGAAATATGATGTGAAAATTTTTATGATTGGAACTTATTGAGGTATTGCCCGATGACATCAGTTATAAGGTAGGATCACTATAGGCTTCTTCCAAGTGAAACCACACTATGGGATAGGGCACTGGTCATCGGCGATCAGTGGGGAACCCCTTATCACACTTGGGCATGGGTCCATGGCTACTAGTTTGGAACCCACCATCAGCATGGAAGTGGGTCCTCTATTTCTACCATCACTAGAGAAGAAAACATTTTTTATGGTTGTTATTTTTTATTTTTAACATCGGCTTTTTTCCGACGTTATTACAAGAGACGTTATAATCAGAGTTTTTTATGTCGGTTATTTTACAACCGGTGTAAAAAACACAAATATGATGCGCTTTTCATGTCGGTTGATAAAAACCCGATGTGGAAAATGCTTCGGAGGAGTTCTTTATTACGTTAGTTATTTAATAACCAAAGTGATATATAACATTTCACGTTGGTTATTATATAACCAATTCCATAAAGAACTCTTCCAAAGCGGTTATCACATCGGTTATTTTTATAACCGACGTGATAAACCTATCTGCCAAGAGGTTCTCAAGGTCGGTTATATAATAACCTACGTTAAAACATATCTACGATGTCGGTTATTTTATAACCAATGTAAAAGACTATCCATTTCTATTTATTACGTCAGTTATGAAATAAATGACGTAAAAACCATTTCCCATGAAGTTATTACATCGGTTTCCAAATAACTGACGTCATAACAAATACCAATGCATTTTTACAAATAAACCCGAACCACTGCTATGCCCTGCCAAATAACCTGAAACAGAGCAAAAGCTTACCAAAAATAGACCAGAACAGACCAGAACCCCCCCCCCCCCACCCCCCACCCCACCACCACCACACCCCTGGACACCCCCACACCTAAGGACACCCCTACCCCCTGGATAGCCCCCCACACCACTGGACATCCCCACCACCCCTGGACAACCTCCCACACCCCTGCATAACCCCCCCCCCCCCCACCCGCATGTATACCCCCACCCCCTAGACAGTACTCCCGCACCCCTGGATAGCCCTCCCACACCCCTAAAACAGACAAAAAAGTTACCAAAAAAAGACCATAACCCCCTCCCCCCCCCCCCCTCAACCCACTAGAAATCCCCCACCACACCCCTAGACACCCCCACACCACTGGACTATCCCCCACCCCATGGACAGCCCCCAACACCCCTGTACCCCCCCCCCCCTCTTGGACACCCCCCCCCCACACACCCCTGGACTACCCCAACACCCCCTGGACAACCCCCACACCCCTGGAAAACCCCCCAGCCCCCCTGAACACCCTCCCCCCCACACCCATGGACTCCCGCCCACCCTCGGGACTACCCCAAACCTCTTTCACACCCCTGGATAGACCCCACCCCCTAGATAGCCCCCCCACCCATGGAACCCCCCCCCCCCCTCCACACCCTTGGACTGCCCCCCCCACCCTCAGGACTACCCCCACCCTCCTAGACACCCCCCCCCCCCACACCCCTGGACTTCCCCCACCCCCTGGATAGCCCCCACATCCCTGGATAACCCCCCCCCCCCCCCCACACCCCTGGACTTCCCCCACCCACTGGATAGCCCCCACATCCCTGGATAACCCCCCCCCCATCCTAGACACCCCCCCATAGACACTCCTGGACCCCCCACCCCCTGAACAGCCCCCACACCCCGGGACAACCCCCCTCCCCCCACCCTTTTGGACACCCCCACACCCCTGGACTGACCCCACCCCCGATACTACCCCCCACCCTCCTGGACACCCCCTGTACATCCCCCCACATCCCTGGACTGCCCCCCACCTCCTGGATAGCCCCCCACACCCCTAGACAACCCCCACCCTCCTTGACCCCCCCCCCCCCAACACCCCTGGACTCCCCCCCTGGATAGCCCCCCACACCCTTGGACAACCCCCCCCCCCCCCCCACACACACACACACACTCCTGGACACCCCCCCCCCCACACCCCTGGACTACCCCTACCCCTGGGACTTCCCCCACCCTCTTGGACAACCCCCACAACCCTGGACTACCCCCCCCCCCCAACTGGACAGCCCCCACACCCCGGGACCCCCCCACCCTCCTAGACACCCCCCACTACACACCCCTGGACTCCCCTCCCCCCACACCCCTGGACAGCCCCCACCACCTGGACATCCCCCACTCCCATTGACAATCCCCACCCTCCTGCCCCCCCCCCCACACCCTTGGGCTGCCCCCACCCCCTGGACAGCCCCCACATCCCTAGAGAACCCCCCTGGACACCCCCCCCCCCCCCACACACACACACACCCCTGGACTCCCCACCCACCACCCCTTGGACTGTCCCCCACACCCCGTGACATCCCCCTACTCGCCTAGACATCCCTCCCACCCTCCTGGACACCCTCCCACCTCACTGGACATCCCCCACCGTGCCCATGGACACCCCCACCTCAATGGACACCATCATACCAAAACCTGACCAAAACAAGACCAGAACCCCCTGCCCCACTAGACAACCCCCACCATGACCTTGGACACCCCCCCCCCACCCCTTGACTTCCCCCCACCCATGGACAGCTCTTGGATAGCTGGTCTTGGGAGAGGAGGCACCACCATCCCTCAGGGGGCACACTGCTGGAAGGTACTCATCACTCCCACATGTGAAGATTGAGCTCTCAAAATGTTTCACATGTGGGAGTGATGAGTACCTTTCAGCTGCGTTCAGCCCCCCGAGGGATGGCGGTGCCTCCTCTCCCACCCCTTCGACTGCCCCCCCCCCCCCCAATCCCCATGGACACCCTGGACCCCCCCCCCCCCCCCCACTGGACAACCCTCCCACACCCCTAGAAACCCCCCTCACCCCACACCCTTGGAAACCCCTGGATATCCCCCCACTCCCCTGGACAACCCTTCCACCCTCCGAGAAATGCTCCCAACCCCTGTACATCCCCCCCCCACACACACACTCTCTCATGGACACCCAAAATACCCCCCACCCCACCAGACAACCCTCCCACACCCCTGGATACCCCCACACCATTGAACACCCCCACACCCTTGGAACCCCTCCCCCCAAACTAGAATCCATACCAGAAAACCCATCATAAGAAGTCCAAGACAATAAGTAGAGAAAAATTAAACATTCACATATATAACATTCAAAAAATACAATGTAAACTTAAAAAATCAAAATCCAACCTAAATGACTACCAAATACAAAATTGCAATGAAAATATTCAAAATTACATTTTACACTACAATCAACAAAATTTAAATGAAAACTATAAAATAATTTGACCATTCCACTTGTAAGTGTTTGACGTCATGATAACTATAGGTTTGAGGGTCATAAAATAGCTACAAATTAAAAGGATAGTAGTTAACGTGTATAACTAATAAATCAAATAAAATATTTTTACAATGATTAAAAGGAAATATTACCAGATCAAAGTTCACAACTGTCCTAGTTGTTATTATTTCATACATGAATCTTAATATATAATATCCGCATTCGATGTCGCCTTGTTGTTCATGTAAATTATGTTTTAATTATTGTAAATTCAATATATTATTTTTATGTAATAAATAAAAAATTACAAATTATAAATGGATATTTACCTTTATATTTACATATTTGATCTTTTCACTCCTTTTCTTTGTGTTTTTTCGAAAGTAGACCCATACCCTGTTAGAAAATAATAGGAATGGGATAAATTTAAAATTCATTATAATATATAGAACTATTGAGAAATAGAAACTTACTTTTCCAAAATTTTCTTAAAAATTTTCCGCACATCACCATGGACAGAGAATATCCAATAAAGTGTCTTATCTCTTGGTAGAAAACCCCTAACATCCAATGATTACTCATAAAAGTAAATTTAAGGTTAGTGGTTTTTTATATTAAAAGATAGGGAACTCTTAGAGAGAGATTTGTTTCATGCCTCTCACAAAAAGGTGTCATCCAACATTGTGTGACTATATTCTGTTCAAGTCTTTCAGCAATATGAAGAATTCTTTGTTCCTCATCCAATGCACATGCTTCAGGGGAAATCAAATGCGTTTCCATAAACTCATATACAGCTGTCTTCTCATTCTTCTTACAAATTTTATAAATAATCCTAATAGAAAATAGACATAAGTATACATTTTTTAATAAATATAATGCAGGGAAAATTTTTTAAGACTTACATGGAAAAAATGTCCACATTGATGTGCAACTTATCTCTAATAACAAGATCCATGATATCAGCTTTCATAATCCCCACAGTTATTGCACATCCACAAATATGAGATTCCATTGGAAACTAATAATGATCCGCCAACAAATTTGAATATCTTGAAAATCTATCAAAACTACTAGAATCTATATCTGATGTCATAGCCATTTGTCTTTTTTTTGTCTATATAGTATTTATTTACCTTTAAATTATTCATGTAAAAATAAATAGAAAAATATATTATCTTTCAAATGATAAAAAAACTTTAATAAAAAAATAAAATAGAAGATATAACATACATAACTCTATGGTAATGAGTCGAAGAAGACTGGATGACAAAATTAAAAAATGGTTGATACTATGTCCAACTGTGGTCACCTCATCTATAGGTAATGGTACTCAAGCTGATCTATCTATAATATCATGTACAATGACCCTCTGATTCTATACCTCTAATTGATGATGATGAACTTTATCTTCTACACAATATACAAACCCATATGCAACTATATGATGTTGGGGATCTCCAACATACAAATCGTAATAAGTAGGAAGCTACGGTGGAGGAGTAGGATACAAAATGGGGTCTGCGGGCTGAGGTGGGGGAGTGGGAGCTAATGGCGGAGGTGGAGGATAAATAATGGGGTCTGTAGGGGTAGGTTGAGGAGTGGGAGTTGTAGTCTGAAATTGTATTTGCATGTCTGCAAACATAGACTGTACCGATGCTCTAATATTTTCCTCCATCTTTGCATTAATATCATGAACTTTAGCGTCCAAGGATTCTTTTTTTTATAAACACCCACAACGTAAGTATCTGAAGAACGTGGAAACACTTTTCTTACCGATACACCTACTGGATATCCTCATATATGAACATGATGTTCAGGCTTTCCGAATGCTATAGATAAAATATCTTGCCTCCCAGTAGCTGTAAATACACCATGTGAGCTATGCACCTCAAGATAATCCTGTATTAATTAATTAAAATTTCTGTAATGATTGAAATCATATGAAAAAAATAGTTAACTTAAATAAATAAAATAGATACTTTATAATACTCTCAGCTATGATTCTCGAATATTCTGAAAGATATTGCACTTTTTTTCCCATCCAATATCTCTTCAATTTTTCATGTCTAGATAGAGGGGATGGAGGGGCCCCCTCTCCAGATCTTGAAGACTTAGCTCTTAGTTTTTGTAATTTTTCCGCCATCATTTGTTCTTCCATTAATGTATACCCTCCCCAAGAAAAAATTTGAGGGTATACATTTCTAGATTGGATATCTTGATGATATTTCCTTGTTTTCTATAAATTAAGAATAAGAAATCATTAACAAAACAGTAATAAGATCATTTATATAAGAAATCTGATAAAAGATTACATTGCCCTTACCAAAAATGAATCTTTTCTTCTAATTTCAAAAAACTATCTCAATGTGTCTTCATCTATGAAAGGATATATATGACATGGATTGTCATGACTCCTATAACCAAAAATGAAATCAGATGTGAGGGTGGATTTGAAATCCCTCCATCTTCTGGTATCCATCGATAATCATTTCTTCATAACTCCTCCAGTGTTAGGAATATCAAATGTCATCTGATAAAAAAGAGGTTAAACATGTTATATATACTAGAAACATTTAAATAATGGGTAAACAATAGCAAAAGATCTTACCAAAATCTTCTCCCACAACTGAGAGATTATCACTTTGTCCACACTTCTATAGTCATCATACAAAATTCTTACTTATCTCTTACCCTAAGATGATACAAAACTCTTAAAATATTTTGCATTTGGACCTCTAAAAATATCATCCTCATCAAACTCAACAAGTATCCTCTAATCATGCGTACGGTCAAGTGATAATTTTGGTAAATGTGTGCACCCACATTTACCAACTCTTGATCTCTTTGTAGTAATGGGAGCACATGAGGAAGATTGGGGAACATCCATAAGAGAATTTGATTGTTCCTCCCCAGACGTATGAACAATATGCTCATCTCCAGAATCATGTGGTTAATGAATTGATTGATCTGTCATTATCCTTCAAATCAAAAAAACAGACATTAGTTCACAAATAAACAAATTCAAATATTTTAATACTACTGTAATCATAAAATAGAAAATTGTACTAAGTTATGTAATAGTAAACATGGTTAATATGGTAAGCATGTTAAAAAATGGTAAAGATGGTAAAGATGGTAAACATGGTAAACATGGTAAACATGGTAAACCTGGTAAACATGGTAAACATGGTAAAGTAATTGTCAATGAACAAAAATAATAGATATATAATTTATGTAATGGTAAACATGATAAATTAAACTAAGAAAAATTATAACATGGAAAACCTGGTAAACATGGTAAACAGGGTAAAGTAATTGTCACTGAACAAAAACAGTAGATATATAATTAATTTAATGGTAAACATGATAAAGTAAACTAAACATAATTATAACAAACAAAAACTTATACTTATTTTGTTTTAAGACATATTTTTATAAAGAAAAAACATACAACATCTACCATTTTATGAAAATAATAAATGCAAACAAGAAGTAAACAAATGTTACTTGTAATTTTAGGAATGTAAAAATGGATTGTTTGTAACACCCCGACCCTAGTTACCTAGAGTCGGTGCATTATTACATAACATTGGCATGATCACGAGAAAGATCAAGTCACGAAAGACCGATTAGTTTAGTAGCCTTGGAATAACTAGATACATCCATAAATTTTTACATTACATCATAAAAAAAACATCTTGTCTTCATATCCCCTCATACTATCCCTGCAGGTCATTCATAAATTACTTCTTCATAATCCTGGAAAAATAAAACATTAAAAGGGGTGAGCTCAGATGCTCAGTAAGGATAACATTATAGCAGAAGCTTTCATAAATAAGCATAAACACTTAAGGCAATTTATAACTAAAACAAAAGCCTTTTAAACATGAACTTCAGCATAAAATGGAAAAGGTAAAATGAAATAATGCCATTTACTTACTCACATGGATATTCTACTGGTAGAATGATCACATGCGATATCAATAACCACTTTCATAATGATGGAATGCATAATGCCAGACTATCATAACCACATAGCTAAGGCCTCGTGCCAAGACTACAAATAAGATTTTTCCAAGGCCTTGTGCCCAGATACTAGTTTGTCTCATGAGACCTACCGATGCATCGAGGAGCTATAGCGGGCTTCACCCGTCACTTATTAAGTCCAATGCATTCCTCATATGAATAGGTTTAAGCATAAAATAAACATTCGTATTAAAACTATCATACGAAATGTCAATACTTTAACCACAAACCATGAATGGTATAAAAATAGAACATCCACAGTCAAACATAACTCATTTGATACAATATGGAAGATTGTATTGTATCACATTAACCTCAATCATGAATAATGAAGGATCTTGACATAGATGAAAATAATCATCAAAACATTTTGAGGGAAATATCCCCCTTTTCTTGAAATCATTTAAAAGTCACACTATTTGTCAAGAAGCCATTTAAAAATTGATTTTTGAATCAAAGTGTCCCATACCACTTTGAAACTTTTAAAAGGAGTTTTAATTTTAAAACGTTAATGTACATATAAATAAATCCTTAAAACCATTTTTAAAACATGGACATTAATGAGCAAGATATAGAAGAATAAGTCATTAAAACATTTTAAAATGGTATTTTGGTTAGAGGTTCCAACCAAAAGAGACACTTGAATACAAATAATTGTGGTAATCAAAACTTTGTAATATCATGAGAATCAAGGGATTCATGATATACTATGTCAAAGTACATTATATACACCACATAAAAGTGATTTGGTGTATATCAAGAAAGAAGTCTCAATGGAATGTAAATTGAGATGAAATCTCTCATAAAGGTTGTATCCTTAGGTTAAGGATAAATCAACGACATAATTATGTGTGACAAATATAAATACACTAAATATGATTGGATATTCAGTGTAAATCAATCAATGGATATTCACACATATTCTTGTAAAAACAATACCAACGAATTGGATGTTTAACTCAACAAATGGAGAATGAGTTAAAATTACTCTTATCAAATTCATATCAATGACATGAGAATTATCAATGGAGTGATTATGTGTATCAAACTTATATCCACAGGAAGGGGAGTGGAAATTATGACATAATCAAATGAATAGTGATTCCACACATAATCTTGGGGTAATATAATCAATGAAATATGCGTAAAGCCAAATGAGTGGAAATTGAAATTCAAATTCCCTTATCGATTAGGTAACTTACGAAACATACACCCATGAAATAAGTATCATACCCTGATGATGTAAATACCCATAAATTAAAGTATATTACACAATGAATACAATCATGTTCAGTACACATACACCACATGCAATAATTAAGTGGTGAACAATGGAAATCTCACGGAATTGAAAGTGAGATAAGAAAATCCCTTACCATGTTAATCAACTGAGTTGTATTGCCAAAAGTTAATAACCACCAAATGATTTACAGAATAACATGAATATAAAGACAATCATGGAAATATATATCAAATGGCAGTACACAATACACCACTTTCAATAATTTAGTGGCGAACAATGGAAATCTCACGGAATTGAAAGTGAGATAAGAGAATCCCTTACTTTGTAATTTTTCCTTGGTCGATGGTAGGTTTACCTCCTGTATAATGGTGAAATAATTGTTATTGAATAATAAAAGAATAATTTACTTTAATATGATATCATATATGATCTTTTAACATTGATTTGTTAATAATACCTTAGAATTATCGTCATTTCGGGTGTTAACGGGTTCATTTTACTTTATATTCTTTGTTATGTGAGCCATATTCGTTAATAATGGGATGTATATTATTCATATACAGAATGATATAAAGTCCTTAGATACTATTTTTAAATCATCAAATTATAATTATACTTGAATGGATATTATGGACAATGAATCTCATCGCGTTCGTGGAGACGGTAGTCCGCACGTACGCACAAACGCTACTTCCATTTAATTTTTCATTTTAAAAGAATTGAATCCAAATGATACATAGGTATATAATTATTCCAGTATAATATAATATTTTATATATGTTACTTAAGTTCATTAACACCATCCTTTATACGTTCCATGTGTGGTATGAACGAGTCATATCATTTTAAGGGGGCGGTAGTCCGCACTTCCTCAAATGAAATTATCGTATATATATACAACATGAAACGAATAAGGATATGAAATAAAATGGAATTACAGAAGCTTATATATAAAATATATATCATTAATATCATATTTAATTACATTTCCATCATAATGGCCACCATGAGAGGCGGTAAGATGTATTTGAACAATCATCGTTTCGTGAGGCGTTAGTTTTCCATCCACAGAAACATTATGTTCATCATCCATTAGATGGAGTTGTGTGTATGTGTAGTTTTAATCCTTCTTATAAAAACATCCTAGTATATTGTGGATACTGGTGTTGTTACAAAAGAAAGGAAATAAAAAGAGTTTGGGGGTTGGAGAAGCAAAATAAATGAAAATAATTTAAGAGAAATTGTTACCTTTAATTTAGGTAACTCACATTGGTTGGAACCAAAGGACTTCTTGAAATGCTTTCTGCCTAAGGGGAAGCTTCAAGGAGGAGGAGAGGGATGTGGGGAGCTTAGTTGGGCAGAGTTTGGACGAGCCAAGAGGCTTGAGAGGTGTGAGGAATGAGTAGAAGTGGTCTCCATTTATAAGGGAGAAGAGGGGCTCTTTAGGAAAGAGTGAAAGTATTACTTTATAATATAGTTGTATTCGGTTTATAATGGTCCAAAAATCATTTAGGTCTAAGATAAGATGACTCATATTCTAAATAACATCAACCAATAAGAATTGGACAGGTTTTAGATAATATTTTAATCATTATAATCTTATTTATTTAAATGATTTATTAATGAGGTAAACATTGCATCATTATTGTGTCATTAATAATTTAAATTATTTGATGTCTAAAAATTATAAATAAAATATCATTATGTAGGAAATCTTTTTAGCTTTCTAATTAATATTTATAATCTAAAATCAAACATGTATAACCCTATGTAAAAATTGTTCTTCTAAAAGATGTAAGCTTATGCCATTTTTATTTTTATTTTAACGTTATTAATATAAAGTGTCCCTACCACATACAAGTGGCTCCAAGGGGTCCCCAAATTGACCCAAGGATGCTCATGGTCGGGTATGTGTCCACCAATAAGGTTAGGACACGTTTTAGGGTAATTTTTTATTATTATAATATTATTTTTTAACCCTTATTTACCGGATTTACCCTTAACCATGGTAAATAAAATATTTACCACAGTAATTATTCAAAATGTCTAAAAATAAAAGTTACCTATTTACACAATTTGGACATCCTGATTCCAAATATGGAATCCATTTTTCTAAATTCAAAACACAGAAGTGGAAAAAATTAATTTAAAATTAATTCCCGCTGTCAAAACAAAAAGCGTGTTTTTAAGAGGTAATAACTATCAAAAGATTGACACTTGTTTATGTTCGGTTTAATTGTAAAATTATGTCCAATGACCAAAATTATATTAAATAGTAAAAATATATTCTAAATATACTTTAAACCCACTCAAATTCACAATTTATCACCATTAATTATTTTGATTAAAAAAGTTGTTTTTAATTAAAATTTAGTAATTTTCACTATTCATCAAAATATAAAAGTTATCCGAAAAGTACCAAAATTTCAGCCTAGGCTAATTTCAATATTCCGAATCCAAAAATGAAGTCCATTTTGAAATATAAAATATATATGATTTCAAAAAGTAGGAATTACTATTCACAACGGCTAGTTTAATTAGTTGTGGTGTGTGTTAGAACTCGAGGTTGCGTACAACACACGCTATCGCATTATTCGAAGGGAAACGTACCGTGGAAGCTTGGGGTGTTACATTCTCCCCTCCTTCAATAAATTGCGTCCTCGCAATTTTTAAAATTTTGCTTGGGAATATAATGGAAAGTCCCACATCGGAAAAAGAGTCAATAAAACTATCACTTTAAAAGAAAGAAAGAGAGGTATAAGGGTCATCCAAGATAACCCGTACTAGGATTCCATGTAAGAAAACATGGATATGGATGATAAACTAAGTGTCAAATTCTGATGGAGAGGGATAGAAATCATGATCAGGAGAAAGTTAACAATGATAAAACCACAAACTTGTGTTGGGACAAATGACCATTAGTCTCCTAGTAGGAAAGTAAACGGACAACATTTTTTTAAGTTACATTACATAAGGAAGAGGAATTCATTTATGATATTGACTAAGAAAATTATGAGATATACTTACATTTTATGTAGATTTTCATTCTTTAATAAATTTCCACCACTAACTCAATTTTTTTTAAACGATGAGTATTCAAGAAGACTTAGTCACACTGGAAGAGCTAGAATAAACTTCTATAGAATCACATGATCCATGCAGGATAAACCATATATTTACATTGTCTTTGAAGATTAATCAAAACCAAAATGGTTAGTGAATGATCTAATGATCCCCCAAAAGGATATTCATTGCACTAATCTTAATTTCTAAAATTAAACCAACAATACCCCAAAGTTAAATAGATACCATTCAATAACCAATTGTCCTTAAAATCCTTTAATATAATCCAAACTAATATTGAAAACCAAAACATAGAAGAATTTGATTATGTAGTCTCCCATGTTACATTGTATCTCCAAATGACATCAAATACTCTTAAAGTCACATACTTAAAAGTAATTAACATTATCACATATTCTCTGTTATAGGTTAATCATTTCCATAAATAACCCAAATCACTATAAATCAACAATAAAAACGTAGATTAAAATCCACCATTACTCTACAAATGAAACCCCATTGTATTCTATTTTCCTTGGGCATATAGTGTTCCCAACAAAGCGAACATCTTCCAAAATAACATTTATCACTTAATCACCAAATCATTTTCCTATACCAAGGGTATTCATTTGATAAGACATAAGAACCCAAATCATCTTATTATTGATCAATAAAATCATTTAACAAAAAAAATAGTCACACTAACCAGGGACTTCACGTAGTCCAGTGGTAGGCGATAAATCCCAATCGCACTTTGGTTGTGGGTTCGATTCCCACAACTTTGTCCGACGCGACGGGTTGTCACACAGTCTACGTGTTGTCCTTTTTCAAAAACTATATTTTATAATATTAACAAAATGAGAGAAATTCCTCAAAATAACATAATTTAACCATAAATGTTATATCATACTTTTCATTTTCATCCCAAATTATAATAACTTATCATTTTCTCAAACCCCAATGATCATATAAAACCAAATGGTTATTTATACCTATCTACAAGAGAAGAGACAATTCTTCCTCAAATATCATTCTCACATGGCAAACTGCGGGGTTACAAATACAAGAGAAAATTATTCAAAAGTAAACCCATCAACAAGTAGTGCTAATTTTTCTCCAACCATTTATTTCCACATAGCTTCTTCCTTGACCAAGAAAATATCCTATAGAATAGGACATTCACTCGGGTAATGGCCAGGTTCCCTACATTTACGGCAAATGACTGTAAATGGACTCTTGGGACCATTTTTATCTTCTTCCATAGTACTCTTCATTTTTCTTCGGCAATTCTTCACTTTATGTCCTTCCTTACCGCACGTAAAACATTTCATTGTCCCATTGAGACACTTTCCTGGGTGTCTCTTTCCACATTTCCTGCATGATGAAAATTGAGGGTTCTTTTCTCCATGGTCTCCATTGCTGGAGCTCTTATCATTTATCACCTTTCTCTTCCTTGTTGAGTCTGGGAGTTGGTTAATATATATGTTGTTGATCATATTTTTGGAAAACTGATTTGGCATAAAGACGATATCTTTTACGCCTATCAACATTCCATTTTGTTTCTCATTGCCACCACCGTTCCCACCTTGTACATCATTCTCAAAGTCACTATGACTTCCTTGGAATCCAGCCATTGACTAAAACCAGAAAGCATTGTGTGAGTAATAGTAGTCGTAAAATCATTTAGGGATTAAAATGTCACCATATTCTCAATTTGAAACATATTAGGATTAACCAAGGTCATTTACTCTCATCTTATGTATATATTACTTAAATTGGTTTGTAAAGAAAATGTAAATTATCCTAAGCATATCCCCCGGGAGTGTCGTAACCAAGAGTGCAGCAAGGCCCGTTGTCGTGCACCAGTTCCCGTTCGAGTCTAGCTCAAATCGGTGTTTTCGGGTTTTATCCCTAGGTACATCTGTGCCAGAGCCGCCTCTACCTGCTCGTATCCAGACAGGGATGTATTGCTCGGAAAACTCACAAAATCTCTACAATACCAAAATTCTAGGAAGTTCTTTTATACTAATCCTCAAAGTTCATCTTAGGTCTACGTGCTCTAATCAGAGTTTATCTAAATCTAGCTTCCAAGGTTTGTACTAAACTTCCTCTGATACCAACTGTAACACCCCGACCCTAGTTACCTAGAGTCGGTGCATTATTACATAACATTGGCATGATCACGAGAAAGATCAAGTCACGAAAGACCGATTAGTTTAGTAGCCTTGGAATAACTAGATACATCCATAAATTTTTACATTACATCATAAAAAAAACATCTTGTCTTCATATCCCCTCATACTATCCCTGCAGGTCATTCATAAATTACTTCTTCATAATCTTGGAAAAATAAAACATTAAAAGGGGTGAGCTCAGATGCTCAGTAAGGATAACATTATAGCAGAAGCTTTCATAAATAAGCATAAACACTTAAGGCAATTTATAACTAAAACAAAAGCCTTTTAAACTTGAACTTCAGCATAAAATGGCAAAGGTAAAATGATATAATGCCATTTACTTACTCACATGGATATTCTACTGGTCGAATGATCACATGAGATATCAATAACCACTTTCATAATGATGGAATGCATAATTCCAGACTATCATAACCACATAGCCAAGGCCTCGTGCCAAGACTAAAAAATAAGATTTTTCCAAGGCCTTGTGCCAAGACACTAGTTTGTCTCATGAGACCTACCGATGCATCGAGGAGCTATAGCGGGCTCCACCCGTCACTTATTAAGTCCAATGCATTCCTCATATGAATAGGTTTAAGCATAAAATAAACATTCGTATTAAAACTAGCATACGAAATGTCAATACTTTAACCACAAACCATGAATGGTATAAAAATAGAACATCCACAGTCAAACATAACTAATTTGATACAATATGGAAGATTTTATTGTATCACATTAACCTCAATCATGAATAATGAAGGATGTTGACATAGATGAAAATAATCATCAAAACATTTTGAGGGAAATATCCCCCTTTTCTTGAAATCATTTAAAAGTCACACTATTTGTCAAGAAGCCATTTAAAAATTGATTTTTGAATCAAAGTGTCCCATACCACTTTGAAACTTTTAAAAGGAGTTTTAATTTTAAAACTTTAATGTCCATATAAATAAATCCTTAAAACCATTTTTAAAACATGGACATTAATGAGCAAGATATAGAAGAATAAGTCTTTAAAACATTTTAAAATGGTATTTTGGTTAGAGGTTCCAACCAAAAGAGACACTTGAATACAAATAATTGTGGTAATCAAAACTTTGTAATATCATGAGAATAAAGGGATTCATGATATACTATGTCAAAGTACATTATATACACCACATAAAAGTGATTTGGTGTATATCAACAAAGAAGTCTCAATGGAATGTAAATTGAGATGAAATCTCTCATAAAGGTTGTATCCTTAGGTTAAGGATAAATCAACGACATAATTATGTGTGACAAATATAAATACACTAAATATGATTGGATATTCAGGGTAAATCAATCAAAGGATATTCACACATATTCTTGTAAAAACAATACCAACGAATTGGATGTTTAACTCAACAAATGGATAATGAGTTAAAATTACTCTTATCAAATTCATATCAATGACATGAGAATTATCAATGGAGTGATTATGTGTATCAAACTTATATCCACAGGAAGGGGAGTGGAAATTATGACATAATCAAATGAATAGTGATTCCACACATAATCTTGGGGTAATATAATCAATGAAATATGCGTAAAGCCAAATGAGTGGAAATTGAAATTCAAATTCCCTTATCGATTAGGTAACTTATGAAACATACACCCATGAAAGAAGTATCATACCCTGATGATGTAAATACCCATAAATTAAAGTATATTACACAATGAATACAATCATGTTCAGTACACATACACCACATGCAATAATTAAGTGGTGAACAATGGAAATATCACGGAATTGAAAGTGAGATAAGAAAATCCCTTACCATGTTAATCAACTGAGTTGTATGGCCAAAAGTTAATAACCACCAAATGATTTATAGAATAACATGAATATAAATACAATCATGGTAATATATATCAAATGGCAGTACACAATACACCACTTTCAATAATTTAGTGGCGAACAATGGAAATCTCACGGAATTGAAAGTGAGATAAGAGAATCCCTTACTTTGTAATTTTTCCTTGGTCGATGGTAGGTTTACCTCCTGTATAATGGTGAAATAATTGTTATTGAATAATAAAAGAATCATTTACTTTAATATGATATCATATATGATCTTTTAACATTGATTTGTTAATAATACCTTAGAATTATCGTCATTTCGGGTGTTAACGGGTTCATTTTACTTTATATTCTTTATTATGTGAGCCATATTCGTTAATAATGGGATGTATATTATTCATATCCAGAATGATATAAAGTCCTTAGATACTATTTTTAAATCATCAAATTATAATTATACTTGAATGGATATGATGGACAACGAATCTCATCGCGTTCGTGGAGACGGTAGTCCGCACGTACGCACGAACGCTACTTCCATTTAATTTTTCATTTTAAACGAATTGAATCCAAATGATACATAGGTATATTATTATTACAGTATAATATAATATTTTATATATGTTACTTAAGTTCATTAACACCATCCTTTATACGTTCCATGTGTGGTATGAACGAGTCATATCATTTTAAGGGGGCGGTAGTCCGCACTTCCTCAAATTAAATTATTGTATGTATATACAACATGAAACGAATAAGGATATGAAATAAAATGGAATTACAGAAGCTTATATATAAAATATATATCATTAATATCATATTTAATTACAGTGCCATCATAATGGCCACCATGAGAGGCAGTAAGATGTATTTGAACAATCATCGTTTCGTGAGGCGTTAGTTTTCCATCCACAGAAACATTATGTTCATCATCCATTAGATGGAGTTGTGTGTATGTGTAGTTTGAATCCTTCTTATAACAACATCCTATATATTGTGGATACTTGTTTTGTTACAAAAGAAAAGAAATAAAAAGAGTTTGGGGTTGGAGAAGCAAAATAAATGAAAATAATTTAAGAGAAATCGTTACCTTTAATTTAGGTAACTCACTTTGGTTGGAACCAAAGGACTTCTTGAAATGCTTTATGCCTAAGGGGAAGCTTCAAGGAGGAGGATAGGGATGTGGGGAGCTTAGTTGGGCAGAGTTTGGACGAGCCAAGTGGCTTGAGAGGTGTGAGGAATGAGTAGAAGTGGTCTCCTTTTATAAGGGAGAAGAGGGGCTCTTTAGGAAAGAGTGAAAGTATTACTTTATAATATAGTTATATTCGGTTTATAATGGTCCAAAAATCATTGAGGTAGAAGATAAGATGACTCATATTCTAAATAACATCAACCAATAAGAATTGGACAGGTTTTAGATAATATTTTAATCATTATAATCTTATTTATTTAAATGATTTATTAATGAGGTAAACATTGCATCATTATTGTGTCATTAATAATTTAAATTATTTGATGTCTAAAAATTATAAATAAAATATCATTATGTAGGAAATCTTTTTATCTTTCTAATTAATATTTATAATCGAAAATCCAACATGTATAACCCTATGTAAAAATTGTTCTTCTAAAAGATGTAAGCTTATGCCATTTTTATGTTTATTTTAACTTTATTAATATAAAGTGTCCCTACCACATACAAGTGGCTCCAAGGGGTCCCCAAATTGACCCAAGGATGCTCATGGTCGGTTATGTGTCCACCAATAAGGTTAGGACACGTTTTAGGGTAATTTTGTATTATTATAATATTATTTTTTAACCCTTATTTACCGGATTTACCCTTAACCATGGTAAATAAAATATTTACCACAGTAATTATTCAAAATGTCTAAAAATAAAAGTTACCTATTTACACAATTTGGACATCCTGATTCCAAATATGGAATCCATTTTTCTAAATTCAAAACACAGAAGTGTCAGAAATTAATTTAAAATTAATTCCCGCTGTCAAAACAAAAAGCGTGTTTTTAAGAGGTAATAACTATCAAAAGATTGAAACTTGTTTATGTTCGGTTTAATTGTAAAATTATGTCCAATGACCAACATTATATTAAATGGTAAAAATATATTCTAAATATAATTTAAAACCACTCAAATTCACAATTTATCACCATTATTTATTTTGATTAAAAAAGTTGTTTTTAATTAAAATTTAGTAATTTTCACTATTCATCAAAATATAAAAGTTATCCGAAAAGTACCAAAATTTCAGCCTAGGCTAATTTCAATATTCCGAATCCAAAAATGAAGTCCATTTTGAAATATAAAATATATATGATTTCAAAAAGTAGGTATTACTATTCACAACGGCTAGTTTAATTAGTTGTGGTGTGTGTTAGAACTCGAGGTTGCGTACAACACACGCTATCGCATTATTCGAAGGGAAACGTACCGTGGAAGCTTGGGGTGTTACATTGTTTTCCCAAATACCTTCGTCTTGATCATTCCTTATGGCAAAAACCATGTCTTCAACATGATCATCATTATGTTCTGTTAATCTTTCCATGGAAGTAGGGATATCACATAAATCAGCATCTTCATGAAGTTCATTCTCACCAACATATTGTTTTTCCCTTGTAAAACAATAGCCCACTCCATATATTATAGATCTACTACATAGGAAAAATTTTTTGCATGTGTTTCCATTATAAAATAATCAACCATGTCTACTAATCTATTTAGATTAACAACTTTCATTCCAAATTCATCGTGTCTGACACTATTGTTACCAATAACCATTTACAGGTAAAAATAAGAACTTTAATTTTAAATTAATCCACCTCCCAAACTTCTTTTATCACTCCATACTATGCACTTGATGCAGAAATTGGGTTTTTGTCCTTAACACTAGAAAAATGAATTGCTTCTGCAAACAAAAATACACCACTATTCTGAACTGCACTTCTGTTGTCCTATGCTTTCGTATGAAATGTTTAGCCATTAATGTCATAACTGGACCATGTTATCACATTTAAACATGAACCACCCACTATCCATTTTAATGTCTCTAATTCATCTGATCTACCAAGAATGATATTTTTAAACCAAGATAAAGATGTTTTGTTGTGCTCATTCAAAATCCACATTTCATTATTCTTTGGATGACATTGTTTCAAATCATTCATATGCAATGTGATATACGGTTGAGCCTCAGCTATGTCATTCAAAATGTATGATTCTAACTTCTTCGTCTCTTCAGATGAAAAATATTTGACTTTCAAGTCACGAATACCCTTTCCCTCATTATTAACTTGTTCATGGCGAGATGGAGGACCACCTATGTGTTGCGCCGCAGCCATGTAGCTCATAAAAAACTCTGCAACCTCCTCATAAATATACATTTAGATAGTGGAGGCTTTAGGTCGATATGGATTCTTAACATACCCCTTCAATATTTTCATATACCTTTCAAAAGAATACATCCAACAAAGATATACAGGTCCACAAAGCATTATTTCTCAAACAAGATGAATCATTAAATGCACCATTATATCAAAATAAAGTTGGAGGAAAATACATTTCCAATTGAAAAAGTATAGAAATTACATCCTTTTAAAAAAATGTTCAAAGCATTTACATCAATCACCTTATTACAAATTGAATTAAAAAATAACACAACTTCATTATAGTCTTTCTGAAACAGATGGGAAATATTCCATGCAATGCAACTGGTAGAAGTTGTTGCATCATGACGTGACAATCATGAAATTTCAAACCTATCAACTTCAAGTCCTTCAATGAGACAATTTTATTTACATTTGAAGAGTAACCTTAAGGCACTTTGATATCATGAAGACACTAAAAAAAGCTAATTTTTTCACTCTTCTATAATGTATGACAATACGGGGGAAGAAATGTTCATCTTCCATTTGGAGTGGGAGCTAACTCCAAACGTATTCCCATTTATAGTAAGTCTAATCTTGCATTCAACCCATATTTTGTCTTTACTTTAATATATAAAATTGTTCCAACCAAACTATCATAGATATTCTTCTCCACGTGCATGACATCAATATTATGTTTAACTTCATGATATCTCAAATACGGTAGATCAAAAAATATTGACCTTTTCTTCCAAATATGTCTATCATTACCATATTTCTTTTTCTTTCCCAATGCCACATCAAGGTTTTTCACCCTCTCAAAATACAGATCAAGGGATAAAGGTTTTGGAGCAATATCAAATTCTTGTGAGCCATTTAATGCCTTTTTTAGCCTTCTATAAGAGTGATCCATAGGAAAAAACTTTTGATGACCCACGTACATTTTTTCCTCCCATGATGAAATTGACAATATGATGTCTGTTGTTCGCAAATTGGACATTCTTTATGCCCTTTTACACTGTATCCAGACAAATTTCCATATGCTGGGATGTCATTTATAGTGAACAAAAGCACTGCATGCAGTTAAAAATATTCCATTTTATAAGAATCATAAACCCTAATACCATCTTCCCATAACATTTTCAAATCATAAATCAACGGTGACAAGAAAACATCAATATCATTGCCAGGTTGCTTCGGACCAGAGATCATTAAACTCAAAATGACATATTTGTGATTCATACAAACTTTAGGAGACAGGTTTTAAATTACCAATAAAACATGCCATGAACTATCTGTGCTACTTAGGGTTAGGTATGGATTCATTCCATCTGTGCACCACCCTAGTCTGAGATTTATAATTTAATTTCCAAATGTAGGATACTGCTCAGCAATTTTCATCCATTCTGGACAATCAACTAGATACATATTTTTCCATCACATAATCGCTCATCAGCATGCTATCTTAACCTTTTTCATCATGTGAATTAGAAAATAAATGTTTGAAATGATGAATTATAGGAAGATATGAAAATACCTATGAATGGATCTTTGTAATCTCTACATCAGCCTGTGATTTTTCTTTCACCTTATTCAGTGATTTCCCACATCTAGCACACTTTGATAGAAATTCATATTCCATCCTATATATCATATAGTTATTCAGATAGGAATGCATTTTCATGTATCCCAATCCCATCGGGCATAATATTTTCCTAGCCTTATAATGTGAATCTGGAAGATCATTATCTTTTGGAAGAATGTCTTTCATCAATTGTAGAAGCTCTGTAAAACTTTTGTAACTCAATACATGTTTCGCCTTCATGTTAATCAATCTTAACACCGCCGAAAAAACAGTAAAATCTGTACAACCATGATATAATGGTTTTTCAGCATCACCATATAGACACACAACTGTTAGTTCTATCTCAATATGTTCTGCTGAAATATTGTGAATCATTTCTTCAATTCTATGAGAGTCACCATCATGCGAATTGTCATCATCGGTGACATTCCGTCTAGTTTCACCATGACAAATCCAAGGGCTATAACTCGGATTAAAACCATGACAAATAAGATGATATATTATCTCTCTATTTCTCAACTTCTTCATATTCAAACATTTTAGGAATGGATAGAAAAAAATGTCACTACTTAGAACATTTTGTTTATAAAATTCCAAAAATGCATCAACACCTTCCTCATATTCATTGATCATTTGATGTGCCATAATCCAACTTCAACTCATTATTACCTCTAACAAATATCAAAATTATACATCTTTTTAATATAAAAGAGAAATATGTTTATATGAAAAAAATCATAATATGAATGTAAATTTTTTTTCAAATATAAATAAAATATATGTGTTTTTAAAAAAATAGGCTTGAATAAGATTTTAAAAAGAAAATATAGTTAGATATAACGGGTTTAAATTTATATTGGATCCTTTCTTCCTAAGGTTCCCAAAGAATACATCCTGGTGCAACTGGATACCAAATTCACCCTTCTGTAAAAAAGAAATATTAAGTATAAATAATAAAATATGTATTCATTCACTACAAATAATTACACATATCCTAACGATTTGAAACCTATGGATAGGCCCCCACCACTCTGGACATCCCCCACCCCATGGACACCACCCCCACCCCTAGACATCACCCCCACCTCCTTGAACACAACCCCCACCCCCTGGACAACCCAACCCCTTGGAAAACACCCCCACCCCCATTGAAACCAACCCCCACCCCCTTGAAAACCACCCCCAACCCCTTGGATAGCCCCTGGACACCACCACCCCCATGGACATTCCCCCACCCCACCCCTCTGGACAGCCCCCCCTCCCCCTGGACCGCCCACCCCTCTAGACAGCCCCCCACCCCACCCCCCTGGACACTGCCCACCCCTCCTAATAACCCTAGAACACACTGATTACTAATAAACCATCAATTTAAAAATGACCAAACATCCCTAATAATATAAGGAATGAAGGAGAAGAAGAAGTGGATGAAGAAGAAGTGGATGAAACAAAGAATAAAGAATAATAACATGGAATAAGTAACGTATTTATGGAAATTCCATGGAATCCAAGAAAACCATGGGGCCTCCAATGGTTGATAGAAAATTATAGAGAATGGAGTAAACCTGGGAATAAAATCAAATTTAAAATAAAAACTCAGATGGAGAAAATCACAGTGAAAATCATATCATCACGGCACAATGGGGCCAAGATAACTACGCATCTTTGAAAACCACAACATGGTCTCCCCCATAACCCATAAATTTCTCATATTCAATGAATGGCCAAAATATATATAACCGAATAGAATCATATTTCAACACCCATCAACTTTTCATAATGCTTGAATCCCTAAAAATCATAGTAGAAACCTCAAACATAGACTGTACCAACCCACTTGGACCCCATCCCCATCACCTTGGACACCACCCCCGTCCCCTTAAACAACACTAATAAATTATATTCTAATATACATGAAACAATACAATCATCAGGTAATAATCTCACAAACTACGGCGCAATTTTCAATCCCAACTGACACATATCCCCCACCCCCTTGGACACCACCCCCACCCCCTTGGACACCACCCCCACCCCCTTGGACATCCCCTGGACACCAACACCCACATGGACAGCCCCCAACCCCCTGGACACCACCCCCCGCTACCTTGGACACCCCCTAAACACCACCACCCCCTTGGACAGACCCCCCCCACCCCACCCCACCCCTAGGGACTTCCCCACCCCCTGGATAGCCCTCCCACACACACACACATCTAGACACCCCCACCCCTACCTCCTACCCCCTTGGACACCCCTTGGACACCCCAACCCTCTAGACACCCCCTGGACACCCCCAACCCACTGGACACCGCACCCCCACCCACCCACCCCCTTGGACAGCCCCTACCCCCCTTCGAACCCCCCCCCCCCCCTGAACCCAACCCCCCCCCCCCCCCCCCCACACACACAAACACCCCTAGACTGCCCCCCCCCCCCTACCCCACCACCACCTTGGACTCCCCCAACCCTCTGGACATGCCCCTAAACCCTATGGACACCCCCCCCCCCCACCACCACGGACACCCTAGACACCCCTCCAACCCTCTGGACAGCCACCCGAACCCTCTAGACACCACCACCCACCCCCTTTGACACCCCCAGGACACCACCACCCCCTTGGACAGCCCCCACCCATCTGGACACCCCCCACCCCCTGGACAACCCCCACACCTCTATACACCCCCCACCCCACCCCCTTGGACACCCCACCCCCACCCCTACCCCCTTGGACACCCCCTAGACACCCCTGACCCTCTAGACAACCCCCTCCCCCCGGACAACCCCCCAAACCCTCTAGACAGGCCCTCCACTCCCTTGGACAACCCCCTCTCCCCACCCACCAACCCACCCCCTTGGATAGCCCCCACTCCTTTCGACCCCCCCCCCCCACCCACACACACACACCCCTGGACTACCCCCCCCCCCCCCCGAACCCTCTGGATAGCCCTTCGAACCCTCTGGAGAGCCCCCCACCCCATGGACACCACCCCACCCCCTTTGACATCACCTACACCCCCTTTGGACACCCCCAACCCCCTTTGGACAGCCCCCGAACCCCCCGGGACACCACCCCCACCCCCTTTGACACCCCCTAGACACCCCCACCCAACTGGACAACCCACCCAACCCCCCTGGACACCCCCAATCACTTGCACAGCCCCCCCCCCCACCCCTTTGAAACCCCATGTACGTGCACACACACAAGACAGGACACACAAAAATTGTAAACATTCATGATATAAATTCCATAGGATTATTTTACTAGAAAAGAATTTATCACAGTATATATGAACATTATGGAACTAACCATGATCTCAAGAACAAAGAAAAATAACATCTCAACAAATTTATTTAGGGAATCGCGGAAAAAAAACTTAAACAGAGTTGTGTGAGGATTACTTGAGTATTGTGAGTTGACCTGATAGATCTGATAATAATAAATATGAAGATTGATGTTGGAAAAATGGGGATGGAGGGCACGACTTTGACCAATAAATTCAAGGTTTTTCGCACGAGAGAGACGAGTCACAGGTCACCCGATCAAAGAAAGTAGAATGACTGAATATGGGTTGTGATAAATCATTTAAAAGATTTATCACGTAAGTAATTTATTAACAGCCATGATAAAATATTTTTTTAATGTTTATAAATTCGGTTATTTAATAACTAAATTAGAACATAATTTATCATGTCTATTATTTTATGACGGACGTGATATATGTCGCTTCATACAGATGTGATAAATTGATAATATTGGCTTTATCATGTAAGTTTTTTATAACCGACGTGGTAAAGCGCCGAGCTTTCCTTTATCATGTCGGTTATTTAATAACCACTGTGATAAAGCACCAAGCTTTCCTTTATCATGTCATTTATAAAATAACCGACGTGATAAACTGCGCCAGATTAAATTTGCACGTCTGTTATACAATAACCGACGTAAAAAGTCTAATCTCTATATATTTTACGTCAGTTATAAAATAACCTACGTAAAATATGGATCTTGATCGATATATCATGTCAGTTATATAGAACCTCCGTGACAAATTCCGATGTGTTAAACGTTTTTTCCACTAGTTTCTCAGAGTAGAACCCCCCTGATGCAGTGTGGGTCCTCAAAGACTAGAGTGGAACCCCACGATGGTACCATGGAACATGTCCTTAAATTCTATGTGAAACCTGTATATTGGATAGGGAGCAGGTATTCGATGAGTATATTGGAACCCCATATCAAACTGAGGCCTAGATCTATGGACTTTATATTGGAAACCCCCATCTTCATGGGTGTGGGTCCTCTACCTTACTGAGTAAAACCCCTATCATCATACGAAGTAGTTCCTCATAATACTGGAGTGGAAACCCCAATATGCATGAGTGTGGGTCCTTTATAGATACTATTAGAGTGTAAAACTTCTTAAATAGAAGGATGTGGTACCTCTACTTCGAGTTTGTGGCCCTTAGGCTGTGAATCATAGTGACGAGGCGTGACTGGACTTGAACAGTTACTTCTAGGAAGAGGTGTGAGATATTGAGCATCATTGATATACTTTTAGAACTTTTGTCTACTCTTATTCTTAGGATGATCTGTGAGATGGATATCCCCTTACTCTCTCATGTGGTCATATTTTTACTAAGCATATATATATATATTTTACTATTTCTATTTCCACACCTTGGATTTGGTTACTCTCCTTCTAAGACATGTGATGACCTGCAGGGTATGTCACGTGATTTCTGTGTCTATTTTCTCATGGGTGGATAAGTCTACTCACCTATAATAGGTGGTGAATACTTGATGGGTAGTTCATATACTATCTTTTTTTTATCCCATTGTGTTTAGTGGTGATTAATTTCACACATAGTTGGGTTGTGTTTTTCTCTTTGATGGTATATTGAATCATTTTTTCTTCATTCCTGTTGTATCTCTTACTACCCCCCCCCCCCTCATCATTCAGGGTTTCCTATTGGGTAAGTATAAACTCGCCCTTGAATGGTATTTTATTGCTTTAGTCATGTCTTATGAAGATTATGGAGAGGTTTACCATGATTATAGTGAAACTTAGGGATACTAGGTGATTTGGACCGCATACAGTGGTTGCATCATGGGATTCAAGAGATGGGCTCTCCTAGTAGTTTAATTTTCTAGTTTTATCTTGTTTGGAAATATTTTTTGTTGGCTGTGTATCTTACCCCTTTTACTTTCATTTTACACAACAATTATTGTTTAAAGTCTATATGTCCATGCATGCGTGGTTTAGTTTGTAGAATTATTACAAATTTTACCCTTTCTATATGCTCTTTTTCAACAAGTTGGATGTTTTTGTGTGTGTACATGTATGTATTCGAAGGCCTACCTATTTTATTTATGACTTTGGTGTTATTACCATGCCCTTAGAAAATAGATATGGTCTTGGGGTAGTTACAGATCAATCCTCGGGATGGGTCAGGTCGTGATAGATTGATATCAGAGGTGGTTCAGTCCTTTGGACATTGTTGAGACTAGTCCCCTTACAGGGATTTTTGTTGGGTTTTTTGAAATAATTTCAGTTTTTCTAGAGTATTACTATTGTTCCAGGGTGTCCAGTGATGGCATGGGTGGCCAATGTATCCATTAACCATGATCCTGACTACCTGTTGTTAACTTGGCATGCTGAGAAATTAGTTGCAAGGAATCTTGGTATATGTATAATATAAGATTGAGTCATTTAATTTCTTTCTTGTGTTATATCCCCATTTTTTGTGATATATATATATATATATATATATAATCTCATCTAGCTATGGAATGTCATGATAAATATTAGGATGCTTCCATGATAAAATCCATCCAAGATATCAACCATGTTTCATGATGATGATCAGATGAGAGAGAAGGCCTTAGTTCATCATCAATTTTGTCACCCTTTTCTTCCAGGTGGATAGGTAGAAGAACGTCTACTGGTTGATCATAATTTCATTCCATTAGAGGAGGATAAATATGTGCATAGTCTTATCATGACAATGAGTGCCAAATCCATATGCCACTAAGGTTCCTTGGTGATCCATATCCTCGGGAATTAGAGGATTTTCTTATGTCATTGGTTTTCATATTATTTCTCATCTATACACTGATGGAAAATGTGGTCACACTATTATCTTTCCTTTTCCATGGAGTAGTAGGGAGTTGGAGGATCCTTCTTACATAGATCTAAAATGAGTCGACACTCTCATGGACCTACTTCCAGTAGTTGTTTTTTGAGTAGTATTACCCCTAATGTTTCTACATAATTAACATTAATGGGATCATATAGATAAAATATAGAGGTTGAAGGTGGATGAGTATGATGTGATGTTCACATAACTTATGTGGTACTCCCATCACACGATCTGGGATGGCTACGTCTGAGCATAGAAGTTTGATCAGGGTATACACAGAGTGATCTAATCCAGAATTGTTCACTTGTGACTCCCCACCAATGTTAGGGTGTTGGAATGATAATTGGTTATTGATATATTTATCTCGGAGGGATTCTATATAGTTGGAGCTAGCAATGGGTTCCACAAAGCTGAGTCGTCTACAGCCGCTAGCAGACATCGGGCACCAGTATCCACACACAATATTCCTCCTAGTGATTTGACTCATGCTTGTGTTAAGGGGTAGAATAGAGGACCTTTATGGGGGAATATTATTCAATTATTATGGGAGTGGTCACATAGAGCAGGACTACCAAACTAGACATGACAAACAGTTCACATAGATAGATAATGAACCACCATGGAAAATGAAGCACTATGATCAGGGATCTCCCAGGAAAGAAAAGTGTGGTACCCTAAGAGGAATAGATCGTAGATGTGTAGGAGGATAAATGGGTGGTGGATGAAGTTATAATATCCTTGCACCACCCCCACCAGGTGGCTCATGTCAATCTCAGAGAGCTAGCAGTTAAGGTCACAGAAAGCTACAATCATTCGATGTTTATGAACCCGCAGTACATGAGATGATTACAGAAATGATCTATGTGTTTTATACTAATTATTCAGTATTATTATATGCATGTTCCATTAATTTAATTATTTTTAAAAAACTTTGGTGAGATTTGGAGCTACCAGTTGAGGCGATTTCCCAATAGCTTCGCCATGAGGTTCTTATACGAGAGGATTCTTCTGTATCTTTTATCTACCCATTGTAAGAACTATTTCTTGGTGAAGAGTGGTTCATGTGGGAAATTTTGGTTAGAAAAATGGAAGACTATGATGTTATCATGTTTATGGAATGGTTTTCCATAGTCTCAACCCATTGTGAGTGCCACCGCAGTTGAATCAGATACCTACACATGGATGAGACAAGATTCTCCTTTTCTGGTGAGAAAGATATCATGGAAGGTTAAGTGGGTTCTCTGAGAAGGAAGATTTATTTGATTACCCATAATTTGTTGAGAATATACCTTAGGGTAGTTGGTTTTTAGGGTATCTAGATTCTTTCAGGTGTGGAGGGCCACATAGACTTCTTTCCTAAGGTCATTAGTGAGACTACCTCTGAGGTGGTAGATAGATTTTTTCATTAACTAGCATTATAGAACTGATTGAATATCTTCTATGGAATATTGGATGGCCCCTATCAAGCTTCAGGAGCTATGGTCTCTATTGGAGGACCATCGAGGGAAAGGTTTCATTATATCCATTGTGTCCTCTTAGATATTTTATAAGTAATTCATGAAAATGGAATATGGGATCTTGCAGCTTTCATGGATTATCATCACCTAAACACGGCCAAGACAAAAAAAAGGCCCATATAGAGGATTGGAGAACTCTTTGAGTTGTTGTTAGGCATGAGACAGTTCTGAAATATTTATCATTGGTCTAACTATTCCCAGTTTATTGTTCAAAGGATGATATTCCAAATATGAGATTCTGATGTCACTATAGACATTATGTGTTCCTAGTGATTCCCTTTCGTGTGATGAAATCCCCCACCATGTTTGTAAATTTTATGAACTAGATTTTCTAATTGTACATTGACCAGTTTGTGTTCATCTTCATTGATGAAATTTTTTTCTAATTTGCATTAGAGGGGGAGCATGATAATCACTTTAGAATGGTCAAAGGTCTTCTTTGAGAGAATTAGTTTTATAGGAAACTCTAAAAGTTCCATTTATGGATACCTGTGGTTTTATTTTTAGGGGAATTGTATTTCAAATCATTGTTTAATGATGGATTTTTCTAAGATCAAGGAAGTGTTGGCTTGGGAGCCACCAAAGAGCGTGTCAGCGGTGTAGATCGTTCTTTGTTTGGCGAGGTACTACTGGAGGTTTTTTGAATAATTCAATAGAATCAGAGCCCCATTGACCACCTTGAAGTGTAAAAGGGTAGTTCGTTACATAGGATGAGTAGTTCTAGATGGACTTTTAGGAGTTGAGGTTGAGGCTGATGAGTTCCCCAGTGTTGAGAATACCATATGAGGGTGTTGAGTTCATAGTGTATTGCAATACCTCAAGGGATTGACTTGGATATGTGTTGATGAAGTAGTAGGTAGTCATTGTATATGGTTCAAGGTAGGTGAGAACTCATGATCAGAATTATGTGACACAAATCTTATAGCTGGAATTAGTAGTCTTCACCTAGAGGATGAGGAGGCACTACCTTCTTGGGGTGCACATTGTGGTTTACTCAGACCACAAGAGTCTCTGGATTTTCTTTACGTAAGGAGACATGAACCTGACATAATGATGCTAGTTTTATTTTTTATAGGACTATGAAATTGATATATTCTATACACCATGGAAGGGAATCATTTTGGATATTACTTTAGTAGGAAGTTCTAGGCTCACTTAATGCAGGAGGCTTCGAAGAAGTTGGCTTCCCTATAGTTGACCCTGATAGGGGAGGGTATAAATTTTCTATAGTTGATGGTGTTAAATCCTATACTTATTGAGCATTGGAGAGTCCGAGTTGGGACACATCAACTGTGATGTCTTACATGATCAAATATAGATATGTGACTCACCATATGGATATTCTAAAATAGGGAATCACATGATCCTTTTCCAAAAATGAATGCTAGTCCCAGTCACATTATAGGAGGAGGTGATGTGAGTGTTCCACACTTATCCTGTAATTGTACATCATGGTGTGGGGAATATGCAAAAATACCTTAAGAATTAGTTTTGGTGGACTATCATGGGACAAAACATAGCTGTGTTCATCTCTCGGTGCCTCACCTTCTTGAAGGTGAATGAAAACCACCAGGTTTTGGATGGTTTTTTGCATCTCCTTGAAATCCTAGAGGGGGAATTGGGGATATCAATTTAAATTTTCATAGGTATTCTGCACACATATAAGTTCCATGTCACCATATAGTTGATAGTTTATCGAGTCATGATGTCATCACACTTTCTAGCTATCATGGAGCAGAGTATGTTAGAGTGTTTGGGTAAGCTACACGTATGAGAGATCATTTTCCTTTATGGGGTGCCCTTGAATACTGTTTCTAATCGTGATATTTGTTCTACGTCATTATTGGGTATATTATTGCAAGATACATTCAAGACCCAAATGAGGATGATTATAGCCATTCACCCATAGACTATTTGGAAGACCGAGCACACTATCCAATTTTTGGAGTATATATTGAGGGCTTGTGTGTTAGACATTGGTCGGAAATAGGAGGGTCACCAAACCTTGGTATAGTTTGCATAAAACAACAACTATCACTCAACCATCATCACTGCACATTTTGAGTCCATTTACTGGAGACCCTGCAGATCATCCTTATGCTGGATAGAGATTGGTGAGACATCACTTGTGGGCATAGAGATGTTGCATGTGATAATGGAGAAAGTCCATATCATCTATGAGAATATGAGGATAGCCTAGATTATACATAAATCTTACATATATCAGCACCATCATCCTTTAGAGTTCAATAAGGGAGACTCTATCATCTGAAGAGTCTCACTGCGATGAGGGTTGTAGAGGTTCATATAGGGATGAAATATATCCTTGAGGTTCATCGGGTTGTTTGATATCATGGGGAGGTTTGGAGAGGTTTCTTAACACCTCACCCTACCCACATTGTAGGAGTGGGTTTACAATGTCTTCCATGTGTTACAAATGAGGAGATACTTGCATGACCCCATACATATCATTTACTATGGTGAAATGAACATCAATGATGGGAACACCATTGTGGTGCTCCCAGTGGTGATCAAGGTTCAACATTAGAGGACCCTACATGGGAGAACCATCCCCTTGGTCTATGTGTTGTGGAAACCTGGGAACATGTCAAAGAGTTCATGGGAGCATAAGAGAAAAATGTGGGCTGAGTATCTCATGTTTTTTTCTTAGTTTTTATCTTCAAGGATAGTAACCTTGAAAGAGGGAATTATTTTGAGCCTCATATTTTCTATGTATGACTTTAAAATATTTATTTATATATTTCTAGAGATAGGATCTAAGACGACATGTGATTCCAAAGCCTGGTGTACCCTGAATAAATTTTATAAAAATATTAAATATATTTTATAATATGTGTGCCCATATTTTTAATGAAAATTAGATAACACTTAAATGGATGTTTAGACCATAAATCTGAGACTGTGGTTGATTTTGTAACATATTTTTTACCCTAGGTGTAGCAAAAAAAAGGGTCGGCGCAGGGCACTAATACTCCTTATTCATTAGAAATACGTTCAGTGAAATAATTAATTAATTAATTAATTAATTGTTTCATTTATGAGGTAGTGAAATGTTATATAAAAATATTTTTAGTTTAAATCCTCTAGATTTGGACACATATACTATGGGAGAATTACAAAGCTCTATCTTCCTCCTTCATTGGAGAATATCATTGGATGATGAGAAAATGCCAAATCAGAACAAATCAAGGTGTAACAAATTAAATGGCCTCTCTTGGTCATTGGTGGACATGTTCTTCACCAAAAAACAATCCATAATCAAGGTAGGACTCATAAATATTTTTTTAATTCATAGTTATTAAAAATTTCTTATTTTTCTACCCTTATTCTTAAACCTATGCCAATTTTTTCCTGAGCATACGCCTATGTACTAGGTTTAAATTGATTATTTCTTTATTTTATAACCCTAGTATCACTATTAATGATAATTAGACAATAAATATTGGCCAAATATTCTTAAACCATTACTTATGGTTCATTTCATCCTAATATTCTTTTCATTATTCATCAGTTTGACCCTGCGGTCCTAGTTCAACTTTATCAGGTGGTACTGAGCCTGATCGGGCCACAAGAACCAAGACAGATCGAGAAACAAATCATAGATTGATGATGTATAGAAAAATATGGAATCCTCACAAGGTGATACTGATTGTTTCATTGTTTGGAGTAAAAGGAATCAAAGATAGGGGTTTTGGGACTTGCGGTGGTGAGCGGGTTTGCATAAACTCAATCGGAGGCCAATTTCTAGCAAATTGTGGAAAAAAATGCTAGATCTAGTCCAAATCCAAAACCAAATTGATTTTTTTGAGGTCGGTAATATTGATAATGTAATCCAAACAACAAGATCTACTATATGGATCATGGATCTAACTATCTGTGAAAATCTTGACTACAAGTCGTGTTCAATGATGAAGACAAGGCATGTAGCCCCCTCAGAAATAGAGGAAAGGGTTTGAGAAAACATAAGTTTAACACGATATGTAAGTCCTCATACATTCCATATAACCTTTACACTGATGGAAATATCATGTGACGGAACACATGGGTCAGAGTCATGAGGAATTACATTGAAAAATAAATGGCCATGTACCAAGATACACACTCCCAAGGTCTAGCTCATGGACACGGGGGTCTGGTACATGGAAATTGAATATAGAGACCTGAACCCATTCTTGGTTAGTCTGGACACTCCATGTAGTCCACCTACATGGAATCTACCCCTACATGATATATGATCCATCCATCATCCATGGACATGGCCAGGCGGTGGACTGGGACCACACATTTTATGGGTCACCCCACATGTTATGTACCCCTTGACCTATTTTAAGGAAACATCAATATTTGTAGCTCTTTGATTTGAACTCAGATTATTACCTATGAATAGCCTATACTGAGTTTTTTTTCATGTATAACATGATGGTTTAGAGAATTGAAACTTCTGAGATATGATGTGTAATGTTCTGGGAAAAGCACTTATTGAGGTGATATCTGATGATAGTAGTGATTAGGAAGGATCACCAAAGGCATCTTACTAGTGGTACCCCCTTATAGGATATGGCATGCGTCCTCAACGATTGTAGTGGAACCCTATCTCATACTAGGGTTTGGTTCCTCAACTACTATAGTGGAACCCAACATCGACATGGGAACCCATCCTCTATAGCTACCTTCTAAGTGGAACCCCTGACCCACATGGGAGGAGGTCCTTGATGACTATATTGGGACCCCCTTGTCGTACTTGGGAATGGGTCCCCGACTTCTAAGTGGAACCCACTATTAGATAGAATAAGGGTCCTTGATAATCATAGTAGAACCCACTATCACACTAGGACATGTGTCCTCAACATATATAGTGGAACCTACCATTTATATGACCACATATCCTCTACTTTACTGAGTGTTACCCCCTATCAACATAGGGTGCAGGCCGTCATGACACTATAGTCGAACTCCCCATCAGAATGAGAATCGGTCTTCTATGGATACTATCATACTATAACCCCCTTATGTACTAGGGAATGAGTTATCTACTTCAATTATATGGCCCCTTAGTTGTTTATCATAATGAAAATGCGTGGATGGACATGGACGACTGCTTCTGGGAAGATGTGTGGGATGTTAGGCATAATTGATGGACTATTGGAACATTTAGATACTCTTATTCTTGGGATAAGTTGTGAGATTGATATCCCATTACTCTCTCATATGGGATTATTTTGATTGATTATATATATATATATATATATATCCTTCTATATCTTAACCTTGTATTAGATTTCTCTCCTTCCTGGTGGTGAAAATACACACAAGGTATGACCCGATTATTTTTGTGTCAAGATTATCATGGTTGGATGATTCTACACTCCTTAAATAGGTGTATAAGACTCGGTGTGTAGTATATTTACTCATGGTATTTATCCCCTTTTGTTTTTATGAGATTACTTTCACTCTTGGTTGGGTTAAGCAGTTCTCTTTGACTTTATCTTGTATCTTTTGTATTTCATTCCTATTATATCTTGTACTGCTACCCCTTTATCTTTTGGGGTGTTCTACTGGGTATGTATATACTCAACACTTCATGGTGTTTTCCTATATGTGTTGTGTCTTATGTAGACAACACACAGGTTGACTGTGACTACAGAGGAGCATAAGGATATTGGGTGCTTTAGACCACATACAGTGGTTACAACATGGGATTCTGGAGCTGGGCTCTCACACCAGTTTACTTTTCCAGTTTATTTAGGTTGGGATATATTTCTAGTTGGGTGTGTATCTTTCCCCTTTATTTTTAGTTTAAACTACTATACATTTGTACTATCTAGAGGTTTATGCAAGATTGCATTACATTATAGTAGTGTTGAATCATTCACTCTTTACCTCTACACTTTTGTATCGAGATGGATGTGGGTGTTTATAAAGGTACTTAGGAAAAAGACTCCAGTGACAGTTATGCCTTCAGCTCTGGTCTCTAGCCTCTATCCCATAGAGGCATGCTTTTTGTATTTGCAGCTTGAGCTCCACCTCTAGTTGGGTCATGATATAAGTAGAATATGTTAATTATATACATAAATGATTACCATAAAACATTTGAATATACGAATTAAAACTTATTTTCTTAAGAATTTCATTTTCCCCCTTGATAAACATCTCATACCATTAATTGTACACATCATAGATTCCAGGGAAAGGAAACAAAATAAGGGTGAGCTCAAATGATCAGTAAGTGTTATGTAATGTGGAAGCTATCACCGGTAAATTAATAAAAATAAAAATGGAATAACAAATATGGAAAGGTAAATACTTAAAATTACTATCCATTTAATCAACAACTTTTCAATCATGATTAGATAGGGTGTAATCAATATATAAAGGTAAATAACTGAAAACACGTGACATTTAATCAATAAACTAATAATAAAATGCATCTGAAGATAGTATCATATTGAAAACAAGTTGTATAATAATAAGGTATTTACTAATGAAGTAAATTATTATTTATTTAATGTCATTATCTTAGGACTCATAATACATATACTTTTAATATATTTAAAAATTCTATTTAAAACTATTGGTAAAAACCTATCTCATATGTCCTACTAATTTTTCTCATTAAACCTTTTGATACATATAGAGGCTATCTAAAACTAGGACACACACATAACTATTTGTCCAAATAATTTATGATATTTTTAATAATTTTTTTACTTCTTGAATAAATTTTCCTTATCATCAAATATCTATATTGAGTAATGAATACATATTTATCAATATCTCCCCAGTGAATCAAATAATGTTAAAAGTAAATATTGTCAGTAAAAATTGAAACATATTTATGAAATAGTCATATAAATAATAAAATAATAGGTATATTTAATTTAAATTTACTTTCCAATAAAAAATGTTCATAACAAAGTGATTGTTTCAAATCAAACGAAATAATCACAACAGAATGTGAGATTATATAATAATTTTTTTATCTCACAGGTAACATTTAAATTGTAACACATTAGAGAACAGATATGAAATGGAACAATAACAATTATTAATTAATATTTATTCAATTTAAATATATCAATGGGGAATTATATACAAAAAAACTGAATATGTGTATATTAACAAAAACTTCTCAATGAAGTGGAAATTGTGATGAAATCCCTTACCTCACACTTTCTTTTAGTTGAAAACTTATTAATATCATGTATATTGGGTTAAAACATGTTAATAAATTATAAAATATCCATATTAATATTTATAATATCATGTATATTATTTTTATAAAATCTTATCGCCTATTTTTTAATAATATTCCCCTATTGCAATAATTTAATGTGATAGTTGCCTTGTTTTCTCATGCATGTTTTAACATTAAAGTTCTAGTTCTTGAGAATATTATACAATTCCATCATCTACATAATTATAAAAATGTTACAGATTTAATTTTTTTCATTAGATAAAATTTAAATTCATTAATGGAATTTGAACATGGAGAATGAATCACATCGGTTCATGGTGATTGTAGGTCGTACGAACGCACGTGCAACATTATCATTTCCTTAATGGGTTAAATAGTCAGTAATTGGGTGATTTATTATTTTTTAATAATAAATATAATTCCATATATATATATATAATTTATTCCCTAAATTTTTCCTTACTAACATACATGTAAAGAATAAGGGAAAATAATGTTGCTTCATGAAGCAGTAGTTCACCGTACACATGAATGACATTATCATATTTTAAACAGAATAGAAAGTAAAAAGTTATATGTGATTGAAAATTTTAAAAAATAAAATAATATGATAAATATAATATAAATGTGTTAAATATTTCATTGTATCCATCCACTAATGGTGGTGAAGGAAAATTAATTTCATCAGTTCACGAGGCGGTGGTCCTCTATACACACGATTGGTGATTTCATTTCCTTATTGAGGGAAGATGAGATGGATATAGTTAATTATATTACTATAATAAAATATAGTTATATTTAATATATTTATGTAACTATAAAATCTATGTTTAATAATATTTTAATGAGTTTGAAGAAGAAACGAGATTAAATTGAACATTTAAGAATGTTGCCTCTAATTTGGAAAACTTCTTTATGTTTGCACCAAAATCCTTACTATGATGTAAAAAAATTAAAAAATGGATCTAATATGATGTTAGGTGAATAAGTAAGTGATTTCAGTAGGTAATTTCAAACCCAAATTTCTTTTTAAGTGTAAATAGTGGAGGAGAGAGGATGGCTTTTTATAAGTGGGGGAGAGGACACACATGGAAGTTTTGAAAAAAATCTGTTACACCTAGGTTTTTATCATGTTAAAAGACTCCAAACTCATACATTATCAAACCGTTTAAGTTATAAGATCAAAATATATCATAAAAATTTGTTTTTGATAATTTATAGGTCATTTTAAACCATAATCATCTTAGTTTGACCACCAAATAAATATTTTTACTCTAACCGAATAATTAATTTTTAATGGTTTTACTATTAATAACAGACAGAAATTTAGTTGAAGATATTAGAAAATATGAATTATTATGATTCCAAATATGGAATCCATTTTTAAAATTATATTTATAGAAGTGGTGAAATCCAATTTAAAATTATACCCGCCAATGTGAGGAAAAAGTTGGACTCTAAAGAGAAAATTCTAATAAGTATAGAAGGTTTTATTAACAAATTTTAATATGAAATTGATTATAATGACCTAATTAGGTTAAATTTTAATATATTTGAATTAATTTTATGTAAAAACTTGTTTATAATATAATTTTACGTTGTAAATTATTTAAACGAAAATAAGGTTTACAATAAATATTAGTATTTTCAACTATTCATCGAAATATAAAGCAATTTATAAAAAAAATAACCCTAACATAATTTTGATAAGATTATTTCAGAAAATAAGTTCATTTTATCAAATAAATATTCAAAAATTGATTGAAATTAACTTTCAATTATTTTCACAAGGAACGAATAAATAATTATTTAGAAAAATATGGTTTCTCATAAAACATTAATTTTTATTTTAAATTTTTCATATTTTATTTATATAATATAGATAAACCCATTTTTCATGATTCAGTTAGTACTATTCATATCTACTAATTTAGAATCTCAGTTATAATGTTATACTATATTATAGTTCATTTCAACTCGAGGTTGTGTGTTTTGCAAGCTGTTGAGAATAACAAATTTATTTGAAAAATAAATATATCATAAACTCACAGGGTGTTAATTTATCATATAAGTTCGGTTTTGAATGTCATATATGCTATAAAACCTAAATTTATTATTTTAAAATCTCAAGGTGTTACAAACAAATTATGGTATGAAGCCTTCATGTTTATCTTAATATTTGTTAGAAATTATTTTAGTGTATTTATCTAATGGAGTTTTCTGTTGGTGTTGAATCCTAAAACTATTATTTATATTTGATAAATTATTTAAAAAATAAATAAATAAATTGAATATGTTATACCATTGAGATTTCTTCCCCCATAAATATCAACATTTTCTCTTCATATTCTATGTTTCTTTTTCAAACTCAAATGTGAGAATGTTGTATGGTGTTAAGATTTTCTATCAACACCCATCATCATGAATATAATTAAACAATTTTTATAACGTTAGTTTGATTATGTTTTCATAAGTTTTCAATGAGGACGTAAAATAATAATTGTTTTGGGCACATAATAGTGATGATGTGATGTGTTTCATATATTGTTTGATGAATAGTTTTATGAAAAATGATTTCATAATGATGGATGGCCACAAATCATCCCAAAAAAGTGTTTATAACACTCCGTTGATGAAAGATTCAACTCATTGTTGATTTTCATCTTGTAATTGAGGTGAAAGTGGAATATAATGTTAGAAAATAAGGATTTCAGGATTGATTAGAATTTCTAACAATATAGAATATAATCTAGAGTCATGCACCATGTAGTAAAACACTTATAATTCATATGTATCATTTAATTCCACAAATGATGGAACCTTAAGAAATATTACAATGTGAATCAGACTTAGAAGTTCTAGGGTTCCATATTATTTTAAATATCACATTAGTTGTGACTTTAGGTCACAATCTATATATCCCAAGAATGATCACTTTGTGGTATTACCATGTATAATCTAAGTCATTAAGCTAGAATCACAAGTTAGTAATCTCCTTCACAAACACCATGTATAGAGTCTACATAATCATGGTATGTGGGGGATATACAGTCCCAATATCCATGTATGACCCAATTGTTGTGTATCTAGAAAAAAAATCTATAAATGATTAATTGAATCATAGAGTAACTTGTGTATACACCATTTAGCTTGAGTAATTCTATATGTCATAAAAATTAAATAAATTTTGTTTAATCTAATGCATGAACTGGATTGAGTGGTGTCAATGAAAAAATATCCCTAAAAAGTGATTTATATGTCGTGTAATCTTTTAAGACACACCATACATAGGATCAAATTTTTTAATCTATTTATCAATCTGTCAGAATGTTAGTTTTGGATGTATGATTATCATAAAGAATATCGTTATACTCATTCTGCTCGTGAAAGGATATCTATAATAAATTTTTGGAAGTTCAATGATCTTATCTCCATATAGATGATTGAATGGTGTGGTTGAGTTATTGGGAGCTGACTTGTGTTTCGAGTACTCTTTCATGTGTTAACGCATAGTCTTCCATGCATGGGTTTTTATACCAACATCGAAGATATACTAGTAAAAATGATCATTCCCCCATATGATATGTCAAGACATTACTCTACTATGTGTTAGGGTGTGGTCCTATATCCATAGATTTATCACTCACTTAGGTTTCAAGAAATTATCCTCCATGTCGTTCGTGTGATCCATTAGTTGATGCACACATACCTTGACATGGTGTGGTCTCCCACAATAATTTAAATTAGTTAAGATGATAATTATGGAAGTATAGTATATTCATGTATTTTGGGTATTATAATATTTCCATAAATATATTTCCTATAAATAAATATAAAATATGATCCTTTTTTTCTACCATCCACTTATATCTTATAGTAGATCTTTCAACATTGGATTTCATAGATATTTTTGATACTCTGGTTATATCTAGTTTCTAATGAAATAAAATTATTCGTTAATTTGATCTAAAAAATATAATAATTTCATTTCATCATGGATTCCTTGAACTAAAGAATATAAAAATATTTTGGGATACTTTATTTTATTCTAATCTCTTGGATTTTTATCTGAACAATTTTCTATCACTATCTTTTTGTTTTTAGGGTGGATTTCTAGGTATATTTATAATCATCCCTTAGAGTAGTTTGTTTCTTAAAAATATTCTATTTGTACATATATTTCCCAAATTTTGAATGGTTCATGTGGAAATAATGCATCATAGTAGATGGTGGTTCATAGTGGGAGAAAATTATAAGAGCAAATCATTGAAATAAACTATATAGAGAGGAAGTGTCTTCCTCTCCCAGATTTTGTTTCACATTGAAGATATATTAATTGTATTTGTATCCCCTATTATGTTTTCTATCTATCCCATTATACATAACATTTTTGGTCTCATGTATAAATTTTATACAGATTAATTCTGTTATATATACATATTAATGGTGTTAAAGTATTTTATGGTGTTTGATGAAGTATTTTTTATCCTCATTGTAATGAGATAAGGACTCATATATATTTTTATTCCTTATAACTACAAGTCTCTAGATTCATCCTTTTTAGAGGATGTATTGTATAGAACTATTATCTTACTACTCGACCAGATGGGGTCCTGATGGGTCAAGTAATATCAGAATAGTATTAGAGTCATTCAAGTCTATGGGTAGGTGTTTGGATATACTTGTCATGTAAGGATTGGGTTGAAAATTTTGGAAGTTATACTTATGGGAGTATTTAGTTTAGTCATCAGACTCAAGAGACAAGTGTAGGTAGGATAAGTAACACATCCATTTATTTGCATTTTGGTTACTTTTTTTTCATCTAATAACTCAATGGAATCATTTAAAAGGTATATGTATTCTATTACATGTATCATTATATTATTAGGGATGATTTTTCATTTACTTTCTATATCAACTCACCCCTATATTCTCTAAGTAAACTATTGTTTCCTCTTATCACGTAAAGGATTCCACCCACAAATAGATATCTTATATTGAAAGACACGTTCAAAAAATATATGTACTTGTTCTCAATCCACTTCTTGCTAATTAGTTTAGTGACAATGTATTTATTTAAGGACTAATTGTGAGGTATATTTTCCCTATTATTAGAGGAAATATCCTTCCATTTATTTTTATATTATCAATTCCCTTAAAAATATAATGGACGTTCTCGTTTACATGAATAGTAATTCCTATATTGAAAACATTCTATCCACAATCAAGTGTTATAGTCCTCATTATATTTTGAGGTGATGCATATCCTCAGATGATAGAGGATTGATTAGAGTCTCAGGATTACATAATATATCTAATTTATACCTCTATATGTTAGATATTGGTTTTTTATTATCCCTTTGTGTTGAAATGAATTATTAAATTATGTTTTAAGGAACTTAAAATTGTTTAATGCTATAATAATATATGTTTAATCTTTTATTTAAGGATTCCAACATGGTGATCTTCTAGATAGGATGGATTCATTGTATTTTTGATTATTTTACAAGTAATAATGTCCATAAATATTATTATGGTTGTTGATAATGTACTCCACTAACCAATACAATATTTATAACTATAAGCATTGGATTTTTGGATTTAACCACCCTACATTAACCATATATTTTAGAGATGTGAAGTGAGAATTTAAAATTTGAAATTTTTAAGAAACTGATGCACTGTGGATTTCAAAATGGGATAGTTCTTCCAATAGAAATCATTTGTGGCTTTATAGATGGATCTTCTCGAGGAATACATATTATAAACTATAATTTTAACTTTTGTAGGTTATAGAGCATTCAAGTAGGCAATGAAAATATGAGATTGGGTGGTAAAGTTATAGATAATGGTAAAAAATTATTTGGATCATATCTTATAACACATTTAGGTAATCCCTTCCATACATCCATTTTTAATGGTCTGGTGTTTCATGGTAATCTGTAAGGGATAACACAAAATAGTAAATAATAGGAATATATTGAGGCATGTTTTTTTTCATTATATAAATATCACGATCATAAATTTTTTCATGATTTATTTACCATTTCTAGTTTTATTATTTGAGAGTTTTTTATTGTCATGTATCTCGAAACTAGAATTTTTAATTAGAGACTCATTCTAATAATGGGAACCTTTTTCTTCTAACTACTTGAATTGTGAGTTATCTCTATGGTAGAGAAGATATTTTTTGGGACTGTAGTTGATCATATACTAGTTTATAGATTTGAATATTGAGCTATTTATTTTATGTTGATGTGGTTACCTTTAGTGGTTTTGAACTATTCAATGATATCCTAGAGAATATTCTATGTTCATCCACATCCATTGATTGATTGTTGTATAAACATTCATTACCAACTACACTAACATTTACTATTATTTGATGAGTAGACTTTCTAAACTTATAGAATTAATTTTTAATTTTTATACCAAATAGAGGAAGGTTTTTTTGAACCATGGTTTTATAAGGTTGTATTTGTTCTAAATTAGTTGTTATTTTGTATTATGGAATAATATAAAATTTTTTGAATTAATTTGTGTAGTTTTATATTTGTTTGGTATCATGGATACTTTTATGGATGTTTTGATCCATCATACAGTCGTTATGTGATGATGTGCATTTTTTATTAATGTTATCTTGGTTTCAAATGTGATATGAATTTGATTTATCAAGTGGTTAGTTGAAAAATGTCTAGTCAGTTGGAACTCAACATTTTTTTAGTTTTGGACATGGTGAAATTTCCATTCACATTATATTGGTTCAAAATGTAGTCAGTTGAAATAATAATGATCTATGGGAATTTAATTTTTTTCTCAATGGATTCTCAAAATATGATCTGTTTAGGAAATAATGAATGGTTGGAACTCAATGGGTGGTTAGTTGGAGTTTATTAAGAAGTCATTTAAGAAATACATGGTAGGTTGTACTTCAATTTCTGGTCATTGGAATAAAGACGGATCAAAAATTATTCTACATGTGGTTAGTTGTCCTAATAGTTTTGTTGAAACAGTCGGTCAAAAACATAGTCGATCCATATTTTTATTTGAGAATAATTTCATTTGGGAATACTTTTGGTTCCACACTTCTATTTTTTGGTAGATTTTCCTGGAGTGGTTCCACATCATGCTGACCTATTTAATTTAAAGCAAAGTTTTTAAAATCAATTAAATTTTGATTTTTGAGGATTTACAAGGGTAATAATGTTCAAGTATCTAGGATGATTTATGATTCAAATGTTTCTTATGGGAAATATTCAAACTGAGAATATATTGTAGATTTGATGAAGTCCTTCATGACATAGAAATCATAGATATTTGGAATGGATAATTGACCAAGATTCAAAGAGATATTCTTATGGTTTTAAAGGAATTTTTGTTTTTTAAAATGAATATAGAAAAATAATTTATTTTGGTTATGATATTTATAGAGGATATGACATAGTAGTTTTATTTTTGATATCATATTAGGGACCCCAGGTACTTATCAATGAAAATATGAGAAATAATCTATGATATGCATCATTTATTAAGGAGTATGAGAATAATAAGATAAACTGGTTTAAATAGTTCATGCACGGTTAGATAAATACAAGGGATATTCTAAATATTGTGTTTTTGAAGAAGGGGTATATGCAAGTAGATCATTGTGACAATATCATCCAAGAATTGATGATTATTTCAAAACATTAATGTAAGAATCCTATCTATTTAATTCCATCTTGTAATTCCATAGATCAAATGGTGTGGGAGATTACAAGAGGAGGTATTTTTCTTGAGATGGATAGTGATATCTTCTCAAAGCCCAGTAATGTAACATCCCGAGCTTCCACGATACGCTTCTCATTGAATAATGCAATAGCCTGCATTGTACTCAACTTCGAGTTCTAAAACACCGCGACTAATCAAAGTAGCCGTTATGAATAGTAATAACCAATTTTTAAAATTATAGAAATTTTATATTTCAAATGGACTTCATTTTGGTATTTGTAATATCGAAATTATCCTAAGTTGAATTTTTTGTAACTTTCTGAGAACTTCCAATTTTTTATGAATAGTGAAAAATACTTAAAACAACTTTTTTAATAAAAATAATTAATTGTGATAAATTATACTATTTAGTGGTTTTAAAGTATAATTAGAACATATTTTTACCATTTTATCCAATGGTGGTCATTAGAATTAACTTAACATTGAAAATGGACATAAACAATTGCCAATCTTTTGATATAAATTGTTTCTTAAAAACACGCTATTTGTTCTGACAGCGGGAATTAATTATAAAATTAATTAATGCAACTTATATGTTTGGAATTTTGTAAAATAGAAATCATTTTTGAATTCGGAATATCAATTATATCTTAGGGTGAAATTTTGGTACTTTTCGGATAACTTTTGTATTTTGATGAATAGTGAAAATTACTAAATTTTAATTAAAAACAACTTTTTTAATCAAAATAATTAATATTGATAAATTATGAATTTGTGTGGTTTTAAAGTATATTTATAATATATTTTTACCATTCAATTTAATGTTTGTCATTGGACATAATTTTACAATTAAACCGAACATAAATAAGTGTCAATCTTTTGATAGTTATTATCTCTTAAAAACACGCTTTTTGTTTTGACAGCGGGAATTAATTTTAAATTAATTTCTGCCACTTCTGTGTTTTGAATTTAGGAAAATGGATTCCATATTTAGAATCAGTATGTTCAAATTGTGTAAATAGGTTACTTTTATTTTTAGACATTTTGAATAATTACTGCGGTAAATATTTTATTTACCATGGTTAAGGGTAAATCCGGTAAATAAGGTTTAAAAAAATAATATTATAATAATACTAAATTACCCTAAAACGTGTCTTAACCCTATTGGTTGATACATGGTCGACCATGGTCATCTTTGGGTCTATTTTGGGACCCCATGGATCCACTTGTAAGTGATAATGACACATTATATTAATAAAAAAAAATAAAAATAAAAATGGCATAAGCTTACATCTTTTAGAAGAACAATTTTTACATAGGGTTATACATGTTGGATTTTCGATTATAAATATTCATTAGAAAGATACAAAGATTTCCTACATAATGATATTTTATTTATAATTTTTAGACATTAAATAATTTATTTTATTTATGACACAACGATGATGCATTAATTACTATAATAGTGAAAAAATAAAATAATTGATATTATAAATACCCAAATAAATATAATATGAAACTTTTAATGAATTAAACTAATTTTCTAGGATAATATGATATATTAGTATTGATTTAATGTCATTTTTTCGAAGTAATCAATCTGTTATGAGTTTCAAAAAAATCAACTATTGAATAGTGTCAAAATTGACATAAAAGAGTTCTTAAAACAAATATTATATTAGTAATTGATATTAAATTCCTAAAAATCTAAGGTTCGGCCAAGAGACTTATATTATGATAGGTTAATCATTAATGGACCACTTGGGGGTCTCTTGGATGTATATAGTAAGTTTATTAACCATATTATATAAAAATACAAAGAGACATTGTAAAAGTGAAAATAATTAACTTAGAGTTAATACTTAAAGATAAGGTTAATATAAGTACCCAAACCTGTCTAAATTCTATTGTATGATTTGTTTTCGACCTATCCCCACCTAATCCTTTGAATAGTAAACTTTGGAGCCTTTGCAAACCGAATATGAATTTATTATAAATTAATATTTCTAGCTTTTCCAAAGGTGCCCCTCACCCCTCTTATAAAAGGGCACTCCTCCTTCTCATTTCCTCACACCTCTCAAGCCACTTGGCTCGTCCAAACTCTGCCCAACTAAGCTCCCCACATCCCTCTCCTCCTCCTTGAAGCTTCCCCTTAGGCAGAAAGCATTTCAAGAAGTCCTTTGGTTCCAACCAAAGTGAGTTACCTAAATTAAAGGTAACGATTTCTCTTAAATTATTTTCATTTATTTTGCTTCTTCAACCCCCAAAATCTTTTTATTTCCTTTCTTTTGTAACAACACCAGTATTTTCAATATACTATGATGTTGTTATAAGAAGTATTCAAACTACACATACACACAACTCCATCTAATGGATGATGAACATAATGTTTCTGTGGATGGCAAACTAACGCCTCACGAAACGATGATTGTTCAAAAACATCTTACCGCCTCTCATGGTGGCCATTATGATGGCACTGTAATTAAATATGATATTAATGATATATATTTTATATATAAGCCTCTGTAATTCCATTTTATTTCATACCATTATTCGTTTCATGTTGTATATACATACGATAATTTCATTTGAGGAAGTGCGGACTACCGCCCCCTTAAAATGATATGACTCGTTCATACCACACATGGAACGTATAAAGGATGGTGTTAATGAATTTAAGTAACATATATAAAATATTATATTATACTGGAATAGTAATATACCTATGTATCATTTGGATTCGATTCATTTAAAATAAAAATTAAATGGAAGTAGCGTTCATGCGTACGTACGGACTACCGTCTCCACGAACGCGATGAGATTCATTCTCCATCGTATCCATTCAAGTATAATTATCATTTAATGATTTAAAAATGATGTTTAAGGACTTGATATCATTCTGGATATGAATAAGATACAACAAACATGACTTATGTAACAAAACATATAAAAGAAAATGAGTCAGTTAAACACCCGAAACGGCGTTAATACTAAGATATTATTATCAAATCAATATTAAAAGATCATATATGATATCATATTAATGTATATGATTCTTTTATAATTTAATAACAATTATTTCACCATTATACAGGAGGTTAACCTACCCCAACCAAGGAAAAGTACAAGGTAAGGGTTATTTCACAATCTCTTCATTATCCGAGGTTGTTTATACGAAATAATCTACTGGGATTTCTTTATCATCCACATCCATGTTTCTTCGAAATGTATTTAAAAACATATTTATTATTTACAAGAATATGGGTTAAAGTCATTTATACCCTTGTTTGACTTTTTATAAGAGGTTTATAAAAGAATCTTTCCGTCGTTTTCAAAACAAGGTCCTTTTTAACCTTTTCGACAGAATTAAGGTAAGAATGTTTTTTAAACTTATACGGCGAGTGCGGTTATTTTCCACCGTTATAAAATCGTCAAATCTTCCCTTACAAGCTTATAAGAACATTTTCAAGAAAATGTTTTATTTTATATGGCTCTTAAATGATTTCAAAAATAGAAAGAGATATTTCTCTAAAAAAGTGTTTTGATTTCATCTATGTCAACATCCTTCATTATTCTTGATTGAGGTCAATATGATACAATACAATCTTCCATATTGTATAGAATGAGTTATGTTTGATTGTGGATGTGCTATTTTTATATCACTCATGGTTTATGTTTAAAGTGTTGACATTTCAGAAGTTATTTTTAATCCGAATGTTTATGTTATATTTCAAACTTTTCTTCAGATGAATGTGCTGAACAAGTATGTTCCGGGTTGGGGACCGGTAAAAGTAAGCCCTCCAGGTTGGGGACTGGTTAAAGTAAGCCCTCCAGGTTGGGGACTGGTTAAATTAAGCCCTCCAGGTTAGGGACTGGTAAAAGTAAGCCCTCCGGTTTGGTCTCCGGTTATTAGAGGTACTCCGGGTTGGTGTCCGGTTATTAGAGGCACTCCGGGTTGGTGTCCGGTTATTAGAGGCACTCCAAGTTGGGTTCCGGTTAGAAGTAACCCCTAGGTCTTGGGATGAGGCCTAGACAAAGAAATTAACGTTTAGCATTATGCATTCCAACATTATGAAAGTGGTTATTGATTTTTTTCATGTGATTATTCGATTAGTAGAATATCAATGTGAATAAGTAAATGGCATTATTTCATTTTATTTATGCCATACCATGTTGAAAGTTCAAGTTTAAAAGGCTTTTGTTTTAATAATGCATTGCCTTAAATGTTTATTCTTATTTATGAAAGTTTCCGCTATATTGTTATCCTTGCTGGGAATTTGAGCTCACCCCTTTTCTATGTTTTATTTTTCCCAGGATGTGAAGAAGTAAGTTATGAATGACCTGCTGGGATTTTATGAGGGGTTAATAGTGTGGATTGTGGAAACATTATGTTGTTGTATTAGTTTTTCATTTATGATGTAATGTAAAACTTATGAATATATCTAGTGTTTCCAAGGCTACTAAACCAATCAGTCTTTCGAGATTTGATCTTTCTTGTGATCATGCCAATGTTATGTAATTAATGCACCAACTCTGGGTAACTGGGGTCGGGGCGTTACAGTTGGTATCAGAGGACGTTTAGTACAAACCTTGGAAGCTAGATTTAGATAAACTCTGATTAGAGCACGTAGACCTAAGATGAACTTTGAGGATTAGTATAGAAGAACTTCCTAGAATTTTGGTATTGTAGAGATTTTGTGAGTTTTCCGAGAAATACATCCCTGTCTGGATACGAGCAGGTAGAGGCGGCTCTGGCACAGATGTACCTAGGGGTAAAACCCGAAAACACCGCTTTGAGCTAGACTCGAACGGGAACTGGTGCACGACAACGGGCCTTGCTGCACTCTTGGTTACGACACTCCCGGGGGATATGCTTAGGATAACTCTCATTTTCTTTACAAATCATTATGAAGGGTTTATGAGTATATACTTCCTCAAAGAAAACATTTTTATGATTATGGATTATATCCATAAATAGTTCAATTTATGTTAAGTGTTTTATAAGCATGGGATTATGTATTTTGATTCATAAACTGATCTAGTTTATGCCATTGTTTAGAAATGGCGCCTAGTGGAAGAAATGGAAACCGTATCAATGCACGAACTCCAAGTAGGGATTGCCCTCCTGCTCAAGATAATTATAGTGGGGCTGGTGATGCAACTGGTGCCGATCAGCTAATCACTATACTAGGACAACTTACTCAGGTTATGAATAATAACCTTACCCGTATGGAGCACCCTGATCCGCAGCGTGGAGGATCAATGTTAGACCGATTCATGAGGCAACAACCACCAACGTTCAATGGGAGTACAAATCCCTTAGTAGCTGAGCAATGGATAAATTCCCTAGAGAAAATATTTCAGGCTTTGGGGAGCAGTGAAAGGGAGAAAGTTATCATGGCAGTTTACCGCCTCACTGGAGATGCTGATCAATGGTGTTCATTGATTCAAAACATGAAGGAAGATGATGAAGTATCAAATATGGAATGGAGGGAGTTCAAAGATCTGTTTTTAGAAAAATACTTCCCTCGCGACCATCGAGCAGATATGGAAAGGCAATTTCTAAGTCTGAGACAGAAGGAGGATGAGAATGTCGCAAAGTATGAGGCTAACTTTACAAGGTTATCAGGGTATGCCGGAGATTATATTCGCAACCCAGGAAGTAAGATTGATCGTTTCTTTGATGGGTTAAAACCATTTCTCCGTCGAGCTTTGGTATCACAATCCTTCTCATCATACGAAGATATTGTCTCGTGTGCTATCAAGACAGAAAAGGAATTCTTTAACTCTTATGACAACAAAGTAAAGCAAGAGAAGAAGGGAACGGTGGAACAAGGGACAGATAAATAGAAAAAGAGAAAGAAGGATTTTCCATTATGTGATAATTGTGGGAAGAATCACCCTGGTACTTGCCTAAAAGGAATGGGAGTTTGTTATAAATGTGGAGAAAAGGGTCACCAGGCTCGTGATTGCAAGGGAAAGAAAGTGGCTATCAAAGTGGAATGCTACAATTGTAGAGAAATGGGTCATTATGCAAATGAATGTCCTAAGCGTCAGGGAAACTTACCTCAGAAAAGTCCAAGGGATCAAGGCCAATCTTATGCTGTGATTACAGTTGAAGTGGAATAATTAATGTATTGGTGCTTTTGGACTCAAGGATTATATTCTGGTTATAAGAATAATGTGATATATATATGGATTGTACTGCAGTACTTGTTTATTTCAGTAAGGTTTTAATATGATGAAGGTAATTATATTTTTAGTATGTGACAATAAGAGAAACTTTACTTCGTTTGGGGAATCTGATAAATTGATTTTGGAATTAAGAAACCTTTTAGAGAAAGTCTGGACAGAGGTATTTTGGATAACTAGAAAGGTTGGAGTGGATTAAGTTGATCTTTGGATAGTATTGTTTAAGGTTAAAAAATTTATGAATATTTTTTTTGGAATATTATAATACTATAGTTTTAGGAAAAGGACAACCTGTAGGGTGGGGCATAACCCGTCGCGTCGGACAAAGTTGCAGGAATCGAACCCACAACCATAGTGCGACAGGCCTTTATTTCCTACCACTAGCCTACAGGGAGTCCCTGTTTATTACAAAATAGTTGTCCTATTCTAAATGGTTTGTGGTAAAAATTTATTAATGAAAGTCTACATGATAAGTAAGTATATTTCCTCACATTCTTAGTAAATCTCTTAAATAATTTCCTCACCTCTATGAAAGGATACTTAAAACAAAAACGTTGTCGATTAACTTTTCCAACTGGGGATTCAATGAATGTTTAACCAATCACAAGTTTGTGATTTTCTTATTGTTAACTTTCTCCTAATCCTGTTTTCTAGAACTCTTCATCAGACCATGCTAGTTTGTTTTTCCTCCATATCCATATTTTCATAGAACCCTAGTATGGGCTATCTCGGATGACCTTTGTACTTCTCTTTCTTTCTTTTAATGTTATATTTTTATTAATCTTATTTCCGATGTGGGTTTTCCACAAAGGTATTTTCTATTTACAACCTTTTATTTTCAAATAAAAATTTCAAATTGCGAGGACGCAATTTATTGAAGGAGGGGAGAATGTAACACCCCGAGCTTCCACGATACGCTTCTCATTGAATAATGCAATAGCCTGCATTGTTCTCAACTTCGAGTTCTAAAACACCGCGACTAATCAAAGTAGCCGTTATGAATAGTAATAACCACTTTTTAAAATTATAGAAATTTTATATTTCAAATGGACTTCATTTTTGTATTTGTAATATCGAAATTATCCTAAGTTGAATTTTTTGTAACTTTCTGAGAACTTCCAATTTTTTATGAATAGTGAAAAATACTTAAAACAACTTTTTTAATAAAAATAATTAATTGTGATAAATTATACTATTTAGTGGTTTTAAAGTATAATTAGAACATATTTTTACCATTTTATCCAATGGTGGTCATTAGAATTAATTTAACATTGAAAATGGACATAAACAATTGCCAATCTTTTGATATAAATTATTTCTTAAAAACACGCTATTTGTTCTGACAGCGGGAATTAATTATAAAATTAATTAATGCAACTTATATGTTTGTAATTTTGTAAAATAGACATCATTTTTGAATTCGGAATATCAATTATAGCTTAGGGTGAAATTTTGGTACTTTTCGGATAACTTTTGTATTTTGATGAATAGTGAAAATTACTAAATTTTAATTAAAAACAACTTTTTTAATCAAAATAATTAATATTGATAAATTATGAATTTGAGTGGTTTTAAAGTATATTTAGAATATATTTTTACCATTCAATTTAATGTTTGTCATTGGACATAATTTTACAATTAAACCGAACATAAATAAGTGTCAATCTTTTGATAGTTATTATCTCTTAAAAACACGCTTTTTGTTTTGACAGCGGGAATTAATTTTAAATTAATTTCTTCCACTTCTGTGTTTTGAATTTAGGAAAATGGATTCCATATTTAGAATCAGGATGTTCAAATTGTGTAAATAGGTAACTTTTATTTTTAGACATTTTGAATAATTACTGCGGTAAATATTTTATTTACCATGGTTAAGGGTAAATCCGGTAAATAAGGGTTAAAAAAATAATATTATAATAATACTAAATTACCCTAAAACGTGTCTTAACCCTATTGGTTGATACATGGTCGACCATGGGCATCTTTGGGTCTATTTTGGGACCCCATGGATCCACTTGTAAGTGATAATGACACATTATATTAATAAAGTTAAAATAAAAATAAAAATGGCATAAGCTTACATCTTTTAGAAGAACAATTTTTACATAGGGTTATACATGTTGGATTTTCGATTATAAATATTAATTAGAAAGATAAAAAGATTTCATACATAATTATATTTTATTTATAATTTTTAGACATTAAATAATTTATTTTATTTATGACACAACGATGATGCAGTAATTACTATAATAGTGAAAAAATAAAATAATTGATATTATAAATACCCAAATAAATATAATATGAAACTTTTAATGAATTAAACTAATTTTCTAGGATAATATGATATATTAGGATTGATTTAATGGCCTTTTTTCGAAGTAATCAATCTGTTATGAGTTTCAAAAAAATCAACTATTGAATAGTGTCAAAATTGACATAAAAGAGTTCTTAAAATAAATATTATATTAGTAATTGATATTAAATTCCTAAAAATCTAAGGTTCGGCCAAGAGACTTATATTATGATAGGTTAATCATTAATGGACCACTTGGGGGTCTCTTGGATGTATATAGTAAGTTTATTAACCATATTATATAAAAATACAAAGAGACATTGTAAAAGTGAAACTAATTAACTTAGAGTTAATACTTAAAGATAAGGTTAATATAAGTACCCAAACCTGTCTAAATTCTATTGGATGAGTTGTTTTCGACCTATCCCCACCTCATCCTTTGAATAGTCAACTTTGGAGCCTTTGTAAACCGAATATGAATTTATTATAAATTAATATTTCTAACTTTTCCAAAGGTGCCCCTCACCCCTCTTATAAAAGGGCACTCCTCCTTCTCATTTCCTCACACCTCTCAAGCCACTTGGCTCGTCCAAACTCTGCCCAACTAAGCTCCCCACATCCCTCTCCTCCTCCTTGAAGCTTCCCCTTAGGCAGAAAGCATTTCAAGAATTCCTTTGGTTCCAACCAAAGTGAGTTACCTAAATTAAAGGTAACGATTTTTCTTAAATTATTTTCATTTATTTTGCTTCTTCAACCCCCAAAATCTTTTTATTTCCTTTATTTTGTAACAACAACAGTATCCTCAATATACTAGGATGTTGTTATAATATGTATTCAAACTACACATACACACAACTCCATCTAATGGATGATGAACATAATGTTTCTGTGGATGGCAAACTAACGCCTCACGAAACGATGATTGTTCAAAAACATCTTACCGCCTCTCATGGTGGCCATTATGATGGCACTGTAATTAAATATGATATTAATGATATATATTTTATATATAAGCCTATGTAATTCCATTTTATTTCATACCATTATTCGTTTCATGTTGTATATACATACGATAATTTCATTTGAGGAAGTGCGGACTACCGCCCCCTTAAAATGATATGACTCGTTCATACCACACATGGAACGTATAAAGGATGGTGTTAATTAATTTAAGTAACATATATAAAATATTATATTATACTGGAATAGTAATATACCTATGTATCATTGGGATTCGATTCTTTTAAAATAAAAATTAAATGGAAGTAGCGTTCATGCGTACGTACGGACTACCGTCTCCACGAACGCGATGAGATTCATTCTCCATCGTATCCATTCAAGTATAATTATCATTTAATGATTTAAAAATGATGTTTAAGGACTTGATATCATTCTGGATATGAATAAGATACAACAAACATGACTTATGTAACAAAACATATAAAAAAAATGAGTCAGTTAAACACCCGAAACGGCGTTAATACTAAGATATTATTATCAAATCAATATTAAAAGATCATATATGATATCATATTAATGTATATGATTCTTGTATAATTTAATAACAATTATTTAACCATTATACAGGAGGTTAACCTACCCCAACCAAGGAAAAGTACAAGGTAAGGGTTATTTCACAATCTCTTCATTATCCGAGGTTGTTTATACGAAATAATCTACTGGGATTTCTTTATCATCCACATCCATGTTTCTTCGAAATGTATTTCAAAACATATTTATTATTTACAAGAATATGGGTTAAAGTCATTTATACCCTTGTTTGAATTTTTATAAGAGGTTTATAAAAGAATCTTTCCGTCGTTTTCAAAACAAGGTCCTTTTTAACCTTTTCGACAGAATTAAGGTAAGAATGTTTTTTAAACTTATACGGCGAGTGCGGTTATTTTCCGCCGTTATAAAATCTTCAAAGCTTCCCTTACAAGCTTATAAGAACATTTTCAAGAAAATGTTTTATTTTTTATGGCTCTTAAATGATTTCAAAAATAGAAAGAGATATTTCTCTAAAAAAGTGTTTTGATTTCATCTATGTCAACATCCTTCATTATTCTTGATTGAGGTCAATATGATACAATACAATCTTCCATATTGTATCGAATGAGTTATGTTTGATTGTAGATGTGCTATTTTTATATCACTCATGGTTTATGTTTAAAGTGTTGACATTTCAGAAGTTATTTTTAATCCGAATGTTTATGTTATATTTCAAACTTTTCTTCAGATGAATGTGCTGAACAAGTATGTTCCGGGTTGGGGACCGGTAAAAGTAAGCCCTCCAGGTTGGGGACTGGTTAAAGTAAGCCCTCCAGGTTGGGGACTGGTTAAATTAAGCCCTCCAGGTTAGGGACTGGTAAAAGTAAGCCCTCCGGTTTGGTCTCCGGTTATTAGAGGTACTCCGGGTTGGTGTCCGGTTATTAGAGGCACTCCGGGTTGGTGTCCGGTTATTAGAGGCACTCCGGGTTGGGTTGCGGTTAGAAGTAACCCCTAGGTCTTGGGATGAGGCCTAGACAAAGAAATTAACGTTTAGAATTATGCATTCCAACATTATGAAAGTGGTTATTGATTTTTTTCATGTGATTATTCGATTAGTAGAATATCAATGTGAATAAGTAAATGGCATTATTTCATTTTATTTATGCCATACCATGTTGAAAGTTCAAGTTTAAAAGGCTTTTGTTTTAATAATGCATTGCCTTAAATGTTTATTCTTATTTATGAAAGTTTCCGCTATATTGTTATCCTTGCTGGGCATTTGAGCTCACCCCTTTTCTATGTTTTATTTTTCCCAGGATGTGAAGAAGTAAGTTATGAATGACCTGCAGGGATTTTATGAGGGGTTAATAGTGTGGATTGTGGAAACATTATGTTTTTGTATTAGTTTTTCATTTTATGATGTAATGTAAAACTTATGAATATATCTAGTGTTTCCAAGGCTACTAAACCAATCGGTCTTTCGAGATTTGATCTTTCTTGTGATCATGCCAATGTTATGTAATAATGCACCAACTCTGGGTAACTGGGGTCGGGGCGTTACAAGTAAAAAACATTTTAATTAGTGAAATGTCTCAAGAACATCAACACAACCTTAATGTGTGCTCCTGTGACTAGACCTTTTGGGAGGAAAAAGAAAAATATCTATATACCAAATTTATTTTACCTCTAACTACCAATATATGTGTATTTAAATATATGAAAGGTCCCTTATACTCTTTTTAACGTGGGAGAATGTTCCAAAAATTCAATATAAAGTGACACCCTAATTCACCCCTCCCTTCCTATGGGGTATCGGGCTATAGTTTAAAAACTTATATCAATTTTATAGCTTTTTTAGAAGGATCTTTCCATAATGATTAATACTCATGTATAATACTATGACTACTAGAAGAATTTATTTTTCAATGGTTGCAATTTTTGGATATTGAAGAACAAGATGAGATCTCGTATTAGGTATCTTGGTTTAGAAGTGTTCACTATAACAATTGATGGGGTGTGTGTCATTGAATCCTTAAGATTATATAAGACTTAAGAATATAAAAATATACTTTATATAGATGGAAATGAAATTAATTCATTGGTTAGTGATTTATTAGATCATATAAATAAATATTTAATTGGTTATTCTATTGAAAAATTAATTTGACACAAATATTCTATATCTATAAAGGGGATGACAAATTGAAAGAATAAAATTTCTAGGGATCCCTAACAGCATTGATTTCCAGAAAATATATCCTAATGAAACTGTCACTGGATTCTTGAATGACATCATGGAATTCATTTGATCCACCATGGTTCTAGGTGATGTCATAAAAGATGTAACTATTATAAAAAAATATCTAGAATACTTTAAATAAATATGAATCCAAATGTGTTAACTCTGGGAGAAATAAATTTATCTGAACATTCCCTTGAATATCTACATAGTAGTCTTATGAATTTTGAGATAGTGATCAATCCTGAGGAAACTAAAAAGTATGAAAATAAAGACAAATACTTTAAATATGGGAAATATTTGAACATAAATTTTGAAAGTAATTAATGAGAAGATATTCATGATGAGTTTCTATCAAATATTCTATGAAATTTCAAAAGAGAATATTGATGTTTTTAAGGTAAGCTAGCATTTTGTTTTTCAGAAGCTGAAAATTTAGAGACATAAAAATTAAGTTTCCAAATAAAATTTATAGTGAATAATATGAAACAAAATATTTTAACAACCCATGAAGGAAATTAACTCCATTATGGGATCTCAAATAGGGAGGTTTTTTTCAAAGGAGTTCTAAATTAGTACTCTTGTATGAAAAAACTAATAGAATGATGAGGTCATCTTAAATGATTGTAAATATAATTTTAATCAAACAAATAAGATTAAAAGAAGAATTTTTTTGAAAAAGATAAATATAGAGAGATGAAATATTGTTATCCAAATGGAGTTTTAGACATCATTCTAGATTTAAAAGGAACAATTAGTGGTTTTGTTGTTGAAAAAAATAAGAATAGTGGTTCCTTATTGAAATATTTTTCTAAATATGTGGATCATCATGTGGCTGAAATATATCTACTTTAAGTAATAATTGAAGAAAAAATAGTCAATACAGATATTGGGGATGTTAATTACCAGAAACAAAGGTCATAGGATAAATTCAAATAGATTGACGATAAGAAAATGTTTCTTAATGATATGGAAAGATAAATTAAATATTTGCAGGAATAAATGGTAACATTAAATATACTTATTGAAATGAATTGAATGTATTTTATCCAAATAAGAAAATACAACCAACAAGATTCTATAGTGCTAAAATTTTAAAAATGGTAAATAAAGAATCAAGTTACATTGATAAAATTTTGGTAGACCAATGACCTTTCTCCATGGGTAAATAAGGTACTGGTTGTGGATAAAAATATTTACCACCTAAAAATACAATTTTTTCAATCAAATGAAAGTTGAAAAGGTTCTGATAATCATTAACGGTATGAGTAAGGAAAAAACTACACCATGGATAGTGATATGTGAAGAGATATTAGTAGAGAATATTTTCACAAATGAATTTCTTGTTTTTTGGATTAATTGGTCACACAATGACATACTACCCTAAAGATATAAGTTATCTAGAAGGTGAATATAATGATAAAAAATATAGAATATTATCACCCTCTTTAAATTCTAAAAGGGTTAATTACTTTTATATTTATTATTTAAACTATTCTAATTTTCATCACAAAAGTATTATTTTTATGAAAAGATAAAATATTAATGTGGAATATATTATAACATAGTGAATGGATTAAGAAAAACATTACTTTGTCCCTATGAAAAACATGTACTCTTTCTATAAAAAATAATTTTAATCTTAAAACTCATTGCATAATTTAGTTAAAGAGTAATTAACACCTATGATATAAATTTATTCCTCATGGAAAGAGAAGAAATTGAATGAAAAGGATAATCGTACATTGTTGTATCTCAGGGCTACCACTAAAGGAAACAAAAGAATCTTGGATTGTGGTTTCTCATCCCATATGAAGGGAAATGTTAATCTTTTAATTAATGTTAAAGAAAATTTGGATGAGACTATATGGTTTGGTCATAATGCATCATGGAAAATATAAAGGTAATAGAATATCTAGACCTACTGAGGATGAATAGAATAAAAAATTCTTACTTTTATATGGTTTAAGGAATAATATCTTGAGTGTGAGTAAACTATGTGACTAGAGCTTTGACGTTACATAGGATAATGAAGGATGATTTATTAAAATAATATTTAGAAGATCAGTCACAAAGTATTTAGAATTGGAGGTGATAACTATCAAGTTTACATCAAGTAAAACATGTGTCTCCTTATAGTCAACAAATAAACATATTTTTCGCATCATAGATAGGTATTTATACGTCAACAAGTTGTGAGTAATCACTCCATGATAAAGGTGGAAACTGATATTCCTAACCATAAGTGTGATAGATAACATACATGTGATGTGTGAATGAGAAGAAAAATGATTCATAATATTTATAAAAATAATAATAAAATGGTGTAAAATATTTTTTTCATTTTGTGTATAAATATGTGTGGTCTTAAGAACATTTTAGAAACATATGGAGAAAGTTATTTTATAATCTCTAATAATGCCTACAACAATATGGAATGTGTCATATTTATGCAAAGAAAATAATAATTTTTTTTATTTCACGATGAGGTATAGGTTTTGAGAAGAATATCAAACTAGGCACACCATCTAGACTTCGAGACCAGATAATGGAATGGATTACAACTCTATTATCTTCAGAAAATATCATGAAAATCATGAAATCAATCATGAGGTATCATAAGTATGAACTTCATTGTATAATGTGATAATTGAATGTGGAAATAGGACGGTCAATATTATATTAATGACTATACTAATTGAACATAATATTCCACATCACATTTGGAAGGAAGAAGTGGAGGGTGTGGTTTACACTCAAAATAAAGATCTTATCAGCCTTGGAGTAAAAAAACATCCTAAGGGATTTGGAATGTAAGAAGACCATATTTTATTTTATTTTTGTTATTTGGAGAAAGTGAAATGTCTTGAAAAATAATGGAAAAAATGAAAAATATGGTGATGAAACATATAAATTCACCTCCTTAGGATACTCAGTAAAAAAATCTTACAACTACCTCAACAAAAGGAGATGTATCATAGTTGATAGCAATGATGTCAGAATAATTTAATAAAAATAAAATAAAAATATTATAGAGTAAATTTTGAATTAATTGAATATATTAAGTGATTAAACGGTGAAAATATAGATGTGGAACATGATTTTCCATGATATATAGATTATAGAGAATAATATGAGTTAGAACCTATTGTTGAAAAACCTGAACCTACATCAAAAAGAATAAATAGGGGATGGAAGTTGATCCATAAAATATTAATAGAGACAAGACCACACATACACAAAAAAACAGGATGAAGAGCATGGAGCATGCATCCATGATATCTATTGCAGAACCAATAATTTTTAAATAAGTTTATAAAGATGACTATTGGGTAGATGTTATGAATTAATAGATGGATTGCATATATGAAACCTAGACTTGATATATTGTGGATATTATTCCTCATTACATTTTTATCAACATAAATTGGGACTTTTGAATTAAATTGAATGAATTCGGGTTGTAATTGAAAATAATGATATATTAATCTATATTGGGTTCACTCAAATCAAGGAAACTAATGTAGAGGAGTCTTTTCCTCTAGTGGGATGACAAGAATCTATCTAATTTTTCAAATAATTTCTTGTAAAAATGGGATATAAATTATTCGTATAGATGATAAAATAATATTCTTTAATGGAATTCTAAAAAAGGATGTCTTCATCGAATAGATTGTGGGATAATTTAATGGATACAATGAACATAAAGTCTATAGGTGGAAGTATAATTTTATTTATTGAAAGAAGAACCATGTTCATATTATTATACACTTTATACATATCTAACGAAACACCAGTTTTTATGAGGTTGAGTATATCACAACTTATGTGAAAAATATGCTAATGAAGATAAATTTATGGTGCTGGGATATGTAGATTACATTATATTTAGTACAAAAAACATCAGTGAATAGAATATTTTTCCAATATGGTGAAATATGAAATTGATATGTTCTTGGTCGGTGATACCACTTACTTTAATAGATTACATATGTATCAAAAGGAATAATATACCTTTATATACAAGGAAAATTATATAAGAGAATCAATTACAAGGTATAGAAGGTACATGTAAAAGCCATTGTAAAGGCCAATTACTATTGAATTCATTCTTGAGAAAAATAAATATAGGAAATTAATAGATCTTAATTTGTATAGAAGAATTATTGGGATCCAATTATATTTTATTGCTACTTCAGCTGAAAAAATATATTTAACCATATTTGTATCCCTATTTCAAAGTGGTATAAAAGAAGAACACATGACTGATGTGAAGATAAAAATAAGATATATAAATATATATAAGGCACACTCACTTTTTGGTTTTTATTTAATGAATAAATTTCATGATCTCTTAGCATTCTTAGAAGTTAACTAGGTAGGTAATGTTTTGGATTGTAAATCTACTAGTGTTAGTGCTTTATTCATTGTCAATAAGTTTATTATATGGATAAGAAACAAAGAAATAGAGTATTTATCTAATAATTGATAAGTAAGAATATATAGTATTCACAAAGGAATAGACTCGGTTTATATCGATGAGAAAATAGTTGAAGGACCTTAGAAAGCTGGTCCAATAGCCTATAGTGTATTATAGTTATAAAAAAATTTCTATTGTGATTATAAATACTCAAGTTTATCACCAACATACTAAGAACATAGTTCTTTGATATCACTTTATCTAATAAATGGTTGGATAATTTGTATTCCAATTATAATTTTTTGGCATTGATCACATGGTAGTTGATATTTTGACAAAACATTTAGCAATCTGGGAATTCAAGAAACATATGATGAAGCTTGGTTCTCAACTACCTCCATCCCATTAAGAATGTTCATCTTCAATTCCCAATATTTATAGTTATTTCATTATCAAATTGAATGGTATTATTTATTTTCATTTTCAATATATATTGTGTAAAAATGAGGGCATATGAGATAAGGTAAGGGCATGGAATGGAAGAAGGGTTTTATCTGAAACTTATCGAGAGAATTGTGTTCATTGATTTATTATCTTGTTTCCTAAACTGATCTATAGATCCTGAATGATTATATGATATATTAATGCATGCATTACATAGGATTCCCTCGCATGATTTCATTTTATTATTGAGGGAGGAGAATTACATGGATCTAAGGCACTAATAGACTCATGAATGAGGATGTCTATGTCAAGGGGAGATTAAGTCTAGAGGATTATTTAGATTATATAATTTTTTATTATGATTGAAAAAAATTCAAAGGAAGATAATACTAGAACCATGTCTTTTAAGAGGTTTTATTTTTTTGTTGATTTTGAGTTCGTATGTGTTGGGGATACACAAGGTAATTATAGAACATATTTCATCAGGTTTAAGGTGTATAGTATCTTAGATACTCATGTATTAATGTATATCCATCATGTAGTCATTCCAATAATTTTTTGGTTTTCAATTCATGTTTGTTTGGTTTTTAATTGTTATCCAATTGGTGTTTATCATGAAATTATTTTATGAGGAGACTCAAATATTTCATATATAAATACTAAGTGTTATAAGATAAATATTCATTACATATCATTATGATATACCCTATAACTATAAAGGTTTAATGTATTCAAAAACCTTGATACATAAATAACTCATACATAATAGTTTTAAATCATCTCGCACATAGTTATTCATAAATATATATCTTTTATACATATCATATATAAATGTTTTCTTCATATTCTATGGAAAGGGAATAATAACAAATGGTGATCTCAGATTATCATAATAGGAAAAAAGGGAGTTATAAATGATCATCTAACAATTACATGTATATAATGGTATGTGAACATGATTTTAACATTGGTAATCATACCCATCAATTCATAGATACCAATCACCGGTCATGAAAAACATTCACAGTTTATAAGACTTGAATATTTATGAAATCATAGAACATGGTCCATGAGAGCATATCATTAGTGTAAGATCATTTAATAAATATTCACATAATATGTGTGTCATAATCATAATCATAAAAATATTTAATCAATGATACCCAATAAGAAATACCTCACAAGTTAAGAATGGCCTCACCACCTATGTACCTATTTCAGGTATGAGATAACCATCCATGTACCCTCTTTAGGTCTTGGGATAACCTTCTATGTACCTTATTTCTGGGATTGGGATAACCTTTTATGTACCTTATTTTGGTATTTGGATAACCTATCATCTACTCGATTTTGGGCTTGGTATAACCTCTCAGGTACCCTTTGAGCCTATAAAATACTGACCTTCACAAAATTCATTGGAGGGATCTAATGGACCCTCCAATCACGTAATCATCATTCATTCACATGTATGACATTTTATCATTAAAAATATTATCATTTCATCATAATTTAAATTGTGAAAAAGAAAATGGTTTTATCATCATTTCATCATCATATCCATAATCCATCCAAAGAAAAGAATATTATGGTACTATATAATCATATCCCCAGTTATGTACAATTAACATTAAATGATGTTATCAATGATGAAAAATTATTTTTAATAGATAAATAGAACATTTCTTAAGAAAAATTAATTTCCCATTTGAATTAAATTATTCTAAATCCAAAAATTTAAGAAATATTAAGTAAAATACTTTCACTAAAATGAACCATGAAAACATGAAAAGGAAAGTTCAAATCACAAAGTGTTCGTGGTGGTGGGAAATTTAATTCTTTTCATGTATGTTAAAAAAATATTCCTGTCATGTTTATTTTATAAAAATCCAAAACTACCATGTCTATAAAATGTATAACCACAGGATATTTTAAAAATAGTTACATATTTTTTGAAATCCTATATGAAATGAAACACAAATATTAGAAGAAAATGTTACACCCTAATACTTTATGATATATTTCTTTTTAAATAAATTCAATCTCTTTGATAGTATATGGAACATGGAACCCTAAATATAATGAATAATAATATAATATTCCATTATAACTCATCCATTAATTTGGATAGTATCAATAAAACATACCTAATTATTAAATTATATTTTTTACACATCTAATAAATAAATTCAATGTTTATATTTTTATTACAAATAAAATATAACATTTGAATGAAAAATAAATGTTTTCAAAACAATTATATTAATTTTAATGTTGTTTAGTCACACTTTGAAAACATAATTTAAAATATAAATTCACCAATTATATACAATTTATTTTAAAAAATTAAAAGAAATCAGAATAGTGATTTTAACATTGGATGCAATTTTCTTATTTCATAGAAAATATTATTTTCTCAATGAGTAGTGAAAAATACCAATTTTTTTAAAAAATTTTGTTAATCATTAATAACATAAGTCCAATTATTATTATATTTTTTATTTAAAATTACCATAATTATTATTTAGTAATATTAACTGAAATTAATTAAATTTAAATCTTATTTATAATATATTTTAGTATAATTTAATTTTTAGGATTTAAAACACCTTTTCTGAAAACTATTTTAAAATGTATAATGTTTATCCACTTTAAATTGTTAAAATTACCCTTAATTAGGAGTTATTTAAATAAAATCTATAGATTATATTTCTATAAATATGAATTTAAATCCATAAAATTGTTTTTTCTTTTTATATAGTTAAAATGGGATCATTTTTCCCTTAAAAAATGTATTTCATGAAAAAACATCATTTCTTCGACACATCTATGGGTCTAACATCAAATTAAAATTTTATACATTAATGAGTTAAATTTCAAAAAATTGATTCCATATTTGGAATCATAATTATTTATATTATCTAATACGGTCAAAATAAATTTTTACCTTACTGAATAATGAAAACAGTAAAAATTAATTATTGTCCTTAAGGGAAAATGGGTTTTCTGAAGGGTTAAACAGAAGAATAAGGGTTAAAAATGACCCAAAACATGTCAAATTACAATTTTATAGTAATATTTAGGTTTTATATATTATAATATTTTTAAATGGTCTTTTTTTAATACTTTTGGAGACCTAAAAACTTGGTTTGAATTTATTCTATTCAAAAATTCCAAGTGTGTCCTCTTCCCCACTTATAAATGGCCACCCCCTCTCCACTCCATTACACAATTACAAAACCCAGGGGTTCATCCAAGAATTTATCAAATCACTTTCCTAATTCCATCACCACATCTTATATTCTTTTTTCCTTTATAAATTCCACCTAGGAAGCCTTTTGGTGCAATTCGAAAAATGTTTTCTGAAAAAGAGGTAACGTCCATAACTGTGTGTTTTATATTATTTCTTCCTCCACATCATTCAAATATTATTGATCCTTGATGGTATAATTGATTTATTATTTTTTATATAATAATTTGTTTATGTTAATTTTATTACCAACAATGTTTTAATCCTCCCTTAAATGGGTAATGAAACCATTGATTGTGTGTACAGTGGACTACTGTCTTGTGAATCGGCAATATTTTTTTGCCTTCACCACATATCACAGATTAATATTATGATGAATAAAGTGATTATTTATGATATTTATGATATATTTATACTTATTTAATTATAATATCATATATACCTTCTTACTTTCCATTACATAGAGAATACAATAACATCTCTATTGTGTACGGCAGGCTACTGCCTCATAAAGATATGTGATTTATTTTTCATTTATGGTTTTAATGGAAGGTAATAAGGAATACTTTAGTATTATCTATGATATTGATCAAATATTAATAATTAATGAAATGAGATATATCATATAATTTCTTAACCTACCATCCATTGAATAAAAGATAACGTCATTCATGTGTTTGTGGACTACCACATTGCGAAGCGATGTGATACGTTTTTCACTAACACATTACATGTAAGGTAATAAATTATAAATTTAATGAATATACGGGATATATATATATATATATTAAATTATATTTATTCTAAAAGTTAATATAAAATACAATTCCTTACCCTTTATACTGTCAAGGAAATGATAACATCGCTAATGTGTATGTATGACCTATTATCACCATGAATCGATGTGATTCAATGTCCATGTTTAAAATTAAAAAAAATTATAAATTTGTATTTAATTAAAAAATTTATTTTAAAAATTAATATATTTATATAGATAATATAATGGTATCATATGTTTAAGATCAGGATCATTCACAATAAAACATGCATGGGAAAATAAGGCATTTAAACCTCGAAACAACAGTGATAATGAAGGATTATTAACAAATGGGTTATAAGATATTATAAAAGGTTCCAAATATGGTATTTTAAATAATAATATGATTCTTTTATAAGTTAATTACCTGTATAAAACCACTATATATAATTTTAGATATTTATCCACTCAAAGGAAGGGCAACGCAATGGGTTTCTTAACTCAAATTCCATTCATTGGGTTACAGGTTTAATTTGTTGTTTATATTACACCAAGATTATGTGTGAAATTAGCATTGATTGATTTTTGGTGTATTTACACTTTTATTTGTGTGGGATAATTTTTTTCAATACATAATCACTTAATTTTTTAACTCTCACATCAATTATCCAAACATTATAATGATTTTCATCTCAAAACTTATTTCTTTCAGACACGTGTTCTTTTATGAACCTTATTTATTTATAATGTTTTATATAATTCCCATTTAAATATTATATCATGAATCCTTTATAATTCAGGATATTTTAATTTAAAATTCATATACATCATCCATTGTAATTATGAATAAAATGTTACCAAATTCGTAAGGGTTTGTGTTTCAATATCATTTTAGTCAGGAAATTTTATGGATAAATTTTCATTATAAGAAATTATCTGATGATTTTCCAATACAAAGTATTAATTTTTTATTTATGGTTATTAATGAAATTTACATATTATAATACCATTTTCTACTCTTGCATAATTAAGATGATGGAGAAAATATTTTTAAAAAAATGTGAATTCATTTATCTCTTTAGTTCAAAACCATTTTTTTTCTTCCTTATACATGTCTTATAAAAATGATTTCAATTTTTTTAAATGTTCTCTTAGGGTTGATAAAATTAAATTTTAATCATGTTTTAATTTTCAATATATTTTTTAAAAGGAATATTTTTTTTCATTTTCCAAATGAAGTAATTTTTGAAATTATTCCAAAAATATCATAAGAATCTTCGTTTTAACGTGTTTATAATGAATCGAATTTTCCATGTTCATAGAAATTATTTTCCATGCAGATTAATTTATATGTTTTTATGTATATTTTAAAATAAAATTATTTCTACAATAATTTGTGAATTTTAGTTTTTCAAAAGTCATTTTCTAGGTGGAATGGTTATTTTTCTCAAAAAAAGTATTAACGATTTTATAGTATATCTATTAATCCATAATAACAACCTTTGAAATATTAAGATCCTAGCATTATAATGAAACTATTAATTTTTATCCATGTTTTTTATTAATGGATATTTCTTTTTGAAATCATGTAATATCATGCGTAAAAGTCTTGGGTAACTATAATTGATATCAGAGGAATATTTTATTTATCCTTTGTAATTCAGATGAGGAAAATTTAGTGATGAACACAGGGATATTTCTAAGTAATAGTATGAGTGTAACGCCCCGACCCCAGTTACCCAGAGTCAGTGCATTATTTTAATACATTGGCATGATTACAAGGAATCAAGTCCTGAAGGACCAATCAGTTTAGCAGTCTTGGAAAAATAGATCACATACATGAATGTTGCATTTTCACTTTAAGAATTACAAAAAAAACAGAAATAATCTTTATGAACACCATTATTCCCTTGGATTAACCCTGCATATCAATGAAATTACACTTCTTGGAATCCTGGGAAAAATAAAACATAGAAAGGGGTGAGCTCAAATGCTCAGTAAGGGTGAGCAATATAGCGAAAACTTTCAAAAATAAGTATAAACATTTAAGGAAATGTTTAAAACTAAAAAAAAGACTTAAACTTTAACTTCAGCATAATATGGAAGAAATAAAATGAAATTATTCCATTTACTTATTCACATGGATATTCTGCTAATTGAATAATCACATGCAATATCACTAACCACTTTCATAATGATGGGATGCATAATGACAGACTATCATAACCACATTACCAAGGCCTCGTGCTAAGACTACAAATAAGATTTTGTCAAGGCCTTGTTCCAAGACACTAGCTTGTCTCATGAGACCTAATGATGCATCGAGGAGCTATAGCGGGCTCCACCCGTCACATATTAAGTCCAATGCATTCCCATATGAAAAGGTTTAAACATAACATATACATTCGTATTAAAAATAGCATACAAAATGTCAATACTTTCTCCATAAACCATGAACGGTATAAAAATAACACATCCACAGTCAAACATATCACAAAACCTTCAATAGAAGTTTTTTATAATAAATCAACTTCAAATGAGCTTAAAATCCATCAAATGATGAGTAAAGATTTTTGAGAGAAATATACTTTTTGTAAAATCATTTAAAAGTAACGCATTTATAAAGGAAGTAATTTTAAAAGAGATTTTTGAATCAAAGTGTCTCATACCACTTTGAAACTTTTTAAAAGAATTATCATTTCAAAACATTCATGTCCATATAAATAAATCCTTAAAAATCATTTTGAAAACATGGACATTAATTGAAAAGATTTAGAAAGATAAATATTTTACACATTTGAAATTTTGATCATGATAAAGAGTACCTTTCAAAATCCTTAAAATATTCATTTTGAAATCATTTTTATGAAAAATGGACATGGATGATAAAAATGTCCCAGTAAATACTTACACATAAACAATCTTGGATAATGATGAGATTGAGGAATTAACCCTTACCAATTTGGTAACTTACGAAACATACAACCCATGAAAGAGGTATCATACAATGAATATGTAAATACACATAAATTAAAGTGTATTACACAAATAATACAATTATGTTCAGTACATATGCCACACAAAAGGTAATAGTGTCAATATGGCATGAATCTCACGGGAATAAGGAGTGAGATGAAAACCCCTTACCTTGCACATTCCTTTAGTCGAGGGTACGTTTAACCTTCTATAAGAAGATCGTAGTTTTTTATTAAATTATACCAGAACCATATTAATATTTATGATATCATACATGATTAATTTATGACTTTATAATACCCATTTAATAATAATTTCCATGTTAAGTTAACATTTCGGGTAATAATCACTTTCTTTATCGTACGTGTTTTAACTTGTCAATCTTAGTTGTATCAATTATATCATGATTTAATTATTTCCAGAATATAAAACAAGATAAATATATCATATATATTTAGAATATAAATATGTATAATAGACATATATATGAAATGGAAAACACCGTTTACGGAGACGGTAGTCCGTACGTACACATAAATGATGTTTCTGTTTTCATATAGTATTGAACGAAAGTAAGTGAATAAGATATATGTAAGTACATAAATACTTATATATATAAATATATATATCTCCATTATCATTATTATTTCATATATTACATAATTTTTAGCAATATATATTTTTATAATCTTCGATGAATGGTGAACATGGAAATGAATCTCATCGCGTCGTGGAGACGGTAATCCGTACATACGCACGAGAGAAAATATCATTCTTTTGATATTAAAATAATATATAATTAGATGTTATATCATATATACAGAATCATTATCATGTTATATTTATTATTTACATTAATTAGATATCATTATTATACCCATCCAAATAATAATTTATTGAATAACAATTACACCATGACGTGGAGACGGTAAGCCGTACGTACGCACGTATGGTGACATGTTATTAAAATGATGGATAGAATAATAAATATGGTTGTACACTATTTATAATAAAGTCATAGTATATATAAGATACTGGAGTTATTATTTTATAATGGTAATAAAAAAGAAATAAGAAGTTGAAGAAGAAAGGAACTTGAAAAAGGGTGGTAAATCATTACCTCTTCTTCGGGTTCTTCCTTTTGATTTGATCAAAAGGGCTCCATAGGTTGGCTTTCTGACAAAAGGAATGCCTCTAGTATTAAGTGAGGTAAGTTGAGATAGTATTTGGTCAGGGGTTGGCCAAACCAAAACGCTTTTAAGGTGTGAATTAAAGAGAAGGATGAGTTCCATTTTATTAGAGGGTTGAGGGGAACATTTGGAAAATCTAGAAATATTATTTTATAATAAATTCATATTCGGTTTATAATGGCTCCAAAGTGGATTATCTAAAGGAAAAGGTGGGGATAGGTCTAAAAACACTCAACCAATAGGATTTAGATAGATTTGGGTTACTATATTAACATTATCTTTAAGTATTAACTCTTAGTTAATTAGTTTCACTTTTACAATGTCTCTTTGTATTTTTATATTATGTGGTTAATAAACTTACTATATACATCCAAGAGACCCCCAAGTGGTCCATTAATGATAGAAATATAATTATATAAGTCTCTTGGACGAAACATAGATTTTTATGAATTTAATATCAATTAATAATATAATATTTGTTTTAAAAACTCTTTTATGTCAAATTTGACACTATTCAATAGTTGATTTTTGTAAAACTCATAACAGAATGATTACTTCTAAAAAAGTTAATTAAATTATTCCTAACATGTCATATTAACCTATAAAATTAGTTTAATTCATAAAAAGTCTCAAATTATATTTATTTGGGTATTTATAATATAAATTAATTTAATTTTTCACCATTATGGTAATTGCTGCATCATCATTGTCTCATAAATAAATTAAATTATTTAATGTCTAAAAATTATAAATAAAATATCATTATGTAGGAAATCGCTTTATATTTTAATGAATATTTATAGTAGAAAATCCAACATAGATATTCCTTTTTGAAAAAATGTTTTCTAAAAGATATATGCTTATGTCTTTTTTGTTTTTATTTTAACTTAATTAAAATAAAGTGTCCCTATCACCTACAAGGGGCTCCATGGGGTCCCAAAATCTACCCAAAGATTCCCATGGTCGCACATGTATCCTCCGATAAGGTTAGGACAGGTTTTAGGGTAATTTAGTATTATTATAATATTATTTTTTAACCCTTATTTACTGGATTTACCCATTAGCCATGGTAAATAAAATATTTACCGAAGTAATTATTCAAAATGTCTAAAAATAAAAGATTCATATTTACACACTTTGGACATCCTGATTCCAAATATGGAATCAATTTTTCCAAATTCAAAACACAAAATTGGTAGAAATTAATTTAAAATTAATTCCCGTTGTCAAAACAAAAAGCGTGTTTTTAAGATATAATAACTATCAAAAGATTGATACTTGTTTATGTTTGGTTTAATTGTGAAATTATGTCCAATGAACAAAATTTTATTAAATGGTAAAATTATATTCTAAATATACTTTAAAACCACTCAAATTCATAATTTATCACTATTAATTATTTTGATTAAATAAATTGTTTTTAATTAAAGTTTGGTAATTATCACTATTCATCAAAATATTAAAGTTCTCCGAAAAGTACCAAAATTTCACCTTAGGATAAATTCGATACTATGAATCCAAAAATGAATTCCTTTTTGAGAGATAAAATTTATAAAATTTTAAAAAGTAGGTATTACTATTCATAACGGATAGTTTGATTGGTTGTGGTGTGTGTTAGAACTCGATGTTGCGTACAACACACGCTATTGCATTATTTAAAGAGAAGTGTACCATAGAAGAATGGGGTGTTACATTATCCCCTCCTTCAATAAATTCCATCCTCACAATTTGAAATTGTTCTTATAAAATAAAAGGTTGAATATAGAAAATATCTTTGTGGGAAACCGCACATCGGAAATTTGGTTAATAAAATTAATCTTAACAAGATGAAAAGAGAAATCAAAAGGGTCACAAAAAAATTATGATCTCAATTAGGGGGACATTGGTGGAAATTATAGGCATATAATTGGAAGAAAAAACGTAAATATTTATAGGTAGTGATTGAGGTCATCAATCATAAACATGTTTAAAATTGAGGTCCTTAAATTCATCAATCTATGATGATTTAAAATACCATCGGTTCAACAACACATAAGTTATTAGGATAACACATTTTTTATGTTTCAAAATATCTTAGATGAAATCCCACATCGAAAAATGAATTAATGAGGCCTCTATTTAAAATAAAGAGTGGAAAGTATGAAGATTACCGAAAATAACACATACTAGGGTTCCATGTAGGAAAATATGGATATGGAAGAGAAATATAACCATCAATTATCTAATGGAGAGTGGTAGAGAACATGGCTATGAAAAGGACAACAATCCCAAAGCCATAAATTAGTGATGATCTAAGGTACCATCTTGGAAAACATTTTTGTTCTATGTTACTTTTCATAATGTTGAGGAATTTATTTATGGGATTGGCTAAGATCATAATGAGATATCCTTACTTTATAATTAGAGTTTTATCCACTAATAAATTTCTACCACAAACTCATCTTTCACCCCAAAACATAATACAACTCAAAAATACTCTATTTATCCTAATTGTATAGAGTTACAAATATAATGAATTTATAATTCACATATCAGACCCTTTATGTAAAGAAACTACATTATACCATCCAGGAACTTCATATAGCACAATGGTAGGCGATAAATCCCAATTGAACTATGATTGTGGGTTCGATTCCCGCAGCTTTGTCCGACACGACGGGTCGTCACACGGTCTACGTGTTGTCCTTTTATAAAAATAAAAAAAATAACCTTTCAAACTTAATCCATTCCAACCATTAGACTTATCCAAAATACTATTATCCAAACTCACAGTCCAAAATTTACAAGGAAGTTAAACATAATGAGGATCCTTTTTCCAGGTAATAACACGTGAAAGCCTTCCTCATATATTCTTTTTCAACACCGCAACATCCTGAATTACCAAACCAACCATCTCTTATTCCAAAATCACTACCTCAATATTAGGACCATATTAAGGTTTATCTTTCCTTCAACCATGTAATTTTCAAAAAATATAACTCGTTGTAGAGTCACTTATCTTAGTACCATAAAATCTCAAATCCTTAATTAAATAGTACTACAGTACAATCCTTATTTATTTCCAGAACATCATTGATACAACACTTAAATGAAATAATTCTTAAATAACAATATAAGAACACTAGTCATTCCTCTTTAAATGTGGTAGTATCATAACTTGATTATTATCCAATAGCATCATTTGAGGCATAGTCTGATGACTAGGACATTGGTTCGCGTAGTGTCCAAACTCCTTGCAAATGAAGCATTGTACATTTGAAACCTATTTCTTACACTTGCAGTCACGTAATTTGTTTCCTTTTTCTCCACAGTTATAACATTCTCCCATTCCCTTCAAGCATTTTCCAAGTTGATTCTTTCCACAGTTATCACATATGGGAAAAACCCTTATTTACCTTCTTCCCTTTATCTTTCCTTCTCTCTACCATCCTTTTATTCTCTGGATTCCCTTCAAAGCCATAGGACTCCGATAATTCTTTACTCATCTTATCAACACATGATACTATTTCTTCATATGATGATAATACATGGGAGATTATATCCCTTCTAAATTCTGGATTAGGACCGCGAAAGATACGATCCTTCTTACTCTTTGGATCATACGTATTACGGGAGTTCACATTCCTTCTACTGGGCGTCATTTCTATACAATAGCATAAACTAGTTCAGTTTATGAATTGCAATGAATAATTACCAAACTTGTAAAATACCTAACACAAATTGAATAGTTTATGGATATAATCCATAATCATAAAAATGTTTTCTTTGAGTAAGTATATACTCACGATACCTTCATAATGTTTTGTAAAGAAAATGAGAATTATCCAAATCATATCCCCCAGGAGTGTCATAACCAAGAGTGCAGCAAGGACCGTTGTCGTGCACCAGTTCCTGTTCGAGTCTAGATCAAAGAGGTGTTTTCGGGTTTTACCCCTAGGTACATCTCTGCCAGATCCGCCTCTACCTACTCGTATCCAGACACGGATGTATTTCTCAAAAAACTCACAAAATATCAATAATACCAAAATTCTAGGATGTTCTTCTATACTAATCATCAAAGTCTATCTTAGGGCAATGTGATCTAATCAGAGTTTATCTAAATCTAGTTTCCAAGTGTATTGCTAAACTTCCTATGATACCAACTGTAACGCCCCGACCCCAGTTACCCAGATTCGGTGCATTATTTTAATACATTGGCATGATTACAAGGAATCAAGTCCCGACAGACCGATCAGTTTAGCAGTCTTGAAAAAATAGATCACATACATGAATGATACATTTTCACTTTAAGACATAAAAAACAACATAAATAATCTTTATGAACGCCATTATTCACTTGGCTTAACCCTGCATATCAATCACATGACACTTCTTGGAATCCTGGGAAAAATAAAACATAGAAAGGGTTGAGCTCAAATGCTCAGTAAGGGTGAGCAATACAGCGGATACTTTCAAAAATAAGCATAAACATTTAAGGCAATGTATAAAACTAAAACAAAAGCCTTTAAAACATGAACTTCAGCATAATATGGAAGAAATAAAATGAAATAATTCCATTTACTTATTCACATGGATATTCTACTAATCGAATAATCACATGCAATATCACTAACCACTTTCATAATGATGGAATTCATAATGCCAGACTATCATAACCACATAGCCAAGGCCTCATACCAAGACTAAAAATAAGATTTTTTCAAGGCCTTGTGCCAAGACACTAGCTTGTCTCATGAGACCTACCGATTCATCGAGGAGCAATAGCAGGCTCCACCCATCAAATATTAAGTCCAATGCATTCCCGTATGAAAAGGTTTAAATATAACATAAACATTCGTTTTAAAACTAGCATACAAAATGTCAATACTTTTTCCATAAACCATGAATGGTATAAAAATAACACATCCATAGTCAAACATATCACAAAACCTTCAATAGAAGTTTTTTATAATAAATCAACTTCAAATGAGCTTAAAATCCATCAAATGATGAGTAAAGATTTTTGAGAGAAATATCCTTTTTGTAAAATCATTTAAAAGTAACACATTTATAAACGAAGTAATTTTAAGAGAGATTTTTGAATAAAAGTTTCCCATACCACTTTGAAACTTTTGAAAAGAATTATCATTTCAAAACATTAATGTCCATATAAATAAATCATTAAAAATAATTTTTGAAACATGGATATTAATTGAAAATATTTAGAAAGATAAATATTTAAAACATTTGAAAATTTGATCATGATAAAGAGTACCTTTCAAAATCCTTAAAATCTTCATTTTGAAATCATTTTTATGAAAAATGGACATGTATGATAAAAATTTCCCAGTAAATACTTACACATAAACAATCTTGGATAATGATGAGATTGAAGAATTAACCCTAACCAATTTGGTAACTTACGAAACATACAACCCATGAAAGAGGTATCATACAATGAATATGTAAATACACATAAATTAAAGTTTATTACACAAGTAATACAATTATGGGCAGTACATACACCACAAAAAAGGTAATATTGGCAATATGGCATGAATCACACGGGAATAAGGAGTGAGATGAAAACCCCTTACCTTGCACTTTCCTTTAGTCGAGGGTATGTTTAACCTCCTGTATGAAGATCGTAGTATGTTATTAAATTATACCAGAACCATATTAATATTTATGATATCATACATGATTCATTTATGACTTTACATTACCCATTTAATAATAATTTCCATGTTAAGTTAACATTTCGGGTAATAATCACTTTCTTTATCGTACGTGATTTTAACTTGTTACTCTTGGTTGTATCACTTAGATCATGATTTAAATATTTCCAGAATATAAAACATGATAAATATATCATATATATTTAGAATATAAATATGTATAATAGACATATATATGAAATGGAAAACACCATTTATGGAGACGGTAGTCCGTACGTACGCATAAACGATTTTTCTGTTTTCATATAGTATTGAACAGAAGTAAGTGAATAAGATATATGTAAGTACATAAATCCTTATATATATAAATATATATATCTCCAGTAGAATTATTATTTCATATATTACATACTTATTAGAAATATATATTTTTATAATCATCTATGAATAGTGAACATGGAAATGAATCTCATTGCATTGTGGAGACGGTAATCCATACGTACGCACGAGCGAAAATATCATTATTTTGATATTAAAATAATATATAATTGGATGCTATAACATATATACAGAATAATTATCATGTTATATTTATTATTTACATGAATTACACATCATTATTATACCCATCCAAAAAATATTTTATTGAATAACAATTACACCACGACGTGGAGACGGTAAGCCATACGTACGCACGTATGGTGACATGTTATTCAAAGGATAGATATAATACTGAATATGGTTGTAACATATTTATATTAACATCACAGTATATATAATATACTAGATTTATTATTTTATAATGGTAATAACAAAGAAAGAAGAAGTGGAAGAAGAAAGGAACTTGAAAAAGTGTGGTGAAATCATTACCTCTTCTTCGGGTTCTTCCATTTGATTTGATCAAAAGGGCTCCTTAGGCTGGATTTATGACAAAAGGAATGCCTCTAGGATTAATTGAGGGAAGTTTAGAGAGTATTTTGTCAGGGGTTGGCCGAACCAAATGGCTTTGAAGGTGTGAATTAATGAGAAGGTGGAGTGCCCTTTTATAAGAGGGGTGAGGGGCACCTTTGGAAAAGCTAGAAATATTATTTTATAATAAATTCATATTCTGTTTCTAATGGATCCAAAGTGTATTATTTAAATTATAAGGTGGGTATAGGTCTCAAACCACTCAACAAATAGTATTTAGACAGATTTTGGTTACTATATTAACATTATCTTTAAGTATTAACTCTTAGTTATTAGTTTCACTTTTACAATGTCTCTTTGTATTTATAAATTATATGGTTAATAAACTTACTATATACATCCAATAGACCCCCATGTGGTCCATTAATGATACAAATATCATGATATATGTATCTCGGAAGAACTTTATATTTTTAGGAATTTAATATCAATTAATAATATAATATTTGTTTTAAAAACTCTTTTATGTCAATTTTGACACTATTCAATAGGTCATTTTTGTAAAACTCATAACAGAATGATTAATTCGAAAAAAGTTAATTAAATTATATCTAACATGTCATATTAACCTATAAAATTAGTTTAATTCCTAAAAAGTCTCAAATTATTTTTATTTTGGTATTTATAATATCAATTATTTTAATTTTTCACCATTATGGTAATTGCTGCATCATTATTGTGTCATAAATAAATTAAATTATTTAATGTCTAAAAATTATAAATAAAATATCATTATGTAGGAAATCTTTTTATCTTTCTATATAATAATTATAGTCGAAATTAAAACATATATAACCCTTTTTAAAAATTGTTTGTCTAAAAGATATATGCTTATGTCAGTTTTGTATTTATTTTTACTTAATTAAAATAAAGTGTCCCTATCACCTACAAGGGGCTCCATGGGGTCCCAAAATCGACCCAAAGATGCCCATGGTCGGACATGTATCCCCCGATAAGGTTATGACATGTTTTAGGGTAATTTATTATTATTATAATATTATTATTTAACCCTTATTTACCGGATTTACCCATTAACCATGGTAAATAAAATATTTACCGAAGTAATTATTCAAAATGTCTAAAAATAAAAGTTTCCTATTTACACAATTTGGACATCCTGATTCCAAATATGGAATATATTTTTCCAAATTCAAAACACATAAGTGGCAGAAATTAATTTAAAATTAATTCCCGTTGTCAAAATAAAAAGCGTGTTTTTAAGATATAGTAACTATCAAAAAATTTATACTTGTTTATGTTCGGTTTAATTGTGAAATTATGTACAATGACCAAAATTGCATTAAATGGTAAAAATATATTCTAAATATACTTTAAAACCACTCAAATTCATAATATATTACTAATAATTATTTTGATTAAAAAAGTTGTTTTTAATTAAAATTTAGTAATTTTCACTATTCATCAAAATATTAAAGATATCCGAAAAGTACCAAAATTTCACCTTAGGATAAATTCGATACTACGAATCCAAAAATGAAGTCCTTTTTGAGAGATAAAATTTAAAAAATTTTAAAAAGTAGGTATTACTATTCATAACGGATAGTTTGATTGGTTGTGGTGTGTGTTAGAACTTGATGTTGCGTACAAAACACGCTATTTCATTATTCAAAGAGAAGTGTACCGTAGAATCTTGGGGTGTTACATTATCCCCTCCAATAAATTCCGTCCTCACAATTTGAAATTGTTCTTTGAAAATAAAAGGTTGAATATAGAAAATGTCTTTGTGGAAAACCCCACATCAGAAATTTGGTTAATAAAATTTAGTCTTAACAAGATGAAAAGAGAAATTAAAGGGTCACCACAAAATTATGATCTCGATTAGGAGGAAATTAGTGGAAATTATAGGCATATAATTGGAGGAAAAACATAAATATTTATAGTTAGTGATTGAGGTCATCAATCATAAACAAGTTTAAAATTGAGGTCCTTAAATTCATCAATCTATGATGATTTAAAATACCATCGGTTCAACAAAATATAAGTTATTAGGATAACACATTTTTGATGTTTCAAAATATCTTAGTAGAAATACCACATAGAAAAATGATTTAATGAGGCCTATATTTAAAATAAATAGTGGAAAGTATGAAAATTACTGAAAATGACACATACTAGGGTTCCATGTAGGAAAATATAGATATGGAAGAGAAATCTAACCATCAATTAACTGATGGAGAGTGGTAGAGAACATGGCTATGAAAAGGACAACAATCCCAAATCCATAAATTAGTGATGATCTAAGGTACCATCTAGGACAACATTGTTGTTCTATGTTCCTTTTCATAATGTTGAGGAATTTTTTTATGGGATTGGCTAAGATCATAAGGAGATATACTTACTATATATTAGAGTTTTATCCATTAATATATTTCTACCACAAACTCATCTTTCACCCCAAAACATAATACAACTCAAAAGTACTCTATATATCCTAATCGTATAGGGTTACAAATATAATGAATTTATATTTCACATATCAGACCCTTTATGTAAAGAAACTACATCATACCATCCAGGAACTTCATGTAGCACAATGGTAGGCGATAAATCCCAATTGCACTATGATTGTGGGTTCGATTCCCATAGCTTTTTCCGACACGATGGGTCGTCACATGGTCCACGTGTTGTCCTTTTATAAAAAAAATAACCTTCAAACTTAATCCATTCCAACCATTAGACTTATCCATAATACTATTATCCAAACTCACAGTCCAAAATTTACAAGGAAGTTAAACATAATGAGGATCCTTTTTTCCAGGTAATAACATGTGAACGCCTTCCTCATATATTCTTTTACAACACCGCAACATCCTGAATTACCAAACCAACCTTCTCTTATTCCAAAATCACTACCTCAATATTAGGACCATATTATGGTTTATCTTTCCTTCAACCATTTAATTTCCAAAAATTTTAACTCGCTGTAGAGTCACTTTTCTTAGTACCATAAAATCTCTAATCCATAATTAAATAGTACTGCAGTACAATCCTTATTTATTTCCAGATCATCATTGATACAACACTTAAATGAAATAATTCTAAAATAAAAACATAAGAACACTATTCATTCCTCTTCATATGTGGTAGTATCATAACTTGATTATTAACCAATAGTATCATTTGAGGCATAGTCTGATGACTGGGACATTGGTTCATGTAGTGTCCAAACTCCTTCCAGATTAAGCATTGTACATTTGAAACCTTTTTCTTACACTTGCAGTCATGTACTTGGTGTCCTTTTTCTCCACACTTATAACATTCTCTCATTCCCTTCAAGAATTCACCAAGTTGATTATTTCCACAGTTATCACATATGGGAAAAACCCTTCTTTACCTTCTTCCCTTTATCTGTCCTTCTCTCTACCATCCTTTTCTTCTCTGGATTCCCTTAAAAGCCATAGGACTCCGATAATTCTTTACTAATCTTATCAACACATGATACTATTTCTTCATATGATGATAATACGTGGGAGACTATTTCCCTTCTAAATTCTGGCTTAGGACCACGAAAGATATGATCCTTCTTAGTCTTTAGATCATATGTATTACGGGAGATCACATTCCCTCTACTAGGCGTCATTTCCATACAATAGCATAAACTAGTTCAATTTATGAATTGCAATGAATAATTACCATACTTGTAAAATACCTAACACAAATTGAACGGTTTATGGATATAATCCATAATCATAAAAAAAATCTTTGAGTAAGTATATACTCATGAGCCCTTCATAATGTTTTGTAAAGAAAATGAGAATTATCCTAAGCATATCCCTCGGGAGTGTCGTAACCAAGAGTGCATCAAGGCCCATTGTCGTGCACCAGTTCCCATTCGAGTCTAGCTCAAAGAGGTGTTTTCATGATTTACCCCTAGGTATATCTATGCCAGAGCCGCCTCTACCTGCTCGTTTCTAGACAGGGATGTATTGCTCGGAAAACTCACAAAATCTCTACAATACCAAAATTTTAGGAAGTTCATGTATACTAATCATCAAAGTCTATCTTAGGTCTATGTGCTCTAATCAGAGTTCATCTAAATCTAGTTTCCAAGGATATTGCTAAACTTTCTATGATACCAACTGTAATGCCCCGACCCCAGTTACCCAGAGTCGGTGCATTATTTTAATACATTGGCATGATTACAAGGAATCAAGTCCCGAAGGACCGATCAATTTTTCAGTCTTGACAAAATAGATCACATACATGAATGTTACATTTTCACTTTAAGACGTACAAAACAACATAAATAATATTTATGAACGCCATTATTCACTTGGCTTAACCCTGTATATCAATCACATTACACTTCTTGGAATCCTGGGAAAAATAAAACATAGAAATGGGTGAGCTCAGATGCTCAGTAATGGTGAGAAATACAACAGAAACTTTCAAAAATAAGCATAAACATTTAAGGCAATGTATAAAACTAAAAAATATATTTTTAAACATGAACTTAAGCATAATATGGCAGAAATAAAATGAAATAATGCCATTTACTTATTCACATAGATATTCTACTAATCGAATAATCACATGCAATATCACTAACCACTTTCATAATGATGGAATGCATAATCCCAGACTATCATAACCACATAGCCAAGGCCTCATGCCAAGACTACAAATAAGATTTTTTTCATGGCCTTGTGCTAAGACACTAGCTTGTCTCATGAGACCTACCGATTCATCGAGGAGCTATAGTAGGCTCCACCGGTCACATATTAAGTCCAGTGCATTCCCATATGAAAATGTTTAAACAAAACATAAACATTCGTATTAAAACTAGCATACGAAATGTCAATACTTTCTCCATAAAAAATGAATTGTATAAAAATAACACATCCACAGTCAAACATATCACAAAACCTTCAATAGAAGTTTTTTATAATAAATCAACTTCAAATGAGCTTAAAATCCATCAAATGATGAGTAAAGATTTTTGAGAGAAATATTCTTTTTGTAAAATCATTTAAAAGGAACACATTTATAAAGGAAGTAATTTAAAAACTATTTTTGAATCAAAGTGTCTCATACCACTTTGAAACTTTTGAAAAGAATTATCATTTCAAAACATTCATGTCCATATAAATAAATCCCTAAAAATCATTTTGAAAACATGGACATTAATTGAAAAGATTTATAAAGATAAATATTTTAAAACATTTGAAATTTTGATCATGATAAATAGTACCTTTCAAAATCCGTAGAATATTCATTTTGAAATCATTTTTATGAAAAATGTACATGGATGATAAAAATGTCCCATTAAATACTTACACATAAACAATCTCGGATAATGATGAGATTGAAGAATTAACACTTACCAATTTGTTAACTTACGAAACATACAACCCATGAAAGAGGTATCATAAAATGAATATGTAAATACACATAAATTAAAGTGTATTACACAAAGAATACAATTATGGGCAGTACATACACCACACAAAAGATAATAGTGGCAATATGGCATGAATCTCACGGGAATAAAGAGTGAGATGAAAACCCCTTACCTTGCACTTTCCTTTAGTCGAGGGTACGTTTAACTTCCTGTACGAAGATCGTAGTATGTTATTAAATTATACCAGAACCATATTGATATTTATGATATCATACATGATTAATTTATGGCTTTATATTACCCATTTAATAATAATTTCCATGTTAGGTTAACATTTCGGGTAATAATCACTTTCTTTATCGTACGTGTTTTAACTTGTTACTCTTGGTTGTATCACTTAGATCATGATTTAAATATTTCCATAATATAAAAAATGATAAATATTTCATATATATTTAGAATATAAATATATATAATAGACATATATATGAAATGGAAAACACCGTTTATGGAGACGGTAGTCTGTACGTACGCATAAATGATGTTTCTGTTTTCATATGGTATTGAATGGAAGTAAGTGAATAAGATATATGTAAGTACATAAATCCTTATATATATAAATATATATATCTCCAGAAGAATTATTATGTCATATATTACATACTTATTTGTAATATATATTTTTATAATCATCAATGAATGGTGAACATGGAAATGAATCTCATCGCGTCGTGGAGACGTTAATCCGTACGTACGCACGAGCGAAAATATCATTCTTTTGATATTAAAATAATATATAATTGGATGTTATATCGTATATATAGAATAATTATCATGTTATATTTATTATTTACATGAATTACACATCATTATTATACACATCCAAATAATAATTTATTGAATAACAATTACACCACAATGTGGAGACGGTAAGCCGTATGTATGCACGTATGGTGACATGTTATTCAAAGGATTGATAGAATACTGAATATGGTTGTACCATATTTATAATAACATCACAGTATATATAAGATACTAGAGTTATTATTTTATATTGGTAATAACAAAGAAAGAAGAAGTGGAAGAAGAAAGGAACTTGAAAAAGGGTGGTGAAATCATTAATTACCACTTCTTCGGGTTCTTCTTTTTGATTTGATCAAAAGGGATCCTTAGGATGACTTTCTAACAAAAGTAATTCCTCGAGGATTAAGTGAGGGAAGTGGAGAGAGTATTTGGTCATGTGTTGGCCGAACCAAAAGGCTTTGAAGGTGTGAATTAATGAGAATGAAGAGTGCCCTTTTTAAGAGGGGTGAGGGGCACCATTGGAAAAGCTAGAAATATTATTTTATAATAAATTCATATTCTGTTGCTAATGGATTAAAAGTAGATTATTTAAAGGATAAGGTGGGGATAGGTAGAAAACCACTCAACCAATAGGATTTAGACAGATTTTGGTTACTAAATTAACATTGTCTTTAAGTATTAACTCGTTAATTAGTTTCACTTTTAGAATGTCTCTTTGTATTTTTAAATTATATGGTTAATAAACGTACTATATACATCCAAGAGACCCCCATGTGGTCCATTAATGATACAAATATCATTATATAAGTCTTTTGGCCGAACCTTAGATTTTTAGGAATTTAATATCAATTAATAATATAATATTTGTTTTAAAAACTCTTTTATGTCAATTTTGACACTATTCAATAGTTGATTTTTTTAAAACTCATAACAGAATGATTACTTCGATAAAAGTTAATTAAATTATTCATAACATGTCATATTAACCTATAAAATTAGTTTAATTCATAAAAAGTCTCAAATTATATTTATTTGAGTATTTATAATATCAATTATTTTAATTTTTCACCATTATGGTAATTATTGCATCATCATTGTGTAGCAAATAAATTAAATTATTTAATGTCTAAAAATTATAAATAAAATTGAATTATGTATTAAATATATTTATCTTTCTAATTAATATTTATAGTAGAAAATAAAACATATATAACTCTTTTTTAAAACAAATTCTAAAAGATATATGCTTTTGACAGTTTTGTATTTATTTTAACTTAATTAAAATAAAGTGTCCCTTTCACCTACAAGGGGCTCCATGGAGTCCCAAAATCGACCCAAAGATTCCCAAGGTCGGACATGTATCCACCTATAAGGTTAGGACACGTTTTATGGTAATTTAGTGTTATTATAATATTATTTTTTAACCCTTATTTATTGTATCTACCCATTAACCATGGTAAATAAAATATTTACCGAAGTAATTATTCAAAATGTCTAAAAATAAAATTTAACTATTTACACAATTTGGAAATCTTGATTCCAAATATGGAATACATTTTTCCAAATTCAAAACACAGAAGTGGCATAAATTAATTTAAAATTAATTCCCGCTGTCAAAACAAAAAGCGTGTTTTTGAGATATAATAACTATCAAAAGATTGATACTTGTTTATGATCGGTTTAATTGTGAAATTATGTCCAGTGACCAAAATTGTATTAAATGGTAAAAATATATTCTAAATATACTTTAAAACCACTAAAATTCATAATTTATCACTATTAATTATTTTTATTAAAAAAGATGTTTTTAATTAAAATTTTGTAATTTTCACTATTCATCAAAATATTAAAGTTATCCGAAAAGTACCAAAATTTTATCGTAGGATAAATTCAATAATCCAAATCCAAAAATGAAGTCCTTTTTGAGAGATAAATTTTATAAAATTTTAAAAAGTAAGTATTACTATTCATAACGGCTAGTTTGATTGGTTGTGGTGTGTGTTAGAACTCGATGTTGCGTACAACACACGCTATTGCATTATTCAAAGAGAAGTGTACCGTAGAAGCTTGGGGTGTTACAATGAGGATAAGTCTATATATAACAAAATATATAGTAATTTTGGTGATGTTTTGATCTATTGGTTTCTTAGAAATTACAACTATGTCTAGACACTAAAAGTGTATTTGGTTCTAGAACAAATATTCCTAGGGTCAATAAGATTGAAAAAGAGGCATTTTTCTCGACTCGATCATTACATAGTATAAAAAAATGGCCTTTATTGTGCACTAATTTTGACACTCCTAGGGGATATGTTTTTCAAATTCACAAACTCCTTACAAACCATCATGATGGATTTGAATAGTTGATGAGCATTGATCACTTAGGTTAAACAAACAGTGTCTTATTTTAAAATGAAGGATCCATGATTTAGAAACATTATAAAAATTATTCATGATTATGTAGCTTCCCACTAATAAATTTATTTATAAAAATATGATTTATGATTTCATTTATGGTTGGGAACCAGAATAAACTTTGTTAATAGCGAATATTATATACAATTTGTTGATGGGAAACCAAATGGTATGATGATAGGAGTGAAGGATAGTATGATTATAGATAATCTGTTATCATTGTATATGATTAACAACATACACCTTAACCATCTCTTGGACTTAAAAAATAATATAATCATAGATTTCACTAATAGTTCGAGTACTAGAGACCATACAGGAAATAAGATTCAGTTTCCTATATTTTTAGAATGTTGGAAGAATAATCAAGGAAATTTTTCGAAGGAATGAGAATATGTTTTACATGTAGAGAAGAAGGGAACAATGTATTTAATTAGTGAGGAAAAATGAAAAATTCAATTAACCTAATATAAAAAATATTGGGTTCTGTAATTCATAATCAATGGTCAAATGTTTTATTAATGTAAAGAATGGGCAATATGAAAATCGATGTCCTTGGGAAATAGATCAAGAAGATAGTCAGCAATGTCATATGAGTAATGGGTTTTCTGTTCATGATAAAAAAAACTAAAAATTAAATATGAAAGTTATGAGGTATTAAAGAATAAGATATTATGTATAGTTAATGGTTTAAAAATAAATATTAATGGTTTAAATGATTATATACAACAATTCATTAATTATATGAATCATTAAATATATATATAAGGATTGTTCAATAGAATTTTTTGGGTTTAGAATTTGAAATAATATGTTAAATGGTACTAATTACCTATAAATATGATTTAATGGTAATGTGATACTCTATAGAAAAAATCATAATTGAGGTAAATATAATCATGGAAATGTTCTTGATGTTGCAGTAATTAGTTGATTTTGTGTAAAATAATGAGTTGTATTGAAAACCTTAGTGGTTAAAAAAAGTGATTTAATGACTCATGTTATAATTGAAGAAAATCATAATATTATATATAATTTTATAGGATCAGGGAGAATTATGAATATGATAATCACATATTTTTTTGTAGTTTTAAAAATAGGACAACCCATATGCCAACTAACAACACGTCGCATTTGGAAAGGCCACGAGGCTTGAACCTACTACCAAATAGCAATAAGGGTGTAACACCTACCACTGGTCTACATGAAGTACTATTCTGAATAACATTGTATTCCCTTAAATATTTTGAAGGAAAAATATTTTGTTTATTTTGGGAAACATATCATAGTATCAATTCATTTAATTTTGGGGCGTCTAATGATACTTATAGAGATGTTTTATTAGGTTCAAGTATATATAATCTTTTGGTTTTACATAAAGTGTTTTTTTAGTAATTCTATTAGGTTTTTTTATATGTAATTCGAAAGGTTATGATATTACCTTTGAGGTTAAAACCAAATTTTATATTGAGTTTATTTAAGTTATTTAGAATATAATGTTAATTTTTTGAGGAATGATCTAGGATGAAATATTTGTTTAATTATTTATTTTTGAATATTAATATTCTAATAATAATTTTGGTTATTATCTTAACTTGTGTTTATCATTTTTATTAATTAATGATAATAGTGATAGCTTGTTAATCATTTATTGATCTTATGAACAGTAAAATGTTAATTTTAGTACATAAAAAATGAAAAAAATCATATCGGGTTTTAATTTCATGAGTGTAGTAGATAAATTGGAAATTTATCAAACAATAATTATAGGATTAAATTTTCTTTAAGAAATAAAAATATATCAATTATATATATTTTCTGGTTTCCACTATCTCGATATAAAAATAATCTCTGAACTCTAAGAAAAGGATCTTGAAAAAAATTAACATATTAATTTCATATCCATTGAATAAATCGTATTTAAATTCATCAGTGATATATTTTTTTTGTCTGTTTAGTTTTTCCTGAAAATCACTTTCTTGTGATCAATTACTTCTACCAATCCCCAAAATTATTTATTCATTTCTTATATGCCTATATTTTTTACTTCCCATAAATATTATCAAACTAAGACCCTAGATATGTGTTATTCAAAATGAATGATTATATCATTATCTCAATTTTAATTATAAATTTTATTAACCCTTTTTGTGATGTGGAATTTCCACGAAGAAAATTTCAACTATCAAACCCTTGATTTTCATAATTAGGATTAAATTGTGAGGAAACAATTTATTTAATATGGTAGATTATAGCACATCAATATTTTAAATGAGAACCAATATGTTCAATAAATTTTAAAAAATTAAACACCAATATTATAAGGTTATTTAATATGTTGAAACATTATGATATGTTTCTCTTAAAATAAATTCAATCTCATTGATAACTTGTAAAACATGCAACCCCAAATCAGAATTCACTTTAATTTAATACACCATTATAACTAGCTATTAATTTGTAATGTAGGAATATTACTAAAAAATTATTAAATTTTATGTTTTAAACATCTATAAAATAAATTCAATGGTTATATATTGACTAGAAATAAAATATAATGCATTTGAAAGAAAAAAAGATGTGTTTCTTGAAAAACAATATTTTATTAAAATGTTGTTTAGTCACACTTCATGAACATAATTAAAAATTAATTTTTACCAATTTTAGAAATTCTATTTTATAAAATTAAATTTACTTTCTAAATAATAATATCACTATTAAAATAGGGTTAAATTTTTATATTGTTTGAAAAATATTTAATTTTTAGTGAATAGTGACAAATACAAATTTTTAAAAAATTATCATTTCATTTTAATAAATTAATCGCAATTATAATTATAATTTTATTTGAAATTAAAATTTTGTTATATAGATATATAAAATCCAATAAATTTCATTTAAATTAAATTTATACTTGATTTTAGTAAGAGTTCATTTTTAGGATTTAAAAAAACCTTTTTCTGAAAGTTGTTTTGAAGTGTATAATGTTAATCCAAATTAAATAATTATATTAAAACCTATGGAGGAATAAATTAAATAAATTTTATATATTATTTTATTAAAAATGTGAATTTAAATTTATCTTATTTTCATTACTTTTCATATAATTAATATGAGATCATATTTTCATTAAAAAATGAATTTCTTAAAAACCGGTCTTTTTCAACATGTTAGTGGGTTTAATTATAAATTAAATTATACCACTTCTATGAAAATAATTTGAAAAAATAAATTAAATATTTTTAATCATCCTAATATATATTATTTGTTATGTTCAGCTTAATATTTAAACTTAATGAATAGAAAAAATAGAAAAATTTATTTAGCGAGGTTATAGTAAAAAAGTGTTTATTAGGGGATAAACTAAAAATATAAGGGTGAAAAATGACACAAAACCTATCTAATTACTATTTTATGGCCATATTTTAACTATATATATTCTACTATTCAAAAAAGGGGTAATTTAGAACCCTTTGGGATGAAAAAAACATTGTAAAATTATTTAAGTTAAAAAAATTAAGAGCGACATATCCCCCACTTATAAAAGGACACCATCTATTCCTATAATCATTTTTTCCTAAATCCAACCTAGTAATGCTTTTTTGAAAAGCAAAAGAATTTTTTTAATTAATTGGTAACGTCCTTAACTGATCATTTTATTTTATTTGTAACTCCACATTCTAAAAATATTATTAAACCATAACAATATAATAAAAAAAATGTATTATATCTATTGATATTTTTATATGTCAATGTAATGGCCTAAAACCATCTCCTCCTCCCTAAAATAGGGAACTGAACCATTGATTGTGTGTACGGTGGACTACCGAATCACAAACAAATGTATTTCATTTTCCATCAACACACCTAAAGTAAATATATATTATTTTATATAATTATTTTATATGATATTATTATATAGTTATACTTATTGTATTATGATATAACAAATATAATATAACATTCCATTCTATAAATAATATGATAATGTTGCTCATGTGTGTAGAGGACTACGGCCTCACAATGTGATGTGATTCATTTTTCACATATGATTTTCATGGAATGTAAGAAGCATTAAGTTTATGATGATATATGATATTAATTAAAAATTAGTAATTTTTTAAGATAAATATATTATATATGTTTTTAATTTACCATACATTGAATAAATGATAATGTCATTCGTGTGTATGGTGGACTGCGACCTTTTGAAGCAATTTGATACATTGTTCACTAACGTTTTACATAGAAGGTAACAAAGGATAAATTAAATTAATATATTTTTTATATATTACATGATTTTTATTCAAAAATATTAATATAAAATCCACTAATTTATTCATTCATCCATTAAGGAAACGATAATGTCGTTCGTGAGTAAGTGTGGCATACCATCTCTATACATCGATGTGATTCATTTTCATTCTTAAAAAATAAATATTGATTATAAATATGTATCTAATGATAAAAAAAATTATATTATAAAATTATTAAAATTATAAAGATGATATAAATTTATCCTATTTTTTTGATCTAGAAAATTAAAAATAAAACATGTATGAGAAAATAAGGTAATTAACACCTAAGAAAATAGTGATAATGATAGATAGAAACGAATGGGTGGAAAAATGATTTAAAATAAATCATATATGATATTATAAATAATTATAATATTTTTTACAAGATAAGGACATGATTAAAACAAATATATATGTGGTTAAATACAGATATACAAAATGGAAGTGTGAGGTAAGGTGTTTCTTAACTCAATTTCCATTTATTGGGTCATATGTCTGCTTATATAATTATATTAAACCAATATTATATGTGAAAGTAATTTTTCTTGATTTATTTTATATTTAAAATTTTATTTTTGTGGGATCACATATTTTTACACATAATAATTTCATTTTTAACTCTCACATCAAGGATATAAACATTGTAATGGTTTTCATCTCAAAACACCCATATTTGACATTCATGTTCTTTTATGAACCTAATTTCTTTATAAAGGCATATAAACTTTTCCTTTACGTATTATGTCAGCAATACACCATAATACATTATATTTTTATCCACAATTCATCGACATAATCCATTAGAGCTATGAATGAAAAGTTTCCAAAGCAGTAAGGGATTATTTTTCAATCTATTTTTATTCTGGATTATTTGTACCTGAATTTATATTGTTTCTAATTTTCTGATAGTTATCTAATAAATTCCTTTTATTTTTTTCCTCTATTTATTAATTAAATTATCATGTAATAGTAAAAATTTTCACTCTTCTAAATATAAGATATTTATGAAAATTTTTTCAAGAAAACCTTACATTATTTCTCTCTTCAGTTGAACACCCTTTTATTCAGCTATACCCATGTCTTATAATAATTATTTCAAAAAAATTAATATTATTATATGATTATTAAAATTCATTTTTACCCATGATTTAAATATTACAAAATTGTTTAAAATGAATATTCTTTTCTTTTTCCAAATTATGTACTTCATGACTTTTTGTGGAAAATGTGAACAGAATATTTGTTTTAACATATGCTGGAAATAAAATTCCCACCATCATGACCATTATTTTACTTGAATCCCCATTTATAATTTTCAAAGGTTATTTTAAAAGAAATTGTTTTCTACAATATTTTGTGGATTTTTGTTATTCAAAAGTGATTTTTCAAGGTGGAAATTTTATTTTCCTCAAGAATATTGTCATAATATAATAGTATTTCTATTCACTAACAAAAAAAATTGATTTATTATGATAATATTCTTATGTATAAACTAGTAATTATTGATTATTTTCTGTTATTGATGGATTTTCATTTTAAAAATCATGTAATATTTTATATATAAGGCATGTGTCTCAATAAAATGATAATAAGATTATTTTTTAAATATATTTTTTTGGAATAAAAACCTGGGTAAAATTTACTTCAAAAATAATAGGACAATAATAAAAAAATTTCAAAACATTTTAATGGAAATATTCACATGGAGAAAATAATTCTTGACCGGATAGTAGAACAATGTTAATTTTCCTTAAAAACCTTCATTAGGTATCTTGAGCTAAAAATGAGGGGAAAGTGAAAGTTAATCATGGAATATAAATAAATAACAATAGTATAAGAGAATAAATATGATTTATAATGGATCTATCATATAATTTCATCATCAAAAATTTATGTATTATTAATCCCAAGAAAAATGAGATTTTAACGTCAAACCCTTACCTCAAGTTCGACTTTCTTAATAAGATCTGTATCCTCCATAATATTAATTTTAAATTTTTTTATAATTATATTACATAGATATATTCAAACTAATAATATCATATATAATCCTCTTTCAAAATTTCAACTCCCAATTATTAATAATTCTTAATTAAAAACGTATTTTTTAGTGTTAAATGTATCTTTTTTCATTAAAGATTTAGTTTGTAATGTCTAGTATTTTTACATTGATCATGGTTCCATCATCTAAATAATATTAGTCGTGATATATATATCAAAATTATTCATTAAATATATAATTAGAATCATTCTTAAAAATTATATATAGAAAAATGAATTACACAATTCTTGTAGATGGTTGTTCGTATATATGCATTAATAATAATTTAATTTTCTATAGAAATGTTGTAAATAATGTTAAATAATATTCTATCATTAAAAACATTATTAAATAATAAACAACAGATATATATTTTAAATATATTAATATTAACAACTATTAAATATGGTGATGGAAAATAAATCATATCACTATGTAGAGGAAATAGTACACACCTATGCATGAGAGGTACATTCAATTTACATTTGAATCAAATGAGGTGGAAATTAGTTTTTAATCATCATGTTAAAAAATAATTATATTTATTGTATCACCTCCATACATCTTACCACTCAAACAGTGCTCAGGGTGGGTGTGTCGTTGGGCCTTAAGTATGCATCCCCATACACCAAAGGTCATCAGCTAGTATTGAGGGTATAAATAGGTTATAGTGGAAAACTATACCATCTGGGGATGATAATAAGTATTTTCTATATAAATATAAATTAGTGGAAGAAATCCCATTAGACAACAGGTCTACTAAACCATTATAGTGGAAGAACATAAAATAGTAGCAGTAATAATCTAAAACTCAAAGATGAACAATTTGAAAAATAAAACACAACAGGATACCATTTACAAAATTTTGCATACAAGTCATGTAAAACAATAAAATAATAAAAAAGGGTTTCTCGTGGCTGACCTCAATACATACATATATAATCAAACAGATATGAATTGAAACTCAAAGATAAGGTCTACCTGATGCATGGACCTCCAAGGTCCCCTACTATCCAACCAATGAAAAGGGTATGAAATAATCACTAAGGTAAAACTCCTAAGCTTGGTCCCTTATGTAATCACAATAGAATAAATTCTATATGCATCCCGAAGGGTCCATGTAGGGTGTGATAATAATCTCAGTAGGACACCACCAATGTGTTCCTAACATAGATATATAGTCATTAGGTATATCTAAAATATAAATAAATAGCACATGCATATCACATAAAAACCTTCTTCCCTTATGCAAAAAAATCCCAAAGGAAGAAACAACATGCTTCATCCATTGCCGGTATGACATTAGTTGAGTAGATACTTAGCATAAATCCAAAGGAATTCCCTAATGAATATCAACCTAGTTGAACCCTCAGTTTCCTCCACCAATAGATTCATTTGGAACCACATTCCAACCAACACCTCATGTACAAAACAATAACTACTGTCATTAAAGAAACCCTAAGAAAAATTATATGGTCCACCAGACCACAACTCAAGAGGCTCCCCATCAGCATGAATCCCAAAGTCCCAATGTACAGTGATGTATGTACTCCAAAATAATAACACTATTGGATCAACATATGACATCCAAAGAAATATTTATATCCTTCCTCCAATATAATCTCAACCAATGAACTCAATATACAACATTCCTCATCCCCTACCGATGGTCTCAACACTGTCAATAAATTTCTCCCCCCATCCATGTGGCTTTCTATGGAAAAACTCTAACTATACAGGGGGTCATCACCTCCCTAAGATGAATATAATGGATGGATCTACCCCACTATGGGTCAAAACCACCTCAAGATCTAATTTCTATCAGTGTTTACATGACTCCAATGGTGTTGTAGCCAAACACAGTGAGACAAAATCACCAAACATAGTTTCTAAACCACATCATCTCAGGACCTATTTCCCCTCTGAAAATGTCACTCAATTTGATGTTTAACACCATCTAATATCACATGATCAATGCTTGTAACCTAATTACATCATCACCTCAATACTACAACCATTTCTCCCAACTGCTGATCAACATCACCAAAAGAATTTGGGCCTTTCCCAAACTAACGAATGCATTGCCTCAATATATGTGGCCAACAACACCTCAATCCGGAGGCAAATACCTTAATTTTCCCATGGAATCATTACATTAATTATAACCAGATAAATTTAAATTATTAAACACCATAGCCGGATCGACCCAAGGCTTGAATCCTCTCACTAGGATCATACCATTTTAATACATGGAGGAGCATTTCCATAGGAATATCATGGTTTCAATTGATTCATTAAGGAGAAACATTTAATTTTTTAGGGTCTCACTTGGAATAACCAATGGAATGATCAATAATTCACCCCCTTCCCCCCAAACAGGATCGAAATCATAGATGAATCAAGGAACCACCTTTCTCTTTGTCATAGAAATAAGTTCACTCAATAGTAGCCTCTGACTCAAGTAAAATGATAAGGTATCAGTTTTTTAGATGAAATCCATGAAAATAGGGTAAAAAGTCTCACATGGACTTAGAATACTGTATGGAGAGAGAAAAATAGGGAAGAAGAAAGTGTAATCAATCCCTTACCAATTTGGTTCTAATGAGCAGACAGTGATTGATTTCATGTTTAGATGGAGGAATGAGATCAACACCTATTGGAGGAAGAAAAGGGGAGATGATCTCCATTTTTGAAAAATATTGGAAAATTAAGGATCAATATAGAAGATAACTAGAAGGTGGTTCATTTTAGTAAATTCGCAATTTTAATGTGCCAGATGGTTTTGCTTCACGGTTTAGCTAACCATGTGCCAAACGTGCATCACCCACTGTCTAGGTACCCAAATTCGCATAGTTTTATAAAACATGGAACAAATGTACAAGATCCTATGATAAAAACTATAGATTTCCCTGTACGGACATGCAACCCCTCTCATAAGGTTTGAAAACCCATGTAGAGATCTTGGGATGGCCACATGATTTTACCTAAGTGTACTGTTCATCTCGATCTACACACCCTGAAAAGTTAGGTTCTCGACCACTGATGTACCTGAAACCCAACTGAAACCCTAAGTTACTTTTTTATCATTAACAATCATCTAAAAAGGCCTTATAGAAAATAAAATCTTGGAATTTATGTTATGCATATCATGAAAAAAATTTCCCACTCACCAAAATCCAAAAATTCCAACAGGTTGAGTAATTAAACCTGCTCCAACAACTAAGGATGTTACCATATCCCAAACATAAAATATATTATCCCCATGCTATAAACAATTATCAAAATATGGTTTCAAACTTACCCCTATATTTTAAACCACCCCAGTATCCCTAGGCCAAAAACCCCATCATTCAACTCTCTCAACGTGCTCCCCACAATAGGATTTACCTACCATGGAAACATATCAATCCAAAAATTAAATAAAATGATGGTTAATTTACCATCTCTAGGCTCCAAAGTCCTCCCATGACACATCATCACCCCTATACCTAATTAGGTTCTCAAATAACTTTCGTTTCACACATAACACCAATCATCTTGTATCGAATATATTCAAATTGCCGCCACATTACCATGTCGAATAGAGAACAGAATAGGTCCCTCATCTCATTAGCTTACTTTAATAAATTATGGTGCCTCTCACCACTCATATATATTTCATATGAAAAATTATTAGATTCCAAAACACCTCAAATAAAACTGAATTGCATCTATACCCACATGAACATATTTCTCATGTAATCCCGCATCGCATCGATTCCCATGAATAATCTAGATTCCATGCACCCCATATATATGTAATGCATATTAGCTGATTCCAACCTACAAACTAGCATATTTTTAGTCCAAAAACAGCTTCTTCACCTCATGAATCCAAAAACTATATGTGCTTAAAAAAATCAATGCAAAAAAATAAAAATAACTCTTTCAAGACCACAGTGTACCTTTAACTATCATTGGCTCACCAGATTTCTCTGACCACAGAATCTCAATTGTATGAACCTATCATAAAGCCTGGCTATATTAAGCACAACATCCCTACAGTTCTACACCTACCACAATCCACTAACCGCACTACTAGTTTCATCTGTCTCTTCTACTACCATTGTTTGTAGTAAAATATTTCCTACCAGCTCCTAGAACTTCTACCGATCCAATCTCAATACCCTATGTCTTCCCCAGTCACTGACTACGTATTGTCAGAGAAAAAATCACACAAAACCTATTGAGATGACCAACCAAACCACATGCTCATAACTCCATTAGTGCTCAATCAAATTATGTCTGAACATGTCCCAATTGCCCGCACTGGAAGCACATCATCAAAGACCCACTCCTTGGTCGACTACTATAATTTATAGCCTAAATGACCTAGTGTAATTCATCATGTACATGCTTCCAATCACTAAAAGCACCTTCTCAAATGTCATTTGAATTCTTTACCCTCCTCAAGTAAGACTGATATATTAAATTTTTCTTGGTTATCAGTTCTTGATTTTGATTCTCTGAAAATGATGTCAACTTGAAGATGTTTACCTACACTTGAATGGTGTGCCATAAACCATCCTCAAAATTCCTCACCCTTGAGGTGCCATGGTCCACAAAATCAGGTGTAAAATGAGACAAATTTGTGAAGGTAGTTTCATAGTCCATGATGGATATGTCTCCCTAATGTAGTTTCAAGAACTCTCGAGATCTCTCTTACCACAAAATCATTGGGAAGAATTTCTCAAAGAACCTAGCCTCCAAATTCATCTAGGTCAGTCCCTCGTGCCTACTTATGTGTACTTGTACATACCACTAGTGATTTTATGATCCTCTAATCATGTACATATCTAACATCATTCTCTATCCAAGGGGTGTCTCAGGCTACTCAAATAATTTCTGCACAGACTGTGTCTAGTTCTCAGCCGCATATGGTCTTCCCTCACCCTAGAATAGTGTTCGATGTTGTGATTTGAATTATTGGTTTAAATATTCCATAAAATTCTCTACTCCTAGACATCCTCTTAAAATCCCCTTGATAACATGAACCAAAATCACCCTGAGCCGTTTATCTAGCCATGGCCCAAAATCATTCAAATCTGATGGAATTCAGTCCATTACTGCAGCCTATACATGTTCATGTACATATGGATCATGCTCAACCTAACCATTTGGGGCCTCATCCCAACCCTTAGGGGTCTCAACCTATGAACTACCCTACAACATCAAATCACCACTTTCTTGATGTTTCATCTGATTCCATCCAAGTGGAAACCCACTAAATTCTAATGTAATGGTGAAAGATCCATAATAATGTAAATATATATATATATATATATAAATCAAGTAGGTATAGTTGTAATAAGAAGAATAGTATCACTACCCTTACACTCTTCTATCATAACCATATCACCCAACATTCATCCTCATGGCCCCTTACCCACACATATTAGAGATAGGTATCACATATAAATAAGAGGTAGCTGAGTAAGATTCCACCAAAGAGGCAAATCAGTAAAAAAAAGTATTTAGCTTAATTATTAAAAATTTAAACAAATCACCTCATATACATTGGGCTATACCTATCTTGATTATCCATATCCCCATATTCTGATGACCACGTCACCTAGCCTGGCCATCAACACCACCAATATAATTAACCATGCCTAATACTATAAGAATAGGGCTCATAAATCTCATAAATATTATATTCATATAAATTGAATTGAAAATAAATTTCATTGGAACCCCATGCATTTATTGGTAGAGTAGAATTCCACCAACAATGGAAAAGTGGGAAAACACTATTTATATTCTTTTTTTGACACTTTAAACAACCCAACCCATATTAACACAAACTAGGATACACATGAAAATAACAAGCATTTTTTTATCCCAAGCACATATATATATATATAACCTTCTATGTGCCTAACTGGAAAGAATAAATAAAACCTCACATTTTATACTATTCTAGGGATCCAAAATCCTACCTTCACATACCAATACAAGGGTAACTTTTCATAACAGATAATAATCACACCCAAGTCCACCACTCGAGGTGGAAATCATATCAACTATAAAAAGAGAAAAAATATACCCTATAGTGATGAAGAATATAGACTAGAAGAATAGGGTGTGAAGTGGTAATAGTGGGGAGACTATACCCTATAGTGATGATAATAATAATGGTCTATATAAGTATAAAGAATTGTAATAAATACCGTTAAATAACAGGACCAATAACATTTTACAGAGGAAACACATACAAAAGTAATACTAATAATCAACAACTCAAAAATAAAACATTTGTAGAATGAAACATCACAATATACCATTTTTGAAGAATGTATAAATGTCAGGTCATACAATAAAATAAGAAAAAATAGTCACATGTGTCTGACCATAGTACATACATATACAAGCATATTGATACAAAATGAAACTCAAAGATAAACTCTAGCTTATATAGGAACCTCTATGGTCCTATGTTATCCCATGAATGAAAAATGTGTAAAAATATAATGAAGTTCAAGCTTATAAGCTCATTCTATTATCTCATTAAAAGATCATAAAGTCAAGAGGAGTCTTAAAGGTCTTTTGTAGGGTGTGAGAATAATCTCAGTAATCCACCACCAATATATACCTAAATTAAATTTGTGGTAAGTAGGTGTATCCAAAATATAAATAAATATCTCATGAAAAATATATATAATATCCTTATTCAATAGTTATCATTAGAAAAAAAGGAATTTATCCCCATCATCAGACATCGCTGGTATAATTGTAGTTCAGAGGATCTGTAGGAAAAATCCCAAGGCATCACGTGAAGAAAATAAACCCAACTGAACCCTTGGGTTCGACCTCCAGTAGAGTCATCCATCACATTTTGGAAACTAACACATAATACCCAAAATAATAATTGTCATCCTGAATTCAATCCTAAGATAAAAATGCATGGTACCTTGGAACTCAACACATCAGAATCGTCATTGGCATGAATCCCAAAATCGTAAGGCAAAGTAATGTATGTACTCCAAAATAATGAAATTGTTGGATCAATATTCAATGTCCAAAAAAAAGTGATATCCATCATTCGACATAATCCTGGCCAATGGTCTCAATATACAGTGAGACCCAACCCCCAATTAATGGTCTTTACACCATCAACAGATGGATATTCAGTATCCATGTTCCTTTCTACGGAATGAACCTCCAACCATAACGTTGGTCAACACCACCCTAAGTTGAATCTAAAATAGGACTCTATCAATACGAGTGGTCAATGACATATCATCATTACAGTCCTATTTTTTCACATGACTCTAACAGAACTCCTTCTAAACACAGTGAGCAGAAATCACCAACCATATTACCTAAGACACACCATCACAGAACATCATTCCCTATGACTATATCACTCAATTTGATTGTCAACACCATCCAATATTACATGATCCATGTTTGTATCATGATGAACTCTTCACCTAAATATGACGACCATGACTCCAAGCCTAGGATCATCATCACCCAATGAATCTAGGATATTCCTAACCTGATGAATGTATCACCTCAATAATGGTGGCCAATACTACCTCAATCCTTAATCCAGGCCCATCATGTACCCATAGAACCATTAAAAAGATTATAACCAAATAAATTTAAATAATTTAACACCCCAACAAAATATAACCACGTGTTGAATCCTCTCACGTGGATCAAACAATTTGTAGACATGGAGGAGCACACCAATAGGAATCCTATGGTTTAAATTGATTTATTAAATATAACCATTTAATTTATAGGTTATCGCATAGACAACCCAGTGGTACTATTAGTAAATCACCCTAAAAAGGAGTTAAATCAAAGAGAATCCTAGGAACCACCTACCATATCATCATAGACTTAAGCTCACTCAATATCATCCTCTAACTCAATCCAAATTAAAATAAATATATGTATTTAATGAACTCCCTAAAAATAGTGTAAAAAAGATTATATAGGTTCATCACACTATATGAAAAGGTAAAAGAACAAAAGAATCAAGAGGAATAAAACTGTTACTGATAGAGCTCCAACTAGATTGACGAAGATCAATTAAGAGTTAGGATGGAAAAAGGAGATCAACACCTAGCATATGGAGAACATGGGATAGGATCTTATGTTGTGTGTGGGTGTGTAAAAGAAATGAGGAAGAGGATATATAAATAGGAGAGGGATTTTTGGTATATTCACACTTTTAATGGGATGCATAGTTTGACTGTATAGTTTGAATAACTATGCACCAACTATGTGGCACCCATTATCTCAGTACCTCACAATGCACGGTTGGCACACATGATTTTCCAAGCCCTGTACTAACCATGTGATAACCTCTTCTAAAATACACCTAGTACCCTAAAAGTCAATGTTCCCCTTCCAAAAAGGTTTGAAAAACCGTGAACATATCAAAGGGATGTCTACATGGTTTCACCTAGGTCCCACGGGATTTTTCTAAACCATGCACCCTAATCATCACACCCTAAAAATTTAGGTTCTCATCATTCAACACACCGAGAACCAAACCAAACCCCAAGGGTCATGTTGATAAATAAAACTCATCTAAAAAAGACCATTTGTTAAATAAACTCTCAGAATTATGTTTTGAAGAATAATAAAAGAGTTTCCCCACTCACCGAACTCAAAAACATCAAACAGGTTGAGGAATTAAGCCAGATTAAACAACTCATCACATTACATTTATAATACTTTATTCATTATTTTATGATGAATATAGTTGGTATAAATAATTTGGAAGAATAAATAAAATTTAATGTAATCATTTATGTGTTATAACTTTTTATTGACAAAATTATTCTGGATTAAACCATAAGCCTTGAAAGAATGATATTATGATCTAACCTGGACCTCTAGAACATTTTAATGGATGGTAGTATATTATTATGGAATTTATTTTCTAATTTTTAGGGGGAAAACTATGTGAATAAGGGATAAGTGGATCTTCCCTTTTATAATTGAGTGAAGGTTCACCCTTGGAATTACCTAAATTATTAAATTAATATAAATTAATATTCATCATAATGTGGATCTAAATTAATATATTCCTAATTCAAGATGAAGATAAGTATAAATAATCCCACCCAATAAATTTTACACAATTTTAGGTGGTTTTTTACCTTTATATCTTTGTTTTAACCCCATATTAACAGATTTGATTATTATATTGATATCAATGTTTTTAATTTTTAGTGGTTTTGAATATTACTAAAAACTAAAATTGAACCACAATTAGATAATGAATGATATGATATACTATTTCTCTTTAACTTGTCTAAATATAATATTTTTATGAATTTTGAAGAATTTAATTATGTGTTATGTAATATAAGATACTATTAAAGACATTTTTAGGATAATTCACATGGTTTTTCATTAAATACAAAAACATTAAAACTGAATTAAAATAAAAAATATAAATACTTCAAAAATATGATATATTTATCTAAATAATTTTATAGAAGAAATAATTCAATAAAATTGGTTTAATTTAATATATTTAAAAATATTTATTTTATTTTTCTATTACTTTTTAAATATAAATTTTTTATTTCATTGGAATTTAATGCAATTATTCCATCAATAATAATTATTAATATATTACAATGTAAAAATAAATTCATTCATCTTGTAAATAACCATTTAAAACAGAACATAAAATTTCAAAATCATGCTATTATTTTCAAGAATTTTCTCATTTATTTTGGTCTTTTTTTATTCCATTTATTTTTTTTGGATATGTAAATAAAAATGATGGTTGTGGGTGGATAGAAGGAGGTGTATGATAGGTTCCCTGTTAGGATAAACCATGATCTAGCCTAGTGAAAACAATGTGGCCTATAAAATGGAATTTTCCAGGATGCATGGCCTAGATCATGGGCATGTATCAGCTCCATGTAAACTATGCAGCCTACCCCCACCTCTTGGAAAAAGGCTGTGTACGATTAGTGCAAGGTATATAAAACCATGTGGCCTACCATATTCTTATAAAATCAATTTTCTATTCTACCCCTTACCTATATTAATACCCTAAACAACCTCTATTACATCATATTAACCCCTCCATACTATTCATACCTCCCTCCACTTCTCTTCACCTCCTTTTTTAATTTTTTGGGTGGTTTTGTGATGAATTATACCAAAAAATCATCAAGTAAGTTCCTTTAATCCTTTATTATATTCTTTTCATATCTTCTCTCTTCCTTTTAGGGTTCTTGTTTCACTAGAAATTATTTTCGAAAATAACGGGTTCAACATTCTTGATTTTTGTATAATCATGATGGTTTTGGTATAATCTATCTTCTTTAGGATCTCATCTCTGCATCACTTCTAGATTCCAATCATGTTTATGTGATTTCAAGTGATAAGTAGGTGGTTCTATGGTTATCCATTTTTTATTGTTTTAATCATCCTAGTATTGTTTTCTAAATACATCCTAAATTTTTTTATGTTCTTGTAAATGGTAGCTTTCAAAACGAGAGAGTGTGGATGGTTTTAAAATAATGAAACCCCCTTTAATTTTATGTGTTTGGGTATGTAATGTTTTGGATTATGAAGGATGGTGGATTCAATTAATCAATGGAAAAGAACTAGGGAATACTATTCATCTATGTGGATATACTAGAAAATTTATTCTAGATTGATCTTCCCTACCTGGAAGGATACAGATACAACCGTTACAAAACATTGATGATGGGGATTGGTTGGATCAAGCAGGAGATGGACCATCATGCCAAGGTTTTATCATCGAGAGTATGAGGATCCTAGGTCCCCATTCACCCCAGCTACATAGGTATTTCTCATACTTTTTATTCTTTGGTTTTTCTTGTTTTTACATGTTTATGAACATTTATTTTTCTACAAGGCTAGAAACACATTTTATAAAGTTAACTACTTTTCTATCTTTTAAAAAAACTTTTTTTCGATTTAGTAATGCACTTATTTAAAAATAAAAAAGTTTATTTACCTAATAATGTTTATGAGTGAGACCTTTGGATTTTACCATACTAGGAAGGTGATATCACACCCTACATACATCATCATGTGTATGTAGACCTCGTTCTGTCAACTTCAGGTAATGGTAAGACCTTTTGTGGAGGTGACTGTAATTACTCTTTCTAGAAATATCATTATAGTACATGTTTATGGTGGTGGTATGATGGGAGTCGAACAATGTGGGACAATGAGGTTTTCATCACCTAGTCTACCACATCCCCCTTTTTGGTTATTTTTCCTCTCAACATAAATGTTAAATGTTTAACATATGCTTGTAGTGATTTTCTTTTGATTCATATGTTTGAATGGTGATTATGATATTATGATAATTTTTGGTATTGATAATAATTTTTTTTACATGGGTGAAATCATTACCAAAGGAGTTACATGATGCCTAGGAACTAGTTTCCATCCATTTATGTTCTTCTATAGCATTAGGATGATTCCCAATATTTTCAAACTGGTCTGGTAAGATAACCCCAATGATGACAGATGTCATTACCCTATACATATTCTAAATGGTCTGTAAATTGTGGAGATATACCTACTGAGTGGTTAAAATATTATGTGGCATACATTGATTAAAATTTAATTTCATGGTGTTATGGTCTCTTTAGAATGTTTTGATATAGGATAGTCACAAGTATCAATGGTATGTTCATACTAGAACCACTACGATTTTCTAAAACAATCATCAAAGATTCTGGTTTCAAGGTATGAGGTAATAAATAGTAGACTTTGTACCAAGATTCTAAAATTATAATTAGATTAAATCTAAGAACTAGAATATGTCCTTTCTAATTTATCCACTCCATATTACTACCTGGAAGTGGGATAAGTTTTCCATTTACTTCATCATCATTTTACCTCATACACCCCAGGGAAGGAAGTCCATTTGGCTGGTTTTTGATCATTTGACCAATTCATCTCATTTGATCCTAATAATGGATTCAACAATGGTTGAAGAATTGGGTAAGCTAAATATTTAAGAGATCGTGAGGTTTTATGGTGTATAATTGTAAATTGTTTTAGATAGGGACCCCGGTTTTACCTCTCAATTATGGAATTCCAATAAATGGTAATGGGGTGTCTTTAAAATCTCTATATGGTATGTGATCCTCAAAAGGATGGATATATTTAACGGGTGGATAAAATCTTGGAAGACATTTTATGTGTTTTCACATTGGATTTTGGAGTCTCATGGGATAACCATCTAGGGTTGGTGGAGTTTCCATACAATAATAGTTACCAAACCATAATTAGAATGGATATCTTTTAAGCACATTATGGTCAGCCACGTTAGTCACCTCTGTGCTATTCATTTGTGTGAAAGAAATATTTTTTAGGTCTAGTCCTTATATAAAAGGTGTCTAATAAAGTTAGGTTAATTATGAAGTGGTTTTTAATATCATTGAGCCACCATAATTTCTATTCTGATCAATGATGTTGAACTTTTTAATTCTCTATGGATAACTGGGTGTTTCTAAAAGTGACACATTGCATGGGTCGCCAATTTATTATTAAGCAAGGTCAGATTACATTAATGAATGTTAGACCTTTTTATATTTCCAAAATAATTAGTAAGTTGGGATAAATCCCTTATTTTAATTTCCATTTTCTTTAGTTCATGATGAGTTCCTTGTCTCCCAATTGATGAAGTATAAACCAGAGCCATCTCTTGTGCTGAGTTGAGAGGAATTGGAGCTGGAACCAAACTTGTCTCTGATTGACCAACTAGTATGAATTATTTAATATTAGGTGAACGTGCATTAGAAAAAAAAATATCATTAGTTCAATTCTGTTGGTAGCACATAAATGATGATCACGAGACATGGGAATGGATGCCTTAGATGGAGAAGTTTTGTCATCATTTTTTCTCTAATCAGACTATAGTTTGACAATCTGATGATTGAAAGTTTTTATAGTAGGGATAATTGTAACATCTATGGGATTATTTTTAGGTATTTTCTTTTAATTAGGACTTTTCTTTGTTCCATATATTTTTAAGTGTTTTTCAAGATAAATTAATGTTTTGGGGAATACAGAAAGAGGCACACGGTCTGTGTACGGTTAGGGGAAATTGTGTTCTAGCCTTGTTACAAGTATACTTCCTCGAATTTGTAATTATCTAAGATTCACATTATAGTACAAGGTTGTGTTTTTAATCAATTTAAACTATGTGTTCTACCAATTACTCTTGTAAATGAGAACATTCTATAAAGACTATACTTCCAAACTATGTCCCCTACTACGTTATTAATTTATTTTAAAATTCATACATTACATCCTCCCAAATTCTAATACCTTTACAATCATCTCACCCATTTCAAACCCCTATAGCTTACTCCCACCTACCTCCCATAATCTTATCCTCATTGCTTTAATTTTTGGGTGGTTTTGGATTTTATTCCTTATAAAACCCTCAATTAAGTTCCTCCTCTCCATTATTTTCTTCTTTTGGTCTCTTATACATTTTTTCTTGGTATCAGGTTACTCCAAAAAATATTTTGACCTAAACTATGTTCAAATTTTTAATTTAGGTTTAATTTGGACAATTTTAGTATGATATTTATTATTTAGGTTCACTTCATCATTCAAATTTTTTTTTCTAACCAGCTTTGGGTGATTTTTATTGGAAGCTAGGTGGATTCATGAATATAAATTTTTTGATGTATTAAATATGCTATTTTTTCAAAATATATTCTAAATTTTGTTATGTGTGTCAAAATGGGTGATTTATAAAATTGGGGAGTGTGTATGGATTTATAATTGTAAAACCTTTTAGAATTGATATGTTTTGGTATGTCATGGTTTGGACTTTGAAAGATAACAGATTCTCATAATAAATGGAAAAGAACATGGGAGTCATAGGTATATAGGTGGAAAGACTATGATAAGCATGATCGAAATGATATTCCCTACCTAGATAGATTATGATATAATACTAACAAAATATTGATGATGGGGATTCTTTAGATTTAGTAGGAGATGATCCTTTATGTCTTGGTTTGATCACCATTAGAATGATTATCCTTAGTTTCCACTAACCCTAGAGGTTTAGGGATTTCTTATGGTTATTATTCAATTTTTTTTCGTTTATCCTTATTTATATAAATTTTACATTCCACAATGCTAAGAACACATTTTTTAAAATAAAAAATTTCTTCCCTTTTCTAAATAAAACAAGTTTTCAATTTTATTATTTTCTTCTTTTAAAATAAGAATGTTTATTAATCTTATAATATATATAGATGGAAACATTGGATGGTATCTTACTGGGAAAGAGATCTCACAAACTACATACTCTCATGGGTGTATGTAGAAATTTGTCTATCATATTTATGTGAAGTTAATACCTTCAATGGAGGTGACGGTAGTTACTCTCTCAAGCAGTATCTTCTTGGTAGGTGTTGATGGTGATCACATGATGGCAGTCAACCTACATGTCATTAAGAGGTTTTATTCACCTAGTTAGTCCCCTTATCCTTTATGGTCATTTTGTCTATTATTATAAATGGTAAATGCTTAATTTATTATTTTAGTTTTTTCTTTTTGTTTCATATGTTTGAATCGTGGTAATGTTTCTATTGGAATTTCTGTATTGATGATATTTTTATTTAACATGGGTGAAATCATTACCAATGTAGTTTCTCAATACCCTATAACTAGGGTCCATCCCGTGGGGATTTGGAACACACTTCAAGCCATTCAAAAATCTACATCAAGTATTAGATCGGATGGATTCATGGGCTAGTTCTTGACATAAAATCATTTTATCCCAATATAAATATATTTGAGTTATTAAAACAATGAGTGTGACATTTTTGATTTATTCTTTTCCACAAATAATATTGTGTTCATTCTCAAATAAAAATTTCACCATGTTTTTTTATCATCAAATATTAGATGATTATTTTAAAACTATACTCATCCAATATAAATAAGGTAGTTTTTATATATATTTTTAAATCCTAAACACATTATTGATAACTATAATTAACCAAATTACCCTTATCAAGGTGACAAATATTTAACATAGTTACCATTTAGAATCGCAAAAAATGAATGTGAAATATTTTTAAAAAAATTAAATAATGAATAAAAATTTGGGATCCATTTTTCCTTTTTATATTTATATTTTTTTAAAAAAACCATTTTTAAATATGCAAACAACACACAACAAAAACTATTTTTAGAAATATGTGTTTTTAAGGAAAAAAATAGATTTAATCATATCCCATGCCTAGTAAAAACCATTACATAAATGTTAAATAATTTTATTTGATATATAATCTATTATTAGTAATAAATTAATCAAAATTAGTGATTAATTCAATTTATTAATAAAAAATCACATTGTGTGCCTAATGTTTTTCCAAAAAAAATACCTATTTTTTACATTCAAATGCTTTTATCAGGAGATACCTAATGAATTCATTATATACTTTTCTAAAAAATGTTTTTTTATAATTTTTTTTAGTCATATTCCTATTCTAAAATACAATATCTAGGATATAATTATCACATTTTATAATAATACTTCAACACTATAACATAGTGTTTTTACACATTGTTTCATGTAAAGCAAGAAATCAAATAAGTAATGTTTATTTAAATGGAATTACATATAAAATTAGAGTTGTTAAAATTATACCACCCTTAAATAAATTTATCCATATAAATTCCATCACTCTGATACAAATAATATAGGATATCTATGTTTCATCACATCTTTTGGTACCCATGTTACTTCCTCAGTTTCTGATTCCTCGAGATAACTTTATACCAGGTGAGTAATCATATTCCATATAACATTATCTCTTTGATCTAAAGTTTATACAAGTTGTTATTCATTGGAAATATTTTTTTCTAATGGTATAACCTATAAGTTTTGTACTTGTTAAGGATCATATAGTTACTTCATCCTACGAGATACATGTGACACATTGTGAAATTGATAGAGGTTCGGTAAAAGAACAAAGAGATAATCTATAGTAACTATATGATCAAGAATATGAAAGGGACCAATATACATAGTTCTTATCATTCCCTTCATTCTGAATATTTGAACCTTCCTCAATAGATTAATTCATAGGAATACCTTCTCTCCAACTTCAAATTCAATATCTCATTGATGATTTTCACCATTAATTTTATATAGACAACGAGCTTCCATGATGTGACGTGGAATGAATCTGACTTTCTCTACCACATTCTCATCTATAATTGGTCCCAATAGATTTCATTCTTCAAAAAAATCCAAGAATGTAAGAGTTTTGTACTACGTTCCATATGTGTATTCATAAGGATCAATATGAATGGTCGACTGAAGCCCATTATTTTAAGAAAACTCCACTAGATAAAGGTGTTGTTACCAAGAACTACTAAAATACAGAAAACATGATCTCAAAATATCCCATAGGGTTTTAATGGTCCTATCATATTAACCATCCCCCTATGAATGATAAGTATTACAAAAATACAAATCCCTATCCATTTTTAGATAAAGACCTCACTCGAACATTGGGGTAAACATTATATCAGGATCAGTTTCAATAGATTGAGTTACTATATGAAACTATAACACTTCTTTAATGGATGGTCTGAAAATATAATCACGGTAAAAATATTCACTAATGGAAATGAATTGTGATTGAATCATAATGTGGTCTACAAAAAACCCAAATAGATTTATGGATATTAGATGTTTTGGGGAGTATGATGGTGAAATACATGGAGACATCTTCCCATTTCCATTCTGGTATGGGTAATGTTCATAACATTCCCTTTGACTATTAACCCACTACCTTATCATACTAAAATACCATGTATCATGTTACACACTCTATAATATCACTATTGATGTATCCCCAAAGGAAATACACTTTAAAATCTCTATAAATCTTTGCACATCTAGGATGAATAGAGAATGATGAGGTATGTGCTGCATCTAATATCTCATTCTTCAAGTACAGTATTGATGGGACACATAATCCATTCTTGAATCTTATCATTTAAGAATAGAAATTTTTTTACTGAGGAACATTTCCCACCATCTTTTATATCTTTATATCTTCCACCTACACCTCTTTAATCTACACATAGATAATTTATTGAAAACTCAATTGGGAAAGATATGATTTACACCCTTCCATTAATATCACCACATCCAACCATTATAAATATAGAAATAGTGGATATTTTGTGATGTTCATCATGGATAGCTAGTATGATCATTTTGACTCGAGAATCATCCACCTAATTTTCCTTCCGGGTGTGGAAATATATTGAGACATCATAATCTTTAATCAACTCTAACCATATTCTTTGGAAAATATTTAAATAATTCAGAGTGAATATATACTTTAAAATTTTATGATCAGTATATTTTTCACACCATTCTCAGTAAATACAATGTCTCAATATCTTTAATAGAAAAAATTATCATGGATAACTCTAAATAATATATCATGGATATTTAATCATAATAATTAAATTGGCCTGAGGTATAAGAAATAACTCTATCATTATACATGAGTATGCATATGAGTCACTTTATCAATGCCACACTATAGATTACAATCCATTCTCTACTACAGGATAGTTTGATCATTGATTCACTGACCAACAAACTCATTAGTTCCATAATTTTTTCCTCATATTCATCGTTATAAAGGAGCCTTACTCCCTTCAAAGTTAAAATATTGAGTGGATAGATATCCATGATAAATTCTTCACAAAGAATTTATAATATCCATACAAATGAAGAAAATAAGAGTTCTTAATCATTGTGGTTGTTCTAGGCCAATGTTTAATAACATCCATATTTTATGTATCCACTAATATAAACACTCATGATGTTATAAGTCCCAAAAATGAAAACTTTTTTACAAAAAACTCAAGAAAGTTAAAATTTTCATACTATATATCCTTACGTAGTATCATTAGTTCAATTCTTGTGTGATCTTAATGCTCCTCCATGATCTCATAATATATAATAATATTTATATAAATATAACCAAAAACTAATAAAGGTAATCTATAAGAACATACTACATTATATCCAAGAAAATAATGTGTTAATTAATAAGACCAAATGAAACCATTAAAAATTCATTACTTCTATGGCTTGTATATAATGTTTTTAAAAGTTTGTCTTTAAAGACCCATAATTTTATAAATGGAATTTTTTCCCATATTTTAAATATGTTATATGGTATAACTCACATACATATCATAAAGAGACCAAAGAACATCATTCTCATAAATTAAAAATGAAATAATTTATATTTATAGAAATTAAGGAATCTATATTGACGAAATTGTGACCTGACCATTGGAAAAGTAACGTGGACATTCGGAATTATAATCTAAACAATAGAATAGTAACATCACCTTTGAAAATATAAATAAAATTTAGGCACCCTATATATTATAATATGATATAATTATATCATATTATAATTAAATAAATGTTTTAAAAATGCTAAATTTAGAGCTGGTATTTAGTGAAACGTAAAATATTATATACAATATTATAATTAATATAATGATTTAAAGAAAATCAATTTTAATAAAATAGATTCATAAATTAATATTATGTTGTATTGTAATTATAATATAATTTTTTAATACCTTGATTAATTTTTCAATCTTTCATAAAATTGGTTTTAAATAAAAATCGGTATTTTTCAAATAAATCGTATTTTTTATTAAAAAAGAAATTTTTCATTTATAGAAAATTATTTTCATAAAATTGAATCTAGTTTTTAATTATAATCATCAATGAAATTCTAAGTTGAATATTTGGGATTTTTCTAAAATAGTTAAATTTTTTGTGTATAGTAAAATACAATAATATATTGTATTTAACAAATACATGGATTTTTGAGTCATGCAAAATGTATGGATTATGTAAGAACCAAGATATAGAAATCCCCTAAGTTATTTAATATATATTTATAATTATCAACACTATTTTTAGTCTTGATACAAAATAATTAATATACTAAAAAACTACCCCTCTCCCCCCTATAAATATCACCCCTCACCACCACTTCTTCTCACACCATAGAAGCCTTTATGTTTATCTAAAATATGAAGAATTATCTTACCAATCCTCTTACCCAATTCTAGGATCTTTTAGTCTCAATAAAATACCAAATCCAAGTTCATTAATATGGTTCTCAAGGAGACAACATCCCAGAGATAAAATCCCCAATCCTTCTCTTTTCATTTGTTTCAATTCCTTATCCTCTCCTCAACTCCCATTATCCAATGTAGAATGATAACTAAAATATTATGTATATAATGTAATTATATTGTGTTAATGAACTATATATCATTAAATCTATTCTCTCCTCCGTTTCTTCTAATAATGAAAACATTATTTGTGGCATGTCGATTCACCGCCTTTGTCAATGATGAGTTTTCGTTTTCCATCAAGTCTATCAAGGATGGCCATTAAAACATTATTATGGTCAAATAATATTTTAATATACATATAATAAGTTATATCTTCTTATGTAACCAATTTATAAATATAGTACTAAATAAAATGATACAAATGTTTTGATGGTCATAAAAATCATCAATATTAATTAAAACATTTTCATCAATATTTTTTCAATTGAATCATCCATATACCATATAAAAATATATATATATAAACATTTAACTTATAAAATTTAATTAATAATATGTAATTTCACTTTTGGAGAAGTTATTACCATTTCAATATAACTCCTATATTTATATACAAGTAAACTACCCATGAAACTATGAAAAATAATGCTCCTAAAATGATGAAATTGAACTCTATAACTCAACAAAATGGCCATAAACAAACTAAATAAAATTATAATAAATAAAATACATTAATAAAAGGTATTTCACTTATTATTTAGTGAATTTATTTTTATTATCTATAATATTAATGTAATTAAATAATTCGAACATACGGTAAGGGGATTCTTGAACTCAACTCCTTTTCTTTGGTTTATTCCTCTTTTATGCCCAATTTCAGTGTGGATGTTATTTTAATATTATAAAATTTTAATTTCATTTTCCTTTCATTTTTTTTGGTATATTTATGTTTCCAATCTATATAATGATTTCTTAATATAAAACATCTTTCCAAAACACATTTTGACTCCTCTTCAGTTGTATCTTCTTCGATCAAGAATGATGAATTTTATACCAAATATGATTCTCCATTTTCATTTGGGAAGGTCAAGTTTATTCATGATTGATAAAATCCTTATAAAACCCATTCTTTTACCTATATTACATGATGAATTTTATTTATATATATTCTATGTGGCATGAATGATTATGTAAATGTTATGATGTGATGGGTGCACCCATAATTTTATGGCTCTCCAATGCAATGAGTAATATGATGCATCTAATGAGACGATTTGTATTATGTCTGAAAATGGTTCCACCTTTGTTCACAATGATGATGTAATGATTATTAATATATTTTATTTGTGAAAATGAGGATATATTTTTCCACAACTATGCATGGTATTTTACCATTAAGGCCTAATGTTTCAGTTTTATGCATTTCCACATTTCATACCTTTATTAGATGTTTTTTATCATGATTTGTGATGATGATCCTACACTTATCATATAATGATGATTATTATTCTCAACCATTTGATATTGATTAATGTGCCATATTATTTCTCTTACTGAGCTATCAGCTCACCCCCTTCTTTGATATACATCCTCAAGCCACTATATGTATGAAATAGAATACGATATTTATAAGGTTGAAGAAAAATATTTTAAATAAATGTTTATATTTTGTTATCTAAATGTTACAGATGTTCCTAATTTTCCCAATAAACTAAACCTTTTATCATATATTCTAACACTTTTATATTTTTTTATTTTAAATGATGTAATAGTCATGAAAGAAAAAGTACTGTCGCTATAATGTCTTCACTATTGACCCCCAATTGATACTATCTAGATCAAAGATCAATCATGGAAAATATTTATCTCCTCATAATATATATATATAATCATCAATACGGTATTGATGATACTTATTCTTCATTTTTAAATATCAATTGAATTTTTTGATCATCATTTGAAGATGTTTTTATAAATTTATTGTTTATTTTCATTATATTCCATGATGGTTTATACATATTTCACCTCATACTTTCATCAGCATTATATTTTTTAAACAAAATGGGGGGTATGTGTTTTTCATCAAACTCATATGTCACATCTCTTTAGAATTTTTTATTATCATTGATCCATATTTAGTTTTAAAAAATAGAACAGTTAAATCCCATTGTGAATCACATGGCTAAATTAATCCCTTATTATCATTCTCTTAGAGTCGATTCTTCAAGTCCTGTAACTCAATTGAGTACATTCAATATAGAGTATGTGAAATAAGTGTATCAATAGGTATGAGTCCAATTGAAAACTAAACATAAATATTCATAGGAATACTAGAATAATATATCGTAAAGAAATCAATAAACACCCGTAAAACAAGCACATGTTCGATGTTGATTTTCTCCCTAGTCATCAAAAAAGAAACCTTTTAAATAGGAATAAAGACCCATACAATGTATTAAATTTCCATTATATGTTCATATTTATCCAGGTAGTGATAGAATATCAAAGGCTATTTTGGAATATAAAAAGTGAGTTTCCTTCCTTGAAAATTGGCATGGGATTTATAAAGAATAATCTAATACATGCCAAAAATAACCTCAAATTCAACTAGAGGAAGAATAATGTGATTTGAAAAAAGCACATTCATGGAACATCACAATGTTTTAGAGATTTTACTCTATTTTTATAAACATATAACTTCTTCCAATCCCATTCATATTTGATTTCCCCATGATATTACATTCCATACATAAAGTATATAGAATTACATTTAAGATAATTTCATCCATGGTTCCTTCAACAGTGTTGGTATAAAAGAAGACTCATATTCTTCCCTCCATGGTTTTTATTATTAGATTTTTCTATGAATTTCGTCTTCCTTTTCAGTTAAAAATAATAATATTAATTGGTAACATAGATATCCCTTTTTACATTGGTAGCAAATTAAAATATTTCTTCACAATTACTAAATTCCCTTATGGATAATACCCTTTAAAGATTTGGTTATAATGTACTAAATATTTGATTAGTAATATATTCATGATCAATGGTAATACAAGAATCTTACCCAACAATGTTTATAAAATTGACCTCATAGGTATGAATAGATTCCTCATTCTTAATCATTAGCTTAAGGAATTAATTCTCCTAATTTATATGAAGAGTTTGAGTAATATACTTGTCGAAAAATAAACATCCAATCATATCCAACCTTATACAGTCAATTTTATCTTATTTCTTCATGTTATTAATTGGATTCCACCATTGATCTTCTTCACCTTCCAAACAAAAAACTATAAATGTAACATTTTCATGCTCACAATATTAGAGAATAGAAATTATCTTTTCAGTGGTGCTAATACATTGAAATGAAATTGGTGAATCATTATATCTAATAAAAAAGGTGGATTTTTCCTCATAAAGGACTCAACATAATTGTGTTCTCTATTTTCCCATTTGGAACATCAAAATCATTCATGTCTTTATAAATTTGAATAAGCATAGAAATGGGTTTTTTAATTCCATCTCCCATAACATTTATTTTCTTATGAGAAAAATCATTTCGTTTTACATCATACTCAGTGTTATTGTAGTTTTATAAAGTTCCATCCATTAACTAAAACAAAAAACCTGAAGTGATAAACATTAATCTTAATGTGGAACCTCAAATGCATGAAAAAAGTATTCATAGGATGTCTAAATCATGAAAAATTATTTAAAATTTATAAAACCATTGGTTTAACATAGTTCATCAATGATCATCATCAATTCAAATCAATCATAATGGTTTGTAAAGAAAACTTGAATTAACTCATGCATATACCATGGGTGTATAATGCTAGGTGTGTAGTTTTAAACACACTCATGATGCACTAGTGACTGATGAGTTAATAACCAATCCACACCCTTCAAAGTTTATACCATTCAGTATATTTGTGGTAAAACTACAATAATATGCAAGTATCCAAACAAGAATTTTTTTCTCAGAAAACAAGGCTTCTTTATCTACCTTAACATTGGATGTTATCCAAAACATAGGCTTATCGAATGGATTATCACTAATGTTTCCTCATACTAGTTTCTTACAAAAACTAAACCATTCTCAGATAACAATTCAGGAAACCCAAAACAATTGAATCAAAAATATGACATCTTATTAGATTAATATTCATTACATGTCATTATAATCCATGCTAGAACCACAAATAATCAGTGACTTTGGAAAGATAGATATATAAAAAAATGGTATATAATTGTTCTAAATCATCTAATGCTTAGTTCCTAATAACTATCTCCCTTATTAGACATATTATACTTAAAACTATTCTTCATATCCTGGTGAAAATGAAACATAATAAATATTTCACTTAGATTATCAGTATGAGTAAAAAAGGGATACATCAATTATCATTTATGTATAACCCGGGCATAATAGTATGATAACATGAGGATGACCTTCGAAAATCATACCTAGAAATTCATAAATCATTATTATAAGTCATGGAATAATGTTTGGAATGTGAATTATAGAATAAATTGAAGAACATGAGCCATGAGAGCATACCATTTTCATAATATCATGTCATAAAATATTGACATAAATTATAGAATAATCATATTTATAGAAATCCTATGTTAATACTACCCACCAAGACATTATTAACATTTTTGTCTTATGATAACCAACTTTTTACCTACATTGGTCTAGGAAAAACCTCTCATGTAAACAATTTTGGGTTTGGGATAACCTTCCATTTACCCTCTTTTGGGTTTGGGATGTCCTTCCATGTAACTTATATTGGGATTACCATAACCTCATATTTACCCTATTTTTGTCTTGATATAACATCATGTGTACATTTTGAGCCCATACAAAATTAATAATTACCCAATACATTGGAGTCCTCTATTGGACCCACCCATAAAATATTCTTTATTCAATTATATATATGAAATAATATCATGAATACATTTATCATTTAATAACATATTAACCTAAATAAAATATAAATAGTTTCATCAAAATTTCATCATTATGACCATAAAAAATTGACATAAATTATATGATAAATTAGAATCATATCCCTAGTGAATAAAAAGTAACATCATTGGATTTTACCATAGATGAAAATATCCTTAAGAAAATACACTTTTCAATTTGATTTCAATTATTAGAATCATTAAAATATAAAAAATATTAAAGAAAAAAAATCTTTAAAATAGTGATGGAAACATGAAATGTAATCTTTGAATCATTAATCTATCATCAAGGTGGAAAATTATATTCATTCCGTATAGGTTAAAACATTTATTCCATTCATGTTTTTGATAAAAATTTAAAAGTACACAATTTTTAAAATGATAAGAACAATCAATTTATAAATATTATAAATAGTAAAATATTCGTAAAAATAAATTAAAAAAATAATATAATAATTGTAAAAAAATTCATGAAATTTTTTTAAATAAAATATGGGAGTATAAAAAAATATTCTTGTAAAAATAATAAAACAAATTCAATTTTCCTTAAAATCATTCTCTCGGTCGCTTGTGCACATCAATAGAGGAAAATTTAAAAAAAATTAATATATTAAAATATAAAAATGGGGAGAGACACATAATATTTGAGAGATAAATATAATATAATTTCTTTATAAAAAATATAATCATAAACAATCAGAGTAAAAATTAGATTATAACATAAAACCTTCACCTCAAGTTTAACTTGATTTATAATCACTCTAACCTTCTGTATAATAATTATAAATTTATTATAAATCTGTAAATGACAATAATAATACATATAATATCATATATTATCCACTTATAAAATTTCAACAGCCAATTATTAATACTTCATAACTAAAAACATCATTGTCATGTATTAATTGTTTTGGATTTCATGAAAGGTTTGGTTCAGTTGTGCTAATATATATACTTCGATCCTAATTTCATCATATAAAAAAATATAATCATTATATAAATATCAAATATATTCATTAGATAATAATTATCCATTAACGGTATATTTATAAAAATAATAATTACGTTATTCATAGATAAGGTAGTCTGAAGGTACACATGAATGTTATTTTCATTTTCTAATGAAATGAATAAAACAAATAAAATTAGTATTCAATAATTATTGAATAATTATTAAATAATAAACATAATATATATTTGATAGTTTTCTTATCATAAAAAACATGAATGATGGTGATGGAAAATGAATCAAATCATTATCTAGGGCCGGAAGTCCACCCGCATGAATGAGCGATACATTCAATGAATATGGGGAGGAAAATGTTTGTAAAAACAACATAAAAATACCAAATTATATATATTATAAAATATTAATTAGGTTATGATGGATATAATAGGTTTATATAAGAGGTGTTTACTAATAAAATAGAAATTGATCATTTAAGAGTAATACCTCTTAATTGAGAACCCTCCTTTGTCTTATACCTTAAGCCTCTAAAATGTGGTATTATGATCAAACAATTACCTCTAATATATAATAAGGGATGATATTATTTTTATATGAAACTTATTTTCTGATATATAAGGATTTAACATTTTGAATAACGGATAAGTGGAGGGTCCATTTTATAAGTGAATGGAGGGGCACCCAATGAATTAACAAAAGTATTAAATTAATTAAAATTAATTTTCTATTTAATACGTATCAAAATATATATTTGAATTATAGTCTTAGAATAAGTTTAAATACCCTCACAAAAAAAATTATACATGTTTATGTGACATTTTATCCTCTATCTCTATGTTTTAACCTCGTTTAACCTTTTTAATGATTACCAAGATATCAATTTTTTTACTCTTTAGTGGCAACAAAAAGAAATATATGTAAAATCCTAAAATTAAAGAAGATAAAAATTGCTTCTATAAATTATGAAACATTAAACACTAATTTAATCTTTCATTATATATATGAAAGATTTTTTTTGTTATCTTTTGTTACACATAAGAGCTAGTTTTACCGAACAACAATATAATATTAATATTATTTTTTAAAGTGATAGTTATCCCAATGTTATAGGAATGGCAGGTAATACTAGGATTAAATAAATTAAGATATATATTCTATACATGTTTATTAGTTACCTTTTTGTTAGTAATAAAATAATAATTATTCAAAATAAAAATAAATAATTTCTAAAAAACTGCATTTTTATAAAAGACTCTCTATTCACTATTTCAACACATAATTTAAAAGTAATTTTTATAAATTTCAGATAATTTATTTTGAAAAAATTAACATACTTTTTGAAGTTATAACATAAAAATTATATTAGGGAAAATTTCCATGATTTCTTTGAGAAGTTTTATTTTTGATAAGTAGTGAAAAATACTAAATTTTAATTGAAAAATCCATTTTAATTTTAAGAATTCAAAATAATAAATTATATTTTAAATTATTATTAAAGTAAAATTATTTCAATTATATGTGAATTAATTCAATTTATTTCATTATGAATATTTTCATATTAAATTTTGATATAAAAAGATTGTAAACATTTTCACATTTTTCTTTAAAAACCTGATTACTCATCGCGTCTGTGGAATTGATTTTAAAAAAATCCACTTATTTAAATTTAATTTCAAAAAATTAATTCAATAGTTTGAATAATCGTAATAAATATTATCAAACTAATTCAACATAAATTTTTACCAAAATCAATACTAAAAAAAGTAAATTTTTTTTACCAAGGTTAAGGTAAATATAGATTTACCATGGGGTTAAACTAAAAAGATTATAGTTAAAATGACATAAAAATTTCAAAAATATATTTTCCAGAATTATTTAGATCATATCCCTTAAATAATATATAATTTTTCATTATTGGACCACTCTCATCCCTTCTTCACAAATCAAAACCGCATTGGTTCATAAAGAAACTACCCAAATCTCTTTAAAACTTTCCTCATATCATCATAAAATCATTATTATGATCCTAAATCCAACCTAGTTAGGATTTTTGTGCAAACCAAGTGGTTTTTAAGAAGAATAGGTAACATTAATCAATAAGGGTTGTTATTTTATTTCTTCCACCACCTCCATTAATTATAATAGATGAATTAAGATATAATAAAAATTGTATAATCCATATACTGATATTTTTTTATAACAATTTCAGGACATAAATCCATCTCCACTTCCATCAAATGGGTTACGAAATCATTATTCTTGTGTATGGAGGAATATTTCCTCGTGTACCAATGTCATCAATATTTCCATTACCACCTCTCATTATAGGGTGTGAATATGGAAATAAAGTATATATACGATACAATTTCATTATATCATATATTTATTTTTACATTCCATTCCATAGGAGATACTATAATTTCCCTCGTTTGTATAGCGACTTCCATTACGCAAATCGATGTGATTCATCTTTCACTAACACTTTACAGCCAATGTATTAAGTATAAATTTACTGATTATATTTGATATAAATTAAATAATTATGATATTAATGAAATATTTGTCATTATTAAAATATAATATATATATAATTTTATTTATGACCTTTTCACTCAATGAAATATGATAATGTTGTTCGTGTACATATGGAGTACCACCTTCCCAAAATAATGTGACTCTCTTTCCATCCCCACAACACAGGGATGATATATATGAGTATATTTAAATAAATAATTTAGTATATATTATATTATTATTATTATTATGGAAATGAACAATATTACTTACCTTCTTCACATAATGATCATCAAAAATTTGAAACACTACTCATACATATATACGACCTATTATCCCCATGATTTTAACATAATACATTTTTTCCAAACAATCTTTCATGATTGATTTTAAAATAATAATTGATATAACAATATTTTTATTATTTTATCATAATTATTTTTATAGATAAAATTAAACTATATAATATCCACATGAATCAGAACATTCATAACAGAGCATGAATAAGGGAATATGACAATTAACACCCTAAATAATGAAAATAACGAAATATTATTAAGTAATAGGTGATAAGATGTTATTGAAGGGTCATATAAGATATTATAAATATTAATATGGTTCTATTATAAATTAATAACATGTTTGAAACCACTATTTGTGAGGTTAAATCATGTTCAATCAAAAAAAGCATGAGGTAAGGGACTTCATCTCAATTTCCGTTCATTGAGGCATATTGTAATGATATTCTCTTGATTTATATTATATAGTGTTTATACTTCCCCTTTAACATGTAATATCATGATTCATTAATAATTCATGGTATTTAAAGTTCCAATTTTATTTATTTTATCTAAGGGTTTTTTATATTAGAGTTACCAAGTGGTAATGAATTTCATAACTCAATTTCTTTTTATTCGGTTATACTAATCCTTCATTGTCTCTGATGTTATATGTCTTTGTATGTGAAGAATTTTTTCTATATAATATTTTATTTCCACTTTTTTTATGCTCATTTACATTCTATACCCATAATTGTTTTATTAATCCTCGCAATTAGCGTTATGATATTTATAGGGGTTTATTTCACAATCTTATTTTAATTAGGATTGTTTATACGTGAATTTTCATTAAAGGAAATTGTTTTACCATTGGATAATAAACCATATAATTTTATTCTATTCTAGTTATTCATGAAATTTCTCAAATAAAATTTCCATTTTTCCACTCTTTGGTACATAAATTAATTTAAAAAATATTTTCGTGAATTCTGACTTAATATCTCACTTCGGTTGAAAAATAATTGTCTTTCAAAAGCCTGTTTTCTAAAAACATTGATATTTTTAAAAAAAAAATTACATATAATATATTAAAGTCATTTTCTACATTTTTACAATAAAATTTTAAATGAAACTTCTTGTTATTTACAAAAATAATGTGTGTTTGTATTTTACCAAAAAAAGTGAAAGGAATATTAATTTTAACATGTACTTCCTAAAAAAATTCCTATCCATCCTAGCCACTAAATTATTTTAAATATTCTTTTATATCTTTCAAATTTAATTTTCATGGAAAATTATTTTCAGAATGTTTTGTGAACTTTTAGTTTGAAAAGTTTATTTTCTAAATTAAAAGTATATTTTCCTCAAGAATATTTTTGAAGATATTTTTATGGTATTTATATTCATCAATAAAAAAACCCTTTATTCATACTATAATTGCTATATGTTGTATTTATACAATACATATTATTCAACTGGATGTTTTATGATCATTTCGACCATGCAATATATTGACACTCGCTTCCTTGATTCATTTTTTTAGTCATTATCTTTCATTTTAATTATTCACTATCATGTGGACATTATGTTTCCTATAAATATTAAAATTATTTATTATGAATATTTTTATTAAACAAACCATATATTACTTCAAAATTATTTGTTCTATATTGAATTTTATTTGTTTATCTGGAGAAATATTATTAAATCTATATTCCTTACTCAATATAAATATTTTATAATAAGGAATATTGATCATAAAATTACATCAATTATTAAATATATCAGGAATAATTTGTTCATGTAGTAATATGTGGATCTTGGTATAATATATCTCATTGATGCATCGGTGGTTCACATAAGAAAAACAATTAATCTAGCATTAAATGGGGCTTACCTATAGTTTTATAAAATATTGTGAAAGGTATTAATGATAGAGGTATCATGATTCCTAAGATCATGGAATCCAAGAATTAATCACTTCCTTCATTAAGAATTCAGTTATTGTTATCTATGATATTTTTTCAGTGATATTATCTCAAGGTAAATTTCATTCTTCTTTATTAATTAAATAGAATGTGTTTTAAGTGATTTACATTTCCATACTGATTATTCCTTTTGTAGTTATGATAGTTATGTTATTAATTAAATGAAATGTGTTTTCATTTATTTACCTTTCCATATAGAAGATTGTACATAATATTTCCTTATTGATAATATCTTTAGATGCACTTATTTCTTAGTTTATTGATTAAATGGAATGTTTGTTCTCCTGTTTTCCTTTACATATTAATTATAATTATTGATTCATGAATTTTTTCAACTGTACTTAACCCTCATAGAGCATTTTAGCTAAAAATTATTTTGTTTCCTTTCTCAGTAATACATGATCTTTAATATGTTTTATTTAAAAGGATATGTTTTAGGGAATAATTTTATACTTGAAAAAAATATGTTGTAATTTGTGTTTTCAAATTTAATAAAAGACTCAATTATGTGTCTTGTTTAACAAGACTATTAAACTAATTGTTCATTTGAGATGTGATTTATTGTATCTTATACTAATATAGGATAGTGACACTTGCTCCAAGCTACTAGGTTCAGGGTTTCTACTATTGTTTCCAGATAATTTTTATAATAAATCTTGGGAACTAGATTTACAAAAATATAGATTTTGGATCATAACCCTATAATAAACATTGAGGATAATATAGAATAATACACTAATGTCTTGGTAAGGAAGATATTGTATTGTTTTCTATATAAATACTTCCTTATTAAGATACTATAAGGGGAAGTGGTTCTTGAACAGATGTACCTGGTGGTAATAACTCTAAAATAGAAAAATTGAGCTTGACGAGATCAACAATTAATGCATGAAAATGATCCTTATAATGAACCTGGCTTCACACACCCAGGGGATATGATTAGGATTATTTACATTTTCATTACAAAAAATTATGAAGGATTTGAATAGATTATGACAGTGAATAACCTTTGTTAAACCTAAGGTGTCTTAGATTGAAAATATGGAGACACAAAAGAATGGGAAGATTTTTTATGTGTGAATAATAATATAATAAATCAAATAATTTCCAATTAAAAATAATGAGTATAATTAAATATAATAAATATCATCTTAGGTATCAATTTATATATTTGTTGTCTTAAATGTAGATAACCTAGTCATTATCTGACTCAATTCCCTCTTCTAAATTTTAAACCAATGTCCATTGAAGGACCTATGTGAAAAAAATGGATGACTTATCTCTATATTTGGGTTTAAGAATTAAATTTTATAAGTATTTTTATCAATGGAAATTTTCTAATAAGAATCATGAAACATATAAGTATTATGTTAAATTTTTGAAGAATGTGTGTCTTCATTAACTTACATGTTATGGATACCATTATTGGTTTATGAGTTTAATATTGATCATAAGTCCAATGTGTTAAACATACCTTTTTAGGTTTTTTGGGATTGGATTATTCCAATACATAGAATATTTTAGTATAAATTTACAATAAGTAAATGTTTTACTAGTAACTTTATTTGAGGAATAATGCGTTTATATTTCATATAAAAAAGTTCAAAGGTATTCATAACCATTTGGGTTGATATGATCATTAATGAAATTGTAATAATAATAAAATATGATTATTATACATTGTGAAGGAATAATGATAAAATATATTGAAAATCATAGTAAAAATATTATTTAATGACTAATTTTATTTCCAGGGTGTCCATCATTTTATTTGTGAATTTAATAGGAACAATATTAATATGGATTGTGATAAATATAAAACCACATGATATGTGACAACCCATCACATTTTCCAAATCCAGGGGGCTTAAACCCACAACCGAAGAAATATAAGAGTTTAACGCCTATCTCCAGCCAACACAATGTCCTAGTTAATATATCATTTTTTAGTTAAATGATTTGAAAAAACTATTTATTACCAACAAGTGGTGTTACTATTGATTTATATAGATTTATTTATTATTTTGGATAACTTATTCTAACAATATTGGTTTTTGAAAATAGACAGAGATTTGAAGAAAGAATTTTCACTCTTTTATGGATATTGCAATCCGTTAAAAATGTATTTTTGTGCTTCAAGAATAAAAAAATATTTTTTGGATATTAATTTCGTGGAGTAAAAAAATAATTATAAATTAATCAAATCACTAGAAATATATTAAATTGTACGTATGAAATATAAATATATCAACTACATATATTTCTTTATATTCTTATATAGTAATATAATTCCTCAACATTTGGAAAGGGATCTCGAAAAAAATTAATATATTTGTTTATATTGAACAGATATTATTTTATATCGTCATATATTTATGGTTTTCAGTCCCTTAACATTCTGTTGATCATTCACTTCCTTGTTATCAATGACCTCCTTAAATCCCTATAATTATTTACGTTTTTCTTCTATGTCTATATCTTAACTTACCACCAATTTCTCCTACTAAGAAACCTAGTTAAGTGTCATTAGATATGACCATCATACTTACATTTATATCTTATTAATATGAATTTTTATCATACCTTCTCATGATGTGGTATTTCAATAAATGTATTTTAAAATTTCAAACCCTTGACTACCAAGATCAAGTTTAAATTGCGTGGATGAAATTTGTTTTGGACATGGAAAATATAACCCTGAAAATTTATAAAATATGAAAATTTTATTTGAAATTATATTTTACATGCATCATTTATTTTATCTTTCATTACAAACAAAAACATGTTTCTTTGATATCTTTCTCTACGCGCAAGATCGAGTTATACAGAACAGCAATATAATATTGATATTAATATTTAATATAGTAGTTATCGCCTAGATAATAGAATATAGGGAAATAAAAAGATTAAATAAATTATGAAAATATATAGATTACACGATTTATTAGTTATATATTTCTTATTAGTATAATAAAAATCATTTAAAATAAATATTTTCTGAAAGAAAAGCATTTTTCTAAAATACGGCCTTTTCATGCTCTACATAAATAATTTAAAATTAATTTTAAAAAATATAGAAAAAATATTCTCAAAAATAAAAAATAATAATTCATCCTATCAAAATTATATAAGGGTACATATTTCGGTTTCTCTAAGAAGTTTCATTTTTTGATGAAAAGGGAAAAATAATGAATTTTAATTGAAAATTGTATTTTCGTTTGAATAATTAATAATGTTAAAATATATTTTAATTTGGTTTTATAGTAAAATTATTTCATTTATTTATCATTTAATATAATATAATTTAGTGTAATCATTTTATAATATAATTTTTTATCTAAAAACAATGTAAACTTTTGAGCATTTTCTCTTTAAAAATCTTGTTTCTCCTTGATTCAAAGTTATTGATTTTGAATAAAAAAAATTCCACTACTATGAATTGAATTTAATAAAATGTATTCAATATTTTAAATAATAATAATAAATATTATTTAATAATTTCAACTTAATTTTTTACTAAAATGAATTGTGAAAATAGTTAACATTATTTATCGTTGTTATGGTATAAATAGATTTATCATGGTGTTAAACAAACAAGAGAATTGTTAAAATGACCTAAAAACTTGTTGAAAAACAATTTTATGTCCATATTTATAACTTATAAATTATATAATACATAATATAATATTATTTGATCATTTTTAGAAGAAAAATACATTGTTGCAATTCATTAATTTCAAACAATTACAGGTTTTCTACTCCCCACACTTATAAAAGGACTCCCCCTTTATTCTATTATTCACACCTTCATTCCTCAGTGTTTCATCCAATACCAATCAAAATCACTTTAAAAATTCCTTAATAACATCCTAGGATCCTTATTTTGGGCATAAATATAACCTTGGATGGTTTTTTTGTGCAAACCTAAGTAGATTATCTGAAGAAGAGGTAATGTTCTTCAATGAGAATTTTTATTATATTTCTTCCTCCACCTCCATCAAATTTCATTAAACCATCATGATATAATAACAAAATTATAATATATATAATTATATTTTTTATAAAAAAAATTACCATCATAAATTTCCACTTCGATCACATGGGTAATGAAATCATCATTCGTGTATATGTGGGACTACCGCCTCTTGAACCAATATCATTCATCTTTCCATTACCACCTCTCGCGGTTGGGTATGATGATGGATATAATGTATATATATTATATTTTGAAAATAATTATACCTATTTAGTAATTATATCATATATACCTTTTTTATTTTTATTCTGCAGTGGATATGATAATGTTGCTCATGGGTAAGGCAGACTATCGCCTCACAAAGAGATGTGATTCGCCTTTCACTAATGATTTATATGGAATGTAATATGAGTAATGTTAATTATTAAATGTGATATAAATGAAATAATTATGATATTAATAGTATATTTGTCATTCTTAAAATATAATATATATCATTTTCTTTCGTAAATCTTCACTCAATGAAAGATGATAAAGTCATTCTTGTACGTGTAGACTACCACCTTCACAAAACAATGTGACTCTATCTTCATCACCACACCACATGGATAATATATATAATTATGTTTAAAGAAATAATAAGTTATATATTATATTATTATCTTAAAGTAATGATAAAATATTACTTACCATATTTCCATAATGATCATTGAAAAATGGAAATGTTACTCATGCGTATGTACAACATACTATCTCCGTGATTATAACATAGTCCATTTATCATAACCATATTTCATTATTAGTTTTAAGATTAAAATTGATGTAAAATATGATAATTATGTCATGATTAATATTCTATATATAATGAAACAATATAATCTCCACAATAATATGAACTTTTATAAAAAAGCATGAAAGAGAAAAAAGGCATTTAACACTTGAAACTATAAAAATAATGAATTATTATTAATGAAAGGGGGATAAGATGTGATAAGAGGATCATATATGATATTAAAAATATTAATATGATTATTTTATAATATAATAATATCATTAAAACAACTATATATGAGGTTAAATCACGTTCAGTTGAAAGGAAACTTCATGTAAGGGACTTTATCACAATTTCCCTTCATTGAGGCATATTGTAATTATATGCACCTAATTTATTTTATATGGTGTATATAATTCCATTTAAAATATAATATCATTATTTATTCATACTTCTGGGTACTTTAATATTCAATTTTAATTATTTCATCCAAGGTTTCTTGACTTAAGATTTATGAGGTGGTAAAGAATTTCCAAACTCGATTTGTTTTCATTAGGTTATATTACTCCTTCATTGTATTAGATTTTCAAAGATTATGAGTGTAATGAATTTTGAATATGTTTTTTATTTCAACTTTCTTTATGTTCATTTAAATTTGATACACATAATTTATTGATTTATTAATCATTAAATAAATGTTATGATCATTGTAAGGGTTTATTTAAAAAATTTCATTTTAAACAGGATTGTTTGTGCTTGAATTTCTATTGAATGAAATTATTTGATAATTTCATAATAAACCTTTTAATTTTATTCTCCTATGGTAATTAATGAACTTTTAAAATTAATATTACATATTTTCCACTCCCTATTACTTTAAATTATTGATAAAATGTTTTTATAATATCTAACTTCATTTTTATCTTCAGTCAGAAATCCTTTTTCTTTCAAAACCATGTTTTATAAAAATGTATTCAAAAATATTTTTAACCATTTTCAAAATTATTAATTAAAAACAGTTTTTAATATTTTGGAAATATTTTTTAATGGAATATTCATTCTATTTTTAAAATAATTTTTATTTGTATATTATCGAAAAAGTGAAATATATATTTTTTAGTGTGTATTATATGAATGGATTTTCCAGCCACCATGACCACTCAAATGTATTAAAACTTATTGTATAAGTTTTTAATGTTATATTCAAATAAAATTATTTAAATAAGTTTAATTAAAATTATTGTTTTAAAATGTGATATTCAAAATAAAATTTAAATTTTCCTCAAGAATATTTTTTATAATATTTATATGGTATTTAAGATCATCAATTACAATAACCCTTTATTCTTAATCCAATGTTTATATGTTGTATTAGTACCATCCTTATTCTTCCTCTGGGTAGTTTATAATCATTTTTACTAAGTAATGTTTTGAAATTCACTTCATTAATTCATTCATATAGTTATTAACATTCTTTTAAATTATTCACTTTAATATAGGCATTAAATTTCCACTAAATGTAAATATTATTTATCATGGATATGATTATTAATTAAACTTTATATAATTTATATTTACGTTGTTCTAAATTGAAATTTATTTTCTTATATTTTGAAATATTTATAAATGTTAATTCCTTACTCAGTAGAATTATTTGACTATAATGTAAAATATTCTTTTAATTAAATAAATTATTTTATATGTGAGGAATTTGTTGCACTGATTATGATGGGTGGGTCTTGGTATCATATAGTCCGTCAATGCATTAGTGGCTCTCATAATAAAAACAAGTATGATATAATTAAACGTGGTTTACATATAGTTTTAAACAGTCTTGTCAAAGATCTTGATGGTAAAGGTATCATGATGCCTAAGATCATAGAATATAATAATTAAGAATTTTCGTCATTAAGAATTTTTTAAATATTATCCATGATATTATCTCAATGATATTATCTGTAGATGAATTTTATTCTTGGTTATTGAACAAATGGAATGTGTTTTATGTTATTTTCTTTGAAATATTGATTATGCCTTTTTCAGTTATGATAGTCAAGTTTTTAATTAAATGGAATTCATTTTATGTTATTTTCTATTCCATATTGATTATTACCCATTATATTTTTGCGTTGATATTAACTTGGGATGAAATTATTTCTCAATATATAGATTAAATGGCATTTTTGAAATTATTTACCCTTTTCATATTGATTATTATTATTAGTAAATTATTTATTCTGTTTTACTTAACCCTATGTAAGATCCATACATTTTATAGAGATGTATTGGGCTTGTTTTAGATATTTTTTTCTTCTTTCATTGAGTTATATTTGTTTTTGGTTTTATCTATAGGTGTGTTTGGGTGAAATTTTGAGACTTTTGGAAGGAAGAACGGCAGTGCATTGTTGGTGTATGGTTTTCAGAAACCCTGTTCCCTAGCCTAGAAAACTATGCAACCCCAAACAGAGAAGGATTTCAAGGCTATTGTACAATTTTACAAACCATGCATCCTTTCAATAGAAACCATGCACCCCCTACAAGTGGTTCAGGTTTTCGATAACCATGTTCCTCTAATAGGAAAACGTACATATGATTTTAACTAACATTAAAATTGGATTTAAAATTCCATGAACCACCATTTTAATCCATAATTAGACCTAACTCAAACATAAATAATATCCCCCATTTTTAGGATCTTATAATAATTACAAGCCCAATCGACCTCTTTTCCTAGTGAATCAAAGGGAAGATATAATATTTCCACCTCTACAGTTATGTGGTTTCTTTGAAATTGATTTCTCTCTCTTTGTCTTATTACCATTCCTATAAAAAAGGTATGTTTATCCAATATTTATTCTAGATATTGATCTAGGTTTGTTGTGTCTTGATATGTTTAATATTTTTCTTGGACTTGATTCAATATCTCATTCTTCATTGTGGGTTTGAGCTATCCATTTCTGTTTGGATAATTTCCATTGGGAAATAGTTCTAAAAACTTTGAGGTAGAGAGTCTATTATTCTAATACAAAACTATCAATTTCAATTTCGTGTATGTGGATTTATAATTTATATTGGATGATAATCAATTGGGGTTCTTACGTTGAATTAATTAAGTATATGAATTATTTAATTAATGGATTGTAAATATTATAGATATTAGGATTATTGAATTTTAATAATTAATTATTGATTTGATTTTGTGGATATTTAAATTGTTGAATATGAATAATTAATTATTGAATTAATTATGGTGACATTAATATAGTTTAATTGGATTAAATAATTTTTGAATTAATTAATGAAATTGATGTGATTAATTAATATTTAAATTAATTAATAAAAATATGTGATTACTTAATTTCTAAATTAATTAATGAAATGATGTAATTAATTAGTTCTTAAATTAATTAATGGAATGATATTAATATACAATTATTACATTGGATTAATTAATTGGTGAATTAATTAATGGTTTTTTTGATACATGTGATTTTGTGATATGTGTGATATTGTGATTGTGTGATATATGTGATAATCATGTGTGGGGAATAGTCTGCTTCATCAAAAGCCCGTAGTGAAAATTGGGGTGATGAATGGTGAAAATTGAATTTAGATATGATCATAGATGATGAATGGTAATAATGGAATTCATATGTGAACTAGGATAATTAATGTTAACAAAGCCTTTCAGAAATGAATTGTGGTGGGGAATGGTAAAAATTCAATTCAAATATGACTTATGATGATGAATGGTAACAATTACATCAAGATATATATTATCCCTTGGGGATAGTTTAGACTCTAGTATAGGATGAATTTGACATTGATAGTTCATGTGTCCTCAAAAACCTAGGGGTTATGTAGTTGAATAAAGAGTAATTGAATAAGTGTAAAACATTTACCTTATTTATTTTATTTATTCTCTATACAACTATATACACTGTCTTGAATTGATAATGTTTTAGACGCCATTAGTGGTGTCCTACTGAGTTTTACTCACACTATACTCGATCACCGTGATTGGTACCCAAATAGATTTCATGGATGTATGATAGGTTAAGGTAAAAGGTCATATTTTGCATAGATGAGTCTGGGTGGAGCATGGTTGAGGGAACCAGATGATATTTAGGACCATCTTAGGAGTTTATAGTGTCTTTATTTATGTAGAATTTTCATATTACCACTTAACAAGTACATGGAAATTCATATCTACTGTTATGTTGTGGACATTGTATTTTCTTGTTTTTTCATTAGGTGATATTGGTTCGTCAAGTTATTAGTCATATCATTTCACTATTTCTTTTTTTGGTGTTCTATTACTTTGATAAAGAGGGTATAGTCTCCCCATGATCGATATTTGACCCTTGCAGCTAGTCAGAAACCTCTGGCACATGGGGAGGTGCACCTAAGGTTACATATCGATCTGGTTCAGGGAAAATGTGGTTGGAAATCATGTCAAAATGTTACAAAATTTTATTAGAGGATTTTTTCTTTTCCTTTCTTTTATATTACTATTCATGTGATGCACTTGTTTTGTGATGTGATTATTGTTTCTGAGTTTTTTGATATTTGACTTATAGACCAGTATGGAAGGAGAATTGTGTATGAAAATATCATTCTAGGCACTCTAGATTATTTTTTGTGGCATTCATCATTTTAGGCATGCATAAGAAAATGGTTCTTGGTAAAGTGGTTGGAATTGAACTATTTTCCCTTAATTTTTTTTGAACTGAAAATAGTTCCAGATATGAAATTATAAAATGATTAAAAGTGTAAATAAATTGGTGTCTAAGGACAAATTTTATTTTGATAACTGATTTACCCTTTGATAACCATGATCTAGAAGTTTAATGGTTAAGGGTAGTGATAGTTCCTCGGTTTTATCCATGTGGCGATAAAAATGGGAATGAATTAGTATGGATTAATGTAAACTCTTTTTTAACTTTTTCAATATTGTGTTATATGTTCTAAGATGTGAGGTTTGAATTATAGATATATGCGTCCTGGATTATGATTGATGGGAGGTGGAAAAGATTACATGGCAGGATATGCTCCTCTAGTAGTGGAACCCAAGGAACCTGTAGTTTTGGGTGAGGAAGATGAAGACTGGTTCTGATAGAAATTTTCTCATATTATCAAATTCATGGAAAGAGACCCAGGGTAGGTTGTGAAGAGGGTGTTTGATCTTACATGGGAGTTTCAGTTACATCGCCCTCTTACTTTGACTGAAGTGGGTGGAAAAGAGGTATCATACATCTAGATTGAGTCCATACATACTATAATTTTCCATTTAGAGACTCCTACTATGAAGAGGGTCAAGTTAGTCACTTACATGTTATGAGGATCAATGAAGAATTGGTGGGATTTTTAGGCCTGGATAGGGCAGCCAGACGAGATGGCTTGGAAGTAATTTTTAAAGAAGTTCCAAGATCACTTTTATCCTGAGACGTTTAGAATAGAGAGATCATATGATTTCATGCAGTTGAATTAGGGAAGTATGTCTGTGATGTACTATATTGGTTTCTTTACATACTTATAGTTCTTTTCTCCAGCATTGGAAAGGGATAAGATAGATATGTAAAGGCATTTTATGGATGGGATTAAATGTGAGATTAAGTTCCAAATAAACATCTTTTAGTTTAATGTGTTTGCAGACGTGGTGGATTAGGCTCTCATAGCAGAGGGAAACGAGAAGGAGGATTTGAGTTCATGACATATTGGTGTTGTTGGATGGTCAGGAAGAACGTTGTATGATAGTAGGAAGCATCGCTATAAGTATTTCATCTTGGTGGATAGTAGGAAAAGAATCCAGCGGAAGGATTAGTTACAGATGATCCTAAAATAGTTCTTTCCCACTAATATAGTAGGATGGTTCATTATCATATACATTATCCCTAACCACTAGTAGAGATCTGATCCTTTCACAGGATGGGATATCTGTAGATGTTTTGTAGGAACCCATGATAGATGGGTGATGACGGAGGATATAGATATAATTAGTGTATTGGAAGGGAATATTCTTCATTTAATTAGTCTTATATCTCATGTTCTATTGTTTGTAGTGGTATAGGTAGTGGATTATGTGCCTCTGGGAAATATCTCTCATATCAGCAGAACGTTGTGGGTCAGGGGACACAGACTGTATCATAGGGAATAAGGGCAGGACAGTTGAATTCTCTTTAGCCTACACTAATTTATATCAATGATAGGACATCGATGGTTAGAGGTACTATTCTTATATATTTTATGGTATCTAGTACCCTATTTGATATTAGTGCCTCTTATTCCTTTATTAATCCACAACTTTTTAATGGATTGGTTATGGGGTGGATTTCATGATTGGGGTGTTGACAATAGATACACCATTGGGAGTAGGGTCAAAATACATCTATTTGTGCAAGGGGTGTTCTCTTGAGGTTGTTGAGTATCATTTTTTATAGTATATTAACATATTTGACATGTTAGGTTTTGACCTATTTTTCGTATGGACTGGTTGGTGTCATACCTAAAACATGTATATTTTTACCATAGGAGTTTGAATTTTAGGTCTCCTAAGGCTGGAAACTATAATCACTAAGGATATTCTAATATCTAGGTGGGTCGTGTAGGTCTAGTTCATTAGAAACTGGGAATCTCACCACCAAGTTTTCTAGTATATTACTGGATGATGGGGGTGTAAATCTGGATGTCTTTCCACTCTTAGTAGATAGTTTTTAGGATGTGTTTCCTCAATAATTATTAGGTATTCCACCTAATTAGGATGTGTAATTTATAGTTGATCTCAGGCTTATGGTTGAACTAGTTTTTATTCCATCTTGTATAATATCATCGATGGTGCTTCAAGAGCTCAAGTGTATGTCGGAATAGTTGATGGATAAAGGGTTTTTCAGTCCATGTACTTCGCATTGGGGTTGTTCATTATTTTTTTATAGTAGGATAAGGAGAATCTTATCTTTTGTGTTGATTACTGCAAGTTAAACCATATTACATTGAATAATCGGTATCCTTTTTTACATATCGATGATCTATTTGACAAGTTGAGGGGGATTCTATTTTTTCAAAGATTGACTTGAGATCAGGGAATCATCAGTTGAGTGTTTCACCTTCTAAAATACCTTGTACTTCTTATAGAATCATCTATATACTCTGTGAGTTTTTTATAATGTTTTTTGGTTTGAATAATGAACCAGTAGAGTGTATGGCCTTGATAAACCAAAGCTTCTATAAGTACATGGATACGTTCATGGTAGTATTTGTGGATAAAATCTTGGTTTACTCTAAAACTCATGATGATCATGCCCAACATATTTACATCATCCTCATTATACCTAGAGAGCATCATCTATAATTTATACTATCTATGTTTTAGTTTTGAATTTATTAGGTACACTTATAAGGTAACATCTTCTTGGAGGAAGCTGTTCAGTGGATGTAGAAAAATTTCAGGCAATGGTTTCTTGGGGGTATATTAAGAATTTTTTCTACATCCATTGATTTATGGGATTATCCAGATACTAATGAATATTAATCTTGGAATTTTCTTCATTTTCAGTGCTGCTTTCAAGATTGAACATAAACGGGATAATGTTTGTCTAGTCAGAAGCATGTGACAATTCCTTCTAGGAGTTAAAGAAGTTCTTTACATAAGCATAGATCTCGATCATGCATGAGCCAGGTGAGGAGCATGTGGTGTTTTTTGGTTCTTCTAGGATAGGGGTTGGAACAATGTTGATGCAAGGAGATCTAATTGAAATGTATGGGTATCTCCATTTGAGGCCAAATGAACATAGCTACTATATAAACAACCTTGAGTTGGCTATAGTGGTTTATGATATGATGTGTTGGCAGTATTATCTATTGGGAGAAAATTTTACTGTGTATATGGATATCGAGGGTTTAAATCCTATTTTTCATAGAGATATTTAAATCTATGTCAGTGGATATGGGTTGAGTATATGAATTCATTCTCTTTTGAGCTATCATAAACGTCTAGGAAAGGAAATAATGTGGTATATTCATTCAAAAGTAAAACTCATACATAGGAAATTCATGATTTTAGTGTTTTATATAAGATGTTGACTTTACTGGATAAGATTCATATTGGGGTTCAAGAGAGTCAATAGAATATGGATCTCATGTTAGTATCAGTATAGTCTAGACTTCTAAGTCAGATTAGAGATAAAAGGCATGAGGATCCGGAATTCTTATCCATGAGGGAATGCCTTGAAGGTGGGGAGTCACCTTTCGATTAGACCATATATGAGGATGAAATCATCTATTCTATGAATCAGGTTTTATGCCTATTGGAATGTGGGAGGAGATGATGTAGGAATTCCATGCCTCAAAGTTTTCAGTTCATACAGGTGTGACTAAAATGTACAATGACTTACAATGACATTTTTGGTGGTTGGGCATGAAAAAAGAATATAGTATGGTTCATGACACGATGTTACACATTTAAATAGGTGAAGAGAGAGAATAAAAAAAATTATTTTGCTACAGTCGTTTCCTATTCTAGAATGGAAGTGGGATGACGTATCCATGTAATTTGTGGTGGGTCTTCCAAGGATGCCTGAGAAGAATGACACTTTTTTGTATGATTTCAAATCATCTGAAAAAGGTAGTGAATTTCTTTCCTATATGGGTGACCTTATCAGTGGAATAATTTAGAGACTTATAAGTTTAGAATATAGTCTCACTACATGGATTTTTATAGACTATACTTCCAAACCGTGACTCGTGTATTACTTCGCACTTCTGTAAGGTATTATATAAGGTTCTTGCTATATAGGTTATTTTTCCTATTGAATTCTACCCACTGATTGATGGGTAGTCATAATGTACTATATAGTCACTTGAGGATATTTTTTGATCATGTGTATCAGACTTTATAGGATCTTGGGATAAGACCCTATGTTTGGAGGATTTCTCCTATAAAAATAGTTATCAATCCACTATAATGATGGAACAATATAATGCTCATCATGGTAGGTCATGAAGATCACCTATTTATGGGATGGAGGTAGAGGAGTCAGAGTTCATACGAACAAGTATCATGAAAGACATGTCATATTATGTTCATTTTATTTAGAAACTTATGGATATGGCTCAGAGTACCCATAAATTTTATACATATATTCGTCGATGACCCTTAGAATTTACAGAAAATGATTGTGTATTCCTTAAGGTTTCACCTAGATTATGTCATCGTAGGATACAGAGATAGGGAAAGTTGGTGCCCATGTTTTTTGGACCATTTGAGGTTGTGGATAGAATTCAATCAGTGGCATATAGTTTGGCACTTCCAAGAGATTCAGTGATTTCAATTACTATTTTCATGTGTCACAACTTACGTGGTATCACCTCGACCCTTGTCAGAAGATCGAGGTGGATGATGTTGAGATATAGATAGCTTTTTCCTTTGAGGATCATCTGATATGTGTGTTATATCAAAGAGGAAATGTGTTGTACAGAAAGACCATTTTGATAGCTCATGTATTGTGGAAACATTGGTGTCTAAAGGAGGAGACATGGAAAACAAAATCAAACATATAGTCTCAGTGGCCTAATCTTTTTTACTCAGAATCATAGTGAGACTTGAGAGTGTAGCTAGAGGATGATCTATAATAAGGTGGAGATATTATAAGATTCTAACCATTTCTTGACATGTATTGGGATTGTTCTAGGTACCATTCTATATTCATTTGAATTATCTTTATTCGGGTTTTACCTTAGGGTTTGTTGGGTGAGATTTTTTTAATTTCAAATAAAAGAAGGGTAATTCATGGTTAGTACATAGTTTTCCCTAACCATATGTTGTGGGGAAGTAAATTGTGAAACCCTAGATAGAGGAGGATTTCATAGTTGGCACACCATTTTTGAAAGTGTACGCCATATTAGGAGAGAAAAATCAACCCCACCCTAAAAGAAGTTTATGGATAAGGAAAATGATTTTGAAAACTATGGACCCTTGTATAGAAAACCATCCGTGTGTTTTTAATTAAACAAAAAAATTAGATTTAAAATTCTCTCAACCAAAATTTTATATAAAATCATCCTGATATCCACATTCAAAATTTGTTATAGTATTTTGAGGATTCCAGGTGAATTCAATGCCCTCCTAACCTCCATTCTTATTGAATTAACGGGTGTATTGAAGATCTTCACCTCTCTGGGTATGTGGTTTCTTCCCAATTTATTTCTCTCTCTCTCCCACTCCTCTTCATACATAAAAGAAAGATTTTTTTTCTAATTTTGGTTATAGATATAGGTCTAGGTTTTTTAGTTCTTGATTCATTTAATTTTATTTATAGGATTTGATTCAAGATCTAACTCTTCATTGGGGGTTTGACCTATCATTTTCAATTTGGGTACTTTTCATTGGGTGATCGCTCGTCAACAAATTGAGTTATGCAGGCTGTTATTAAAATCCAAAATTTTTTATTTCAATTACTTGTATGTAAATGTTATATTTCTGTTGAATGATTCTCAATTTATGTTATCACATTGAATTATTGAATTCAATGAAATAATTTACTAAGGGATTATAAATATTGGGTATATTGGGATTGTTCAATTGGAATAGTCAATTGTTAAATTAATTTTGGTTATATTAGGATTGATTAATAAGAAAAGTAAATTATTTAATTAATTATGTGGATATTAAGATTATTGAATTGAATTAATTAATTGTCAAATTAATTAATGAAATTGATATGATTAATTAATGGTTGAATTATTTAATGGAATAATGTGATTAACAAACTGTTGAATTAATTAATGAAATGATGTGATTAGTTAAATTTGTAAATAATTAATACAATGATATTATTATGAAATTGTTATATTGGATTAATTAACTTGTTAATTAATTAATGTGTTTTTGAGGTACATGTGATATTGTGATGTGTGTGATATTATGATAGTGTGATATATGTGATAATATAATGTGGGACATGGTCTACTACATCAAAAGGCTATAATGATAATTGAGATAATGAATGGTTACAATGGAATTCAGATACGAACTGAGATAATGAATAATAAAAATGGAATTAATATGTGAATTGGGATGATGAATGGTATAAATGGCATTAATATATGAATTCAGATTATGAATGGTAACAATGTAATTCAGATATTAACTGATATTATTAATGGTAACAATGGAATTCATATATATGATATCCCTTGGGGATGGTAGAGACTCTTACATGGGTCAAAGTAGGTATTGAGAGTTTGTGTGTTCTTGGGAACCTTGGGGTTATGTAGTTAAATAACAAGTAACTGAATAAATGAAAACCATTTACCTTATTTATTTTATTTATACTTTATACAACTGCATAAACTATTTTGACTGTATATTGTTTTAGATGTTGTTAATGGTGGCATATTGAGTTGTACTCACACCCTAATCGGGATACATGGTCAGTACATTAATAGATTTCATGGTTTAATGACATGTTAAGGGAAAAGGCCCTATGTTAGATAGTTGAGTCGGGATGTAGCATTGTTGAGGGAACTAGATGAGACTCAGGACCCACTTGGTATTTTTTAGTGTATTTATTTGTTTTGGGTTTATCATATTGACACATGATTTGTACATGGCATAAAATATCTACAATTTAGTTTTGGATATTTTATTTTCCCTATTTTATTCATTTGTGATATTGGTTTGTATGGTTATTGGTTATATCATTTGACTGTTTTTTATTTATTTCTATGGTTGTGCTACTTTGATAAAGAGGGTATAGTCTCCCTATGATTGATATTAGACCCTCTTTTCTAGTCAGCACCCTCTGGCTTACGGGGAGGTGTGCCTGAGGTCACATAGTGATTTGGATCAGGGCACCGGTGTGCGCCACCAAATATGGGATGTTACACCCAAACTGAGCATTTGAGATCACCCTGATTTTGTTTCTTTTATAGGAATCCATAAAGTGTACAATGTTTGATATGTAAGGATATTCTAGAAGGAGTAATTTTATTCTTGAGAAAAATTATGTTTTAATTTATGTTTTCAAAAGTAAAATAACACTCAATTATATATCTAGTTTACCCAGACATCGAAACTAATCAATCCTTAAAGATGTGATTCATTGTATCTTATGTTAACAAAAGAATATAGACACCGGATTCAGGCTACATTGGTTGAGGTTTCTACACTATAATGGGATAAGTGACCCATATGTAGAAAATGGATTTTATTATCAACAATATCACATCGCATTGTCAACTGATAATATTTTTATGATTTTTAAGGAATTTAATAAAACATTATTTCATATAAGATAAAATTAAAGTCATTTTCTATACTGTTACCATATTTTGACTTTAAACACAACCAGAAATAAATTTAATTATAATTAAAAGTTTTAACACATAAAACATATAATATATTTATCTACAAAATTCAAAAAACACAATAATTCAAAAAAATTATATTAATTTTAAAATTTTAAATTTCTTTATTTCATTTATTCTCTTAGTTGAAGAATGACAGTTTTAGTGTTGTTCCAAAAATTAAGGTAAATATTGCATCAATAAAAATTTAAGATAAATTATCAAGAAAAAAATTATCATTCATATTTAAAATAAACGTTGATAACTGAACATAAACTCCTTTTATCCCAATGAAAAAAATACTACATTTATTAATGAAATGAGAGTGACATTTTTGGATTTGTTCTTTCCTTAAAATAATATTAAGGTCGTTATCAAACTAAAATGGATCCAGGTTAATATTTATTCTAATATTTTATGATTATGATCAAATTAAACTCGTACAATAGATATAAGTATGGTTATATATAAATTTTTAAAACCTTATCATAATATTTTTAACCATAATTACCTGATTCACCCTTACCTATGTGAAAAATATTTAGCATGGATATAATTCGTAATAACCAAAAATAAAGTTGAACCTTCTAAAAAATTTGTGCATATTGATTCCAAATATGGGAAACATTTTTTAATATTTAAATTCTATAAGTGGGAGAAATAAATTTTAAAATAGGAACACAAAAACAAAAGAAAATTCTTTTTAGAAAACTCTGTTTTAAGTATAAATACTAATTTATTTTATATCAAGGCTTGTAAATACCGTTAAATTAATGTCAAATATTTTTTTGAATATATAATATATAAATTAAATTAAATTAATTCCTAAAAAGTGATAAATTTAATTTATTATGTGAAAAATACATTGTCTTCAGAAAAATATATCTTTTTTACATTGAAATGATTTTATCAATTAATAAGAAATTAGTCAATTATATACATGTGTGATCAATATTTTGTATGATTTAGTATATCCTATCCTTACCCTCTAATAAAATGGATATAAGATTAATTTAACATTAAATAATTATAATTCAACTGTATATAGTGGTTCATTTAAACTCTAAGTTTCATGTAATGCAATCTATCAAATAATTAATTATTATTTAAATGTAAATACCTATAAAATATTGTGGTGTTACTATTGAAATAGGCATGGTCATTCAGAACTCAACATTTCATTACTTGAGGATTGTAAAAAAAAATTCATTCACTATAACTTGGTCTAAAGTATGGTATGTGGAAATAGGTATTATTGGTTGGAAGGAAAAATGAAGTTAGTTGGTTATAAGCATGTGGTCAATTTATGTAGTTGGAGTTATTTGGAACTCAACATTTGGTTAGTTGGAGTCCAACATGCTATCAGTTAAAAATAGAACTATAGGTTGAAAGTAAATAGGTAGTCATTAGAAGCGAGCATGTTTAGTTGGAGTTATTTGTATGGTAGGTTGGCATGGTAGTTTTGATGTGACAACAAACAAAAAAACATAATCGATTCATTCAGTAAGTTGGGAATATGGTCAGTTGTTCAAATGGTAAATTCTATATTTTTCTCTCTTGGTGATTCTCTGGGAGTCATTCCACATCCTAGCTGTCTAATTAATTCAAATATGTGTTTTTAAAATCATTTAATGATATATATTTTTGGAAATTTAAAATGAGTATAATAGCTAATTCCCAAATATAATTCAAATATCCTTGATTCGTGTTTTAATTATTTATAAGGGATATGTTAATACTTTAAATTTTTATCATATTTGATGAAGGATTTAATGGCTTATAAATCATAGAAGAATTAAATATATATTTTGACTACGTTACAGGAATTTATCCTTGAGGGGATTTAAGGAATATTTGTTTGTTGAATGAAAAAAATAGAAAATAAATTTATTTCTAATATGACAATTTTTCAGGCAATATCAGGGTAGTTTTATCTTATATTTCATAATAGGGAAATATAGATAAGATAAAGAAAAATATAACAAAATAAAAATAATCCCCACCATTGAAAAAGGCTTATGGGATGAAGCATATAAACTACACATTGTTGTTTTTTCAAGGAAATAGAAATATTTGGGATATTTTGACGGTCTAATTTATAAAGAATGGGGATAAGTAAGGGGAGCAGCATGAAAACACCCTCATTGTTTTGGAGTTTTTTTATGAATATTCATATTATCAACCAATTTGTTTTATATCATATTGTAATTAATTTTTTCATATTGTGTGAGAGAGAGCAAGAAGTGGAATTGTTCTATATATTTGTAGATATTCCTTCTCAAAGCCATGTAACAATTCTTGTAATGTGTTTTATGATACTGGAAAATCCACACAATAATAATGTGCGCTCCTGGGAAGAAAACGTTTGGATAGACTAAGTAAAATTTGTATGTACCCAATTTACATTCAATACATGTATCAGTATATGTGTATATGAATTAATGATTGGATTATTCTTCTCTTGATAGCATGGGAGAAAGAACCAATAAATGAAAATAAATCCACACACTAATTCACCCCATCTCTATTATGGTGTCTCAAGAAGTGGTTGAAACTAGTTTTTATATCTCTTTGTAACCTATCTAAACAATGGTTTATAGACTTAAAGATGAGATCTACTTAGTAACATTTCTGTTTTTGGGTTATTCATTCTATGTGCGTAGCGTTCTAGAATTGTTGAGACACATTATAAATCCGAATTATGTTAATAGAAGTAATAATGTGTTTTTGTTGTTATAATTGAACTATTTGGTCTTTTTTGGTTTACTTCATTGGTGTCTCCCACATTTGAACTAAATCATAGAGATATCTATCTTGAATTTGGAGGTTGTTTTTGACCTACTTTGAGGAATACATTTTTTATGCATGATATTCAAAATTTTGTGGTAGTGAATTTTTTTAATTAATCTTATAATTGAAATATATTTTTTCAAGAGTGTTATAACATAGTGGTGGTAGGTAATTCCTATAGAAAAGGATTACTTTTTAATGAAGATGTGGGTAAAGTATGAGTAGTTACACTCAGTGTGGTTGGTTCCTATTAGGACATGATAATTAATTCACCAGATCTAATGACCCATATAAGTCAATAAGTTTAAAAGGTTTGATATATTGTCAACATGATTGAATAGTGATGTTTTTGTAAAGTCTCATCTTGGGTGATATTTCTATTATTTTTTCAAAATGGCCCTCAAATGAATATGGGACTTTGTTGGTGTATAACTAGAAGGGGGAGGTTTTCATTGAAATTAATTAATTGCCACATAATGAATGATGTTTCACTATGGTTTGTGATCTTAATCTCATGAGTAAGAATTTGTTACCCCAGCGTCTAGACCTGATAATTTTTTCTTACCTAAATATTCCAAACTATTTTCATTGAATTGTTTTTGAATGGGTCACTAATTATCTTCGGGTTTATTGCATTGTATTTTGAGGAAGTTTTGACCATGACTTGGTGTTCTCATTAGTCTATTTCATATAAAGTAATCATAACCCTACCATTATATTTATCAATGTGGATCTGCAATTACAGGTAATGATTGGTGTGTTTATGTGTTATCAGTCATGGATTTTTTATTTCTTGTTAATGTAGGGGATTATAGATCTCTCATAAGTTGTTCCCTTAGTAATGAGCCTTTTTAGGATTATTTTTGTGGAATTTTGTTTTTTCTTCATGCTCTGTTGATGGGTGACCAATTGTTGGGAATGTGTTTGATATAAAATATTTGTTAGAGTCATGTAATGATAGATTATAAACTTTTCTAAGGCATGAATAAAATATTTTTGAACACTTTTATTCATATATAATATTGGGAGAGATTTTAAGAGTACTTGTGTCCGTGATTCGCCTTGGGGTTGTACCTTAAGAAGAAATGTGCATATATGTCATGATAGATGGTATTACCTACATGGTTACTTAATGAGATAATCTAATTAATAGAAAATATTATTTTATTTTAAAGGATTAAAATTAATGAAGGTGGTGATGATATAGTGAACAATATGTATCATAAATAATGTTTAAATTATTTTTATATTTCAAAGGTCATATCCGTTAAATATGATAAAAAAAATTCCCATGTAGTTGATATCATAAATTTCTTTTCATTGTTCAATTTAACTCAAAATATTGTATTTTCAAATGGGTGGACTTTTGGAGCTATTTTAATTTTATTATATTTTTAAGGATAGATAATATTTAATATATAAATTTATATTTATCCCATGAATGTGGACTTTAATATGTTTTAAACAGTAGCTAAAATGCAGTATTTGACACCGTATTTCTATCAAGGATGAATTTTTTTCTCTTATGAGCTATAGGTTATTTTCTCTAGTGTCCAAACATGTACCAAGAATCACAAATTTATCCTAAAATAATCAATTTAATATATTATCTATAAAATAGTGATGTGGAATTATCATGGCCATGTGGTAGTAATGTTTCATAAAATTGGACATGTGGTGTTTTCATGGCTTAGATAATTCTAGAAGTTGAAATTTATGAGTTATCACATCCTTAATAATGAAATTTCAGAGTATGTATTTATTATGGGATATTAATGGTGACCTATGGGGAGAATTTATGGAGAAAAAATATTATATTTACTCAAATTAAAATACCCTCTATTTAAAACCTACTTTATTTTACTATGTTGCCATTAATTAATCAAACTCCCTCTAGATAATCCATCTCTCTACCTCTCTCCCTTCACAAAAGAGCATGTTCATCTTTTATATAATGTTCTCATTGGTAGTGGAGTCAAAAATGATTGGGGAACATGATTTGATCATTATGTGATGGTCATACAAGATCATGAAGGGTCTTTTTTCAATATCATCATGCCTCGTTAATATTATTTTATTCGATTCTACTCCTCTCATGATAGAATCAGTTAGATTTATATGGAAATTAAGCAAATAAATATTATGATTAGTATAATATATGATTAATTAAAAAATATTTTATGTTAATTTCATCCAAAAAAATTATCAGTGAACCCTCTTTAGGATTTAAAAATTATGAAAAATCAACTTAATATATTTTATTTTAACAGTGGTTTTTATGGTGATTAATGAAAATTATTCCCCTCTTAAAAATTTTTATTATTAAATTACTTCTTTCAAAAGAGATAATGATTAAAAAAATTATATTAAACATAATTAGATATCTAGGAGGAATATTATTTCAATATATTATTATTTCTATATCATGATTTTTGTAATGAAAGATGTTTTATTATTCCAAATTATTCAGTGCATGAATCTGATTATAATATATTTTTTAACATGAAAATCATATATAATTGAATAATATTTTATTGAATTATATAATATGAGAACTATCTCATAATAAGAATAATTTTTTTTACTTCAATGATATTTTCAATCCCAATCATACAAGCATGATTATTTTATTATTGAATATCTAGAATTGAAAATTAATCAGATTCAAGCTTCCATGTTTATCAAGAAATTCAATTTGAAATTTTTTTGTTCATTTACTTCATTAATGTAGTCTATTCATGGTGTTGAATATTAAAATTATTACTTATATTGGAAAAATTATTTTATTGATAAATAAAATGTTACTTAAATATTAATACATTGTTGATATATTTCCCACCATGAATATCTACCTTGTTCTACTCTTGTATTAATGTTCTTTAATGATCTCTAATGTGTTCCATTTATTAGGTGATTGATTAATCCTATGACCACCGAATGTTTTCTCTCATTCATGTCACAATATTTTGATTATGGATTCATGATTATATAATGGATAATAATTAGATAATCATATGTTTGAGTGTATAGTATTGATGATGCGATGAGTTTCTAGATTTTTTTGATAAATAGTTCGATATTAATTAACCATATAATGATGTATATCCAAAATACATCATGATCAGGTGAGACTGACAATCTGAAGGTTTCAGATTCAACTAGAAATGGAGGCACTACTAGTAGTGGAGGTTATATTGGTGTTTATAGTACGAAAAAGCGTATTCTAGGATGGTATATAATTTCTTACTACATGACATATAACCCTTTGTAAAATATTGTGTGTGTCACTACTTATGACTTTCACATCATCTTTTCTTCCACATGTATTTCACCTCCTAATAATCTCACCATTTGACATAGAATTTTTTATGGTTGGGTTTTCATGTTTTTTAAAATCCAACACTATGTGTCGTTGAATAAAATTCCTTGCAAATTAGTATATATTTCCATAGTATGTTACAGAATAAACTCTTCCACTTCTAAAGCATCTAAGTTTCTAAAACATAGATTCTTCTCTAAGCTTTTAAAAGGGAATTTTAATTTCATTAACTCTTCCATCTGGCCTTCAATCTGGGACTCTTACCACAAAACCATGCAATATTCCAGATGGATTGTCAGTGCTAATTCTTCCATTAATTTTTGGTGTGACAAATGGTGTGGTAACCCTCTGATATCTTTGTTACCCTCTAATAATCTTCCTGAAGATACTAATCATATAGTAAAGGAAGTCTTACAATCTCATCAATGTGATCTCCATGATAATATTTTTCAAATTATTGATAATCATCCTTTTACTTTTGATGGTGACTTCCTTGTTTGGGAACCCTCTACTAATAGCATTCTAGACTCCAAAAACTACTATAAGAATAACTTCTTTGAAAATGAATCTAGTTTTCTTTGGTTGAATCATTTTAAAAAACCCTAGATTAAACCTTCTAGGCTCGCCCTTATTTGGCGCATTGCCCATAATAGATTACCTACAGAAACTGTTCTGCAAATCGTTGGCATTCAACTCTGTTCTAAGTGTCGCCTGTCTAATCCGCACAGGGAAGATTCCAATCATCTTTTTCTATCATGTGCGACGGCCTCAGCCCATTGGAATTATATTTTTGATTTATTCAATTGCAGAAATCTCTTTACTGACTCAATCTCCTTGTTTTTAAAAAACGGCACTAGACACGAAGCTTCTCTGTAGATTAAGAATCTGTTTCTTATGGTAGTGGAGGAACTTCTTCATGAGCTCTGGTATGTTAGAAATGATCTCATTCACAATAATCACTCTCTAAATCTTAATTCAGGGAAATCTCGGAATCTTTTTTTGATTCATGAAGCTGACCCAATTCAAAAAGATTGTTGCGAGAACTCGGTTGGTGACATTGAGATCCTTCGTCATCTCAATATTCCTGGCATCGTTCCAAAGCCTAAACGATCCATTGAAGTGTTATGGAAATCTCCAATTCTAGGATGGATCAAGGTGAACGTTGATGGTGCTTCCAAAGGAAACCCAGGCCCTACCAGTTGTGGTACTATCTTCAGAGACTCAGCTGGCCAGTGTCAGGGATGTTTCTATGTTGGATATGGATACTCTTCATCTCTAGAGGCGGAAATGCTTGGGGCCATTCATGCTATTGATTTTGTGCTTCAAATAGGTTAGAGAAAGCTATGTATTGAATGTGATTCAACCACTATCATCCATGCCATCTGGAATGGAAACATCCATCAAGTCTGGACTCTTACCGCTCGTTGGATGAACTATCTGAACTTGCTTCATGGGATCGATTATATAGCTAATCATTCCTATCATGAAGCGAATGTCGTTTTTGATGCTCTTTCCAACAAAGGAGTTCATCATACCATGACTTGGCTAGAATCTATTCCTTTTGATTTATTATATATTTTTGATAGAGATTGTAAAAAATTCACATCCTTTCACCTCTTGTAATCCTTTTTTGACTATCAATAAATTGTGATTTGGTCTTTGACCAAAGCATTACCTTTAAAAAATGTTAGAGAATAAACTCTCTTTCATAATGATGCATACACATAGACACTATGTTTCTACTTCACACATATAGTTTATCATGGTTGGAGTGGCTTGAAACGTAAAGGTTTTCCATAAATCAATTCCCTATAGGTCCTACATTTCATGCACCCCATAAAGTAATCTTGTATTCCTAGTGAGAAAACATGGAATTCACCTACTGTACATTTCATTAAACTTAATTAATTTTACATGAAATTTTTATTAAAAATTGGCATGTAATATGACTTATAACATATATTGGGTTGTCGTAGTACAATACCAACACCACTTGAGTGACCTATATGGCATATACTATACAGGGACATGCCTTTTAATGGATAGATTTTTGAATTCTTCGTCTATTTCAACCTGAATGTTATCTTTGAATGTATGAGTAGTCTATGATAATTATTTATCTATGTAAAGGATAACTGTGAAATAATTTTTTCCATCATAATTTATCAATTTTATGTTTTGGTAGTTCAAGGATCTCAGAGTGGTGGAGGTGATAACTAGTTTTGGGTGATGTGTTTTTAGTGTAAATGATACTCAATTACTTTCCTTTGTGTCCAAAAATTATCCTTTAGTAATGGGGTTTAGGTACTCCCCTTTCAAGGCATAAAAAATACATCATAGTCCCATATATGATTGATAGAGTTAGTACTCCCCCATTTGATGAGGTGTGGTATGCCATCATTGGAGATTTCACTCCCTTGTGTGTTGGGGAAAGTTTCTCCATATGGTTCCAATACTCCCTTAGTTTATTCTCACAACACTCAAAAAGGGAAGTTCCTCCACTATATTTTTAAGAGGTTAGAGGGAGGTTATTGGTGTCTAATATTTCAAGTTTTTGGGGTCTTTTTACATTTAAAACTCTCTATATTTCTTTCAGATAGTGATGATATATTATGCCTTTATGGAAACCCTCCAATAACTTTTTATGCCTCGATTTTTGACTTAAGGTTAAAAAAATTCTATACTCTTAGTATATATGATTACTAGTGATAAATAATCCTTCATGGTGTTGAGATGAAAAGTATGGGAGGATCCCCTTCCCATTGTTATCTTGAACTTGGGATTATCTGGTTCTCTTGATATATTTTCTAGTATCCCTAGAAATGGGTTTTTAATTCAAGTATTATTTTATCTCTATCTTAATGTTTATATGGTTCCCTAATATGTATATTTACACTCACTACTATATGGTATTTTTTCCCACACTTTTTGTTTCTATGTAGATATGACATGGTTTTTCTTTGTTTATGATGTATTTTTAACTAGTAGATTTGATGCACAGTATATTGCGATGGTTCATTATGAAATAAGATTGATATAAAAGTTATTAATATGAGACTATATAGAAGTTATGTGTTTTTCGATTCAAATTCATAGTTAAAATAATATTTTTTGTTTACTATATTTGAATTCACATTTCATTTTTTCATCTGTGGAATTATACCTATCATTTGGTGTCTTATGCATGCATTTTATATAGTTTAGTTCAATTTTTTCTATATATATATATATATTAATATTATTTTTGATATTTTGGTGGTCAATGTTTTATTGTTTTTATAGATTTTTATTAATTAAAAATCCATTATATGTTTATGAATTATTAAATAAAGTCACCAACCTCTATCTTATTAGTAGCATATATGGGGTGATGCACTTAGTTTATTTCTACCTAGGTGGTGTATCAGTAGGTTAGGTCATGTCTTAACATGCGAGTAGATAAAACTCAATTAGTATAGATAAATATCACTATCACACACATCTCCCTATAAATTTAAAATGAATAACACCTTACAATGATCAGGTTTTCATAGGCTAAACCCCTTTGAAAACACTGACATAATATCCACCATTGCCTATCATAAATTGCTGACCCTATCATTTTCTATATTCTATACTATGTGAGCCCTATTATGTATTCATTAACCTCTGCTAAATATCACTAGTTCTCCACTAGTACCCAACACCACCCTATAGAGTTCTATCTATTTCCAAAGCCCATAACAACACTTAATGTTTCACTAGGTCCACCAATGCAATAATCTAGGTCATAACACATATAAATTCCTATCAAAATGAGAGATTTGGGATCAATTGTTCCCAATTCCTTACACTAAATTCTCATTTTGATAATCAATATAGTCATGATTAACATACCTAAAAACGCCAAAAAAATAGGATTAAAGTCTCCAAAACATCATCTAAGGTATGGTATAAAAACAAAGGAAACAACATCTCCATACTATACCCTTGCAAAATGATTTTATAGGTTCCCATGACATTTCAAGATCTTTTACACACACTATTATCCACCAAACACCCATATGAACCAAAAATGGAGGTTTTAATCACTAAAAATACCATGTTCTAACATAAATAGGAACATCCAACGTCATTCAAAAGTTATTACAGAGGATAATACTATTCCTTGGTTCAATGTATATAAACCAAGGTCTCACCTATTGAAATAATAGTTTTTTAGGTTCCATAAAATAACAAAAACAGGTGTAACATACTCTATTCAGAAAAAGTATTCTTCACCCATACCTATCAGGAATCTTCAAAATCACCTGACCCCTATATTTAATTCTCAAAACTAGATCCCAAAACCACATATAAACACACAACCTATGGATAAATATAAATGGAAACACATAGTTCAATATAATGGAAGTATTCTCATCAAATATTATGACATGGTTTTAATCCATTCACTTTAAATTGATAATTCCAAAATATAGGATAAAATTACGGATTTTTCCAAATTAGATTTGAAATTCATGAAATAGTTTGTGAAACTCTATGGATTACTATAGACTTTCCAAGGGAATCCTTATAATTAATAAAAATCATAAATTTGATTTCATATTTCTCTTCAAGAATTCCATGAATGGGGTGGGTATAGTGGGACTAAGAGGGTAGCAATTTTTCTTTTCAAAAAATTACAATATAATACAATAAATTAAAAAAATATTAAACTACCACTAGGTAATCGATTGATGACTATGGGGTACCTCATGCCTCCCTTCATTTACCCTACTTTTGTTGGTCCCATTAGTTACTTGGTGTACCATGACTAGAAACTTGATAGGTTTTTGGATTAAGAAAGAAGACCCAACATCCATCTAACCGTCACCTAATTCACTTAAGAACCAAAAAAACCCTTGAACATGTGTAAAAACATATACTAGACTCTCAAAATTCTAATGACATTCCAAATTCTAAAAAAACACAACTTTTGGATTAAATATTAATATTCTATCTAAATTTATCATCCTGTTTACATGTAGGAAATTACAAAATTAAAATAAATTGATCCATAAAAAATCTAAAAGCTATATTTATAATATATTGATATTTACTTATCTTCCAATGATATCAAAATTATAAATCAACCAATGAAAATATAAATTTAATATTTCTCTTCTCAATGTAATCATTAATATATTTTATTTAATAAGACTTACATATATTTATCCCATTCATCCATTGTTATTGTCTACATAACTTCATTTAATTATCTTCCTTATTTTGAAATAACACCAGATCCTACCATAGAGATTCAAAAATACATATAAATTATTTATATAATAGTTCAACAATTTGAATACACAAATCCACTAACTTCATTGATTTTATAAGATAATAAACAATAAAAATAGGTAGATCACCACGATATATCTCTATCAAAAATTTAATATCATATATTAGAGGTAAACACTATACTTACTGTAGAACAATATTTGAAAATACTAGTATATCTCTATAAATATCCTCCAACAACTCAAATTCATAAAGAAAAAAACTCTCTAAATGGGTAATGATAACACATGGAATAATATATTCATGGTCCATATGACTATCTCCATATCTATTAAAATCCACATGATCATATTCAAGGTAAGATTTGAAAATCCATCATAATTACTAATCAAATTATACTTCGAAAACTTATCACCAATCTATTCAAAGAATTAAATCATACAACCATACTAGTATAATAATAAAACCCATTATGATTGTAAATTACTCACAATAATATCACAAATACAACATATATCTAGTCATATCAATTACTCCCTAACTGTATTATCCAACTCCAATTTTCATTGAAGCATTTATAGTGGAATCTCTAACCCTAGTAAAATGAATATAAAAATAAACAAAAGTAAATAATTGATATAAAATCAAATGGATGAAAGTGTAGATATAGTGATAATCATACATCTAAATTCCTATGGTGAGCACATATCATCCAACTATATTAAATAATATTTTCTACAACTATCTCATACTTCTTAATGATACTGGTATAATTTTCCTCAATTCCTCAAATAAAATAGGGGTTCTAAGGTTATATAATAACATAAAGATTCCCTCTAATAACTCAATATTAGTTTGGTAGTTCATGAGTTCCCTTATCATAATGTTTCAAAAAATATATCATAGGTTACTACTAATGAGTCCACCTCTAGAAATTATAAATTTTTAAATACTTGGAATTTCTGTGGAAAAAATAATTTATTAAATACATGGCAATTTTATGAGTCTGCAGTGTCTGATGGCGCGCGATTCTGAGGCTCGGAGTGCCCGGAATGATCTTTCGAAGTTTGTTAAGCATAAATTAACATGCATATGTAGTTTTCCTGAAAAAGTGGAATAACTCTTAAATGGTTACTTGGATCATAAATCTGAGGCCACTGTTGCGCTCAGGATGGCGGGTTTAACCTAGGCATGACTTAAGTTTAGTCGGCGTGGGCCTCCTGTGAGAAAACCCAAAATGGAATAACCGTAAATAAAATAATCAAACAAAGTTATTTTATTTTTCAAATTATTATAACTCAAAAACAGTAACTTGGATTAAAAATCCTAGACCACCGCTGACCTTGTGAGGGTAGGCTTTATTTAAGACGATACTAACGTGGGTCAGTGAGGTCCACCGGATAGATTTAGTTTTTGGCCGCAAATAAATTATTCAAATGAAAATTATTTTATTGAAAAATTCATAACTATTAAACGGTAACTCGGATTGGAAATCCGAGGGTACCTCTGGGTTCTTTGAGGCGTTATTAAGCTAGGAAAAACCTAACCTCAACCGGTGTGGGATGAGGGTGGATGATATTAAATTTCCAAACTTTTTTTCGGGTACGTTCAGTAAACGTGCAAGCGACGTTTTATAACTTTTGAACCGGTGCTCAGAATTGAAATCTAAGGGCACCGTTGAAGTTGCAGCATCGGTGATTGCATAGTGATACCTTCACCGCAGTTGCGTTCTAACGAGAATGGAAGTTAGATTTTGGGGGTTTTAAATTAAATTAAATAAAAATAAGGTGTACTTATTTTTATTTGAGGTGGTTAAAACCTCCAAAGAGAGGTTAGAGGTGGGGCCCACCAGAACATAACGTCCCTTGGGAGGATATTATTTGGTAGGGACCACCCTAATTTTAAACCTCTCTTGCAATCTAAGGGGTGGGGCCCACATGAGCTTTAACCCCCTTGTAACTCTCCATAAATTGGGGGAAACCTTTGAAATTATTCACATTCCTCCCCCAATTAATTAGAACATCTTCACCCATTAAATTAGTGTGGTAACATAATTAATTTTAAAACTTTTCAAATTCATGCCAACAATAAAATAATAGGAAAACCTATTATTTCATTTGGTTGGGCATTATTCCTTGGTGGAATGGAGAAAGGGGAGAGCTAGAGAGGAGCCTTTCCTCTCCAACGAAGAACGACGCCATCTTCTTCCTTCTTTAACCGGGGCAAGAAATGGAAGCAATGCCTAGAAAGAACGCTGATGTTGTCTTCGACTTCGTCACCCTTGAACGCTCGCCCGCCAATGACGTTTACCCTCTTCCTCTTCCGACATTGACAGAACGACGCCGCCTTCCTGTGACTCCGTCAACATCACTGAACTCGAGGTAGGGGTTATTTTATGATTCAATATTACCCTTCGTACCCCATAGAATGTTGTGTGCTTTGAGAACCGAATGATACCATCTTAATGATGAGGGTTTGGACACACGAACATGGCCCGACCCTCCCCTGTTGTAGGTTTTTTTTTGATGACGATGGAGGCGGTCCACGCGGCGACCGACAATGAGCAGACCACGAAGAAAGCTGGTGGCACAAGGCCACCTGGTCTCCATAAGGGCGCGGCACCGCCATGCCACGCTGAGAACCAAGTTGTGGCCAGGCGCGCCGCGGCGGAGGCGGCGCGGTGAAGACGCGCCGCACGGAGTAGGAGGGGGCCACGGCCAGGGTAGGCAGCGGTGGTGGAGCAGAACTGTGGCACCATCGTGCCATGGAGGGGGGACCAAGTGTGGCCGGCATCGGGCTGACCGCTAGCAACACAAAACCGGATGGCCACTCGGCCAGCCAGAAAAAGCGGGACAACCCGGGTCCCGTGGCTCACCAAAACTGGCGCCTAGCGCCAGTCCCTTTGGATCCAAAACAGGGGGGCATGGCACCCCCCCCTCCACATGTGGCCAGCTAGGCCACGCAGGCCGGCCAGCTGGGCCACCATAGCCGGGCTGCCACGGGTCAGGCCACTTTGGGCCGGGTAACCTCGGGCGGGGCCGCCTTCGTGGGGGCTATCTCTGGCCCGGCCGCCTCGGGCCGGGCCCCCCCTCGGGCTGGGCCCCCTCGGGTCGGGCCCCATCGGGCCGGGCCACCTCAGGTTGGGCCGCCCACTCAGGCCGGGCCAACCACTCGAGTCAGGTCGCCCCCTTGGACCGGGTCGGACCCACGGACTGAGTCAGACCCCGGTTCAGACCGGGTCGGGCCGGGTCGGTCCAGTTGGGTCGGACCAGACCCGGACCCGCTATAGAATGCTTACACCTTTTATCCCACATTTTGGGCTACGGGTGTCCAAACAACGAACCGTATGCTGTGAAAGAAGGCTTAGAGCAGGACGGTTCTTTTGGAATATCTGACATGAGGTTTGGACATAGTTGGGGTACATCCGGGTTTGTTTGAATGTAAAAACCAACCGGTCCCATGGAATGGAAATGCCAATAACTCACAGACCGAGCGTCCGATTTACTTTCCATCTATCACGTGGGGTTACTTATGTTGATACGGATCTACGAGATACATCAACTCTAGATTTCATGGTAGTTGATGTATCGATGCTTGGCTCGAGGAGCAGACCCTCCCGGAATCGAGTGACGAGACTAGACCTGGATCATCTGTGGGTTCGACAGTGACGAGACAGGACATGGATCCTCCATGGGTTCGATAGTGACGAGGCTAGAATTGGATCCTACGTGGGTTCTATAGTGATGAGACTGGACCTAGATCCTCCATGGGTTCGATAGTGACGCGACTGGACCTGGATCCTCCGTGGGTTCGACAGGAATGAGACTGGACCAGGATCCTCCTTGGGTTCGATAGAGACAAGACTAGACCTGGATCCTCTGTGGGTTCGACAGCGACGAGACAGGACCTGGAAACTCCATGGGTTCGACAACGATGACTTTTGTACCGATATCCCACATAGGATTGACAGCTTCGACAGAATGATGTTTTAGGTTTCTACGGATATCATTCATTTGACAGTGAAAGATGATTCATTGGCTACAACTAATCAACTATTACTCTCTTTTAAGTTGTGTATACCTGGTGTGAGATGATTCATTACCTTCATGTTTACCTCATGTATGATATGTGTACTGTTAACGACTTAGGTATATGTATGGTCATATACTTAAGTAAGGGTGTATGTTTCTTCATGGATGTTCTTCGTGGATGTGTTGTGGTGAAGCCCACGTAGCTTTCTTCTGTGAGATGTACCTAGGGGTTAAACCTTGTGTTACAATTTCATTTTGGAGTGTTTCTACAATTGAGGAATGAAATGTGGTTGGGATCAAGAGATGGAGATGGTTTGTGATTGGTAACATACGTATATGTATGGGCATATACCTATGTAAAGATGGTTGATAATTTGTGATTGTATCTTACTACTGTGGTTTATCCTTAGTGGGTTTTGGGAGACCTTCGGGGGTCTCGGGGTCCCCGACTAAGTATTTTTATACTCAACCATACACGGGCTTCACCCGCACCTTGTTGTGTTCTGTGTAGACGATGGTCAGCAGTGATCGAGACTGAGGGTGATGGACGGGAGGCTGCTTGAAGCTGAACTAGACGGTACGTACCTCAGGGATGAGTTGTTCGAGATCTGTACCTACCCTTTATGTAGGATTCCCTGATAGACGATCCAGGAGATGTTTTCCCTTTTTTACTTGTAATTGTACTTGTTGTCCAGTTGAGTTTGTATACTGGCCCACTTACTTTCAGCACACCTTTCTTTTCTATATTAGTACATGTTGCTTCTTCTTCATGTGTTTAGACTATGTGTGATATATTTTTAAAGGAAATGCCTTCCATTTTTATCATGGATTCACTGTTGGTGCTAGTCATCATCCCCTAGCCTATGGAAGGCGGTCTTGGGGTAGTCCGGACATGGGCCCCGAGGACGTGTCGTGACAAATTGGTATCAAAGGAGTTGGTTCTACCGCAGAACTTGGACTTTGGTTCTTTTAATAGAAATAGTGTTAAGTTTTTTTGGGTGTGGTTATCAGTTAAGGGAAACTAGTGTTGGTGCGGCGGCTGACGTATCCATACACTAGGACATTGACTTCTGAATTCTGACTCTGTAGACGAAAACACTGATTGCGTGTGTGTTTACTTCGAAACATTTTCTTCATGATTACTTTGTGTCACCTCACCAGGTATATTTTTTTGACCATGGAGCACCTGTTTCTTTTCTGGATGTCTTCACTTAGTCAGTTAGTGCGGATTTAGAGTGGAGAGTGTGATGGTAGCCCACCAAGCGATGAGGCCTCGGTGCAGGGCCTCATCACTGTGGAGGCACCAGCGGTACCACTATCCACTAGGGTACCGATGCTACCATCCCCAGCAGTAGAGGGTGATTGCTGCTTGAGCGCGTTGCAAGGGTTCCTCTGAAAGAAGCCTCCAAGATTTTGAGGTGAGACATATTTTCAGACGGCTTGGTACTGGATGGAGTTTCTAGCACGAGTTTTCCACACAGTTCAGACACTTGATGACTTGATGGTGCACCTAGATGTTAGTCTCTTTCAGGGAGCATCTGAGAGGTGGTGGAGCATGATGCTCTAGTTTTACGATGCAACGACCCTCACCTGGGGGAACTTTGAGGGTCCTTTCAGGGCGGAGTCTGTATCAGTGACTCTTTGCTTTGTGGGTGCTCAGGAGCTGATGTACTTTCCGCAGGGCATTCTGACAGTAGCCGAGTCATCTGTAGTAGGAAGTAGGAAGATGATATTGGGGCACAAGCGGGATAGATCTACTGTTAGACGACCCCAATATGTGGCATCGGGGGTGCGGGGCACCTGAGGTCGACGTAGCTTTTAATAGAGAATGGTCTGTTATTCCTGCAGGAAATGGGGTCACAAGGCGAGTGACAATCCAACTCCCTGAAAAATTGATCATTAGGTGTTAGAGAAGCCACCAAGACATAGGTAGCGGTAGGATCTTGAGCATCAGTCGAGCGGTGGATGAGGCAGTGGAGCAGGTCCTTCATCAGATGGTGGTCAGAGTCATCAAGCACTACTACCACCACCCCTAGACTATTCACCTTGGGCTCTGAGAGTAGGTGGACAGGAGAAGGACTAGTTCCAGACATATATGCCTTTGTTCATGATTATTCTAGCTTCATTGATGTTGTTTTCTATGGTTGTTTTTGTCTTTGTACATTGAGCTACAGTAAAAACAGGCACTAGTCCATGTGACGTTTTCTTTCCTGCCTTTTTGTGTGGTTGATACTAAGAGTTTCCGGTTAAAACTGCTGACTTGACCCTCACATTCGAGATTCCTACTAGAGGATACCTAGTGACCCCACACTGATTCCGACAGTGTTACTCAACCCTTGGAGGCGAGAGTAACGGTTGGATCACTTGGTAGTAGCGTTGAGGCCTTACGACATCGTCAATGGCATGAAATAGTACCGTTCATGTCAGGATTGACTGTATTAGCAAAAGGATGTGGTTCATCCATGGGATGAGACCATATTTCTCTTTTTGGAAAAGGAGAAATCTTAGCTGATCTTCTAGGACGTAGGTGAATAAGGGTGTACTCGAGTTCTTTACAATTGGCTAGTCACACCCATAGTTTGTTGAGTGAACTATTTAAGGTTTACTCTAATCTCAATAGTCTCAGGTATGTCTTCTCGTAGAAGGACCTAAACATGAGACAGTGGTGTTGGCTTGAGATCCTCCAGGACTATGACTTTGAGATTTTCTATATTCCTAGGAAGGGGAACATTGTAGTAGATTCTCTTAGTAGGAGATCTGGCATTTATCTTCTAGGAGAGGCGACGAAGCAGCTGGCCACGTTACAGATATCCTTTGCAGATAGTGATGGAGTAGCCTTTCTACAGACTCTCATAGTCACTCCTCCACTTCTTCAGTGAGTCAGGTAGGCACATCATGGGTACGTTGACTATGAAACGCAACGTGCTCAGATATCCACAGGGCAGGCACCTGATGGATTTTCTGAAGGTGGGGAGCATGATTTTCCCTTCAGAGGATCATTCAGACCCTTGAGGACATGCTCCGTGCTTGTGACCTCGACTTTGGTCGCATCTGGGAGGACCACTTACCTTTGGTGGAGTTTTCCTACAACAACAGCTATCACTCCATCATCAGTATGGCACCTTTTGAGGCCTTCTATGGTCGACCTTGCAGATCGCCACTGTGCTGGAAGGACCTAGGGAAGATGGCCATAGTGGGACCAAAGATAGTATGGTCTACCATGGAGAAGGTGCAGATCATCCAGTAGAAGATGAAGACTACACAGAATAGACAGAAGTCATATGCTGACAGGAGACGGAGACCTCTGGAGTTCGAGGATGGCGACCACATCTTCCTACGGGTCTCACATTGATGAGCTCTACAGAGATTTGGCAGAGGCGGCAAGTTATCTCCGTGATTCAACGGACCTTTCCAGGTCCTCAGCAGAATAAGTGAGGTGGATTACCTCTAAGCTATTCTACCTCAGCTGCATCGTGTGCCCGATATCTTCCATGTATCTCAGTTGAGGAGATACGTGCACGACCCCTCCCACATCATCGATCATGGAGAGCTGGACATCAATGACGGGGCGACTTTCATGGAGGTTCTATTGGAGATTGAAGATCGACAGCAGCGGGTCCTACGTGGACAGTCGATACCTCTGATTCACATTCGTTGGCAGCACAGGAACCTCCATGAGAGTACATGGGAGCAGGAGGCTCGAATGCATGCTCAATACCCCCACTTCTTCTCTTAGTTTGAGTTGTAGCTTATGGGGATGTTAAGCCTTTGAGGTGGAGAGAATGTAAAGACCTAGAATTTCCATAGACAACTATTATTAAATACATGGAAGTTTTACGAGTCTGCAGTTTCTGATGGCGCGCGATTCTGAGGCTCGGAGTGCTTGGAATGATCCGTCAAAGTTTGTGAAGCATAAATTGACGCGCGTATACAGTTTTCCAGAAAAAGTGAAATAACTCTTAAACGGTTACTCAGATCTGAAATCTGAGTCCACCGTTGCACTCAGGATTACGGGTTTACCCTAGGCGTGACTTAATTTTAGTCGGTGCGAGCCTCCTGTGAGAAAACCCGAAAATGGCATAATCGTAAATAAAATAATAAAATAATGTTATTTTATTTTTCAAATGACTATAACTCACAAATGGTAACTTGGATTAAAAATATGAGACCACCTCTGAACTCATGATGGTAGGCTTTCTTTATGAAGATACTAACTTGGTTTGGTGAGGGCCACCAGAGAAAGTTAGTTTTTGGCCGCAAATAAAATAATTAAGTGATAGTTGTTTTATTGTAAAATTTAAAACTTTTAAAAGGTAAATAAGATTGCATATCCAAGGGTACCATTGGGTTCGTTGGGGCATGATTCACCTGGGTAGAGCCTAACCACAACTGGCACGGGTCGAGGGTTGATAATATTAATTTTCCAAAAACAAATTCAGGTACAATAAGTAAACCTGCGAGCGCCATTTTATAACTTTTGAACCGGTGCTCGGAATGGAAATCTGAGGGAATCGTTGAAATCATAGCATCGGTGATTCCTTAGTGAGACTTTCATTGTAGTTGCGTTCTAACAAGAATGGATGTTAGATTTTGGGGGTTTTTAATTAAATTAAATAAAAATAAGGTGTACTTATTTTTATTTGAGGTGGTTAAAACCTCCAAAGGGAGGATAGAGGTGGGGCCCACCCTCACATAACCTCTCTTGGGAGGATATTATTTAGTGGGGCGCACTCGAAGTTTGAACCTCTCTTTAAATCAAAGGGGTGGGGACAACACGAGCTTTAACCCCCTTGTAACTCTCCATAAAGTGTGGGATACCTTTGAAATTCTTCCCTTACTCCCCCAATTAATTAGGCCAACTTCACCCATTAAATTAGTGAGGTAACTTAATAAATTTTAAAACTTTTTCAAATTCATTCCAACAATAAAATAATAGGGAAACTTATTATTTCATTTGGTTGGGCATTATTCCTGGGTGGAATAGAGAAAAGTTTGAGCTAGGGAGGAGCCTTTTCTCTCCAACGAAGAATGATGTCATCTTCTTCCTTCTTCAACTGGGGAAAGAAAGGGAAGTGACACCCACAAAGAATTCTGATGTTGTCTTTTACTTCGTCACCATCGAAAGCTCGTCCTCCAATGACGTTTACCCTCTTCCTCCTTCAACATTGACGGAATGACACCGCCTTCCCGCGACTCCGTCAACATCACTGAACTCGAGGTAGGGGTTATTTTATAATTGAGTATTACCCTCCATACCCTGTCGTATGTTGTGTGCTTTGAAAACTGAATGATTCCTTCGTAACGAGGAGGGTTCAGACCACATGAATATGGCCCGACCCTCCCCTTTTTTTGTTCTTGTTTGATGACAACGGAGGCGGTACACGCGGTGACCAACAACAAGCCGGCCGCGAAGAAAGCCGGCGGCGAAAGGCCATCAGGTCGCCACAATGGTGCGACACCGCCATGCCGTGATGACAACCGAGCTATGGCCATGCGGGCCACGGCGGTGCTAGAGGGGCGCAGTGTCGTCGCAATGCACTAGGAGGAAGGGTGGTGGCGAGGAGGGCCGCGACGGTCAGATGACAAGAATGGCGTCGTCGTGCCGTGCAGAGGAGCAGGAATCCGCGACCAGGCCGGGACGCGGCAGAGGTGACGCGGCATCGTCGCACCGTGCAGAGCTGCAGGGGGCCGCAATGGTGGAGCATAGTCGCAGTGTCGTCGCACCACGGAGGGGGGACCAGGAGCGGCCGACGTCGGGCTAGCCACAGGCAACACGAAATAGGATGGCCGCTCGGCCAGCCGGAAAAAGAGGGACCACCTAGGCCCCGCGGCTCTCCAAAACCGGCTCCTATCGTGTGTCCATTTGGATCAGAAATAGGGGGCACAACACCCCCTCCCACGCGTGGGCAGCTAGGCCACATAGGCTTGCCGAATGGGCCACCATGGCTGGGCAGCCACAGGCCAGGACGCCTTGGGCCACCTCAGGTCAGGCCGCCTCGGGCCGACTACTACAAAAACGGGCAAGGGAAGCGCCCCCTTATATCAGCACTAAGAAAAACCGCTGATAAAGGTTACTCTTTATCAGCGCTAAAATTTGAGGTCTGATAAAGGGATTCTTTATCAGCGCTTTTCTAGCACTGATAGAGGGCCGGTTTATCATCTCTAGAAAAATCTTGATAAAGAATCCCTTTATCAGCGCTAAAACATTAGCACTGATACAGGGTAACCTTTATCAGTGCTAAACAAGCGCTGATAAAATGACCCTTTATCAGCACTACAAAAGCACTGATAAAGAATCCCTGTAGCAGCGCTAAAATTTTAGCGCTGGTACAGGAAGGATTTATCAGCACTAAAATGTTAGCGCTGATAAAACCTTAGTCCATTTTTTCATAAAGTCGGTCGGATAGTGCCCTCGTTTTATCGTGACCTAAAGCTCTCGCGGTACTGGAACCCTACAACTCCCCTCTGTCATCCACTGAATTCACGTTGCCGGACCTCCGCTTCCCGCGCTTCTTATTTTCGGACCTCCTCCGCCTGCTGAGTTCGCGTTGCCGGACCTCCACCGCACTCGAGCTTCGGTTTTCCAGACCTCCGCAACCCGCAACGCCCTCAATCTTCGGTTTTCCGGACCTCCCTTTAAGGCATGTTTTCCATATCATTTTTCAATATCTTTCTCTCATCCCATCACACATAACCATATTTTTATTTGGCATGATAGATTTAATGGATATTTTAGATTGTGATGGTTGTAGGCTACATGATTCATCCTTTTCTGTAAACTTACAGATGTTTTAGGTTATTTCCATTTAAAATACCTTATGTTTCCTTCCATGGTTGTCTACTTTGGGTGGGTGTTTGAGACCATTAAGGTAGTTATTATTCCTTATTATCCTCTGATTCACAACTTCTTGGTTAGAGATCAATCTTGATTTGTTGGGTGGTCTATATTTTAAGATATTTGTTTTCCATCTTTGTGAAAAAACCATTTTATATGATCTATTTATTGTTCGACATAGATAGTCTTTTAGTGTGTACTCAACTGATTAGGATTATGAAGTCTCTTGATGGACCAGGCACTGGGAGGTGTTGGTGTCTACTTCAATGAGACCGTCGATGGGTGACACTCTATAGGGGGAATTCATGGTTTCCATTGAGTACTTGATCAAGGAATAAATCCTTTTTAGTTTTTTACTTTCTTTGTTGTTGGTTGAATCATTTATGGATATTGATTGTGTTATTTCATTTGGATTCATTAGTTTGTTTTGGGTGTACCTTTACATAGGATTAGAATTATACTCTTAGTGGTTCATCATGGTTAGTGGTTGTAGTCTCTTATTTGGGTGAAGGGATGTGTTATTAGTATATTTCCATCTTATGTCCCACCATTTTAGTGAAACTTTAAATGGTTGGGTGACCTATGCTAGGTCTCTAGACATTATTGGTATTTTCTCTCTTCTTAGTGATGTAGACGTGTCATTTGGAGATGTATGATGTTATTGGAGGATATACATTAAGGGTTCTTGGGAATATTGGTAATCTGTTCATTTTAACTTTTCGTAGTGGTCCTCTATTCGGTGAATCTTCCTATATTTTTTGAATTGTACACACAATAATTATTGTGTGGAATTTATTTTTCTCTCATCATTTTCTATCCTTCGTACTAGAATATTTATTCGGATAAAAAGCAAAATGATGGGGTGAATTGTAACATCTCAGTATCTCTTTCATCAAAGCAATGCTCTTTGAGTTTTTTGGGTTTCTTGAGGGTTCATAGGATGTCCCAGACTATCGTAGAAGGTGTGGACATGAACATGTAGGTTGAAAAGCTTCATGTGGTACATCAAATGGCTGGTGAGGGTAATTGGCTAGGCAATGGGATTCACAATGGATACAAAAAAATTCTATAGCCATCAGCTAGCTGGTGGGCCTGTAATGACTAGCCAGTGGGATAACCTATAGTTATAACATTTATACTATAACCACTATCTAGTTGGTAAGGTCCACTCTCTAGACAGTGGTGTCGTTGTATATAAGGAAGCATCGAGGTAGTAGGGTAATTGCACCCCGATACCCTCATTTATTTATTTTATCTTCTCCCTCAAGTTTAACTCAACCCACTCAAGCCTAGGGAGCCCCTTTGGATTGTTTGGCTCTTCTATCCTCATCACTTGGTGGATTGAAGATTCATTCAAAATGGTGATCCTCTTTTGGTATTTATTTGTTTTCTTGAACTTCAATCTCTCTCCATCACTTGATTCTTTGTTCCTGGGGGCTATGGAAGCCTTGGTATTTACTAGAACTATAATCTTAATGGGGAATTATGGTTATAGTATCTCTTTTACCTTTTATTGAGATTCCTTTTATTTGATTCAATGTTCAACATTTGAGTAGACTCATTCAGATTCATTGTGTTTTGATCCCAAATATTCCAAGTGGGTGTTTCTATACTATATCTTCTTTTTAGGATCATGTGTTTCATGAATTCATATTTTATCCATTTGAAGTTGGTTAGACGTGTTTTGATCATTTTGAAGCACAAAATAACCCTATTAATGAAAATAATATATGGAATGGATGGTATCTTGTTGTGGATTAACCTTTTTCATTGAAATAAATTAGGTTTCCTTCTATCGTTGGTGGATTTTGATTCACTCCCCCCTCATGGGATCCATTTCTTCTTGGCATGATCATCAGGAACGGTTTCACTTCCACCAGTAGTGGGTTAACATCCTAGGGTACCAGATCATGGTTTGTGAAATACGAAATGAACCCTTTTAGGATTATCGAGACACCTTCAACCTCAGTGACCTGACCTCGAACCCTGATAGGTGCGTGTTCGCCCCTTCCTCCTCAGGAACCTTCACCACCTGGGACTACTGTCGCATATGGGCTCCTTCAGAGTATTTTGATAGATGGAATGATACCTTTGGTTTATTGGATTATTATAACAAATTTGAGATTTATGTGTGACTATATAATTATTATATTTTCCTATTATTTCTTACACACCACCACTTGAGTCGAGTAACCTGATTGAAATTCATATTGGTACTTTGGTTCTGATGTGGATATGGTTTTTTATGTTTTTTTGACATGTGTATGTGTGGATATATAGGTATTTAGGCATGATGATATTGAATATAGGGCACAGACCTAGGAGTGGTAGATGTATCATTCTTTATTATTCTTGTGTTTGGTCTGGGGTGATTTTAGGAAACTATAATGAATCTAAAGTAATTATATTTAATGAAAATGAATAAATACTAATGGTTAGGCTATATTAATCTCAATTTTTATAAGGAAGTGGTTCTCTTCTACTGTATTTGGAAGTCTTGTTTTGTGTACTTGAACCATAAATACTAATATTTGAGATTCAAATAGGATGAATATGAATAATGATTGGATGGATGCTAATCATTTGACAATAGAGTACGAGAACGGAGTGAAAGAGTTCATCAAGTTTGAAAAGGATCATGCAAAGGATCCTTCTCAAATCCTTTTTCCGTGTTTACATTGTTTTTATTCTAGACTTCTTACTCTAGGGGGGTTGGAAGAACATTTGATATGTCATGAAATAGATCCGAGTTATAAATGATGGAATAAACACGGAGAAAAAGCGAATGTAGCTACTAGCTGGGATAAAACTGCATTTTATGGATCATCTGATATTAATACAAATATGGTTAATGAATAAGACTGTATGGAGGATGTTATTATAGATGTAAATGATGATGATGATCATATTGAGGAAATGACAAAGACAATTGAAGATGAACTCTGTGAATGCCCAGAATTGTTTGAGAAGTTAAAGAGTTGTGAAAAACTCCATTGTATGCTGCTTGCACTAAGTATAAAAAATTTTCAGTTGTACTGAATTTTTATAAATTGAAAGAAGAAAATGGATGGAGTGATGTCTATTTTACGGAACTACTTTCCCTCTTTAATGACATGCCCTCAGAAGATAATAATCTCCCAAGCCGGACATATGATGCTAGACGAATGCTACGATCGACGGGTATGAATTCTGAAAGAATAAATGCCTACCCAAAAGACGGTATATTGTTTCTCAAGGAGAAAAATAACTTACAGAATTCCCAAAGTGTGGTGCTTCTAGATACAATAAAGATAAATCCAATCCTATGAAAGTTGTATGGTACTTTCCAATAATTCCATGGTTTAGGCGTCCATATGGAAGTGAAGAAACTGCAAGACAATTATCATGGCATGCAGATAAAGGAAATAAAGATGAGAAATTACATCATCCATTCGACTATCCTCAATGGAAGAAAATGGATCATGAGTATCCTGAATTTGGAAAAGAGCTGAGAAACCTTCATCTTGTGTTACCTATAGATAGAGTGAATCCTTTTGGTTTTCAAACCAGCACTCATAGTTCATGGCCTGTTATGTTGGTAAATTATAACTTTCCACCCTAGCTATGCAGGAAGAGGAAATTCATCATGTTATCTATGCTTATATTAGGACCAAAACTACCAGGTAATGATATTGATGTTTATCTGGCTCCTTTGATAGAGGATTTGATGTTATTGTGGGATTTAGGTGTCATGTTGTAGGATGCTTATAAAATTGAATACTTCACATTGAGAGCGATGTTGTATGGGACAATAAATGATTTCCCTACTTATGGAGATTTGTCAGGCTATAGCATTAAAGTAACTCAATGGTGTCCCATGTGCGTAGAAGATACAGAATCAATTAGGATGAAACATTCATCAAAATTTGACTTTCTAGGACATCGTAGATTTCTACCTCGTCAGAATAAGTATCGATCTTGGACGACATCATACAATGGAAGTTTAGAACAACGCGCAACACCATATCCACTAACAAGTGATTAGCTGTTTGAGAAATTAAACGATCTGAACACTATTTTTGGTAAACCATTTTCAAAAAACCTTACGAAAATCAGTTAGAAAAAGAGATCAGTTTTTTTTAATTACCATACTATAATTGTTTGTACGTTATACATTTTATTGATGTGATGTATGTGTAAAAAATGTATGTGACAGTGTTATCAGAACATTGCTAAATTCCCCTGGAAAAACAAAAGATGGAATTAAGGCAAGGTTGGACATGGTTGACATGAGAATACGAAAATATTTGGCTCCCGTGAATAGTGAAAAACAAATGTTTCTTCCTCCAGATGCTTATACTCTTTCTAGGGAGGAGAGATATCAGTTTTGCAACATCTTCAATGATGTAAAGGTTCCAGAGGGGTACTCATCAGATATCAAGAACATTGTGTGAATGAATGATTTGAATTTAAAAGGATTTAAATCACATGAATGCCATGTTTTAATGTAAGATCTAATTCCTATAGATTTACGTTGCATTTTTCCCAAGAATGTTCATCACACGTTTACCAAACATTATTTCTTATTCAAAGTTATATGTAGAAAAGTTTTAGACTCGGCAAAATTTCCAGCTACGGAAAAAGAAATTGTCTTCATATTATTTGAATTAGAAATGTTCTCCCCACCAACATTATTTGATATGATAGTTCATTTGATGATTCACTTGGTGAGAGAGATTCGACTTTGTGGTTCTGTGCACTATAGATGGGTGTATCTTGTTGAACAATATATGAAGATTTTGAAAGGGTATGTCAAAAATCGAAGTCGTCCAGAGGGTTGTATAGTGGAGTGATATATTATTGAGGAAGCCATTGAATTTTGTACTGAATAAATATCTGATGTGGAAAGCATTGGTCTCCCAAAATCTCGTCACACTGGAAACATTGAGGGTGAGGGAATTTCTGGAAGAGAAGTTGTGAAAATCAGTATTATAGATCGGGAGCAGGCTCATCTTTATGTTTTGCATAATAGTTGGGAGGTTTCTCCATATATTGAAACTCACAATGAAATTCTTAGGTAGTTGAATCAATAAAGGGATGAAAATGGTTATCAGATACCCATAATCAGCAGTTTATAGGATGGTTTCAGGACCATATTTTTAAGCAGGTGGATGAAAATCAGAATTCAATGTCAGAATGACTTCGATGGCTAGCCGCTGGACCAAGTGTGTATGTATTATCTTACAATGGTTATGTAATTGATGGTTATACATTCTATACAGATGAACATGATGAATATAGTACCATGAAAAATAGTGGAGTTACACTACTGGCTGAAGTGATGCATGTTTCTGGTAGTAAGGAACGAAATCCAATATATGCAAATATGTCATACTTTTGCATTATCAAAATAATATGGGAGTTGGATTATACAACATTCCAATTGCCGATTTTTCAAGGAAAATGGGTTGATAACAACAGTGGTGTTAAAATAGATGAATGAGGATTTGTGAAATTTGATTTTAGTAATGAACGGTACAAAGACGAACAGTTTATAATGGCTCACAAGCGGTACAAGTTTTTTATGTTGCAAATACCGCAAACCGAAAGGTGTCAATTGTTCTGTTATCATACAAAACTAATGAAGGTTTCGATGAAAATTCATTTGAGGACGATCCTTTTAGTGGTACGTCGCAATCATTTCGGAGCGGTACCAATGCAGATGATGTTTTTTATGTTAGAGGAGACCACAATGAAGGGATTTGGATAATAGATAAAGGTGTCAAAATCCCTTCAACCTTTGAAAAAAAGAAAGAGAGATCAATAAACGGGTTAAATTTTTTTTTGTAATATAGATCTTGTTATCTAATGTTATTATCTTATCATTAGTGAATTCATGTAATCTAAATTAATTGTTCAAACACTTTTGAAGATAATGACTTCTGCACATTCTGGTGCTCCTAACCTTGTGGCTGAACAAGTCTCTCAAGCTGCTTCTGCTGTGGTTGCTGCTGCTCTTGCTACTCCTGCAGCTCCTACTGCTCCTACTACTGCTCTTGTTGTGGCTCTTGTTGCTCCTGTTGCTCCTCCTGCTGCGGCTCCTGCTGGTCTTGTTGTGACTGTTGTTGCTCCTGCTGCTCCTAGTGTTGAGGTCCAACAACCATCAGCACATGCCGTTGATACCATTTCAGATGAACATATAGATGATGTTGATATCGATGAAATAGTCAGGAATGAAGTATCGACATCGCAGAAAACATAGGTGTGTCGTAGTTTGACGGTGTTAGCCAAAATTCTTAAGGAAAAAAGCAAAGGCATCAAACTTGAAGTCAGATGGAATGCACGAGGCCAACCATTGAATCCCAAAAAGGCTTTGTTTAACAGCTACATTGGAGTTGTCACTCGGAAACTTATGCTGATTGACATAGATTCATGGCACCATGTTGTGTCCGGGATGAAGACTGTGATCTGGGATGAAATTATGGTAACATTATGAATTTATTTAACTAATTTAATAGAAAATAAAACAATGAAACAATATCTTACTCTTCTCAATCTCTTGCAGAGTACATTTATAGTAGACTATTCACACAAGGATTATGTACTAAGGCTTGCAGGAAGAATCCATCGAGGATTTCAAACTATTTTCACAGTATGTCACCTAAAAGATTCCAAATGTAAAATAAACCCGCACTAACCCATTTTCTACACTCACCTGATATTCCAAGAACCATGGGATGCATTTATTGGCAGTGGTGGGGATGTGTGAAGTTTCAGGTACATTGTGGGTGATAATATGTTGTTTGAGGATACCTGTATTCATCACTTTGTTTGTTAATATTTCATTTATGAAACAGAAAATATGTACTGAAAATGAGGAACGCGCATCAAAACCAACATACCCCTATCATAAATCAAGGATGGGGTACGCTTCATTAGAAAATAAAATGGTCTGTATTTTAAATTTACAGTAATATTGTTAGGTGCCAATAAACAACATAATAATTATCTTTCTATGTTTACATGTAGATTGATTAGTCTAAAACCAAATGCACTTCCATCCCATGTCATGTGCTATGGAATGAGGCACGTGTGAACAAAGAAGGGAAGTTAGTAGATGAGAACACACAGAAATTGTGGGAAATATGTGTAAGTATGACACAACGATAAAAAATATTTGTTTTATATTGATATTACATAAAAATAATTATTTATTTTCTTATATTCGACAGTCATAGGAATAAACTACTCCTGGAGCGAATATAGACCTATTATCGACGACTTTGAAGCAACCAGAAAAATACAGTCATGTCAAAGGTGCAAGATTTGGGGTGACACCCCGAGTATATTTTTAGAAGAAGAAAAAAATGGATGATATAGATGAAAAATTGGAACAAATGAGCGTAAAAATAGAAACCCTTGAAGAAGGATTGCAATGGTAGGGTGAGCTGCTAGCAAATTTTATGGGTGGGAAGCAAAGGGAAGACACAACTCAGGAACAACCAGCACGTGAATATCCCGCCCCACCCCCACCAGCTTTGAGGTGATCCATTCGCCTCAAAGAACTGCCATAGCCGTGGTAATAAATATTCTAATAATTGTTCCCATGAAATGTGAATTAGACAAACACTGATAATATTTTTGTACTGATCTTCTACAGGGTGATAATGGTTGTGATTTATATCTGTCAACACCCACCTATCACCTTGTAGCGAGGGCTACAGTGTTCAATATCCCATATGCCACACTGCATAATAGACCACTTCTGAAAGATCATCTGAAAGTGACGATTATTGTAGCTCATGAGCCAAATACAGAGCTTCCTATTCCACTTGATGACGATGATATTCATACTGTAGAAAAGGCTATTGGGACATTCATTGCACGGCCATCACCACTTGTAAGAGTACATGAGGACAAAGAGGTATTTATTTTCTTTTTTTCAAGCTAAACCCTTAACAATTAATGAAAAAAGGGTTTGAACTAATGATTGTTGTTATAGACGGAGAAAGGGAAGGGGGTGAAAAATGTCAGTTCAAAACCATCTAAAGGATTGACCAACCGATCCCAATGAGCTTCTGAAAGCACAATAACACCACCTGTTCTCTAGCCACATTTACTAGCATTGAAGACTCATGTGGATACGAAGTTAAAAGATGGTAATATTCATATAGTTGTTTTATAAGAGAATATATACGAAGAGGAAAGTCAAGATTTCGTTGCGGCTGAAAATGTAAATGAGATCCTTGAAAACTGTTGGCTAGGAATCATAGTTGTAAATGTATATATGGGGTATATTTCCATGAATTTATTTTCTAAAATCTGGTCTAAAGTGAAAATTATGAATAAATGCATTTTATATTGTTGACAGATGCATCTATGAAAAACAGTTGAAGGAAGTTTCCCATGAAACAATATTTGGACTCGTTAGTCCTCATATCACATTAACAAACCTAACAAAAATAGAGCCATCAAAAAAGGATGCAATAGTGAACGGTTTTTTGAAAACATTTGAAAGCAATATTATAGATGACAGAATTTTCTTAATACCAACCATGCAGGGGTAATACTCTACGATTAAAGCATATCAATTATATTTTAACTTATTTTATTACTTATTCCTTTCTGTGTTTTTAGGCAACATTGGTTGCTAATTACAGTGAACATGGATACTCCAAAGATTTATTTTATGGATTCAAAGCAAGTATATCCACCATACCGACCACACATGATGGAGTTTTTGAATCTGTAAGACACTATATCTTATGTTTTAGGTCTAAAAATCAAGTAATATAAATTATATCATCTTTTACTGAGGATAATATTATGATAGGGTGGTGTATAATTATCATCTAAAAAATGAATGAGGATAGTGGCTTCGCATAAGGAGGCGAGCAAGTACTATGTCTGGAAAAATATCAGGGTATATATAATAAAATTTCACTATCCAAACACATCTCCACAAAAGTTACTTATTCTCCTAATGATCAATTTTTTTGCAGTGTCCAAAACAAACAAACGATAATGATTGCGGTTATTATGTTTGTAAATTTATTAAAGAGGCCATTTTTTCATCAACAAACTAGAATCCCTAAAGAGGTATTTTAAAAAACAACTACTAGTCCGTTAAAGTTATTTATTAATTCATTATTTTTATATTTTTTTAGTAATTCTCTGACTACCAAAAAGCCTCATACTCACAAGACGATATAGATGTGTTCAGAAACAAGTGGGCCGCATACCTTATGACATATTATATACAAATACAACAAAGATATGACTTGGGGACATGTACAATTGGTGGTCATTTTTGAGAGGAGTTAAGGGGATCAAAAGATGAAACATTATTGTATGTAAATGTTCGTAGGAAAATTGTAATTGTTATTAAATAAAACATACTTTCTCCAGTGATTCATTTTCCCATTTGAACAGATGATATGAACCAGCAACATGCCAGAATGTTGAACCACTCAAAGGGACTCTATTTTGTTTAAAATGGACACGATTTTAAGTGAAAACAACAACTGACCTATAGAAATCTGACCAAACGCATTTGTATTGACATGATATTTTATAAGAACGATCCAAGGGTCCTTGGTGACGTGTAACAGTAAAGAAATCCTCAATCTGTGGGAAGCTGTGGTTGCTACCACTCAAAGGGTATATATTTTGTTTAAAATGGACACGATTTACGTGAAAACAACAAATGACCTACGGAAATTGGACCAAATGCATTCATATTGTGTTGATCCTTTAGAATAACAATTCACGGGTCATTTTTGATGTGTATGAGTCATCCCAAACTCAATCCGAGGCATGGTTTGGCCGCTAACACTCAAAGGGTCTCTCTTTTGTTTAAAATGGACACAATTTTAATTGAAAACAACAAATGACCTATTAAAATCGGTCCAAACGCATTCGGATTGTCTTAATCCTATAGGATAATGATAAATGGGTCATTTTTGACGTGTACGGGTCAACCTTGCCTCAATCTAAGGCACGTTGTGGCCGATAGCACTCAAAGGGTCTCTCTTTTGTTTAAAATGGACACGATTTTAAGAGAAAACGACAACTGACGTATGAAAATCCGACCAAACGCAATTGGATTGTCTTGATCTTTTATGATAACAATCCACGGGTCCTTTGTGACATGTAAGAGTCAACCCCACCTCAATCTGAGGCACGGTGTGTCCGGTACCACTCAAGGAGTCTCTATTTTCTTTAAAATGGACACGATTTTAAGTGAAAACAAAAAATGACCAACGGAAATCCAACCAAACGCATTCAGATTACCTTGATCATTTATAAGAACTATACAAGGGTCTTTGGTGACGTGTACGAGTCAACCCTGCCTCAATAAGAGGCATGGTGTGGTCAGTACCACGCAAAGGGTCTCTATTTTGTTTAAAATGGACACGATTTGAAGTGAAAACAAAAAATGAACTACATAAATCTGACCAAATGCCTTCAGATTGCATTGATCTTTTATTATAATGATAAATGTGGTCTTGGTGACGTGTATGAGTAAACGCTGCCTAAATATGAGGCACGGTGTGGCTGATAGCACTCAAAGGGTCTATGTTTTGTTTAAAATGGACACGATTTTAAGTGAAAACAACAACTGACATACGAAAATCCATCCAAAAAAATCGGATTTTATTGATCCATTAGGAGAATTATCCACGGGTCCTTTTGACATGTATGAGTCAACCCCTCCTCAATCTGAGTCCTGGTGTGGCCGGTACCACTCAAAGGGTCTCTATTTTGTTTAAAATGGACACGATTTGAAGTGAAAACAACAACCGACCTACAGAAATCTGACCAAACGCATTTGGATTGCCTTGATCATTTATAATAACAATCCAAGAGTAATTGGTGACATTTAAGAGTCAACCCCGTCTCAATCTGAGGCACAGTGTGGCCGGTACCACTCAAAGGGTCTCTATTTTGTTTAAAATGGACGCGATTTTAAGTGAAAACAACAACTAACCTACGGAAATCTGACCAAATGCATTCGGATTGCCTTGATCATTTATAAGAACGATCCAAGGGTCCTTGGTGACATGTACGAGTCAACCGCGCCTCAATTTGAGTCACGTTGTGGCTGCTACCAATCAAAGGGTCTCTATTTTGTTTAAAATGGACACGATTTTAAGTGAAAACAACAGCTGACATACAGAAATTCAACCAAACACATTCAGATTGTGTTTATCATTTAGGATAATGATCCACATGTTCTTTGTGATTTGTAAGAGTCGTCTCCACCTCAATCTGAGGCATGGTGTGGACGCTAGCACTCAAAGGGTCTCTATTTTGTTTAAAATGGACACAATTTTAAGTGAAAACAACAACTGACCTACGAAAATCCAAACAAATGCATTAATATTGCCTTAATCTTTTAAAAAAATGATCCAAGTGTCCTTAGTGATGTGTATGAGTCAACCCCACCTCAATACGAGTCACTTTGTGGCCGGTACCACTCGAATGGTCTCTATTTTGTTTAAAATGGACACGATTTAAAGTGAAAACAACAAATGACCTATGGAAATCTGACCAAACGCATTCATATTGACTTGATCATTTATAATAACTATACAAGGGTCCTTGGGGTTGTTTACTATTCCTCCCCGACTCAATCCAAGGCACCAAGTGGCTGCTACCACTCAAAGGGTCCCTATTTTGTTTAAAATGGACACGATTTTAAGTGAAAACAACAACTGACCTATGGAAATTCGACCAAACGCATTCGTATTGTGTTGATCCTTTTTGAGAATTATCCAAGGGACATTTTTGACATATAAGAGTCATCCTTGCCTCAATCCGAGGCACGGTGTGGCCGCTAGCACTCAATGGGTCTCTATTTTGTTTAAAATGGACACGATTTTAAGTGAAAAAAACAACTGACCTATGAAAATCTGACCAAACGCATTATTATTGTGTTGATCCTATAGGATAATGATCCATGGGTCCTTTTTGACATGTAGGAGACAACCCCGCCTCAATCTGAGGCACAGTGTGACCGCTAGCACTCAAAAGGTCTTCTTTTGTTTAAAATGGACACGATTTTAATTGAAAACAACAACTGACCTATGAAAATCTGACCAAACACATTAGGATTGTCTTGATCCTTTAGTATAACGATCCACGGGTCCTTTGTGATGTGTAGAAGTCAACCCTTCCTCAATCCAAGGCATGGTGTGGTCGCTACCACTCATAGGGTCTCTCTTTTGTTTAAAATGGACACGATTTTAATTCAAAACAACAACTGACCTATGAAAATCGGACCAAACCCATTAGGATTGACTTGATCTTTTATCAGAATGATACAATGGTCCTTGGTGACATTTACTAGTCAACCTTTCCTCAATCTGAGGCACGGTGTGGCTGGTACCACTCAAAGGGTCTCTATTTTGTTTAAAATTGACATGATTTTAAGTGAAAACAACAATTACCCTATGGAAATCTGACCAAACGCATTCGTATTGCCTTGATATTTTATAATAACGATCCATGGGTCCTTGGTGACATGTACGAGTCAACCCCTCTTCAATATGAGGCATGGTGTGGCTACTACCACTCAAAGGGTCTCCACTTTTTTAAAAATGGACACGATTTTAAGTGAAAACAAGAAATGACCTATGGAAATTTGACCAAACACATTCGGATTGTGTTGATCCTGTATCAGAACAATCCATATATACTTTTTGATGTGTGCGAGTCATTCTCGCCTCAATCCGAGGCACAGTGTGGCCGCTAGCACTCAAAGGGTCTCTCTTTTGTTTAAAATAGACACAATTTTAATTGAAAACAACAACTGACCTATGAAAACCTGACCAAACACATTTGGATTGCCTTGATATTTTACGAGAACGATCCAAGGGTTCTTGTTGACGTCTAGGAGTCATCCTAGTCTCAATCTAAGGCACGGTGTGGCCGCTAGCACTCAAAGGGTCTCTCTTTTGTTTAAAATGGACACAATTTTAATTGAAAACAACAACTAACCTAGGAAAATCTGACCAAATGCATTCGAATTGCCTTGATCATTTATTATAACAATACAAGGGTCCTTGGTGACATGTAATAGTCATTCCCTCCTCAATGTGAGGCACGGTGTGGCCGGTACCGCTCAAAGGGTATCTATTTTGTTTAAAATGGACACAATTTTAAGTGAAAACAACAACTGACATACGGAAATCCAACCAAATGAATTTAGAATGTCTTGATCCTTTAGGAGAACGATCCAAGGATCCTTTTTGATGTGTACAAGTCATCTCCACCTCAATATGAGTCATGGTGTGTCCGCTATTACTCAAAGGGTCTCTCTTTTGTTTAAAATGGACAAAATTTTAATTGAAAAAACAACTGACCTATGAAAATCCTACCAAACACATTTTGATTGCCTTGATCATTTATAAGAATGATCCAAGGGACCTTGGTGATATGTAAGAGTTAACCCCTCCTCTATCCAAGTCACAATGTGGCCGCTACCACTCAAAGGGTCTCTATTTTTTTTAAAATGGACACGATTTTAAGTGAAAACAACAACTATCCTTTTGAAATTTGACAAAATGCATTAGGATTGTGTTGATCCTTTAGGAGAACAATAAAATGGTACTTTGTGATGTGAATGAGTCATCCACACCTCAATTCGAGGCACGGTGTGGCTACTATCACTCAAAGGGTCTCTCTTTGGTTTAAAATGGACACAATTTTAATTGAAAACAACAACTGACCTATGAAAATATGACCAACGCATTCGGAATGTCTTGATAATTTAGGAGAATGGTCCACGGGTCATTTGTGACATGTTAGAGTCAATCTCGCCTCAATTCGAGGCATGTTGTGGCCGCTAGCACTCAAAGGGCCTCTCTTTTGTTTAAAATGGGCATGATTTTAATTGAAAACAACAACTGACCTAAAAAAATATGACATAACGCATTCGGATTCTGTTGATCCTTTAGGAGAACTATCCAATGGTCCTTTGTGATGTGTACGAGTCATCCCTGCTGCAATTCGAGGCACGGTGTGGCTGCTATCAGTCAAAGGGTCTCTCTTTTGTTTAAAATGGACACAATTTTAATTGAAAACCACAACTGGCCTATGAAAATCCAACCAAACGCATTTGGATTTTCTTGATCCTTTAGGATAACGATCCGTGGGACCTTTTTGACGTGTACGACTCAACCCCGCCTCAATTAGAGGTACGGTGTGGCCTCTAGCACTCAAAGGGTCTCTCTTTTGTTTAAAATGGACACAATTTTAATTGAAAACAACAACTAACCTATGAAAGTACAATCAAATGCATACGGATTGCCTTGATATTTTATAAGAACGATCCAAGGGTCCTTAAGGACTTGTACGAGTTAACCCCACCAACCCTATAGACCGCCCCCGCCCCCCTGGACACCAATCCACCCGCTGGACACCCCCTCCCCTCTAGACACCCCCAACCCCTGTAAAGCCCCCCCCCCCAACACCTTGAACACCAGCCCACCCCATGGAAAGCCCCCTGGAAACCCCCTACCCCCACTTGGACAGCCACCCCAAACCCTTGAATAGCCCCCCAACCCCCTGAATTATGAATAGAATTTTTATGTACTTAATAAACTTATTAATTATGTGTTAATGGTGTATGGGTATACTTGTTGTATGGGTATAATTGGTCTAATTATCTTATTATTTAATTGTTAATTTTGTACGGGAATACTTTATTTAATTATCTTATTGATATAATGATTTTTTTTGTAGGTGTTCGGGTGTGCTGCTGCAGATTTTTTCGTAGCAGCAGACAGGGCATTTATCAGTGCTTTTTTAGCTCTGATAAATGGTTCTTTTATCAACGCTAAAAAAGTGCTGATAAACTCCACCTTTATCAGTGATACAGAATCGCTGATAAAGGATCAGTTTATCAGGGCTAAAGGAGCACTAATAAAACACTCATTTATCAATACTCTTTTATCGCTGATAAAGGTTTGTTTTATGAGCGCTCATTTAGCACTGATAAATTCTCCCTTTATTAGTGCGTTAATAGCACTGATAAAGGTTTCCTTTATTAGGTCTATTTTAGCGCTAATAAAGGGTACCCCCCTTTATCAGCGCCGAGCGTTACAGTGCTTTTTTAGTGCTGTTAGAGCCCATTTTAGCGCTGTTAATGCTAGTTTTGTAATAGTGGCCAATTCGCCTCGGGTCGGGCCGTGCCTTCTGGCCAGGCCACCCACTCGGGCTGCCCCAACCACTCGGGTCAGACCCACGGACAGGGTCAGACCCCGATTCGGACCAGGTCGGTTCGGGTCGGTCTGTCTGGGTCGGACCGAACCCAGACCTGTTGTGGCCCGGTTACACCTTTTAGCTCTCATTTAGGGCTATGGGTGTCTCAACTTTGAACTGTCTACAACGATGGAAGGCTTAGAGCAGGACTGTTCTTTTGGCATATCCCACATGAGGTATGGATGCAGTTGGGGTATGACCAGGTTGGTTTGAACAAAAAATTCAACTGGGCCCACGTAGGATCGACAGTATCGACAGAATTCTGTTTTAGGTTTCTATGGATATTTGTCATTCGACAATGAATGATTATTCAGTGGATACAACTAATCAACTCTTACTCTCTTTTAAGTTGTGTATACCTAGTGTGAGCTGAGTCTTTACCTTCATGTTTACCTCATTTATGAGATGTGTACTCTTGATGACTTAGGTATATGTATGGGCATATACCTAAGTATGGGTGGATTTTTCTTCGTGGATGTTCTTTGTGGATGTGTTGTGGTGAAGCCTAGGTATATTTCTTCTTTGAGCTATACCTATGGGGTACACTTTGTGTTATACATTCTTTGTGGAGTGTTTCTACACTTGAGGAATGGAATGTGGTTGGGCTCAAGAGTTGGAGCCGGATTGGGATTGGTAACTTTGGTATATGTGTGGGAATATACCTAAGTAAGGATGGTTGATACTTTGTGATTGTATCTTACTACTGCGGTTTATCCTTAGTGGGTTCTAGGAGACCTTCGGGGGTCTCGGGGTCCCCTACTGATTATTGTTATACTCACCCCTGCACGGGCTTCACCCACACCTTGTTTTGTTCTATATAGACGATGGTCAACAGTGATCGATGCTGAGGGTGATAGACGGGAGGCTGCTCGGAGAGGGACTAAATGGGACATACCTTAGGGATGAGTTTTTCGAGATCTATACCTACCCTTTAGGTAGGATTCCCTGGTGGAGGATCCAAGAGTTGTTTCCCCTTTTTACTTGTACTTGTGTTTTTTGTTCAGTTGGGGTCGTATACTGTCCCACTTACTTTCATCACATCTTTCCTTTCTATATTAGTCCTTGTTCCTTATTCTACTTTTGTTCATACTATGTGTGATACAAGTTTAAAGTCAATGCCTTCCCTTTTTATCAGGGATTCGTCTTTGGTGCTAGTCGCCAGCCCCTGGCCTGTTGAAGGCGGTTTTGGGGTAGTCATGGTATGGGCCCCTATGGCAGTTCGTGACATAGTTGGTCTATCCAATATCATATTATATGTATATGTCAAATCCAAGGAACATACAACATAAATATATCATTTTACTAGAGTATAATTTGGTCAACAATGGGTATAACGAGGAATCTCATAGCCTCATAGTGGATTCTAAAATGATACATCTATCACTAAAAGGTGGCAAGTGGTCATACACTATGTACCTAATATCTATTAGATGGTCGATGTACCTATATTGAGTATCCAATATAGATAATTTTTTAAAAAAATAATGCCAAAATTATTATCTTCTATATGCATTCAATCTCTCAAATTACTTAATTTGGGAATTAGATATTGGAATGGGCCCACCAAACCGTCTTTCCTTTTTTTTCTTCCATTTATTATCTAAATTCATACCCATATTCATCTTCAAATTGATTATTCATTTGATTATAGTATTCCTTTTATTATTTTCAGACTCATCTGTATGAGTATAGAATGAGATCTATCCCTATAATACAATAATATATGATTTAAAAATATATTCAATAGGGGACTAATACATTATCTCATATTTCCAATTATAAATGATGGTATTTGTAAATAATATTATATATTCTTAACTTTGTTACATCCCTATTAGGGATGATGGAATCATAATGTTTGTATATATTTGAGGCTTGTGGAATAGGCTTATCATTTTCCATTTTGAATTTATTGATGCTCTATGATATATCCATCATGAAACATGATGGAGGTTGGTATGAATATTGTTATATTTTAGGATTAAATAGATGCCTTCAAAAAATTTCATTTAATTGATGATTTTTATATTTTTATTTTCCCCATTATAGAGGATAATATACTAATAATTTTCCTTGTAATTAGGATTTTCAGCCTATTTTTTATGGGGTTCTATGAAATTCTATATATGGGTATTTTTACTTTCCAAGATGGCTTGTTCAACAAATGGAAATCCAACATTGTTGACAAAGTGTTAATATATTTTTTTATATTGAAAATTATTATAATAACTGATTTCATGAATTATGTAATCAATATATTATGCTAAATGTTAAAATAGATACGTATATGTTAGAGTGGTTTGGTTTGAAGGGTGGCTACCATTTTGGTTATGATGTACTAACACATAAACACATATCCCATGGGGTTTTTGTAGTCATTATTTTTTTAATATGGTCCAATGGATGGTTAATTAGGTAATGGGTACTTCTGGTGTAATAGGATTAGAAAAAGTGGTGTGATTTTCAATGTGATGATGTCTACTAGATTTTTTTTATATCTTATTTGATGTTTTGCAACATATTTTTGTATTCATTACTCATAACTAGAGTATGTTATTCTTGTTTCATGAAAATAGATATTGTAATAATTATTTTTGACACACTTAGTTATATTTTTCTATTTGATTATGAATATTGTTATAATTGTAGTTTTTTATTCTTTCATGAATTTTAGTGTGGCTAAATCAATTCCTACTTATCATGCTTAACCCTCCGTTCTTTTTCAAAACATAAGATTTTGAGAAGCATTCCCTAGCTCCTATGTAAATTTGGGATGGACTGGGTAATCTGATAAAGGTTGTTATAGATTTTATTATAAGTTTATTAGGTTTCTTAGTCCATAGAATATAGAATATATGATTATTAGGAATTGGTCAATAACTTTTAAATATGCATAAACAATATAATTAAATTGAATTCTTCAGTTACTGTAGGGTAAAATGTTTTTTCCATACAATAATTGAATCAGTGGATTTATTTAAAAAAAATCAATTTTTTTCTATTATGGTATCTTTTATAACGATGAATGTATCATAAAATTATTTTTTTGAGTTTAATATATGGTGAATCCTTTATTTTTTTCATAAACCACTAAATAATTTTTTGATGTTTTCCAAAATATTTATCAATTTTATATAATTAACTTAATCATTAAAGAGTGTAAAATTTCTAATTTTAAAAACTTACATTGTTATGTATTTTACTGATTGATTTATTATTTAATTAATCCACGAAGAGTATTTATTTTATACAGGTACTTCCCATAAACTATTTCTATTAATTGAATTGTCTTATCTATCATGGATTTATATTCAGTGTTGGAAAATATTTTATATAATATTTTATTTTGAATCCCAAAACCTTATTATGAAAATAATCATGATTAATTTTCTTATAGAAACATCTTGAAACTAGTGATATAAACAAAATAAATTATAAAATTTTCCTAGGTTTTCTTTTATTGTGTTTTAGAGTGTTAAAAATAAAATTTTATTTTACTAATATAATTTGACTTGATTGAATATTGTTTGGGGATTTATTGTGCATACTATCTTTTGATATATGTATTTAATTTTATTAAAAATTAAACTAATACTTGTATTATTTTTATAAAAATTTATTTTGATCAAAAATTTATTTTCATATAAATATATCTTTTTATTGAAAAAGTTCTTACAAAATTATTTTGAAAATTAAACAGATTTTTTAGGGTGTTTATTTAAAAATAAAACTTTGATTATTTTTAAAATAACCAAAATGGTTGTTGAGGTGTCTGAATGGTTCTGTTTTAAACTTTCTAGATTTTGAAAAAACAAATCTCTTTTAAAAAAATTCTTCTCATGTGTTTTTTATTTTAATACTTAAAAATGTGTGTAATGGTTATATTAGTGTCAATATTTTTTATTTAAAATGGTTTCATAGGTTTTTTCCAATGATATTGAGGTATGTTGAGAAAATATAATTTTTTATAAAAACTATATTGAAGATTATCACTTTAATGTGTAAATTTATTTTTCTATGATTTAATTAATCTTATAAATTCTATAATTTTTTTAAAGAATTTAAATTAAAATGAAACTTGGGGATCATTTTTTGAGGTTTTATTAAAAGGGAAATGGATTGTTTTTTATAGAATAATGTCAATTATGGTGAGGAAAAATAAATTTTTATGGTAAATGGGTTTGAGTTTCACAATGATTTATTGAAATAAGTATTAATTTTTTTTGAAAATATCTTCTTAAAAACTGAAATAGTTTTATTTAAATTATTTTTATTTTAATGTGTGATTTTAAATTAATGTATTTTATAGGTAACCAAATTTAATTTAATACGTTTGAGTTTTTATTATTTATTTAGGAGAGTGTGGGTTTTAAAAATATTCTATTACTAATGATTTGTTATTATTTTTTATAAATCGGTTTTATTTTATTTGTAATGATTATGTTAAAATTATATTTATTTTGTGATAGATTAAATTTTCTCATTACTTTTAATTTTTTATTGGAATTAAATCATATTTTTTTATTTTATTTAATGATATAGAACAAATTTCTGTAAATTAAACAGTTTGGAAACTAATGAGTTCATTAGAATTATAAGTATAAAATAATTGTGGTTAAGAAGTTGTTTAATTTTTAAAGACCGCCTCATTATTCAATAATTTATGATAACATTTCTAAAAAATTATGTTGTATTGTATGGGAAATCATTAATATACTCACTTTAAAATGATTTTGATGGGAAGTGTGCCTCTGTATAACATATAATATTTTTTTGATAGATTATATAGTTATATAGGTGTTTAATTGTTTTGGGATTAAACATGATTTTAGAAGTTAAATTAAAGTATAAATATGATGAGTGAAAAAAATTATTCTTTAATGGTCTATAATTAATCAGTTTATTAAATACTACTGGAATAAACAAATTGTTTTAATGTGGTTTTTGGATGCATTTATTTTGTTATTCTAAATTACGAGAGTTAGATAATTTTGTAAGCCATATTTTTATTTATATAAATTAAAAAAATGGAAAAAAGGTTAATATTATTCCTAACATGGTTTGTTTTAGTAGAGTGTATAGCATCAAAATTATTTTTTTGGTTATAAATATTTTATTAAAATTTCTATTTACTCTAATCATTTAATAAATATAATTCTTATAGTATAAAGTTATGAAAATTAGAAATTTTGGAATTAGTATGATTGTATGCACTGAAATGAATTATGATAGTGATAACATGGATATTTTCAATAACTAAATCGAATAGATAAATAATAAATTTATTCATATAATTAATTCATATGAAATCTATTAATATACACATCTACATAAACTAAAAGGATTATAAATGTTCATATGATAATACCAAGTGGGTTTTGATCCTATTTTATTTATATTTTATATAATAAATAAATTATAAAAGGTAAGAAATCAATAGTTCAATTATAATTCTATTTTACAATGAGTTGATGTTTGATAGAAATATGATTAAAAATTTATATTTGAATATATATTATTTTATGTAATATAAAACTCTCTATGTATAATGGTCATATAATGGAAGAAATAATAAATAATATGTATAAAATATTTAAAAACCATGACACAATTGTGGTTAGATTCATTACACTATTTTCATAAAATAAAAAAATGGTTTGGTTTAATACCCTATAATTATTTATTTGATCTATAAAATTGGTTTATGCCTTAGTATTTACCTAAATATTTTCATGATTTAAAAATATTTAATTAATTATTATTTGAAAATAAGATAATGTGCTCTCCTTTTAGGTGATCAAACAAGAATGGTATATTCTAATTAGGTTGAATCAGGAATTTTTTTATCAAAATAATTATAATAATATATTTTATTAAATAAAATCATTAATTTTTTGTTATAGGTATGTCATCCATTCCATTATATTAATATGGTTTATTATTTGGAGTTGTTATTTTATTAGTTATATTCATTATTTTCCATTTTTATAAAAGGTTAATATATCTTTATTCTACATATCTTCTCACGTTCTAACCTCAGAGCCACTAATCTAGGGCCCTAATCTATTTCACCAAAAGTACTCAAGTGCGTCTCCCTATACACTATAGGATTCCAACTAGCAGTGAGGGTCTAGGGTGTGATTGTAAGGAAACTATACCCTCATATCAGAGTAAGAAAATAGATAAAATAAATAGATAAAAACAATACAAATAAAAATTAGAGAGAGGAAGTAATAAATAAACTAAAATAAGATAATGTTATAATAATAATTTGAATGTAGAGAATGCCCGAACCAAATTATCATACATAAAAGACTAATTTTTCATATGGTCGATCTCAGGTATAGAAGTAAATAAAAGAAATATAAATAAATGTACAAGGCTCTAATACATACATAGATCCATACTGCATACCTGTTCTCCACATACAATATTGAGTTGTCCTGTTGAATTAGTCATGGGCCTCATCCCATCCAGTGGTTGCAAACAAGTGAACATCTCCTCAGGTAGCCCAGGGAAATGACAGTCCGAGTTGGTGTCTGTAAAAACCCCATTATAGAACCATCAATGTTTTCCCATACAAAGCTTATACTATGTAGTGCATGGATATGTTAGCTAATCATTAGGATAATGGTAACAAATAAAACTAAAATAATAAATACAAGTTAATATGCAAATAAAATAAACCACAATTGATCATGGGGTTTGTGATCTCGATCAACCATTCCTTCTTTATCCAAAGATTGAATGTCTCAGAACAAGGTGTCATCGTATATATATATATATATTTGAATATTTATATATATTACAATAATCATATATAAATATATATATATATATATATACTTATATATATATGTAATATGAAAAATTACATAAACAAAACATCACAAATATAATCCTTGAGTCTGAATTCCTTATCAACAAATACATTCTTCATCCAGTGATGGAAATGTCTTTCAGAAGGCTACATCACTATAGGGGATACATGCCCTAGCCCTGGGATAACCCATAATCACATCCAATCACTATAATGAGGGATTCCATGTATCTATGAACAATCCTATAAATATGGAACTACACCAACTTTAGGATATTCTGAATGTGTCAAGTATCATACTTATAAGGGACAAGAACTGGGGAAATTGAACAAGGGATCCTCATTGATCCCATGTAGCATGTACATAGAAAGCTCATTATAATGTAGAACTACTAGGGATATGAATCACGTCCATTGACCAAGACATCATCTTTGATTCCATGAAGCACATCTATATAAAAATCAGTATAACATAGACCTACTAGGTCCAGTACCCAGGGCCATCGACCAAGAAATAATCTTCAATTACATTGTTTGAATCCATAGAAAACAAAATAAATAGTTTCATATTGTGATATCTATATACATGAATAAGTACCAGAATGTGAATCCTAGGAAATACAGCTAGGTGTCCCTATCATGTATAGTATCGCGTCAGGATCATCATCCAAAAGAAATTAAGAACCAGTTGGAATCATAGTTGCATAAATAATTATTGAGTAAAAGAATAAGAAAAGTGTTGGTGTGGAAGAATCCACAACCCAACACCAATACCATATCATCATGGGATAACAAGTTTGGTATAGCTTGTAGGTCACACCCACTTCTATCTCTACCCAATCCCGAATAAACTATATTTGGATAGTTCTAATTTCGGGGAACGCGCTGGGTCCCTCATGTGAAATACTTGAGAGGAATCCTACTTAGGTTATGCTAATCTAAGACATATATAAATTCATCACTCTTTGGATATTTTCAAGGTGTATGTAAAATGATTCATACTACATGGGATCCTTTGGGTAATATCATATGAAAAAAAGTCCCATAGGGGACCCTCAAACTCAATTAAAAGTTGATGTATGAAGCTAACACATAGGGGTTATTAGTGAACATTGGAATTAATCTATATAATTACCAAAATCAATAATTTGATTTAACTATTAATTGGGGTAAATCTAATTAGAGGAGTCACCCTTAGGGGAAATCCCAAGTATACAGATACTATATAAACATATATAAATACTCTAGGGAAGGTAGATTGTACCACCAACATTTAGGAATATTTAACCATTTATAACCATATCTCGGCAACTTTTTCCAATCTCGAAGTTATTCAATCCAAGATGCACCTGCTTCTAAGTCCCTGGATAACAGAGGATAGGTTGACATAATCCATAACATCTATTAGGACATTAAAATTTTTAATATAAAATAAAAACAAAAGAGGTATAACATGTGATAACTCACCAAATACTTGTTACTCAATGAAAATATGAGAAACTAGGTTCCACTAACACCTCCCCTATAAAAATACCAAACCAAAGAATTCAACAAATTTTTTAAATTTAACTAATTTAGGTTAAAACCATATGAAAAGTATAGCGAAGGCATACATCATCGAAATTAAATGTAAACAAGTGTAAAATCCTCTCAGGATATCCCTTTCCTAGGAATAGTTAATCTCCAACATCATTATCCTCTTCCACCATGTACTGATGGAATAGGAACATAAAATCCCTAATCAGGGAACCAAAAGTTAGAGTAATAATTAAAATAATATAATGTTGGATAACAGATTTGAAGGCTTGCCTCAATGTTTCCGATACACCACACAGTGTCTGATTCCAACCATGAATGAGAGATAATTTCCATAGAGAAAATAAGTAATATTTTTTTGTGCACGAGGGATACTTGGAGAAGAAGAAGGGGTAAAACCCATTAAGGGTCGAAGGGGGAGAATGATAATTTTCACCTCATTAATAATCGGCATAGTTTTCCACATAGCCTTCCAAACCATTCACTAACCATACAGTTAGACCTGTATTGGACCCTCCACCTCACATTATCACATTGCATGGTTTAATAGGCTATAAACCAATTATGTTCTTTTACTTTCTAAGTCACACTCCACCTTGCACATTTACAGTGCACAGTTAGTCAAACAGTTTGATAATCAAGCATCATTTTTATAGAAAATTGTAGAGCCCCTTAATGGTTTACACTAGTCTTTCTCATAGTTTCCAAAACTGTGATCCTATATAAAATGGACTATATGGCTAGGACATATATTTATCACTAAGATTGTTCCAACAATGTTCTATGGGATTCACCTTTCCAAAACCATGGTTTCAGATATGAAACCCCTATGATGCTCTTAAATCCTCCATGTTACAAACCAAGACGCATTCCATGTCTAAAAACATTATTTAAAATAATTACAACATTTTAAACCCAATTTTTTGGTCTAGTCATGATTTAACCTGTATATTCATTGAATATTCAAAATACTTAAGAAATTTCCAACTAAAAAACACATGGCTTTATATCCTCCCCACATTAAAACTTCTAATCCCTAAGAAGCCTTATTGGGCATAAAAATAAACAACCCAATACACTTAGTTTGTAAATTATGTTAAATGGTTATAACTCTTAACAAAACATCGAGACAACACTTACATGAGACAGTCTAACCCACCAAATAATAACATTAAAATCTTCTTCATCATAAACCCAATGGTGCCTCCTATCATATTTTCATTCTTTCACATCCTAATCAGAACCATGGTACTTAAACCATTATATTTTCTTAAAGAGACACATCCTTAGTGTCCAGATGATGATTTGGGCACATTTCTCAACATGATACACCTAATAAAAAACTAGGTCACCTCTTAGGGTCCATGATATGAATGAAAAGTTGAATTCCATTCGATCAAGATCAACCTAGTCATGCTTGGTTTTCATTAAAAATCCCATTCCAACCTCCAATATTCACTCTCATCCAAATGATATGCATGATGGGGTTCCATACTAACGACATTCATTTATATGAAGGAACACAAGTCAATCCTCCTATGGATGATTATTCTTTTAAAAAAATCGACTTTAGTAGATAACATTTCACTAAAAAATGATCATATGCCTTTATCCCAAGGTATACGGATACCCTTTTCAACATGATCATCAAATATTATAACCAAATTCCAGATACACCTCTTAGCCAAACCAGCCCCTATTAAAAACTCTCATTGTGTTATACCATAACCACCAATATAATCCTAAATCCAAAACCATTATATCATCATAACCTACTCCATGCTTAATGCTCATACTCAGACTTCACTTAATTACATATTCGAATTTGTACCCATAATTTACTGGGAATTCGAACCATACTTTGATCAATTTATTTAATGTAATTTGAGATACAAAAAAACCATCTAATGACCCGTCTCAAGATTCCATGACCCTTCAAACATGAGGTTCACACACCAGTGACTAACGTACCACTCCCCACCATTAGATAATCCTTTTCATTAAATTAATGAAAAGAAAACCAGATCGCCAAAACCTATTGGCTATACCTCCTAGACATAAAAACTTGCATGGTTAGAACCAGTTCATCCCAAGTGTAAATTAAAACATTGCCTCTGACTCATTGCCTCTTCCAGAGAACAATTTCTATAGCACTTGTTGAAATTCAAAACAAAAATAGGATCACCACCCTCAAATGGAAAAAGGTGTATTATGCACCATCTGTCTTACTTTTAAATCACTCCTCAAGCATACTTATAATGATTTTTTCATCCTACCACAAAAGATACATATATAACGAAGCATGTAGATGATATTCTCTCAATGTACTCTAAATAATATCGGAATACTATGAATGATCACCTCTATCTGGGATTATACTAAGATTCCACCTATATGTTTGTAATTATCATTCAGACCACACTCACATCTAAATAGGTTACACTTATCTTACCCCACTCCTGACACCACATCTCTTGAAAAAGTGTGTCTCATTCTAACAATGGGTCAATTCCCTCTAGGAACTCGATTTATTCTTGATGTCTCTACTAATAAATAGAAAGATTACTCATTTGAGTCAAAACATCAAGGAAACCATTCCCATTGCATTTATTTTAGACCATAATTTCATAGCTCACAAACAGATGATCACCAATTTATGATTTAAATAGTACTACGTGTATCCAACATTTACAAAAAAACTCACACACAGTGAGTGTACAAACCTATCCAACCTGGTGATCGTCACTCAAATCAATATAATATTAGTCCTTCATAAATAAGGCCAACCTTGTTGCATCACATTGAACATCATCCATAACATTTCATAATGTCACTTGGAACTCCTTTTAAAAATCAGGCACCTCACCCATGCCATGATTTATTCCACGACCGCCTATCACATTATAACGACCCAAAATTTTATCAATTTAAATTCTCTTCTAATAAGTATTTCATATATTATGAATCACATAACATCTCATAAAGAACACAAAAAACATTATTAATCTAGAATTAATGAAATAATAGGTATATCTATAAGTTAAGGAACTTATACCAATGAAATAGTAACATGAACTTTGTAATAGTAACATGACCTTTGGTATTTTTTAAGTCATAAACATCTAATTAAAATTTTATGATTAATTTAATAATATAAAAAATATTACCGAAAAATTTATTCCTAAAATAATATTTTTTTCTCTTATTATTATAACATAATTTTATGAGATCTTAGTTAATTTTTAAGTGTTATAAAATTTCTTATAATTTTAATATCGGCATTTTTCATGTAAATGGTAATTTTCAATAAAAATTAAATTTATCATGTTTTGAAAACATTTTTCATAAAATTTAGTTATTTTTGTAATGCTAAACATTGAAATATTGTTAGGGTTATTTTTTTTAATTTTTCTAAAATAGTAGAATTTTTTATAAATAGTGAAATACGAGATTTTACAGTATTTAACAAATACATGAATTATCAAGACATAGATGATGTATAGGTGATATAAGTCCATAATATCAAACTATCCTTAGTTATTTTAATATATCTAGTGATAATTTTAATATTATTCATACTCTTGATCCCAAATAATAAACTAATGAATAAAATAATAAGAAAACACACATCTCTTCCACAATAAATATCACCCTTCACCACCTATTCTCCTCACACCTTCAAGAATTGATACTTTTCCGAATTTTGACCAATACTCATATAAAGACTCTCCAACACATCCAAGATCCCTTGTTTTTAATAGAATACCAATCACTTTTCCCTAAGGAGGTTTTCAAGGGAGAATATTCAGGAGGTAAAATCCTCTTTCATTTTCATTTAATTTATTTTCAAATTTATTTTCTCTACTTATTTTCTCCTCACCTCACCTTATCCAAGTGAAATTAAAACTCTAGTATCTTTTATTTATTGTGATTTTATCATGTTAATGTAATAATTCATCATCAAAACTCTTCTCCTCCCCTTTTTTCTAAAAATGAAAACATCGTCTATGATGTGTTAATTTATCACAATTCCAGGATGATAAGATTTTAATTTCCTTTACCACCTTCAAGGATAATAATTGAAATATTTTTATGGTTAAAAAATATTATAATATATGAATAAATAATATTTAATTTTCTTTAAACATTATCTATATATATAATATTAATTAATAAAATAGAACTAGTGTGTGATGATAAAAAACACACCAAAATAATCTAAATTGTTATCACTATCATCTTTGTAAGATCGAAATAATAATGTAGATGCTCAATATACAATAGAGGGGTGAATTGTACACTTTAAAAAATTCCTTTGGAACCTTTAGAGTTGGTTATGGATAACTATGTTTTCCTCAGACAAGGAAAATCTAGGTTTAACAAAGTTCAACTAAGCAAATTCACAACACCTCTATTCACCAACTGAAGAATTGAAACCGAGGTTTAAAAAATAAGATTCTACCTTAAAGCGTATAGAATCTTAAACTAATTAGCGTACAAGTTTAAGGAAATACAAGAAGGTTATACTTTCCTTACAATACAATATGCAGCAGAAAAACAAGTAGTAAAACTACATGTTACAAGATATGAATCTTTTAACCAAAAGAGAAGGGTATCCAACAACCTTGGATAAAGGACCCTTGATTTATACTTTCAAGCAAGTCTGTCTTACCCACACCAGGGTAATACCTCGATACAAATATTGGAATCTCTGTCTTGTTATCCCTGCAAGCCATCAACTTCAAGGTAGTTGGAACCTCTGTCTTCTTCAACAAGGAATCCCTCGAACTTCAAGGTAGTCATCACCTCTATCTTCATATCCCCGAAAGTCCTCGAATTTAACCACCAGCATCCAGAGTCGCACAAAGAAATCTGAACGAGCGGTTCAGTACGCACAAGGCATGAAAATCTTCTCTCTTTATAAATCACATTAACAGCGTGTGTTCTCTAAATCGATCAACTTATTCATTTCCATCTAGATCTCTTTAAAATGAGCTCCTATTTATAGGAAAATTTCCAACGGTCGGCTCCCTCTTCCAACGGTCATATTTTCCATGAAATCCGGAGGGACTTGTACACGTGTAACTAAACCAACGGTTAATTAGAAACATAATAGATGACATCATTTTATAACAAACTATTTATAACTGAATTTACGACATCATTTTGAAATGGAGCATATGTAAGTAAATGCTAATCAATATTTCGGAGTGTAAGAAAGCTAAAATTTCGGAGTCTAACCAAAATGATGTTAGGAGTCTATGTTAAGAAATATTCGAAATCTGTTTTATAGGAATTCAGAGTCTGGTTTCACCAGAGATCGGATTCGGAACTTGCAGAACTCGGAGTCGAACCACTTAAGAGTTCGGAGTCGAACTGCTTAAGAGTTTGGAGTCGAACTACTTGAGAGTTCTGAGTCGAACTCCATTAGAGTTCAGAGTCGAACTACTTGAGAGTTCAGAGTCGAACTACTTCCTAGTTCGGAGTTAAACTTCTTCAGAGTTCGGAGTCTAACTACTTGAAAGTTTGGAGTCGAACTACTTAAGAGTTCGGAGTCGAACTTCCTTAGAGTTTGAAGTCGAACTACTTGAGAGTTCGGAGTCGAACTACTTAAGAGTTCGGAGTCGAACTTCTTCAGGGTTCGGAGTCGAACTACTTAAGAGTTCGGAGTCGAACTTCTTCAGAGTTCGGAGTCGAACTACTTAAGAGTTCGGAGTCCAGAATTCGGATTGAAACTCCATCACATATCACATCCATAATTCGGATCCTAAAAACAGAATGCTCCAAATCTTTTCATTATATGGCTCCAGAAATTTGGTTATGAATCCGGTTTTTGAATTTAAGAATAATATTGTTATGTATGAGAAAATCGAGGTTAAGGTAAATTTCCTTAAAGAAGTAAATTTTCCTTATGGGGGTAAAAATAATATTTTCTTATGTATAAGGTGTTTGTGATTTTCAAAACAAGAAGGAATAGAAAAATCATAAGAAAAACCATATTGACTCAACAGTCGTATCTAATGATTCATTATCACCCTATATAACCAAATTAATTATATAAAAATTTAATCACATATATGTTAATTAGTAAAATATAACTTCAATTTGGGACAACCATTCTCATTTTACATGACTTTTCATACATATATACAAGAAAATTAATCCTGATAACCAAGGAAATCAATGCTCACAAATGATGACATTGAATCTCATAACCCACCAAAAAGGAGATGAATTAACTTAATAAAAATATATTGAATCATATACATGTATAAAATTTTATGAATTAATTAATTAATGGATTTAATTTGGTTATCCAAGACATTAAGTTCAAGTTCAAAACACTTTCAAACATAAGGTAAGGGATTCCACTTGAACCTCTAGTTTTTCTTTGGGTTACTATTTCTCTCTATTTACTCCAATGTAATTCTTCTTTATTTTTGTGTAATTTTTATAAATTTGGTTTATATGTTCCAAACTCATTTATGTATATCATATCATCCTTCTTTGATGTGTAAATACATGTTTTAAAAAGTTTCCCTTCCCAATTCTTCCTGAAAATCAACCTGGATTAAATGGAACTTCCTATATTATTTACCATTTCTAAGTGCACCCCATAATATTTATAAATCCACCATAATTTTTATAAAATCACTCATTCCATAATGAGAAACTATCATTGTTCATTAATTTTTTAATGAAAATAAATATGTCATTTCGACTTTAAATTCTATTTAATATTTTCCTTAAACTCAACTAAAATGTTTCCTTTTTAATGTCTCTTAAACACACTTTATACGTGTATTTACTTCATTTTGACATAAATTATCAAAATCTATGCTTATTTTAACTTATTAATGTCTATGTATGATTTAAATCCATTTTTCATGGACACCATTATGATATTTGAATTTGTATTCCTTATGACATGATTATGATACCTAATTCTTACCATGGGTAACCCTTATGCTTACTTCTTCGTGTGGCATACATATGTAAGAACATGTTATGATGGGTGAACCTAGATTGAACTCCAATGCATTGGGTAATGTTTAGTCTCATGAGACGTCATGTTAGTATAGGGAGTTAACTTAATTCCTTTATGGGATCTTGTCCTCCATGTGTAGTGGTCTTGGAAGTTAGCCTTGACTCATGCTTTCTCATATTGTGTGTTGTTTCCACATTCTTATGAGGTTATGATTATATGTTCCCATGTTTTACATTTTAATCTTCCTCATGTATATTCATGTTATATTTCTTTTATTTCTTCATGTTATTCCTTCTGGACCATGTTTTATGTCTTATTCCTATGATAATTCCTTTATTGGGCCTTTCAGCTCATCCCTTTTTTTAATGTATTCCCTAGGTTATTCTATGTAAATGTAAGAGTTCAATGGAAGATAGGAGATCTTTATGGATGATTAAAATAATTATATTTTATTCTATTTCTTTAACATAATTTTTATATACCTAATCATCCAATGAAACATTACTTTAGGAACCTTGGCTTGTAATATGATGGTTAATTGTTCTTAAATCATGTAATACTATATCTAAAAGGATGGGGACAATATAGTTGTTAACAGAGCAAGTTATAGTTATTTTTATAGATTAGGACTAGAGATCCTTATTACAAACCCTAGGGATAATTATACCACTATGAATAACCTAGATTAAAACCAATGGTATCACAAGTCTGGATCTACTTTTCATTTACATGTTTTTCCTCTATTTTAAATTTTTTCTTTTTATATGTTTTTTGGATATGTATTAAAGACCCTTAATTGTAAATTATTTTTTTATTTAATGGTTCTAAATATAATAACATGTTTTTACGATCAATGTGATATCCAATGTGATTATATCATCAATGGTATTCTAAATATGATAGGAAGGGGTGCTCAAAACATAAAGATAATACTTTCTTTTTAAATAAAAGTGGTGACATTATTTGGTAACCCAATTCATTCCACATTAAGATTTTTTAGAATAAAAAGTCTCAATACAATCATAATGTGTACAAAGATTACACCAGCAGGGATTTAATAGTAAAACAAGTCATGAAAACCAATAAAAATTCAGGCAGCTCAAGAAACAAAAGTTGAATTACATGCCTTCATATCAACCGTCCAAAGTCCAAGACAAGAAGGAATCCATCAATGTTACCAATCCAACATTATTTATGTGATCAGAGAAATATTTAGTAGACCATAGAAAGTAGTGTCTAATAATTCAATTACCTGACTATTGAGCAGAAACCATGATGATCTTTTAATTTTTCAACTTTCACATACTGTTCAATCGTTGCAATAACATCAGATAAATCATCTTCCTCAACAATCATAGATATAAGAATAAGGATGTAACAATAACATCTTCATAAAAGTCCAAAAGAATCAAACTCCAATGCAGTGTTCAAGGTCCTCAACAACAGTAGATGAAATACTCTTTAGGATCGACTTCAGATTAGTATGAAAAAAGGACACTTGGCTGGAACATTGTATTCAACATCAGCTGAATCTGGGTATCTCCAATGAAAGTGATCATAATCCATGATCAAGCAAGAAAAAACATCCCAAATAAAATCCTGATTCATATTGAAAATTATCATTTTCAAAGAAACTTGACAAGATGTAGATCAACTCCAATTGGTATGTAAAGGAATAACAAAGACAAGTGGCAACAGCTATTAAGAAATTATCAACAAACAGAGCTTTCAAATGGTATAAATAATTCCAAAGGAATGTCCCTAAAGTATAAATCAGTATTTATTTTGTATTTATCAACCATCCTGATGAAAATTAATTTTTTTAATTTGAAGGTACATATCATCTGAAATATCACCATTGTTGTATTTCAGAAATGTATTTTCATTTTTTTCATTTATCCATGCATAAATTTCATGGATCACATCATCTACCTCGGAAAATTTTCTAGGAATCACCACAAATGGGTTGTTATATTTATCATATACCTCCTCTACTAAATCAAGGGTCTCAATAGGGTCAACAACTATCAGTTGAATTGGAGGCTTGACCTTTTCCTTCCTATAGGGGTCGCATGATCTTGTAACTATTATATCTCAATTTTAGAATAGTCCCTCATTTTCTAGTTTTCTTGGGATTCGGTGTGATGTATCCATCAACATCCAACATCAGATTTTTTTCCCGTCCAAGAAGGTGATTTAAATTATGATTTCTCAATTTGATTAGTTTTAGCATCATTTTATTGTATTGAATCACTAGAATGAGAGAGGCCACCCATCTCCTTGTCTAGTGTGCCATGTGATTCCTATTGTTTCTCCTATTACTTCACCAAATTAGGAGTGGAACAACTTATGCTTGTATAAGTAGTCTGGGAAGAAAAAAACATGATATCCCATTATTTTAATAAGGCTGATCATTGATGACCAAAACCTCCTTCTTAACATCAATTTTTTTCCCTTCATTAGATGTCCCATGAGGTTCCAAATTAACTATATGACTAACATTAGTCCCACTAAGTTCATTATTCAGCTTTCTTTTTTCAACCCAAGTGGTTTTTTTGGCCTCAGGATGCATGGATTTATTACCACAATCATTTGAAGCGTGTCCAAGCTTGACACATAAAGAACAATAATCAATAATACTTTCATAAACCACCTCTAGAAAGAATCCATGTTCACCATTCTAGATCCATATTTTTTTGGGAATATCCTTAGAAAAATCATTTTTTACACAAATCCTAGCAATAGATGGTCTAGAGAGAGTCTTTACCGCCAAGTACAACTTCAATGGGTTACCAATGAGTGTGGAGATTATAAACATAGAGTGTTTTTTTAACAGGTGTAGCAGAAGCCTAGGGAAGACAGTCCAAATCTGAACAATGGGGGACTCGGAATAGAGATCCAAATTATGGGACCATTTGAGGACTTTCATGGAACAACCCATGAAGAACCATGATCTTCTCCCCCATAGACAATAGTATTGATCTTCAGATGAAAGTTATATACAACATTTAAGGATTTTTAAGGCTGGTAGGAAATCCTAACAAACCGATAGATTCAAGATAGTTTCTTAAAAATTTTAATGATGGTCTACGATTGAAGAATTTCCCAACAAGAACAATGTGAAGATATGAAGCAAGAAGGGTTGCCTAATTTTTTGATAATGAGATCGCTAGTTGGCCACTATAATGAAAAATATTTAGGGTAACATAAGGATTAGAATACATGACCTCATTTGAGAGAGGCCAAAATTTCTCAGTCGATCTTCTGGAAATGAAGCCCGTGAAGGAATGTGCATCTAAAGTAGTTTTTCTCTCACCCAGGATAAGGTTTTTCACATCACTCTCTATTGGACTCTCCATCATGCCTATTTATTATTTACTCTTTACCATGATAATACTTTCTCAACTGGATCAAGTTATGAATAATAACTTCAATCATGTGGGACTCCCTTATTCAACTAAGAGAGATAAAGTTTTGGTTGAATAATTCATGATAAAACGGCATCCCATATTCAGTGGATCTTATAATCCCATCATCATGAAAAAATGGATTGACTCCATTGAGAATATATTATTTGTCCTCTACTTCTCAGAAGAAGAGAAATTTGTGTTGGAAGTCTATCATTTTAATGGGGAAGCTGATTAGTGGTGGACACTGATCAAGTGCACAAATTCAAAGGAGGAAATTGATTCCATGGAATTGGAATATTTCAAGAAAATATTTTTCAATAAGTATTTCTCCAAAACCTCTATCTTAAGATGGAAAGTGAGTTCCTTGTACTAAGTCAAAAGGAGGACGAGTCTATTGTATCATACAAGGAAAACTTCACAAGGTTTGCATAATACACCTATGTCATTGTCATTAACACCGAATAGAAGTTGGATTTCTTATTTTGAGGAATAAATTTGAGTCTACAAAAAAATTGGATATTCGAGACTTTGAAAATTATGAAGGGACTGTCTATAATTCCATTAAGGATGAAATAGATATCATAGAATCTCAGTTGGATTATGGGACTGGTGAAAAAAGTGGAAAATAGAGTATAGTATGGGTGGATTAAGAGATAAATTCCATGATGTAAAAAAGACCCAACATCCCACATGTCAAAAGTGTGGGAAGAAGCATTTGGGAATCTATTTAAAGGGAACCAAAATATTCTTAAAAGGTGAAAGAGATGTGCATATGGCTAACAACTATTGAAAGGATATAAATAATTCCACTAATTTAGAAGAAGAACGGAAAGTTAATATCAATACTCGACATGTAGTTTAGTGTTTTAATTGTAAGGAAGATGGGCATTATGAAATCCATTTCCATAAGCCAAGGTTTGTTGGAGGTAATCAAAAAAGAACACCAAGGTATAAAGGAATAGAATATACGGTCCCTACTATTGAGGTGGATCCTGACAATGATGTGGTGACCGGTATGCTGGTAATTCATTCATGAATAGAGAATGTACAATTTGATTCTGGTTCTATGCATTCATTCATATCGTGCATATTTAGTAAAACTAATAAAACACCACCTCAAAATATGGAGGTTTAGTTATCTATGAAAACACAAAATGGGGAAATTATTGCATCAAAATTATATAAATCCTCCCCATTCAATGTTTGAAAACTAAACCTTCCATAAAATCATTTCTTAATTCCTTTACTATATTTTAATACTATATTAGTCTCCGATCATCTATCTTTATACAAAGCCAACATCAACTATTGGGAATGGGAGATCACTCTTCACATCCTAAATCATCCACCAATTCTGTATAAGTGTAAGGAGGAGGATAAAAATCTTTAAAATCATCATCTCAAGTAAGGATATTACCTCCTTGTGAGAAACCATATCTAGACCACAAAGTATTTAGAATAAGGATAGAATCATGATGAAATACATGCCCATTGTGAGGGAGTACACTGATGTGTTCCATGAAAAATTTTCTAGTATTCCTCCTGACCAAGAGGTTAAGTTATCAATCAAACTTATTCTTTAATCTCTACCTATATCAAAAACACCTTATAGAATATCCATTGCTGATTTGGAAGAACTAAATAAGTAGTTACAGGAGAATCTGGATAAGGGTTTTATATGCCCAAGTGCTTCACCATGGGGTGTGCCAGCCCTATTTTTCAAGAAGAAGGATGGATCAATATGCCTATGTATTGATTATTGTGACCTTATAAAAATCGTCATAAAATATTGACCCCTTCTATGTATAGAGGCATTGTTCAATCAATTACATGGTGTCAAATATTTCTCAAAGGTGGACCTTCAGTCAGGATATTACCAATTAAATGTTAAAAAGGAAGATATTCCAAATACTACCTTTAGAACTAGGTATAGACACTATGAGTTAATAGTGATTTTATTTAGACTCACTAATTATACTGAGATATTCATGGATGTAATAAATAGAGCCTTTATAGATTACGTCAAAAAAATTGGTAGTATTTATTGATGATATTCTAATATACTCAATGAGAGTGGAGGAACATGAAGATCATTTGAATATTATGTTAAATGATTTGCGAAGGGAGAAATATTATAAAATTACAGAAATTGTGATTTTTTTATGAATGAAGTATCATTATTGGGGAATGTTATCACTAGGAAAGTAATATATGTGGACCCTTTCAAGATAATGGGAGTTGAGGAGTGGCTCTAGCCAACATCTACAATGGGGATCAGTGGTTTCCTTGGCCTAGCTAGTTTCTACCAAAGACTTGTGAATAACTTATCATGATTATCAAACCCAATAACCAAGATGACTCGGATGGGAGTGATGTTTGTTTGGACTAGGGAATGTGAATAATGGTACAAATATTTGAAAAATAGGCTTATCACGGCACCAGTTCTCACACTACCGAAAACTATGGGACTCTTTTTGGTGTAAAGAAATTATTCAATGAAGGGATTAGTTTTTTTTTAATAATTCAAAATGATAAAGTGATATCCTATTCCTCAAGAAAGTTTAAAATCCACTAGAAAAAATATCTCACACATGATCTAGAGTTTGTAGCTGTGATCTTTTTATTAATAATTGTGCAGCATTATCTCTATGGGTTGAAATGTGAGATATATGTTGATCATAAGAGTCTCAAATATATGTTTACATAGATGGAGCTTAATATGCACCAGTAAAGATGGTTATATCTCATCAAAGATTAGAAATTCTCAATACACTACCATCATGGTAAGGAAAATAAGTATGAGGATGCACTAAGTAGAAAGGATCTTCTTTCATTTTCAATGATGATAATTGAGAAGGATCCAACCTTCTTATATTTATTGTGGATGGACATGGGAATCATTGAGGGACAAACTTCATCAATCATTTCTCAAATTATTTCTCAACCATACCTCATGGAAAAAATAAAGGATTCTAAATGAAGTGTGGTGGAATTCAGAAGAGGTAGAAGCCATGTGAAATGGGACATTCTAAGAGTTAAAAATGGATGAGGAAGGAGATATAAGATTTTTGTCATGAATATGTGTACCATACAACCTATAGAAAATGGAGAGATTCTCAATGATGCATAAATGTCAACCTTCTATACTCACCCAAGGAGCACAATGATGTATAGAGATCTCCGAGAGAACTATTGGTAGGACAATATGAAGAAATAGATCACTAAATACACATCAATGTTCCTGGAATATTAATAAGTGAAGGCTAATATGAACAAGTCTAAGGGGATGATGCAATTATTACCGATACCAACATGGAAATGGGTAAACATCCCCGTTGAATTTTTCACTAAACTTATAAAGAAATCCATAAAAAACAATGCAATATAGGTTATCGTGGGTCATCTTACAAAGAAAACTCACTTTATCTCAATTTGAGATGATTTCTCACTAGATCAATGTGAACAACTATACATCAAAGAAGTGGTAAATATTAATGGAGTACCACTATCGATTGTATATAATCAAGATTTGAGTTTTAACTTCATGTTTTTGAATAGTCTCCAACATGATATAAACAGTGATCTGGACTCTAATATGCCTTATCATCTTCAAACTAGGGGCCAATCTAAATGGACTATTCATACACTAGAAGGCATGTTGATAGCTTGTTCTGTGGACTTTAAAGGAGGTTGGGACCAACATCTACCTCTGTTCGAGTTCTCCTAAAACAATTTTTCCACTTGAGCATCCAAATAGATCTATATGAATCCATTTATGTGAAACGATACAGAACACCAACATACTTGGATGAAGTTAGTGAACGTAAGATGTGAGGACCTGAAATGGTCGAAGTAATGGTAGAAAAGGTGTAACTAATTCTACAACACATCAAGGAATCACAAGTTGATAGAAAATCTATGCATAAAATCATTGATGAGACCCGTATTTTAAGATTAGAGACATGGTATTCCCCTACATATCTCTAGGGAATAGGATCTTGATATTTGGGAAGAAAGGAATATTAAGTCCCAGGTACATCAACCCCTTCGAAATCATTGATCAGGTCGTAGTTATGGAATATCGACTATAAAATCCACTTACTATGTCTCAAGTACACGATATATTCCATATATACCTCTTGAGAAAATACATATCTAATCCTTCACATGTTCTAGATTCAAAGGTGGTACATTTGTAAAATGATCTTGCTTATGAGGAGTAGCGAGTGGAGATCTTGGATCATATAGATAAAGTTATATACAACAAGAATACTCACCTGATCAAAGTACTATGGTTGAACCATAAGTATGAAGAGGAAACATGAGAGCCTAAGAAATTGGTGAAGGATATGTACCCACACATATTTTCAGCATAGAATTTATAACAAATTTTTTAGGGGTGAATTTCAAATGGGTGGAAGAGTGTAACGACCGAAAATTTTATCAATGAAAATTCCTTTATTAAAATTATTTCATAGAGTATAAATCACAAAACAAATCACATAAAGAACATAAAAAAACTTTATAAATAAATATTTAAATAAATAATAGGTATTTTAATAATTTAAGGAAACTATACTGATGAAATAAAACTTGACCTTTGGAATAGTAATATGACCCTTAGGAATAGTAATTTTACCAATAGAATAGTAACTTCACCTACAAAAGTATAAATAAAATTTAGGTATCTTATAAATGGAAATATGATGTATTTATTTCATTTCATAAGTTAATATATGTTTTAAAATCAAAAATTAAGTGTTGGTAATTCTATAAGTCTTAAATATTTAATTATAATTTTTTGATTAATTTAATAATTTAAAAGAAAATGTATTTTTTATAAAATATTCATAAATTAAAATTTTCTTTTCTTTTTATTATAATATAATTTTATGAGACCTCAATTATTTTTTCAAAGTGTTATAAATTTAGTTATAATTTTAAAATTGATTTTTCCAAGTAAAAGATAATTTTAATTAAAAAATAAATATTTCATATTTAAAATATTATTCTGATAAAATGGAGTAAATTTTTTAATTATGAAATTCTAAAAATTGTTAGGTCTAATTTTTTGTATTTTTCTAAAATAGTTGAATTTTTTTGGGAATAGTGAAAAACGGTAATTTATGGTATTTAAAAAAATACCAAAATTATTGAGCCCTAGATGATGTATGGATGATGTAATCATGTAATCTCGAACTAT